>OX335648.2:16250000-17500000 GCA_946894095.1 Incurvaria masculella | reverse complement strand
ATTTCAAAACGACTTATAGCTAAAAGTAAACCACGACCGCTGTAGTCAAAAATCTAACAAAAACCAAATAGATTATAAATCTTGATTAAATAAGCTATGTCTGATAACTAATCTTTTTAAGATATTGTTACTTTATTATTGCGTAATCCACCTTCAAAGTTATTGTATAAAACGCGCGAAAAATCCGAACTTTCGGACGTTATAACTTGGAAACCAAACACAATTTTACAATGCCAATGGTCATCAGACATCTAGTTCAATCAAATAAAGCTATTTTGAGCAAAATTTTGGATCTCTGACAAGAAATATAGGCGTGATCTTGTTTCCCCTTTTGTATGGGGAGATGAGCGGGTTGGGCCACCTTAAGCCTAAAGTTCCTGGAGTACACATGTTTGTTATATGTTCTGCAGCTGTTTTGTTTTAGTATTGGAATACGATTTTTTCTGTCAGTTTTTTGAAGTAATAACATTTTTTTAAATAAATTTAGTATTTTCTTCGAATTATAGTATAATATCTTGCTCATATTCAATTGAAAATCAATGTCCATATTAGGATACAAATGAAACACCTCTTAATCATGCGAGTACTTGACTCACACTATGCGGCATTCATACCATAAAGGCATGGGCGCGACCACACGCACGCCCGCGGTACTTCACTCCCTCCACGTCCCGCCCACACCTGTTCACTTTCCCGCCTGTTCCTTCTGGCAACCCTTTTTGCGGCACCCTCACTTCACAGCTTCTTTAAACTCATAGTTATCGGCGTAAATAAACGTAACATGTTTATCTTTAATTTAATGTTAAGGTGAAGATGTTGGATGGCATCTACGTTACACGCAAGAATGTTATGTTATCACAAGCACAGGCAACCGATTAATAGGTAAGTAACATTACGGTTGTGTTGCTCGAGACAGTTATGGTTTCGTTAGCGGACCATGAGCGATTCGCGCGGTCGCGTCGCGTCGGTCGGTGTACAGGTAGGTACTGCTGGCCGCGAGTGCGATGAGGTCGGAGGCGGAGGAGGCACATGGCTGTTGCGGCATCGCCCCTCCTCGCCGCTGCGCCGCCGTCTCCGCCGCCGCCGCTCCACCTCCGCCCAGAGCCGCCGCTGCGGGAGCCCCACGCTCTGTCGAAACCTGCCATATCTGAAGGACCAGCAGTACGATTACGAAGCGCAAAATGAGTAGGTTCTGCACCTAATCCAATCTGGCGGTAAACTGACAGATTTTGAATGCGAAAGCTGTCAGTTTGGGGTAGGTGCCGCACCTATACCTCATTACGCGCTTCGTAATCGCACTGCGGAACTGATGGGACTCGCAGCTCGAGCTACGGATTTGCGGGAGTCGAGGGAGCCGGCCCCCATCGGCTTCGGATCTCTGTCCTCGACAATTTAGTTCCGACTCGCAGCTGCGGTTGAGTGGTTAGCTGCAAGGTTTTGTTTTCCGGCAAGGACGTCGCACCCGGACTGTCCACGCGAGTACCCTCAGTAACTTGAGTGAAAGGGAAGGGAGTCCAGCGGGGTTGGTGAGCAGATCAATTAAAGCGGGACGGTACTTAGACGAGAATTAGGACCGGGCGACACCTCCGGTGGCTGTTTGGAAATGAAGAAGTGCAAAGGTATGTTGCGCCGGCCGATCCAGCTGCGTAGACAAGGCAGGGATTGGATGGATCTCGTGAGCGTGCCAAAACGAACAGCTCCGATACCATAGCCTCATAGCCTGTCATCCCGAATGTGGATGGAAATGTTACAGTTTCCGTCGCGGGCAGTGAGCGTGTATTGCAGCTCCGGTACCTATTTGGAGAATAGCGCGTGGGCCTCATCCAGACCTCGTCCACTCGCAATTAATAGTACCGAAGCAATATCCTGAGGCGGCAAGACCTGCTTTGCTATGGTCCCCATTGACGTTTCGGCCTTAGTGGAAATAATGTCCCCCTATGCTACAACCCACAGAAATCTGAATCATAGATTTTATCTGCAGGTTGGGTGCCGCTATATTGTTGAGGTTACCCATTGATTACTAATCGGTAATACCTAATTAATAAAGGTGTTATTGGTATCTTATGTGTCATAACGGTCGTTACTTACTTACCTACTACAAGCCCTCTTTAATTCATCCAAAACAGATTGGGTAAATGTAAGGTACCAAAAAGATAGTAAAATGAAACAAAAATACACATACTTTTGAAATACAGAATGAAAAATACGTTGAAACCTAAGGTTTAAATGTATTTTTGAGCTTTTAAATCTATCATTATTAAAGTCATAAAAAAATACATTTAGATAGAAATAGCCCAAACCTTGTAAATGCGACATCAAATTTCAGTCAGGCTTGTGTTGTCGACCTCTCGATTGTCGAGTTAAGGCTACCTTGCGCACTCCTCTCCCCTCCTACCTCCTCCCCCTCCGCTGCCCCCACACATCTGTGAGGCAAGGTTGTGCCACGCGCGCCGCGCCGCGCCGCCGCCGCATTCCAACTGTGACCATAACGTGACCATTTAAAGAAAATCTGGACGAAGGCGAACGAGACAAACATCACCGGATGCGGCCATTTTTTACCGCCATTTCAGGAGAAATAACCTACCCATTTGCCAGAAATCCCACTATCTTGAATGTCTGACAATATTAACGGGAGGCTATGTTCAATTCATACATTTTGTAAATGTGTGCTAAAAAAACAGGATTCATCCAGATAACAACTGACTTACCAAGCCCAGAGCAGGTTAACGTAAACTTGACAGGGCATGGTACACCCTCGAGATGGGTTTTGGCATTTCGTACCATGCTAACTGGTAAAAAAATTTAATTTGCTATAAGTACATATGTAGTTGGTTGATAAAAATATTGTTTTTATTGTTCATTCATCATCCACAGACATCATCAATGATTAAAATTAAACGTGCAACTAAACGTGGAAATGTTTCACAAATGTTTATTGATGACACTTCGGGTCATCTCTTCTCCTAAAATACGAGTATGGTCGAGAGCGATGGCTGTACCCCGCGTGATGCTCGTGACCGTGTTCTGTTCGCGGGGATTGGCCTACTCCATCTTTGCAAAAACTGATAGTTGATATAGACGAAACATAAACGTAAAGAAGTAGTTCTTAGTTGATTTATTTAATTTTCATTAGTTTAGAAATATACCTATTTCTTAATTTGACAGAGGAAACAGGCACGAGGGACTAACTCATTCGCAGGCACGGTACAAAACCGTGCTGTTGCGCTCTGGGACCTTCTGAAATAAAGGAAAAAGACAGGCTCCGTGATGAGGAAGATTCAACATGTCCACAAAAAAGACAATGTGCTTAGTGTATGATTTTGTAAGATTTACGAAAATTTTAATTTTAAACACGAAAGATTTACGAAAATTTTAAACCACGACCGCTGTAGTCAAAAATCTAACAAAGACGAAATAGATTATAAATCCTGATTAAATAAGCCATGTCTGATGACTAATCTTTTTAAAGATGTTCTTATTTTATCATTGCGTAATCAACCTATAAAGTTATTGGATAAAACGCGCGAAAAATTCGAACTTTCGGACCTTATAACTTAGAAACCAAACACATTTTTACAATGCCAACGGTCATCCGACATCTAGTTCGATCAAATAACAGAAATCGGAATATACTAAACTAGAACGGGCGACGCGCGCGATTTCCGTGGCGGCCATATACCCAAAATTGGTTATAAGCAAACGTGACGTCACGCCGGCCGCTCAGTTCGTACCCGGTCGCGGCGCGCGCGCGTATGTCCAGAATATTGACGAAATGCCTAATTGTTCAGTGCGGATCTGCAAAAACCGAAACGAGAACGTGTCCTACAAAAACAATGGCATCACATTTCATAGGTAAGCCAATTCTAAAACCGTTATTTGTATATTTAAATCATTTTTCGAAATAATTTCTCTGCTAACGCAGTCGCGTTGGGTAGTGATGTGACAAATAATGAGTGCTATCGATTTTATTTCTAAGTGTAATGGTTATTTCGATATGAAATTTGAGTGCGTTTGAACGTTTATTTTGCTTATTTGGGTAGTAGGTAGTGATGACACCAAGAATTAGCGTTATCGATGTTTCTATTATTACAGTTATGTTTTAGTTAAAAAAAGTTTTCATTACTTGCATATTGTCCAGTAAAAACAGGCGGTCGCTTTTATCGCTAGGCTACAAAGTACATTTTGATAACGAAATTCATAATATCGATCGGAGTGTGTATTTATTTTGCCGCTATAAGAACAAAGGTAAAATTTCAATATTACACATATTACAAAAAAGTTGTTTCTTTTGTGTTAAATCTTTTATGACGGTACGGAACCCTCAAGTGTGCAAGTCCGACGCGCACTTGGCCGGTTTTTTGCTTTAAATATGCCTAGGGAAACCTGGTTAATGTTTGGGCCATAACTCCGTTAACATCCTGTTTGTATAATTAGTTCTTTAGTTGTAGAAAAGCCCAGTGAATCTCAAGTGTTCTTAATGCTAATTTAATACAGCTATATGGCAAGTTAATACAATTAAATTTTACTTTTAGTTAAAATCGATAAAAAAACGTTTTTTTCCGCTAATTTCTCTACCATATGGTATGAATTAAAACAGTTCATTGCACCGTGACATAATTAAAATATTGCACCGGTAATTTTACTTCCTAACAACGCAGAAAACGAAATAAAAGAACTACCTATCTATTTCTATGAGAAATTAATTGTATCGATATTAAAAATAACAATTATCGATACTCGTCAATCCCCAGCTCGACGCGTTCGCCGACGGGTGACCTGAGAAGGTGGTAGTGCGCTACCCGCGCACCGACACTTCGATGTATGTGTTTGAAGCAGGTGGATGCGCCCCACACGAATGGTTGCGCCGCGCGTCGGGAGACATCTGTGTATTTTATGTGGTTGTGTGGGTGCCAAGCTTGACACGCTCGGTTTCCATACTAAGCTGACTTCTTGACCGTTCTAGTTAATAATTCCGATTTCTGTGGATCAAATAAAGCTATTTTGAGCAAAATTCGGGATCTCTGACAAGAAATATGGGCGTGATCTTCTTTCCCCGTTTGTATGGGGAGTTGAGCGGGATGGCCCACCTTAAATCACACGCACAATTTAGTCTTGTATCTTTAATAACATGAAAATACTTATGCATTTTTTCCACACTTCAAAAAGATTGAAGAAAAAAAAGTTGCTCGTTTTTGTCTTCAGAATCACCTTTTGAAATGAATTAGTCTACCTGCATTAATTCACGTAAGTCCTAATTTTCCGTTTGAGATATCGCCTACTTAGCCGGTGATCCTGATTGCAGGATTAATCGGATAAATGTATCTGCAGCTTACCCCACTACTTTCATACTCAGCCAATAGCGAGGTCGCCAGCAGCAATCAGAATCATTTGAATGGGAATTTTACGGAAAACATAACATTGGAGGCCTGACATGCCAGGACCTTTCCTTTATAAGCACGGCTACATTGAACTGAATGGAAAAACGAACAAATTTCCATTGTCGTTTCGACCATCTTTCCATCCAATGCAATGGTAGAAACCCGGGCGGGCTTAACACTACTTCCTAGTAGGGGAAGGAACCTATATTTTTTCATGGATTCACAACTCGCATTCGTGACTAAATGCATTTATCCAACTCTGAAAGACAAATGAAGGGGCGGGGATTTGAACCCATGACCTCTGGCATACAAGGTAATTAGCCGCGCCTCTGAGCTACCAGCCGCTCATATTAATGACATTAACAAAAGACATATTTTTATCATAAAACTGGTCACCAAAATAACATAGTCTAGGAGTACGTATATCGCTAATTGGGTTGCTAGGCAGAACTGTTGGCTGGCGATAGTAAGCAAACCACTAAAAAATTTTTCTATGGGTATATCCATAGACATAGGATGTAGAGAAAAAAGAAAGATAGATGAGACCAAAACCGTTTCATACAAAATGTACACAAACTTCTTTTTTACAAAAAAATAGCTATGTAGCTTTAAAACTATGATCAATATATGTTTCCATTTCCACTTTGAAATAATGAATAAAAGTTAAGAATTATGTACGAGCGATAAAGAATCAGTGGGTCACCTCTTTCCGGGTTTTAACACCTATTTTACTACTAAATAAATATTTTACTAAAACTAGAGAAATCCTAAACTCGTGGTAGTGATTCTTGAGTTGATGCCTCGCTCCAACACAGTGTGCTCATGCCCATTTCTGTAGGTAAAACCATAGACTAAGCATAGCGTGCTGTGCTTACAAGACGAAGAAAGTGTGAGAGTGAGATGTCAACTAAGTACCACTACCGCGAGTTAGAGTGAGATGGAACACCTTCTCAAATCGTATCAGTACATAGGCGTCGCGCTCATGGAATGTGAAATGTTTATTGTGAAATATTTATGATTTCTCTTATTTTCCTTAAAGAAATTATGGTGACCTGGGCATTTATTGATTGTTAAGTGAACGGGAGTAAACCCGGACCAAACCCCTTGTTTTTATGGTAAATAAGGGGTGACCCAGTGATTTTTTGGAGATCAAATTTCTTAACTTTTACTCAATATGTCATAGTAAAACTTAAAACATAACTTCAGATGATTATTATAAAGCTACATAGCGATATAAAAAAAATTAGTAAAAAATAAATTTCAATACATTTTGTATGAAACGATTAAGTTATAATCCGTCAGTTGACTCTGTATCTCCTTACATTCTACCTCAACACACTACACTTATATTCAACCTACAGTCCAGCTAGAGGACTTTGGCTGGACAAGCATTAGACTGAGACTATAGGGGAGAATTACTTGAGATACATTTTTTTGGGCACTTTTATTATTTCGTAAATCATTATGGTGGTAATTGGGTGAGGATGAAATAATCGAGATTTTATATTTGAAAATATATTTTAAAAAATGTAAACGAAACTCTGAATCTTGAAACTAGGGTATGACAAAAGGGACAAAACCCACCAAGCAGCCTAATTGGCTGAAGCAACCGAATTCATACATACCTATTACACCATACAGCGAAACGACAGGCAAACGGACTGTGCTATTAATACCCTACAAACTTACATATTTCTTTAATTCATAAATTTCTTATAGTGTACTTATAATTCAAAATACAATAAAACCATAACAATATCATCAAGTATTGACAGCACATATTTGGATTTGGTATTGACTTAGGAACTCATTTAGTTCACTAATCATCCTAATTTAACTGCTAAAGGAATCAATTTTAAAATGCTATCAATTAAATATATTGTATAGGAAAAATACGATTCTAACTAGCGCAACTATGATTCTCTAACAAACTTCAAGGAAACAATATTGATAATGGAATGGCATTGAACATAATATAAAAATCCTAATATTATACATATACATCAGAAATGTAGAGTACATATAGCACAATACAATATGTAGTATGCGAAACTTGTATCAAAATTGTAAGCTTAACTAAGGATTTGTAAATAGTTTACAAAAAAAATCTCGAGAAACCTACAATTGATTGCGAGACATTCAGTGGCCATCACATTTTTTATTGTGTTTGGTCACAAATGGCACTGGACTTTGAACAATGGTACTCAAGCGAAAACGACTAATTCACACCTACATCCTCCAAAAAATCCTGGAAACAGAGCATCTAAGGGAGGAGTGCGTCATCTCTGGTTAGAGATAATTTGAATATTAAAATATATCCATCCTTATGTTTCGCCTGAAAAAGAAAGAAGATAGGTCTATAATAACCATAACTATTTTACTAACCAGAGATGGTGCACTCCAGCCTTAGTGTGAGTAGTACGTCGGAACGAACCTGTATCTTACAATATTAGTTTCTAATGTAGTCTTTCCAATTGCTTATGTGAAGGTAGCCATTTCTGCTGTGGACGACTCTCCTACTCTCTCTCCTTGCAATACACTTCTGCGCAAAACTTGCGGTTAAGTAAATTCAATAACACCAATAAATATCCAGTACAGTTCATCTGTTTCAGAAGTTTCGTAATCTTACAGATAATCTCATTTAAGTCTCAATTATTTCGTCAATTTCTCAAAATCTTATTTACCTAAAATAACTCTTATAATTATCAGGGCCTAACTTTCACACCATGTGTTATTTCGAATATTTCAAATGCGTTAGACATGTATTAAAAACTAAATTCATCTAATTCATCTAGGATATCGGATTCATCCATAAATTACAGCTTTACCTATATAATAATAATTATGGTTCTGCCACATTTAAGCAACACGTCATCATTCACTGGTGAGAGTAAATCACATCACTGGGTTGTGCCATCGTAATGGTGTCACGCGGAGAGATGCTTCACGAGTTCGAGCAGGCTGTCAAAATATTTATATTTAAAGCATGACCCTGGAGGTCGGTTTGTACCATGGCTATAGTGCCATGGTGGTGTCACATCATGAAATTTTCAATGCGTTAAAGCAGACTGTCAAACGTTTTATTTTCGTCGCCGAGCAGAAAGCATCGGCTGTCAGATCACGTGGTTAGTGGCTATGGCGTTGTGGTGGCGTCCTGCAGTAAGATTATTTCCACGCTCAGGCAGGCCAGCCTGAACCAGTTTGGTTGGCGGATCACGGGTTTTGTGCTAATTTTGTGGCGTTGTGGTGGCTTTGTGGCGCTGTCACCCGTTGAGATGCTTCACGCGCTCGAGCAGGTTGTCGCACGTCTTCTTGGCGTCGCCGAGCAGCATGGCTGTGTTGGGTCGGTAGAACACTGGATTGTCCACTGCCGCATAACCTACACCCATAGACCGCTTCATCACCACTACCTGTTGACATAAATATATGAATATTAAAAAAATAAAAAAATGTGGAAAAGACACCCTTTTTAGGTTGGTAGGTTAAGAAACATACTCTTAATTAAAGTACATATATTAAAAAGCATATATTAATACATAATTGTAAAGTACACAACATAACTTGTTATACTATATTAATAATACCTTTAGCATACTTACATATCCTTTCCTCCCCGCCACAATACACACATTTGCATCTATTTACATATATGTACGTATACATGCTTACAGTTACATATGTTACAAATTACCAAGTGCAGCACCAGTGCAATCTTAAAGATTATTTTCTTTTAGTGTTATCACAACATGTACCGCTGAGGGCCGGGAGGACTGGAGAAGGATTGGAGAGGCGTATGTCCAGCAGTGGACGCAAACACGCTGACTGACTGACTGACTGACTGACTGTTATCACAGCAGGCCTCACTCACATACGAGATGAGCAGCGAAACGCATCAGAATGTTATACATTAAAAATTTGTTGACAGCGCAGTTTAGGTAGTACTGACCGCTTAGGAATTATGCTGAGCTAGCACATATTGATCTGCAACTACATCATTAGGATTCATCAATGTCACGTTAAATCAATGTATGTTTTGTAAATTGTACCTAATTGTTTTGTTTTCCGCCATTAAAGGATTTTTAATTGAATTCAATTGTAATGTCACAAACATTAATAAACCCTTACAATATACTTGCTACAGAAGGAATCGAGGATAAGATTTTAATTATATTTTACCATTAAATGTAGTTTACCTTTGATTTAAAAATATCCTGTGTGTGACTTTCCAGATTGCCGGCTACTTAGTAAAAATTATGAGAATTAAAATTGTATCGAGAAAACTAACGAAATGTTAACTACTTCATCCACATGCATATATTAGAGGGAAATATTCCAGTTCTTAAATAAGTATTGATTTAGGGATTGTGTAGATGTTTATATAATCAATCCTCATATTAGCTGAAGTAGTTAAACTATAGATCGGAGGCCAGAGTGTGGAGGAGTGCGTTTATAAAGTAAAGTTGGTTGCGAGTGGCAATGACGACAGACCTGATGGGCGTTCCACACTTTGAGGACCGGCATGCCTGCGATCGGCGAGGTGGGGTCGTCCTCCGCCGCGCTGTTGACAGTGTCGTTGGCGCCTGTCGACATTCACAATACATTAGCACCATTTTTCAGACATAGGCAAGATAGTGCCAGCAGAAGAACCAAATTCATGCTCGGACTAAGTAGGTTAGTTTAGGTTGGTGGGTGAATGAAGATGATTAAGTACGTACAAAATAGTGTCATAGAGACGTAATGTAAGTTGAGTGTTGATGATTTCTTGGAACTAATTTGAGCACCACAAAAACCTGTTATATGGTATGGTATTGCATGGTATTATGGTAGTCTCAGTTTCCCACATGCTGAAATCTTTGCATTTTATTTCTCGTAAACCCCAAGCCATTGAATCGCCATTAAAACGGGTAGGTACTAGTCGTGGGACGAGAAATGAGAAATGGGTTTGTAAACTGTTACTAGTGTAAAAACGAAGTATTCATTTTACGCCGAGCAGTATGGCCGCTACAAGTTTCTTGTAGCGCACTGGATCGCGCACGCGGCGCGCCAACGAAAGCCCGTAGGTTGCGAGACGTCTAGACGCAACGACCCGCCAGCCGCGACTGTCTCGCTCGCGCAATGTAGCTGTAACCGGCTTGAAGCCGGCGACTCTCGTAACTGGGGTTACGAGTAATAGTTAGTAATATTAATAATTACTTCGTTGCGGCTTGTAGCCGGCAAATCTCGCAACCTGGGGTTACCGCCGAAACTGTAATGCGCGCGCGCAGTGCGCACTGTAGTAGAAGAGGGGCTACATTCTTAACGACCGCCGTTGTGGTTTGCTTACAGAAAATGTCCAACGATTAGTATTTCTAAATGCTAATAGGCATATGAAATAAATTATAAATATGTTTATTTATCATTTGTGTTATATTATTTCTGGGGATTATTTTGTCGAGGATAAAAAGTTTTGTCTGACTTCTTAATTGTTTGCGATAACTACATAGTAACAAAACCTCATTCTTGATTTTGATTTTTGGATTTTTTCTCTTCTTCTTGATTTTTGAATACAGGTCACTGCACTCGAGATTCAGAATTCATGTGAGATGATCGAACCGTGCTAAATGTCATTATACCCATTCATGTCCAGCCAAAAATAATAAAAAAAAGGGAGAAGAAGGGAGAGGGAGTTTTCTTTCATTTCTTTTTGAAACCGTTTCCGCTAACGGCTATCGGCATCAGCATTAACAGTTACTAACGTTTTCGAAAACCAGTGGAAACGCCCACGACTAGTAGGTACACATATTAATCGGAGGTCACACTCACCGATGACGAGCACGAGGTCGGTGTCGGGGAAGTCGTCGTTGATCTCCTCCATCTCGAGCACGTCGTCGTAGGGCACGCCCGCCTCCGCCAGCAGCACGTTCAGCTGGCCCGGCATACGGCCTGCCACACGACAGTTGGGCATTTAAAGTCAGGAGCACAGGAACTCAATTACATACATTTTTAAGAGTGGTCTAAGTGGTGTGGGTCTTTTTAGAGTGTTTCATTTGAGGTCGCTTCTTAAAACTGGATCTTGCGTAAAAAATGGTTACAAACGTTTTGGTCCACACAATCCTTAAAGAAGGACTTTCTCCGTTGCAATTGGGACAACATATGTATGTGACAAGATGACCTTGGTTTAATAATAAAAAAATGGGCATCAAAATTGTCGGTAGGTGGACACACATATTGGTATAAATCCCTAGGGGAATACCCTAGGCCCGCTTCATTGCTCGATCGTAGCATCAGTTGCGTGCCGTAGCGGGTAACAAATGTAATGTAAATGAAAGATGCACTGACGAGGCATACCAATGTACCTACCAACAAGAATATAAATATTATCAATATGAAATGAAATGAAAAAATTCTTTATTTGCAAGCCTGCAAGCATGGTTCACAAAAAGGCGGAATTAATGCCATGAGGCATTCTCTGACATTCAACCTTAGAGACGTAGGAGAGGTGCAGTGTGGCGGGCAAAAGAAAAACATAAAAAACTAAAAACTAAAGAAAATATTAAGTATCTTAAAACATATTTTAAAATGAAATGGAAAAATATATATTTTCATAAAATAAACATACATAACATAGGCTTATAATGTATAGTACTTAGTATTAACAGATAGATACATACAAATATTTACACATATACCTTTATATTCAATGCACAAAAGAAACAATGTGTCTCTTGGATCAGTAAAAGCAAATAACTACTGATTAAATAATACAAGTAAAAAATCGAGGAACAGACATTTGAGACGCTCTTTAAATATGTGAATAGAATAGGATATGCGTACATCAAGTGGAAGCTGGTTCCACATACGTGCAGCTCTAACAGTAAAAGAATCTGTGTAAAAAGAAGAATTATGTCCCGGAATAGCAAGAATACAGTTTTATGTTTCAATAAGGGATGTAAGAGTACATTTTAATTTTTCAATAAGGACTGTACAAATATGTACATGTGTTAACAATTTGGTGGTCAGGAACTCATTAGTAGAGCACTGAGACAGGCCTAAGAGATGGAGAACTTCCATTTACGAGGTGCCCCATTCCTTAACGCACCTCACATTAAGTTAAATTGTACACAAAACCACTTTCACTCCGATGAATGAGCCTTCAAAGGCTCTAACCTAATTCTTGATTTAAGGTGGCCCATCTTGCTCATCTCCCCATACAAAAGGGGAAAGAAGATCACGCCTTTTTTTCTTGTCAGAGATGCAAAATTTTGCTCAAAATAGCTTTATTTGATCGAACTAGATGTCTGATGACCATTGGCATTGTAAAATTGTGTTTGGTTTCTAAGTTATAAGATCCGAAAGTTCGGATTTTTCGCGCGTTTTATACAATAACTTTGGAGGTGGAATACGCAATGATAAAGTAAGAACATCTTAAAAAGATTAGTCATCAGACATAGCTTATTTAATCAAGATTTATAATCTATTTGATTTTTGATCGATTTTTTACTACAGCGGTCGTGGTTTTCTTTTAGCTAAAAGTCGTTTTGAAATTAAAATTTTCGTAAATCTTACCAAATCATACACTATGCACATTTTCTTTATTGTGGACATGTTGCATCTTCCTCATCACGAAGCCTGTCTTATTCTTTGAAACAGAGAAGGTGCCAGAGCGCAACAGCACGGTTTTGTACCGTGCCCGCGAATGAGTTAGGCCCGCCGGGTTGAGCCACCTTAATTACAAAAAACATGATAAAGAAAGGATTACCTGCGACGGGGTGGATGGCGAAGCGCACCTTCTTGCCCATGTCCTTCAGCACGGAGACCAGCTCAGCGATAGGGTACTGCGCCTTGGCCACGCACAGGCCATAACCTGCGACGTAACCAAACATTGTCTAATGGCATTGAAACATGGCAATTGCAAACCATAAACCATTTGTACAGCTCGTGGTGTAGGGGCTTGAGTTAAGAGGACTTGCCTTTCATGAGACAGGTTATGGGTTCAAATCCTCGCCCCGGTCATGCACCACTTTCTTTCTCTTTGAATGAACGAATTAATGAATCAATTCTTTATTGTGCAATAGAGAAAACATATACAATTACAAGAACAATTCATAATTGCACAAAGGCGGACTTATCACTAAGAGTGATTTCTCTTTCCGAGTTGGATAAGTGCATTTCGTAACGAATGCGAGCTGTTCCATGGTTCGGAACCCATGTAAAACTGTAGGTCCTCTTCCCCTACTAGGTGGTAGGGTTAAGCCTGCCCTGCAGCCTGCATGCGAGGATTTGAACTCAGACCTCTAGTATGCTAGGCAAGTCCTCGCACCACTAGGCTACGAGCCGCTCTGAAATAGGTGACTTAACAAGAATGAAATAGGAAGTTCGTGTAAAACTTTCTAAGCACACAAGGTATAGAGTTGTATGGTACCGGGCGTAATGATGATGGAGGAGGCACGGTGCACGAGGTCGGCGACGCTGTCCACGTTGAGCTCAGTGTGCGTGACGCCCTCGGGCCGCGCCGAGCCGCCGCTGCTCACCACGCCGTACCCGCCCAGGATCACGTTCGGCAGCGACCGGTTCATTGCCTACCGGCAGAAACACGTGAGGAGGCGCAGCTAGGTTTGGCTAATTCTATAGCTTCAAGTGATAAGATTTGCAGTGACAAATGGGTTGTAGTAGTTCGTGACAGAAATAATAGTATTAAAACAAAACATGCAAATGTTTTACAAATGTTTCTTGTTGCCACTGGAGTAGTGCAATGCTTCAACGTCCTTGCTTGCGGTGACGCTTGGTTTGGGTCACCTCTCCCTCTAAAATATGGTCGAGAGAGGCCATGGTTGGATTCAGCGTGAAGCTCATGAACGGGTGCTGTTTGTGGCGACTGGCCTACTCTAATTGGCAACATGTAAGATGGAGGGCATAGTCTTTGCAAATAAACTGATATATGTCATGAATACGACATGAATTCTTATTCTTGCGAATGTATATTAATTTGTTGTTTTTACCTGAATAATGTTAAAATATGACAATTCCAAGTGTAGTGTACTGCCTATGGATGATGAATAATCATTAAACCATTGGAGATAAACAAAAATAAGGGATCTGCAACCGAAGCTCGCGGACTCGAAGTCTTGGGTTTCAGGTAATTTTTATTCGTCAGCAATTCCAAACTGTTGCACATAAATGAGAGCTGTGACTCACCTTGCACATGATGTAGGATAGGATGGCTCCGGAGCTACCGATGAGCGCGCCCACGATGGTCATGAGCGAGTTGTTGAGCATGAAGCCCTCGGCGCAGAGCGCCCAGCCCGAGTAGCTGTTCAGCACCGTGATTACCACCGGCATGTCCGCGCCTGTGCATACACACACCATTCACATATGGGCGATTCCGCTATAGATGATTTCCGAAATGAATTTTTCAATCACGCTATTAGTTGTTTTTTTTGTTATTAGTGCAAAGAAGAAAGTCTAAATATAATAATCAATATATTTTTATTTGATTTTATACCATATCTTCTTTTTTGGCGCTGTTGAAATATTACCATCCGAAGAATTGGTATAAACTGTAAAATCATAACTAGCACAACTGGCGCGAAACAGTGGTTGTTGACAGCTTGAGGTTATGTTTTATCGGCTAAACGTGAAGTGGAAATATTCATTTATCTTCGTGTTCCAAAAAATTTAAGTATTTGTTGCTATTTATTAAGAATTATTGACTGCTAGAATACACTGTTAACTTGTTGCACCCGCGATGCAAAAGATATAAAAGTTTACTTTTTTAACAGAAATGAAGAGCTAAAGTTCTGAAACTTTGCAAAAGTAAGAAGAAATAAAAACCATACTTAAATTATTTGTTTTTAAGAGTATAATGATTATTAGGTTAAAATAAACAATAACTTAAATTTGGCGATCTCACGTCGAGATCGCGGGTGCAACTTTTTTTCACGTAACCTTTTTGTGTGATTACTTTTACACTTCGTTGTTTTGATATACCTTGACTAATAATATATGCTGAACACGATTGATGATATTTATTGAATATGTGTGTCTATAGTATATTCCTTATTTTATTAAATAAATATTGGTTAAAATGACAACAGAGTAACATAAGGAGACTGCTTTGCAGAAATATAGGCGGAAATTAAAAGAAAAACCTGAGCTTCAGAAGTAATGTAATGAAAAATATTGGCTAGAATCAGATCCAAAGAAAGAATGCAGGCAACTAGAAAGCGACGTAAGGAAGAACAATTAACCTTTGGAGCGCGAACGACGCAGCATCGGCGTCCTGTACCGCGCTCCCGAATCGAATAAAAATCTATATCTAAGACACTGATCAAGGTATCTTCAAAATAATAACTGTTCCATGTAGCTAGATAGTGCCTCCATTTATTTACGTTACTTTTGTAGTCGTTTGGTTCAAATATAAAATAATAAAAATCATATAACATTGACTTTAGATTTTTTTTAAATATTTTGTGATGTTACTCGAGGTTTAGGGTAAAAAAGATAAAGTTATGAAACAAATTTGTTTTTTATTTCGTAGTTTATGATAGCTGCTATAACATTGTGTCAAAAACTAATGACCCCGCCATACAAAAAAATATTATAATTTGGTTCCAAACATCGCGAACAAAAGCGACACTTATTGTTTTTCAAAATAATATTTTAGAATTTATTATAAATTATTTACGATATTATCTCAGTTGAATTTATTTTTAATTTATTGAATAATGATGGAAGAATATTTACATAAAATTTTTGTAAAGAAAAAGCTTACATAACATTTTCAGTAAAGGAAAAACCCGAAAAATCTCTCTACATTACTAACAGTCTAATTAGAATCTAATCTAATTAGAATCGAGTTAGATTTGATATCATCATAAACTGTTATATATACACAATTTTTTTGTGTAAGATAATGTTATAATATGTAATCAAAAACATTTTATTTTGAACATTCAAATTCGGCTATAAAATTGCACTCAGCGCACTCATACATGCAAACGCTCCACTTGAACACACGTCGGTGAGCGCGCGCTCTATCTATAGATAGGTGGGCGCGCGCGTTCTATCTATATAGGTAGGCACTTACTCAGCTGCATGACGAAGGTCGAATCTTGTTGCTGGAGTAGAAGCAGGCTTCCGTGACACGAAGCATTGGTGACATGGTCTTTGAAATAAAACACGTAAATATAAGTTCATAGAAACATAGCAGCACAAGTATATTTTTTAACATTTTGTAAAAGTGAAACCTAAAATGAATAGAAATTCGAATTAGCGACGGATGGTCAAAAAAAACACCTAATGATTATATCTGAAGTAGAGTTTGTGCGTTGTCTGTCCGTCCGTCTGTCAGACACCTCCTCCTATTATTGAAGTTACAAAATTTACAATGTATGACGAAAACAAGTTTTGACATGACAGGTAGGTAGATCAGGTCGGGCCATCTAGTTTGAGGGGTCGCATGATGAGTCTAAGACCAGAGTTTCCCAAGATATGAGGAAAAAAAATTTTGAAGTTGTTTGACATGCATGGCAATTGCTCCCGTGCATGTCGCAAGTATATTTTAGGCATCTTTTGTGTCCACACACCACCCGTTAGCATGAGAACAGATGCGACATGCACGGCAGAATTCGCCGAAATGTAATACAGCATGCACGGCAATTGACCCAGTGTGACTAGTAACCAAAAACCGGCCAAGTGCGAGCCGGACTCGCACACGAAGGGTTCCGAACCATCGTAAAAGATTTAACATAACAAAATCACGTTTTTTGTATGGGAGCCCCCTTTAATTTAAATTATTTTTAAATTTTACCTATTTGTTGTTATAGCGGCAAAATAAATACACACTCTGTGAAAATTTCAGCTGTCTATCTGTTACGGTTACTGAGATACAGCCATGTGACAGACGGACGGACGGACAGAAGGACGGACGGACAGACGGATGGACGGACGGACAGCGGAGGATTAGTAATAGGGTTCCGTTTTCACCCTTTGGGTACGGAACCCTAACAAGAATACTATGTAACCGAAACAAATAGTACATATTTTTAATTCTTTTCTATTACCAGATGCGTCTTGCCCTATGAAAAAGTATGCAGATGATGCAATGGGATTACTTATTAGATATACCAAACGATTTCAAAGCAACAAAATTTGGTATTATAACTCCACGCTCACGAAGTTCCTGAGATCTCGACAAATGACTTGAATCACACTTGACCAACGGCCAGCGGGCGGCCGAGCGGCCGAGCGGCCGACACCAATACACTCACAATGTTTATACTACAAAATATGATTTTCTAGATTTTTGGGTCTTTTTGCCATTTTTATGTAAGAAAACATATCAAGTGTGATACATCACCGGATTCTACACAAAATTTGCCACAATCCGGACTAATTACATTCAAGCAAACGTAATTTTTTGTGAACAAATTTTATAAACAAATGTGATAAATCTTTGAAATCTGAACATGCCAAAAAACATTTGATTTTTTTGCTGCCTACAGAAATTGCAAAAACCTATAACCACTGCATTGATAGATAGCTGAATATATTACAATTTCATTGATATAAAAAAAATTACAATACTTACGTAATATTTTCGTCACTCATCCTTTTCAGCCGGCACAGAACCACGCGCGCAAACGTACCTCGGTCGACTGGCCGGCGAGAAGAGCTGCGCGGATTTCAAAAAAATATTTTGTTTTACGAAGTTGCAGCTATTGGGTCGCGGTTTACCCAATCAAAAGCGTCCTACACTCCTCTATCCATTTGAAAAAGCCAATCATAGACCAGTAAATCTATGCCCACACAAAAAATCGCCAATCAGCGCAGATAGCGGGAGCGCGGCAGAGGACGCCTATGCGGCGTCGTTCGCGCTTTACGGGTTAAACAAACATCTGCTAGATACAGCAGTCCTCGCACACTAGGCAAGGCTTTGGCAAAAATAAAACGTAATCTACTAGCCAGTCCTACCAAAGCAGTGGAAGTTAGCTTCTGAATTCAACATTGCTGCATTTGACAAAAATGACGCCCCTAAGGCAGCGCTGCGAAAGCTAACTGATGGAGGGAAAAAACTGATTTGTGATTTTTATAATAGGGATAACATGCACATTAGCACATTAGCACAGAAATCGTTAATGACATACAAGTCGTGCAATTTGATGATATTATCGCGAAATTGGAAGCGCCAAAGATAAAGACTTTGGAAATAATATGTTCATAGAATTTTCGGTAATTATTAATGTATTTCAAAATAAATCATTAATATAAGCGACAACAAAAGCATAATTGTTAATAATAAATATGGTTTGATCTCTTATTTTGTTCCTTTATAAGTAAAATTGATGTTTATGTTCACTTAAATTAGACAGGTTGCACCCGCGATAATTTGGTGTTGTACCCGCTATTATTAAAAATAATATTACTTCATTGTTTATTTTTGTTTTCTTTAGAGTTTTTATTTTATGTTCTTTGTTACTTTAATACATTTCAAAATATTAAGACATAACATATTAAATGTATTGGAATTAACACATTTATGTGTTTTTTGTTTGTGATCTGGAAAGGTTGGGCCAAATTTGTTGCACCCGCTATGGCAATTTGAACCTTTCTCCTGGCTATTAAAATAACATTTTAAAATTTTTGTTAGTTAATATAAAGTAAACATATTAAGATGTAGTCTTTTAAAGACTAATTTAATTAAAAATGTTTTTAATTTAATTAGGTTAAATGAAAACAGGCGTCTAAATGTTGCACCCGCGATAATGGAATGACCCATATACGTTTCCTTAAATTAATGTCACACCTAACATTAACAGCAAAGATATTGAGGGTGCCAGAGTGTCTGCCCATCTTAGCTTTGTGAAGTAATCTCTGGGTTTTAAGTGCAAAAACATCACGACCACAAGCAAGGAATGACGGGAGTAGCAAATTTTATTTACAATGGTGGTAGCACCGCCGGCGAGTGAGTTCGCATACGAATTCACTTACTACTGCTTTTCTCGTGGTCCAACAACACTTCACAGGATGCTATTTAGTGCAACGAACATTCGATGTCGCACGTCCCGAATTTGTAAGCGAACTAACTACAGTTAAAACCTTTCACTAACTCGTGGCTCCACTGCCCCTATACGAATGAGTTGCGATCCGTCCTTTCATGCTCGCTGCGACCACTTCACGACCGTCCCATCATCTTATCAGTGAGTTTTAAAGCAGCGAAGCAGACGCCGGTCGTGCAGATGAATGAACACCAGTAGATGGCTTCCGCATTGCTGGCTGCACCACATACTGCAACAGTCACCGGCGCCGTGCGCTCATGGCCAATCCGACTCCTATCTGGCCTCTTTTCTAGCCTGAAGAATATGTTAAAGTCACGTCGCAGTGCACTTTACCTCCGATGGCGGCGGTGAGCGTGAGGCCCTGCAGCCCGCTGAGCATGGCGGCTGCGGTGAGCAGTGGCAGGCCCGGCGCCTCCGGCATGGCGAGCAGCGCGCCGCCGCAGCCCAGTCCGCCCGCCAGCAGCGCCGCGTTGAGCACGTGACGTCCAGGCAGCAGCAGTGGGGCGGACGACAGGGAACCCTGGAGCTTGCCGTACGCAACTAGCGAACCACTGTAAGGTACACAGGCAACCATTAATGCGTAACTAGTTTTATTTTATTATGTCATATAATTATTAAATTGGTTTTAAACAACCATGCTTAAACATGAACTACTTATGAAACTCAACATCTGCCGTCCATCTGTGCACTTATAACTAGAGAACTACTTATTTGATCCGTCAACCTTCAAGGCACACGGACAGTTAGTACAAAATACAAAGAAATATGTTCATGCAACAACATCCATCTATGTTTTCACAGTTTTTCAATGGATGGCACACATTTAGCTGGAATCTAAAAGATTTAGCAGGTGCTCCAGAATCATCAACCAAAATAATGTAAAACCTTGACTATCCGACTCAATGTGGAGTATATGGATAGTGGAGAAAGTCGGACGATTGAGGTTCATTAAATACTATAAAAAAAAACCATTTTCACGA
Source organism: Incurvaria masculella (assembly GCA_946894095.1). Lineage (NCBI taxonomy): Eukaryota > Metazoa > Arthropoda > Insecta > Lepidoptera > Incurvariidae > Incurvaria > Incurvaria masculella. Next base: position 17,479,606 of record OX335648.2, on the reverse strand, counting down.
AGCTCTGCAGTTAACACTATCCTGGTTCTCTTGCAACTTATAAATACAAAATTGACAAACAGAGGCTGGTAGTAGAGATCCAACACCCACGTGAAGGTGATGCCGCCGATGTATGTGCCGAGGAATAGCGAGGTCTTGAGCGTGGCCGCGGTGGGGTCGAGCGCCATCGCCGGGAACTCGTGCATGTAGGTCGCCAGGCAGGTCAGCACCGCCGCCATGCCCACCAGGCTGCACCATCAAACAAGTGTCAACATTCTCATAACTTTTCAATAGATAATAAGTTAGACCTGCATGGTGGCGTGTGCACCTGCAGTATTGAACGATGGAGCATGCTGCTCTGCTTTCGCCTACATTACTTGCACAGGTCTGCAGACCTGGGACGATTTGGCAGGCTTGGTTGGCAAAACTAAGAGGGGGAGGGGGGAGGGGTTGCACAAAGGACCGGAATAAGTCTATGGTCCCGTGGAATGGTCATATATGCAAGTAGCGACGCAAATGTTTTATCAAAATAGTTCGGTTCTCCTTTTCACATATTTATACAAATCAATGTTAACTTGTCATTATGTTTTAATCAACATGCATTAGCGTACGATGTATGATCCGTATACATCTAATGTTCAGTTTATTATTGTTTTTTTTTTTTCATAAAAAACATTTGGTTTTAAATTAAATCCGGGCGGACCGGTCAAAGGCCACAACATTCGGTCAAGAGTTGATTTGTCCGGTCAAGCGGTAAGGTTACCTGTGGAAGGCGGCGACGAGCTGCGGCAGATCCGTGATCTCGATCTTCTTGGCAATGGTGGCGCCGAGCGCGCCGCCGATCCCCGCCACGCCCGCCATTTGCGCGAGCACCTCCACGCTCGGCGTCAGCGCGCCCAGCGTCGCCGCGATGCCGCCCGCCACGCCAATCTGTTCAAGGCCCGTTTGGTTTATACAATTGGCCATGTATGACCACACCTACTGTCATAAAATCCCAACCCACCACCAAATAATAAGCATTGTATAGAGGGTATATTTATTTATTTATTTATTTAGTATTAAGGAATTCAACAGCGTTACATAAAGTCAGTTTTACAATGGTTCTTAGTCTAAGGATTGTGGCCAATAATAGAATTCCATTGTTCAGTCTGGAATTGTGAGCTCGACCGTTGAGCATTTTTTTAGTATTGTTGTGTATATAAATTAAAAGATAAATTAAAAAGCTGTGATAGGTGGGTTGTGATGTGTGTAAGTAAGGTGTGTGTGTGTGTGGGGTAGATGGTTGTGTGTAGGAGGGTGTTTAAGTGTGCATGTGATGTGACCCTAGAGCGTAAAAAGAGTGGTAAGTCATTCACTCCGGGTAATGCTGTCGATGATTTTATTCCGAAAATCTGCTCTCGATAAATGAAATATGTCAACTGTATTGAATCGATCATTGTATGAGCATACGATTCGAGTAAGGACTGACTACATAGATATAGATAGGCAATTCGTTAATTTACTAGGCATCGCTAGTGCTGCCCCAAACGTTGGACCACAAACAAACTAAAACGATGATTATTGATTGAATAATTTAATGATTGAATGATTTGAATGATGAGGAAGATGCAACATGTCCACAAAAAAGACAATGTGCATAGTGTATGATTTGGTAAGATTTACGAAAATTTTAATTTCAAAACGACTTATAGCTAAAAGTAAACCACGACCGCTGTAGTTAAAAATCTAACAAAAACCAAATAGATCATAAATCTTGATTAAATAAGCTATGTCTGATGACTAATCTTTTTACGATGTTCTTACTTTATCATTGCGTAATCCACCTCCAAAGTTATCGTATAAAACGCGCGAAAAATTCGAACTTTCGGACCTTACAACTTAGAAATCATACACAATTTTACAATGCCAATGGTCATCAGACATCTAGTTCGATCAAATAAAGCTATTTTGAGCAAAATGTTGGATCTCTGACAAGAAATATGGGCGTGATCTTCTTTCCCCTTTTGTATGGGGAGATGAGCGGGTTGGGCCACCTTAAGATCTTATGATACATGTAGGGAGAGGGGTATGTACCATGCCAAGATAGTTGCCCTTGCGCGCGGTGCCCTGCGAGCTGAGGCCGGCGAGCGCGCCCACGCAGCATAGCGACGACGCTAGGTACGCCATCTGGTGCACCTCCGGGTAGCCCTGCAAGACCACACGCACCTCAAATACATGTGCTGTTCTTGAATGCATTGGCTCTCTTGAAATGGACTCTAAAATTTCGTATAATTTAATGGTTACGACATGCTGAATTCCCATTATTTTGTATACATCGAAGTATTATGATCTAATTTTAACTCCTTATTTCAAAATTCAGATTACAATGGTTCAATGAAGATGATGTTTAACCTTAAATTAAGAGCTCCAATGAATACAATTAAAATCATGGATTAGAGTTAATTTATTGACAAAACCTATTTCCAAGAAACACAATTTGACGGAAGTATTAAGTTTTGATTTCCGAAGTAAACTTATCGTGAAAAGCCTGCGGAGATCATATTATCTTTCCAACGGCAGATGGCTGGATTTGCTTGTTATGATGCAGATGATTCTTGAGGCTAAATAAGCAACTCGTCTCTCTTTCATTCAATCAAAACCGAGGCAAGAACTCATGGATCTTTTCTGAAGATAAAAATAAGCGAAGTGATGTATCACCTGCAGGGCGGTAGTGATGTACCCGCCCATGAGCGCCGCCGCCGGGATGCCGTATAGATAGCCATACTCGGGCGGGTCGCCAGGCCTACACGTCCGAGAACACATTACACATTAGACACGTTGAGTCGGCGAGTTAGGCAACACCATGCAATTACGCTACGGGATATGGTTCGTAACGAGGTAATCCGCCGACGTACCAGAGTAGTCGATATTGAACACCGGGTGGCTAAGCTCAAGTGGCAGTGGGCTGGCCACGTGAGCCGAAGAGACGACGACTGTTGGAGTAACCGTGTCCTGCACTGGCGGCAGTGGACAGGAAAAGGGAGTGTGGGAAGAGACGTCGACATCAAGTGCATCGGCGGAAAGCAGTGGTTCCGTACCGCTGAGGGCCGAGAGGACTGGAGAAAAATTGGAGAGGCGTATGTCCAGCAGTGGACGCAAACACGCTGACTGACTGACTGACATGCCATCAGGCTGGAATGATTGTAAACAAACAGGTTTTTGTGGATGATACTCATGTGGTTCAATCTGATTGCAAGCACGAAAGTGATTCCATAAAGCGAGAATTGCTGGTATATTGAATGAACAGTAAGACACAATGTACTTGATGTAGAACAAGTTTGTTTTTATATTGTAAACAAGGCTTAAGGTGGCCCATCCCGCTCATCTCCCCATACAAAAGGGGAAAGAAGATTACGCCCATATTTCTTGTCAGAGATCTCAAATTTTGCTCAAAATAGCTTTATTTGATCGAACTAGATGTCCAAGTTATAAGATCCGAAAGCTCGAATTTTTCGCGCGTTTTATACAATAACTTTGGAGGTGGATTACGCAATGATAAAGTGAGAACATCTTAAAAAGATTAGTCATCAGACATAGCTTATTTAATCAAGATTCATAATCTATTTGGTTTTTGTTAGATTTTTTACTACAGCGGTCGTGGTTTACTTTTAGCTATAAGTCGTTTTGAAATTAAAATTTTCGTAAATCTTACCAAATCATACGCTATGCACATTGTCTTTTTTGTGGACATGTTGCATCTTCCTCATCACGGAGCCTGTTATTTTCTTTGAAACAGAGAAGGTCCCAGAGCGCAACAGCACGGTTTTGTACCGTGCCCGCGAATGAGTTAGGCCCGCCGGGTTGGGCCACCTTAAGAATCAAAGCAACGATAGCGGGACAGAAAAAGGTAAACCTTGTGTGAGCTATGATGGAGAGCGATAGAGAACAAAAAAGGCAAATTCATTAATATGTTTCTGAAAATGTATCTTCTTTTAAATGTCCCTGAGCCGCAGGTGTACCGCGCAAAGGTTTCTGGCAAAGTAATGTCTACGAACCTCTTGAACATGTCCAGCATCCGCTGCGTGACGAGGAACCCTCCGAAAACGTTCACGAAGGAGATGAGCGCCGCCGTGCCAGCCAGCCACTGCACACACAAACAATGTTTAGAATAGGAGCCTTGGTAGACTAGTCGTGCGACTCCTCGCTGTTGAACCGTCAAAGATCATCGAAGTTCAGCAAATCTAGGAGCTGTCGGGTTGATATAAAAAACTGGTCAAGTGGGAGTCGGACTCGCACACAAAGGGTTCTGTACCTTCGTACAAGTTTTAACACACAGAAATCATGTTTTTTTGTTAATTTTTTTTTTTTTTTAATTCACCTATTTCTTGATATAATGGAAAAATAAATACATACTCAGTGAACATTTCAGCTGCCTACCTATTCCTCCCTGTGACAGATGGAACGACAGCAGAGCCTTGTATCACACAGCTTGGATGAAAAACACGGAAAATTTTCATTGCCGCTTCCGCCATCTTTCATTGTTTATTGTTTATTCATCATCCATAGACAGTACACTGCACTCAGATTTGTCATATTTTATCATTAGCTTTCAATGCTTATACTTTGTATGACAATTTTTATCGGAGTTCCTCATCAACAATATGTACTATGAATTAAATTTTAAAAAAACACCCGAAGCCGGTGTATTCTAATCGATACAAAAAGCAAAAATATGCTGTATGAACTTTTTTACACCCAGATTGACCAGATCTTGTGGGAAGCACATCAAAAAGTTGTCACATGCATAGCCAAAAGTAAGCACTAAATGGATCAAACATCAATCTCTTTTTATACGGTGAAGGCAGCGATTGCATGTGTATTAAAACCAAGTGATTCCATTAATCATTTAAACCTAGTCAAACCTATCTCATTAAAAACTATCCCCCTAAAGTGTATCTTCGAGCACAGAGGAAACCAATGATTATTATCGGTCAATTGTTATCACTGCCTTCTTTGACAATAATGGGTACAACCTAACCTAACCTAACATAATCAGACCACCTAGAGACTGACTATCTCATTCTGACTACAAACATAGAAATCTATGACTGCTTGAAACCATTTTTAGATTGAAATTCCGATAAACTAGCACACAACTCAAGGCTTGCATTCATTGTCTTTATACTCATATGAGTGGTTGAAGTAGAAAAGTTGGTCTGATGGAAATCTTATCATATCTGCCTGCCTGCAGTGAAATCAACGTTGTGACATGAAAAACTGATTGTATGTTTAAATAAAGATGAATCTTATCATATTTTAGATTTAAGATTGGGGTTGAGTGGGTGTTCCATTTTGTTGACAGCAGAAGGCCGAGTTATGAAAAAAACAGTCGGCACATAGTGCATGTGGTTCGAAGACTTGCTTATCTGGACTTTGTTTGGTTGTAAGTTTCTTTATTTCATACAAATTGAGTTCAGATAACCAATTTATCTCTAGATCAGAAATAGCATATTCAATCTCAATTTACATGAAAAAAAAAACCTTCCAATCAAACAAATTCCAGATAATTGGTCTCACAGCTGCAATCCATCAATGAGATAATGTTCATTATCTAAAGTACGTCTTACGCACGTAATTACATATCTTTGAAAATGCAAGTGGAATTCAATGATTATGTGAACTGGCTTCTGGCAGAAATTTTATCTCTCAATGTCAGTGCATATGAAGGCTGACGTCGACTAGGCGCGCCGAATCGAGTCAAATGGAATGGAAAAAAGTCGAAGGAGATTTACGATTAGATATGGCTAGACTCGACGCGTCTTATTGTCGCCAGCATTAACACGTTGCAACACTTGACAGATTATTATTTATCAACATGTGCATGTAAGACAGACAGGGTAGCGTTGATGGTAGAGCAGATCACAGCTTAGGAGTGGGAGCACTTGCCTTGAATGCCAGAGGTCATTCACATTCTTTCTTTTTCTGAGTTAAGTGCATTTAGTTACAAATGCAAATCCATGCTAAGCTTTAGGTCTGTACTACTGGGTGGTAAGAATGAGCCCACCAGGTTGGTTCCATTGCAGTAGATGAAAAGATGGTCGAAACGGTGCTCATGAAGGGAAGGACCAGTCATGGCGCCAAAATATGTGTTGGGCTAATATCGGTGGGTGTGGTATTTGCCATCCATGTCCATTTACTTCAAAGTCATTAATCAAATGTCATAGATTATATATATGACCTGGACGGGTGTCTCCGGCACGTAACCGCCGCCCATCAGCAGCAGGCCGCCGACGCACGTGATGCCCGAGACGGCGTTCGTGACGGACATGAGCGGCGAGTGCAGCGCCGGCACCACGCCCCACACCGTGTGGTAACCCACCACGCCTGCGTCAACAAATATTCTGAAAACTCTATGTTAAAAAAAATATGCTTAGCTTTTTTCTATACTACAGAGGATGACTGCTCGCAAGGGACACATTTAAGGAAATGAGATTCGAGAGACTAGAGATGGCTACACAGACAGGTTAGCATCGGGGATCAGGATCTTTAGAACTATAGAGCGACTTTTCACTGTCCTCTTGTTCCGACTTTAACAGCAATGAATTCAGTCTTAACACATTTCTCACTATCCGGTCCAATAAATTGAAGTACATGTTTCTTAAAAATTGTTGTCTTTGGGTATTTTAGTTTCTCATGAAACTAACAAACATTCCATGTTTTGTCGTATTTCCGTAATAAAAGTTTGTCTGGTATAGATGCTGCAGTACAGATGTCTGATGTGTCCATCAAGTATTAGAATAGGCCAATTAAAGTAAAAGGCGATAGGCATTTGTTTTGTTACGTCAAAACCTTACCAGCTAGGGCCAGGGTGGTTGTCATTGTGGTGAAGGCTGGGTTAGGAGACACCATACCGAGACCAATCAAACTCGTAAGACCTGTAAATACATTATGCCATGTCAGATTATCTTCCCAAACGAATCAGTGCAAATTGTAGATAGTTTTTTTGAAAAAAAAAAATATGTTGGTGCATACAATTTTTCTAGGACAATTTAATCATATACCGTTGACTGACAAAAGTTAGTAACATAGACTGGCAAGAAATAAAAAAATCCAAAACAGAAACAGAAACGAGCCAGTAAGTTGGCTGTTTAGTTCATAGGTTGTTGGAATAAATAATATTATAAAATATTATTATATGGGTAAAAATAAATGGTTTCTGATTATAATTTTGACTTCAGAGCCGGTAGTCTAAGTTGTCACCTAAATTGGCGTTACGGCAAACCGATCGACTGGCGTTTTCAAATGTATGGAGAAATTGAAGAGCGCGTGCAGCGGGCGTTAAGCGAACCAACATTTGCGAGTCCGAGCTTGATTTGACAGCTTACTCAACGTTGCTGTAAATACGTCGACGTTGCCGTTTACGTCCATTCCGCGTTTTCATACAAATCGGAAGTCCGCGTTTGACTTTGACAGCTTGAAGAAGTAAAACCACAGAATATCTAGTAAAAACTTGTACGGAGTTTGGAGAAAACGCCAGTCGATCGGTTTGCCATAAACGCCAATTTAGGTGAGAACTCAGACTGATCACTCGGATCGTGCCAAGTGAAAACTCATAAACGCAATTCATAGACAGACTTAAGATTACTTAGGCATATTTCTTCAATATCACACTGCGGATTTTATATTTTCGCTTAAAATGTATCTAACTAAATAAGACACATGTAAATTTAAACTTTTTTTTGCCCATAGAAGAATGATCCGTCTTTTACATAGTACCATTGCCACTTTGGGTGTTTATGTTATGTTTCTAGTCTTCAAAAAAGTTCATAAATAATTTGAATTAATTTATGAATCATAATTTCATTCTATCTGATTACGACGCATTTCCCGCCTACATCTCTATCTAGTGGGGCACAGGAATCGTGCGTGAAGCTCACCAGTGGAGTAGAGGAAGGCGTCCTTGACGGTGACGCTGAAGGGGCTCGGCGGCTCCGGCTTGGCGAGCTCCGGCTGCGGCGCGGCGTGCGCGGGCGCCATGCTGGGCGGCGGCGGCGCCGGCCACAGCAACTCGCCGCGGTGCAGCACCACCGCGCCGCGCGTCACCTCGTCCGACAGGTTCACGTGGTAGTGATCCTTCGTGCCTGACACATCACATTCTATGTTTATTTACATCTATACTAATATTCCTTTTTCCCTAAGAATTGAGAGGGCGTTGCGCAAAGGAGCGGACTGTGAGGGATCAAGTGCAGGGACCGAACATTCTTAACAACAGGTCTTATTCCAGTTAAAATTTCTCTTCTCGAGCCAAACAATAAATTATCAAAATGTCAAATGCATTCCATTTCAGTTAAAAAGACATGAATATACGATAGATAGCTCAAGGTTTTTTTTTCCAAATTTATTTAATCGTGGACGCTTCAAGTTTTCATCACGTCAAGAAAAATAATTTGTAATTTCCTTTCATTCCAATATTGACATCAATCGAGATATTGAATATTAAAATATATGAGACCAAGCTTCAATTTCTTTTTTTTTTTGATATTTTTTTTCTCTGAAATAGAGAGTTTGGTACTTCATACCGGATTTGACTAGGTACTGTTTTAGTTGTTTTCGTGTGTCCGTTAAAGGGGCGGTACTCACCCATGCTCAGCAGAAGTCCGGAGATGTTATTAGCATAGAGGGTGGAGGCGTGCGCGGGCATGCGGCTCGGCATGTCGGTGTAGCCGACGTGCGTCACGCCGTGCTTCTTGACGACCTGCCCGGGCACCGTGCTCTCGACGTTGCCGCCCGCCTCCGCCGCCAGGTCCACCACCACGCTGCCCGGCTGCATCGCGCGCACCGCGTCCTGCAACCGCGCGCCGTCGCACCGGTGATATCGCTCACGAAGGGGGATATGAAGGAGGCCTAGTTATAATTTTTTTCAAAACTCGCATTTTGCGTACGGCCTCCGGCGCGAGCCGTGTCTTTCCCCTTCAAAATGCCAGCGTCTCTGCGCAACCGCTGGCACTTGGAAAGTGCCAACGTTGCTCAACTGCAGGACTCGGCTCATGCCGGGGGTTGTAACTTCTAAAGTTTTACGAAAGTTCATTTGTCAAGTCCATCGATAGAATTTTGTGGCCTGCAAAGTGTTATAATTGTTTTTATTTAATACGACACCCACATTCATGAGATTAACCCAACACATTGCATTCCCGGCGCAATTAGGTGTCATGCCAGGACCTTCCCTTTAGGAGCATTGCTCGATTGAACTGGATGAAAACACAGATTTTTTTAAGGAAGTGGGGACCTGCTATTTATTTAAAGCATAATAATGTTTGTAAACAAAACAATTTTTGATTGCCACATCAACCACGGTTCTTCTGTATCATGATTTGACCCAAATTTTGGTTGTGATTTCGAAAATTGTATTTATGAAGGAGCAGTCGAATGTGTATTAACATGTTTTTTTTTTAATTTAGTTGGTAAGCTTCAATATTCTCCAGTTTTGTTTAGTTGATTAGGTTTTGATTAAATTTGTTTAATTTTATTTTTTAACTCTTATTTTTTAATTATCTATCCAGGTTGTTTTTAAATCAGTTTATTGATGGGGACTGTCACCTGAAATCGATGCAGTCGATGCCGACTCAACCTGCGTTAGGGATGGAACGAGATGGAGATAGAGAGGGCGGTGACCGACCTCAAGGATGAGCAGCGGCGCGGGCTTGCCGGGGATGAGCGCGGTGGAGATGACGACGTCGGAGTTGCGCGTCTCGCGGCCGAGCAGCTCGCGCTCCGCCGCCAGGAACTCCTCGCTCATCTGCCGCGCGTAGCCGCCCTCGCCGGAGCCGTCCTCCTGCGGCGTGGGACGGATGTGAGGAATGGTAAAAAATCTACCAAGTACCCTTGTCACTGCTGCCAGTATCAGCTAACTACGCCTAACTCATCATTGACGACACATTTATGGAACATTCGAATTTCGTGTGGCATGGGGACAGAGGGAAGGTGGACCGCAAGGCGTTACCTCGCCGTGGTGAACTGACTGGCCAGTCAGCTGCTGCTGAGGAAGGCGAGTTTAGATACACTGCCGAGGACGCCATCCACGTTGCGACAAAAGCCTAGTCATCCACTCCACAAACATATTAATGTCCACGTTATCGGTTCAGAGTGCTTCCAGTTAGTCAGATTTAGTCAAGGTTTCTGCCCCTACTAACTAAAATGTTTTGTACAGATTTTTGTAATCAAATAAATAGCTGATGGGTGAATGTGACAGACAAGAAGCCTAAAAAATACCTTAAATTGATCAATAATACAAAGATTAAACATACATAATTTGCGAGTATTTGTACAGGCTGTGTTCTTCTCAGTTTGATAAAATTGGGGCAATTTTACTGGGTACTGGGGGGATGGAGAAATTGGGGCAAAAACTATAAAACATCTGGGTTTCATCGCAGGGATGAGCACGCGGCGAGTGTGCGCCTGTGTGTGTACCTTCATGTCCATGGTGATAAACTGCGCGCCGAGGCTCTCGATCTGCTCGCGCACGGCGGGCCGCGTGTCGAAGGCGCGCACGGCGGCGCCCATGCAGCGCGCCTGCGCCGCCGCCGCGAGCCCCGCCACGCCGCCGCCCACCACCAGCACGCGGCACGGCGGCACGCGCCCCGCCGCCGTCATCTGACCTGCCGCCCCCGTACACATCACTCATCTGCTCGGGGGGTCACTATGCTAAATTAACTCACCGGGTGAGTGAATTGATGAATTAATGATTAATTAAGTGAATGATTCAATCTGACATTTAGTTTGATTTCATAACATGCGAACTGTCTAACGACGTGTTATTCGGCCAAGCGAACTGAAATTTACCAGGTACACTCTCCGCGCGAGCCGACTCCTTGGCCTTCCAGGCGCCAGCGGTGCGCAGTAACCAAGTCTGACACAGTTTTGGCTCTGTGCAGCCGTTGGTGCTTGGAAGGGGAAGAAGTCGGCTCGCGCCGGGGACTGAAGCATGGTGCAAAATGCACCTGGTGAGTTAATTTGGCATGGTGACGACCCACGAGACTTCACGAGAGGTAAAAACGTTCTGCAATCACTTTCACATTCTACACCAAAATTTGTCACGTTCCAGGATGGTCGAAACTCAAAAATCCTAAAAGGCGATAAACCAAAATCTATCTCCCATCCAAAACCAGGAAAATAAAAATTTACTAATGAAGTAACCGAATCCTAAAATAAACTCATTAAACAATTATCATTTCAGAAATTCTTCAGACTTTCATTTCAGACTTTTTATTCTACCTAAAACGACTAAAACCACTTAAAATCCACTGTAAAGCAAGGACACATGAATTAAAAAAGAAGGATGATAAAAAAACTACTTCATGAATATACTGCAAGGTTGGACTTGAACCAGCAAGCATACCAACATTTGTTAAGACAGATGGATTGGTCTTCTCCCACACTGAATATTTAGATGTTTCCTACATACCTGAGAAGAAGCGCGGGAAGTGAGAGGCCGCTTCGATGACGGCGCGGTAGCCGGCTACGTTGGCCATCGAGCTGAGCGCATCGAAAGCCTGAGCTCGGCTGATGCGCGGCACGCAGTCCATAGCTGCATGGTTTATAAAGTAAGTAACAGTGCTAGGGATTCAATTGACTTAGGCTGGAGTGCACAATCTCCGGTTAATTACATTCTGATAGCAACTATAAGCAAACCGCTGTCAAATCTCAGATCAGGCGAATATCGGGGTGCACAACCCGCAAATGACATCATAACCAAATACCAAATATAACCACTTGATTATTCACGGTTAAACATAAATATGGAGCTAGCTAAACAGATGATGTGTATCAATGTCAGCCCAGCAGTTTTATTTTTGGTATTTTCGATTCAAAGCTGGGAAAAATACTCATATTTAAGTGCAATTCCTTGTACTCGACTCTTGTATGGTCATCATTGTAATTTAAATCGGTTTTGTCGACTGGCAACTTATTATTAACACCAATTGGAGATTGTGCATACCAAATTGCTTTTTTACGGCTACCCATGGTTAATTTTTATTTCAATTTGGTTATTTACCATAGATGTTATGCATTCCACCCTAAGAGTCAGTGAATCCAGACATGTTACCATCAGTAACATATTTTTTCATATAGACATACGTAACTATCAATACATTCAAACATTGACAGGCTCAGTAGCCCAGTGGAGCGACGCCTTGCCCTTGCATAATAACCATTATAATTAAGGTGGCCCAACCCGCTCAACTCCCCATACAAACGGGGAAAGAAGATCACGCCCATATTTCTTATCAGAGATCCCAAATTTTGCTTTAGGTGGCCCATCCCGCTCATCTCCCCATACAAAAGGGGAAAGAAGATCACGCCCATATTTCTTGTCAGAGATCCAAAATTTTGCTCAAAATAGCTTTATTTGATCGAATTTGATGTCTGATGACCATTGGCATTGTAAAATTGTGTTTGGTTTCCAAGTTATAGGGTCCGAAAGTTCGAATTTTTCGCGCGTTTTATACAATAACTTTGGAGGTGGATTACGCAATGATAATTAAAAACATCTTAAAAAGATTAGTCCTCAGACGTAGCTTATTTAATCAAAATTTATAATCTATTTGGTTTTTGTTAGATTTTTGACTACAGTGGTCGTGGTTTACTTTAACTATAAGTCGTTTTGAAATTAAAATTTTCGTAAATCTTACCAAATCATACACTATGCACATTGTCTTTTTGTGGACATGTTGCATCTTTTTCATCACGGAGCCTGTCTTATTCTTTGAAACAGAGAAGGTCCCAGAGCGCAACAGCACGGTTTTGTACCGTGCCCGCGAATGAGTTAGGCCCGCCGGGTTGGGCCACCTTAAAAGAGCTTTATTTGATCGAACTAGATGTCTGATAACCGTTGGCATTGCAAAATTGTGTTTGGTTTCTAAGTTATAAGGTCCGAAAGTTCGAAATTTTCGCGCGTTTTATACAATAACTTTGGTGGTTTATTACGCAATGATAAAGTAAGAAAATCTTAAAAAGATTAGTCACCAGACATAGCTTATTTAATCAAGATTTATAATCTATTTGGTATTTGTTAGATTTTTGACTACAGCTGTCGTGGTTTACTTTTAGCTATAAGTCGTTTTGAAATCAAAATTTTCGTAAATCTTACCAAATCATACACTATGCACATTGTCTTTTTTGTGGACATGTTGCATCTTCCTCATCACGGAGCCTGTCTTTTTCTTTGAAACAGAGAAGGTCCCAGAGCGGAACAGCACGGTTTTGTAAAGTGCCCGCGAATGAGTTAGTCCCGCTGGGTTGGGCCGCCTAAGGTGAATTAAATCTGAGCACGGCCGTAGTTTCGATTCCTGAGTGTTTACTTACTCGGTGGTAAGGTTAAACCAGTTCAATGTAGTCGTGCTGGAAGGTCCTGGCATGGCACCCAGTGGTGTGTTATCATGAAACTAGGTCTGTTATCAGCCATCCCGTCCAATTCAAGAAAGAAAGAAAGGTCTTTAGCATACAATACTCAAATCTTCTAAGATATGATAAAGCATCCACTCCAGCATTTTGATTAACAAAAACCATAATTTATGAGCCAATTCGTAATGTTTGCCCGTAAAACCAGTTTTTAGCACATTAAAAACATTCTGACTATATCTACATGATCACAATAACCATACTATTCGAGTAAATGGTAGACAATATGCATTTGATTCTTATTAGTTATCATAAACTGGACTGATGATGTTACTGACCGAAGGCATCGATCTTCCTCTCCTGTAGCTGCTTGATGAGCTGCTGGTTCTGCGCCGGGTACAGGAAGGAGATGACGGTGCCATCCTCTTTGAACAGCGGCACCTCCTTCTCCAGAGGGGGTCGCACTTTCAGGATTATGTCTGAAACGGAATGTGAATGTGAGCATTTTGTGCCTCTTATAACGGTTGTATGACTATAGTCCGACAGTGAAAAAGGTATTCAATGAATTTATTTGAAATTAAAGCTCCACATAATTGCAACGTTTCAAAATATTAAATAATAAAGTAGAGAATCGTGAGTTGAATAATAAATTAGTAAATATAATAAAGTACAAGTCAAAAATAATAGTTAGTTGTACTTAGGACAGAAATTTAAATGATCTCCGAGTCATTAGAGGAAGTAATTGTAGCTATTTAAAATTAGTATTTAAATATTCACTAGGTAAATAAACATTAAACATGCTAATTTGTTTGTGCAGCAAAGTCAAGGGTGCGTTCATTAATTACGTGAGGCGTTTTTTGCGATTTTTCGACCCCCCCCTCCACCGTCGGTGAGATGTCGTAAGATTAGGCTCAACCTCCTCCCACCGCTTTTAATCTCATGTGAGAATTTTCGAAATACCTATTATTAGTGTTGAATCGTTTATCTGTGCTTGATTGCGCTACATTTATTCAAACAGGTAATTCCACATAAGGGATTACGAGGGAAGCTTCTATATTTTGTGAGGAACATGTTATACTTAATTTAACCCAGCTTTCTCCCAATTTCACACTTTTTCTTGCGGAAAAATAAATGACATGATATTTGCCGAGACTCAGTGTGAGATTGGATAAGATTCCGCTCGAACCCTCACCCTCTAAGTGCCTCTTAAACCCAAGGTGATTTGAGATCAATCGCTGTCCAATACCAACAAAATTGGATCGTAATGGTGGCAAATTTTAAAATGAAGCTGTCAGCAAAGGGAAATATCCATTTGTATTGCATTGTATTGTATTTATTTATCCTCCTTTGGGACGCAGGGAACACTTGGAAATGTAAAAAAATTATATTTGATAAAATGAAAGCATACAAAGTTCATTATCTGTCGTTATCACGCCCAAGCGTAAACAAAATTGTTTGAAACTCACTTTAAAAATGAGTTAACAACAATTTAATGAGGTAAAAATTATGTACGCTGTTAATTAACACTGTCCCTGCAGATAAATAAAATATATAAGTATATGAATAAAATAGGCAGCTAAATAATTGCAATTAAAATATGTTTTGCTTATGTTGCACCTTAACTCCTGCATTAAAATTCAGAAGCACATTCAATGTCAATCTTCGATTTTTGTGTTTAATCAAATCACATAAACAAATGTGCACCCATTTATTTTTATTTTATTACTAACTAGCAGCCCGTCCCGGCTTTGCACGGGCATAACATCATTTAAAAAAATATTATTTTGACACAATAAACCCTTTTTACGTAGAGTTCCTACATTGAAATATTTGAAATTAAAAAAAAACTTAGATATTATTATTAGATGATTATTAGATATTAGAAAGCTCCGATAACAAACGCGTCTCCGACGCACTATTTATAGGCAGGCTCCCGCCGCCCCGGACGGCCGGTACCGCCGCACCCGCAATTTTTAAATCTGTAATATCCTCGAAAACATTCATTTAAATCACATGCTTTAATGGGCCATATATATCTATATTAAATCAATAATATATTTAAGGTATTTAATTGGATAAGGATTAATGCTGTATTGGTTAAAAGCGCTTCGAAAATTTGCCATTATTTGTCGTAAAAAGTAAATGACATAACGATGTTATTGTGGGATATCCATAAGAGATAGAAATATACCATCGCGGAGTTTTCTGTAGACCTTTCCAATTTGTACAATATTTAGTACATTATTTTGATAAATCTCGTAGGGTTCAGCCTGCGTTTGCAATGTAAGCGGAATTTTTTTTAATTTTTTATGACATCACATTGGAAACCTCAAAAATAACAGTATTTCTCCACTATTTAATGGATGTTATTATGCATATAAACCTTCCTCTTCAATCACTCTATCTATTAAAAAAACCACATCAAAATCCGTTGCGTAGTTTTAAAGATTTAAGCGTACATGGGGATATAGTGATATAGGGACAGAGAAAGCGACTTTGTTTTATACTATGTAGTGATAGTGACTTGCTCAATTAGTGCTGTCAATATTTTTGTCAGTGGGTATGGATGAAAAGTGAACATGTGAATGCAAGCATTTAACAAATGCTAATAAAGGGCAAAGGTTCAAAAATATTTTAGTATTTTTTTTATTAAATTATGTACCACAACTCAACTGGATTGGAGTCCCTGAGCCACAGCTGGTTTGTGGGGTCGCTCAGTCTGTTCTACAGGTATTACCATGGAACTTGCATCCTCATTCCTCCCCATCCTACCTATATCCGGAGCACCCGCCGTGGAGAATTAGAGCACCCCCTTGTGGTTGATGCTAGGCTTTTGGGAAAGAACCGTTTCTCAAACTCATTTCTCTGCCACACCGCCAGGATATGGAACTGTCTGCCGGCGGGTGCCTTTCCACATACCTATAACCTGGGAGTCTTCAAGCATAATTCTAAGAAGCTAGATAGCTCAGCAAGCCTGCAAATCTGCTTGTATGGTGCCTCACTGAGCGAAATACATTCGAGGTGTACTTGGCCTGCATGCCTATTTCTCATAAAAAAAAACCTACTGATGGTGTGAGCAAAATTATTTTCAGTCCCATTATTTACCGGTACTTCTAGGTCCTTTGCTTTGTCAGGAGAGTGATTACAATGGGCTTATCTCATCATTATATCAAAGTAGAATCCTGTTTTGACAGCACTTCCGACCATACTCCAATAATTGCCACTCTTAGCAATTTCATTATCATAAAAAAAACTTTTGAAACCTTGCACAACCAAAAAACAGATTGGGAATCATTTAGAGAAGTCTTAAATTCAAAAATCAATCTTAACATACCACTTAAGACACCAGAGGACATTGAACATGCAACCTATTATATAACCAACCTAATTCAATGTTCAGCATGGGAATGCACCCCAACCATTGAATCAGAGATTGGATACGAAAACTACCCACTGGACATACGTGCTAAAATAACAGAGAAGCGCAGACTGCGCCGAGTTTGGCAGGGCAGTCGTCTTACAACTGATAAGACCATATTAAACAGATGCGCTCGCGAGCTTAAACTAACCATTCAAAACAGAAAAAACTCCACCTTTAAGGAACATCTAGAATCCCTCTCTGCCACCAGAAATGATGAATATTCATTGTGGAAAGTATCCAAGGAGTTTAACAGACCACTTTTAACATCACCACCGCTAAAATCA
This sequence comes from Incurvaria masculella, assembly GCA_946894095.1. Taxonomy (NCBI): domain Eukaryota; kingdom Metazoa; phylum Arthropoda; class Insecta; order Lepidoptera; family Incurvariidae; genus Incurvaria; species Incurvaria masculella. Next base: position 17,462,545 of record OX335648.2, on the reverse strand, counting down.
ACTGGTGAGTCCTGGGCTCGATCCGATGAAGAGAAAGCCGAATTATTCGCAAAATTCCTCGAGAATGTCTTTGTTCCAAATATAGGCGATTCAGACCAGGAAGATGCTATAAACATTGTATTAGCTCAACCATTTCAAATGTGTCCTCCGTTAACTCCCACAACGCCAAGAGAAATCCGAAGAGAAATCAAAGCTCTCGAAGAAAGCGCCAGGGTTTGACCTGATCACATCAAAATTACTTAAGGAACTCCCGAAAAAGGCGATTGTTTTTCTGACCATTCTGTTCAATGGTATAATCAGAACTTCAACTTACCCAGACATTTGGAAAATTTCACAAATTATCATGATCCAAAAGCAAGGAAAGCCGGCTAATGAAGTGTCCTCATATAGACCAATTAGTTTACTACCCATACTAAGCAAACTTTTTGAAAAAATTCTGCAGAAAAGGATAAAAGATGTTATACATGAAAGAGAAATCATTCCAAACCACCAGTTTGGCTTCAGAACAAAGCACTCTACCATTGAACAGGTCCACAGAGTCTGCCAAAAGATAAGAAGATCCCTGGAATTAAAACAGTATTGTTCAGCTGCCTTTTTGGATATTCAACAGGCTTTTGACAAAGTATGGCATAAAGGACTCTTGATGAAACTCAAAACTAGCATGCCACACACGATCTACACCATTATTGAATCCTATCTATCCAATAGATTCTTCCAGGTCAAACAAGGTGATGCTCGTTCCAAGTTCTACAACTAGCAGGCGTGCCACAAGGCTCTGTCCTAGGACCTCTGCTCTACTCGTTATTTACTGCTGATTTTCCAACTACGGAATGTGTCCTGACAGCAACATTCGCTGATGATGTCGCTCTGCTAGCAAGCAACGGGAGCCCCGCTAGGGCCTCTCAAGAACTCCAGAATGAGCTAAATCTGGTTAAGCAATGGCTAAAAGACTGGAAAATCAAAGCAAGTGCAACCAAGTCAACTCATATCACGTTTTCGCTGGGAAATAGTAGCTGCCCCCCTGTCAAACTTGGTGAAGATTATCTGCCTCACAAGGAGTCAGTCAAGTACCTTGGTATGCATCTCGATAGACATTTGATCTGGAGAGAACATATTACAAAGAAGAGAGACGAATTGAACATCCGCTATAAAAAAATCACCTGGCTCCTTGGCAGAGGCTCCAGTCTGAGTCTAGAGAACAAGCTGCTCATTTACAAGGCCATTCTCAAACCCATATGGACATATGGTATTCAGCTGTGGGGTACCGCCAGCAATTCTAACATCGAAATTCTGCAAAGGTTTCAAAATAACGTGCTCAAGCAGATAGCCAAAGCTCCCTGGTTCACTCGGACTACTGAAATACACGAACATCTTGAGATTCCTACGGTGAAGGATGAAATAAGAATGGTCTCTACCAAATACAAAACCCGACTTAATAACCATGTCAACGTACTTGCATCAAACCTACTAATCCCAGATCACAAGCAACGACGACTTAAAAGATATGACATACTGGATCTTGACAACCGGTTCTGATTGATCTAAGTATGGAGGAAGGTCTAATGTTATTGGACATGTTTGACCTACAAAACCACGCACACTCAAGAGATCTGATTATAGTCTGAAGACTGATCGCAGATGGACGTACCATTAAAAAAAAAAAAAAAAGGAGAGTGATTACAGCCATTACATAATATAACTTTACCTACCCGAATGGAATGTCTGCTGTGTGGGGACAATCTTAGCGCCGGCCTCCTCGTAGGCGCGGTCCGGGAAGTTAGCGAGGGCACCGGCGCGCTCCTCCACTAGAACCGTAAACCCCTTTTTCACCAGCTTGGACACCACCGCCGGCACCACCGATACACTGCAAGGGTAACGACTGTAAAGGCCCCGGATTTATGAACAGGGAACTCTGCCTCTGTAGTTGGGCAGGAGCTTAAGCTTCCCGTCCAAACAACTCGTGAACGCCTCATAATCGAGATGATAAGATCAATATCTTATTTGCTCTATACTGGGTATTATATAATAGACTAGCTTATACTACAAGATCACATATTAAAAACACTACCAAAACATCTGGAAATATGTGTAGCAGTATTAAGACTAGATATTTTGTACTAGTTAATTCAAAGAAAACGAAACATGCAATACTAACAGAACTCTTGGTACGCTGCGAGACAAAAATGAAAGAGTTGAAGTAGGTGCTAAGATGACTTCCAGCTTAATTAGAAGACACCCTAGTACAACATCTTGGACTTCAAAGAGCATCGGTGGACCAAGGCGGTTGAGCAGGCGGTTATCGAGGCGGTCCAACCGCTTGGCAGGCGGTCAAACCACCTCGGTTACTATGATGATATCGTGAGCTTATTTTGCCATAATGGACGTGGCAAAAGTTGCTGCGCTTCTGTATTTGTGCACCCGCAATTAATATTGTCCAGGGCAGGCCAGATAAAAAAAGAACTGGACTCATCCTTTGATTGACACGCATAGAAAAGGGTTTCTTAGTTATATTTTTAAACTAATTCAAAAGTATGACAAAAAGTTCTTTAAAGAGACAAGAATTAATCGGTAGTCATTTGAAGATGAATTAGAGAATGTATTATCAAGGATTTTTTATAATTATGTAAGAAATATAATGAAAAAGTACAACTATTACTTATATGTACATTTTACACACGTAGACCATTTTTAAGATATAAAATGGTTTCTATAGTAGGAGACAGATTAAAGTAATCACCTCGTATTAAGGTGGCCCAACCCGGCGGGCCTAACTCATTCGCGGGCACGGTACAAAACCGTGTTGTTGCGCTCTGGGACCTTCTCTGTTTCAAAGAATAAGACAGGCTCCGTGATGAGGAAGATGCAACATGTCCACAAAAAAGACAATGTGCATAGTGTATGATTTGGTAAGATTAACGAAAATTTTAATTTCAAAACGACTTTAGCTAAAAGTAAACCACGACCGCTGTAGTAAAAAAAAAGTAAACCACGACCGCTGTAGTAAAAAATCTAACAAAAACCAAATAGATCATAAATCTTGATTAAATAAGCTATGTCTGATGACTAATCTTTTTACGATGTTCTTACTTTATCATTGCGTAATCCACCTCCAAAGTTATTGTATAAAACGCGCGAAAAATTCGAACTTTCGGACCTTATAACTTAGAAACCAAGCACAATTTTACAATGCCAATGGTCATCAGACATCTAGTTCGATCAAATAAAGCTATTTTGAGCAAAATTTTGGATCTCTGACAAGAAATATGAGCGTAATCTTCTTTCCCCTTTTGTATGATGAGCGGGATGGGCCACCTTAAATATTAAATTTGATAAGGCAAGACATGACAGTCCCAAAATATTTTATGGGAATTATTTGTATATATTTGAATTTTATTTATTTATTTGATGAAAGAGCAGCCTAAGCTGATGTGTTCTGGGTTCACTGGTGCTTTGTTATTAAGGTTACTTTATTAATATTTGAAAACTTACGCGGGACATAACTACAATATTTAGTTTGACGGCTTACCGTAACGTGCCTACCTCCGTCGCGACAGGCACGTTCTCCTGAAGATGGAGTCCATGTGAGGCTCCGAAACATCGAGCAGCACGTCCTGCTCCTCACACGCGCGGTAAGCCGTCAAACTAAATAAGGTTACTTTAGTTAAGTGTTTTTTTCGGTGTTTGTCAATCCTGTTTTTAAAATAATGGTGGGTGCTTGAACGACATGGGTTTAATTTAATAGAAAAAACCTAGAAGTCGCCACACAAAATTATATAGCCAGACATAATATATTTTATTTTAACTGTGAATATATTTCCAGTCTGATTACATGGGCGTTCCCCTTGGTTTTACAACGCGACTGAACCGCCTCGGTTCAACCGCCTAATGCGAATGCAGAACCGCGCCAGGCGGCGCGCCGCATCACTCTAGCCAGCCAATGCGGTTGAGGTGGGTTCCATGTTAGCTGTGTATTATTAAGAACCGCCTCAGTTCAACCGCCTAGTGTGAATTTATTTAAGTTAAAAAGTGAGCCTGGTATAATGCAAAAAAAAAATTTAGTGAAGCTATACTTAAGCAGTGGTTTCCGTACCGCTGAGGGCCGGGAGGACTGGAGAAGGATTGGAGAGGCGTATGTCCAGCAGTGGACGCAAACACGCTGACTGACTGACATACTTAATCGTTTAAAAAAGTTCCAAAATATTTTTATATCCCTATGTGAAATGATGATATAGAGGGCCTTGCACCAATTAGTCCGCCCGTTTGTACCGTTTCTCATCAGCCCACGTCTCCTTAGGGACTCCAAGAGTGAGGCGCGTGTAGGGCACGCCCGGCGGCGCACTGCAGTACCCGCGGCGCCATAGTCGAGCTAGCGGAGCGCCTGTGCGCGCCACCACTGCCACCCCCAGCCCGCACATTCTCTAGGCCTGCCGCGCTCGGCTCTGAAATGATACAACTTGTGAAGCAACAATTCAAAACTCCCAAATCCTTAGAAGCGAGGGGTACACCCATATGCAAGTTATAATCTGCTTTGTTGAAATGCAATGCAATGAAGACAGGTTTGTCTTTCGCTTAACCAAATACCCTGGCAAGGTGGATATAATATTTTTCTCATGCGTAGGTTTTCAAAATGGTAATAGGGAAGCCAATATACTAGTTTCAAGCGAAAACCTGTGGCGAAAACTTTTAACCGACCACAGCAAGCTTGTAAATATATATTTAACGCGCAATTTTTCGAAAAGACAGCTGTCAAGTCAAATCTAAACCGGAAGCGCTAAATTATTAATATTCTTTGCCGGAAAGATAGGAATAGACATTGCTGAAAATAAGGGGGAGCAAACATTGGTTGGATTGCTATTTCCTACCAAAAAAAACCTTTAAAGAAAAATAGGTAACCGCCAAAACAACAATAATTTAAAACCCTTTTCAGATATTTTGAAACGGTTTTAACTGGCCAATTTATAGTTAAGTTAATCGATGTATGGTACGAATAATACAATTATTATTGACCGAACAAACAGTTATGTTATTCAAAGAGCTAGAATTATATCGAAAAGAATTTCAGGAAATAAAATAAATAAGTACTTAGATCTGTACGTTCCCTAGAAGAAACGACCCATTTAAACTACTCGCTAACTAGGTACAACTGCAGATAACGGAAGCTAGTCTCTATAATTAGTCCTTAGTATGTAGCTATCGATGCATGTATGTTGCGCTCAGTGGCTCAGCTCAGTTACTGGTGTTTTATATTAGATTGGTTTCATTATAAAAATCAACTCAATGTTTCAATGGTGAAGTAAAATAGATAATAATTGTATCGTATTTTTTGTTTGTATGTATTGTATTGTAAATGTTCATATCAAAACGTGAGATGCACAAAATCGTTCGTGTGTTCATCAATCCATAATCCATGTTCTTATGATACTTTTGAGATTGCCTCGGTCGTTAAACATATTTAAAAAATGTTACGGCTTTTCAGGCGGCGGGAGGAAACATTCTCCGACGTTTCGAACTGAGTCTACTGCTGCTGCGTATGGACGTGGCGGATGCCTCCTTGACAACGGGCTGAACGATTAGCTCGAAACGTCGGAGAATGTCTCCTCCCGCCGCGTGAAAAGCCGTAACATTTTTCATCCATGTCCTTATTAAATCATCCCAATTTTAATAATTATTAATAAAAAATATTAGGTTAAGTGTATCTTCAAACGTGCAAACCAGTCCTATTGATTTTTAGCGTAATCTTAAAAATAGATATACCTTTCACATACACAATAATAAAAAAAAACGCGACAGCGGTGACGGGGCGGCGAAAAAGATGTAGCCTTCCCCCGCACGGCGCCAGTGGCAACGACACCACTGGTGCGTCTCTGCCACGCGCCCGAGGCACTCGTGGCAGAGGCAGGTGCGGGGGACGCTCCTGCCCTCAATCTGAGCGCAAATAAAATAGTTACGCAGCAGCGGAGGCGCCGCGTCGTCCTGCTGGCTTCTGAAAAAAAAAAACTTGCATGCATACTCGAGCTTCTACTTCGAGCTTCAGGTCCACCTAAATATAAATAATTGTACAAGTATAATTGTATCTACTCATGACATTCTCACCTGTGAGTTATCGGTGAATCACCTGTGAGGCACTGGTGACTCACAGATCGTTTTACGGGGCAATCATTTTATAAATACGAAACTGTTGTGACTCACCAGTGACTCACATGTGAGAATCTCCCTCTGTCTGAATAGACCCCCAGTTCACGACACGCTATTTTTTCTTTCTTTATTTACTCTATTAGATGTGTATTATCCACTTGGATCCGTAATTCCGTAAAGTAATTCCCGCCTAATCTGCTTGGGGGCTTTTATCGTATGCATTTCCATCACGACATCCGGTCGGTTTTACTGCCTAGGTGCTCCAATAGATGATTCACATCAACAAAGATGAAGTTTCGAAATTTTGCTAATTCTATAAATTTTATCGATACTTACTTTCAATTGCGATTTCACTGCCCTAGTTGGTTCGCGAGGTGAAGCAAGATCACACCAAATGCCACTAGGTGGCTTGTTGCTTCACGTAGAAGTTAGCGCCATCTAGTACAACTTTTGGAACTAACTCTCAAGGCAAAATTACAAATTTTGCGATCTTTTTCAAGTCATTTATTTCATTCCAGAATGCAAAATTTAGCTCAATTACTACTAGGATAGGACAATGGGGGTATAGACAAAATAATACAACAGTATCAAAGCCGTAGCATAGGTTTCAAGACTTTTATTTGGACAGAAACAAGCACTCCTCTAAATCACATATTTGTGCGCCTGGCGTGACAGTATGACTATAGCCGCGCGCACATATGTGCGCCTGGCGGGGAAAGGGTTAAGATGGCAATAAAGTGGCGCGGCAGACTGACAGACAGACACGTAGGTAGCCACTAGCCAGGCCAGCTGTGAAACGCACCACGTCGTCATCACCGACACCGCCACCACCCCGCCTCCACGCATTACCGCCGCGCTCCCCGGGCCGCCTCCCGTGCGGTGCGGCATGGCATCTTCGTGCTGTCTTTTCGTGATTATAAATTCTATAGTTAATGTGTTTTTTGGTTTGCTGTTTTTCATGCAGCAACAGAGCGATGGGTCGACGTATTTTTTTTGCAGAGATAGTTAGTGGGTTGAGGAGTCACACATAGGCTGCTTTTCACCTTGGAAAAACAACATTTCGATATTGTCCCGAGCGAAACCGCGTACCGAATCTAGTAAATTGTAAATCAATTTAGAATTTACTGGTTGGAATAATTTAGGTATTACTGCAAAAAGTAGAATACCTACTTTATTGGTTGAAATGTATTTGCAAGTTCTAGCGCAGTTATATAAGTTTCTTACAGATCAATAAAGGCTAAATCTGCACTTGCGGTCGTTTATATACTGTTTTTATTCACGCCAAAGATGTATAATTTCTTATGTGCGTTCGTATAACGTTTTGTTACACTGTATTTTTATTGCTGATACTTAAACCCATACACAAGTTTTCTACGGCAAAGACAGTCGGTGAAAGAGGTTTGAAAATTTATATTGATACAGTTTATTACTGTAATGATATTTCATATCAACTATCACATGTAACAATAACTAACACACCATTTCGCTATAGTGATGACAGTTAAAATAAATGTTCATGCCATGCCTAGACATTGATATACTCAAGTAGATATTGCCTCTATCTCCTTCGTTTATCTCAAGCTTCTAAACCGAAAAAAACCGGCCAAGTGCGAGTCAGACTCGCACACGAAGGGTTCCGTACCATCGTAAAAAAATGTATACAAAAAAATCACGTTTTTTGTATGGGGACCCCCTTTAATTTTAATTATTTCTTAATCTTACCTATTTGTTGTTATAGCGGCAAAATAAATACACACTCTGTGTTATTTCAGCTGTCTATCTCTTACGGTTACTGAGATACAGCCCTGTGACAGACGGACAGACGGACGGACGGACAGCGGAGGCTTAGTAATAATAGGGTTCCGTTTTCACCCTTTGGGTACGGAACCCTAAAAACGGAGGAACTCTGTGAAAACCGCAGAAGCCTAAATCAGCACTGGTAACGAATAAATTGTTTATTGTTTATTGTTTATTCATCATCCACAGGTAGCACACTGCACTCGGATTTGTCATATTTTATCATTAGCCAGTTCAGCGTTCACGGCGAAGAAGAACTGGCAAGAAACTTCGCTCAAATCAAATATGTAGAGTAGGTGATTGATGCCTGTAATTTTTATATCTCTAATCAAATTATAGGCATGTGCGGATGGTAACGATCAAATGTAAATACCGTAAAGAGAAATCATTCCTACGTCCTATGGTTGACGTCAAAATGATGGAATGATATCTCGAATTTGTCTCTTTTTCCGGTGTATAGGATTCAGAGTAAACCCCGTAGACCTTGGCAAAAAAAATCTGACGCGGTGACAGGTGAAAGTAAATGATTTGCTGTATTGGTACATCCCTAAAATAAAAGAAAACCATCAAACTCTTTTAATCATAGTATACGGGGTGGCCATATATGGGAAAGGAGCGCCTTCATGATTTCCATAATCTTTTTCTCCAAGCTGTAAGTACGCATACAGGCTGATATGTATGGCATGATAAAATATTAGTTTACTCAATCAAGAGCATTTTATGAAGACCCGTTCGCATTCCATTGCATTTCACTGCTTTTTAAGAGGGATAACACGATGACGGTAAAAAAACGCGCCAACGTAAATTAACGAATAATTTATTATTATTAAAATTGTTTTAGTACCTCTATGAACGCCTATTAAAAATGCGAATGGATTTTTTTTCTTTTATTTATTTTTCTCTATCCGGGAAACATAATATTGCCACTTATAAACCAATGGCCTCCAAATAAAATCATACTATTTATACTTTATATATCCCGGCTGCGTTTTTCGCGAAACACGGCTCGCTTTCTGTTATTGAATACAGGTCAATCACATCAAACTGGAAATACCTGTTTGCTAAATTGAAGACCATCCTTATAAAAATATTATATCGTTACGATCAGTGTATTTGCGTACATATCCACACATAGTTTGTTACAGGCAACTTCGCCGCAGCTCTGAATTAGCCGCAAGTCCTGCGGAAAAAAAATTCGGTAGGAGGAAAAAAGAGAGGTAGACTGTCTTTTTGCACGTATCTACCTGCACAAGCTATCAACCACAAGATGATATTTTGGATTTCTGAAAATTTTGTTTATTGGGTCCACAGTATTAATGGGAGGATTTAGAGACATTCTTTTGAGAATACAAAGACGGACGGACTACAAAGATGGTATTGCTTTAAGAAATAAGGCATATGAAGATAGCCTACTTGATTGATTTCATGATTTAGGAATTAACTCCTCGAACATTAGAGCAGAAAATAAAACGCGGTGATATCATTGAAACTTTTAAAACCTTACGGACATAATGACAAAGATAACTAACGTCGAAGACATTTTAACAATAACCTCTAGTGAAGGATTGTCCGGTTATTCTCTGATTTAAAATCATACAAGTAGCAAGTGGAACCCGAGGAAATGCTTTTTAAAACAGTCACCCCAGTGATTTTATTTTCTTTGCTCACATCTCTCAAGCAAACAGTATTTTTTCTCTAATTTTATTTCCCTGTTTTTTTTTTAATTTTAAGTATGTTGACAAACAAACAAAAAGGCTGTTGAAGGTTTACGGGACAACCTGTATTTGTACCTACATTCCCGCCCGGCAATACTAAAATATCATGTTTTCCATGCAGGTACCTTTACTCGTGGTCAAATAAAGGCAAGTTTCTCGCATGTACCAAGTTTCTTCGAGAATATGGTATGATGGGCTAATATCATGACAGTAGGCGTGACATAAAAGTTCTTTAAAAAGTGTTAAAAAAAATCTGTTGCGATTACTGATATACAGATTTTTTTACTAACAGTGTGTGCTAGCCCTTTACAGCCCATAGATCTCGGCCGGAAGTAGGTATCGCAAAATCATTAGGCCAAACAAAAATACTTCCAAACGAGTTTATAGTTATCGATGCAAAGTCGCACCAACATAACCTATAATCACTGCCTGAGCCTGAAACTTTACAATTGCCTGTGAAACATTGTTGTTTTTTCTACTAATTTTGGACACTTACCTACGAACATAGACGGTAAACTAAACACGGTAGGTACACGCACTTGCAAGCTTCGCGTCGTGTCGGGCTCGGCTCGGTGTAGTTTCGTTACATTCCTTCGATAAAAAAATATCCCGACTAATAAATGCTCTCCGAACGCCCGCTACCGCCTCCACCCGCACCGCGCAGCCACTGCCTCTTTCTTTCTGCGGTGGCAACGGACGGGCAGGGTTGGCTTATCTTTTGCCCGCCAGTACCGAGAAGTGGGCGGGTTGCGGAGCGTACGAAGTGCAAAACAAGTGTCGAGCGAAGCCAACTAGAGTGAAAGAATTGAGACGAGATTAGTTCCCTTGTGACTCGACTAGTGTAAGTACGCGACGCCGTCGAGCGGATTTCGAAGCCGGCGACAGCAAATATTTCTCCTAGCTCGATTTACGATGTCTCAACTCGTACGGGGTCTGCTAGTGCGCGCTGCAAACAACACCGTTGTAGTTAGAAAATGTGAGTATTATGAAATTGAACGTATTGCTTGCACGGAATTATTGTGGCATACGGCATTCATTCATGAACATGTAGGCGTGTACACAATGCATCTGCACTGACACGTGTGTGTTCTCGATTGCTCCAACGGATTTAGTTTTATCTCGCTTACTAATATGCAAGAAGAAACGAGAGGGCAAAGAGTAACAAAGGAATGCTGCACATGCAGATGCTTGATTGAACCAAATACCTTGTCTATAATTTATTCTGTGGGTGGCATTGACCCACATTTGAGGTAGCTGAATACCTTATCAAAATTGATCAGAAGCGAATGAACCTAACCTAACTTAGTAGTAAGTGACAACAAAGGGGTCTTGATTTAGCAAATATATTGCAAAAAGGATTATTGCGCTGCTTATCCTTGCCTCTTTTAAAAGCATATCCTATTCACTTTGCTCATACGTGTGCGCAGAGCAGCACACACACAACCTGTTTTTCTTTTGGCACCTTTAGCCTTAACATTTGTGAAATAAATACCGCCAACTCGTGATAGTGTTAGACTCGTGCGCCGAGAGTTTAGTACTGTATATAAATATACAGTATGTCCTGTGGGAAAGTTAACATTTTAAATTGTTAAAAGAGAAACCTAATTTATTTACATCAAAATATTCAGAAATTCAGCAGATTTTACTTTTTTAATATGATTCCATGCATTCGTTCGCACTTTTCTAATTGTGGGCGCAAACTCTTGAACACTCTATGGAGAGTTGCGGATAAATGTTGTTTATTTCGCAGGGGATATTTTATTTCAACCCTAGGAGCCGTTGTCCATTGTTTGTTGGAGTAGACTTTGCATTTTACGTAACCCCAAAGAAAAAAAAGCTTGGTAAAACAACTCTGTGCGCGGTTGGGTTCTAGTTTTTTTTTTATGTTATCTTGCTTTCTGCGATCAGTTGGTTGACTATAAGTGGATGAGTTGTGTGCATGTGGTCGTGATGAGTTTGTGCTCCAGCGAGAATAACTCTAATTCAGCAGGATATCTTTAAATGTCCAGCTCCATTATGTCTTGCCTTTTGAGACGTTTCTAATATTGTTTGTATGTTAGCTGGCCTACTAGAGGATTTGGGTGTTGACGGAGACTTTGTTTATACTTGGTGCTGATCGTTTTAATTTCCTCGCTGATGGTCTGTGTTGGTAATGAACCACGGTGCATTTGCAAGGCTTTTTAAAATCACGTTATGAAACCGTTGTAGGAAATTTCTGTTGGACTTGCTGGCACTGCCCCAGAGATGCAGTCCATACGTCCAAATTGGTTTTAGAATACACTTGTAGACCAAAAGTTTGTTGTCAACTGATAGTTTTGATTGCCGTCCGAGTAGCCAGTAAAGGTTTCTATATCGTATGTTTGCTTCATCTCTTTTTGCCTTTATATGATTCTTCCAAGTAAGTCTTCTATCAAGTGCATTCCTGTTCATATCCCTGCTTTCATATCCGGGCTCCATCTGCATAGGGTAGAATAGAATATTCTGTCCGAGTTTGACTGGGGGGCAGTTTCCTTCTAGATAGGTGACTGTTTTCAACCATTGAGACTGGCCGTGTTTCGAATTACATGTAAAACGGTACCTCATCCCGCCCAGGTTGTTACCATTGCATTGAATGAAAGATGGTCAAAGCGGTAATTAAAATTGGTCATGTTTTTCATCCAATTCAGAGTAACCGAGCAATATAAGGATGCTCCTGGCATGGCACCTTGTTTACATGTCATGTGTTATAGGTGGTAAAAGAGGGCAACATTTTTAACTAATTTTGTTTTGATTGACATTCATACTGCCAAAGTAGATTCTTTATTTATGTAACTGGACATGGATGGCTAATACCACACACACAGTCATGATATTGGCCCAACACACTGCAATTCCGAAGGAATTACGTGCCAAGCCAGGTCTTTCCTTTTATGAGCACGGCTAAATTGGACTGAATGGAAAACACGAGAAAATTTTCATTACCATTAAGTCCATCCTTTCATCCAAGATGTGCACCAGATATATAAATATTATCATTACAAGTCATTGACTGGGATAAGTGAAACAGAAGGACAATTCTTAAACATCTGAGCAATTTAGTGGCAGCTACGCAGCTGGAATTCAATTGGTCAATTAAGATGTTACACGAACCTCAACTATCCACATTTGCATCCAACAGTAAACAGTTCGAATATTTTTTATGGATCAGGGCATGGATGGCTAATACCACACATGCCATAACATTGTTATGAAAACATCGACAAATTTCATTGCTGCTTCGACCATCGTTCATTTAATGCAATGGTTTCAACAAGGCGAGATTAAAATTCAACTTAAACTTCAACATAAAAGTAGTCTTCACTTAGACGAAATGTTCTTACCATACGCTAAATTCAATGTATTTGAGTGGTTTACTAACTCCCAGTTTATTTGGGTTTGTGGTAGGATAGCCTTATATTATGATAGCTACATACATGTGCTTTGTGGGTTCCGGCACTTAAATATACTCCAGACGTAATTCCCACTGCATCTCTTCCCATGCATGTCGTAAGGGGGGACTAAGAGATTTGTTTGCCGTGGTTCTGATTCCACCTATGGCTGTAGGTCCCTTTCCTTACTCTGTGGTAGTTATTCCTGACCACATTTTTAAAACACATTGAATGAACAATGGTCGAAGTGGCAATTGAAATTATATATTTTTATACAGTTACATAAAATTAATGTCATAGTAGATTTTCAATGTATAGTAGCTTAAAAAAATTAAAGAAATATTTCTTATATGCAGATGGCACAGCCAAGAGGGTGGTTGCGGCGAAGCCAGTGGTGGAGATGGACGGAGACGAGATGACGCGTATTATCTGGTCGATGATCAAGGAGAAACTCATCTTTCCCTACGTCAAGGTAATCTCTGTAATGCTGAAGAATTAACAAACTGATCCTAATTATATTATTACATGTTTATCTTAGCGTGCACCTGCAAAGTATGAAATTAAATATTGCATTATTGACAGCTAATGACTTTTGCAAATATATTAGGGAAGAGAAGGTACTCCTTTCATGCCTCAATGCTAACCTCCGATAAGTAGGTCATGATATGTATCACTGTACAATTTTGTTATGACTGGTGACTTCATCATCATATGCCCAGATTGTGATTAACATTATGAATGGTTTCAATTGATTGATGGACTGAGCTTGGCTAGCTTAATTTGGTTTTTTTATGCCAAGCTAAAACTCACTGTAAGTCTTTTCAGAAAGACATTGCCTCCTTACAGTAACTCGGTGCGTAGTAGAGTAACCGATGAACATGCATTGCATTGCAAATGTCACCTGGTCACTTTAATGCACATTAGAACTAACTTAATTAAACATTTTTTAACTGAATTAACAATTCTTAGTCATTATAGGCCGCTTTAAACCTTTGTTGGATTGGAATATCGCTGTGAGTAAGTAGTAAGTGTTGAGTTATCAAAGTGAGATAACCTAGTAGCACCTATTTATAGTCTCATATCACATTTACTCTTGTACTTGTAGTATATATTATTACTTATCTTTTGAACTCGCAACTATTGTTTTACATTCCCACATACCAATTAATTGGTGAAAGCTGACAATGACACTAAAAATGCTGATGATTTTTTTTTATTTTCCACGGAGATGCTACAGCACCATGCAGTACGAACCATATCAGTGACAACCTGGCTGCATCGAAGCTGAATTTGTTTGACCTGAGCTGGGACGAGTGTTTTTTTCTCTGGGATTTATCTGAAGATAGCATGGTTCAGAACTGCATGTTTTACCATTGCATGTTTTACCATGTGCTTTACCATTCAGTCAAAAATCCATGCATGTAAAGCCATTTTTACCATCAAACATTATTTTCCTTGTTTTTTTTATCTCCCTTTTATATTACAATCTGTGGCATATTTGGAAATTCAGTAATAGTTATGTGATTTTTTTGTGTTGACTTTCTAGGATTGCTTCCAGTGAAGCAACCTAATAGTTTGTTTTATCATGATTTTGTTCAATATGAAGTGAAAGCACTAATATCATGTAGTGAATGTTTTGAACAGTTGGAGTGTCTCTATTTTGACCTGGGCCTGCCGCACCGCGATGCCACCGACGACCAGGTGACTGTGGATGCTGCGCACGCCATCCTCAAGCACAATGTTGGCATCAAGTGTGCCACCATCACACCTGATGAGCAGCGCGTAGAAGGTATGCACGCTGCAAGTTATTCCATTGAGCCCACCATCGTTCCCCTACCTACAAGCTGCAGTCATTTGCTGCAAAATTATACAGTTCTATCCAGACAGACCGAGGCTATAGTGGTCTACTGTGCTTAAATAGATCATCTGATCTGCTAAAGACTTTATAATGTTTTCTTTAGAGAGAGTCTAATGCTGATTCAAAGGCAGTTCTTGGGTCTTGAGACGGTTCTACCGACTGCCAAATTTAACATTATTTTATGTCAAAATGTACAGTCTGAAGGCTTAAGAATCGTCTCAAGACGCAAGAACTGTATCTCAGCATAAGACTTTATATAATCAATTCGAAACATAAATTTGCTTAGATCTGCATGCTGCACATCATTAGTCCAATTGATTGTATATGTTGTGAAATCAGGTCACACTTAATGCACGTAAAGTTGATAAGCATTTGATGTGATTAGCTTTTATGCCCTCCCACCCCTATAAAATATGTGTGAATGGACTGTTACATAATATTAAACAAATGTTTGCAATATTTTTTTATTCCTAGAGTTCAAGCTGAAAAAAATGTGGCTGAGTCCCAACGGGACCATCCGTAACATCCTCGGCGGTACCGTCTTCCGCGAGCCCATTCTCTGCAAGAGCATACCGCGTCTGGTGCCTGGCTGGACCAAGCCTATCGTCATTGGCCGCCACGCCCACGGCGACCAGTACAAGGCGCAGGACCTCGTGATTACAGACCCTGGCAAGGTACACCTTGTTCTACTTCAAGTTATGCAGTGGTGGATCCAGACCAGGATGGGTCATGACCCGACTGCCCCACTATACATTCATTTTGCAGTTCTTACAATATTCTTCTATAACTGCTTAATATTTGTACATATGTGTTCTTAAAATATGTAATAACCTATTGGAACAGTTTACTATTACGTCACAAATGTGCCACATGTTCAAACAGTGTTCTCATTACTTACATTTTCCATTCAAGTAAACAGCAACTTTTGCTCCTCTGAATATAAAATTGTATCTGACGAATTGATTCGTTGCTAGCTGAGGTAACCGGCTCCGTTTGGGTCAATGTTGTTTTGGTCTGATGTCGGGCTGAATTATTTCCTGGATAAAAAGGGCTGTTCCAAAAGGTTGGTCCACGACAATATACGTGCATGTAATTAATAACATAAGACACATCTACCAAATTTCAAATTGAAACATCCTGTATTTAGTTTTTTGATAATCCCACAGGAACCTAACATTATTCCGAAATAAAAAGTATCATATGCATTAATCCAGGTAATAATAAATGATGTGCCTAATTTCATCTAAATCCGTTCAGCAGTTTTTGCGTGATTGCTTGAGATTATATTATTTTCTTTTAGAGTGTTGTAAGTATTTTTAAAGTATGTATGATTTTTCGGATTCCGATCTAAATCTAAGAATGTATTTCATAATTGTGGACGGAAAAATATGTTATGTATACCCGTGAAGTTTCTTTGCGGGTTCTTCTTTATTGGGTTGATCGAATCCGCGGATCTTTGTGACGTAAATTGGTGTAGTTTGACTACCAAAAAGTTTAAATAAATGAAATGAAATGAGGAGTCTCGGGTGCCAATTGGCACCCATTTCTTATCAGATGAAATAAGTATGGAAGAAGTGCGAAAAGCTATAAAAAATATAGAATTCTGAAGCCTGGGGCTACGATTGTTGCTAATGAGAAGTTCAGATTTGGTCGTGGTTGAGTTTTACAAATTTTGCACTACCTTTTGAGCATGTAATGGACAGATGGTCGCATGCCACATGATTGACTGTTATTGTCGTACTCTTCGAAGGAAAAAGGTCGCAGCAGGAATGCAAAAACTACAGAGCCACCAGTGTAATCAGCGCTGTTGTTAAATTGTATGAAAAAATTAGATAAAAAACCGGCCAAGTGCGAGTCGGACTCATACAAGATTCATAAATCTTAAGCTTTCGCGTTTTTCACACATTATTAATGTTCTTAAGCGGGGCTTACACGAACAATTTTGAAGAAAGATAACTTTTAATACCTTTCTTAAACCCGACGTTTCGAAAGGAGTTGCATCCAATCGTGGTCACGGGAGAACTGAAGCAGCTCGCCTTCGCCACCGAGTAGTTCGTGCAGTTTCTCCAACTACCCTCACATTTATATTTAAGTCATTGCTAGGGATGTCCCTACACACAACGCTGATCACGTGCTGTAAAACCTGTCGACGTGATCAGTGTTGTGTGTAGGGACATCCCTAGCAATGACTTAAATATAAATGTGAGGGTAGTTGGAGAAACTGCACGAACTACTCGGTGGCGAAGGCGAGCTGCTTCAGTTCTCCCGTGACCACGATTGGATGCAACTCCTTTCGAAACGTCGGGTTTAAGAAAGGTATTAAAAGTTATCTTTCTTCAAAATTGTTCGTGTAAGCCCCGCTTAAGAACATTCATACAAGATTTACCACAAAAAATTCACGTTTTTTGTATGGTATGGCCCCTCTTTAATTTTTATATTTTTTTGTCTATTTGTTGTTATAGCGGCAAAATAAATACACACTCTGTGAAAATTTCAGCTGCCTACCTATTACGGTGCATGAAATACAGCCCTGTGACGGACGGACGGACAGCGGAGGCTTAGTAATAGGGTTCCGTTTCACCCTTTGAGTACGGAACCCTAAAAAGTGTTAAATGTGACTTAAAGTATGATTTGGGATGCTGAATCTTGATTTAGAAGTGGAAAAAGATTTACGGGTCAAGTTTTTTCGCTTAGGTGTATTTCCGAAAAAGTCCTCGCGTAATACCAGAATATTTTTGTGAACAAAATTTTGAGAAAACTTGGATGAAGATGGCCTCCAGCTGTTTAAGCTGTAATTTGACTTACAGGTGGAGATCGTCTATACGAAGGCGAGCGGTGAGAAGGAGACGCGACTTCTGTACGACTTCAAGGGACCCGGCGTCGCCATGGGCATGTACAACACGGACGAATCCATTTACGCCTTCGCTCACACCAGCTTCCAGGTAATTACTTCTCCACCATACCAGCACCTTACACCCCCCTAAACACTGGGATTTCACTTTTGTCCTTTGAGACAAAACACTAGCGCTGATGCTTAAGCCAGCTAACACCGCATGTGTATGACTCGCAGAATCATCAAGGCAATATGTCATTGAATTATCATATTGAATCCTTCATTCGAAAGACCAATGAGAACCAATTGTTGGCAATGATCGTTGGGATTACTCTCTTCCCTTATTACTAATAAAAAATCTATTTCTATTTTAAGTAACCTGATTCGAGAAAGTATAAGTTATATAGATCGCCTTCCTTTTTTACTGACTTAAAAAAAAGGAGGAGTTATTTCTAGTCTAGCTTATACTTAATCTTGCCCAAGTAAGTGAAAGTCCTGTTCACAATTATCTATTTCTCGGGTCATTGCTTCTATACAAAGGACAATTCAGAATGGTAAATACCACTCATATAACTTTACACGTCGCTATTGGCACATTTATGCATAGACAGTGGTGAAGTTTTCTTCTACTTGCGGGATTTTACACATGTAATCTTATCAATCCTGTGTACATGGTAGGATATGTACACGCTGTAATAGGAAATGATTTATGTGTATATCTGGTTATCTTAAACCACTGCAGGTTTGAAGTCATCTCGAATTTGCAGATTGCTCTGAGTAGCTGTTAAATTGAATCCTATAATAAAATTAATACTTTTAAGAGTAGTGCAACAATACCTAAATGACAATGCAATACCCTTGCACGTTGCCGCGTATGCATTGACACTGGCAGCAATGTTCTTAGCTCTAGGAAAGTCCGGGCATGGCACCTAATTCCTTTGGGAATGCGGCGTTTTGGGCTAATATCATAAACATCTTTGCAACTTTGGACTTGTCAAAAGGCCATATACGTCGCGGCCTAAGGGCGGCTGCAGCGGCTGGGCGGATTTCGTTCAGCAGTCGCGCCCTCTAAATTTCGGAACATTGTGATCCTTCGAATTTTTTGCACGACTTTTTTTTTGTTCATTTGAAATAACATTTTTTTTCTTGGCGACCATTGAACTCAAATTCAACTGCACAACCCTTTTCTTTGCTCATTAGAAAAAAAATCCGAGCATTCTACCCAAATTGGCAGGATGAGTTTTATTTTCGTGTTCTTCCGAAGACCATCAACTTCATGAATCCTTTTTTTTTCTTATTCGAAATTTTCATTGAAATCTTGGATCCGATTCCGGAGCGGGAGTGCAATCTTCCATAGGCCTAGGACAGCCAAGGTCTTAAGTATGTCACTGCATCCATGTCCTGTTACTTAAAAACAGTGCCATTGTCTTGCATTCTAGGAAATACTTGCAATGGTGTGCATATTTGTGTCTAGATGGCGCTGATGAAGAAATGGCCGCTCTACCTCTCCACCAAGAACACCATCCTCAAGCGCTACGATGGCCGCTTCAAGGACATATTTGAGGAAGTCTTCCAGAAGTAAGTCACAATTGTCGCATCAGCTTGATAACACACGGTCTGACATTATCTGGTCTCTGCAGGGGCTTTATCTCGCTTCTGCGTCATTCGCTACAAATTCGAAATGTGTATTAAAACACTACATTCAAGGTTTAGGTAAGAATCTACATTTATTTGCGCAAACTTGCGATAAGCATTTTTTTCTTAACAAGTGATTCGAATTAATGTTGAATTTTGGCCTTGACCTTTTGGCCAAGATATGTGTACAATCTACTTTGTTTAACAATTCCTGTAGTACATGTAGTGCAAAGTACATTTTGAAATTAGGTACTCATGTGCAGAGTTAATTCTAAAAGTAAAAGTAAGAAATTTATCCTTAAAATATAAATAATTTCAATCTCACTAATGTTGATACGACGGTACGGTAGAAGAACACCAAATAGGTTATGTAATTTTAAAATAGCAAATTTGTATCACCCAAAATCGAAGAACGTCTATGAAGAGATGCGGGCTTTACCCTACCTCCTAGTAGGGAAGGGGGCCTACAGTTTTACATGGGTTCCGAACTATCCGGGTTACGAAATCCGTTACGAATCCGGGCTCGCATTCGTAACGGAATGCACTTAGATGTCTCAAAAAGAGAAATTAAGTGGTGCATCATGAGGATTTCAACTCAACCTCTCGCATGAAAGGCAAGTCCTCTAGCCCCTGCACCACACACAAGCTGTACTGTACAGATATGATTTGATTAATATGGCAAGTAAAAATAATACAATTGGGCCTACTGCCGTTCTTCCCGTGCGTGTCGTAGGAGCCGTCATAGAAATCCACCTAAAACTTAGGTTGACAAGTGGCAATACAAATTTTCCGTGTTTTCCGTCTAGTTCAATGTAGCCGTGCAATATAATGAAGGTACTGACATGGGACCTAGTTCCCATGTGGTGTATTAGGCATGACAGATAAGTTCAGTTATTTAAAAAACCTCCTTAGTTAACGACCCTAAACGCAAGTACAAGTAGATGTCATTACCACCAGGGACTACAAGAAGAAGTTCGACGACGCCAAGATCTGGTACGAGCACCGGCTCATCGATGACATGGTCGCACAGGGCATCAAAAGCTCCGGCGGCTTCGTGTGGTCCTGCAAGAACTATGACGGCGACGTGCAGTCCGATGTGGTTGCGCAGGTAACATCGCTTTCAGCAGGTTTTTTTTATATTAAGCGGAATTTGGGGGAAATACCTCGGCAGGGAGTTGATTCCATTGTTTACTGACCATATAGATAAAAGATCTAGAGGATCGGTCGAATATTATTTTTGGAATGTTAACTGATTATGTGAGCATTGTTTGCCTGTTCTGCGGTGTGCGATGGTTGAAAAAGGACGGAGGGACAGCGTTATGCACCTGGGAAAAATGTTTTTTTTTATCTTAACATTCATTATGATTGCTCACAACACCCCACAGTGCTTGGACCCAATACCAAGAAACAGTACGTAATTATTGAAAAAATAGTGGCGTAAGGGAATGAATGCCCACAGAATGTAAGCCTCAATGCAGTTTTTCTACGAAAGTTATTTTCTTTTATATTAAAAGCGCAATGCTTGCACGACCAGGGGAGTCCATTTCAAAATTGATGCGTCCACCCGCTGATGATTATGACAGGAATGGCTGATGATAAAGTTTTTGCTCAGTTAACTCCTTAGCAGACAAGGCACTAGGAGGTTCGCTTAAAAAATTCACACAACATTTATAACCATTTATATCTTATGCAAAAGCAGGACATCCCCGCCAAGCTATCTGCCATTTTTAGGACCCCAATTAAAACGGTTGTCTTAGGGCCAAGTGCACGATAGGTCAAACCATGAAAATCAACGTCAATATACGGTTAAACTTTGTATGGACAGTATGGAAGGAACTCTATGCGGTTCACTAAAAGTGACGTGTTTCAACATTGATTACTCAGCCGTCTCTTCATGCAACCCGGGCTTATTCCTAATACATGTCAGCGTATTTTAATTTTAAAAACAATAGATTTAATAAATTGGTTGCAAAAAAGTGAAAGTTTAGAGTGCTTAAGGTCGCCCCGTAAGCATTAGAAATTTTCGCCTCCCATACAAACGTAGTTTACTAATCATTTGGAAACCACTGTTCCAACTTAGTTGATATTTGGTATCTAATATTAGGCTACAAATATCTGTGTCTGCATGCCTTTGTTTTTTCTTAAAATGTATTCTGGGTCAAACCACAGAGAAAACTAAATTCGTATGAAGATTTTCTTTTTGCTTTCATTTCATTCGGATTGGATTTTTCAAAAAAAAAAAAGCATGCAGACACAGATATTTCTTACCTGATATTAGATATTAAATATGAATTTAATTGGAATAGCGGTTTCGAAATGATTAGTAAACTACGATTGTATGGGGAGCATAGCTTACGGGCCGTTCTTAAGGTTTTGAGAAACTTATATTGATAACATACAATTGAAAGAAAAAAAATAAGGTGTTAGCTAATTAACAACTCAACACTGCCCACACACACAACCATTCATGTGGCCACAAGTGAATTCATGAGTCCGGCCAGTTTCAAGGTCATTCATAACAATCTTAATGATTACTCGGGCTGTGACGCTGCAGACAGACGAGGGGAATTCATCAAGACATGTTATCAGGTTTATATGTACTGATAAAATCACCGACGTAAACATTTAGCCTGTTCACTGTAAGTAATGCTACCATGACAATAGAATGTAAAATATTATCGAATGTCCTGAACTGAGATGATATCCATCAGGGGTTTTTTTTTCAAACATGATGTACTAGTGTGCGAGTGTACAGAAACAGCTGTGGGGTGTTTCATAAACATGTCACGCTATTTATTATTGATGGCCACACACATTTCGTTGCAAGTATGTTGACCCAACCCCTGATTTAAACCAAAGTACTTTTTAAAGTTGAAATGAGTTTATTAATAAGAAAGATAATAAGAAGAAAGTTACGGTACTAATGGGCTTATGGTAAGCTTGAATCAGATATTCACAAAGGAACGCGTAAGTTGTTTGTTGCTGCTTCCTCGATCGTTTTTATGCGAAGAAAATCCAAGATATCTGCTAGACGTATCTGTGCGATTGGAGAGATGGGAAAGGTGGCTGTGATGTGGCAGGTGAAGGACACGGCGGGTAGAGAGGTTAAGAAATAATTCTCACTAGGATGTTGCTAGGAAATTATGTCAGCATGCGCACGCTATGCGAGTATGCGACATTTATCAAAATGCGTGTCTTTAATTTATCACAAAATCCCACCCCCTCTGCCCCAATACAGATAGAAACGTACGCTATTCTACGGCTTGCAGATAAAAGCTGCAATAAAATCACTTTCTTGAACATATCCTTGCCGTGTTGAATTATCTTTGATTTCACACGGGGGAATGATTCTTGCAGGGTTACGGCTCACTGGGCATGATGACTTCGGTGCTGATGTGCCCGGACGGGCGCACGGTGGAGTCGGAGGCGGCGCACGGCACGGTGACGCGGCACTACCGGCAGCACCAGGCCGGCAAGCCCACCTCCACCAACCCGGTGGCGTCCATTTTCGCGTGGACGCGCGGCCTCGCGCACCGCGCCCACCTCGATGGCACGCCGGACCTCAAGCGCTTTGCCGACTCACTCGAGGAGGTATTTTTTTTGTGCGAATCCATTACCAAAATCGTGTGCCATGAGCAGTCATTCCCTAGCAAGTTTTTCAAATGGAATGAATTTATGTCACAAATGGTGAAAAACGGTTGCTGCTGAAAATATGACGAGCATTAGGTCTAGCAATACGTGTCGGGAAACAACTTATGAATCTAAGCCTGCCAAGTTGTCACTGGAGGCATCCTACAGAATATGGATAGGTAGAGAGCAGGTGTTATTAGTCCTCCATGTCTAGTTGGATATGGATGGCTAATAATATATATATGAATACCACACTTGCTGTATTAGTCCAATGCAACCCATGGTAACTAGGTGCCACGCCGTCCCTAAATTGCACGCTTCAATGAACTGGATGAAAAACATTAACAATTTTCATTTCTGTTTCTGTTGTTCATTTAATTAGATTGTAGTAATGAAGGGAACCTACGGTTTAACATGGCATGCAAACCACGGCCTGCTGCAACTGTGGAACGGGACTACCAAAGCCAGACAATGGCAAGTATTACTTAACCTCAATGATCTAACATTGAGATGGCAAAACCACTGGGCTACCGAGGCTGACAAAACTAAAAAGTACATCTTTGTCTAAGGATAATGGTATCAGATTAGATCTCTGGGACAGATTCTGGGAATCAGCTGGGCGATTCAAATTCGGATCAATCTAAACTAGACAATTGACTTATGGCGATTGGATACCGAAATTACAAAATTTAGAAAACTTGTTTACCTTTTACAATTTAAGAAAGACTTGAGCATATCGCTCGTTGTGTTTGTAATTGAGCTGACTAGCTGAGCCCCTGCGATGTCGCTCTAACGCTCGGTGTGTCCGCAGGCCTGCGTGGAAGTGATCGACAGCGGCAAGATGACCAAGGACCTGGCGATTTGCATCCACGGCCTCGAAGGCACCAAGGAAGGCATGTACCTGCACACGGAGGACTTCCTGCAGAGCATCGCCGACCAACTGGCGAGGAAGCTCAACTAAATGTTGGAGGTTTCGCTCCTCCCCTCTCCTCGCTTCCGCACCACGTTACTATCGTGGCGTTGACTGACAGTAGATTGAAGTACAGCACGCGCAAAAACTAAATGCGGGTCCAAAGTCAGAGTCGCCATAATACTTGAGCCGCGATTCTAAAACTGAAACTTTACCCGTCTCCAAACCGCGCATGGTGTGCCAACAATTAATTATGAATTGATATTGTAGTAGGTGAAAATGAAGTAGAATTACGGATTAATATACAGGTTATTTAGGTTTAAATACTTGTTATTGCAAGTTTTTTTAATAGTGTCGAATTCTGAATGAATATACAGGTAAAGGGAAAAAATACATTTTTGTGTTACACTTTTTTTGTAGTGGAATTCAAAACCAAAAATGTATGTCTAATTTTCTTCAATCAGCTATAGAAATAATTCTTCCTCTTTCACTTATTTTGTTTAAAAATCTGAAGCTGGCTTGTAACATGTCGTGTTGTCTCATTAGTACAAAGCCTTTATAAATATAAGACATGCAAGTTTATAAAAAAAAAGTATTTTCACACCTGCAAGTATTTTGAATCTGAATCTAACTAGTGACAACTAAACATTCCCAATGTGCAAACTCCAATTTTAGACCCATTGATAAAGCTAGTATTATGTATGTACATTGGTCATGATTTGTAATAAGCAACACAAAACAACAATACAATTATTGTTGCTAGTACAAATTTTAATATTAGGGGCCTACACAGAAATGTATTCATATTAATATTGTAGGATTATGACTAATATTATGTATTTCAAATATGTATAAGTCTTAAATATTATGACCCAGTCAAGTGTACATATTTAAAAAAAAATTAATTCCTAGTTTGGTAAGTGCAAAAATCGCTAGCAAATTTTTTACATTCAACCAAGTAATAAAATAATAATATTCCAGTGGCATTGAAACCACCTTCGCTCGTGCACAAGCAATGAAATGTCATTACGTAATACATGATCGATTGACGTGTGTAGAGCACTCGGTCAGTGCATGTTACATTATCAGATGCAGTGTTGTGATCTGATTGCTGTGATGGATTCGTGATTGATTGATACTGTGATCAGCTGACTGGAACTGCGGGAAGTCATCGCTGTGTGCGGAAGAAATACATATTGAAACCCAATTAACAGTTCAAAATGTGTAGTTTTATTCTAACTATGAAATTACAAAATAAAATCCATACTATTTTTTGATGTGTCGTTTTTTTTTCGACGTTTGTATGCATGTTGCAATGGAGCTGCAAGGGCGCGGGGACCGTACGGAGGAGACGTGGCGCTGCTGTCGCCCCCACCTCCACGCAGGCGGCCGTTCAGTTGGCGGCAAACCAATTAATGAAATGACCAAATGTTTCCTGTGTTAATTGGCAGTAATTGCCATTGTCATTAATGAAGAAGAATTGAAATCTTTTAAAACACACACAAACCTGCTTTCTCAAATGCACACCGTCGTCGACTATCGCCCGCCCCCAGGCCGTGCCCGTGTGAGCACGACCACACGGGATTCACGAACGAGACGGCGCGGGTGTGGGGCGGCTCCGGGAATGAATATGCTCGGTCATTCGGACACGGGATCCGAACGGCGCCCGCACGCGTTGCCGTGTCGTGCCCTTCCATAGATTCGTGAATGCTTCCATAGATATTAATGGGAATATTGTTTGAACGGGCCTCGTTCCCGCGCCGGTCTAGCATGAATCATCCTTAACACTGTTCCTCCGTCCCCTTTATACCATCACTCAACACGGAACAGGCAGGGAATTAACCCATTCACCGTCGAACAACATAAGTTCACAAAATAAAAACCAACCGATTCTTTATCTGTAGAGGTCACTAATATTGGTGCACTCTTTTTACAGTGAGCGGCTTGAAAAGGGAAAGTTTTATATAATGGTTGATGTGCTGTGATATTATTCTGGTAATTTCTTTCTTACTTTCACATTTCTCATCACATGCAGGAAACGAATAGCTCCATAAACTATCCATGGTCAACGTAACAAATATTGTAGACAAATATCAAGTAAATTTGAACAGCGGTTTTCAAATTATTAGTAAACTACGTTTGCATGGGAGGCCAAATTTCTTTTGCTTACGAGCCCACCGGCGGGACTAACTCGTTCGCGGGTACTGTACAAAATCGTGCTACTCCGCGCTGAGATCTTCTCTGTTTCAAAGAAAAATACAAGCTCCGTGATGATGAGGCGGATGCAACATGTCCACAAAGCAGACAATGCGCATAGTGTTTGATTTGGTAAGATTTACGAAACGACTTTATAGCTAAAAGTAAACTACGACCGCTGTAGTCAAAACCCTAACAAAAACTAAATTTATTATAAATCTTCATGAAACAAGCTATGGCTGATGACTAATCTTTTTAAGATGTTTTTATTTTACCCTTGGGTAATCCACCTCCAAAGTTATTGTATAAAACGCGCGAAAAATTCGAACTTTCGGACCTTATAACTTAGAAATAAACACAATTGTACGATGCCAACGGTCGTCTGAAATCTAGTTCCATCAAATAAAGCTATTTTGAGCAAAATTTTGGATCTCTGACAAGTAACATTGGCATGATCTTCTTTCCACGTTTGTATGAGGAGTTGAGCGGGAAGGCCCACCTTAAGTTTACAATATAATAATAATAATAATAAAAATATTTATTTTCACCCACAACAGTACAATAATTGGTATACAGATACAATTAAAAACAGTAGTGGGAATAAAGTAAAAAAATATCAATCATGCGATGTGTGAAAAATAGCTGTGGCTCAGCTGGACGTCAGCAGGGGCGAACCCGCTGGCCGCTAGTCTTGCGCCACCGCCACCTACAGAAGTCAGGATATTATATGTTCTGTGACAGAAGCGTCAGTGGAAGTGTGTACACATTTTTAAATTGCCAATTTTAAAGATATATTTAAAATCCAAACATTTGTTAGTGAAGTTGGGTGCATAAGTGAAGCGTGAACTATTACGCAATTTAAAAAAAAATGTAGAAGTAGGTACTGAAAGATAAAAATAATTATATATATATCCAATACGAAAAGGGAAAATAGTTACATGTCTAAATAAAGTGTAAGTGTAGTATGGAGCAAGTAAAACATATGAGGTGAAACTGCTTTTTGTGTTAATAACATTGACTTATATATTACTTCGTAAGGACCCGGTCAACGTGCACGACTAATGGCACCAGTACGTTGGCCCTAAAATATTCGTTTTAGGGCCAACGCGACTCAGTCGTCTGCGGACCACTGCAGAGTGATGTTAAGTCGTGAAAATGCCCTTGTTGCGTAGTAAAATGATGCATAAATTACGATACGAATGTTACATAGACACATGTAATAACGAATCATCGATAAGTAAACTCAGATAATATTTTTTTCTGTTTAAACAATTGAATTAATGGCATTTTCAATCGATAATTTAATTAACTACCAAACTTCATAAGCGGGCAATTGACTCCATGCCGCGCGTCGCACGTGTAGGTGAATTAACCTTGTACGGGCGTCCTTTATCATTCTGGTTTATTTTGGAGTGGATATGAGTATGAGTGGGTAATCAAAGATTTTTTTTAATGTGATCTATCATGTGACCACTCGAAGTAAACGTCCCGACCTGATCTACTTGCCTGTCATGTCAAAATTTGTTTTCGTTATATCTTGGGAAACACTGGTCGTAGACCCCGAGGTAGACCCATCATGCGACCACTCGAAGTAAAGGTCCCGACCTGATCTACCTGCCTGTCATGTGTTTCCCAAGATATAACGAAAACAATTTTTTACATTCCATGATAAATGAAATGGAGAATATTTGTTTCAATTCTATAAAAGGGCGTATCCTTACCTTTGAAATCATTGGTTAATAATAAAGTTTTCTTACACATTTAACGAAATCGTCTAAAATTGTTTACTTCTTTTATCGGTGGCGGTAAGTTGTTCCAGCACTTTGTTGCTGCGTACTTAAAACTTCCCTCAAAAGCCATAGAGTGATGTTTGGGCACCATTAGCAGATGGTCCATTACATGCCGGAACCCACACAGCACAAGCTTACACGCGTACATACAAGAGTACACGCGCTACTAGGCAACTGTTCTACATTTCAAAAATTTGCGCGCATGAGTAAACAGTATTTTGACAGTTTACGGAGCGCTGACGCTGGTCCGAATTACGCCCAAAGCGTCGGTCGTTAGTCTCTGTTATGGTATATGTCATCGGTGACGTCACGTAGGCGTGTTCACAATACTCACGCTTGCTCACGTTCTTCACGTGAGTCATTTTGAAATAAATGGTTACCTATTGGTTAAGCGTGATTACGTAGCCGGTCCGAATTATAAGCATCCCGCAAAGTCGTATCCGCGCTACTTTGGCCGGCTGTTAGCGTGCTCAGAGTTTTTTATAGTACGATTATAGCCGTGGGTACATTGAGCTACAGATGAGGGTACTAACGCAACACAAGGCTTCTGCCCTCACTGACTAATAATAGTGTGGCATAGAATGTCACAGAGCGAATTCTCCGAGCTCTTTGTCCAGCTGTGGTCACGAAACATATAATTATAGCTGTGCAAGGCCGTGGTCCGAATTACGCTCAAACGCTGACAGCGTGAATACAGCTGCTCCGTTGCGCGTTGACAGTGCTCAGAGCCTCTATTACGAATTACAAATCACATATCGAAATTTCGCTGAGCTCTCCGATTCCGCAAGTGTGTACCATTGAATAGAGCTGGCGAAATGCCCATGGCCAAATTCCAGTTCTATTCAATAGTGTAAACCTGCGGAATCGAAGGGCTCAGTGAACATTCGATAAGTGAATTGTAACTCGTAATAGAGGCTCTGAGCACTGTCAGCGCGATTCGGACCAACTATATTCACGCTGTCAGCGTTTGAGCGCAATTCGGACCCCAGCCCAAGTGGCTTCTTTGGTTGGCTTGGCTTGCGCCCGGTTACACCACCTCCAGTTACAAAAATCCCAAAGTTATCTTTCGGTTACATCATACAAAAATGCAATGTAACTGAGATAATACAGTTAAATTAAATTGCTTTCATGTTGTTTATATTTAAGTCGATTCGAATAAATAATTATCACTTATTAGCTTGAACACAGCTTTACGACAACGTTTTCTTAACTTCAAAATGTTGCTACTAACGGGATTGTTACTGGCGCTTCTGGCTACAAGAAACGATGCCGGTGAGGAGCGACCCTACGACAAGTACAGCCGAGGTTAGTATTTTTAGTAACAGAAAAAAACATAAAATGTATGTCCGTTACATTTACATTTACACAAGTTATTGGACCGCTGCATGACTTCGGAGGGTGTTCCATTAAATTCTTACAAAAATAATTTAATACCTACTGAACACCCTACTATAAACATGCATTCAGTATGCAAGATTGCAATACATTGTAACGTTACTGCATGCATTATGGCGCCTGATCTGTTGCATATCAGTTGTGTCTGCGTGATTTTAAAAATAATAAATGAGTCAAATAACAACAGATATACTTTCAGTAGAACATTTTAATATATCGTCACAGTGGTTTTTAAACTATGTCCATGCTACGTTTAGTATGCGAGGAATGCGAGAAAAGGTATCAACTAAACACAGTAGCATACCTATTTTATGCTAGTTATGCCGCTCCAATAATATGCAAACCTTTTTTTCCATCCTCTTAAAATTGCTTGAAATAAACTAATAAAATGGTTTTGCAGAAGTAAATGAGTTTGAGTCGCGGATCCTCCAGAACGTAAGAGCGGCAGTGGAGGGACATGTGGAGTGTAAGCAAGAAGATTGCGGGTGTCACGCGAACGTAATACGCAGTGACTTGAGTATATTCAAAGACACAGGAGTCACTGAGGAGATGTTCCAGAGAGCCGCCAGTCAGGCAACTAAATATCAAGTGAGTTTAAAGTTAAACCTAGTTCATCTAACTTCATTGAAAACGTTTATCTCATCGCAGTACTATCTTTATAATCCGCCAACGACCACCAACATTTTTTTCGTGGTTTCCCGAAAAACCCTTACAAAATTTAAGCAGATTTGATAAAAGTGCAGTCGCTTAGCATGCTTTTTTATATAACTGGACACAGGTCATGCGATGGTACCAACCCTACCCTGGCTTAACCCTACAACCTAATCATGAACGGGACGGGGATCAAACCCATGACCTCTGGCATAAAAGGTTAGTGACAGCATAATAATAGCTGTCAGAATTTAAACTGCACCTACACTCCACACTGAACTGGGTAATCTGCCAATGTATTGGATTTTAGGGTAGTGGATTATCAATAGTGTAGTGCAGTTCATATTTCAATGAAATAGTGTTACCATATTTCTGAACGTTACATGTAATTGCATTTGTAGACATGTGAGCAATGCAAAAACTGTGTTTACATATGCTGGATTTTGAGACAAGAGCAACACTGCCCAACAGTAGTACATCCGATCACAAAACATAAAATTTTCAGAAAAGAATTACGTAGGCAAGTCTAGCGGCCGTCCTGCAGATATTTTCGTGTATTCCAACCCAATGTAAAGAGTATGTAATAAATGAAAGATAAAAATGGCAAAATGGGCCCCTCGCTCTCGGCCCTCAAACGTCTACTGTGCATGCGAATCAAATTACATATACTGATACATTGGGGCAAGCCCATGCTAGCATTGTGGTACATAACATATTATCGTAAGTATGTTCAAAAATTACAAAAGAGAGTGCCCAAGATTAAACACCAAAAAAATTAACTCACTGAATATTATCAGTAAGAAATGAATAAGATTTAGAAGCATCAGTTAAATCAAATCAAATCAAAAATAATTTATTCTTTATTAGTTAAGGTAGTTTATTAGTTAAGGTGGCCCAACCCGGCGGGCCTAACTCATTCGCGGGCAAGGTACAAAACCGTGCTGTTGCGCTCTGGGGCCTTCTCTGTTTTAAAGAATAAGACAGGCTCCGTGATGAGGAAGATGCAACATGTCCACAAAAAAGACAATGTGCATAGTGTATGATTTGGTAAGATTTACGAAAATTTTAATTTAAAAACGACTTATAGCTAAAAGTAAACCACCACCGCTGTAGTAAAAAATCGAACAAAAACCTAATAGATTATAAATCTTGATTAAATAAGCTATGTCTGAAGACTAATCTTTTTAAGATGTTCTTACTTTATCATTGCGTAATCCCCCTCCGAAGTTATTGTATAAAACGCGCGAAAAATGCGAACTTTCGGACCTTATAGCTTAGAAACCAAACACAATTTTACAATGCCAATGGTCATCAGACATTTAGTTCGATCAAATAAAGCTATTTTTAACAAAATTTTGGATCTCTGACATGTAATATGGGCGTTATCTTCTTTCCCCTTTTGTATGGGGAGATGAGCGGGATGGGCCACCTTAAGGCTGCCTGTCTAAAAAAACATTAACTACAATAAGTTTGGCGTGGTACACGATTTCGTAGCGTTGTTATCGTACATTGGATCCCGTTGTTTGTACTTTGTATTAAAAATTTCAAGGAAGGTTGCCTTGTGCATCATTCTATATTGTAACTGTTAAGATCCGTTATGGAGCGGTATGGACTGTCTCCTGTGCCAGAGACTATGGGTTTGAGCCACCAGTCTTAAGAGGATAATGAGTTGATCAAGTTTCATTTACGCCGTTATGGAACTCAATGGAACCAGGTGTTCTCACACCCTGAAGTAATCAAATAATCAAAACGTCCAGACGTAGCTCTCAATTGATTTATTTAATGTGCAAAATTTCAGAAAAATAATTCTTAATTTGGCTGAGGAAACAGCCACGAGCCATGGTATGGAACTTGATCACCTCAGTAGCCTCTTATCTCGGTTGAGAACAGACGAGAAGCAGATCTGGATCCAACCGAGTTAGAAATGTGCATCGTCACTACTTTAGAACGCCGACCATCCAGACTAAATTGCACCAGCGGCACTTTGTATCGTCAAAGCCTCAATACTTAAGATGAAAACAGGCTGAATTTAATATGAAAAACCATCAATAAAAAAGATCTTTTTTAGTTCTTTCTTCAAAACTAGCTTTAATAATGTTTTTTTAAATATTCCGTAAAATTCCAAACATAATGCGTCATTTACTATTGCATAAAATGTTCTTGAGAACCGCTCATCGTTTTGATATAAAAGTAATGTAAAAAACGGACCAAGTGCAAGTCGGACTCGCATACGAAGGGTTCTGTACCATCGTACAAGATTTAACACAAAAAATCACGTTTTTTGTATGGGACTCCCCTTTAATTTTTATTATTTTTTTATTTTACCTATTTGTTGTTATAGCGGCAAAATAAATAAATAAATATACTTACTATGGCAACTTCCTGAGTCTTGTTTGCAAAACACATACCTAGTTTTATTGATCATAAAATTTTGTTTTGTCATAGATAATATCAGGAAAGCTGTACCGCGAATCAACATGCCACTTCCCGACGCGGTGCGCGGGCGTGGAGCACTACCTGGCGGCGCTGGCGCCCACGCTGCCCGACCTGGAGCTGGCGCTCAACACGCGCGACTGGCCTCAGCTCAACTCCGGGTGGGGGCATCGGCCCGCGCCTGTCTTCTCATTTAGTAAGGTACCATCACAGAGAGAGCTCCCAAGCTAATCTTAAAATTATGTACTATGAAAGAAATAATGAAAATTAATACATTTATTCACAAACATCTTAAAAACGCTACTGAAACTTTTACCTATCTAAAGGTGATTTATTAAAAAGGTGGAACAAGAAGCTTACAAGGGTAAATAACTGGCTAGGTGAATAGCATGTGAACAGGCAAGAGTTTAAGTTGCATTTAATACTATGACAATTGGTTTATATCAGGTCGCTTTTCCGAATAACACGTTGGATGACAGTTAGCATGGTACAAAATCCAGGCTATTTAATGTGAGCTTTAAGCTAATCAATACTTGGTGGAAGAGACCCTAAATAACAGATTTATTTACTCTCTTGCCTGTTCACTTTCTATTCACCCAAAGTGCGCACCGAGATGCGTATATTGCAGCGAATGCATCAATGTACGCGTACCCGACCGTACCGAATTGCTTATATTCACTCCCGTGAACGTCATTTTGAAATAAGGGACGTGACTCTAGACCGCACACAGATTGTTCAACGCGCGCACGGTTGAGAGCATGTGCGCCGTGTATGCTGTCAAATGGCTGTCATCGAGCTGTCATTAAGCGTGTTTATCTGTAGTTCTCTGATCACATGCACTTGTACAATGCGATACAAATAAGAATAGGATAGGATCACAGCCATTTTGAATTTCAAACCCTCACTTCAATTCACAAACTTCAGTACTTTGCCGCATACTTTCCCTCGCGAATTAGAGTGAAGTTAGTCACGAGCCCCGTCCTATTGTTATTTGAATCGCATTTTATTCAGAAACAACGAAGGCCTTTCGCGGTTTGTTAGTCTAGTTAGACAATTCTACGCCGGAAATAACTACTCTCGAGACATACAAGGCATTTTCGAGGTAGTTAGGTTAGGCTGTGACACATATGTCTGCTCAAATTTGTCCCGATTTGATATTGTGCAATTGTGGCTATGAGCAGTGGATATCAATTCGGAACACAAGCATTCACTGTATTCGCTTTCTCTTCGATTTTTGCAATGCACACATTTCGGAACGTAGGGCCAGTGAGCTAACTTACCATGGTAATCCCCCTGGTTAGTCGCCTCTTATGTCTCAGGAAGAAATCTGAAATGGGTTGTTATTAACCCCTTTCCTGTAGCCTTGCATACAACACACAAAATGCAATTGACTCAGGCACTAATTAATTGTGTTGTATCTACCTACATATGACTGGAAGAAATCACCTTTAGTGAGAGCACCTTCGGCAGTTTTGTTGTAGCTTTTTTTGTACTATCTAGTGGTACTTTTACTTTATTGCACAATACATTGTTTATTTGTTTCTTAAGAACGGCCCGTAAGCTATGCTCCCCATACAAACGTAGTTTACTAATCATTTGGAAACCGCTTTTCCAATTAAATTGATATTTAATATCTAATATCAGGTAACAAATATCTGTGTCTGCATGCTTTATTTTTTTTTTTGAAAAATCCAAACCGAATGAAATGAAAGCAAAAAGAAAATCTTCATACGAATTTTGTTTTCTCTGTGGTTTGACCCAGAATACATTTTAAGAAAAAACAAAGGCATGCAGACACAGATATTTGTAGCCTAATATTAGATACCAAATATCAAGTAAGTTGGAACAGTGGTTTTCAAATTATTAGTAAACTACATACGTTTGTATGGGAGGCGAAATTTTCAGGTGCTTACGGGCCGACCTTAATTCATCGCTTTCTATTAGTATAAAACTGAACTTTTGCAAAAAAGCTATGTGTTTTCCAACTGATTACTCTCACTTGTTGAACAGACACCTGAATACTATGACATCATGTATCCGGCGTGGAGTTTTTGGGAAGGCGGGCCAGCCATCGGGTTGTACCCGGGCGGCATCGGCCGCTGGCACCGCCACCGCTCCACCATCTCTGCTGCCGCACGCCAGTAGGTGCTTCCCCCTATATTTTATTCAATCTCTATGGGCTTGCCCATTCTCTTTCCTTATGTCTTTAATATTGAGAATCAAGAAAAAAAGAGTTTGTTACATGCATTGGTAAAAATATGTCAGGTTTGGCTTATCTTGTTCTTCTTTGCCTCTTTGATGATTTTCTTTGAGTAAATTAAAATATCTTTACCATCTGCAGGTGGCCTTGGGAAAAGAAAGAAGCGAAGGCATTCTTCCGAGGTTCAAGGACGAGTGAGGAGAGGGACGCACTGATACTGCTGTCCCGCTCGCACCCCGATCTCCTCGACGCGCAGTACACAAAGAACCAAGCGTGGAAGTCTGACGCTGTGAGTCTCATACAGAATGGGTGATTTCATGAACATATAGAATTGCCCATATCATGTCTTATAACTTCTGGTTAAGATTGTTTTACTAATATTTTAAACATTTTGAAGGGCTATCCACTCATTGCGTCCATGAAAAAAAATCACGAGGCTGTTTCTGCTGGTAACCATGAGACTAAATATTCGGTTCTTGGGAGTCCGTGATGTTGTTTATATGTTCTAAAACTTGTATTCCAATTTTTCGAAGTCAGTGCAGAAATGGAATTTTGTAACATTTCTATTTTAAGGCTTTTAATCAAGCAACATTCCAAACAAGTTGCAAAACAAAAAACAAAAAAACTATTGGAACTACTGGCTATGCAATCAAGGGGGTTATACTCGCAAAAATTACATAACCAACCGAGTAGTAGAGGCATGGAATAAACTCCCAGAAGACGTGATTAACGCTACGAACACCAACCAATTCAAAAATAGACTGGATAACCATGTCAAACAAAATCGAATGTAAAGAAAAATAACAAAAAAAAAATCAATTTTTTTTAAAATTAAAAACCACTTAGCAACTAAATTTATCAAGTTAAGGTGGCCCAACCCGGCGGGCCTAACTCATTCGCGGGCACGGTACAAAACCGTGCGGTTGCGCTCTGGGACCTCCTCTGTTTCAAAGAATAAGACAGGCTCCGTGATGAGGAAGATGCAACATGTCCACAAAAAAGACAATGTGCATAGTGTATGAATTGGTAAGATTTACGAAAATTTTTAATTCAAAACGACTTATAGCTAAAAGTAAACCACGACCGCTGTAGTAAAAAATCTAACAATAACACAATAGATTATAAATCTTAATTAAATAAGCTATGTCTGATAACTAATCTTTTTAAGATGTTCTTACGTTATCATTGCGTAATCCACCTACAAAGTTATTGTATAAAATGCGCGAAAAATTCGAACTTTCGGACCTTATAACTTAGAAACCAAACACAATTTTACAATGCCAATGGTCATCAGACATCTAGTTCGATCAAATAAAGCTATTTTGAGCAAAATTTTGGATCTCTGACAGGAAATATGGGCGTGGTCTTCTTTCCCCTTTTGTATGGGAGATGAGCGGGATGGGCCACCTTAAACACTGGATTTAGACGCATCAGCATATGCTGCCTGTCTAAAACTTATAAATAAATATAAATAAATAAAAATAGAGTGCATAATATTATATCCTCAAAGATAATAGATCAGACCTACAAAGAAATAAAGGTGCAATGCAGTGCTTGAGTAATTTTCTGGAGGGATTTTCACTTCACCTTACCTGATAAAATTAATAACAATTATTTGTGTGACAGGATACACTACACGCGCCGGCGGCGGCGGAGGTCTCCTTCGAGGATCACTGTCGCTACAAGTATCTGTTCAACTACCGCGGCGTCGCGGCGAGCTTCCGCCTCAAGCACCTGTTCCTGTGCCGCTCGCTCGTCTTCCACGTTGGGGACCGCTGGCAGGAGTTCTTCTACCCGTCGCTCAAGCCCTGGCTGCACTACGTGCCCGTCGAGCCGGCGTCCACGCGCGACGAGCTCCTGAGGTACGTCGAGTTCTTCCGGGAGCACGACGCGCTGGCGAGCGAGATCGCCGAGCGCGGCTACAGACACATCTGGGAGCATCTGCGCGTGCGCGACGTCAAGTGCTACTGGCGCAGCTTGCTCGAGGAGTACGCTAAGCTCGTAAGGTATCAAGTGGTGAGGGATCCGAAGCTCATTGAGATTCCATTGAAAAGTTAGCACCCGTAGGGGAAGGCTGTGGTGATACATTCCATTATCCAGTCGAGTCTGGATTTTTCAGGTAGGATGCGAGGAATGAAAGCAGGGAAGCATACAAACTTGTCTCTAATGCGTGATAAGGGAGAATCCACTTCAGTAACGCCCGGTTACGCCACCAGCTATAAAAATCCCAAAGTTACCTTTCGGTTATCATATAAATATGCAATGTAACCGAAAGTTAACTATCGGATTTTAGGTAGCTGGAGGTGGTGACAACGGGGGTGGGGCGAGAAACCATGAGTATTAAATAAAACAAAAATGTTAGTATATCTATTCACAGGTATATTATAAGTTTCTACATTTTATGAATAGGATTAAACAGTTTATTTTAAGTGAAGAAAAAGGAAGAAAGATCTGAGATGAAAAGATCTAAGAGAAAATGCAATGCATGAAAGAACTGTACAAATGAATACAAATAGATGTATGCTTCAAAAAGATTAAAATAGAACAAATTAATGTAACTTTAAATTTAAGTGACATAATTAAAAACTTAAATACAAATAAATACATATATCTTTTATCCTTATTGCTATACCCTATAACATGTATTACATAATATTTATCAATCATAGCACAGGACCAGCCTAGTCCCTCGTTATCTTACTAGTTCTTTCTGATGCAGTCAGGTCTCAAAGGGCATCACAATATCCTGACTGGAAAGTACTACTTTCCGTTAGTCTTAGTTTTTGTTACGACCATTTATCTCAGCCTTAGAGACACCGACAGCATCGTTATCTACCATCTGTTTCTCTACTTAAAAAGTTCTAGCGCCTAACACATTAGTTTTAATATAAAAACATGCACATTTAACTCAAGTGTTGATTTATTGAATTAATTAAATTTGACAGTTTGAATTTTGAAATCAACTTGCCTCCAGTAATCGATAAACAATAAAAATTTGCAACTATGAATCTCTAATGGGGGTTCACATTTAAAAGATACATTCAACTGAACATATAAGGCATGGGGGGGGGGGGGTCAGAGGTCTAGTTAAACTCGCGGTCGGGCATGACGACGGGAGCGACCATGGACCAAATGTAGAGCGCCACGCAGCACCATGACGAGACGATCTTTACCCACATGGATCCCGTGTTGGACGTCATAGAGAGCGAAGCCTCGCCCGGACTGCACCAACATTTTGCATTGAAAAACATTTGTTGGGTCAAATAAGTAAATTTTTCGGTTATTTGACAGACTAACATGCTGACCAAGGGGCCATCTCACACTCACAGGCTAGTCTTGCATACACCTACACAGCTGACCAGGGAGGCAACCGACGTGAAATGTGAAAAATATGTAAGGAAATTTAATCAGTTCTGCACCAAGCAAATTTATGCCATAACATCTGCGCTCTTACTGGGTAGAATATTTGACATCCACTTGTAATTGGTGTAGAATTAATCGAATTCCCCTCACATATTTTCTCACATTGCATGCCGGTAAAGCTTGGCAAAGATTTGCAAGTGGACGTAGGTTTACTTTCTACGAGATTATCCCTCATCTGAAAACTTGTCAGACATCATTTAATCCCTACAGATCAAACCTGGGGTGTGGACCCCAATCCATCACACTGTGATCTCAAACACAACACCCTAAGAAAAAAAAATACACTTATGCGATAATATAAAAAAACATGCAATAAAGACTGTCTTTTTGATTACTATGCATTAATTTACTTTAAATAAATTTCCACAAGTCGGGCGTCGAATAAAAAAAAACCCATTGGTGGACACTCACTTGTACCAGTTTGTTAGGGTCATCATGATGTAGAGGGTGGCCAGCGCGAACATGCAGTGGAAGAAGGTCCACGAGTAGGCGACCGCGTCGCCTTCGTTGTCGTACACCTTGGTTGCGCCGCCCGCCTCGCCGCCGTCGGCGCCATCTACCGTCAGATAGCCTACGGTCAGCGCGCATGCAACCGGCACCAGCATTAGTATCATGTGACTATCAAATAGGCACCGACCTTTACAAGACTCGTAATAATACTTTGCGAAAGAATGTAGGTACCTAGGTGGAATAATTTAGTTTGAATTATGATTTGATAACAGCGTCCCACGGTTTCTTATCGAAGACATTGTGGCCGATGTTTTGGCCTCTTGAAGGCAAAATCAAACAATGATTTTAACGCTTACAGTACACTTAAACCATTTGTATAAATAATTTAACTATTGAATTTTATCTTAGACTAAATCGACATTGTGGATTGAGAAATCAGCAAAATAAGTAAAATTAATATACATGTATAATTACTAAAAGTATAAAATCCAACTTATTAAAAAAAAACTTTATCAACGACTTCTTAACTCCCATGATGAATTAAGATAAAGCAGACGATTTACACAGGACTCAACATATATGTACACATTCCAAACATACCTGATATGAGCGTTCCAATAAGCATATTGACAGAAAATTATGTTTACTTCACAGATATGATTATTGTGTCAGATTGAAATGGAAATTATTTAAAGTACTTTGTACGAAAACATGATTAATTAGTTATATGGTATCCATGCATAGATGAATAAAATGTTCCTATGGTACTACTCATAGTAAGAGCTTATAAGTTAGCTTATAGGATCTTAGCTATAAACAAATACTAATTGCCTGTGCTGTAATAAAAGGCATCTTAACTATATTTCGAACATGCCAGTGCTCAATTCAATATGTTAGTTATAATACCTACACTGGAATACTTTCACGGCAATTGAGGAAAATTATACGTGTTCACTCAACATATGTAGATCTCATTCCAACTACAATCCCTGCGTTCGCCACAAATGTATTCCACTACTGCACCCCATGAGACTACAAACGAGATCTGTTGTACAACAATGCATGAATGACACATCAATGCAAGATGGCGAGAGACCGGGGATGGGTGCAGTCGTACCTTCGTGGTTGATCAGCCCTCCAGGCCCTGGTGCCGCCGTGGCCGCAACCAACGGATACCAGTACAACACCAATATATTAGTTTGTGTTACTTACTAGGCGTAAGTGTTAAGCGACAGTTTCTCAGAGCTATCAGATTATTTGGGATATTGCATTACTGAAATAATTTTACATCAAAGTTAAACAGATCATGTGGCAAAGTCTCTGATAGAGTACCAGCTCATTGCACATTATTTTTCTCGATACCGCTCACTGAAAGCCTTATTTATACTTGCTTGATTTTGAGTATACTGACGATAGTCTGCTGACATTCAGTGTGAATTACTACTAACAAGCATGTAATTAACATGCTTGTTAGTCTAGAGTTCATATTATGGAAGGTTTTGTTTATGGTTCGAATAAAAACATGAACTGATGTTACAGAACACCTTGTTGTGGTCTTCTGTAGGCAGCGCGCGATAAAAGCTATGGATCCTCTCATATTTATGAGTGAAGATACCATCAGAAAAATACTACAGAACTTTTACACAACTACATTTGATGTTAATCAGTACAAGCCATATTCAGAGTTAACTCTTAAAATGTTGTAAGCGGAATAACCATACAAAAGGCCATATTTAGTCCGGCGATAATCCCCATATTAAAGTTAGTCCGTCCGCCCACTCTAAATACTACTGTAAGAATGTGTTTTTTTTTATTTGATGTATAAAATTACTGTTCAGGCTTTAACTTAGTGTTAATGGTTTCTTTATTCGTTGTACGTTGTTAGGGTTCCGTACCCAAAGGGTGCCAACGGAATCCTATTACTAAGCCTCCGCTGTCCGTCCGTCCGTCATTAACCTGCTGTGTCTCATTAACCATAATATGTAGGCAGCTGAAATGTTCACAGAAGGTGTATTTATTTTGCCGCTATAACAACAAATAGGTAAAATTAAAAAATTATAAAAAATAAAGGGGGGCCTCATACAAAAATCGTGATTTTTATGTAAAATTTTGTACGATAGTACGGAACCCTTCGTGTGCGAGTCCGACTCTCACTTGGCTGGTTTTTTATTCCAAAAACAATAGATAGACTGATAGGGAATGATTTAAGGAAAATAATGAATAAAGAAGGCATTAAGTTATGTATTGTAAATGTTATAATGCAACAAACGATTAATAGTAAGTATTTATAACTTTATTTTCAC
Source organism: Incurvaria masculella (assembly GCA_946894095.1). Lineage (NCBI taxonomy): Eukaryota > Metazoa > Arthropoda > Insecta > Lepidoptera > Incurvariidae > Incurvaria > Incurvaria masculella. Next base: position 17,421,784 of record OX335648.2, on the reverse strand, counting down.
GCACGTTTATTAGATTTCCTACTACCATTCTGTTATTATAAATACCAATTCTTGTACTTTTCTGTTTCGGGGTAGCTAGCCCGATCAGAAGTATCAATACGAGCTGTCAACCGACACCGTTATTCCGACGTTCAGCATGCTTATAAGCCAAGCTAATAAAACTAATTTCGGATTACAACTTTTACGCATACTTATGTAACTAGTATTTTGACTTAGGATACTCAAAATAAAGCATGTCTGAATAAGGCTGAGAAACTGAGGCTGAGATAAATAGTCGTAACAGAAACCAAGACTAACGAAAAGTAGTACTTTGTGACGTCAATTTGCATTACTTTGAGATTGCGTCCATACAAAATGTGTCAAAGTGACCTCACAAAGTACTACTTTCCGTTAGTCTTAGTTTCTGTTACGTCTATTTATCTCAGCCTGAGAAACCATATATTATAAATATAATCAATAGTTGATTTTAAGTGAGATATATTCCAGTAACAAACCATCAACTACATGCACGTTGACTTCTGAGCATAAATGTCGGGCACCACTCGTGGCCATACATAGCCCATCGAGAGTTTTCCGCCTTGCTCCCGCGGACTCGGTCCATTTATTAAGTAAGTGAATGACGAGCGGTCTCACCGGCGCTGCCCTCCTTGGCGAGCACGTGCTCCGACATGGTGATCTTGGACGAGGAGGAGGCGGTGCGCAGCGACGAGTACAGCACGCAGCACGCCCAGATGCACAGGCCGATGATGGACTCCTTGTCGAACGCCTGCCGTGTTAAATGCGTAAAGTGAGCAACATAGGATTGAATAGTAAATATTTGCGAACTTTTGTTCTTACGTAACTATTTGGGTCTAGACCAACCAGGTTTTGCGCATTTAGCTATTATTGTGTGAAACCAAAAGGAACCATATGTTTTTATTTATATAGATTTAAAAAAACCTATAGTTACGTTTACTTATTAGTTTATATCTATTTATAGAACTTGCTAAATTAAAATTTATATGATAAAACAGACAAGTAATAAACTTACCCAGTAAAACTCCTGTGCTTCCGGTACGCATATAAGTACATAAATATTGTAACATTAAATAGATATTGGACAAATTATATAATAGGCAAATTAATCACTGAAAATTTACACATTTAAGTAATAGTCAGTTTATTAATAAGGACAACTTACTATGCTAGGTGACATATGCAGTGAGTTTGCATGAATTAATGAATTATTATTAATTAATTGTTTTACACTAATTTCACCGGTATACTTATCATAGTTTTCTGAGTACACCGGCCCCAAAATTCTGTTTTTAAGATGTCTAGTTTTTCAGCCATAACTTTAAGTTTTTGTCGAATTTTTGTTAATTATTAAATTAATGCAGTCAATACACACTCACTCTGTATATCTAATGCTGCGTGTGATCAGCTGTCACAAATATAATAAATTTATTTATTAATCGATTTGTATATTCATACTTTTGGTGGCTTTGGTCGTGGAAAGGCATTTATCACAATTTAAATATAATACTTAGAATAGAAGATTCTCCCATGATATTTCCAATGTGCGATAAAACGATTGCTAACGCAAGTTCTATCCTGAAATAATTTCATTATAGATTCGTTCAAGTGTTACTATGTAACATTCAGCTGGAGACCATATTTAGAAACCTACAAGCAGCAAGAAACGAAGGAAAGGGAGGGGCAAGCAAAACTCGTTTCTATGGGGCGGTGTAGCCACTTTAACAAACAATGGCGATAGCACTGGCGAGAGTTTGCTTATAAAGTCACATAAGAGCTTCACAGGATGCTCGCGGCTACGCTGCCCTGCCATACGATCGCCACTCCCGTCTTTCCTTGCTCGCTGCTTAAAAGCAGTAACACCATAATCCAATGCAATGCGGTGAACACTTTTAACGTAAGTTGTATCGACCTGGCTCCTGGTCGCGTCGCCCCCGACGGCGACGGCGGCGAGCGACGTCACGCAGGCCGAGCCCGAGTTGGACAGAGCCGACCATGTCAGATACATGGTGTACAGCGCCACCACCTGCGAACATTTAACAGCACAGTTGTTACTATCATGTTTTTACGCTTTGGTTTGAAGGAAGGACATTGTGTCGAGTTGAAACCTTGGAGCTTTCCAAAATACACACAAGAAGTAATTTTAATAGAAAACACCGGTAGTAATGAGTAAATGTTTTATTTATTGATTTAAAAAATATAGGTTTATGTATGGAATAGCACATTGCATTCTGATTTTCGTTTATGCAGCAACTGCGCCGGTGGCAGCATCGGTCCGAAGAAAACATCGACAGCGAGCACACAGACTTGCGAGCTGCTATCTGTCCGCTGCCAACTCGAGCATATTGAACGCCGGCGTACAAGCATAGATGAACCAGTTATATGTGCTACCAGTGTATATAATCCGTGTGAACCAAATAGCGAAAGTGGAGCAAAAGATCCGCAGTTTTTTCTCGTCTAAAATACAATCATTCGGTATATTTCATCAAAATATTGCAGATGCTTTAAGTAAACAGGACCTACTGAACATTGCAGTAACTGACTTTTTAGGTAAACATATTGATTTCGACATAATTTGTCTCAGTGAAACGTTCATGTGTAATGGTGATGAGCATAATCTGCATATTAATGGGTTTAAAGTAGCAGCGTCATACGCAAGAAAATCTAAAAATAGAGGAGGTGTTTGCATTTTAGCAAAAAAATCTCTTGAATTTACCGAATTACAATTTGTCAAAGAGATGGGATGCGAAAAAGAATTTGAATGCTGTGGAATTGATCTCTCTTGCTACAATATGATTGTTATTTGTCTATATAGAGTACCGAAATCCAATTTAAATATGTTCATGGAAAAATTACCAATTTTACTAACAAAAATAACAAAAAAAATTAAGAAAAAAATTTTTGTTTGTGGGGATTTTAATATCGACATATTGAAAGAAAATAACATTACGAAAGAATTTCAACATATCTTAAGCAACTTTAATCTTAAATTAAATATCAAAACACCCACTCGTATAACCACAAATAGCAAGACATGCATAGACAACATAATTAGTAACACTAATATAAAAGGTAACAGTGTAGTTCATGACATTCACCTATCAGATCATACAGGGCAATCGTTTCATTTTCTTCAAAACAAAAATAATATCTTACAACACTGGTTTATTGAAAAACGAGATTATAATAAGGAAAACATTTCTAAGTTTGTTACGTGCCTAAAAAATTGCACCTTCTCTGATATATATGAATTAAACGAAACAAATGCCGCTTTCCAGAAGTTTCATGATATATTTTTAATATTTTACGATCTATGTTTCCCTATGAGAAGAATAAAAATAAATAATCAAAAAAGAAAAATTAACTGGTTAACGAAAGGAATTCTAAAAGGGGTCAAAACCAAAAGGGCACTTTACTGGAAATATAAACACCACCATTCTCCCGAAAACAAGAAGATATATAAAAAATATTCCAAAATTCTTAAACACTGTATATGCTATTCTCAAAAAATGTGTAACAAAAACTATATTGGTATTGCCTCAAATAAATGTAAAGCGGCCTGGGACATTATTAAGAATAATACGACTGCTATGCAACCAAAGGTAGAAATTAAACAAATTATCTGTGATGGAATAAAATGTATAAACCCGAAAGATATCGCTCAAACATTTAACAATTACTTTATTGATATAGTTAACAAAAGTTGCCAGACATTCAACGCCCACACTATGGATTACTCAAAGATAATATCAAATGAGTCATCAATGTTTCTTAATTTGTGTTACTCGTCTGAGGTGAAAAAAATAATAATATCTCTTAAAAACTCTAATGCAGTAGGTTTTGACGGCATTTCTACAAATATTCTAAAAAATGTGTTGATCAAATCGCAGAACCTCTCGAATTTCTTATTAATCTGTCTTTAACTGAAGGTAAATTCCCTGATAAAATGAAGAAGTCTATTGTTAAACCACTATTCAAAAAAGGAAAAAAACAGGAATTGAATAACTACAGACCTGTGACACTTATACCAATTTTTGCTAAGGTATTTGAAAAAATTATGTTTTCGAGATTAAACAACTTTATAAATAAATTCAATCTTATTAAACCGGAACAGAATGGCTTTCAAAAAAATAAATCTACTACTCTTGCAATATTTAATCTCCTGAAAAGTGTTACTGAATGTATTAACTCAAAAACACCTGCCACTGTCATTTTCATGGACATGAGTAAAGCCTTTGATTTTGTATCTCATAAAATACTACTCCAAAAACTACATAGATATGGAATTCGGGGACCAGCATATAAATGGTTGGAGTCTTACCTGGGTAACCGGTTACAATGCACAGAAATATTAAAGTACTCAGAAACGTCTAGATGTGTACAACAATATAGATCAGAGTATAGAACCAACTGTCACGGTGTGCCTCAGGGCAGTATATTGGGTCCTTTGCTTTTTTTATTGTACATCAATGACTTACCAGATTATATTAGTCACCAATGTGTTTTATTTGCTGACGATACCTCAATTATTATTAAATGTATTGAACCAGAGTACTACGAAAAAGAAGTAAATTCAGCACTAGCGCAAGCAATAGAATGGTTACATCTTAATAATCTTGTAGTCAACCTAGAAAAGACCACATTTATGCAATTTTTTACACATCAAGGTAAACCTGTCTCTTTAAAAATTATGTATAACAGTCAACAACTGAGAGAGGTAAGCGAAGTAACATTTTTAGGATTAAAACTAGACTGCCACTGCAATTGGAAGGCTCACATAGACTCAGTGTGTTCCAGGTGAATAGATTTGTATATGCCCTCAAGAGATTACGTTCTGTTGCATCACAAGAAACTGCGTTAACAGCATACCATGGATATGTGGCATCAGTTCTCAAATATGGTATAATATTGTGGGGGAATTCAACTAAAGCAAAGAATGCATTTATTGTTCAAAAAAAATGTATAAGGTCAATATGTGGAGCAGAAAGATTGGATTCGTGCAAACCATTATTTAAAGAGCTGAACATATTGACCTTACCTGCACTATACATTTATGATGTTTGTTTATTTGTTAAAAAATATCCACATTTTTTTAAAAATATCAGCTCCATCCACCAATACAACACACGAAGTCGGAGCTCTAACAAATTAAGCTACACGCAACCTAAGATTGCACTGTATCGCAATAGCGTATTTTTTATGAGCACAAAAATATTTAATAATATACCGAAGAAGTTTAAAGACCTGGACTTCAATAATTTTAAAAAAGGTTTATTTAATTGGCTAGTAGAAAAATGTATTTATTCTTTAGACGATTTCCTAAAAATTAAAGAAAGCTAAATTGTAAATGTAAGGTTAATTATGTTTAATCTTGTTAAGTAAATTATGTTTAATCTTGTTTGCATATAAATATGTATCCTTATTTAATTTTTGTACGCCATAGCTGGCAATCTTGTGGAGATACCGAAAAGTTTTTTTAATGACTCTGTAATACCCATAAGAGCACAAATAAATTTCATTTCATTTCATTTCATTTCATTTCAATTTTCTCTATCGATGCGTTGACTTTAGTGGGTTTATTGGCATGAACTTAGGTATTATTTAGCAGAAATTCATTTCAAACAGTGACCGCTTATGGATGCATTTGTATCTCAAATCACTCGTGGATTTTCTGAACACCAAGTGCCACAATTGTGATGATTAGCGAAGCCATCGAGATGAGAATCAACCTTATTACTGAAAATAATTTTATACGGAAACTTCATTACTTTTAACATAGTTATAGATAAAGCACATGAAGTTTCCTTGTTGCATCTTCTTCGCATAATGTAAAAGACGCTATAGATTTTATATAGAGCAGACATTAAAAAAATGTACACATTCAAGTTAAAAACCGGCCAAGTGCGAGACGGACTCGCACACGAAACGTTCCATTGTAACATTGTACAACATTTAACACAAAAAAATCACTTTTTTGTATGTTAAATTTTTATTATTTTTTTATTTTACCTATTTGTTCTTATAGCGGCAAAATAAATAAATACTCTGTGAAAATATCAGCTGCCTACCTATTACGGTTCATGAGATACAGCCCTGTGACAGACGGACGGACAGCGGAGGCTTAGTAATAGGGTTCCGTTTTCACCCTTTGGGTACGGAACCCTAAAAATATTCAACATAATGGATGAATCGGTGAATATAAATAAGAAAGTGCAATGACCGCGGACTGCAGCAGGCCGGAGCGTGGCTGCGCCTCCTGCACGGCCGGCAGCACCGACACGGCGCTCGCGATCACCACCAGGATCAGGTTGAACGAGATGAAGAACTTGTTCAGGTCGCAGTTCTCGCCGGGCGTGGCCACTGTGGTGGGCTGCGGGCACATACAAATCACCAGTTACTATTGTCCAGTGTCGATGCGGTATGTGCGATCTGAAAGTGGTGCACACACAACAGCAGTCACTCCTTTACACTGTGGGCTTTGCCCTCTCAGAGGTAGAAACGTGCCGGAAAGCAATCTGCCAATAGTATTCTCGTTTCGTCTGCGGTGACTCTAACCGCTTCCTAGTTGAAACAATTTTCCGAGAAATTCCACCCTGCAGAATAGAGATAAGCGTCACGGTGGAATGGAATGGCTAACATTGATTTGGTGTTGAAAGATGAGCAATCATCAGAAGACGAAAATAATCGGAAGGAGGAATGCGATTTATGCATAGGACTTACTACCAAAGGTTTTGAAATTTTATTGCGATGTCGTCTACACTGCAATGATGAACAATTCAGGGAATACTTTCGGATTTAACCAATTTTATTTGATAATAAGTCCCTACAACAGTTCAAAATCTATCAGAATGTTGTCATTGCTGCTCCAGTTAAAATTCATTTTGAAAAAATTGTTCACCGCTATGTAAAAACGTGTTGGAAACTTAGATGAAAAAGGAATGGATAGGGGACTAAACAAATTTTACGGTCCGTCAAAAGTAAGCTCAGTCAGCCGATATGCTCTCAGTCGGTGTCAGACGTCAGTGATGAATTCAGTTGGGCGAGATTTCAAAGTATCAACAAAATGTCGTCTTGTGTTGTTGAAAAATATGGAAATAACGCCATAAAGGACAACAAGAGCAATGGAATCACATTCCAGGTATAAGTGCAAGCATATTCAGTATATTTTTAGTTTAGTTGACCTGAAACCTTTTATGTGTAGTAAAGGCGCAAACAGGGTTGGCACAAGTAAACTTAAATTGTCAGTTCGATTTTTATTTTTGTTTTCATTTCAGTATTATATATTGAACTAAATTTTATTTTAAAAACAAGTAGGGCTGCCAAAAAACAATAGTCTACGTACTGTTTATAATTTTTTATAATGTCGTTTAGGATGTTTGTATAATATGTCTTAGTTCTGAGGCTGTGATAAAAAGGTACATCCTTGAAAATGGTCAAAATTTTACATGTGACAGACAGCTCGTTTCTATAAAGATTAAAATTCTCAAGTCGTTTCTTGGCTCAAATGTCCTTTTGTCATTGAATGAGTATTCATTCCTTCAACCTGCTACATTTAATCATAGACTCCATCTTCTTAGGGCAATTATCGAAAAATATGTAAATGTAAAACTTTATCATATACATAAAACCGATCTGGGGATAAAAGCCGCAACAAAAGGACAAAAGCGTAATAAACTGAACCTATTTGAAGGAAATAAAAAAAAATTTAAAAAGAAAGAACTTAGTGGTTTATCAAAATACCATCACACATTTACGGCGAACGGCAATAATCATCAACAGGTTTTACATAACACTGTACTGACTATTATTTGGACTATTTTTTAACATCTAAAACGCATTGAACGAAATTTTTAAATGCATAAAATGCAAACATGGACAATTCAAGAATAATCAATATTATTTGTTTTGCAATGTTTGACCCATACTTGCAATACATTAATGATTCCCTCTTTGTGTTTATTTTATTTTATGATTTCAATATTTACAAATTGTGTATATTCGACTTTATTAATTTATCCTTAATATCGATGATTTTTACTCAGAATAACGATGGTTTAATGAATGATTCCATTAATATTTTTTTCATTTTCCCGCTTGCAAATTCGCGAAAAGATTATTTGATGCCTTGTTAACTATACAATCATGGTACTACTTGTTCTGACCACTATCACTAAATTGGAACCTTAAGGTGGCCCAACCCGGCGGCCTCAACTCATTTGCGGGCACGGTACAAAACCGTGCTGTTGCGCTCTGGGACCTTCTCTGTTTCTAAGAATAAGACAGGATCCGTGATGAGGAAGATGCAACCTGTCCACAAAAAAGACAATGTGCATAGTGTATGATTTGGTAAGATTTACGAAAATTTTAATTTCAAAACGACTTATAGCTAAAAGTAAACCACGACCGCTGTTGTCAAAAATCTAACAAAAACCAAATAGATTATAAATCTTGATTAAATAAGCTATGTCTGATGACTAATCTTTTTAAGATGTTCTTACTTTATCATTTCGTAATCTACCTACAAAGTTATTGTATAAAACGCGCGAAAAATCCGAACTTTCAGACGTTATAACTTGGAAACCAAACACAATTTTACAATGCCAATGGTCATCAGACATCTAGTTCAATGAAATAAAGCTATTTTGAGCAAAATTTTGGATCTCTGACAAGAAATATAGGCGTGATCTTCTTTCCCCTTTTGTATGGGGAGATGAGCGGGTTGGGCCACCTTAATATTTTAATGCACAATACAATATATTGTTATTTATTTTCGTGATCATTTTTGGCAACCCTGCCGTTTTCACTTTCATTTTTCATTTAGTATTGACGCGCCATTCTGCTCAAAGGGCTTAGGATGCGCGCATCGTTGATGTGTCATGATGGATTAGGATGAATTTTGCACTATATCTACGATCAGATGTCACAAATGTCACCATCCCTTTTTCTCACGCTATAACTAATTCAATTTAAGGAAATTGTTGTCTCATTTCATTCTTCCGCGATTAGATGAATCTATTTGTCACTTTTTCGCATGATGCATTTCCTTATACCTTTGTCCTGCTCTTTTACCCTATACGTATTAGAGTTTGGTGTGCATGTAAAAGTATAGGTGTGTGAGTTTTTTTAAAAATAGGAACGCTTTTGAACTATCATCAGTATGGAGGTACCGTATCCATTCTTTTTCATCTAAGGTTGGAAAATGCAAATGTCGTCATCACTATTAGACGTTGCCGTGTCAAAAACGGTGTCTAGGAAACCACAAAATCTTGTTTCCATGGACAAAGTTTCAGTGACATGATTCGCTAAATGATGGAGCCGCTATCAGAGGAAATCGAAATTTAGGATCTTCATTGTTGGATAAAGCTGAAAGAATCCATGATGAATCTCCAGAATGTATATTATAATTTGTAAAACCGAAAGAATACTAAATGTCAGTGCCAATGTCGTAATTTTTTTTTAAACTCGTTCTGACTTTTGCAGCATCAAAAAATCATATGCTATTTCACAACTCCAGAAATGATACTTCAAATAAATGTGAATAAGTGATTGTTAGTACCGTGGCGTAGAACATGTAGAGCAGCACGACGGCGGTGAGCGCGAGCGCGAAGCACGCCAGCATGCCCAGCAGCAGCGCCGCGTACCACGCCTTCGACTCCGACTCCTCGTAGTTAGCTGCCGCGGGGTAACCACACTTTTAGCGAACGGAATAAGCTCACATCACTTCAGACTGGAACAGATTAAAAATTGATGATGCAGGGGAAACACACGAACATTACATCACGTTTCCCAGAGAGGCTGACAGGGATGATGGAGCCACGCTCGGTGATTACCGCATAAGTCTGTTTCTGACCGGGCCTTCCAATAGTTTCAATATTTTAAAAAGACAAGTCTGACTACATATGTCACTGTTGTCGAACATCTATATTGTCCCCAATAGCAAAATAAAATGAAGACGGTAAAAAAAGTCACTATTTTGAATGTTACTTACAATAATTATAGAAATTTTTGAAAAATATTACTATTACAAAATGTTTATTTGAATACAGTTTAAAAAATAATGTTAACAATATTGTAAACTATGGTTAGCAATGTGCTGGGGTCTGTACAAATAATGAGCGTACTAGATTTTTTTTTTATTAACCCTTTTTTATTTTAACAATCTGTTAAAATAAAAATAAAAAAATTAAGTTACAGGACATTCAGTAAAGTTTGTTGGTTTGAGTTTAGCGGGCTCAGTATGGGCGACGGTATGGGATGCATCCAAATGGAGTATATTATCAAGCTTGTAAACAATTTTTTTGTAATTTTAAATAGAGAAAATATGAAGGTGCGTCAAAAAAAAGCATCACCACAAATTAAAGAATTGCAAGACCTGAAATAAAAGATTTTGTAATTTACGCATTACAATTAACGCATCATACCCGTCATGTAAAGTAAATAATATTTATGATGTTATGACTCTTGTTGATATTTGCACTGTCGTAAAGAAACCTGCTGCAGCATATGTATGTCGGGACACTCACAAACCCAAGACTCGGCCCAGGAGTGCGCGAAGTCGATGATGAGCACAAGCTGGATGAGGATGAAGAGGAAGCCACCGACCATGCCGAAGTACATCCACACGACCCCGAACGAGCTCGCCGCAGGGATGAAGAACGCGCCCACAATGCCTCCAATCACGATCAGGAACTTGAGGCCCCAGAAACTGTTATAACCGAAAATATCTGGTGAGCTAAGCAGTGGGTCAGATTGAGATTTAAATGAGTCAAATTAATACCAATTTACTAACAAAATGTTCTTTGTTTTTATGTTCACTGTGGTTTGACAAAATATTTTATGTTTACGGACACAGTGTAAAAAAGGATTACTTTTGCGTTGACCGACTTAGGACTGGACGACCCATCAGGGGTTCCCGAGGTTGCACCGCTCTAATTCAATTATTTTTCTTTTTCTGCCGGTTCGATTACTCTTGGTGAAGAAGAACCTAACAGAATCTTCGCCAGGTTTATCATCAAATAGTTTGCAAGTATCAATGGAAAAAATTTATTGATACTTACAAACTATTTTACAGTCGTTGATAGATTAATTAATGCTCACAAAGAACATGATATATACATTGTTTAGAAAAAAAAACCGGCCAAGTGCGAGTCGGACTCGCACACGAAGGGTTCCGTACCATAGTACAAGATTTAACACAAAAAAATCAGACCAGAAGCCCCCCTTTCATTTTTATATTTTTTTTATTTTACCTATTTGTTGTTATAGCGGCAAAATAAATACACAGTCTGTGAAATTTTCAGCTGCCTACCTATTACGGTTCATGAGATACAGCCCTGTGACGGACGGACGGACGGACAGCAGAGGCTTAGTAATAGGGTTCCGTTTTCACCCTTTGTGTACGGATCCCTAAAAAGTAAGGTTTTTTACAATGTTTCCCTAAAATTTAAACACATTTTTTTTTATTTAAATTTAAATTATATTTAGGTTTCTTTTAACATTTCGAGCCAAACATCTGTATGAAGCCAAACTTGAGCCTGGGACCTTCTGATTACATATCTGTTATTTCCGTTTCTTATTTCTTCCATAGGATGTAAATTACATACTCGGATTCATCCTTTTTTTTCTTTTTCTGCCGGCTAGACTACCTCTGGTGAAGAAGAGTAAGATAGGTCAATATTTTATAATATTTACCTATATCTACATCAGAATTTGACTATCTAATTAGCCTGCCCACAATCTAATCATAACTGAATACTCTCTACTAGGTACATAGAGATAATTGGTCTGTTTATCCTATCCAAAAGCACTTTTTGGTTCACTTTAATGTAATCCGCTGTCCAATAAAAAAAACTGTTTTTTTTTCCTTACTGTTATTCTTAAAGTTGAGGTCAGTCAAATCTACATATCATACATCCGTCATGGGGACAATGACAACGGGACCCATGATGGATGATTATTTTTACGTTTAGGTCAGTCAGTCAGTTATTATTATTTTTTTCTATTTTGCAGTTTTATGTATATCTTATTTTAATTGTGTCGAATAATGTAATATCATACAGATAATTGCAATTCAGTTTTGAAAAATAAGCACAATAAAAATGTCTGACCCAGATGTATCTGATAACAAAATATTGTTTGCAACAACAATTTACAGTCTGTCGCTTGCTTGTTTTCTCAATCATTTATCTAGAACTTGTTTCCGAATATGACATAAGCAGTGACGAGATTTTTGCAATTGGTAAATTTAAGACTGGTAAGCCAATTGTCAGCCGCGCAGCAGTGTGGCGACACTTCGGCTCGTTATATGTTCGACGTAAGCAACGTTCAGCGCGGTCGGGTTCTGGATGAGTGACCGTTTTCGACACTCATGTCAATGTAGGGTTAAGTCATGACCAATAAAAAAGAAACCAACAGATTCATAATTTGTTTATATTTTCTATGATAACTTACCCATTCTGAATACCAGCGCGGTGGTCCTTAGATGAGTTAACGCCAATCATGATGAGCGCCATCAGTACGAAGAACATACACACAGCAAAACATATCCTGGGAAAGAGGAGCAAAGTATTATTTCAATACTTAAACTTTATATGAAAGGTCCGCACAAAGGCTGCATGTCCATACTCTTATAACCAATCAAATTAGCTATGGGTTAAGGGTTACTATGAATAGGAATTCTTATTTAACGACCGAGGTGGAACATAAAAATAGAGAAGATAACATGGAAATTCACCACATTTAGACAACTTTTTAACAATTTACAAAACAAGCAGTTTGCACTTACCGATACACAGCCAGATGCCCGACAGCGGCATCGCAGTTCGCCTTCCAATCGTCTGGTACGATCGCACCGCTCACATCCGTTGAGTTTGCACAGAATGGTACCTACACACGGACCATTCCTTTTACTAATTTGCATTTCCAAATAATTCAATAGCTTAACGTATAAAATGGCACAAGGGAGTGAGTAAATTTGCCACCAATCTGAAGTGCTTATATCATAGCATTAGTTATCTTTTTGATGAAATTTATGACAATCGCTTTGAATAGTGGCGACTTTGCTCGCCCAAATTGTCCGAGTTACGCCGGTTACCCCCTGGCATTTATGCATGGCTTCTCGAGCAGCATACAATATCATTTATTACCACAGAAAAGAAAAGGAAGGAGAAGTGTCACATGGGAGTTGGTACGGTCGGCGCCGCCACACTAGGCAAGCAAACATTTTGAAGTAAATTCTAATAATTTATGTAAATAGTAACTAATTATGTACATAAATACGTAACAGAACACCACTTGCTCTATTGTATAGGCAGAGATGACACAATAGATTTACCTTACCCGACGTTCATACCCAATGCACGCTTCTCTACGCAACCTTATATTGCTTGTAACGGCAACAGTGCATATTTGATTGTACATTTTTTTTGTTCATGCATGCATTTGTTATGCTCGCACGTTCCACGAAACATTGATAAACGTAATGTCTGCAGTTAATAAACGTGGCCAGTTTACATGTGTGAGCGCGTTGTGCAGGCCCGGGGCGAGCGTGATGCAGGCGGCGACCGTGGCCAGGAGCAGTAGCAGCGCGTACATGAGCCGGCTTGACGTGGAGTTGGAGCAGCTCGGACAGGCCGAGCAGCAGCACGTCATGGCCGATGTAGCGCAGCAGCACGCCGACTGTAGACCGACACACACTTCACATTCGACAGCCTAATGCCTTTTTATTTACTATCGTTTTGAGGGATTTCTATGAATATTTTTATACGTTGCGGGATAATACACGACAATGCAATAGATTCAGGTTTTTTAATATCACCTACGGCTGGCCTCTATTATTTCATTAAGAAAACTACTTCAACTAAAATAAAAGTTGAATATATTAATTTGAAGTAAGTCTTGGTTTCCTTGGGTTTTAAGACTGGTCCTGTTTCCAGCCATTTATATTTCGACAGTTAAATAATTATTGCACCTCGAAGTATTTTTATAAGACATAACAACAAACTGACATGGGCACGTAAATTTTTTAAACGGTTTGATTACCACGGGCAAAGAAGAACTGAAAAGAAACTATGCTGGGGGCTATAAAAATAAATTTAAATAGAAGTTAGCCCCACTTAGAGCTACCCAACCAACGGAAAGGGTTTCCAAGGCGGACACATTTCTATCAACTAGCTGGGTGGAAGGGAGGAAAGTGTGACTTTAAAAGAGCTCATCAGGGAAAAAAATATTGTGCTTAAATTACTCCTTCACAGGAAAAAAATCGTAAAGTCTGCATAAAATTTTCCTAATGCCCACATTGCAAAGATGTCGACCGCCACTGACATCAGCTGTGTTTTTATTGCCATTTAGGAAGAATATTTTCCACAATTTAAGGTATTTTACGACCAAATTATGTTGTAGTCATAAAAATTCATGAATGGTTACCCCCTCTGACATGGTCGCCCTGCTCATTACGCGTTACTGTTTGTAACCCCTAAAGTATTCTTAGAAGTGCTGAGCTAAATTCAATTTTTCATTGCCGCTTTGACCATCTTTTCATCCAATGCGATGGTACCAGCCCAGGCGGACTTAAACCCTACCACCTAGTAGGGGAAGGGGACCTACAGTTTAACATGGGTTCCGAACCAGGGAGCAGCTCGCATTCGTGACAAAATGCACTTATCCAACTCAGAATCAGAAAGAAAGTGGTGCATGAGAGGATTTGAACCCAAACCTCTGGTATGCCAGGCAAGTCCCCTAACCACTAGGCTACGAGCCGCTCAGGGTAAATATTTTTTTACAGAAATACAACGTAGTCCACGTGTCTAGCGCATGCATAGGGCCTGAACGCTGTGCGCCACTCTTACAAGCGCTTGCATGACTCGCGCGAGCATTATTTGTGCGACTCGCATATTTCGATGCTATCACAGTTTGATTATGCGATTGTAATGCATAGTGCATTTGATAGCTCAGCGATAGTCCGCAAATCCGCTAGTATGGTGGCTTGCTGAGTGTGGTTGCGCGAGGCGAGGTGTATTTGCCTTTTCAGAGCACCTTTTGTCTTCAGCACAGCCACTTTTTTCTCATAAAAAAGTAAGTATTGTCATCAAATGTAGGTAACTAGTGTAAATTTTTTATGTGATCAGATAATTTTGTTTTATTATTGAGGCAGTTTTCACGGTGCGGTATCGCAGAAATGCATGTTTTTAGGGTGTTTAGTAGGTAAGTAATTTTTTTAAGTGCTATCTCTTTGGAAACTCCTTCCAAACCAACCCCTGAAGTGCCAGTAATTATTACAAAAGTGCCACAAGAATTCGCTAGTGAATCATCACCAGCAGCCTAGCAGCATGATAATAATAATTCGTGCCTACGACTGTCAAATAAGAGGTGCTAAGGTTGTAAAAGTGTAGCTGAAAAATGTAGGTAATTAGAAATTGCCATCACCTTATCAAAACAATGACTCTCACAAGAACCAAACAAAGGTGACACTCACCAGTGCAGTCGAAAACAAGCCAAGGACAGCCCCCATGTTGGTAGCTTCACGCGAACAGATAACTCTAGGTGAATTTCAGTTTTCTTAGCTATCAAACTGCAAATAATAGCCCAATCGTACCTATGAACTGAAACCCCTGAAACCCAATGAACGGAAAATCAATTGATTAAAATTCAGACGCGTTCACAGACTATCGCGTTTTTATCACAGGAACCAAAGAGTATGTATGTACACCACAGAAAACAGAATTTCATTATTATATTCTGTGATAATAAAAGGACGAAAAAAGGAGTAAGAGAATCTCTAGAACAAATAATAGTGTCACTTTGGCTATACATACCTATATTTCACATGCGTAGATGTATGTTGTGTTTTAGTGACATCCAAAAGAAGCTATCGATTTCAAATGGTGCACAGATTAGTAAAAGTATGAATTGAAAGTAACCATTAAACTGCCAATGGGGAAGAAAACTGCTTATTTATCACGACAGGTGGCTTTTAAGCGAGCTCACCAGAAAGATCTGTCAAAGCTGTCGGATACCATACAAAATCAAACAGAATAGATTTAAAAAATGCATTTACTCAATCTGTGTAATTGAAATGACTAAATGTTCTCCATTTTATTCCGAAAATAAATAGTTCTTAATTATCTTAATCAAAAGAAGTCCTGGGAAAGAAAATATCACAAAAATATAACCTATGTTAAACATTTGTTTTCTAAACATTTGTTTTCTAATTTTAATCTGATTTTAGAACTCTAGATATTCGTAGAAAATCATTATGTGCAATGTATGCATTATGTTATTATTATTATTATGTTATGTATTATGTATCAAGATATCATGATTTCATCGAGATCAATAATATCGATATCAATTCCAAATCGACTAGGGTACATCATGGTAAGACGAAACATAACCTCAAATTATGGACTCAATTTTATCCGCGTTGAAATGGATATTACGAGAAGATACGACGGTTAAATGCGATATATTCTTATAATAAAACTACTATTTTCCTATGCAAGGTATAACAAAAGGTGAATAATAAGGAGGATTAGCGATGTCATTCGATATTCTACTTACCCATAAAACGATATATCTCCACGAAGCTCTTTTCAAAATCCGCTAGACTATCACAGAACACAGCAACTCACGCCATGTTGCACCACAAATCACTTGATCACATTTTTTCGTGAAATGGTTGCTGTTTAGGTACTTTTTAGCAGGACTTCACAACTTAGACTTACTATTGAGTCAAACATTGCAAATGTCATATTTTAGTGGAAACGGGGTCGATCTGCTGAACGCATTAGACTTCAGCTTGTCATCTCTTTCACTCTTGCCATAGCTTCATATGAGGAAAGAGTTGTCATGATCTGTCAGAAAATACGTTTAGTTGATGTTCACTTTATGTAGGAGCGCAGCGACTTCTCCGTTCTCTTTGGCCCGAACACAGCCTGTGCGTTTTTGACAATCAAATATCTCTATAGTCTGTGACATCAATATATGCGCAATCTGTGTTTTTTAGGTTAGGGTTATATGTAGGTACCAAGAGTTCGGAGAAGTCCCCGGATATGTATGATGTCTGTTTAAATTCGTTCGCTGGCACTGTTTGAATTAAAATTTAATGTTAAGTTTGAATTATGAATAATCAAGTTGGCCTCACATCAGTGGCACGATTCATATGGAAGTCGCAAAATATCGCAGGTTTTGGGGTACGTATTGATTTCTTGCACCTGAATTCATCTTCGTCCACCGCCCGCAGTATAACTGCCCTTATAATGTCTACTCGGCACCTTTATTTGAAGCTTTCTGAATGGATATAATGAAAGATTCTATTCTGGGTTCTAAGCTTAGAAATGCATGGATGGCGAGTAGGAATAGGCGCCAAGCAGCTCGCAGGAGCGCTGGGGCTTACTTCCTATGCCAGAGGTCATGGGTTCAATCCCTACTGCATGTGCACTCATTTTCTTTACTGTCCGCAGTAATTTAAATGGCATATAAAATACCAAACCTCTTGTGTTTGCGCAACCAAATAAAAAAAAACTTTCAGTTCTTACAAGAAAAATCACGAAAAACAAACATTGTTTGTATAGTATCTGTGTCACTTAATTTTATCTCATTACAGTATCAACAAGTCAGAAACAAGTGGGCAAACTGGCTGATGATCCGAGACGTGAAGAGACGTCGGCTGAGTGCTGAGAATTTCCTGGAAAGGACCAGGATCAATGCATTGAGAAAGAACGATGTTTTACCTGTGGAGATAAGAGAGCTCGCCGATAAAGAGATTAATAAGTTTGAGTTGAATGCTACGCCTCTCCGAATCAACAACAGATGCTGTATCACTTCTAGGTAATTGCTTAGGAAAATTAATATTGATTGTAGCAAAAATGTGTGGTGCACAATCACAGTTAGTTTTATTTATTTACTAGCTGAGGTGGCCGGCTCCGACCGGTCAATATTTCGACAACAGCGCCATCTACCGGTAACAATTGTAAATTTTAACCATGCCAGTACTGAGGCGAGCAAAACAAAATAAAAATGATTCAAATCGGTTGAGCCGTTCTCGAGTTTTAGCCAGACTCCGTCGATTTATTTTTAAATACAGATATTTCCTTTTTTCAAGCCGATTACCTAGAGTTACTGTTATTGGTTTGTTCTTTGCTTTGACGCGAATCAACGCAAAGTTCAAACCACCTATACAAGGCGATTGTTTCCACCAGCATTCAGGATCCCAAATTTTGTTCTTATTTCAAAATTGTATTATCTATTTTCGGTTGAAGGCCATGATAAGAGATAGAAAAAAATATTTTAAACATTTGATTAGTGAAGGTCCACATTTCCCTTTAGTTTGCCATATAAATTACTTCACAGGATTTGTTCCTTGTAAGCGACACTATTGACTGGTGCAATAATACAGGGGTTTAATTTTTTGCAAAATCTACGAGTTTGATTTGCGGCTAGGAAAACGATTTTTCCATAAATCTAATAATGCATTTTTGTTGTTATCAAAATAGACCTCATGACTCCTTTGGGGGGGTCCAAAAGTGGTATAAAATCCGTCACATGGTTTACGAACACATGGTTTAAAGCATTAAAAAAAAGTCATCATTCTTACGGGATAAAATATAAAAGAACACTTTGAAAGTACAATTCTTCGATTGTTGACTTCTGGTGGGAATTTGTGTTAAATCTATTTGCTTTATACATGATTGAACTAAATGCGACCGACCAAGGCACAGTAGGCAGTTTGCTCATTAGGACAATACCATACAATAATTAACCTGCCAACTGTTTTAACTTTGGACTTTGTTCGGGCCAGGCCGCGTGGAGTGGTGAAGGACTGGAGGATGAGCCGGATGGTGTGGCGTGACCTTGCAGACCACAACAAGCTGTCCGGAGTACAGCGTGCTATGTGGGGATATACTGTCTCTCATAATAAGCAATAGATTATGTATGAAAAAAAATTAAAGTAGAATACTGCACTGTTCAATAATTTATTTATGCAACTTGTAGAAGTTACTAACTTTCACATTAAGATAATAAGACTGTGGCGAATCCTCAACTGCATATTAATATGTACCATTCAGAATGTATTGTTTGTGGGTATGTATAGAAAGCGTTTTGCAAAATTTTCAGACAAAAAATATATCTAGCGTAATTAGTTTGAGCGGCTCGTAGCCTAGTGGCACGGTGACTTTCCTAGCATACCAGAGGTCTGGGTTAAAATCCTCGCCACGACTTTCTTTCTCATCCGGAATCCATGTAAAAACTGTAGGTCCGTGGTACTAGGTTGTACTACCACTAGGTGGGTAGGCCCGGGAAAAGCGTCAAAGCGGCAATGAAAAATTGTCCGTGTTTTTCATCCAGTTCAATGTAGCCGTGCTCATAAAGGGAAGGTCCTGGCATGACATCTAATTCCTTTGGGAATGTGGTGTATTGGGCTAACATCATAACGGTAGTTGTGTGGCATAAAAAAAATGTTCTGTTTACATGCATTTACTAACCTGTGTTAATCTGATTCAAAACAGTCTGTTTTTCCATGGACTGAAACTAGCCTGGATCTGGGGAGGAGGGGCAAATACATTTTTTTTACGTTCGAAAATTAAGGCAAAAGCCCGGAATAAGTAATAATACTTCCACACAGAAGCTTCAGTCAACGAGCATAAGTGTGAAAACCTTAATCCCCCACCAACTCATCTCTCAGATGAACGCTTGAAAAACATAAATAAAGAAAAGAAATAACATGCAGAATGTCAAAAGATTCAGTGGCGGCTTTCCCTTTAGGCCGACCAGGCCTAGGGCGGCGAATCAAGGCAAAAATATACGATACGACCATGAACGACAATAAAACATAAGTATTACGTCTCTTCTTCACGACCTTACTTCAGAGCCGGTAGTCTAAGTTGTCACCTAAATTGGCGTTACGGCAAACCGATCGACTGGCGTTTTCAAATGTATGGAGAAATTGATGAGCGCGCGCAGCGGGCGTTAAGCGAACTAACATATGCGAGTCCGAGCTTGATTTGACAGCTTACTCAACGTTGCCGTAAATACGTCGACGTTGCCGTTTACGTCCACTCCGCGTTTTCATACAAATCGGAAGTCCGCGTTTGACTTTGACAACTTGAAGAAGTAAAACCACAGAATATCTAGTAAAAACTTGTATGGAGTTTGGAGAAAACGCCAGTCGATCGGTTTGCCGTAAACGCCAATTTCGGTGAGAACTCAGACTGCCCACTCTGGACTGATTTGGACAAAAGTAAAGTAAGTTCATATCATATGCCTCATGAAATGATGAGCTGAGAAGGGGGCAGTCCACAGCCTAGGGCAGCTAAGCAGTATTTTTATGAATGGCAAGCTTATTGCAGATGTCGCATGAGGGACCTCACCCTAAAAAGTCAAAACCGTAATTCCTGTCAAGTTTGATTTACGAGTTTTTAGATGAAAGATGTACTGCAGTTCGCACAAGGTTTAGAGGAAACGAAGAGTTTTTCTTTTTCTTCAAACGATTATTAATGTCATTGACCAGCACAAAGTATGAAACAACATATTATAGGTTATGTTTTTATGGTATTTAATTTCCTAAGACTTTTGATAGCATAATTAAGAACAATTATTTTTGGAGTAAATTTTAAAATCTATTTTATGATTTTGTATTGTATCTGACAGTTTTGACAGCTTGGAGGTGAGGATTTTAAATTCTTCACTTCCATGTTTGATACATCTTTTAGGCGAGTTCGCTTAGACGCCACCTTTCGTGATAATTAAGCCGTTTTCTTCCCCATTGCAATAACACATTTTAATTTGCTACACCAAAAACAGCCTTTATTGCTCTCTTTCAAAGAGAATCGACACAAGTCCCATAAAACGTAATCGTGTTTTTAATTGAGTTTCAACAGATTGGCGAAATGGTTGATGGTAGGCTTTAAACAGGCTTTGTGATGTCAGGGCTGATAAAAATAATACAATTGGTTCTGCATGTCATTGAGACGGAGGCTACTAAGGGATTCGTCATTCGCGATTCAGATTCCACGTAAAATAACAGGTCCCCTTTACTTTTTACGTGATCGGTTAATCCCGCTCGGGTAGGTACCATCACATTATGACTGATGGCCAAGAGGGAATGAAATTGTCCATGTTCCCAACCAGTACAATATATTTGGAAAACTTGATATAATGACATGATATGATGACTAGTTCCTGCGGTGTTTTGGGCTAATGCCATAGGTATGGTAATATTAGATATCTATATCAGTGGGAATGTCCACCTCAGGACCAAAAGTACATCCGCTGTTTCCTCTTTTTAAAGCCTCATTCCCTATCGCTCCTGAATCACGGCGTTTTCTGTATCGTATTGTCCAGTTGGTTAAAAATAACAAAAACAAGGTTTTCAAATTTTATTGAGAATGTTTACCTTAAAACTAAAAAGCTTAAGAGTAAATACGTTGGAACGTAATTTAAAATAAAGCTCGTTAGTCGAAGAGACCTGAAACAACAAAAATATATCATTTAGACATGTATTTCAGCTGATTTGAAAAATTTTGTCTGAAAATTCTCTCTCAGCATAGTTTTTCGATCATTTGCTTTCTGAAGCTAATACATGATAAACATCATAGAAGTATGGGATCCAGATATTATTGTACATCATTCTGAAAACATTGACTTGAAATTGGTCTCACACCATACTCTCCATACTGCATAAACAGTGTCTAGAGATATTTCATAGCTTATTCTTTTGTTCTTTGCCTGAAACTGTTCTATAGAAATTTTTAGTTTGGCAGCTGTAGCATCTAGGTATAAGTGTTAATTTACATCAATGTGGACAGAACTATATAAACTAGTGATTCTTTGAGTGATCTGCACTCAGTTGAAATCTGTGGATCCATCTGTGAGTGATGTAACTTACTGTTAACCAACTGTTAGTGTCGCGGTCAGATTTGGACCATCGTTACCAAAAGCATGCTCAAAACTGGTCCTATTCGCGCTTACAGCCCTCAAAATGGCGTCCCGTGAACGGTATGACGTCATCGTAATGTCTCTCAATGCCGTACACAGTGCTCACGCTTTGGAGGTAGGGCACTGTGTGTAACTGTCAATGTCACTTTTTGACATTTCTAAAGAGTAGTCTATCATCTTTCCACCATGTTTTTTCACAAACAGTTGAATGTACCTCAGTTGAAAATTCAAGTCCAACTTGGAGCAATTTATCAAATTTGAGGTGAACTAAACGTCATTTGTTCCATGTTTGTTGTTTTGTTTCCGTAAGCGTGTACAAAAACTGTCCAAATGTTTCGTAATGCTTAATGCTTTGAGCATGCATTCTGATTCGGGACACTTGTATATGCTTTCAGCAGTGTAATCGTTTACAGTTCAAATGGGAACACGCAGTTAGTGTAAGTTGATTGTTGAAAATAATCAAATTGAAAATGGAAAAAATATATATGTAAAGCGCGGCATATGGCGTACGCCAGGACCTCTTAAGGTGCCCGATGACGCCCATGATAACTAGAATATTAATGATTTATATAATAACAATTATCAAAGATAAATAATGATAATAATTTAAAATAAAACGAAAATTTAGGTAGCATTTTTGTTGCATAATAAATTATGAAATAATCCCACTGTTACTGTGTGTATTTCAAGTCTATGATTCTAAAATCTAAATATTTGGAAAAAAAACCTTATTGCAAAGGGGTAAAATGTATTGAAATATAAGTACGAGAAACTAACCGAAGCCCATGTCATCGTCGGATTCCTCGGGCTCCGACTCCTTCTTCTTCTCCTCCTTGGCCTCGGCGGCGGCAGGCGCGGCAGCCGTGGGGGCAGCCCCAGCGGCTGGCGCAGCGCCCACACCCGATCCGATGCTAGTGATCAGGTCACGGACGTTCACGCCCTCCAAAGCCTTCGCAAATAGACCGGGCCAATACGGCTCCACATCTACGTTCGCCGCCTTGAGGATGGTGGAGATCTTCTCGCCCTGTCACAAGAAATAACCAGGTTAGTAAAGTACGAGACACAATAGTACATAACTGCATAAGTACATTTCTGGATTTCTGATTATTTTGCGGTGGTGGTATAAGTGGCGGTGGGCTAGTTCACTAATTTGTAAGTTATATTGCAATAGGCATTTATTATAAGCAGGGAAAAAAGTCAAGAGCCGCTTACTCATAAGAAAGGACTAGCCGAGACACGGGCGACACCGCTCAGTTCGGCTATATAATATGAATTGTAATAATGTTTAATTGTACAAATGAAATTAAATAAATAAAGAAACAACTAAGGTATTGAATGTTGCGGATTTTTTTTTTTATCTATGCCACCCAATGATCTGACTGAAACGCTCCACCCAGCGAGGATGGAAAGACGCGAGTAGAAAGCGAAACTTGGTTGTATTGCTGCGGCGTAGCCACTTTTACATGCAACATTTTCCAACACCTCCAGCTTCAAAAATCCTCAAAGTTACCTTTAGTTTACACCATGTAATTATGCCATGTAACCTAAAGTTTCTTATCGGATTTCAGGTAACTGGAGGTGGTGAAAACAGGGGTAGTGCAACGAACATTCGTTGTTGTGCATCCCGAATTTGTAAGCGAACTAACTACAGTTTTGGACTAACTCGTGGGTACGCTCCTGCCATACCAAAGAGTTTCGATCGTACCTTCGATTCTTCCATCCTCGCTGGTTCCACCTGTCGACTGACGGATGAATGTGCAACAGTGCATGCTCGACTCAGAAAACAGCGAACATTATCAGTGGGGCCAAAGTAGTTAACAAAAAATGTTTTTGAACCAAAAACAGGAAAGCTCCTGTTCACCTTCGGAATACGTAGGGACGTTTACAGGCGTACTATCCAGTACTGTCAAACCATGCACGCTCTTTGCACTATTGTATGTTTCGGCATAGAGTTCTAGGCTGACATCGTCCAAATCAAGGGCCAGGGTTTGAGAACAACCTATTGCTAGTAAAGAGACAAACAACAACCTATCAAATGAGGAAACTCCCGTGCATGTGGAACAACCCACCTATGTGTAAAGAGATAAAAACCATCAAAAGAGAAATAAAAAATACTTTATCCAAACACATTAATCCCAAATGTTGGAACTCAGTCCGAATTCATTCAGACATTTCAATTGAAATTCGGGACTTACGATGAAGGGATGACCTAACAGTTTTTTTTACTGAAATATTGCAATTGCATTCAGAGTGGGCGGACTAATTTTAATATGGCGATTATCGTTGGACTAAATAACATATTGTATGGTTGGTCAGGTTTTAGTCTGCGTACTAAATTTTGACCGTTCACTCTGAATACGACTTTTGGATTTACCCCGTGTTAGCATAGCATATGTCCTACAGACCTGGATATGTCCTACAGAACTGCATATGTCCTAATTCATGTTAGTCTGTGGTTTACTAAACGTCTGAGCAAACATAACAATCACAGCGGTTGAATGCGACAAAATACTCAAAATTGTGTAGTCCACAAGTATAAAAACAGGACTGAAACAATATAAAAACAGTTGCAGGGAATTCAAGCGTACATATCTAGACCCAAATGTATAAATTCGAAGGATCAACATAAGGCATAAGGCGGCGGCACATCAGCTGACTGTGACTGCTTTGCTCCATGCTTGTTGATAGCGCTTTGAAGCATGAGCGAGATAAAGCATGTAATAGAGCGAGACACTAAGGATAAGATAAATAGTCGCACTGAAACGTAAGAAATTACTACTTTTCGTAAGTTTTAGTTTTGTTTACTTATCTCAGCCTTGAGTTAGTGATTATTACGAAGTTATGTCATTGTTGAATAGCTGGGCCACTAATACAATTTCAAAACTGTAGTAGTTTGGTCTTATAGTACTATTAGTAAACGGTTTCAGTAGGTAGTCTTATTTTGTCTGTCTGTATGGTCTCAAGCGAGACCGCATTACTACGTGTCGCGTGTCGTGTGCATGCGTTTCACAATAAACAAAAGCTGACCAGCCGAGAAGAGCGGGATATGTGGGATGCAACTATGCAAGCCACGTATCTTGCTCATTCGTTCATGTATCAGCAGTACTGCTCTTCACTCGGTCCGACTGACACATATGTCAGTTCGATTAAGCGGAGCGATAGGGAATAGTTCGTTCTAGTACAGTGGGGGGAATTGCTTCTTAATAGTAGATACATCGCTCATATACTCCCCAAGACTATTGTTGGATATGCATTTCTAAAAGAGGGGCAAATGGGTGCACATCATTTCAAAATAAGCTCAATTTAAGGCACGTAAATTCCCAAAAAAATCGCCCACATTGTGCAATCACAGTTTCGGTGCTTTCTGGATGACTTATCGACTAATAGCAGACAATTTGGATGCAAGCACCCTTTCCTAACCTCAACATCAAAACAATGCGATCACACGATACTATCTGAGCTAGTGTGAAAGGGAAAATAAGTTCTTAAATAGATCAATACCGCATTTAGGATAGTTAAGATAACACACGGCAAGGTTTGTTGGCAACTATTCAGGAGATTACAATGGATAAAAATCCGGCGTCAACATTCTTTGAAATTGAGGTACAGTATGTTTTCGCTTTACTCACAGTAACGGCAACATCGTCATCTACAAGGATGAGTGCGGAGTAGACGCACGCGAGTTCAGCCTTCGAAGCCATTTCAATGATGTTGTTGATTTGTGCAAGTCGCCACAAGGCCTTAGCTCAAAGAGAACAAGCACTGACTACGATGACAGCAAACGAAGGAAGAGAGAAAAGAGAAACAACCGGAACTCGCAACCAGAGTTGCCGCTTGTCACATGTGTATTGCCGTATAAAAGTTTGATGACGTTGATGACACCAAATTAAATTATAACGCTGCGCTCGGATACATTTTAGTCTATGGCGCTCGGGTGTGGCGGGAAGGCAGCGCGCATGCTGTTTAGTGAAATGAATGCAAAGGATTTCATATTTTATAAATGTTTTATACTTTTACTTTTTTTTTTACTTTTACTATTCAGAGTAAACTTGTCTAGCTGTATTCAGAGTGGACGGACTAAGTTTAATCCGCCGGACTAAACCGGTTTGTGTATGGTTAGTCCGGTGCTAATCTCGTACTAAGTTTTGACAGATGCTCTCTGCATACAATGCTCAAATCTTAGTACGGGATTAGCACCGGACTAACCATACAAAAACCCGTTTAGTCCGGCGGGCGCGGTGGCGCGATACGGCTGTTTGGGCTTAATTGCCGCAGAATACAGAAATTGACGAAAACTTGCAACGCTGACTGGAACTGAACATCTGTTTCCGGTCTTGCCAGCCTTATAAATAAGTACCAACGATAGATAATGTTTAACAGATACAATATTTTAGGTTGTACTATATAGAGGAACAAATTATAATAAATCGCTGCTCCAATATTAAAAGGTTCAGCACTAACTAATGGTAAAAAAAATCAATTTCGCGAAAAACGAGTTTGAAAATCTGCTATATCGTAACAAAAAACCCTGTAAGTACGCTGAAACTATTTTCTTTATTTTACTAAAGTCACCTAATTTGTTTCGAAAATACTTTAGTAGTACATACTTTAGAAGATATTGGGAAATGAAAAATTACATAGGACTGTGTAATCACGAAATTTTATTTAAATAGGGAATTAAATGGAATCCGCGGTGTTGTGTGTATTCAAGAGTTGGGAAAAACTTACGGAAACAAGTTGGTGTCTCGGCACAAAATACTAATATGGTTTTATTGACAGCTGCGACTAGATTTCGTCATATACAAATTCGAATCGAGATATGCGGTCAACTATCAAAAGTCAAACTTCATACAAGTGATCGTTTCAACTCGTTTTCCCCTCTAGCCTATGGTGTTGCCTTCATGAAATTTTTATTTTCCTGCTCACAGTTATAATTTTTAATCAGCGAATTTATAACCAAATATAAAATTTGAATATTCAATTAACACACAAAACATTACGCAAATCAGGGGTTTTTAAATTGCAACTTTCGTATTAATGCCTTATCTCAGAGATCTTTTACTTAACCTGGTATCACTCAGTTATCCGTCCCGTTCTGTTGCATGAGAGCGAGAGGGACCTAATTAGGAAAATCATTTATGCTAAAAAGAGCGCGCACTTGCTGAGAGA
Organism: Incurvaria masculella; assembly: GCA_946894095.1. Lineage (NCBI taxonomy): Eukaryota > Metazoa > Arthropoda > Insecta > Lepidoptera > Incurvariidae > Incurvaria > Incurvaria masculella. Next base: position 17,394,667 of record OX335648.2, on the reverse strand, counting down.
ACACCATCCTCCGGTGAACACGATACTCACACACTCGCACAACAAATGCATGACTGACAGAGACCTATAGTGAAGTACTTCATAGGTTATACGTATGCTAGAAAAAGATACCAGCTTTTCCGATAGTTTTGTCGTTCAATTTCTGATATCACGATGCAACACCGCGCCCGTACGCCATACTTACTACACATATCACCATAAAATAACAACATTTGATACAATTTTGATAGAAAACCTGTGATATATGATTCCATCTTCCTTCTTGGTTATCCCGTAATCGTTTTTACATTTTTACACTACAAACGACGGCATAATTCTTTCTTTCTTCTACCATAGAGCAGCACCTATATATTCGGCAAACACGCGCGAACGCCGTGACAGGTATATCGAAACTGACAGCTCAGGTACTCTAAATTGTTTGAATTAGAGTACCTGACTTGATACGCAGGGGAAAGCTCAGAACGGATCTAAATGTTTTTTTTATATCGATGATTATCATAGATTAAGATATTATCACTATTATGCAATAGATTGATTGATTGATTTATTTATTTTAGATAGGCAACCTAAGCTGATATGTCTAAGGGCCGAGTGCACGGGACAAAACATCAAAATCAACGTCAAAGTATGATTAAACACGTCACTTTGTATGGACAGTATGGAAGCAACTCTATGCGGTTTACTAAAAGTGACGTTCTTCATAATCGACTTGTCATTAAATTAGATCATCTAGGAATAGGAATAAACTTCTAACCTGGATCACCAACTATCTGACCGGGCGAACATCAAGTGTGAATAGGTTGAGTTCTGTCGTCCTCAACGGTGTTCCCGATGGGTGTTCGCCAAGAATCTGTTCTTGCTCCCATGCTCTTTGGTCTCTACATTACAGATCTCAGTAAACTTATTTGAATAACATTTAGTATTTTTGCCGACGATGCCAAAATAATTGCTGACCCAACTATAAGTTGTGGAACATTGAGGGAAAACCTTGATATAATACAAGAATGGTCTAGAGATTGGCTAATCAAAACAAACCTATAGAAGTGTACAGTTCTGCACATAGGAAAATCTAACCCAAGATAAACATACAAGATAGGAAATTAAGCCTTGACATTGGTGTCTCTGAGTCGAGACAAATGATTATCTAAAAATGGGCCAGCCATATAGAAGTTATGGTCAAACAAGCCAACTTGTTTTACATCATCACTACATAGTATAAAACAAAGTCGCTTTCTCTGTCCCTATATCCCTATGTATGCTTAAATCTAAAACTACGCAACGGATTAGGATGCGGTTTTTTTAAATAGATAGAGTGATTGAAGAGGAAGGTTTATATGTACAATAACATCCATTAAATATTGGAGAAATACTGTTATTTTTGAGGTTTCCAATGTGATGTCGTAACATTTTTTCCGCTAACATTGCAAACGCAGGCTGAACCCTACGTGATTTATCAAAATAATGTACTACGTATTGTACACACTGAAAAGGCCTACAGAAAACTCCGCGATGGTATATGTCTATCTCTTATGGATATCCCACAATAAATTTTTTTTGTCATTTACTTTTTACGACAAATAATGGCTAATTTTCGAAGTGATTTTACCCAATACAGCATTAATCTTTATCTAATAAAATACCTTAAATACATTGTTGATTTAATATAGATCTATATGGCCCTTTACAGCATATAATTTAGATGAATATTTTCGAAGATATTACAGATTTAAAAATCGCGTTTGCGGCGGTACCGGCCGGTCGGGGCGTAGGGAGCGCGCTATAAATAGTGCGTCGGAGGCCGCGGTTCTCCCTATAGCACTTTGAATTTAGCAGCGGTCGGTCTAATAATAATATCTACGTTTTTTTTTTTATTTCAATGTAGGAACTCTACCTAAAAAGGGTTTATATGTGTATCATTGTGTCAAAATAATATTGTTTTAAATGATATTATGCCCGTGCAAAGCCGGGGCGGGCTGCTAGTTATACATAAAACTTTCCAAACGCTAAACATTGTAACAAGATCTACAAAACGTATGTAAGGCCGCTACTAAAATATGGTCATCAAATCTGGAATCCCTACGCTTATTATTATTAATATTAACTACCCTTGAAAGACGTCGAGAACGGGGTGATCTTATCAAAACCTTCAAGATCACATCAGGGAATTATGACTGCTCTCAATTGGCCGACTTATATACAAGAAACAGAAACACTCACCTTCTAGGGCTTATCCTGAAGATTAACAAAACACAAACCCCAGAAAGCACTTCCTATCAAACAGAGTGGTGGACCTTTGGAACAAACTGCCAGAAGATGTAGTACAATCACCATCAATAAACTCATTTAAAAACAAAACTGGAGAATATTGAAGCTTATCAACTTGTTAAAAAAAACACCGTTTGTTAAAATCTAAACTAACAAAACCAAGATATGTACATAACAGCTTTGGCTGCTCATTAATAAACAAAATAATAATAATAATAAATTGAGTAGCTTAGTACTATAACTATATGAACAATGGAGGGATGGGGGTTAAACGCTATGACAGAATGCAACATCTTACCGAGCTCATTTGAGTGTAGGTATGTAATGTATCTATATATAATATTTAGTCTTCGGGGCTCCGGAGGCTCCGAAACGTCAAGCAGCACGTCCTGCTCCTCATAAGCACGGTAAGCCATCAAACTAAATATTATAATATGTAATGTTGCCCCAACATGCTAATCTTTTGTGAAGGGACATATAAGCACCAATTTAACATAGCAAAAAAACAATAAGTAACATTTTCAGAAAATGTATTCCTAATGTTAATCTAGGTACTTTACACATGAGACATAAAAATAACACTAAATTAAATTATGGAATTTTAGATCTAGTGGGTTTTAATTTTGGAAAGCCAAACTTTTTGTTTCAACAATGAATACACAAATATCCACCTTTTACAGTGGATTTAAGGCCTGGCCAAACAGAACTTGTTTTTAGCGCGCGTCAAAGCACTAGATGCCGAGTTGTGTTGCACTGAGACAATACATGCTGTCAAACCGATGGCGTGCATGCTACCAGTACGCGGTGTTAGGACTCTTTGACACCGCCCTCTGTTGCATTTTATTACAAAATTGTGTTCTAGCGCCCGAAATACTTGTGCATCATGACTGAAAATTGTTGAGTTTCAGCGACATCTACATTTAATTATCTAATTTTTTATTAAGGCAAAATTAAAAAATCTGCTGTTTCTTGTCAAAGAATGTGGTACACGGCACGCTCTGGTATTTCGCAGAGCGCCGCTCTGCGTTATGTCCAAAGTACGCGACGCTATAGAACTTTGACGCAGCGCTAGAAACGCGTTCTGTTTGGCCAGGCCTTTAAACATTCGTAATTGCTCGTGAAGCAAATCTTTTTATTTAAATCTGTCCGAAATCTAGGTTGAACGTATATTCAAACATCGCAATTTGTTCGACGGACACAGTAATTATGCGCCGCAATGTCTATAGCCATGTTTCGCGCTAAAAACGTGTTCTATTTGGCCAGGCCTTTAATCATGCGTAATTGCTCATTATTATTTTTCATTCAATAAATCTGTCTGAAATCTAGGTTGAACGTGTGAACAATCTCAATTTGACGCCATTATGATGCATACCTTATCCCTCCGTGCATGACTTTGACAAGTGCGACATTGTGTCTACACGCAGCAACAAGCTAACTACTGACATCGAGCAAAAATTACGTATGAAGAATCTTTTAAGGTTCGAGTAATATGTTTAATTTAGTCTCAAAGAAGCATTGCAAAAACAAGAAATACTTATATTTACTAATATTCGGAAAAGAATGATAAAATTAAAATTGAATACAACAACTAATGACTGAATTATATTTTCTCCTTTAACTTTTCATCTTATTATTTTGAACAAGGGGTCATTGGGAACAGTTTATTTTTTAGCTTTTAAATCTAAATAATAATACGCTATCTTATAATAATATGCTGATATGCTAATAAGTTCAATCCATAATTTGTCAATGAGGGTGGGAGCTTATTGAGTTTCATACAAAAGTGACAAAAATCGTCAAAATCCGTTGTGGTGAGTCGGGCTTTCAAAATTACATATGTTATAAAATGTAATTTGGTGAGATTAAAATTGATCTATTTACCGGTTACAATCATAAAAAAGGGCACATACTTAGGATTTTTAACTATTGTGTCATGCATACATTTACCTCTTGCAATTGGGGTCGTTATAAAGATAGGACTTATTTGTAAAAAAAATAATATCACTACTGTTATATGGATAAATTGAGTGGGGAATGTGAATCATGGTTTTTCAGGTCTTTATTCTGTAAAAAACCTGGGAAGCTCAAAGGGGAAGCAGGAGTGTCGACATCAAGAGAATGGGTACTCGTGTATTTACAACCTTATTAAAAAAATAACTCAATATTGTTGCTAACCTGCTTAGCTGTTTATTCAAGAGTAGTTAGTATTTAAACCCTGACTCATCCATCTTACAGCCCCGACTTAGCTCACTGTGATTTCTTTTTATTCCTACACAAATTTTAATATATATAAGTGTTATTCTAGTGCCGAAGAAGCGGTGGCTGACTACGAACTAGCCATTTCTGACTTATCAGAAGAAGACTGGAACGAATGTTTCTGCAGCTGATTAATGCCCGTTTCCACCACCTCCAGCTACAAATGTCCTAAAGTTACCTTTCGGTTACACCATGTAAATATGTCATGTAACCGAACATTACTTATCGGATTTTAGGTAAATGGAAATGGTGAAAACAGGGGTAAAGCAGATGAAAATTTGTTTTAAGAAAAGTGGACAGTATTTTGAAAAAATATATACAAATTATCAGTAGATATTATTACTTGTCCCGTGCCTTAAAAATGTATAAAGTGACCTAAGCATATCTGAACTTACCATAAAGAATAACATGTGCAAAAAAATTTCAAAGAAAGTTTTGGAATTAACCTTTTTAACAATTAATAATATTAATTATATTTATAATTGGTTGCCTCCATTGTAGAGACATTTTACATCTTCACTTAATGGATAATATTAATTTAGAGCTTGATGTTAACATCTTACTTTTTTATAAGGTGAAAGATTATAAATGTGAATTAGGTGAGTAGGTAAGTGATACATAGTTTGCTGGCAAAATTTGTTTGAAATACTATTTTAAAATATTAAAAATACGATATAGCCAAAGTTGTTGTATTTTTCAGATACTGAATCAATCCTAAATGGAATTCACATTTATAACCTTGTTGGCCGAGCAAAAAATTTAAGGTTTATGAAATCTACTTATGTAATATAAATAATTTACTATATTTAATTTTTTTTCCATACCCAGGCGTACAACACTTCAAAGTTTCAATGAAGTAATTATTTCTAAACCTAAAATTCAGTACAAGATGTACATCGATTGGAATAGAATTGATGCATTTGTAATGGTAGTTTGAGTTAAAAAATTATAGCATGCGGTATTGCACATTTTATTTAAAGGTCCCAAGAAAACAAGTGATGTTTAACGAGCATATCACGGACACCTTCTTTTAAAGGCTGATTTTGAGTTTCCTTTTTAACAGGCAACTCCCATTCCGGATTCAAATTAAAAGCAAACTGCGATAAAATTCTTAGTTCACATTTTATCTGAACCCACCCCGGTGAGTTGATGAATGACCATGGATGGTACCACTTCTGCACTACATCAACACATGAGCATAGGACCTCCAGCCACAAATGTAATGCTTCCTCATTCAACCCCATACAAATCAGCGTACGTAACTTAACATCCATTTGAGCGTGCGCATTATCGTGAGACAAGTTTATTGCCTGCACACATCTGTAGAGTAGTTCTTCAGGAGTTAGGACCTTGCCATCTTCGTCCAAGCGGTACGTCTTACAAAGAACTAATCGACTGTACACCGAATTAAAATCTTTCTCTACTTCTCGTGAGGAGGCTTCCTCAATGAACAGCCAGGGGTGACAGGGGCCATCCAGGAAGCTCGGTCGCTTAATGCCATGCAGAAGGACGCGTTTAAATGCAGGAGCTAGCACCCCACGGACTAGGTGAGCCGCTTTTTCCGTAACTGAGTCGTCCCCTGCACGGCTGTATTTGACGCCCTTTTCGTCCAGCAACCTAACGAATCTTGCCGGAAACCAGCCTCTCAGGCCATTCAGCTCTCCCACCCAACAATGTTCGTCGCGCGAACTTATGACTTCAATGACATCATTTTTTCTGAATCCCAACTCATCACCATCCCGTCGTTCAAAGTCTAACAAAGCTTTGGCTCGTCTCCGTTTGCCTTTGGAGACATTAACATAGCGAGCTCGGTCGTCAGCGTGGCTTTGCATATTGTAATCAGCGGTCAGCAACACCTCAGATGCCAGCTGAGGCTCTAGAGCGAGGAAGTGTCGTGCCACCTGCAAGATAGCCTCTCTAAGATCGACTAAAATCTCAGTTTGCTTTACATTTTTGGACAATACATTTTCATCATTTGTTTCATCCCCGAACAATATGGTCTGAATGACTGATTTGGTTTTCTTTATTTGTCTTCTTTGCAGGTGTTGCTTTGGTAGGTTGGCCGCTGCACCCGGGTTGCCTACCAGTGCACCTTGATCCGCCATTAAGTACGCAAGGTGTCTCCGGCGGTGGGTCTCGATCAATGTAGGACTCATGGATTCCCCGCAAACTTCATCAATAGTTTTAATAAGCAAATCCACATCATCCATTTCCCCAGGGATGTCAGACAGAGCGTTGAAAATTTGTGCAGAGTTGGAGATTTCATTAAATCGATCCTCCTTGATTTTAAGCATGGACAGGACAACTTTAAATAGTACAATTGAACCATCTAAAAAGAAAAGGTCCCAAATTCTTAGCAAAATTTTCATGTGAACAACATTAGCGTACAAGGTAAGGAACCAATGCATGGTTATCAGGGACAGCTCAATGTCGTGGGCATTCAGTACTTGGTCGATAGCCGGTAAGTAGGCAGCAATTAAACTTCGTAAAACCTTTTGGTCGGCTTGTATCCCGATTAGTGTAGAAGAATAGTAAGAAGCAGGCAGCAGATCTTCAACAGTTGTGCACATAATCCAAAATGCTTCTTCCTCCTCCATCAGCAGCAGCAGAGAAGCAGCAATCATCCCGGTACCCTGGCAGTACCCAATATCGGGGTAAAGCCAAGACAGCGCCCGCAGGACACGGCGGAGTCTCGGAACACCTGTGCTGGTTGGATGAGAGAAGCAAGCATTGTTGGGAAGAATCTGGACTAGGTCCTTTTCGATCAGTTTGCTAGTGACGAGGGCATCGTCGCTGGAAGCACGCACAATCTCATGGTAGGTGATCTCGGTGGACGCACGCTTGCGATTGGCACCAGAGAGGGTGAGCCACACCTGTGGCCGTAGCGAGTGCGGCACTCCGTCTTTGACCATGTCCCGCAGCTTATCTGTTCTGTTGAACTTTTCGTCTACGAACTCGTGCAGGCTGACCTCATTACTGAAGAACTCCCACTGCAAGCGGTGCTGATCGTCCTCGAGAAAGCGGCTTGCGAGCAGTTTGCTAGAGCTTTGCTCCGGCCCGTCTTCCTCCTCCAAGCAGAAACCGAACTCATCGAATTGATATTGCGCCTGGCCACCGGGTCCTTCCGATTCAGGCTGAGCGAGCTTTGCCATCAGTTCCTGGGGCACCATGCTGGGAGTAAGCGCTGAGAAGGGTCCGCCCGGGGTCGGCACGATTTCCTCCGCTACGTTCAGGCCTCGCGCCTCGTCCAGTGCGTCCTCGGGCTCGTCATCAGCCAACGACACGCTCACCTTGCGGTCATGCTCCGCCTTGCCTACGTAGCCGACGTGATCGCGAGACGCAAACAAAGACTTGGCTATATCCATGGTGCCAATATTTATACGATCATTTCAGAATTTAGGAAAACGAGCACTCTACCAGCTGTCACAACAAAACACGCACAAATGCACAAAACACAGAATTGGATTTATGGAATTGACGTCATCACGACGCGATCGATTACATTCGTTTACATTATTTTTGGAGGAGCGCAGCTACCTTTCCTAACTCTTTCAGGTGTATTCAGAGTGAGCGGACTAACTTAAATCCGCCGGACTAAACCGTTTTTTGTATGGTTAGTCCGTTGCTAAGCTCATACTAAGCCCCGATTGCACGAAGAGATAGCTGAGTTAATCAGTGTTCAAACACGTCACTTTTAGTGAACCGCATGGAGTTCCTTCCGTACTGACCATAAAAAGTGACCTGTCTAATCGTACGTTGACGTTGAATTTGATTTTTTGTCCTTTCGTCAACTCGGCCCTAAGTTTTGACAGGTGCTGTTTGAATACGACTTTATGTGTTTTCTGTTAACCCTCTGACGCGAAAGCAGATCGGTCGCGCCCGCATTGCAAGTCCATGCGTACATTACGATGAGTGCAGCACGATTCGTCGCACCCGGGACGGGTCGAACAAACCATACCAGACAAACATTATATACGTGTAAACATATCATCACGGCAATTCCCCGAGAGGTAGGCAAAAATTTAAAGAGAAAGCGTTTCAATGCATACACATGGTTCTTTGCCACATGCATACACATAACACTGACCTGAATCCTATGTAAATAATTCGTACACATAATAGGAGTTCCTACGATTAGACTGTATTTAAACTTTAGTAAGGTTACTATTAAAACCATACAACATACCGTCAATTGTTACCAGCCGATATTTTGTGACAAAATAAGTGTGATTCATAGGGAGTCTTCTGTAAATATAATCATATCTATAGCAATAATCTTTTGTTTATTGTTTTCAAAGTAGTTTGTCAGTTTTAATTTGTTTTTCTGAGACGCAATAATAATTGTTTTATGTTTCCTAATCATTACCGACGTTTTTAATTGTTTACTTTCTTTTAGGGGTTAGTTTGCATAAAAAAATCAAGTTTATTGTGAATATAACATGTTGAAAGATTTTTTAAAATATTCAAATCATTTTTAATACATTCAAAATGTTATATTACATTAGTTTAGTATATAGTGTTCGGCATTTATTAAATACAAAAATGTTTTGAATAATATTTTTTTGCATTATTATACGTATAATTGTAGCGTACGTAATCTTCAATTCCGAATCATAAAGGATTTTTGACACGAAATACGCTAGAATTTTTAATCCGCGGCACCAAAGTGTGTGTTAGATACGACTAGGAGATTGTTGAGTTTTTATCGTGAATTCGCGCTCGTCATGCCCCCTCCGTAAAAATCAAAATCAAAATCAAAATCAAAATCAAATAATTTATTGCATATTTGCAGAGGTGTTACAGAACCCAAATGAGGTAAATAAAAGCGAGTGCCATCTACAAATTGCCTGGGTAGGCGTACAATAGCACGTGGCTCTCAATAAGAGAGCAGTGCAATCACTATATTAGCTTAATCTAACCATGTATGTAAATTTGAATAAATTAACCTCTTTTAACGTTTCCTTATCTAATTGAGCCATTTATATATATATAAAAAAAAAACCATTAAACACTTCTATGATTTCAAACTATTATCGTCATAAATTCATTAATTTTGTAGAAACATTTTTTTACTAACCATACATACAATTTTTTCATAAATTCATTTAGATCTAAATTTTTTATTTCATTTGGTATATTATTATATATTTTTGTCGACATATAGTATACATTTTTTATGTAGAATTTTGTATGTGGTTTAGTAGTGGATAGGTTATTTTTCCTTCTAGTATTATATCTATGCGTGTCACCTGCTGCTGTGAAATGTTCTGGATTCTTTTTTACAAATATACGTAACGAAAGAGAGTGATAAAATGCTCTTCTATCGAACATGTTTTAATTATTATGTGCAGTTTAGTTTATAATCTAACTATAGCATGTTTATTTTGCAATATTGCTAAGAAATGTATTTTAATGACCACACTGGGTAATTACATACCACATCTACTAAATATGTATTGTAGAAAATAAGCTTATTAACACCACCTAAACGCGCCTGACCCGTGGATGTTTGCCTAAGCGTTTCAAGGAATACGATATAGCGTGGGAGGAGGGGCACGCCACGGTTGCAGGGAAACGATTGTAGATGGACGGGCGAAAATGCCCGAAGAGTGAGTCGGATATCAACGCTGGTTAATACGACACGAGTTATAAGTTCGTTTGTTTTCATGTTTGTTTTGTTCTTAATGGCTATAACTAATTATATATATTCATTTGTGATTTGTTAGTACTGTGGATCCCAATAAACGTTACAATAAACCTCAAACTGTGAAATATTTACAGTCTCTGATGTGAACAGGCCGGTAGTATTAATTAAGTTCGAGTGAACCTGCAAAATCAAAATCACACGTACTTTGAATTCAATAAAAGCTTGGAGAATAAGAAATGTACTGAAAATAAATAAAACTGTATATTATAAAAAACAAATAAAAATGCCTCGAATACGAGCAGAAATTCTAACTTTACACTGGCAGAATATGACGAATGCAAAGCCTTGCCATATTACTATTACTGCTTAAGAAAAAAAAATACAAGATAGTTTCAACCAAGTGCATCCCTTATCAATATCTAACATAATAACTTTTTGTCGCACTTTTTTTAAATTTATAGATTTATATCTTTTTGAATACCAAAAAGTATTTGAATTTTTCTTCATGTTACTATTATTTTTTATAAAGCATGTCTTCTGTAATTTTTGTTTATATCTATGCATAAATATATAAATTATAACGTTTCCTGACAAATAAAACTGTAAAATAACAAACTCAATTAGACAACTTATATTGGCGGCCTACTGCGCATGCGCTTTGTTCGACCCCGCTGGGTATGTATCTGTTCGTATTTCTGAAGTGCACGTGATGCAGCCAAAGTAAGTGACAAGCAGTGTCGACTCCAGCATTACACATTCATTGAATTGTAAATAATCGGGCGAATTTTTCACTTTTATGATTTCAACGGAAATAAAATCTGGTTGTATAGCAAAAGCCCTTGCACTTCCATTACTGATAATAAAATATTTTTTCAGAAATGTCAATCAAGATTACACCCTTTTTATTTTTAGTCTGTGGTCAAACAAGTCAAAAGAAAAAGTACAAAAGAAAATGGAATGCTTAAAAAAGTTATAATGAAAACAACATTCCCGTAACTCCAAATAATCCCATGAATTATGTATGTTTATACGTTTTCCAATCTTGCGTTGCTTGCATAAGATTTACTGTTTTGTTAGAGACAAGAAAGAAAGAAGAACGCAGCACAGCATTCGAAGAAACGCATAAGGTAAGTAATGTAACTCTACTTGAGCTGTTCGGATGCTGCCATGCGTTACCAGGAATCCTGGTGTTAACATATATATTGGCCTAGCGATGGGTTTCCTGCTATGTTTAAAGGGATAGGGTTTCCAAGTAAATCGCCTTTCTAGCAATGAGCTGGATGGATATTGAGAAAGTGGGACTCTGAAGGACCTCTTGCGGTGATCGTTCAGCCCGGTGTGAAGGAGGCAGCCGTTACGTCCGTATGCAGCAGCCGACTGCCGTAAGTTCTCAAACATGTTCAACGACCGCGGTAATTTCAAAAGTATCACGTGCAAGTATGTTTTTAAAAAACGAGAACTAAAATTAAAACCAAGTATTGAGTATCTGTTGAGACGTAATAAAAAGTTCGGAAAAAATTTACAAGAGTGCGCCCTTCTTAGCTTCTAGCTGGATATCAGGGATGGTAGAGTGGATTTTTAGAAGCATTTTTGGTGAAGGAACATGGGCGCGGAAACGAAGTTTTCTATCTAAAATATTTTTTTGAAAATATGAAATCCGCTTAATAATTTCCACCGCGTCCAATTGCGCCACTCACTAATCAACATTGCAACCGAAAAGTGTTGCCAGACGCCAAATGATATATATTCCGTGAGGTTCTAACTCTAATATAAGCTAAATAAGCTTAAAAAAAGCCTTTTTTAAATGCACCTCGAAGCCCAGGCAGGTAAGTTGATGGCTACGCCGAAAGACTCGCTTGGTCGGCCCCTTCGCTTAAGCGACCGCACTCAACCTTCGCTGCGGCGGGGTGGTCGCCCGCTCGCTTCGCTCGCGACCTCCCACCGCCACGCGGCTACGGTCTCGTACCGCTCGCCACGCTCGGGACCTCCTGCGCGAGCTTTCGTCTCCGCACTTCTAAAAAACACTCTAGGGATGACGCACACCAACATGTAATGTCGGGGCGGCTAAGTCGGTTTTGGAGCAATACGAGTACAGCAATTGTTAATTTTACCCTAAATTATGGGAAATTACATATTGGCAACATTTTACCTGCAATATGAATTTGTCACTTGACCACAGACTATAGAGAGATACTACGCACTTGACCTGTTCGCGTCGGAATACAGAACGAACGTTAATATTGCATCGCGCGCCGTCATCGTCGTCGCATCGACGCATATAGTATCCCGTCGGAATACAGAACGAACGTTAATATTGCTGACGGGATTTCATATTTTCAAAAAAATATTTTAGATAGAAAACTTCGTTTCCGCGCCCATGTTCCTTGACCAAAAATGCTTCTAAAAATCCACTCTACCATCCCTAATATCCAGCTAGAAGCTAAGAATGGCGCACTCTTGTAAATTTCACCCAAAAGTTCTTTAAATGATTTTGAGTGGACTGTATTTTGAGGATTTTGGTACAATTTTTGAATTACAACGAGGAAATAAAACAAGTCGCACGTCCAGCGCTGGGCTTCGTTCCGACGTCACTGGTGTGCGGAGGGAACAGGGACAAGTTCCCCTTGACTAAACCGGTGTCAGCGCCGATTTTTTGCTGGCGCACTATCAGTATCATTTGTGTGTTTAAATAGTGACGGAAATGACTATGCCTACAATATAAAAGAAGCCTCATAATGAAAAATGCAATTTTTCTAGCTTCATGTTTATAAATTTAACAATTTGTTGATACGTCGGCTACAAATATGTGCACCTATAAGTAGGTCTGTATAGATTACATAACACATATTGTTCATCGTGAAAGCATGAATTTAGCCCTGTGTCTATTGTTGAGTTCTAATACTAAGAAGGATTTAGTAGCGCTAAGGGGCTATATAGCACTAAAAGGAGTTAGTTGCTAAGGCTGTCTAGATTTCTTACCAGTAGTCAGTCAATTTTACTTGTCCTTGGGTTTTTTTTTATGTGGTTTTTCCATTTCTGTCCTCCGATCCAAATGCATGTCCAGATGTTTGATGCAATCTTTGTGTGTTAGAAATCATTCCTGAGTAACACACTGGGGCAATTTTTGCACCTCAAGAATATGTCACGCAGTTTGACTTAGATGCAGTTACTTTTTTTTCTCCAACGTTTAAGACAGAGATTTATTTTATTTAGCTGAGACTGTAGGAGTTGCGATGCCTTTAAGGGTTTTATGTCACCAGCGAGTGCAGCTGTGTCGTCAGCAAAAGTTGTAGTTAGGACAACATCACTTTCAGGTAAATCAGCCGTGTAGAGTTAGTAAAATACAGGTTCCAGAACTGAACCCTGGAGAACACCTGCAAGTATGTCGTGGAATGATGAGTCTATCTCACCTACTCTTAACTGAAAGATTCCGTTTCCAAGGTAAGATTGTAGTACTGTATGTGGTAAGTTTTTCTTCAGTTTGTAGAGGAGTCCATCGTGGCACACTCTATCAAAGGCATGATGTATATCGAGGAAAGCTGCTGAACAATATCTTTGATTTTATGCACCTATTATATTGTGGAATGTTGTTTGAGCTAAATAGCACTTTATTGTGTTGTAACAGAGTCACTATCGTTCATTGATTTGTGCTAATTGGTAGGGTTCATCCTGTCTAGGTTGTTACCATCGCATTAAATGAACGATGATCGAGGTGGCTAGGAAAATTGTCCGTGTCTTCCATCCAATTCTATGCACCCGTGCAATATAAGTAAGGTCCTGGCTTGGCCCCTAGTTCCCATGAGGATTTTGGGGTAATATCAAGACATCTGATCTTTTCAAATTCAGCTGAAAGACATGAGTGCCTCGTGGCCTAGTGGCGCTGGGACTTGCCTTGTATTCCAGAGATCTGGGTTCAAATCCTCGCCCCGTTCATGCACCACTTTCTTTCTGTTTCTGAGTTTGATAGGTGCATTTTGACACGAATGCGAGCTGCTCCATTGTTCGGAATCCATGTAAAACTGTAGATGAACGATGGTCGAAGCGGCAATGAAAATTGTCCGTGTTTTCCATCCAGTTCAATGTAGCCGTGCAATATAAGGAAGGTCCTGGCATGGCACCTAGTTCCCATGTGGTGTGTTGGGCTAATACCATGACAGAAGGTGTGGTATTAGCCATCCATGTCCAGTCACATAAAAAAAAAGGTTCCCTTCCCATACTAGGTGGTAGGTTTTAAGCCCACCCGGCTTGGTATCATTGCATTGGATAAAATGATGGTCGAAGCGGCAATGAAAAACTATCTGTATTTTCAATCCAGTTCGGTGTAACCGTTTTATAAAGGGAAGGTCCTGGCATGGAACCTAATTCCTTCGGGAATGTGCTGTATTGGGCTAATATAATAACGTTAGTTATGTGGTATTAGCCATCCATGTCAGGTTGCATAAAAAAATTATATATACTTAACCAGCTTATGCACTACATGCAATTTGCCTCGACCTGTCAACATCGACATGCTGCCATTACACAGTGTCTAATTTTCGTTTTCCCAACCGTTTACATGGACATCAAAAAAATATCTTAACTGTAGGTTGGGAACTCCGTCTGGGATTTTGCTCCTAAAAACCGAATCGTAATATGTAATTCGTAAACGTAAACGTAATGTATATGTTCGTTTACATAAAAAAACGTTTCAATAGCTGTGAGACTGACATTAAAATAACTAAACTAACATATTAACATTCTTCTTACATCCTAATTTACAAGCCAACCAGCAATTTGTTATCAAACCTGCCAATAAACGCTACATTAAGTACCTCAATCCCTTGGCTTCCGTTCACTCGATATCGACCTTTTTTGTAGGCCAAAATTTGCCTTAATGCAATAGCCGAAGGAAGATCCATACTGACATATTTTGATTCCTGTGTTCAGCAGGAATTTTTTTTTAGTTATTTTGGCGATTTATTTGAAAACCCATTACTTTGAAAGAATTATCGTCAGCACGCTACTCAATTGTTATCGTCACATGGTCATTTATATGCCATTGCTATTTTCTGTTCTTTAGCTGATCTTGCAATGAAAAGGGTGAATTATTCTAATATCGCTATTGTTTATTCTATTCTGCATCTTTAAGGTGGCCCAACCCGGCGGCCCCAACTCATTCGCGGGCACGGTACAAAACCGTGCTGTTGCGCTCTGGGACCTTCTCTGTTTCAAAGAATAAGATAGGCTCCGTGATGAGGAAGATGCAACATGTCCACAAAAAAGACAATGTGCATAGTGTTTGATTTGGTAAGATTTACGAAAATTTTAATTTCAAGACGACTTATAGCTAAAAGTAAACCACGACCGCTGTAGTCAAAAATCTAACAAAAACCAAATAGATCATAAATCTTGATTAAATAAGCTATGTCTGATGACTAATCTTTTTACGATCTTCTTACTTTATCATTGCGTAATCCACCTCCAAAGTTATTGTATAAAACGCGCGAAAAAATCGAACTTTCGGACCTTATAACTTAGAAACCAAACACAATTTTACAATGCCAATGGTCATCAGACATCTAGTTCGATCAAATAAAGCTATTTTGAGCAAAATTTTGGATCTCTGACAAGAAATATGGGCGTGATCTTCTTTCCCCTTTTGTATGGGGAGATGAGCGGGTTGGGCCACCTTAAGTGAGAGTGAGTGTAAGTTGAGATTCAAAGACTGCAGCTTCGGCCAAGGCATACCTTCTGGTTGTAAATTGTTTCGTAAAATCTAAGGGACAAATGTCAAAACTAATATTTAAACGTATGCCTTGGCTAAGCCAGCAGTAGTCTGCAGTGGTAATGTCTATGAATCTCAGGATAAGTCTTTCTGTCTTAAAGCTAAATGTTATATTCGTTTTCTAATAGTTCATGAGAAAAAATATGCTTTAAATCAAGGATAGCTCTAATGTTGTAGATTTGTATAGCTTGGTGCCCTTATTAATATTCGGAGTTTGCGAACTTGATCGTTAGCCATATTGCAAAAATGGTACCAAAATCCAGTTTGTCGAGACTATACTTCCATCTCCATCAATATAAAAAATAGCTATTAAAACAATTACTAAGCAGCTTTAGTAAGTTTAGATGGCTTGATCACTAGTTACATTGCAGTCAAGCTCAGCAAATATCTTAATTCTGCAAATCACTAAATGTTTTCTTCAAATATCAGTAAATACTGTTACGATGTAAGATGTAGATTAGAGAAGAAATCACCAAAAGTTGTTAATTTTCCTTTAATTCAAAGTAAACAACAAAAGACAATTTTATTCCATTTCAATACTTCACTTCAAACCATAGGCTTAGAATGTAAAAACGAACAGACTCAACTAACGGATGAGACCAAAATCGTTTCATAAAAACTGTACTGAAATTTCTTTTTTTACTACATTTTTTTTCTAAATCGCTGTGTAGCTTCAAAATAATGATTTGAAGTTATGTTTAAAATTTTACTTTTAAATATTGAGGAAAAGTTAAGAAATTTGATTGACAAAGAATCAGTGGGTCACCCCTTATTTACCATCAACAAATGGTTTTTTTTTCAGGTTTTTTACTCCCATTCACTAAACAATTTATAAATGCACAAGCCACCATCCTTTCTTCAAGGAAAACTAGAGAAATCATAAAGATTTCACAAAAAAACATTTTACATTCCATTTCAGAAGTTCTCCCACTAACTCGCGGTAGTGGTCTTGAGTTGACGTCTTACTCCCACACTTTGTTTGTCTTGTAAGCACAGCGCGCTATGCTAGGTCTGTGCTTCAAACGTCGATGGCTTCAAATAATAAATTCCAAACACTTTTGCTCGTTGAACAGTTTCACTAATGCTGAGATTCAAAGGCAGTTCTAAGGTCTTGAGACAATTCTAAAATATTCGGACTGTCAAATTTGACATTACTTCCATACATTGTATGTCAAAATTGACAGTTAGAAGACTTGAGAATCGTCTCGAGACCCAAGATCTGTCTTTGGTAAAGTAAACCACGACCGCTGTAGTCAAAAATCTAACAAAAACCAAATAGATCATAAATCTTGATTAAATAAGCTATGTCTGATGACTAATCTTCTTACGATGTTCTTACTTTATCATGCCAATGGTCATCTGAGTGGGCAGTCTGAGTTCTCACCGAAATTGGCGTTTACGGCAAACCGATCGACTGGCGTTTTCTCCAAACTCCATACAAGTTTTTACTAGATATTCTGTGGTTTTACTTCTTCAAGCTGTCAAAGTCAAACGCGGACTTCCGATTTGTATGAAAACGCGGAGTGGACGTAAACGGCAACGTCGACGTATTTACGGCAACGTTGAGTAAGCTGTCAAATCAAGCTCGGACTCGCAAATGTTAGTTCGCTTAACGCCCGCTGCGCGCGCTCATCAATTTCTCCATACATTTGAAAACGCCAGTCGATCGGTTTGCCGTAACGCCAATTTAGGTGACAACTTAGACTACCGGCTCAGACATCTAGTTCGATTAAATAAAGCTATTTTGAGCAAAATTTTCGATCTCTGACAAGAAATATGGGCGTGATCTTCTTTCCCCTTTTGTATGGCGAAATGAGCGGGTTGGGCCACCTTAAGCGTGTTTTATTACACCCACAAACTTGACTGCTCCCCTTCTTGAACGGCTACGAAATAAATTTCAGTAGTGCTTCGGTTGCTGTTCGCCAAAATTCCATTTATTTTTCTAATTTGTTTCTTTCTGTTCTGTACTGTAAGGAGTAGCCATCTCAAAGACAACCACAGTTGCTCTGCAATACCTGTTTTATTTTACTTTTAAGAAAAACATAACTGTATGCCAGTTGTGAAACAAAAATTAAAATATGTGGTTGTGTATATTCTAATTATGCATTTAGTTTTACATTATATTATGAGCCTTCTCACTTGAATTCTGTCCTACAGCCCGAGCGTGGACTTTGAAGAGACCACAAACCATAAACTGTCCGGCCAGCCCACTGGCACAATCTTGTCTGATCAGGCAAGACTGGTATGATCCCAGCATGCTTCTATCGCTTCTTCAACAGGCATCGTGCTCTTTGACTACGGTTGCTACAATTTTTATCTTCACGAAGCATATAACCTAGTCAGCCAGCATATCAGTTCTCGGTCATCTGGGCATGTCACTTCCACCCACTTCCGTTCTGATTTATTTTTATCTGCCTTTTTAGGGTTCCGTACCCAAAGGGTGAAAACGGAACCCTAGTACTAAGCCTCCGCTGTCCGTCCGTCCGTCCGTCCGTCTGTCACAGGGCTGTATCTCATGAACCTTAATAGGTAGGCAGCCGAAATTTTCACAAAGTGTGTATTTATTTTGCCGCTATAACAACAAATAGGTAAAATAAAAAAATTATAAAAATTAAAGGGGGTCCCCCCATATAACAAACGTGATTTTTTGGTGTTAATAGTACGGAACCATTCGTGTGCGAATCCGAATCGCACTTGGTCGGTTTTTTTATAACTCATTCATTCTACATGTCCTAATGTTTATCATTTATTTAAAAAATGCATGAAAAACATGAGGTATTACATATTATAAATTATATGATTTATAATAAAACGAATTAATTGAAACTTATTTTGCTGTTATTAAAATGGGATAAATGAATAATGTTATGTGAATTGCAATTTTAAACATATACATTGATAAAAACTTCGAAGCCGTGGCATCGACACTACGCCGATGTGCTGTGGCTAATAATAAAATGTTATCCCCTATTCCGTGTGGGGGTGACGTGCCCTTAAAAAGGGCACGTCACATTTTTTATTTATCAGTTATTTATATGATACTTAGATTAGTACACATAATACACAACACACCAGCTAAGACAATGTATTGTTCCACACCATTAGGATGAAAGTGAAACGATGTTGCGTGACAAATTGTGAATCGGCTTCAAACAACGAACAACACCGAGGTGTAACGTTTCAAAAGTTTCCAAAGCACAAGGATACTCGGGAACAATGGTTCATAGCAACGAGGTGCCGACAAGATATTGAGGTTACACAGTATGTCTGCTCCAGGCACTTCTATAAAGTTGACTTTGAAACATACCCAGATTCTAAATATGCACTGAGGGCAGGTAATAAACTATTATGGATGTTGTAGAATTTGATTTTGTTCAGTTTTATGTTCCTTTTATATTTAATTACGATCGTCTATGTGTCCAGTCTGATGTAAAATTACACGATATGGGGCTGTTATAAAAATGTCTTATAAGTATCTTTATTATATGTACATCCGACTGGGATAATATTTATATATAGCTTGAAATTTGTTGTCTTGCTTATAGGCATTTTTTTAAAACCAATTACCATATTTTATTTTGTAAATTGTAACTAGATTTTTTTGTTGTTCCAAGTACATTACCTTGGTAATGCAAGTAGTATATACAAATTACCTGATTTTTGTTAGCAGATTATATTTATATTACTCATCTAGAATAAACATTTATTTATGTTTACATAAAAAATTATGTTGCATCCATATGATGCAACTTAATTATTGCATGAATTTTGCTAACCAAATCTATTTCTTGTTAATTAGGGGCGTACGTAAATAATTTATAGCAAAATTAAAAAAAATTGACCACAAGCTTAGAAAAAGCTAGAAAAAAAAATTGTCTCAAAAATTTTACTTTTGAATTATATTAAGTAAGTAAATCCATTCATAGGAAGTCATAAAAACGCCTCCCCTCTTACTCACGTAACAGGAACACAATCCCTGGGCCTGACCCCTTGTGTTCAAACCGATAGTTGCGCGAAGTGAAACACCCAAAGGTCGGCTGGAAGAAATCTCTTCGAGGGATGAGCCCGCCCCACTTATGTTGTTATTACACTATACTTTCTTTTGTAAATTGTTTTTTTTTTGTGGCGTAATAAAGAATTTTCAATCAATCAATCGAGTATTTGAGTATTCTTTGAAGGGACTGAAAAAAAATTGTTCCGTGCTCACCCTGCGACTTGAATGTGATTTGCTCGTGAAAAATAAAAACATATCTGAAAACATTTTGATGATCCAATCGCTACCAAACTTCACAAGATCGCCCGCTGGCCTAATCTGAAGAATATATTCAAACCGGTGAATACGTCGTTATTTCATTTCGGACATTTACCCAAGCTTAGCTTTAAAACTTCCAAACTGCACTGGATCACCCGCTGGGTTAATCTGAAGATTGCCTGAAAATTTCATCAAAATCGGTCACAGTATTTTTAATTTTGGACATTCACCCAAGCGGAGCTTCTGAACTTCCAAACTGCACATGATCACCTGCTGGGCTAATCTGAAGATTTCCTGAAAAATTTATCAAAATCCGTCCCGCTGTTTTTCATTTTGGACATTCACCCGAGTGAAGTCTCTAAACTTTTCCAAACTGCACACGACCACCCGCTGGACTAACATGGGCTAATCTAAATATTATTTTTTTATTATTATGCTTCTATCTGCGATCGGCTATCAGTCCATAATCAGATTTTATCATTATCCATGTTGTTGTGGGAGTCTGATCTTTTCAATTATTAAGCTGAGGATTGTAGAATGAGAGGAGGAATCTGAAGATTTAATCAAAATCGGTCACAACATGGTTATTTCATTTTGGACATTCAACCGGAGCGGAGCTTCTAAGTAAATATACTTTTTCGTACTAAGCAGGTACGTCGCTTATTCCAAGGAATGTGATATGTATGTAAGCCGGTGGCGAAATTGGTAGACGCAATACCCGCGAATGGTATGTTTTGCTGGTCCAGCCTTGCAGTAAATTCGTAAAGTAGTTCTTTTTACTTGGCTCCTTCTTCAATTAATGTGTGTTTGCTTCACGGTCGATTATACTTACATACATATCACATTCCTTGGAATAAGCGACGTACCTGCTTAGAACGAAAAAGTATATTTCCTTAAGTCAACCTAGGACTGGCTCTAGCGTCTGATGCCAATTTTGGTGATGACGGCAATATGTTTGAATGTTCAATCTTTGCAGTCGATGTCCGCAACACAGATGAAGCGTTAAATAAATGTATGTAGGTATAATCTTAATGTATGTAATGTAATGTAATATAATCTGTGTATTTCAATCTCCATCTCTTTCTTGAAATTTTATGAATTGTATAGTAATTACATAACTCTATTTTATTTCTATTCTATGTCGATTTGTTTGATTTTGTCTGTTTGATTTTAATTATTTTTTTTTTTTCTCTGTAAATCAAGTAAATACATTTTTTAGGTTTATTATGCTAATGACTAGTAATTACTGTATATTTCATGTATTTAGGACTGTGTGCCTCAATAAAACATTTTATTATTATTATTCACATTATATATTTGTTTAACTAATTTTAGGTTTATATTATCCAATAAAAACATACAAAATCGTAGCCTTAAAAAATATAAACCTAAAACTGTATTTAACCTTAGGGAGGTCCCACCTGGGACAAATCCAATAAGGCCGCTCCGAACTACAGAGACAGAAACCGCCGAACGATTCTCGTATTCGAGAGCAGAACCGCTTTCTGCATCTGGAATCGGAGCCCAATATCGATGTCTAATTTTTCTAATTGTTTGGCCAAATTCTTTGGAACAACGCCGTTCGTAGACATAACAATTGGCACGATGGTGGTTTTCCGTGCACGCCACATGGCGGTAACCTCGTGGGCCAGGTCTAAATATTTCATTAGCTTTTAATTTTCGGCCCTGTCGAGGTTTTCGTCATGTGGTATTGTTATGTCTACGAGGAAGATCTCATTGGACTTGGGGTCGACCAAGACAATATCAGGCTTGTTGCACTTGATTGTCTTATCGGTTTTTATTGGTCGATCCCAATAGAGCTTAGTGCCATCTTTTTCTAACACGTCTTCCGGTTTGTACTTATAGTATGGCACTACTGAGTCTATGAGGCCGTGTTTAAAGGCAAGTTGCTGATGGACTATTTTGGCTACTTGATTGTGCCGCTCCAGGTACTCAACGCTCGCCAGGCGCGAACAACCGGAAGTAATATGGCGGATGGTCTCACCTGGTTGGCCACAGGCTCGGCAGATGTCGACCGATCCATCCTTCATTATATACTTCCGGAAGTTACGCGTGACGATCATTTGGTCCTGAATGGCACAAACGAAGCCTTCAGTTTCTCCGAATAGGTCACCAAACCGCATCCATTGGACTGAATCCAAGAGATGCGTGTTTGGCGACTCTAGTACCCGGAGAAACCGTCCATGCAGTTCCTTGCCTCTCCATACTTCCACACGCTCAGCAGTGCTTAAAACCGGAAGCGTAAAGCTCGTGTCGGACAGATTAAGCGGGGTGAGCTTAGAATCGCACTCCACTACGTCGTTATGTCTGTTGTTTTCCGCAGCCGTCAAAAAGTAGTCACGAAGTTTACACACCTCGGAATTATGGAGGTTTCTGAGGTTAAGAATTCCTCTACCTCCTAATTTCCGAGGTATGTACAACCTCATGACCGACGACCACGGGTGGTGCATACGGAAAGTGGTCATAGTTGTGCGAACTTTGCGATCCAAGGCCTCCAGCTCGGTCTTAGACCAACGCACTATACCAAAGGTGTATCCAATCACGGGTACTGCCCAACCATTGAACGCTCGGAGTTTGTTCGCACCGCTCAAATGGCTCTTTAATATGGTTTTTGTGCGAGACCAAAACTTTGCTTTCACAGTTGTTTTCGCCTCCCCGTGATTGAGGCATAGGGATTGGTTAAGACCTAGATATTTATAAGAGTCTCCTGCGGAGAGGGCTCGAATCGCATGCTCGCCCGTGATGATAAGGTCAGGCGAGCTCTGGACAACGCCTCTTCTAGCATGAATGACTGCACATTTATCAAGGCCAAACTCCATGCGTATACCGTCACTAAATGTTGATGTTACGTTTAGGAGTTCGGCTAGATGTTCCTCGTTTGCTGTCGTCAGTTTCAAGTCATCCATGTAGAAGAGGTGTGATTGTTTTTGTCCGCCTCTCCGCAGTTGATAGCCTAATCCAGTCTGGTTCAGTAAAAAGCTCAAGGGGTTAAGTGCCAAACAGAACCAAAGTGGACTAAGACTATCACCCTGGAATATTCCCCGCTTAATCTGTATTGGGTCAGAAACATAACCTTTAGTGGAGATTATTGTTTGCCAATTATTCATGCACTGGCTGAGAAAGTGTGTTAGATTATTATCTATTTTATATATTTCTAAGACCTTCTTCAACCAGGAATGTGGTACAGAATCATAAGCTTTCTTATAGTCTATCCACGCTACCGAAAGGTTACGTTTCTTTTGACGAGCTTGTTGGCAGATGACACTATCAATCAGAAGCATCTCCTTAGTGCCACGTGAGCCCACTCGACATCCATTTTGAGCATCGTCCATTATTGAATATTGTAATAAATGGTTGTTTATCTTCGTGCTCAAAATGGATGTCAATAATTTGTAAATTGTAGGGAGACAAGTTATAGGCCGAAAGTGTGTGGGTTCAGTGGCACCTGGTATTTTAGGGAGCATGTACGTAACCCCAGTAGTAAAGAAGTTTGGGAGGGTACCGGTGTCAATGGCATCCTGGAATTGAGAGGCGAGTATTCCGTGGGCTGCAACCATTTTTTTCAACCAAAAGTTGTGCAGGCCGTCAGGACCAGGGTGTTTCCAATTCAGAATCTTCCTAACTGCGTCCTGCACATCCTTTTGGTTGATATGCGCAGCTTCCATCGGTGTTAAGTTATTATAATTTTCCTCAACACTCTCGATCCAGGGTGCTTCCTCTATGTGTGCAATGGGAACATTCCACAGACCGGACCAGAATTCCGTCATTCTAGTCCGGTCCGGAAGGTCCCCAAAAGAGTTCTTCGTACCCTCAAGCCCAGAATAAAACTTCTTTTGGTTACGCTCGAAGAGTTTGTTCTGTCTATGTCGGTCGTACCGTGCTCTGTACCGCCGTATCCTCTGGCCAAGTGCAGCAACCTTCTGTTTTAGCCGGTCTATGCAGTCATCTATGCGATCGGTAAGGTTGAATGAGGATGGTTCAATATTATTAAAAAGAAAAGCTTCTCTTACCGATCGCATGATTTTCGGTCGGTGGTTGCCGCGCTTAAAACAGAAAAGTCTAGCGAGGAAGGTACGGGCCTTTGCTATTCGTTTCTCGATTCTTTGTTGCCATAATGGTCCGCTCCCACTGCCTGTCGGGTCGTGGTCTATTGGTTTTGGCAAATCAATATTTGCCACACGACAGGCAGTAAGAGCAGAACAATACAGCAACAAATGTGTTTCTTCAAGCGATGTGCTTTCCTTGAAATATTCAAAGGCCACTGCATTTACCTTCCTCACTATGTGCATACACCTGGTCGAGTATGGATATTTGGGTAAAGTCGGCCTTTCTGTCACAGAATACGACCGATATGTCAGCATACACTCTTCGAATATGCTTCTGATGGGCTCTAAGTCCTCCTGGGGCACTTCCAACTCATTCACGGCATCAGCGTCCACCTCATCTTCTGTTTCTGATAATTGTGAAGTGATAGATGTAGTTTGTGCTGCGAATGATTGCGATGTTTGCACTGGTACTGGTTGCCGTGACTGTGCTCGAAGTGTCTCAAGCCTGAGATCTTCAATTTCTATACCTGTAAGAAAATGTCTTGTTTTAATAGTCCTAACTTGATCAGCTAGGCGTTGTCCCGTGACATCGATATCAGGCTCAAGCAGGTTCCACTCCCTCGCTATGCGGTTACGAAAACCGGAACGGAAAGCATCTGCCTCCGTAGCTCGGTAGTACGCCCGCATGACACTAATGTTCATATTTTTAGTCCAGTGCATGCGACGGCGTACTGGGCTTCCACCGGTGGCGGGGATCGGAATTGCAGCTGGTGCTGCCGAGCCCAAGCCGGCCGGTGGAGATGTTGTTCCCAGATGAATCCTCCCTAAGGCCGGGGTGACCACTTCACTGGCAGTGGCAGACCCATCGGAGTCATCCGAAGGTTCCACCGCCAATGTAGTGGGCTGAGGTCGTCGTCGGAGGTTATAGCGACGACCTCCCCCGCTTTCTCCCATCACCTACATATTTTTATACATACACTCACTATTGAATTTTGATTACTGAATGAAAATGAAATTGGTCGAAATAAACTTATCAACTTAATCTAATTATATTAGTAAATTAAATAAACACTTCAAAGTGATCTTTCAATCGTTCATGTGCAAACGCTGTACTGTTTGCACCTGCGAGTAAAGATGTGTGCACCCATTCACGTTATTTCATAGTCATTCATATTCTTGCACGTGCGTCTTGCATGGATGGACTAAGAAGAGACATTATTTTTATTCTATGACTTCGGAATATGGCTCCCACAAGCCGTACGCTTCAGCTCCTTCTGTTAGGTCGTCAATCGGGACTTTTTAAATAGTTTTTTATTGACTTTCCATCCAGGGCCCAACACCATCAAATCACTGGTCCCGGAAGTGTGCAGTAATCCAAAATTCTATAAATAATTTATAGCACAAACTCCACTGCTCTTCTTTGAAGAATCTGGGTTGACTCACGCAGAGCCAGACTTACAAATATCGAATGGTATTTTCAGAGTGCAGACAAACCGAAACCAATCTCGAGCCAGAACAACAACACCACTGGATGTTATAACCTTTTTTAAAATTATTATTATTATTATTATTATTATTAATTACTGTGTTAGTAGGAGACATTCATTACGGGAGGAGGGACTGTAGGAGAATTCCAAATTATGGGTATACAGCCGGTGGCGAAATTGGTAGACCCGCGAATGGTATGTTTTGCTGGTTCGGGTCCAGCCTTGCAGTATATTCGTAAAGTAGTTCTTTTTACTTGGCTCCTTCTTCAATTAATGTGTCCTTGCTTCACGGTCGATTATACTTACATACATATCACATTCCTCGGAGCTTCTAAACTTCCAAACATTGCCTTGAGCGGACAGTCTGAATTTCCAAAAATAACCCTGAGCGGAGCTTCTAAACTTCCAAACATTATCACGAGCGGGATAATCCTAAACTGCACAGGACGATGATATTTCATTTTGGACGTTCACCTGAGTGAAGCTTCTAAACTTTTCCAAACTGCACAGGATCACCTGCTGGAGTCCATTATGCACACATCACAATACTCCATGAATCGGCTGGTCTTTGCTGATCGCAGTTACGTGGATTTAGCTTTTCTGAGCACATTTGGTTTCTTGCTCATACCGATTTTCTTTAACCACTCCAGTGCAGTAGCGTTTTTTTTTGTCCATGTTTTTTCAGCGGATAGTGTCCAGTAAGCATTCCCACCAATACATGTAGGTTACCTTTCATGCAGATTTTATTTTGTTGTGCTGCAGGGAACTGTAGATAAAGATTTTTTAATTTAAATGAAACTGGCAAATTGCCCTAATTAGGAATAGGTCATATCAAAAGAAACATATATTATTCTAATAAGATGGCACTGGCAGATGGCTGGCTGGAACAATGCAAACATCAAAAAAAATCTATCTCATTCATCAATATACTGTGAGAAAGAGAAGGATCATATGTATGTAAATAATCATCAGTCAGTCGGTGACATGGGCTAACATTATTTTGCTTGGCAAAATCTAAACTAATAAAAAAATTATAATCAGTACCCATTTAAATTGATATTGCTAGCTCTCCTACACTTTTATTTTAGGCAGACTGGTGCGATGAAAGAAGAACTTACTAAGTAGACTAAGGTGTACACCAATAAGATTTAAAATTGCGAGACCAGGCCCAAATATCAGGAGTTCGAAAATACAGTACAAATAAGTAATAACAGAATTTAATGCTTGTGTAAAAGTGGTTATGTTGCGCCGCTGCCCCCATAAAAAACGGGGTTCGGTTGCCAATGCCATCCTTCCATGTTCCTTGTTGCACCAGTCTAGTGAGAACAATAATTGAATTGGTAGAAAATTAATATCTTGAAATTAAGGACACATACAGCCTGTTAAGCACATGTTATTAGTTTAGATGCTTTAATTTTGTGGTTTTTTGCTGATTCTACAATGTTTGTGCATGTTTTTAATCTTGAACTACTTAAATATAAGCAATGTACTTTTAAAGAACAGTAATTTCTAGCTTATTTCTACAACATATGTGTTGCATCATGGCTGTATCTGAGATAGTCAAACAACTGAAAGACAGGTTGGTTATCAAACCCTCTGTTATAACTGAGCACTTTAATAAAAATCAATAAACAATTGTGTACAATTATTTTTAGGTGCAGTACCATCAATTTTCCCTTGGGAAAGCATTCTTAAGAGAAATGATGAAATATTAGCTGTTACTTCATTGAATGCTATCAAAATGGAAGACATGAAAGAAATTACAACCACATGTGCTGTTATTGTTGATGATAATTCTCCCGAAACAAAAATAAAAACTACAGGAAAACCAAAATGTGCCGAAAATGTGATGGAAACAGTGATTGGAGAAGTGGATGATTTCACGACAAAAATAGAAACAGTGATCGGAGAAGTGGATGATTTCACGACAAAAATAGAAACAGTGATTGGAGAAATAGACAATTTCACGACAAAAATAGAGCCAACAGTGCACTCGTTCATGCAGAAAGCTCAACCCAATTCCAGTAAAAAGCTCCTGCAGAATAAGTCAATTATAGGTGTCATTCACAGCGCTGATGCTAGTGAATCTGAGGCAATATATACTGAAAATGTTGCTAGTGAACTATTATCACAAATACCCACCCCATCTAGACGTGGACGAAAAAGCAAAATGAAGAATGTTCGCAACCCATATTTAGGTTCCGATGAAAAGGGTAAGTGTCAGTGATACTCGTAAATAATTGTCATCATTTTGGGATATGTTATTGTCATAAATACATTGATTAGGTGTATTAATTTATTGCAATTATTTTCAGAGGACAGTAATTCCGCTTTTTCGGTGGGTAAGCAAATTGAGGCTAAAGACTTTGGCGACGTGTGGCATCCAGCGAGGATTGTGGAAGTGGATAGTGATGAAATTGAAGTTTTGGTCCATTATGACAATTGGTCTCAGAGGTAAACCATTATAGTCATGACATTGACATATCTAGGTCAAATATTGAGGGATCTTTATTACCTCAGACATACAATTTTATCATAAATGACGAATTGTGTTCTATATTTATATCTAATGCCGAAATAGAAGACAAATCATGGATATCAAAGTCCTATTGTTAATCGCTTGAGGATATACATTACTTATACATCTTGGACAATAAAAACGAATTAAATTTGTGGAGATTTTAACTAGGCAGTTATTTATTTTATTTTGTTTAATACTTAGTTTACCGCAGTTATGTTTCGCGTTTATTTGCCTTTGTTTTGGACCCTCGCATGGACCATCATCAGGGCGAGAGTCTGCCTACGGATGGGCCTGCGTTCGGGAGGCTGCGATAATACAGCATAAAAATTGGTTATGGTGCTGTCTCCACAAGAAACACAAAAACAACAATCTTTGTTATTAATATTATTTCTGCCTAAAGAATGAATATCATACATATTAGAATACAAAATTGACAGTTGGTATCGTAAGCGCTGTCGATACCATCTGTCAAACGTATACAATATTTTTGACAAGCGATATCACCTTCTCAATAGCGCGATAGAGGGCCTGCTATTGTAGGTTAGTTTTTTTAGCAAGCAACCAAAATTATGCATCAATTTCTTAAGTTATGTCGTCGTTTTCATGTTTTATATACATACTTGGTATCATTTAAATACAATTTTTGTACTTCTTTTTAGGTTCACTTCGTTTTTAAAACTATTTATTGTTTACAATTTACAATATTTTTTTTTAGGAAATGTGCAAAATGTTTGTTTTTTTGTTTAAAGTCAATATACCCTTGTATGTATACAACATGTTGAGAATTAATTAAAAGTCAGTTTTAAATTTAACATTATTGTAAATAGGAATTGATGCAAAAATAGGATGACGGCTGAGGATCTAAGAACAATATAAAACCAATAACTGCAATTAAAAATTGGAATGAAATTTTAACAGTTTAATGGAGACTTATCGCTATTTTCACTGAAGGACACAGATTTCCATGTTTTGACTACTATTTTAGCCTCAGGCCGACCCATAAGTCCATATTATATTATGAGTTTACAATATTTTTAGTAATCTTTACTTTGCAGGCATGACGAATGGATAAGCATGAGCAGCCCAAGAATAAGATCATTGAGCACACTGACAGCCTCACCTAGTCAGTCTGGTGGAGTGACCAAGGCTCCAGTAATTTACAAAGTAGGAGAGAGATGCCTTGCCCGATGGACAAACAACCGTAGATTCCCTGCTACAGTTCGATCTGTCGTCGGAAATGGTCTGTATTGTATTATAGACTGATTTGCCAACTCACTAATATTAGATTCTACTCATGCTGGATTCAAAACGGCTTGGAATTATACATTTAAAACTTTTTTTAATTTTAATAATCCAGTAACATATCAAGTTTTTTTTTGTTAACAGGTAAATACGAAATGATTTTTGACGATGGGTACATCTTAATATGTCCGTGGTACTCTCTGTCCAAAATGAAGACCAAAAAGTCTGCCCTCACTGCAGCAAATTCCTCCCTTTCCTTAGAACCTTCCTCTTCTCGAAAACGATCTGGTCCTTCTTTACTGCCTCCTGAACCACAATTATCACTCGTTCCTTTCCATAGGCACCTGTTTGATCCCAGCCGTGATTATTTAGGTCCAAAGAGTGAGCGACGAGAGATGAAGCGAAAGTTGGATGTTAAGGCTCTTTTCAATATTGGGAGACGGAATTCCACTCATACTAACAGCTTAAAGAGAAAGAAACCCACTCCAGCAGAAGAAGTTCCTCCCGCGAAGAAGAAGAAAGTGGGAAAAAAAGAAAAAAAATATATTGACCATAAATCTGATCTTGTTGGTGAGGTAGAGACAAAAGCACAAAAATCGAAGAAAAAAATTAAGTTGGCACCCAAAGGTAGGTGAATTAACATGTATTTTTTTTTTACTTGCATGAACACATTTGATTTTGATATTTTTCATGTTTTGAACAGTTACGACATCAAATATTGTCCTGTTTATATAAGTTTAAACAGCTATATGCATTGCATTGAACATGTTGAATTCGCTGTTTAACCTTAAAATGTTTAGTTTTATGTAAATTATGATGCCATATAATTTATAACATTACAGATGGGATAAAGGAGGAACAGGAAAATGTCTTAATAAATAATCCAGAATTGAATGAGAAAATGAAGCCAGTAAATGATATTGTCTTAAAAAAAGAGGTCAAATTTGATGATGTTCCTATTACATTTTCGTCTGTTATAGAACCTGAAAAAGTAATCACAGTTAAACATGACATTAAAGTCAATGAAAATATTGAATCTGAAAAGACTGATGCATTGGATATCTGTCCTTTGAAGGAAGAAATAATTTCCATGAATGTAAAAGAAACTAAAATTGACATTCTTGCCTTAACTACTAATACTAACAACATCATGCCTAAAGAAATGGAAGTTGATTCAAATAAAGCCAATTTAATAGAAAATAATAGTAAAAATGATTGCAATCCTGATTGTGCTAGTGTTGTTAAAGAGGATGTAGGTGTTACATCCTCTATTGAAAATATTGGCACCGAAAATTCGAATCCAGAATTACATACGGCTGCATCTATTATACCAAGCGTAATAAAGGGAACAGATGGTACACTACAAATTGTGGTGCATCCTTTACTACCTGAACAAACGAATACAGCAACCAATGCTCTCCCTCAAAATGTACCAGTTGAAGATGATAATAACTACGTAATGGACATAGATGAAGGTTTGAAACTGATTGCTGAAGCAGTGGAGTCATTTAGTCGAAACACTGAAGCTGACTTTTCTTTGAAATCAAAAGCAGAAGAAAGTAATCATAAATTGAAGGAACCTACAAAAGTAAGTTATTTTTAAGTACAGATGTAAGGCAATAAAAATATTAGTAAAGATATCTAAAATTTGAGGAACATTTTCAGAAGGACCTGCCATCTGCGGATGAGTACTCTGAAGCTTTTCTCGAAGAAGGAAAATGGTGCTGTCGCTGGGTAAATGGGGAGCCGCAGGGCGTTCTCAGTGATGTAGATTCGGAACTTTCAGTGAAGGGCAATAATGTTTTACCGCGAAAATCAGTGCTGGTAAGCTGATGTTACTCACCCACTTATAAAAAAGTCTGTAATGTATATGCCCTAAGCATTTTAAAATTTCATTTCCAATTCATTTGTTTTTTCAGGTTGAAGATAAAAGGCTGCCCCCTGGTTGGCAGAAGGTTCTCGTCCGTAGGTCCTCTGGTAGCTCGGCTGGAAAATGGGACATAGTGCTGATTGAGTATGTTTTCTCTAAATTGTAACTCTACTTTAAAAAACGAAATAACTTAACACTCATTATTTATGAATTATTATTAATACCTGATTGCTGAAATGTTACATACGCTCACATTTTTTGTTGCAGTCTTTTCGCATATTCTAGTCTTTCCCAAAATCCGGATCATTCATATGACTATAAACATGCAATGTTAATGTATTTACAGACCCAACGGTAGACGCCTTCGCGACAAAGGAGAAATGCGTAATTACTTGAGCATGAGCAAATCTGAAGACCTCATGATGTACGAAAATGTCTTGATGGATTTTTCTGTTCATCGAAAGCTGTCTCGCCAGATGGGATGGGACATAATAACTTCAGATGGACTCTCATCTCTGGCTACGGTAGGACCGCAGTCTGGGGCTTCGGTGACCTCTGGACCTTCAGCGGTTACGTCACCAACAACGACCCCACCTGCACCAACAGCCTCAGGCACGCCGTTTGGAAGACGTGCTTTGAGCCTCAAGAAGAAAGCTTCTATTCACAAGGTTTCTTCAGAAGGGCAGCCATCAAAAAAGAAAAAGAAAAATAAAGTTCCAGAGGCATCATTAGATGTGCGTACTTACTTTGGTTTGATGTTTGTTTACTTTTATACAGTGCATCACTGTCAGTAACCCTCTGTTAGGACACTGTCATTCTTAACAACATAATATAGGCAATAAATTTATTTGATAGTGATTTCATTTGAATACATTTTGAAAGAAGAAAACTAGATTTTTGGGCACATCTAAGTAATTCGGTGTCACTATGAAATGGTTGTTAAACCATTGTCAAAAATATGACATTTTGTACGGTTCCGGTGCAAAAATCGAAAAAAGAGGACCCTTATGATCAGGCTCTGGTGCCTTGTTGGTCTCACGCATTTTGTCCCGAATCCTTCTCCAATTAACCGTTGTTTGACAACTTTGAAACAAATTACCAATATAGGTGCATGTATGTAGTTGTGCACCAACTAATTACTTTTGCTCATGATGTCATACTTTTTAAGAAAAAGCCAGATTTCCGAAGCCAGCAGTTACTGGACCCTTGGCAGGTGAACACGCTTGACCGGTTTTTTAAAACTATTTGCCCTTTTAATATATGCTAAAATGTTCACAATATTCATTTGAAGATTTTGAGTAATCTGTTATCTGGCACTACATTGCTGCCCTATCACATGCACTTTGCGCTATGAGTGTATCGTGAAGAGCCGTCTTCGTATCTATCTTGAGAAACAAAAAAACTGATTATCCATGTTCCCAACATTCAAGGCATTCTCCTTATATCAAAAGAACGACAGATAATAGAAAATAGTTTTAACTTTTTTAAAACATGATTGCAATGGGGAAGTTACGACAGTTACTGCTGTCGAAGTCTGTATCTGTGTACTGTGTCTACTGGGTCCACTCTAATCCAGGGAAGCGATGGTTTGATGTTTGTTTACATGCACCTCTTTGTTTTTCTTCAAGTTTGATAAGTGCATTTGTATTTATAATCCAAATGCTTCCATTAAAGAGATACATCATTAGAAAACTCACTACTTCAGTTGTGGTAGGAATAGGCACACTGTTGGTTTTGTTTGTCTAAAAACATCATCAGTGAAAAGAGTTTGGCAAAGATTTTGCGGAAAAGAAAGAAATTGCTAAATTTTTTAAGAAATTGCACATGTGATGTATTTTTATCACTATAAAACACACTAAGATGTTTGTTGTGTGGTTTCAGCTGAATGCAACTATGCAATCATGTTACATAGCAACACCGGTATCAAGCCAAAATGCTGAGACACAATTGTTTCCCATTGATCCTATGGCTGGTTTTGGTCAGTATTGGTAGAATTATGTAATATTTGTTATTCTTCCTATTATGTCATAATTTTCAAACAAATTAATGACACCTTTTTTTTACAGTTTATGTTGGTTCGATGAAGGTTGAAATTATAGAGAACCTGTACCGTTGTCCGGCTGATAAATGCTTCAAAAATTTCCGCAATGACAATCTTCTAAGAATGCACATAAAGCATTATCACAGGGAACTAAGAAAACTCCTGGGTTCTACACCTAAAGTGTCTGATCTGGCTTATGCCAGAACGGCAATACCTGAGGGTACCGTCGTACCAAAACTGAAATGTGAAGGAGAGAATAAAGCTATTAAACCGAAATTCGGTTCAAAGTCGGTGGAAAAAGTTGAACACAAAGATAATGCCAGTGTGGAGCTCTATGTTGACACGACACTAGACTCTCCGAGTACACCTATCAAAAGAGAATCTGGCCAATCTCAATCCAGTTTACAAGATTCCCCCAAGCTTAGAAGTGTCTTGGAGAATCCTTTGCCGCCCAAGCGACCAAAGATACTTTACCCTGTAAAAAAGATGGAAATGCCAACGGATTCATCATCTCTCTCTGAAGATAAACTAAACCGGTCTCATACTCCTGAAGTTAAGCCGCAAGTAGACATGGAAGCCATTTTGAGAATACATAAGTTGCCTGATAACCAAAAGCCCATTAAAGCTGAGCCAGCATTTGAGAATTTAGA
This sequence comes from Incurvaria masculella, assembly GCA_946894095.1. Classification (NCBI taxonomy): domain Eukaryota; kingdom Metazoa; phylum Arthropoda; class Insecta; order Lepidoptera; family Incurvariidae; genus Incurvaria; species Incurvaria masculella. Next base: position 17,360,605 of record OX335648.2, on the reverse strand, counting down.
CTTTGAGACGGCAATTTCTTCTCATACTGTCACTAAGCCCGTGTTTTGGAACCACAAACCCAAAAAATCCAAAAAGTCAAAGTCACTCACTTCGGCATCGTTGAAAACAGACAAGAAGAAAGGAAAAAATACAGTTCTACTGCCCCAGCTAAGCGATGTGGAAACATGGGATGCTTCAGATTTGGAGACAATGTCGAGCTACGGTACCCCTGACTCGCACGGAACAGACAGGAAGCCAGATGTATTTCCAGAGCTGGAGACGCCACTACCTGTGCAGAAACAGGAAAATGAAGATCCTAGTTTTCTCATATCAGAAAGTGAGTGTTTTATAAAAAAATCTGTGACCTTAAAATGTTCACAATCTTGGGAAACTCCATGAAACTGAGATGTAGTAATAGAAAAATAAAATTAATTGTATTGACTGCTATTTGTTCAAAAATAATTTATCTCTTTAAAAACGTATTAATCTTAATACATTTTAATTCTGTATTAAATTCTGATTTCAAGAAATCTAATTAAAAGTATGTATTGGAGATTTTATCAGACCTCAGCATTTATCAGCATGATTTTGGCTACTTGTAAACCATCAATAGGGGTGAGGAGTGAACAAAATTGATGGAACAAAAACTGTGTCAGAGCCTAAAATGAGCAAACTTTATCTATTAAATAAAATATATATATATTTTTAATTATTATTCACGTGACTTGTGTTTTTCAGCTGGAGAGAGAATTAAGATAGTGCGCATGAAACGCGAAGAAATCATCAACTGCCACTGCGGTTTCTGTGAAGAGGACGGTCTCATGATACAGTGTGAGCTGTGCTTGTGCTGGCAGCACGCCCTCTGCCACAACATTCAGACTGAATCGCAGGTTTCCACTTACAACTTTTAACCCATCGGACACTCGATGATCCGCCATTCCGAAATCAATTTAAACTAAATTGTTGAGGGCTTATCCTGATCACCACCAAAAACACCAAAAAGTCTATTCATCGATAATCATCAAACTCAAAGGTCGCGTTTTAACGAGATAAACTTTTATCTAATTACATAAAATATGATACTTTGAAATATTGTATAGACATTTTCATAGCTAACTGCTGTAGAAGTAGAAGTCATTTGACAAAAGAATAGCCAAAAATTTAAAGGTGGCAATGAATAATTTTGTAGTAATGATAGAATGTGGCACTGAATTCAGTGCTTAAAATATAGCTTGATACCTATGACATTGTACATTATACACTATATTTTTTTAGTTTATTTAATTAGTTTTAGCCTTGGGGAAGTAGGTCAAAAAGAAAAACAGCGGTCCTTCTTGATATATTCATTTAACTCTGCACATTTGCTCTATTTTACAATCGCACAGCAAAACGTAGTAAACAAGATCCAGTTCCGGAAGCCAATCAGAAAACGTATCGATATGTGATGCCAGTGCCAGTATATGGCTATCAGGTGTCATATCTCACAAGATGCCGATCATAAAAATAACATGCTCAATGTTTTTCTTTAAACTACATTGAAAATTGTGTTGCAACTTCAGCTGTATTCCTGCCACATTTTTCCTGATCAAGCATCTAATGTGCCCATGTGCCATGTGTGTTGTTAGTCTGTTAAAAAAACTTGGTGCAAATATGGAAACACTGCAGTGTTATGACACAGTTATCAAACAATATTTCACGCCCTGCAGGCCTTGAATCATCAAAAAATAACACGAGGTAATGCTTGTAAAACTAAACTTTACATTAGAACAACAATATTTTTTCCAGGTCCCAGACAAGTATACTTGCAGTATATGCCTGAACCCGCGGCGAGGGCGTCGTTCACGTCGCTTCCTTCATGATCAGACGTGGCTGTATGAGGGGGCGCTGCCAGGCGGCACACCGGATCCTGCTCTGCGCCGGTCGCACGAGCTCACCGCCAACCTGCTGCGCCTGTCTCAGGTGCTGCACACGCTGCGGCTCAAGTTCCACATCGCCGAGTGAGTGTCTCGTCTGTTTGCATCTCCTGTAGTCTGCACAATGAGACGTGGCTGTATGAGGCTGCTTTGCACGGCGGCACACCCGATCCTGCGCTGCGCCGCTCGCACGAGCTCACCGCCAACCTGCTGCGCCTGTCTCAGGTGCTGCACACGCTGCGGCTCAAGTTCCACATCGCCGAGTGAGTGTCTTGTCTCTTTGTATCTCCTGTAGTCTGTACAATGAGACGTAGCTGTATGAGGCTGCACTGCACGGCAGCACACCCGATCCTGCGCTGTGCCGCTACACGAGCTCACCGCCAACCTGCTGCGTCTGTCTCAGATGCTGCAGACGCTGCGGCTCAAGTTCCACATCGCCGAGTGAGTGTCTCGCCTGTTTGTTGCATCTCCTGTAGTCTGCACAATGAGACGTGGCTGTATGAGGGGGCGCTGCCAGGCGGCACACCCGATCTTGCGTTGCGCCGCTCGTACGAGCTCACCGCCAACCTGCTGCGCCTGTCTCAGGTGCTGCACACGCTGCGGCTCAAGTTCCTCATCGCCGTGTGAGTGTCTCGTCTGTTTGTATCTCCTGCAGTCTGCACAATGAGACGTGGCTGTATGAGGGGGCGCTGCCAGGCGGCACACCCGATTCTGCGCTGCGCCGCTCGCACGAGCTCACCGCCAACCTGCTGCGCCTGTCTCAGGTGCTGCACACGCTGCGGCTCAAGTTCCTCATCGCCGTGTGAGTGTCTCGTCTGTTTGTATCTCCTGTAGTCTGCACAATGAGACGTGGCTGTATAAGGGGGCGCTGCCAGGCGGCACACCCGATCCTGCGCTGCGCCGCTCGCACGAGTTCACCGCCAACCTGCTGCGCCTGTCTCAGGTGCTGCACACGCTGCGGCTCAAGTTCCACATCGCCGTGTGAGTGTCTCGTCTGTTTGTATCTCCTGTAGTCTGCACAATGAGACGCGGCTGTATGAGGCTGCGCTACACGGCGGCACACCCGATCCTGCGCTGTGCCGCTACACGAGCTCACCGCCAACCTGCTGCGCCTGTCTCAGGTGCTGCACACGCTGCGGCTCATGTTCCTCATCGCCGTGTGAGTGTCTCGTCTGTTTGTATCTCCTGTAGTCTGCACAATGAGACATTGCTGTATGAGGGGGCACTGCCAGGTGGCACACCCGATCCTGCGCTGCGCCGCTAGCACGAGCTCACCGCCAACCTGCTGCGCCTGTCTCAGGTGCTGCACACGCTGCGGCTCAAGTTCCACATCGCCGAGTGCGTGTCTCGCCTGTTTGTATCTACTGTAGTCTGCACAATGAGACGTGGCTGTATGAGGGGGCGCTGCTAGGCGGCATACCCGATCCTGCGCTGCGCCGCTTGCACGAGCTCACTGCTAACCTGCTGCGCCTGTCTCAGGTGCTGCACACGCTGCGGATCAAGTACCACATCGCCGTGTGAGTGTCTCGTCTGTTTGTATCTCCAGTAGTCTGCACAATCCGTGGCTGTATGAGGGGGCGCTGCCAGGCGGCACACCCGATCCTGCGCTGCGCCACTCGCACGAGCTCACCGCCAACCTGCTGCGCCTGTCTCAGGTGCTGCACACACTGTGGCTCAAGTTCCACATCGCCGAGTGAGTCACTCGTCTGTTTGTATCTCCTGTAGTCTGCACAAACAGTCGTGGCTGCATGAGAGGTGATGCTGGGCAGCATACCTGATCCTCTTTTTCGTTTCTTTGTCTCATTTGAACACGGGCGAACATTTATATTATCATGTATGCACGGGCCAACTGCGGCGACGGCGTCACCTACCAACATTAATTTTGAGCTGTCTCATTCAATTGTCCTTTATTAAATCCTCGCCTCCCGCAGGAAAAAGGACCATCCCAAGCTGTACCTATGGGCCAAGGACTGGGAGGGAGGCGCGGCGGAGGGCGCCGGCGGGTGTGGGGGCGCCAGAGCGGTGGCGGAGGCGCTGCCCCACGTCGACCTGCGCGACATGTTCGGCGAGATCGGCAAGGAGAACCTGCCGCTGAAGGAGGAAGACATGAAGGATGTCTCGCTAGGTTGGCTTCCACGATCCATTCATGTTTTTTTTCATAATTCGTCTTTTCTATGTTTAGTTTTTTTATACATATTATTTCGTTTTGCTTTACAGGAGACATAAGGCCTACGCTATCAGAAGAGGTTGGAGATAGCCAGAAGGATGACTCGCAACTTGGATCCCTCGCCAATTTGCTGTCCAGCCCGGGCGGACCGACCTTGGATTTGCCCATCAGCACGTCTGAACTAGAAAGGCTGGCTAAATCTGTGCAAGGTATACTCAAATGCACTTTTTTCCTGTTCAACTGACAAATGCATGTGATTTTTTTTTATGCAACCTGACATGGATGGCTAATACCACACAACTACCGTTATGATATTAGCCCAATATACCAACCTTCCCTTTATGAGCACGGCTACATTGAACTGGATGGAAAACACGGACAATTTTTCATTGCCGCTTCGACCATCTTTCCATCCCATGCGATGGTACGTGGTTCTTTCACTGAACTTTGTTTAAAACCCATGCGTCATTGGGGATTGATACCGGGCTACCCCGGCTACATTGATGTGCCACTGAGCTAATTCCTTGCAATGTTTGACAGAGTCGGAGGTGGGGCGCAGCACGGGACCAGAACCAGAGGCAGCTATCGAGAGCAGCACATGCCGCAAGAACCTACTCAAGCACATCCTGCGCTGCCAGCTGCTCATCGACGCTCGACTTGACTCCATCGAGGCGCAGGTGGCAGGTGGGTTCTGCTGACCTGCGGGCGCATCGCTTTGTCAAGATTTGTATTTTTTTTTATGCGACCTGACATGGATGGCTAATACCACACAACTACCGTTATGATATCAGCCCAATACACCACATTCCCGAAGGAATTTGGTGCCATGCCAGGACCTTCTCTTTATGAGCACGGCTACATTAAACTGGATGGAAAACACGGACATTTTTCATTGCCGCTTCGACCATCTTTTCATTCAATGCGATGGTACCAACCCGGGCGGGCTTAAACCCTACCACCTAGTAGGGGAAGGGGACCTACAGTTTTACATGGATTCCGAACCATGGAGCAGCTCGCAATCGAGACGAATTGCACTTATGAACTTATGAAACAGAAGAAACAGTGGTGCATGTCGGTATTGAACCCAGGCCTCTGGTACGCTAGGCCAGTCCCCGTGCCACTAGGCTACGAGCCGCCATTGTATAATGAAGTGAAACAGCTACCATGTTGGCTACCACATTTTTGCTGGCAGCTCCGTGGCACACAGCTGCGGTCACTGGAACTTGCTGTTGGAATTTGTTGATGTGAATTTCCGTTAATCTTGCTGTAATTTGTTTATTTATACATTCATGTATACTCGCAGCTAAGCTGATTCGTGTGCCTTACTGATAATTTCCTGTGGTTATTAGTTTTAAAATTCCACTACTAGGTTTCATACTCAGATCAAAAAGGAAGAAGTTGGCCATCAAGCGCGCCTACTATGAGACAAAATACTATTTCATAAAACTACCACATGCTACTTTTCTTTTCTTTTCTCTTCAGTGGTTTTAAAAAATCACACTCCCCATACCTATATCATATGGTCATATGGAAACTATTTATTACCACACATCCTTGATTTAAGGTGGCCCATCCCGCTCATCTCCCCATACAAAAGGGGAAATAAGATCACGCCCAGATTCCTTGTCAGAGATCCAAAATTTTGCTCAAAATAGCTTTATTTGATCGAACTAGATGTCTGATGACCATTGGCATTGTAAAATTGTGTTTGGTTTCTAAGTTATAAGGTCCGAAAGTTCGAATTTTTCGCGCGTTTTATACAATAACTTTGGAGGTGGATTACGCAATGATAAAGTAAGAACATCGTAAAAAGATTAGTCATTAGACATAGCTTATTTAATCAAGATTTATTATCTATTTGGTTTTTGTTAGATTTTTTACTACAGCGGTCGTGGTTTACTTTTAGCTATAAGTGGTTTTGAAATCAAAATTTTCGTAAATCTTAGCAAATCATACACTATGCACATTATCTTTTTTGTGGACATGTTGCATCTTCCTTATCAAGGAGCCTGTCTTATTCTTTAAAACAGAGAGGGTCCCAGAGCGCAACAGCACGGTTTTGTATCGTGCCCGCGAATGAGTTGGGCCCGCCGGGTTGGGCCACCTTAAGGCATCAAATACCAATTAATAAATGATCGTTGTTAATCGAAAATTAAATACTTTCATGGAGGTTGTCTTCTGCTCCCATTTGACTTTTTTCATTTTTCAAAAATAAAAAATGTGTAGACGTTTATTGATAATGAAGCAGGGTGGTTTTCAAATGTTTTCCAAACTAAGTTTAAATGGAAAGCATAGCTTACAGGCCTTTCTGATCGGTGAATTTGTATTGAAGGTACACCATGCTCAATTGCGTATCCCTCCACAGAGCTGGAGTCGCAGGAGCCTTCATTCGAGGATGACGAGACGGCCGAGTTCTTCCCGCGCACCAAGCAAACCATCCAGATGCTGCACCGCGACCTCGGCACGCTGGAGGAGCTCGGCCTCATCACGTAGACACAAGTTGCTCGGATGTTGCGTCATGTGGTTAACATGTGGCAAATCGAAACTTAAATTATCTTTATTGCAGGGGCACTTTACACAAAATAGTGAACCTGTAGTAATAAATAAAACAGTAAATATTAAGATACTAAAGATTTGTTACACTTGAGGACAAACTTTTAAAAAGCATCTTCCTACGGTACTGCTTTGTTCTTAATTTTTTTAAAGATTTTATGTATCTACTAGTTAGTAGCTATTTTTAGTTCATAAATACCATAGGAATCGTTTTTTTTTTTAGAATGCTCTTACGCTAACTGTGGCCTGCAACAAACTTTTTCGTGTAACCACGAGTCTGTTAACATGTGATTGTCATTCATAAATTATTATTTTTTTAACTAGGAAGTTGAAATTTTTAATTTAATTTGATTAAAATTCATTGCTTGAGTGTGAGAGCTTATTTCATCATATTATATGTAGAATACGGTATAAGGTTTAAATTAATAAAAACATTATAAAGATTACACAATCATTTTATTATAAAAAGACAAAGAATACCACTAAATTGCAATCAGCCTTCGTAGAACTTGGGCAGCTGGTCACCGAGCGTGACCGTACGCCGGACGCCCTGGTCCGTTATGATGCCAAGCCGAACTACGCCGCCTGACGAGCCGTCGCGGGCCATGGCCAGCGCCAGGGTCTTGGTGACGAAGTCAATCGCCTCCTTCTCGGTCATGCCGTCCTTGAAGTTGGCGTCCACGTAGCCATAGACGTAGCTGGAGCCCGAGCCGCCGATGGAAACGGCCTGTCGGCTCAGCATGCCGCCGACTGGGATGGAGTAGATCTGCCCTGCAATGCAATATCATCTATAACCTTATTGGATGTAGTGCACTGTTCATTTTTAATAGCTTTATATCAATGCACTCCTGTGAGATGAAAAAATTGATATTCCTCCTTCCGACTACTTTGAATTTGGAAATTTTGCAAATATGGATTCAAGATGTGACAAAATTTGAAATAAAACAACTTTAAATAAAAACCTTGAAAAACTATGAACTTGAAACAGAGAATAAAAATCTAGCAACAAGAAGACATCTTAAAACATTAATACGGTGACAAATAAACCCAGAACAGCCTCAGAATAGTCATATCATTCATGCCATGTTTTATCCCTTTCTATCGAATTTTAAACTGCAAGTCAATGCAAAGGACAATACATAGTATACCTATTCCGATGTTGATTCGGGTTTATAGGGAAAGCTCTAACAGAAACACAACAAGTTTTTAAATTTCAACTTCTACTCAAACTACGACTAACCTCTTGTGGGCCAAGTATACCAATCTTCACACAATTTTAAAATTTTCAGTACAATTTTATAGTTTTAAATTTGTAATCGACGAAAAGAATGAAAAGAATATACAGTTAATAACAAGATTAATATAAAATGTAACCACAGGTAGCTGTGAAATGGTAATTTGGAGTGCACAATCTCTGATTGGTGTTAATACTAAGTTGCCAGTGGACAAAACCGATTTTAATTACAATGCTAACCATACACTGGTCAAGTATGCGGAATTGCAATAAAATATAGGTTATTTTCCTGGCTTTTAATCTTAAATACACAAAAAAATTAAGTACTGGACTCGGCTGATACTGACACCAGCTGTTCAGCTACCACCATATTTATGTTTAATCGTGGATATTCAATTGGTTATTGTTGTTATTTGGTTATGATGTCATTTGCGGGTTGTGCACGCCGATATTTGCCTGATTGGAGATTTGACAGCGGTTTGATTATGGTTGCTATCAGTATGTGATCAACCGGAGATTGTGCACTCCAGCCTTAATTTTGTTATAAAAAATCTTGATATACATTTTTTAAAAATCTAGAAATGAGTTTTATTTATGTCATATGACTGAATAAACAAAAATATATTGCACACATTTAAGAAAGTTAATTTTATTTGTTTGAATTTAAATCACTTCATATTATTTTAGGTACCTTGTTCTACACATATGTGTATGAAAAAAGTATTTTTTCGAATATGGGTGCTTGACCAGCTTACTAGTGGAAGGGCACCTACAGTTCCACATGTATTCTAATCCTGGAACAGCTTACATTAGTAACAAAATGCAATCACCGAACACTCATGCGAAAGAACTGTACTCTCGGAGTTATGCTCTACTAAATGTATCCACCAGCCTTGTGTTATTCCTACAAAGAAAAATTGCAAACTTTATGAATAATTATTGATGGTTAAATATTCAAATTACTTTTGCTTTTCCAGGTTACAAGCCTGGCTCGCTCAGGACAGGTGATGGGCGAGGATATTTCTAAATGAGTAAACACTCAGCGTCATTTGCATCAGATATTGTACTATACATTAACTGGGAGTTGTCATTAATAAAGGCCTGGATGGGTTTGCATGCATCAATAAATGGGTTCTGCTGCCCGTAAGCAGCGGCCCTTCAAGTTTGATCTTATTTGGAACATAGACAAACTCAACTAAACTCAGTTTTACCAACTACAGCGTATCTGTGCAACAACAACCAACAACGCCAACAATGGCATGACCAAAACATTTCTGCATTAACGGGCCAGTAATCAGTTATCTTAAAGATGAAATATGTCAATTCGATACCTCCTTCCTTCTTATCCCAGCCAGCAACGAGGATGCCTGCCATCAGCGAATCGCGATAATTGTAGCATAGCTCACGGAAAATGGCCGCTGCCGTCCGCACTAGCGGAGGTTCACCCAGCTCCATCTCGTGGAAATCTTTAAGAATAACACCATATTTTAAAATACCACCAACATTTCGTATACCCGGTCAAATGTCAAATTTAGTCAAATGATAAATGAGACTTCTTCTGAACTAAATTGGAACCATCAATATAAAAATATATACCACAATATTATGCTGTTTTGGATATCTTTAATTCTACATAGGGGTGCTGTCAGTAGAATCAATACCTAGTTTGTATGTGAATATTAGCTCTGAGAGCCATAACAGGCCACAACCTAGGGAATTCTAAACGATGGACAGAAAGATAGTAAGGGTATTTCTTGGGTTTTTTATTTTTTATTTATTACCAAAGCAGTGCTAGAAGCCACAGGACAGTGCAGATCAATCAATCATGGTACTCGAGAGTCTCCAGTTAAGAGCCTACAAGAGTTAACTGTGGTCGGCATTGAATGTCAACCACTCACAAGAGGACAGTGGATTGGTTTAATGAATTTTTCTGTCAGCCTCACTTACACTGAATATAAATTATTTCTTTGGACATGTATGGCAAAATTGTGAAAACAGAACAAGATAATATTGATTGGCCTCATTCTGCAATGAATTAAATTCACATTGATAATTTAATATATGCTTTTTGTTCACATAACTGTTATATGTAATATGGCCTTTCACACAATTCTGTCCCCTGTTGTGACAGTATTCCGATATTCCATCTTTGCGTTTTGTATGTAATTCTCGCACAGTTTTACCACACAATTGGGCATTTTTAGGGTGCATTATTAGCCAGAGGCATCGCCACATAACCACATAATGACAGCGAGCGAATTATAAAAAGTGTAAATTTATTACTTACTGAGATGATAGGAGACAATGTCGGCAATGGCCTGAGTGTCGGCAGCGGATCCCGATCGGCAGCAGTAGATATGGTCAGTGATGCGCGTGAGCTTGTCGGTGACGCGGTTTGCGATGTAGGAGCCGGTGGTGGTGCGCGAGTCGGCCCCGATCACGACGCCGCCGGCGAACTCGCACGCCATGATGGACGTGCCGGTACTGTGCGGTGCTGATAGCCAATCCGGCGCGCCCGGCGCAGAGTATGCGCTTACCACTTCCGAAGCCATTGTCTTGGGACCTAAATATTACACATGTTATGTTTGCAAGGAACAATGTATACAGGGGTGATTTTCATAAGAGAATACTTAGCACGATCATATGATTCTATTGCCTATTGAGATATTCCAGATGTTGCCATATTCTAATGATTAGTACCTAAATAACAGTATATCTCGAATCAGCTCGTAGCTGCTTTGCACCAACAGAATTAGACCTTTTCTCAACTGCCGGTTAAGGTTAGTTTTTTTAATGCTTCGCTTCTACCTATAGAAGAGAAGCACGATTGAAAACTACTTTGAACCGAACCCGAAGTATTCCAAATCTGACATGGATTCCCTGTTCACTTACTTGAGAAAATTTCGCCAAACTTTTCTTCGAGAATTTTTGATTTTTGTGAAGTCACGATTTGACAACTGACAGCTGAAAATGATGCTTGTCAACTATGACGTTTAGCTTGAGAGTTGCCCGACTGCGATCATATCAAAAATGATGAACTGGACATAACAGTGTGGGTTCACTACAAGAAATTAAAATAAATAATTTTAAAACTGTCGGATTCAGAGTTGCCAGATTAAATTTCAGTTTCAGTTACAGTTTCTTTATTTCCTCCATTAGATGTATATTACACACTCGGATTCGTAATTTTTTTTCCTGTCGTTTGATTACTTCTGGCGAAGAAGAGCCGACAAGAAACTTCGTCAGGTTGGTCATTGTATTATTATTTTTTCCAGAGATACTTACAAACTAGTTTAGAGTGATTGATTTATTACTACTGCTCACAAAGAACATTATTATAAGAACATTATATACATTGGTGAGGAGCAAACTCTTGACTACGATAATGACATCTTATTCTAAATTAATAGGAATTATGATCTAAATTATTCAGGTGTAAAAAGCCATCGTCATTTTTGATACAAGGTAATATCAAATTAAATATAAGTTAGTAAATAAACAAATTCATACTACAATGTAATTCCCATGTCAGAGAAAATAATAATAATAGAAAAAAAACACGATACAGAATTGTATCGATTGTCAAGTTGTTAGCAGTTATAAAAAAAATAAAAAAAACACCGGTAGCACTCCGGGAGTGCCGGCAGAAGTGAAAACTTTAGTATTAACGTTGTGTTTAATTATAAGTACAAAAATACTATCATTTATGAGGTAGAATACAATGTTTATTTATTGCGCTATCGTACACAAATATGACAATTTACATGTATATTTATTTTATATTATATCGTTATTTATTTATATATTACATTAATTTTTATCTCTTAGAAAAATCAACTTTCATCCATAATTTCGACGACTTTTTCACCATCGTTTGCTCAGCGCCGCTAAAGAAGTTTTCACTTCAATCTTACGCTTTTTCGATCAGCATCACGTGACCCTGACGCGAGTTTGGAAGTTTTTACCCATCCAACAAAAAGTGCTCAGCGCCGCTAAAGAAGTTTTCACTTCAATCTTACGCTTTTTCGATCAGCATCACGTGACCCTGACGCGAGTTTGGAAGTTTTTACCCATCCAACAAAAAGTGCTCAGCGCCGCTAAAGAAGTTTTCACTTCAAAAAAATAAATTGGTAGTACCGTGCTAGGGACCCGGATTTGATACGCGGATAACTGAATACGACTATGTACTACATTAGTATTCAGAGAGGGCGGCCTAGGGCCCGAGTGCACGACGCCTCGTACAATGTTATCCGTTATGATTTCATTTAACAATGATATGACGGCTAATCGCCCATCATATGAAATTGAGTTGCAAGTATGTGTAACATATTTTCGTCAGAGTTAGCTTGCTAGGCGTCAGACCACAAATAGTCCCTCGAAACAATCGGCAAAAATGTTTGCTGTATGGCAACTCTCAGCAATGCCTGAGCTAACATAGTACTGTCCTTCTCCCACAGTATAAAGTCAAATAGGGACAGGGATAATTGAAGTACCATCTAGCGTCTACCAGACGTACTAACAAACATAACAGTTGCTCTTGGAGCCGGGGGGTGGCGCTACTAGCGCCCAATATGTGTAATATGGAAAACAAAATGTTTGATGGTGGGAGTGAAGCCGCGATTAAATTACTTTGGCAATTGGGCCCTCCATGTTTACATAATAATGACCTAAATATTTCGATTTACGACTAGCAACATTTAACTGCTTGTGTTGTGTGTTTTTCGCACAGAAAAATTAGGAGGTAAGAATTGCGAAGTGGGCGGAACTCGCGCGCCGGTCTTTAGCGGGGACCCGCTCACTTCATACGCGCATGATTCACTCCTCTGCGACGGATAAGTTAATTGAACTTATCCGTGATACAATCTAAAATTGAAAAGAAGTAATGCCGTACTGTGCCATAATAACGTGCAAACAGGACAGCCGGGTGCACAACCTTCATAATGGAGGAGTTTCGGATCACCGGTAAGTTTCATTCACATGTACCTATAGCGATAAAACTTACGACAAATACATTACGAAACAATATGGCGTCGCGGTGTCGTTTTGCTCGCCAGGTCATGTCTCGCTACTTTGTTAGTGACCATGGGCGTGTGACGCGCTCGGCCGTGTTCGAAAGTGACAACATTTGGTTGCTAACAGTATTGGAATTCCAACATAGAACCATTACATATAAAAGTAGGTATACCCTCAATATATTAAAATAAAACATCTCTAAAAGGTTCAATACAATTTATTATTTAAATGTGTATTATGTACTGCCCCAAATAGTCTAGCTAGATCCAGTCGATAACATTTTAACGTCCTCAAAACATCGCAGGATAAATAGGGATCTAAGTAATTATATTATTTAAAATTATACATTTTGAAATAAAATTAGTAGTATAATCCACCGTGATGCAATGAGACATTAATTGAAGAACCAGCAAAACATACTTCCATAACTTACATACTTTTACTAATTTCGCCAACTGTTTCGGCTGTATACTCATAATTTGGAATTCTCCTACTGTCCCTTCTCCCGTAATGAATGCCTCCTACTAACACAGTGTTTAAGATTATACCTACATACATTAATTTAACGCTTCAGAAAACATCATTCTACTTTTATGAACATCTGTCGGAGATGACCGCACAAGGCGAAATGGGTTTAGGGGGTCTAGGTGTAAATTTTAATAGCAATCGAATCTCTTCATGTAGGCAACTAAAAACATTAAAATAATTAGATGTCACAAAGTAGGCATACATATCGACCCAAATATATTGTACAGGCTAGTTTTATCAAAATAACTATAAAATATGCCTTCAATTCACCCCGTTCCGTAATCTTTCTGATATATTTCGACATAGTTAGTCAATGCCAGACTAGATCAAAGCAAGTGGCAAAGTCATGTATTTGCACGTTTGGTATTTTCATTTTTAGGGTTCCGTACCCATAGGGTGAAAACGGAACCCTATTACTAAGCCTCCGCTGTCCGTCCGTCCGTCTGTCCGTCTGTCACAGAGCTGTATCTCATGAACCGTAATAGGTAGGCAGCTGAATTTTTCACAGAGTGTATATTTATTTTGCCGCTATAACAACAAATAGGTAAAATAAAAAAATTATAAAAATTAAAGGGGGGTCCCATACAAAAAAACTGATTTTTTGTGTTAAATCTTGTACGATGGTACGGAACCCTTCGTGTGCAAGTCCGACTCGCACTTGACCGGTTTTTTTGTATTTCTAGCATACGGAAAAATCGAGCATGACTGACTTAATTAATTGACTTTCCAGTGTCAAGACGACATTAAGATAAGTTTAATTTACATTATTTAACATGGGTGCTCACAACTATGCCAATAATGTTATAAGAATAAACTGCACAGCCATCTGCACTAAAATGTTGGTCATATTTTTCCCAAAACCCCACATTAGCAAAACACACGGTGTCCATTGTTGAACCTCAAATCTCCAAGTCACGGCTCTTCACATAGATCGTGGGTGTCCGTCTGCCGCTCATTAGCTCGACTTTTGTCGTTCTCCCAACAAAATGGTATAGTTTAAAAAACATTTCGTTCCCCTCGTCCGCGGAACCATTTGTTGTTTATTTAGAAGGAGCTTCCTTTTCAATGCGAAGACGTTTTTGATAAATCGCCTTTTTATCGCAATCGCGCTATGAATCGAATTTATTCATTGATATTGTTGTATAGGCACGATTCGCCACTGTTTTGTTGATTTTGCAAAGAACTCGGAATAGTCTTGATCATAAAGCATGGTGTGGGTAGGGGAGTTCCATATATGAAAAAGTAACTTTCTATCTGTTGCGTTTTCACGCCTCAACAGCTGAACCAATTTTAACTAATTTTGTTATAGAGAAAGTCTGGATATTGGAGAAGGACCTATGCTACCTTTTTTGGACAACATTTTACTTGAAGGCTGCGAAATGGGGTCGAAACTTCGCATGGTCAAATTATAATTGACCCGAGCGGAACCGGGTACCTCAGCTAGTAGAATGTAATTAAGATTCATGAGTAGATTTGGGAGAAACTAACATGCAATTTGTCTGAGTGGGTTCTGGCATTTCCAAATATTACAAGGGGTCCGACTGAATTTCTTGCTGTCACTCTTCCTATGCAGGTCGTAAAAGGCGACTAAGGGATTCGTCGCTAGTGGTTCGGATTCCAGGTAAAATTTTAAGAATAAGAAAAAGATATTTTATTTGCCACAACATATACGTACAAAAGAGTAATGAACATGAAAAAACTAAAATAAATAAAAAACAATTAACTTGATTGACAATTAAATGAAGCTGGTTTTCAGACGAATCCCTATTATAACTATCTTTAAAAATTGCAGTTTAGGTGACGCTACCTAGTGTTAGCAAAAAAAAAACTCGCAATGAAAATATAATTAGCTTAATTCTATAAAAAAATTAAACCACGTGTGTTTATAAAAATTAATCAAAGGTAGGGTGTGTGTAAGTTCAGGTTCACTCCAAGGGCGTCGCCAAGAGGGGGCAGGGAGGGGCAGCTGCCCCCCCCTAGAGATTCTAAAAAAGTTGCCAAATATTTATTTATATTTATATAAGTTTATTGCACTCAAAAAACATTCGGGCAAAAGGTACAACTTAATGCCGGAGGCATTTTCTACCAGTCTACCTTTGGGTATCGTGAGCAGTAGTGCGAGTAGTAACTATGGAGAAATAGCTTTAGAGGAAACATAATTCCTACACAATATGCAACAAATACACATTATACTTAAACTTAAATATATAACTTATATAACTGTACATAAATATAACTAAATAAATATCAATAAATAAATACTAAATACTACATATATATATTATAAAAACAAATAAAAGATGATACTTAATACAATATAATTTTAAGGAAAAAAATATATATATTGGCAAAAGAAATAAATAATGCAACCAAAGTCCTAAGTCTTTGAGTTGATTTGCTTGAAGTTCAAGCCTTGAATAATCATTCCCGTACGTCGAAACTCGAATGAATTCACCAATGAGAATGAGAAAAGTATGAATTGTAGTAGGTAAAGTCAACTTGCCCCCCCCCCCCTGCGCCATCGGCTGGCGACGCCCTTGGTTCACTCTCTTACTTACTAGGGTTAATTCCGCATTGAATGAACGATGGTCGAATGAAACGAAAACTGTTAGATTTTGTGCATCCAGCTTATTGTACCAGGAAAATATGAAGTAAGCAAGTATGTTGGATTAATATCTTGACAGTAGGTGTGGTATTAGATATTCATGCCAAGTTACATAATAAATAATCATGATATTAAACATTTAAGCTATGGAAGCAAGGCAAACCGGTGGTATGTCGAACTTCTGATTTCTTCACAAGTAAATACTTTGCAGACGTCATGAAACATTTATGAAATCCCATTTAAAGTATCAAGGTCTTTTCTTTAATTGAGTAGAATGTTCGTTGGCCTGGTGCCACGTTTCTGTAAGGTAATAAGTAGGCGTATTATTGAAAATAACACAATAAGTTTCGGTCGCGAGCCACGACCCCGAGTATTGGGTAGTGCCTGTCAATCGAACTTGAATAACGATGTCTGATGGCGACATTCTGTTGTTATTTATTTTATTAAATTTTTACCTCATCTCGGAGTCTGCGGGGGTGGCTAGACAAGGGCCAGATGTTGATATTTTTTGCATTAAAATAGTATGCATTTTGAATGAACATCGCGCCGTTTCTTTGTCCGCGCGTTTTCCGAAAGATATTCCGTTATATTTTATGCAAATAAAATGCATTCGGTCCTGACAGGCATTGGAACGAATTGTATGACGTCGAAGAGGAATAAAACACACACTCGATTTGTTAGTTCGAGCGGCTCGTAGCTTAGGGGTACGGGATTTGCCTTCCTTGCCAAAGATCATGGTTCGATCCCTGCCCCGATCTTGTACCACTTTATTTCTTTTTCTGAGTTGGATAAGTACATTTCGTCACGAATGCCAGCTGCTCCATGGTTCTTTCCAATTAGTGTAAAACTATATATAGGGAAAACGTTTCCTTTTCGTCTGAAACAGGTCCATTTGCACTTACGCGCCTAAAAAGTATAATTTAATAAAATCCCGAGGGAATTAGATGCAATGAACGGACCTTTCACATATTGCGAGAACTGACCCGATACTTGAAATAACTGTGTGAAAAATACATTTTTTTTTATTATGCCTTCGAGCATCTTTCAATCCATGCCGGAATAACCACCTAGTAAGTATTACCCCTTCCAGTGTTACGTGGAATTCGAGCCGCTTCAACGGTTGGACGGTGCCCATAAAAAACACGAATGCGCCCAGTGTTGCTAAGTCACTACGTTCGAACACCGAGGCGGACAATGAGGCGGACAATCCTACCTATTAATTGCATTGCCTTAGAAGTTTAAGTGAGCGTAAACAAAACGTATACCTAGTAACATAAACTATTTTATATGATTGAATATTGATCCTAACTAACCTAAGTATTGTCAACCCAACACACCACGCTGGAACGACCGTAGCGTTGAAGTTAAGACATAATCAGTAATCCCTACAATATAAATCAAGAATTCTACATATCGCTATCACAAATCAAAGACAAATAGCGTAGGTATATTGACCTCAATACCTGAGCCATATCCATGCAGCAATACTAGTAAGAACTAGGCTCTAGGTTCTAGGAACCACTCTCGGCCACATTTAACGGAAAATGCGGAAATTTCTTTAATTGCAGCTTCCACAGTAATTCCATTTTACATGGGTTCCAAATAAATCGGAAGCCCATGGAATTCGCCTGGCGTACGCCACGTGTCGCGCTTTTGAAATACAAAGAAAGAATTGACCCGTATTCAAAGCAAAAATGTACAGTTGGAGTAGAAAGCGATTTTTACATTTGCATCGACCGGGATAGATACGGTTTGAGAAGCACATGAAATCCGAAATGATTTCTTTTTTCTCAGAAGTATATAATTTCATGTTCATATGCTTACATTAAGTTTGCAACCTTTAGCGGGGCCCGGAAGATAGAAAAAAAAAATGTATAATCTAAAAATATATATATAAAAAATATATATCTCCTAAACAAATATTTAGAAACTGTATTAAAAAAAACATATGTTAAGTCTTTTAAGGCGTAATGTAACTGTGAATTTGCAACAATTTTGTTATTACGGTAATGTATTTAAAAAAATGTTTTTACTAAAAAAAATCTATGCCGCGAACCTAACTTGCTATTGCTATATTTCTTTCTAGAATATGTAGAAAGAAAATTAAATTCTTTAAAAACTATACAACGAACGATTTTATACGTATTTAGAATTTTTTGTTTAGCTTTTGTGTGAATGAAAAAATTATAAATGAAAAAAAATTGTGCTTCTAATATTTGCGACATTTTACAAATTTCAAAGAATATAGAGTTTGCGGTCAGTTTCCAATTTCAGAAAATAAAATAGAATTTTCATTATTTGCTTTGCAGATATTATGAAAATAGTACAAAAAAAATATATTTACACAGTTCCGTAAATAAGAAATTGTTGCAAATTCACAGTAATATTACACCTAAAATTAGCTAACATATAACATTTTTAAATAAAATTTCTAAATATTTGTTTAGGAGATATAATTTTTTAAACATATATCATATTTTATTTCTATCTTCCGGACCCCCCAAAATGTTGCAAACTTAATGTACACACGTCCACATGAAATACTACGTTTATGAGAAAAAAAAATGTATTTCGGTTTTAATGTTTTTCTAAGTTCCTGACGTATATTATCTTCGTCACAAGCTCAACACATGCATCCAGTTTCACCCTACCAATCCTGAAAAAAATATTATATAAGATTCGAATAATAATTTTCTTTAACTGGCGGTGGTTAAAAAGGATAAAACCACACCGCGAAATTAGTTTCTGAGTTAAGCCGTGTAGGTAGAGAAGGTATGAGGGTGCGTGAGGTAAGCGAGGGAGTAGAACAATGTATAGAGCCTACACAAGTAGCTACAGACGTCCTCCCCAGCTACCGAATCTCCTCCATCTCAGATGAGAGCCCGATCAATACCACGCGCCATTTCATTACATCGATACGACGAAAAAAGAGGAGAAAAAATACATAACTTTTTAGGGGATGTTTCTCCCGAGCGCGTCGCCCCATCTCGCGTGACCCTCGCTGCCTCTCCCCGCTCACACCCCGCACCCCCCGCTCTCCGGCGCGCTCCCGCGACCCACCCTCGTGGAGAAAAAACTACCCACATAGGTAAATATTATATGAAAAGAATATAAAAATATTTCGCAGCAAGATGGCGCTCTGGCGCGTGCGCACAATGCGGCCTGCGCGCTCGGTCTTTATTTCGTATTTATAAAATACGCTATCAAATTTATTTATAATGGCGCTTTTGTCGGAGGCTCGTGGAAGGAAGTCGTTGGATTTTTTTCCGGAACGTGACAAGCGCGATGAATGAGGGAGTATTTAAGAGTGCTTGCTGAGTATCCGTGAAATTTCGGAATTCAATTTAGGCAAGAAGAGTATTGAGAATTTGGCATGTTTACAGAATAGCGTGGTAGGTACTTAGCCCCGATTGCACGATGAGACGGCCGACTTAATCAATGTTCAAACACGTCACGTTTAGTGCACCGCATGGAGTTTTTACATACTGTCCGTACAAAGTAACGTGTTCAATCATACGTTGACTTTGATTTAGATTTTTTGTCCTTTCGTGCTGCGTCCCCTGTATTTAAGAGTGCTTGCTGAGTATCCGTGAAATTTCGGAATTGAATTTAGGAAAGAAGAGTATTGAGAATTTGGCATGTTTACAGAATAGCGTGGTAGGTACTTAGCCCCGATTGCACGATGAGACGGCCGACTTAATCAATGTTCAAACACGTCACGTTTAGTGCACCGCATGGAGTTTTTTACATACTGTCCGTACAAAGTGACGTGTTTAACCATACGTTGACGTTGATTTAGATTATTTGTCCTTTCGTGCTGCGTCCGTTCGTTAGTCCGTTTGTTGAAGCTGATTTTATCGATATCACTTTTATTTGCAATAGGTATAACACAAGAACATCATTTGGCTATGCGCATATATTGTACCCGGAAAAATAGTTCACCTATCTGTCTAACCGGCCGGTAAAATAACGTGAGGATATGTAAATATAATATTCACCTTTTCGGGGTTTTACCACTACATATTTTCATTTGACTCTATCCATGTTGTACCAACATACATATATTTATGTAAATAAATTTGTTGTACCAACCTAACCTAACCTAACCTACCTGCTTACTTGGTTTAATTTAGAGTTCATTGAAAGTACTACACATATGTATGCAACCGGTCTTATAGATCAATACCCACCTACTGTCATGCTATTAGCCCAAAACACCACATGGGAACTACATAGATACCACGTTAAGACCTTCCATGTTGCACAACTACATTGCACTCATCGACATATGTACGTCAATGATTGCACTGGATGTAAAACATGGACAATTTTCATTGCTACTTCGACCATCGCAGATAAATCAGAACCTATAAACCTAATTGCGCGGATCTCCGAAATGGAGTAAAGTTCATGCATCTAATGAACAGAGAGCTTTCGGACTATTTCTACCAGATTATAAAAGTCTAAAACGATTTGAAAAGAGACGCAATCCTACTTCACATAATAGAATAGGTAGTCCGAAATAGCCAACCACATGAGTTCCGAAGGACGGACACATAAAAATATTCTCCACAAACACGCGATTATTTTTTTGCCCCGCTCCGTTTTGTCGCCGTTTCAATGGGCGCATATTCGGGTACCTCGCGCGTAGATACGCTCTTAGGGGTCACTTTTTGGAGATTACCGAGCATTGTGGGCCCGGAGTCGAAAAAGTGGCACAAAAGGATCCAGCACAGAATACAATTTAGGGATGACGCCCAGAAGGGACACGATTTTATACGTTCCTTTCCTTCCTTCTTCAAATTCCTGACTTTGTGCCTCGCTTTGTACGTATACGTAATGATAGCACTGGTTCTACCAGCCGGCGACCAAGGACAATCAATCCTGTTGGAATTATTCAGTTCAAACCGACGACCAGCTCAAACTGACACCGATGAACTGAATCAGTTGACCAGGTGATCCCAGGTCTCTGTAGTATCTGAAGTGCCCTGATGAACGTTCAAAAGGCTGAACCTTCGCCACCTGACGCCAGACCTTCGTCTTAGGAATATATATGGCCTTGGATCGGCGAAGGTATAGAAAATAGGAAAAAAATCAATAAAGAAAGGTTTTAACACCCGACGGTACCTGAAATCAGGGACATGGCACAACGCAGAACCGCATCTCAAGGCCGCAGCTTGCCAGCTACTTCACACCGAGCGCGGCGCTAAACTGCATGACAACAGCCCCACACCTTGGGTAATAAGTGTTCCGGGCCGTGGCTTTATTCCATTTTTCAGGGCCCATGGCTGGCACCGGGACCGGTTTATGAAATAATGTATTAACTTCACATTTCGATGCAGAGAAACAAATAACTCGAGGCGCCCCTAGTCTGATGATGGTTAATGTTGAAATGAAGAACTGTCAAACCCTCAATAAAAAAATATTTCAAAACAAAAAAGAGTTGAAAAAAGTAAAAAAAATCCTACAAGAGTATGAAAAAAAGTTGCCAAAATCAAAACAACATTACTTTAAATGTGAGCTGGGTCTCGTTCACACCGTTTTACTAGTAGGGAAATACAAATTAACGTATTCACTTCTACGAATAAACATATCGATGGATGATTGTATGCATAAAGAGACGTCGCGGTTCGCAAAAGTGCTGAGTTTTGTTTTAGTTTCAGTATTTTTATTTTTAGGATTTTTGTCTCTTTGTCTATCGTCTCTGTAGGGGGAATCTGTAGGCACTTTTAGACACTCAGGAGGCTGGTCCTAGTTCGGATTCTAACAACGCATTGAATGAAAGCGGCATTAAAAAAAACCATGCTATTAAATATAGCTGAGCAATATAAGAAGGTCCTGGAATGACAACAGTGGGTAACCAATTGTGGGTATTAACCATTCATGTCCTGTTCCATTAAAATGCATGCATAATTATCTTAACTCTCTTATTTATAAGGCTTATACAGACACATATCTGTACAAAATATATTTTTTATCAACCAACCAATTAGCTATCAAAAATTGATTTCCATAAATGCAAAGTAATTTTTTTTATTGCAAGCATTTGTACACAACTTTACGATATTTTCCGGAGGGGTAAACATAGATGATGGTAAATTATTTTCCCGCTCCCTAAGCACACGCACGTGTGTCTCAGGCCTGGAAGCCTGTTGACCGCCGCGGCCGCTCTCCGCGCCATTGTGAACGCCGGCTGCGGGCCCGTTTTCAGAGGATTACGTGCACTCGATAGACGAAGATCGGTTACATCTCTACTCGTGTTGCTTCTCTCATTGCGATGCAGCACTTGATTGAGATCACGATATCTTCATTGGATAAGAAAATGCTATGCACGCGTCATTAGCGCATATAAATAAACTTTTCTAATTGTACGAGGCACTTTGTATCATTTAAATTTAAGCAATTAGCTTATTACCTAATTACTATTACCTAATTTAAATACAACTTATGTACTGTAATGAACGTTCTATACTTAACCAGAATTTGTGTCTGGTGTCTACTTTTACTTTGTTTATATTAGAGGAAATCTGTAATTGGCAACATATTTTAGCTCATATATTATGTTAACTTGTGATGTAACACGCTGTTGATTTCCCAAATAAAATAAAATAAAATAAAATAAAATAAAATATTTTTTTTAATAGGGGTGTCTTTTCTATAACTCCATCAATAGGTCAATATTGTAAAGATTAAAAGCAATTTTCTCAACTTTTTATTTATATAATAAACTTAAATCCTTAATGTGAATTCGAAGGATGATGAAGTTACTGTTACATATTTTAGTAACCTCATCATCCATCAATTTCACGTGTTACTATTATTTAAATTATGCTGCTAACTATTTTCAAAAGGCCAGTGCTTCCATGTAACGACATCGACCTTATAATTCAGTGGCGGGTGGACTCGCCTCCCATCCCAGAAGCCTCGGTTCAAATCCTCGCTCCATTTATGCATCACTTTCTTTATCGTTCTGAGTTCTGAATCCATGTAACACTGCAGGTCGTCTTCCCCTACTAGGTGTAGGGTTTAGTCCGCTCCGCCAGTCCGAAAATATTCTCTGTTTTTAATCCTCAAAAAAGCCGTGCTCATAAAGGGGTAGCACCTGGCATGGCACCTAACTCCTTTGGGAATGCGTTGTTTTGGGCTAATTTATGTATTTCATTTCGTTAAATTGGTAAACAAGCTACATTCCGATTTTTTTTCTTATTTGAAGGCGTAGATAATGACGATGATCTAATAAGTGAAGGCAGATATCATGACGGTGGCTTTAGCATTAGCCATTTAGATTCGTAACTAATCATTCTTAAATCATATCCAGCGTTCAGTTAACAAACGATAATGGCGACCGCCGGAAGCAGTAGGTTTGCATTAGAATTTATTTTTGTATGCGTGGTCAAAATGATTATCAGGCGACCGAAATGTAAAGCCTAATTTTTAAAGTAAATTAATATATGTTTCACGCTTATTCACTAGATAAATATAAGATCTTGGACCACAAAAAAGAACATTGTCGAAATAATTTATCATTTCCAAGCGCCGCGGCCGGCTTGAAAACCTAGAAAAAACCTAGTAAATATGTGTTCACAAAACATTTTTTTTAAAGAATATAAGCATCGTATTAAAACCGTTTTACGACACTAAATATAGTCGAAAGTTTGATATTTTGATTTTTCTACGGGTGTTTATACCCGTCTCTGAGATAAAATAAAAATAACCCCAACTATTGGAGGTTAGCGTCATATGGAGCCTAACTATGTTGAACAACACAAGCATCGGTTTTTGAGTCTGATTGTTGGCAGAGGCGCGGCACGGCCAGAGTTCGGAAAAGTAGCTGCACAACTGTTCTGGGCTACTAGGACACGGCACGACGGAGGTGGTGCCACAGAATATAGTGACAGTGGACAGATGACGGCTGGCCGCTGGGGTCGGGCGGGGCAAGGCGGGGCGGGAGGGGGTGCTGGGGAGCTGCAGCCGGCAATTTTTTGCGACAACGCGTGCGGCTCCGCGGGTGCGGCGGAGGGGCGGAGCGGCTGCGGGCGCGGCAGCGGCCGTGACGTGCTCCAGATTGTGATTTAAGATTTTATTAAGATGTTAAACACTTCCATTCAATGTGAATTTAACAGTGATGTATTCTGTTAGAAACATTCTGGTGATTTAGCCCCGATTGCACGAAGAGATGGCTGAGTTCATCAATGTTCAAAGGAGACACTTTTAGTGAACCGCATGGAGTTACTTACAAAGTCTATACAAAGTGACGAGGTCTGCTAAGGTCGCCATTAGCCCAACACATTGCATTCTCGAAGGTACGTTAAGACCTTCCCTTAAATGAGCATGACTTATTGAAAAGAACCGGGCACGGACAACGTGCCATTCCGGCTTAGACCATCTTTCATTCAATGCCATGGTCTATAGCTATGGTACAAACCCGGGAGGGTTCAACCCTATCACTAGCAAGATTCAAGGGCTTTCAGTTTTTACATGGGCTCAGAAGCTCAACAAAAATGCTTTTATCAATTTCGCATAAGAAAGAAGGAGGGGTATACTCTGGGATTCGAACTGGGGGTCTTTGACATATCAGACCACTACGGGCCACACAAATATAATTGATTGAAGGTGTTGCGTGCTTTTTACGAAATCAAAGATACCGTCACCTAACCGTCGTGGGTCAGTTCATGGCTCAAATGCATCTCTGCCTAGGAGGCAAAAGCATTTGTATCACCCTGTAGTACTCAGCTTGTTAAGTCGTCACGTAGGTACCTAATCATTGAATAAATAGTGATATACATTGCGATACAGCATTAAATACACACTGTTAAAATCCTCAGTCACCACATACGTTTTGAGATGCTCGAAATAAAAAAAAAAGTAAAGCAATTGAATCCTATGTCTGAACGTAAAAGACACTGTTGGGCAACGATTTTTGGATGGTTAGACAAATTGAGGCAGAACTAGCCTAGACAGAAGTGAACGCAAAACCTAAGGAAACACGTTTTTTTATTTTTTTATTTTACCTAGTTGTTATTACAGCGGCAAAACAAATACACACTCTGTGGAATTTTTAGCTTCGTACCTAGTACGGTTCATAGGATGCAGCCCTATGACAGACGGACGGACGGTCGGACGGACGGACGGACAGCAGATACTTAGTATTAGGGTTCTATTGGCACCCTTAGGGTACGGGACCTTAAAAACGGTCAAGCGTGAACGTGTCACGTCACTGTGACAATTCCATAAAAAAATTGCGATTTAGAAAAAAACAATCCTAAAAAGTATGACTTTGTGAGCAAAAGTAATTAGGTGCACAACTACATATGTGTAACTATATTTAATATTTTTTCCATAATTTTCAGACCACCGTCAATAGGAGAACAATTCGGGACAAATGCGTGTGAACGACAGACACTAGAATGTTTTCCCTTTTTTCGCTTTTTGCGACGGGGCTCTAAAAAAGAGGTAAAAATATAACTTCGAACTACTTGGCATCAATAAAAAATTACGCCTCCCGACTTATATTGTTGATACCCTTATGTAATCACGAGCACCACTCATCACCCTTCGCTATAATTTCTCCATCCTATAGCTTCCGTCAACAAGCCGCTTACTTTGATTCTCTACAAAAACATCTCGACAAAAAACCACCCCATTTTTTGACAAGCGTTTTGCGCCTCGGGAAAAAACCGCGGAGTATCGGCCCGCGCGGCGCGCGGCGGGCCGGGGTGGCTTTTTGTGTGCGTTTTGTAGTTTTTATCGGCATTGATGGTGGATCAGGTGATAGCCGAGGGGCTAATCTGCGGGCAGGTTGGCCTAATATGCGATTACACCTATCAGACGTTTGCAGAGGGGAGATTTTTTATGGAACACGTTTTTTGTATGTTTACAAGTTTAATGCAATATTGCATTTATAACATTTTTTGATTTATATTTTGTTGGGCGATAAGTATGTCTATTATGATGCTTACTAATTTCACCTTATACGATTTTGGAGAAAAGCTTAGGCTGTATATACTTAAAGCATTCAAAATTTTTCTCCATTGCAAATCCGTAGGTAGATTTTTTTAAATTGAAAGCTAGCAACGCAACCAGCTATTTTAACTTCTGTTCTGGTAGTTACTTAGGTACGTTTCAAAATAATCAGGTGATTTGATTAATCACCACAAATAATTTCTTGAATCATTAAACTTTAAGGCGATGTATATGAACGTCCTTAGCTAAGTGATAAAAATGTAACAACAACCAATTTTGTACTGTTAAGGTCGGCCCGTAAGCACCTGAAAATTTCGCCTCCCATACAAACGTAGTTTACTAATGATTTGAAAACCACTGTTCCAACTTACTTGATATTTGGTATCTAATATTAGGCTACAAATATCTGTGTCTGCATGCCTTTGTTTTTTCGGTAAATGTATTCTGGGTCAAACCACAGAGAAAACAAAATTCGTATGAAGATTTTCTTTTTGCATTCATTTCATTCGGTTTGGATTTAAAAAAAAAAACAAAAGCATGCAGACACAGATATTTGTTACCTGATATTAGATATTAAATATAAATTTAATTGGAATAGCGGTTTCCAAATGATTAGTAAACTACGTTTGTATGGCGAGCATAGCTTACGGGCCGTTCTTAAAATGCGAAACGCCTATAGGCTCTTCATTTCCAGACAATTACAAATCCTCTAACAGGCCAGGAATTTGTTGCACACCTTACATATTTCCAAATATACACCATAAGTCACTACCGGCGCCATTATATCACTAAATTTTTCAAATCACCTTTTCATGTTCCAATATTTCAAACAAAATAAAAAATCAATCTATTCCATTAAAAAGTACGAGGGTCACAAAAGTTAACTTCCGTAATTTCACGCAGGGGGAAGTGAGTAAGAATAAATTGCGTTTTTTTGAGGTCGCGTGCCGCTTTTTAAGCTTGTCAGTGAAGTGTCAGGGGCTAGAGACGGGGCTCACCTTTGGAATAGTGTGGGGAGCAGAAAATTACCCTCTTCGTGGTTTATTAATTTCGTAACATGCATCACGGAAGACGCGTTGAGCTTTTGGGGGTTTTTTTTCTGAGGTTGATTCATTGTTCCGTTTTAAAGAGTTTAGGAGAAGCTGAAGAGAGATGCACGAGTTGGTAATGTAATAATAATGGTTTTTTTCTTATATATTTGGTAATGTGTGGGTACTGGGACGTGAAGAGAATACTAGTGGATCCACTGAATTTTTCCCATGCATGTCGTGAGAGGCGAGATTGGTCCGTCGTGGTTCTGATACCAAGTTAAATGTAGGTCCTTACTTACTAGGTGGAAGAGGGTTCTGGCCTTGCACCTAGTTCCCGTGTTGTGTGTTAAGCTAATTTAATGTATTAGCCATCCTATCAATAGAAGGTACAGCATGTTTAAGTACATATATATCTGGTTCCATTTAGTAGAGCCTGCACATAAGAATATTATGTTGGTTAAGTAGTATGTAACGATAAACATTGATAATGAAATACAATTGTCTTGTGGTGTTCTGTGGGCATGTGGACAAGCCTTTAAGACCAGCCTATTGGGCTACTTTTTATCCAGGAAATATCCATACATGAACTTCAGTCCAAAACGATATTGACGCGAGCGCAGACAGGTACTTCAGCTAGTATAAAATAAAACAGCCAAATAAAGAAAACATGAAAGAACAAGAATGAATACCGTCTTTTGTGATTTAAATCCTACCTATAGCAATAAGTTATAACTGCAGTCCTAATTGTCTGACAATAAATAGTAAAATGCTTCTAGAAATGTTTTTGTGCGATTGTGTTTTGACAAAATGCAAATATCGGCGTTAAAAAGGGACTTTCTACACTATTTTTTTTCTCAATGACAGCAAAGGGGTAAGAACATTACGAATCCGTTACTTCTATTCAAAGTGTCCCCGCGCAAACAACGAAACCTTTGAATGTTTAATTAACTCAAAGGTTTCTGTGCTTTGATGTTTCCACTTGCAAAAAATGCGGCAAACTACGTTCGCTCCATCTAAACTTAACCCTTTTTTATCCAATGAAAAAAAAAACAAAAGACAACTCCGTTACTTTGAAAATATTGGAACAATTTGTTCGAAGCCTTTATGATGGTGACTTTTTCATTTCGGCGCTTTTGTCGATGGACAAGTAATACATTTGCATATCCTAACAGACAACAGTGATATTCAAATAAGGAACAGATTTTCTTTAGCGCGCTGTAGGTGGCGGCTTTAAGTTTTTATTACTGAGGGCTTTTACAGCAACATGCGTTTGCAGAACCAATAAAATGCAAATGGAAAGAACCTTAAAACCTTAAAAACTGGGAACCTTCTACGTACCTATTTGTTTAATATGGAATCATTTTGTTTTTTGAATGCAATACCTTCGCCGACGGTTAGGAAAGTCGATCAATAAGCAGGAAAGTTGGCTATGACAAAGAAATGTGGTTTTTTGCAGCCGCATTCTCTGTGTCAACATGTCTGAACACACGAGCAGAGCGGTCGGCTGCAAGTGGACCCAGGTACCTTCGCCCGACGTTTTTTCAATTTCCTTTCCTACTTTTTGTTGCGAAACTTTCTTTTAAATAAATAATCCCTCATCCGTATGTCGGGGATGCATCTTAAAATAATAATTGGCATAAAATGCTGGCATTTTTTTCAGCGCGAGCTGTGCAGCGAGGGTATTGTTTGATTTTTGTATTTTGCCCCGTTCCCGCATTTTCGGAATTAGTGTAAGTGAAATTTAAACGAAGAATAAAGTAAAATTTGTATTTTTGTTATATTTAATTTTTTAAAGAATGAATGAATATATTATTTCCACAAAGAAAAAATACAATTACAGGGAAAACATACAGCAAAACAACAATACTGCACAAAGGCGGACTTATCACTAATAGTGATTTCTTCCAGTCAACCCTTGAGGTGACGAGGAAAGGTAATATAAATGCCCAACTTTTATTAGTTTGGCTAAATCATAAAATAGTTCAATGTTTTTCCAAACACCATGTTTGCCGAAAAGTGCTTATATAAAACTAATAATACAAAACGAACGCTTTCCGGATACGCTCGTTCGAGAGTCAGATTTGAAATAAATATTAACAAATAATACGTATATTCAATATGAAATATTATTTTCCATTTTTAACCCATGCAGTAGTTTGGTAGCTTTGAATTTAACTAAATTAAAGATTTTATATTGAAATTTTCGTCATGTTTTGGATCAGGTAACATTATTACTATTATCAACTAAAATAGGTACAAAAGGCCCGATGGTATCGCTTATAATACGTCAAGTGAAAGATGTGAAGTACAAAAGGCTATCGTCACCTGACGATCGGGTATACTGTTTTTTTTGTTGGTTATTTATCTGTGATATTTTTATTGATGTATTGAAACATTTTTGTGCGATGGTAGCCCGAAAATTCAATTGTCATCTCTGACCCAAATCCAGCGGATGTGAGCATTTTGTAGTGAAAAGGATTTCGAAAAAAAACATCGGTCTAAAAAGAATTCGCGCGAACGGTCCGATTTGAAGTCTTCGCTGTGTAGATAATTCGCTACGTCAGATGGTCACGAAACATTGAATGAATGATGAATAGTTATTGAAGAGTGAGCATGTGAGTAAAAGGGTAGTTAGGTAGGAACACGCAGATAAGTAACGTGCTTATGGAGCAAGAGAAAGTTTTCGCATACCATCTGTCATAATGAGAACTGTAGCGCAAATACATAGTTACATTTTCGTTACCTATTACACATAGTTACCTATTCGTTTGAAAATGTTCTATCTATCTATAATGAGTCGAAGAGGCAGTATTATTGAGGTGCAATTTTTTAGTTTTGTTTGCAAACCCGCCGTTTTCAGGACTGAATATGTGTAGCGACCATAGACATTCTATTTCTATGGTAGCGAGGTAACTTGCTTTTTGGGCCCAAATGAAAAAAATAATGAGAATGCCATCATAAAATAAAGCTTTTAATTACTCTTAATAACGAAGCCTATTATCACACTTTTGTACTATTATATTAGAAGAGCTTAGTTATTTATACGGCTAATTTTTTGGGCCCAGCTGGACCCCCCTTCAATCAGGGGCCCATGCGACCGCATTGGTTGCATTGGCGTATTTAACGGAACTTGAACGACTGTAAGTCCATCTATCTATATATATATATAAATTAGATGTATGTATGTATGTATGTTTGTATGTTCCCTGCAGACTCCAAAATGCCTGTACTGTTTTTTTTTCAGGCAATCTTTCGATAAGTCCAACGGGTGGTCCTGTGCGGTTTGGAAGTTGAGAAGCTCCGTTCGGGTTAGTGTTTGGAAGTTTTGAAGCTCCGCTAGGGTGAATGTCCAAAATGAAATAACGTTTATTTATTTATTTATTTCAGGACATGCCAACAGTTTACACACAAAGACAATTACAAAGAAATTAAACTAAACAAAAATGCCTGGTGTGAAAAACCTTTGCTAGGCACGCACAACATTCACAGGTAAGTAACAATTAACTTATCGGACTAAAATTAGGGTAATTATTAACTTGTTGAACTATAAATAGAATACTCTGACAAAAAAAAAAACATATTTCCACAATAAAAATAAAAATAATAATAATACTAAAAAAACACACAAAAAAAACACAAATTATAGGATCAAGACATTAAATCAAATACATTTTTTTTAAACATCTTACTTTTGTTTTGAAATAAATCAATATCTGTATTACAAATTGCATTGAACTCTCGACAAATGCGCGGTAGTGATGCGTGGCGCCCAACATTTGTTTTTGTGGATGAAATCTTTAAAATGTTGTTTTCACGTATTCTTGTGTTTGGTCTTGGAATCACAAACTTGATATTTTCAAGAATGGTTGGTGCGTCTATTTCATTATTCATTATTTTATGTAGGAACATGAGATCTAGCATGATTCGTCTATTTGCAAGTGAATGCATCTTAAAATATTGGAGGCGATCGGAATAGTCTATTCTGCTACTGATATGGGGCGCAGAGAATGCTTATTGCCTCGTAAAACATTTTTGTATTCTATCTAACCTAGTAATATATGTTTGGTAGGTGGGACTCCAAACGACACTGGCATATTCAAGCGTGCTACGAATTAGTGCATTATACAAAGTAATCTTTGTTTGAGGATTTTTGAATTCCCTTGTGTTACGTTTTATGAATCCTAGCATTTTGGCTGATTTGGACACTATGTTGTCAGTGTGCGCGGCGTACTTCAGATGGCTATCAAGGATCACTCCACGATCTCGAATTTGGTCCACTTGTTTAATTACGTTTGTTCGGATCCTGTACTGAGACTCAACAATGTTTCTGTTTCTTGTGAACTTTATGTGATAGCATTTACTGACGTTGAGTAACATATTATTGTTTTTGCACCAATCATCAATACAATTTAGGTCCTCTTGTAATAACTGTGCATCGTTAAGTGAAAGTATTGGACGAAATAATTTGAGGTCGTCAGCAAAAACTGAGCATTCACTGTTACGTACACATTTCACAATATCGTTGATGAATAACGTGAAGAGTATTGGACCAAGATAAGATCCCTGGGGTACTCCAGAGATAGCATTATAACAGCCAGATTCACACCCGTTGATAACCACCTTTTGTACCCTTTGCTTGAGATAGGATTCAAACCATTCAATAATCTTTCCTCCTACCCCAAATTTTGACAATTTTTTGAGTAGTAGGAAGTGATTAACCTTGTCGAATGCACTGCTGAAGTCCGTGTACACAACGTCAACTTGAGTACGATTATCAACATGCTCGGTGACGGTTGAAAGGTAACTAACCAGATTTGTGGTCGTGGACTTTTTTTGTTGAAAACCGTGCTGCTGGACGCATGCCATATGTTTTGTATGCCATGTAAGGATGGGAGTTACGAGAGATTCAAATACTTTAGAAAAGTTGGATAGTAACGAAATTGGTCTGCAGTTTAACACATCATTGGCTTTGCCCTTTTTATATACCGGAACTATTCGAGTTTCCTTCCACATCGTCGGAAAATATCCATCCTTGAGGGATCTATTAAAATTTTCTTTCAGTGGGAGAGCAAGTGTCGAGGCGCATCTTTTTGAGAAGAGGGGGGGAATACCGTCCGGACCTGCACTTTTATTCTGATCTAGCTGTTTCAACTTTTTGAATGTGGTTCTTTCGGAGATAAATATACAGTTTAGGGGAGGAATGTCGTCTATGGTATTTGCTGCATGAACAGGTTGTGACGAATGGTTGGTAAAAGTTGAGGAAAAATGCTTAGCAAATAGGTTGGCTATTTGGCCACCAGATGTCCCGACTTCATCCCCGTAAATCATTTTTGAGGGGAGAATGTTTGGACTTTTTCGCTTATTTTTCAAAAAGCTCCAGAAGGCCTTGGGATTATTTTTTACATTAGATTCCATGTTCTCTATATATAATTTGTAATTAAAAGAGTAAAAATGTTCGCATCTCTTGCGCAGTATATCATATTCGTGTTTGTCACGGGGGTTTTGATACTTGTTGTATTTTATTCTAAGTTTTTCTTTCTCTGAAAAGAGCTTATTTAAAGTTTTGTTGAACCAAGGGGGCTGTTTTAGGAATTTTGGTTTTCTCATTGGCACGTATTTTTCAATAATAACTTGGAGATGTTGGTACAAAGTTTTTACCATATCATCAACGTTTTTACAAGTATTGAGCTCATGTACCCAATTTATTTGACTGATATCCTTGTTGATGGATAAATAATCCGCTTTAAAAAAGTTATAACTCGTTTTCCATTTCTGTGGCAAAGATTCTTGGATATCCATATTGACATTAATTTCTAATTGTGGGTGGTGTGGATCAAGTTTGCTTAGGCACTTAACTGGACTGTTGAGGCTAACATCTGATATATTTGTTAACACCAAATCCAAAGTTCTATTATTACAATTTCTAAGGTGATTAAATTGGTGCAAATTATTAAGTGACATATAATCGATCAGCAAAAATCCCAATTCATTGTTTACATCACAAGGTACAGTAGCTCCAGAGTTAGTGTCAGTTTGCCATGATAAGAAACTAAAATTAAAATCACCTAAAATAATAATGTCGTCGCACATTTCCAACATCATGTCGACACCTTGTCGAACGTTGTCATTGTCATGATGACATTTTTAGGCAATCTTTAGATTATCCCAGCGGATGATGATTAGGAAGCATTGCAGCTCCGCTCAGGTGGATGTTTGGAAGTTTAGTAGATTCGCTCGGGTGAATGTCCAAAAATAAATAAAAGCGTTGTGACCGATTTTGATGAAATTTTCAGGCAACCTTAATATTAGCTCAGCGGGTGATCCTGTGAAGTTTGGGAGCAGTCAAATCAACAGTTTTTTTTTATTCGCGAGCAAATCACATTCAAACCACACGTTACTTGCGCCCGTACGAAGTCGGACCGCTAAATTCGTTCTCTAATGTTACTTTTATTTAGATAAAAAAAAGTGATCATAGTTTCAAGCCAGATATCAAAAGAGGGTATTAAAAGAACAACTGAATAAGGCATAGTTGAAGACTGGACAAGAACGAGCAAGATTTTTCTATAAATAAGCGTAGCGCGTCCCGTCGGGAATATCTTAGTAGAAATATTAGCCATCCATAACATGAAGAGTTAGATATTAACTCGACGGTATTCTTGAAGATTACAAGTCCCTTGGTCTACCAAACCAAAGGCATATTGTTCACCGAGCGAGGCGAATTGTGAGGACAAAACTTAATCACATCATTTATCAGTAGCGTGCGGATTAACCCTGGCCGATGAAGTCTGCTCGGGGATTACGCTGACAGGTCGAAGTACCAGAATAGGCAGGGAGCAGTAGGCTTAACGTGTTGTCACTATCGATAGGCGATTTCGCTAGCTTACACCATTGAATAAAGCTTTCGAGTTATGCACTAAATTGTCTGACCATGGATTCTTATGTTTGTTTGGAGACATGTTTTAATATGTAAATGTTTTGAAAATATTAATTATATTAATATTTTGAGGTCAAAATTGTGCAAGCAATTGAATATCCAACATTAAATTGTAAATATATTTTATTCTATTCTATTATTATTTATGGGATATCGTGACCTTGGGAACCTTATTCATAATTATTTTAACGACAGATGTAAAGACGGACAAGAAATTTTAAATGATTTTCTTAGAAACCTAATAGACATGAATAATGTCTATTATTTTGACAGCTCGGGATTTCCAAGTTATAATTTAGAATTCTACGTACTCATATTTAAATTAAATAATTTAGTATCTAATATCTATATCGTGTTGCAATATGTGCAGATTTGTCGCAGGTAGGGTAGGGTTAATCCCGCCCGGGTTGGTACCATCGCATTGAATGTACGATGGTCGAAGCGACAATGAAAATTGTCCGTGTTTTCCATCCAGTTCAATGTAGCCGAGCAATATAAGGAAGGTTCTGGCATGGCATCGAGTTCCCATGTGGTGTGTTAGGCGAATATCTGAACAGTTGGCCAGTTTTGTATTAGCTTTCCATGTACAGTTACATAAATGAAAACCGGCCAAGTGCGAGTCGGACTCGCACACGAAGGGTTCCGTACTATCGTACAAGATTTAACACAAAAAAAATCACGTTTTTTGTGAGGGGGGGGGGGTCCCCTTTCATTTATTTTCTTATTTTACCTATTTGTTTCTATAGCGGCAAAATAAATACATACTCTGTGAAAATTTCAGCTGCCTACCTATAACGGTTCATGAGATACAGCCCTGTGACAGACGAACGGACGGAAGGACAGCCGAGGCTTAGTAGTAGGGTTCCGTTTTCACCCTTTGGGTACAGAAACCTAAAAAGAAAAAAAATGCACGTAAACGCTTTAAATTGTGTTTAGTCATTTTGGTGCAATTCGGCCGTACTTTATGCGACTGCTCCCGGCCTAGTATCGGGAAGCAATCGATGGCAGATCGGATAGTGTGGTGCGCTTCTCGCTACGTGCTCCTTCCAACCGACAACTGCTTTGTTTACACAAAAACGCGCGCTCAAAAAACTGAACACGTGGATGGAGAAATAATGGGGTGGCGTGTGACGGGATGACAGATTTAAGCAACTTTTTTGGCCTTTTCTCGGAAGGGAATCTAATTCTAATGCGTAAATTGAAATTAC
Organism: Incurvaria masculella; assembly: GCA_946894095.1. Taxonomy (NCBI): domain Eukaryota; kingdom Metazoa; phylum Arthropoda; class Insecta; order Lepidoptera; family Incurvariidae; genus Incurvaria; species Incurvaria masculella. The sequence goes on along the minus strand of OX335648.2, from coordinate 17,325,476 downwards.
TCGGGTGATAAATATTTGGCAATGTGACGATCCGAATCGAAATGAACTTAGTGCTGGATTTAGTTTAAAACAGTCGTTGTTCTACCAATTTCCCTTACTCCGGGCGATAACAATTTACAAGCTCTACATGTATCAATAGGATTATTAAATTTTTGATTCTAAAATATATTATCAAAACGTACGTCTGGATCTTTTATTTAGAATAGAATAGAATAGAATAGAAGCATTTTATTCCCTTAAAAGCGGTACATACAATCATGGTTTACAACTTTTTACAATATTATTATGATTAGGCTAGATAAATGTGCATGTAAAACTGTAGGGAAAAGGTAATGTGGCTCAGCGTTAATGCCCGCGTATACTTCAGCAAGTTTGCTGAAGTAGACTTGTGCCGCTGGTTTTCAGCCACCACCGGATCTCAAGGTATTGTGATTAATTTATAACAGAAACAGGAGAAGCAATAACAAAGCATAAATGAACAACAGTATTAACGGCCAGTGATATACATATAAATATAAAAATGTGAGTACGTACTATTTTTCTATGTTTAAAATTTGTGAAATTGTAGGGTTATGAGGAAATTTGGAAGTGTAAGAAGGATTAGTTTGTTATTTGTTGTGAAAGGGTTTAGGCAAGTGTGTGGGTGAGTAAAATAAGGTGATCCATGGTTGATTATAGTTAAGTGCTTGGGTGTGTTTGACTCTGTAGAATGAATTTATAGCAAGCATCTTTGAAAGCATTGATTTTATTTATTGAACGTATTGGTGGGGGCAGGTCATTCCAGATTTTACTTGCAGAGTACTTAAAACAACACTTGTAGGCGGTTATCGGTTATCTTTTAGAGTGGAAAAATGGCTATTAAACATCGGAAAAAGTTTTTTTCACAGATATTTAAAACATACGGACTTGGAATCAAGCTATTAATTTAAGTTACACATATTTTTTAAAGCTGACAATTTTTCGGACATGGAATCAAGCTATTAATTTAAGTTACATATTTTTTTTTAATCTGACAATTTTTAGAAGTAAGAAACCGTTATTAAATATCATAATACATTATATAAGCTATACAGCGAGAAAATCCAGCGAGCGTAATTGCCTCTTCAAAATTGCATTGTAATGAAAATTTGGAAAAATCTTTTAAATTTTGTAACTCATCATTTCTAACATTTCTCGTTATCTAACATATTTTCATGTCCAATAAATATTAGCGAAACAAAAATTGTAAACAGTTTCAGAGAGTGTTGGTTTTATAAGATTGCTCGCTGCTCGTTCACCTCTATTCAATATCACGCTTTAAAACGTTTTTTTATATAAAACGTATAAAAAAAACTCAAATTAAATAAATTCATTTCAAATAGGTGATGCTGGGGCGGTGCGGTGGAGGCGGCGGGAACACGCACGCGCATGCGGGCAGCGTCCCTCAGGTGTAGACTTTCAGAAAAAAAAAAGTGGAACAGTATGGAGTGGTCATCAAACAACAGCTGGCCTCGCGGTGAACTACTCCAACCTAAAGAGACCAAAAAAATGGCAAAGTTCAGGCGAAAAAAATGGATCCTTGCGGGAAGCGTGCCGTCCGACTTACCGCCGCCGCCCACTTATGCTCGCGTCCCGTTTTCTTATTATTATTTTTAATTATGCATCTACGCATACAATATAGGAAGCTTCAATGATGTCGGAGTTGACGGACCTTGATATCACCTATCTAAAACGAAACCTTACGTCACCTAATCGTAACGTAACCAAACCTTATCAAACCAAGCTAAGCCCCGCAGTGCGATTACGCAAAATTTGAGGATGGTGCCGCGGTACGTGTAGGTGCGCCCCCGTCATTTCTAAAGCGCGATTACGAAGCCGTTTTTCTTCCACCTACATCCAGCACGGACCAATCTGTGCCGACAATAGGTCAACTTTTGAGGTACTTGACTAGACGAGCAGACGAAATAGGCGTTTACCTCCCCGCATTTGACAGTTCTTTGCCGTTTCGTAATACCGATTCGACCCGAAATGTATGGAGTTGACCTAATTGCTGCGGGTAGCGCTGAGTGCCGCACCATTTGTGAATGCATCGATTTCGTAATCGCAAAAGCTGTCATATTGCTGTAAGTACAGCAACCTACACCCAATTTTGTGCTTCGTAATTGCACTGCCGGTTGCACGAAGAAACGGCTGAGTTAATCAATGTTCAAACAAGTCACTTTTTGTGAACCGCATAGAGTTCCTTCCATACTGTCCACACAAAGTGACGTGTTTGATCATACTTTGACTTTGATTTTGATTTTTTGTTCTTTCGTGCACTCGGCCCTAAGCCTTACGTAACCTAACCTTATTAAACCTTAATAAACTTTACGTAACCAAACCATACCAAACCTAACAAAACCTTACATATCCTTACATTATGAAACCTAACTTAGCCTTACGTATCCTACCTTCCTTTTATGATCCTTTTATATCGATCATCGGGTTGGACAGAGTATTCGGTGGTGAATATTCTAGTATTTTTTTACAAAAAAATTATTATAGTACAGTTTGTTGTACAGATTTTCCCATTTTTTTTATATTATACATTTACCGTATCCTGATACTAACCCAAGACGCTACATTACCGAGAAATCTGGTATCAATCCAGGACATTGCGTTTATTTGAGCCCGGGCTACTCTGAACTGAACGATAAATACGTGACAATTTTAATTATCCCTTCGATTTCTTTTAACTCGAACGGCCCAAACTCTACTATCTCAGCAGGAAAGGGTATTTGAAGCTTTACATGGATTCCCCACATTCATAATGGAATGTTTTTTTGTATAGCGTTCCCCGCAAGTGCGTTGGATAGATTCCAACTTTTTAGTGACCTGCTGAAAAACATAAAACTGACTTACTGGCGTTTGATATCATTTTGATATTGAACGGAAACCTCGCTTTGCTTGTTCGAGTGGGTATGGAGACGGGGCGGTTGGCCGCGCCCTCTGGCGGCTGCTCCTGCGGCGCGCGTCATACTTTTTGCGACTGCTTTTTGTGTGCATTTTTATTTCTACTTGCAGTTTTTGGAAATGGATTACAGAAGGTTTTTTTCCGGGCGCGACGGCACACAGACATGTGGACGTGGATTAGAGGTAACCGCGATTGCTTGCACCTTGCGTTCACGCACTGCTACGTTTTATTAAAACATGGAAATTATGAGCTGAGATGTCGATGAATACGCGAGATAACGAATTCTCAAACGTGCTCTATCGTTGGTTTCATCTTCACAGCTTGTCGATAAGCTAATTTTCCAGTAACAGTGCAGCAATGCCAATAGATAACATCACGCCTTAATCCATAAAAAAGGGTCGGGCAGTATTCTGTTCACAGCATAATATATACATACTAACCTTTTTCTCTATTTGCTAGTTATGTAGCAAATATGGCTTCGTCTGATTGCAAAATTCAGACAGCGTCAGTAAAGGACCGGAAAATAAGGGAAAGCTGAAACTGGTTCGAAATGGCGGCGCGATGTCATGGGTGTTATAAATGATATAATTTTTTTATGGAACTGGACATGGATGGCTAAATATTACACCTACCTCATTGACCGAACGAAGCGTCTCTGTTTCAGGTTGTGCAAAAATGCTTTGATATGTTCGGCTGTTCTCCTCTACAGGTCGCATTTCTCTACCGATTCTAATGAAATTTTGTGACTAGGTTCGATAATTATATGGAATTATTCGGTCGATTCCGTTTTTGCAAAGTTGTTCAAAACGGCGGAGTTGTTCATTTCGAAAAATGTTTAAAGACAAGACCTAAAGCGTTAGGTACATATTACAAGAATAATAATAGAATTTTCTTTTCAGAGGATAATGAGGTAATCGAGCTCCATGCAATGGCTCGTGTCTGATTCCTCACTCAAATCTAGAAATATGTCGCTGATATTTTGCACATTAAATAAATGAACTGACAGCTACGTCCGTAGGTTTTAATTTTATTTGATAATTAAACTTATATCGATTATATAATCCCTTAATCATTTTCATGCAAATCTTAAGAGGCTGCAGAAGTTCTCGTGTTCGCTTCTGTCAAACTCAATACAGAAAAAAAGTAGGCATCTTTTTCAAATGTATTTTGTGTTCGCTTTCCTGAGTAGCCCGCAGAGAGCCAAAGTGACTTCATTCAAGCAATTCGCATTCTCAAATTACTTTTTGCCCAAACTTCTCCCATTTACATGACACGGTTCTAAAGAAGGATGAAAAAAAACAAGACAAGTTTTTATTTCCGTCTTACTCTACCTTTAGTTTTACAAATTAATGTAATATGACATTTACATGACCATGGAATGACCTTACATTCCAGCATAAAGCACACTTGAGTTACTAACAATAAAAAACCGACCAAGTGCGAGTCGGACTCGCACACGAAGGGTTCCGTACCACAAGATTTACAAAAAAAAAACGTTTTTTGTATGGGGCCCCCTTTAACCATTAATATTTTATAATGTTACCTATTTGTTGTTATAGCGGCAAAATAAATACATAATCTGTGAAAATTTCAGCTTCCTACCTGTTACGGTTCATGAGATACAGCCCTGTGACAGACGGACGGACGGAGGGACGGACGGACGGACGGACAGCGGAGGCTTAGTAATAGTGTTCCGTTTTCACCCTTTGGGTACGGAACCCTAAAAAGAAAGTGGTGCATACCTATTCAGCGAGACAGCATCGAAACATATTTTCCATGTCCGTGATTCTGCATGGAATCCCATCAATGCTTTCAACGTAATTCTAAATAAAGGTTTAGAAGTTATAACAATGAAAAGTAGCCCCCTTAGTTTGATTAATAGTAGAGCGCCTTATTTTTTAAGGGAAATCCGTCTTCTTTATAACCTCTATAGCAGCGGCGCGTGGGGGCGGGTGTGAAAAATTACAAATTATAACAGTCGTGCTTTGAGCGTGCGCCGCTGATCTATGAAGTGTTATGCGTTTGCGAAACTTTTTATAAATTAATTGCACTTTAATTGAAGGTTTCGCGCGCCTTTCAATTGATAGATAGCTCAATAATCACCGCGAGAATTGAAATCGATTTTATACATTTGTGCGAATACATTTTAATCTAAAATGCGGTAAAAGTGAAAAATTTTGTATTTTTCAGAGTATCTTTGAAAATGGGAATAGCATGAATTTTGAATATGAGTTCAGAGTCGGATTCCTATTATCCCGTTCCACTTTTCCCAAGGTTATCAAATAGTTTGTGACCAATGTGACCAAAAATAGAAAAGACGGCGATCCTGGCCTAGGAAGTGGCTAGAATCCCCCCACACTTTATTGTCGTCACTCATCCATATGATAAAACGTTGGAATATTCTACGAACCTTTAGCTGCGTATACACCCAAGTTTTAGTATTCCCGGGTTGTCCCCTCTTTATGTATTGTTGCAAATAAATGTTCCAAATTTGAAATTCTGATGCGGGGGTGGACCGGCGCACTCATGGTGGCGGCGCTACTTTATTGGCCAAAATCGGTCGAACGCAATCGCATTCAAAATAGAAAAGACACACAGTCAACTGACCGATGAGACCAAAATAGTTTTAGAGTAAATGTATTAAAAATAATGATAACTTTCTAGTTTTACTTTCAAATTATGAGGGTATGGTAAAAAATATAGTCGACAAACAATCAGTGTTATTCTGCTCTTATTTACCAGAAAATAAAAAAAAATCCGGATCGTTTTTTTTCCTTACAATCTACAAATGCACAGGTCACCACTGTTTCAACACGTGCTTTCTTCGAAAAAAAAAACTTGATAAAGAATAGACAGTTTGCAAAAATGTATTGCACATTTGTGGTGCCGTGGTAATAGCGATTCTAAAAGTTGCCGCATCAGGTAAGTATTTTCCATCTCTCTCTAACATCTCTCTCTCCGGTTACGACTATTTATCTCAGTCCCAAAATACATGAATAAAATATAATAGTGGTAGCTTTGAGCTAGTGGTGGTGGTAGGTTTGACGTTTCGCTCTACTATTGGCCCGCATTGGCTCTACAATTTGGCCAACTTGGGCAGCAGCGTGGCGCTACTCATTATTTGATCGGATGGCCCGCCGCTTTATGTTGTGACCGAGTACGTATTGTTGTAGGTACTCAGGACCCTCAGAATCGATGCTGTCGACAATTTGGAACGTGGTCAATGGACAAAAATAGTAGAAAATCGACACTAGGACAAAGCGAGACCTGGCTCTTAAGGATGTGTGTTGTCTTTGTGATCAAAGGCAATGTTGTCATTGTTGTTAGCGTTCGACAGTTTTTGATTATGTTTCCGGCCTTGCGCTCGCTGTGGAAAATACTTTTAATTACTTTTAACTATAGTATATATGTGCCATTTTGTTCGTTGACTTTTGGCTATCTTGTAGGCAGTGAAATGATCCCGTTGCTGTAGACATTTTGGATCTTCTGATAAAAAAAAAACGCGACAAGTTTTGCCAGTTCAGTAACCTGACAATGCCTAAAGAATTCTGAAGTGACCGAAACAGGTGGAAGTCTGAAGGGGCAGAGTCAGGGCTATATGGATATGCGTCACACCTCCCAGCCAAACTGTCTTAATTTTTGCTAAGATCTGTGTGGTCTAGCGCTATCATGATGAAAACCCACACCCTTATTTGATCAATGCCGGCCGCTTTATCTCTTCAGGTGTCGACCCGCAATAGATATCCGAATTTATGTTTCTCATAATGAACAATGCCCTTCCAATCCCACCATACACACAGCACTTATTGCGAGTTAACCCAGGCTTTGCCATAGTCCATGAAGCCGGAACGACCTTTGAGCACGACCTTTTTCGCACGTTCTGGTCGTACCTGATCCACTTTTCATCACCTGTTATCAATCTCTTCAAAAACGGATCGGTTTCATTACGTACCAATAAAGAATCTCAAATGAGTACACGGTTCATTAGGTTTCTTTCAGTAAGCTCGTGTGGCATACAAATATCAGACAGAGGTTTTTAGGGTTCCGTACCCAAAGGGTGAAAACGGAACCCTATTACAAAGCCTCCGCTGTCCGTCCGTCCGTCCGTCCGTCCGTCTGTCACAGGGCTGTATCTCATGAACCGTAATAGGTAGGCAGCTGAAATTTTCACAGAGTGTATATTTATTTTGCCGCTATAACAACAAATAGGTAGAATTTTAAAATAATAAAATTTAAAGGGATATACAAAAAACTTCATTTATTTGTGTTAAATCTTGTACGATGTTACGGAACCCTTCGTGTGCGAGTCCGACTCGCGCTTGGCCGGTTTTTTTGTGTATCCAGCTTTTTTAAAATGGGTTAAAACAGTTTTGTGGTCAATTTCCAGTTCTTCAGCTACGTCGTAACTACAGATATGCCGATCTTCTTCCACTTTAAAAAAAATACAAACACTACATTAGGTCCATAAACGTCACAAATTCTTTTGTTTTTGTAATACAATTTTAAAAAAGTATCGAATATCATCGTTAGAGTCACTCATTTTGACCAAACTAAAACACAAATGAAAAAAAGCGGGAAACAACATTTGTTTTCTAAACAACAATTTTTTTTTCTTTTTTAAATGTTTTTTTTAATGTCATCAAAACTAGTCAGATATAAATGAAGCGCAGATGAAGCGTTGATTAAATGTATGTAGTTATAATTTTAAACACAGTGTTAGTAGGAGGCATTGATTACGCGAACAAGGACTGTAGGAGAATTCCAAATTATGGGTATACAGTTCGGGTCCAGCCTTGCAGTATATTCGTAAAGAATTTCTTTTTTCTGGACTTTCTTTAATTAATGTGTCCTTGCTTCCTGGTCGATTATACATACATACATATTACATTCCTCAGATACATATAGTAAGACAAAGAATTTTACTTAATTTTTTTAAGTAAAATTCCAAGCTTTAATATTACAAGTTTATACATACTTATATGCGAAAATACTTTTTCCCGACCTATTACATTAACCGAGCTATACGTATGTATATCTCTTCCATAGGCACGGATAAATAATTCAAAATCAATAGACACCTTCTTTTGATCGCTATAAATACATTTTAGTCATTAAAAGGTTTCACCTTGGCGAAATAACACTTGAAATAACTTTTGATCTAATATTGAACCATTAAACGTTTACATATAGAACAATGTGTATTCAACAACGACACTGTACGATCTCGAACTATCCAAAGATAAGTTTAAATGTGAAACTGAAAATGTAATATATTTTAATGAATAGGCAATGCAGTAAGATCGTAGAGGCTTTAAAAACATGTTTATAATACCAAAAGTCAACGGATTTCTACGATTATTTTTTATTTGACTGAAAGAGTTTTATTTGGACTCTGTCATGTCATAGTTGTTTTTATGAAAGTAGCGTTCTGAGACAGTATGCAAAATACTATTTTAAAAATATGGGTATGCATGAGATATGTAAATGTATGTCATGGGTGTTAGGATTATATTTTTTTTATGTGACTGGACATGGATGGCGAATACCACATTTACTGTCCTCATATTAACCCAGCACACCACATGCGAGCTTGGTGCCATGCCAGGAACTTCTTTACATTGTAGTGCTACATCAAATTGGATGGAAAACAAGGACTTCGATCATCGTTCATCCATGATCGAAGCGGCAATGGCAAATCTTTTTCAAACATCACGGAAGAAGTATTTTTTAACTCTACAAAGCTACCAAGTCTGAAAACCGTACTCCAAGAAGGTATCAAATAGTTCAAAAGAGTACAGAGAAGAGCTACGAAGATTAGACGATGAGAATCGATTAGAGGCCCTGGGCTTCACTAGGCAAGAGGAGCGAGGACCACCAGGCGACTTAATATAAACCTACAAAATATCTAACATACATTATGACCATGTACATCCGGGTTTTCCCGGATTGAAGACTTCGCGGACATTATCTGAAGCTCAACCATGATACATTTAAGAGCACCCTTATACCTAAACATTGTTGACCAATTTTTGCGATTGAAAGAGATAGTCAGAGCTTAACGTCGCTTAGTCAGAGCAACTCGGAATAAATCTTTCAAAATGTGACCAACCCGCATAACGCGTGAAACCGGATTTTTTAATTTTTCATTAAAAAAGTTAAACCTAACCTTAACTAAATTGGTAGATAATGTTACGCTCTTTAAAATGATTTTTAAATCAATATCAGTAACTGTCAATATCAAAAGCAAACTTCAGCATTTTTTCCATACAAAAAATATAATTTTCTGAAATATTTTTTTTTCACTGCATTGGTAGAGTTAGCTAAAATTATAAATGTTTTTTTTCATGTTCTCATTCCATAAGGTTCAAGAACTTAACTCAAACAAGCCATACGCATTGGCTAGTATAATAATCTGTAAACATGTTACGTAAAACCCTGTCGGCTTGAAAAAACTGCCGGAAGGAGTGATACCTAAGTGCTAAGTTCGTATTTCACTTAGGCACTCAATAAGGGAAGTCCCCGTATCAAACCGCGTGCTGTGCACGGTTTCTATGGATGAAAAATAAATAATATGTACATGATATCGATGTGATTTGAATATTGATATTGTAGGTTATGTTATTGGTATTATGTCTGTGACATAGATGCATGCAACACATTACAATGGTCGGGCAAACTCTTGCAGTGCTGCGTGTTTTCGCAGGTTTTTTTAAAACCAAACAGCTAAGTACATACAAAGGCCAGACTCTATGTCCACATGCATAATTTATTATTATTAACTACACATTTATTATCATATTCTAGTATGGATAATAAGTACATTGGTTTTGCAATCAACTGAACGTCGTTTTTATGAATCATATAATTATTCATAAATGTTAAGGGGCGCGGGGAGTTGCTTTGCCTGCCAGAGGTCATACATAGGCCCTGCATGAAGGGTAATTTCAAAGTGGCCAGTATAAAATGTTTGTGGGTTAAAGAAACATTTATGATGGCTACTTTAAAATTACCCTTAAAAGAGAATGACCGAAAAAAAATCCTTTTACCGGTAATAATAATTTTTATAATGACAAACAATATGTGAAACGAGAATAGGATCGTTATTTTTATTTAAATTAGAAAAAAAAAAAGAAACATTTTTGCTTCAGTAGCATGATAGTGAATACAAACTTGCCCTGACTACAGATTTTATTTACGCCCACTGCCAGGATTGTCCAGAAGTGTTTTAAGATTTTTTTTGTAATGCGCGCCATTTGGCGTACGGCTCGTGGGCTTTCAAACTTTCAGGGGGCTTGCGAAAACCATGCCGGATATTAGGCAAAGTCCATTTTACCTATAGGTGAGGATCTAGAGAAGATTCAGGACCTCTCTCTGTTTGTTATCGTGCCTTACACCGAGAATGCTCTTCGGAGCTGCATAACGAAATTCCACTACTATCACTCAACGCGACTAGAAGGGATATAATACTCTTTTAAGGATTGCCCTTTCGTTCAACTAATTGATTATCAGCTGCGTCAAGAAATAACAATTAGTAAATTTATAGTTTTCAAGTACAGTGATTACATTAAAATATCAACAAGAAATACGCCCGCAAGAAGAACAACTAGCAGAGCTGGACAGGAGAATCCTTCCTCCCATAATCGATGACTCTTTAAAAATACAAATTACGGAAATAAATCTGGTGACAAAATTAGTAGATGCACTGCCCGAGAAAGGCTTGCTTCCTAGTACAAGACCTAGGCAGTAAATTCTTAAAATTGATCTTTTTACATTCTTCTTTATTTAATAATGTGTCCTTGCTCCAGGGCCGACTCTTCATACCTATCATTTTCGGAAAGAATATTTTATCCATTTGAGAGTTATTCTTTTAGCCGGCGGCCGGGAGGGGATAGCGAGGCAGGTAACAGCGCGGCGAGGTGGCGACAATTGACTGTGAAATTCTAAAAATCGCGTATAATTTTTCAAGACGTTAGGTCATGCCGATTTTTAACCTTGAGTGGCGTTCACGTGTCACATTTAACCTTGTGTTTCTTTACTGTCTACAGGTCTGCAGCGACTATATTATATGCATGCTAGAGGCTATACGTATAAAAAAGTGAATAATAACTTGCAAATTTAGTGTTTACATTGAGGGTTGCTTTTATGGTCACGTCGAAAAATAAAAAAAGCTCCGGTGTTTGCCTGTCAACCGCATTTTGTCGCGAATAGGTTGTTTGAAAAAAAAAACACTTATGTAGTTAATTAATTTATTTTTATATGTTTATTGCTCTTCAAAAAATTGGGCAAACGTTAGTGCGAGTAGCAGCTATGAAGAAAATTGTGATACTTTATTCAATCAAACATAATTCCTAAAATACACAAGATATAAATACACATTATACTTAAATATAAATAATTAGATACAGTTAAATAAATAAATACTACATTATACATACATTACTAATTCTCATTACTCAGTACACAAGTAATTAGTTGTACACCCACTAATTACTTTTGCTCAAAGCGTCATACTTTTTTAGAAAAACTAGACTTCTGTAGTGCATATTTTGTATCAAATTGCAAAATAATCATCACACGTTGGATCACTCACGTCACATCACTGCTGGAGGGTAGGGGCTCAAAGCCCCTACCCTCCAGCAGTGACGGGACCCTCGAACCTTTAACCCGTTCATGCTTGACCGGTTTTTAGTACGCCTCAAGCTGTTCTATAAAAAAATCAAGGTTGGCAGTACTTTAATTTGCGGAAGCGGCAACGAAAATTGTCCATGTTTTCTATCCAGTTCAAAGTAGCCTTGGAAGTACCTGGCATGCCACCTGGTTTCCAAAAGTGTATTGGGTTAATAGCATCTCAGTAGAGTAATTCATGTCCCTAAAAAAGGTCATTAATTTAAGATGAATTTAAGAAAAAAATCCAGTGAAGTTTCGTGGTAGACTCTTAGCGGAATTCTTCGAATCCACGTATCAATTTCAGTTTTTTTATTTCATCCATTAGGTGTAAATTACACACTCGGATTCTTCTTTTTTTATGTTTCTGCCGGTTCGAATACACAATAAATCACAATGCGTCGTAACATAGTGCAGTTTGACTACCAGAACTGAACTTTCATGAAATTAATTGAAAATAAGTAACTCTTTGGTATTTACCACCCCTTGTACCTAAAACTTATTTTTATTTTTTTATATTGGTGGTGTATTGGTTGATGAAGCAAACTATTTACCAATGCATTTGCGTCATGCACAGTTGGAAGACATTGCATAAAACAAGACAATGCGATGTATGTACAGCATTGTACCGGATTGTCTCGACTTCGCTCTCTATAAGCGTTGCAAGGTTGCCGTGACCTGTCAATGATAACTGCATTTCTAGATTTATTATTGAATTTTATATTTAAAAAATTCAGCACATTTCAATGTATGCCAAAATCCAACCCTTTCATTGTGGTTAGAGGCGGCGAGTGGACTCGCGATCTGGGTTCAAATCCCCGCCTCGTTCATTTTCTTGCACCTTTTCTGAGGTGGATAAAGATATTTTCGTCACGAATGCTAGCAGTTCAATGTCTCGGAATCCATTTAAAACTGTAGGTCCCCATAGTAGCAGCAGGTTAGGGTCTCAACAACCCATTTCACATTTTCATATTTTTATGAAATTGTTGTTTTATATTCTTGAATCCGTGGCCGTGCTCATAAAGAAACTACGTCGGTGAATGCAGCAGCCACTGGGGGAATACCATGATTTAGCTCATAGCTACGGAGGAGCGCGTAGGAGCTGCGTAGGCGGTGCTCGTAGCGCTTCGAAGACGCCTCCGCCTCTCTACGCAATACGTAGAGGCGCATGGTAGAGTTTGAGTGAGACAATATTCTCTCTTCCTTCCAACTTTGGAGGGAGATGGAATTATGGCACTTATTTTAACATTATGCTGGAGTACACCATCTCTGGTTGTGGTTATTTACATAGAACTATATTTCTTCTTTAGGCGAAAAATAGGAAGAGATATATTTTATTTTTTTAATTATCACTAACCAGAGATGTTGCACTCCACCTTTAGGGTCTAATAGGTTTAGGAGTTCAGTGAAATACACACGTGTCGAAGAACTATAATTTTACTATTTAATTTAAAATTAATATAATTACATGTGTTAATATATTAGTAATGAGATTCGATGTAATGATTGCAATCCCATTACCTAACGTAAAGGCGGGTTCTCACGCTTCTTAATTGATCTCCATCTGTAGTAGATTCGAGAAAGTGGGTACTTTCGGAAACGACTCCTGCGTGTCGCCGAGTATGTCACTAAATAGGAAAACGCATAAAATTGAAGTATCTTATAAATATGTTGTTAATGGGCTTTATGTAGACTCATTAACCACCTTGCCAAATTTGGAGCAAAAAGATTTGTCCATATAAATTTAATAGGTTCAACTAATACCTGGACAACATTTGAACCACAGTCCCGTTAAAATCCCGTAAAAATAACAGAGCTTTTAAAAATGTATGAATGTGTACAAAAACATTATAAAACTCTGTTATTAGTTGTGAATGTTTCAATTACTTATCATAAGTATTTTTTATAGAACGAATAAAAACGATTATGGCTTCGATATCGATAAAAATATTGGCAAATAACAGAATTAAGATGAATTCATGACGGTTAATGAAAACATTGATAAAACTAATAACCTAGTGGTTCACGAGTGTGGTTTCTTATATCGGAGGCCGATCGCCATGGTTCGAATATCAAATATTTTATTTTGGAATTCGGTTCACTTCATGGCTCGAAAACCTACTGTACTTATTAGATGGTTGTTAATCCTGACCGATGAACGATGAATCATTGAACGATGGGAATTAATTTTTTTCCACGGTTTCCATCAAGTTCAAAGCACGGACATATAAAAGGAAAGTCTAACCAAATTTCTTTGGGAATGTGTTGTTTCGGCTAATATCATAGTTAAATGTAGGTTTTAGACATCCGTATAGGTATTTCAAAAGAAGCGCAAGTAAGTCGAATAGGGTATTTAATGTTAGTGCACGTCTATATCAACTCTCATTCTGTCGAAGCTGCCTACACAAAATCAATTAGTGACGTGGTAGCGCGAACCGGTCAAACAAAACGAAATGGAAAAGAAACAAAAATAGAAATGTCAGAACACCACGTACATAAGTTATCTTAACCTGCAACTTAAATTTGAACTAGTTTAAACATTTTAAGGTGGCCCAACCCAGCGGGACTAACTCATTCGCGTACACTGTACAAAACCGTGCTGTTGCGCTCTGGGACCTTCTATGTTTCAAAGAAAAAGACAGGCTCCGTGATGAGGAAGATGCAACATGTCCACAAAAAAAATAATGTGCATAGTGTATGATTTGGTAAGATTTACGAAAATTTTGATTTCAAAACGACTTATAGCTAAAAGTAAACCACGACCGCTGTAGTCAAAAATCTAACAAAAATTAAATATATTATACATATTGATTAAATAAGCTATGTCTGATGACTAATCTTTTTAAGATTTTCTTACTTTATCATTGCGTAATAAACCACCAAAGTTATTGTATAAAACGCGCGAAAAATTCGAACTTTCGGACCTTATAATTTAGAAACCAAACACAATTTTACAATGCCAACGGTCATCAGACATCTAGTTCGATCAAATAAAGCCCATTTGAGCAAAATTTGGGATCTATGATAATAAATATGACCGTGGTTTTCTTTCCCCGTTTGTATGGGGAGTTGAGCGGGTTGGGCCACCTTAAGTAACTTCAGTTCTTCGAAACGTAAAATCTGAGACACATTGCATTTATTAGGTACTAGTTGAGTTACCCGGTTCCGCTAGAGTGAATGTCGTTTTGGTCTGAATTATTTCCTGGATATGATTTGAGTTCCCCATACAAATTTTTATTCCCTATGTCTCCCCCTTCGAGGCTATATTTTGTGGAGTATTTGCCACAAAATATAGCCATGTCCTTCTCCAAGGTCCTACCTATCTACTTCGAGACTATGTATCGAAATTCATCAAAATTGGTTCCACGGTTTAGTCGTGAAACAGCAACAGACAGACATAGTTACTTTCCCATTTATGATATTGAGTATGGATTGAGGATGTAAATAAAATATACTACCAAGTAATATAAATTCTTCTTTATATTCCAATAGCACACATTTTATCAACTATTATGTTACTCTAAGTACGTTCATTTTTCATTCACTTGTTCAAGACGAATTCAATTCAAATATGCCATATTTTTCAGACCTCTTCCTTAACGATCAGGGTATTCATCACCGCTCGAAAATTCTATATCTTTATTTAAGAGAGATGTTACGCGACGTCTGAATTCGATCCAGGTACGGTAGGTAATGGATATCCTGGTTAAAATAAGGAATATTTCAGCTTAGAATAATACCATTCATAGTATATTTTAGGCACAAATAGAGGTGGTACGGTGATTTGTAAAAAAAAATATAAAGTCGTGAATTTGGTTTAAAAAAAATATTAACAGTATGACAACATATAGCCGGTTACGACTCTTAAATAATAATTGCGTTTTTCGTCTGAATGGAACAAGTGTATACAAAATTAAAAATAAGGTTAACACGTTCGAACAACACAACACTTGAACAATAATATAAAAAAATCTACTTCACAATCAAAATAAATAGGTTTCTTAATTTTAAAGACTATCTTAATCTTACTAATTCTATTCAAATGTTATTATATATCGGCTTACTTTAAAACTTCCTCCCACAGAAAATGTACCATCCTAAATAGTTTATTTTTTCATTTCACTATATCCACAGCCCATGCTGCAGCCTATATAATAATACCATACTTTTTTGTTTGCAGCGATTTCACTCACAATGTTCTTTAAGAGAGCGCACAATAGTCCGAATGTAGCCAACATGGTTCTTACAGAGTTAAAACAACACAAAGTATTCAAGCCTTAGATGACGGTTTTTTGACAAAACAATATAAAAAAAAACTTGTGTAACCATATTTGCTAGATTTTACATTACAAGGTTTAATATACAGGTTGATTTCGTTCGCCTGGTCATCTTTAAAAGATGTGAAATAGTGTCTGATACACATTTTTCTCAAACTTTGTTTAAAAACGAGTCTGAGAATGCCATAGGGAGGCACGTATGGTAGCACTGACCTCGCCTAAATCGAGCGCGGAGAGTATGTAGGGTGACCATGCAACCGGATTTTTTTTACGTCCATAGGTAATCAAAATTTTGATTTTATCTTTCGCGTAACTCAATGACGTTAGTCAGAAGTGAGTTGTGTATCAGTACTTAGTCACACCTGTTAGGGATATCCAGGCGAACTACATAAATTACCTGTATAATATAAGATACACGTTTAAAAGTAGAAAAAAATGTCGACACATTTATTTCAACCGAACCTGGCACGATGACCGTATCTATCCTTGGTCACCGAAATAAATAACATTATAGTATTATAAGTATCCCAAAATAACAATAAAAAGTCGCGCATGGGAATATATGCACCTTAAGCGGCGGCAAGTAGGTGGCACGTTTTTGCTAAATAAATTATTTAGCATATTAGTGGCACCTTCACACTTTGGTGGAAACGGTACCGACATAAAACATTACAATGTCATTTGTCTAGCCAAACAAGCGACGCGCGCTTTTTTTAAAGACTCCTATTTACATGTCTTTTGTCGACTGCGCTGTTTTTAGCGAAGACAAAACGTCATCGGCTTACACGTGCCCGCTTGTTTATCTTTTTACGCGGCTTCGCATTGACGAATCAAGGTTTACTCACAGACAGAACAGATGTTTAAACAATTGTTTTTTTTTCAAATTCCGTATTTTTTATATTTGCACAGTGGAAAGTACAAAGACACATCATGTGCCCACACACTTATATTTGCTTTACATACCGGAAAACGTCTAAATGATATTCTGTGAATGTAACATATTTCGTGATAGTTTATTTTACAAACGCCTTGTCTGTGCACCAATTTGATGCCCGCCAGGCAACGCAATAATATGCTATGACCATTTAGCACATGATCCAAATAATTTAATGTTTCAATCACAAGTAACTCACACGTTCTTATCTATACTAGCAAATCCAAGCATAATTAATACCTTTTTCTGAGATATGACTAAGCAAACATAAACACAAATGAGTTAATTCATTATTTACAATAGTGTGTCACTTACACTTTATTTAGACGAATTTAATCATAAAACACAGAGTTCTTTTATATCAACGAATATTTTAATCTTAGGATTCTGACTCAACATAATTCTACACAAAAGGATCTTTGACTAGCAATAAAACAATAGTATCAAGAGCATATGTTCTTTCAGGGAAGGTCAAATCGGGCGGAGACGGCGTCGGTGATGCACTAGGCGTGCTCAGCTCGGCCCAGGTGGATGAAGAAGGAGACCTTGTCGGCGCTGCGCTCGCCGCACTTGTTGCACATAAAGGGGTCGTTGTAGCCGTGGTAGCCCATGTGGATCGTGTGCATCGTGAGGTCCTTGAAGCAAATGTCGCAGTAGGGGCACTCGTAGGCGGGCGGCGGCGGGGCGGCGAGCGGGGGCCGCGCGGGCGACGCGCAGGCGCCGCCGGAGCCGTCCGACTCGGAGCCGGACGCGTCGCCGTCCGGCGCGCGCGGGCCCTCGTGCTGCAGCCGCAGCGCCGCCGGCTGCAGCTTGAAAGCGCGCCCTTTGCGTCGGCTCTTCACCGAGTTGGTCGGCGTCGCCGGCGGCGGCGGGGAGCTCGACTCGGACTGCTTGCCACTCGTGAGGTCGAGCGCGTCGTCGGCGGAGGCGGCGCGCGACGGCGGCGACGGGGTGCGCGGGGGAGGCGTGCGCGGCGACGGCGAGCGTCGCGGGGAGGGCGAGCGCGGCGGGAAGGCGGAGGGTGGCGCGCGCTCGGCGCTCGGGGAGACGACGCGCTCGCCGGCCGGCGGCGGCTCGGCGTAGGCGCCGGTCGGCGGGAAGAGGAAGGGGTGCGGCAGCAGCGAGCCGTACGGGAAGTTGACGGCGAAGGGGTTCCGGAAGAGCGGGTGCGGCGCGTGCGGCTGCGGCTGCGGCTGCGGCGGGGGTGGGGCGCTCTCCTCGTGCTGGGCGTGCGGTTTCTGCTTGGGCCCGCGGCGCGTGCCGTACACGTCGATGATCGGCAGCGGGTTCGGCGTGCCGTCCTGGTTGAGCACCATCGCCGGGTTGTGGCGGTACTTGCGCAAGTGCAGCTTGAGCGAGTGGCAGTACTTGGTCGCATAGTTGCAATCGGCGCAGCGGTACTGGTAGACGCTCGAGTGCGACTTGAGGTGCGAGTTGAGCATCGACTTGTTGACGCACGAGTAGCTGCACTGCGAGCAGCGGAAGGGCTTCGAGCCGAAGTGGTTGCGCATGTGATACTCGAGGTGGTGCTTGTACTCGGTGACGAACGGACACTTCGGGCACGTGAGCATCTTCTCCGGCTTGATGTGCTCCTTCGTGTGCTCCCAGAAGCTGAGCTTCGTGACGGCGACGAACTCGCACTGCTTGCACTTGAAGGTCTTCACCTTGCCGTGCGAGTTGACGGCGGGCACGCGCAGGCCGGGCTCCTCGTCGTCGTCCTCGCCGCTGCCGCTGGCGGCGCCGCCCGCGCCGGCGTCCGCCTCGCACTTGACGCGCGAGCGGAAGTCGGGCGAGGAGGGCGACTCGGGCGGCGTGCGCGCGGGTGGCGGCGGAGCGGCGAGCGGCGTGGAGGCGTGCGGCGGTGAGTAGCGGCGCCGCTCGGCGTCGGCGTCGCGCGCCAGCTCGTAGCCGGGCGGCGTGAGGAGGCTGTAGGGCAGCGCGCCGCGGAAGTCGAGCTGCAGGCCGAGCTCGGCGGCGGCGTCGTAGTAGAGCGGGGAGCCGCGCGGGGAGGGCCCCGGCGAGTCCTTGCTAGACGAGGAGGGCGAGGCGCTGTGGAAGCCCTCGGAGAGGAAGCCGCTGCCGTGCTCGCGCGCGAACCCTCCACCGCCCCCACCGCCGCCCCCAACATGCTCCGACAACTCCATGGGCTCCTCTTTCTGGAAACATGAAGATTCATTTAATAAGATTCTAATAACGTCAAGAATATTACAGACATGCGCGTCTGAGAGATTGCCACGTCTTTGCGGACACGTTTGTTCAGTATCGCTCGATAGTAAAGGCACCCCCACACTGCGGTGAATTTTTTGCGAATATTACACATAGCAACGAATATTCTGTGGAATTACGAAATTATTATTGAATACTGCGAATTGTTATCTAGTATGTTTTGAATGAAACGAATGCGATCTTTAACCGTACGATCATGTGACCATGATCACTGTACATTAAAGGAGTCGTATTCACTACGTATAATATTCACAACGTATAATCTTATTTTTTTCCAAAAAATTAAAACCATGCATAACGTATAATAGTCACAACGTATAATGTTATACGTTGTGCATGAGTTTAAAAATAAAATAAACTCTTTGCATCATGCAGAACGTATAATAGTCACAACGTATAATATTCCTAACATGAATTCACAAAAAAAGAAAACCATGCAGAACGTATAATATGCCAAGAAGCACTGCATAAAGTGCCCTAACAACGATACATTTAAGGCTGAAATTGCTACGAATCGATATCTGTTGAAGAGTAACAATTTGCTACAACGCTAATTGAGACGGTCGAAAAGTCGCGTGCGAGTATAATCTTTAATCTTATAACGATAAGGGCGCTTATCGTATGAAATATTTTAGGATTATATGATATGCATGGTTTTCTTTTTTTGTTAAATAAAGATCATAACATTATACGTTGTGACTATTATACGTTATGCATGGAGAAATAAGTAATTAAATTTTTTGGACTTCTTCATGCACTACGTATAAGATTATACGATCTGCCGATTATACGTTGTGCATGGTTTTAAAATTTTGTTAAAATATGACATTATACGATCTGCATATTATACGTTATGCCGTTCCCCTCATTAAAGTATTTATTATTTATTCAGGCAAATTAGAATTTATGTTTTGATTTGTATGACGTATGAGAGGTATGAGAGAAAAGGACTTCGTACGATGGACCCGTCTCAAAACATATTGTAAATGAAATTACATCAGTTGTTTAGTTTTGATATGCAATGTTGATATATTGATTAATGCATTTATATACGTGTTCACATTTCGATTGGGGGAAATAGGAAAATATGGGGGAAAATCGGCAACAAATTCTGCTGTGACGTTGCGAATGTTCGTTCGGAAATCAGCGGTGATGTTTTCATACGTTTTCTCCAGTTTTCATAATAATATACTAATAAAATATTTCGCTTTTTCGCGAAGCCGAAATATTGTGCGAGGTTCGAACGAAATCCGCAGCAGTGTGGATGAGCCATTTAGTGGAATATGTCTGCTGGGGTAAATACTCAGCAAATATAAATGTGCAGGAGACTTTTTTATTTAAGTTACATATGTTACGGTCAAACACGTCATAAAACTATTATTAGCGAAGTAGCAATGTTATTTTATGGAACTGGACATGGATGGCTAACACACACCTACAATCGCCCAACAAACCATATAGGAACTAGGTGCCGTACCAGGACCTTCCTTATAATGCACGACTACAAACTAGATTGAAAACACGGACAATTTGCATTGCCACTTCGACCATCGTTCATTCAATGCGATGGTACCAACCCGGGTAGGAACGGACAATGCATCCCTTAGAAGCCTCTTAGGACGCACGGGATGAAATACAGCGGGCACAATTGTATATTGTTTCCGTGCCGGAACCCATACGGCACATGCAATGCATGAGTGTACTCACGACAGAGGGCGTCGAATGCGTCGGTGGCGGCGCGCGCAGGAGCTGCGCTGGCGGCCAGGGCAGCGGCGCGCGCGCATGCGCAGACAGCGCCGACGCGGGCGCGGGCGCGGCGCAGCTCAGCATCCCTCCGCCTGCCGGGAAACACACCATTCTCCTCATACACGACTGTTTGGCAGGAGAGCAGCACCGAGGACGCTTCCTTATGACATCCCGGTTACAGAAACACTCCTATATTGCAGTTAACCAACTTGAGGTCGTCTTAACGTTCGTTGGGGACCGCTCGGCTCGCTCTCGGCAGCCCGACTGACCGCGAATTGGCGCCACGATTACTTAAAAACTATAGACGGTTAAATTTGTTTCTACGAATCGACTAATCGACGGATCGATAAAATAATGTTGAGTCGAAGAATATACGATCTAGTCAGCGCCCTACCTAATTGATGGTCGGGCCTCGTTATAAAACCTTTAAAATATTTTACTCTGAGATACCACGTTGCAGTTGGACCTAGGTATGTTGACGCGTTGTGATGTTTATTAGTCATAGAAGAATCTACATTATTAAAATTACTTTTGTTTAGGCGAGGCTATTTTAAATGTTGTTAGTTTTTTATTGCCTTCAAAATAGGTTTGTCGAAATGGTATGACTCTATCCATACTAATATTATAAATGCGAAAGTAACTCTGTCAGTCTGTACCTCAGCTAGTTATCTATAAATCTAATTACGATTTTTTATTATTGTTAACTCGAATTGAGAGTAACCTATTATCAAAGATTTTTATTTTAAAATTATAAAAACACTTATCACAGCAATGAAATGAGGCTTCGATTTGAAAATGAATGACACCTTCCATTTAATTTTGATCAGTAAAAATAAATAATATAGTGGTAGA
The DNA here is from genome assembly GCA_946894095.1 of Incurvaria masculella. Taxonomy (NCBI): domain Eukaryota; kingdom Metazoa; phylum Arthropoda; class Insecta; order Lepidoptera; family Incurvariidae; genus Incurvaria; species Incurvaria masculella. The sequence goes on along the minus strand of OX335648.2, from coordinate 17,303,845 downwards.
TATTGACTGCTATTCAATACTTTTACCATCTCAGCCAAAATCGCTCTCAGAATTAAAGTTGAGAGCTTAATTTGTGTACTAAGGAATTACTTATTTCAAAGATAATTTTAGAAAGCATTTTTGATTCGTACGAAATAATGAATATTATTTGAGAACATAATAATATGCGGTAGTGAATAACTTGTAATCGTTTGTACAACAAACCATTTCCTATGATTACAAGTTTCCCAGAGTTGGTAAAAATATATTAAAGGGTAATTAACTGACTCTTGTAAGGAATAATTTTAAAATACATAAGTAGATGGCTGCCGCGAACCCAAGAATCCAATATTTAAACAAAAGACAGTTAAAAACTTCCTTATGAGTCAGACTTTTCATTCCTTTCAATGAGTCAGTATTACCAACCCACCCCAAGCCTACTGAAGACTCCGGCGCAGAATAAACCATTTGCAATGGCCGAAATATCAAACCGCGCCGCGCTTTATGCAAAGAAAGGAGAAATTTGGAGCACTCTCCAAAAAAAAAATGGTAGAGCTGTCGTTCCGCAGGTAGGTAGAGAAGGCCGCGAACTCACAAAAGGGTGACCATGGAGTCTCTAGCCCGTTTCTTTTTATGTTCGATGAACAATCACGGTTTCAGCGACGGATTACTGTCAGCGTCACAAAGAACGGTTTAATTATTGTTTCTCGTTTTGCAACATAAGGCCGCCCCCGATAACGGTTCTTCGAACATATTTTTAAAGTTCTCGGAATCACAAATGATTGAATGCAGTCCTCATTTTTAGCTTTCAATAATTAGCTGTTTCTCATTTTCGATTCGTCGATATGTTCTTAGGAATGTAATTAGTCAAATGGAAAAGTTTTTAATTAGACTAATAATAGATAATAGTTAAAAAATTAAAAAAGATATTAGTTATTTGAATTTGTCAAAACCATTTTAGGATTTTTTGCCCACTACGTTTAAATATATTGCATTTCGGAAGCGATAATTTAAAATATACATTTGGAAATATAGGAAAAATAAAGAAAGGAATGCTGGACGTTTACTGTGTGCTATATACAGAAAGGTTATCAATACAGGTATTTTTTAAATACATTATAGTTGATTTAAATTACCCTTAAAAAATTACCTTTAAATTACCTGCAACGGCAATAAAACATTTTGAAAATGTATTAACACTAGCGTGACTCCTGTGAATTTTACAGAGTAGGTACCTATCGGTTTTCCTATAATATAATATTTATCTTCACAGTAAACAGTAAAACTCTACATAAAACATATTTTTAACTCTATCTAAAGTTTAACCCGAAAGTTTGGAAGTTATATTATTGACTAACAGATTGCAAGATATTTAGGTACCTACCTACATGGTATTGACCAGTTGCATTTTAATGCATTGAAGTTAGGCAGGTACTTAACTTAAAATTTCGTTTGAAATAATCAAATACCGGATAAATGTTAGCAAATAAATTGAAAAGTGATTTTAAGGCAAACTATCGTAATTATTTGTATATTATTTATCGCGATGTAGTAAAAAAAAATCCTCTGACAGAAAATATACCCACGTACATACCCACCTAGGGTAAGGTAAAAGGGTAAGCATAATAAATAACACAAATAATTTTCTTCCTGATCCCATTTATTACGTATAGCTAGGACTTCAGAAAAAGATTCGTTTACTAGGTTTTTCTGTGTCGGTTTCACTCTTAATGTGTGCAAGAAGGTACCTACATATTGTATTTGTCCCTGGGATATAATTAATAACACATTGACTTTTCACTTCCAGATACACAGTAAAAAATAGCTGTATAGTTTGGTCGCAATATTACGATAAAATCGGATTTACACCTAAAACGGAAGAGCTATAACTCTAAGCTCTATGAATAAATAAAATAACGAAAAAAACAAACTGAGTAAGATCAACAACCTGATGTAGAAATAAAATCCTGCAGCATATTGTATAAAAACGGAACGTTCAAAATGTTGTAACAATACTTAATTTGAGACCTTAAAATTTTACATATTCAATAAAAACATATGATACTAAGGTTTCATTTGTTGACTACAGAACTTACAATAAAATTTTACAACAAATGAGCCGGTGAAGATAACATTGATCACATTTCAATCAGGAGAATATTTTCCTAATAACATGAAAGGCAAAATTCAGTCAATTGACGTGTGCAAGATAAATAATTTCATTACCACAGTTTTTGTTAAAATAATAAAAACAGCGAAAATAATCACCTTTACGCGCAACGAAGAATTTCCAGCACTAAAAGTTCTATATACACTGCACTGTTTTGTCTCTTCAGTCACTAGACCACTAACTAACCCTTCTTAGAAATAAATCTGCGACATTTTTAAAGCGCAATCGGAACGACCTCTCGACTTGGCTTCTAACAATAGACTGAAAAAATATCCGTCAATTTTTATGCTCCAAGCTTCGATGCGGCTCCACGTTTGAAGCGCGCGTTTCCGTGCGAGCGGGACGCCACTATCGTCGAATGCGTGCGTCCCTCTCTCCTCCCCCTAGCTCTATTTATATTTCGGCCAATGCGACGTGAGCGGGGCGGGGGCGCTGTGGGGGTAATGTTATTAAGTTATTGTTTGATATTAATAAAAAAATAGTATAATATCTATGGAATTATTATTTCATTGTGATGTTGCTTTGTTTAGGTGCGGTTGGTGTGGGGAGGCGGTTTTCGATAATGGTATTATCCGAGGGCGATAATGGCCACTAATGAGAGTGGAGCATGCAAAGTGGACCAGGGGTTTGGAGGGATTGCGTTTGATATGATTTTGTTTATGCTACGCGATTTTGAAAGCTGCCCTAGCCTAGCGGTCTCCTCTGGTCTCCCTTGTTGGAGACTTCGGGGTTCGACACCCAACCCGACGCTTGCTGCGTGACCAACTAATTGTATGCGGTCCGCGTAAAAACACAACAACAAACAAATTTTGATAAGTGTGATAAGTGACTTTTTTATTAAAGAGTACTTCCTATGCATGAAGTTTCTCTAATCTACCCCGAAATATTATCTGTGTTACTAAAAGGTTTGCACCTCTTTCTTATGTGCGATCAAATTCTGAATTCAATTAGGATAAAATGTTAGGAACTCCATGTCAAACAGTAAAGTGGAGACTTTACTCAGCTGGTAAGTTGGTACCGTACAATGAAAATTGTAATTTGTTTTCTCCAAACAAAGGATCAAGTATGGCACCCAGTTCCTGTGAAATGTGGTGTCTCAAGACTCAAGACAATTAATAATGTGAGATTTTTAGATGCTCTGCTTGCCATCCATCAAACATACATTTTATGTTTCAAGGATAAAAAGATGCTGAAATAATTAATACTCATATAATTATTAAATTAGTACTTTGCTACAATTAATATTTTATTATTTTAAATTAGTAATTTTTAGTAATAATTATTAATTATTAATTTGTAAAATTAATTATGCCAACGAATTCGTAATTTCGAAAATAAACATTTACAAGTAAGTACAAATTCAAAAACATTTCTTATTTCTTTCGTTCTGATGCATCGAGTGATAATCAAACTGATACATCGCACGCCGCTCTCTCGGCGAGTCAATATCGTGGTTGGGCGCGGCTTAGTTTTTTGACGGCCCCGCGGCGGCCAATCACAAGCCGAGCTTTAAAAAAGGAACATCGAGCGAGAGCTTTTTATGGAGCTTTTTGCGCAAAGCACATAAAAGCCCTCGCGCGCCGCCCTTATGTATGACACCGTTATGTTGAAGTGAGACGTATGTGTAGCTACATGTATTTGGCGAAGGAATTAGTATAAGACGAACTGAAAAATGTACTTTTTTATATTCAAAACAATGTCCTACAAATATAACACCTGTTTGTTAATAAGAAAAATACTGTATCCAAACTGGGATTTCACCGATCGTAAATAGTGAAGTACATACATACTTACTTCACGAGAAACGCAAGCAACATAGGTACACATACCAACAACACTAACCAATTAGGGCAAAATATCTATACTGTTCGAATTTGTCCAAATCTACAATAACCTCCCAAATAATATAAAAAAATCGGAGACACACAATATATTTAAAAAGGCTGCTAAATTGTATTTTCATAATAATTTTATATCAATTCCCTCAGCTCTAATGTTGATATCACACTCTCAGCTAATCTTGCATAGTTTGTAAATAGTTTTCAAATAGTAGGTATTCATCTTATTTAGTATGTTACAATGTTATTTGAGATAAATAAAGATTCTATAAACGCAATGATTTGTAATAAAATCAAACTTTAAGTATCTACTACCTTTATTAGGTAGCTTAGGGGCGCTAGGAATTGCGTCTCATGCCAGAAGTCATGGGTTCCCCATTCATGAACTATTTTCTTTCTCTTTCTGAGGTGGACAAGGGAATTTGGTCACGGATGTGAACTATTCTATGGTTTGGAATAGACAACTTGGACGAAAATATGGTGAAAGCGGTAATTGATTATTGTTCAAAGTGCTCATAGAGTTAGATCCTGGCATGGCACTTAATACCTACGGGGATGCGGTGTATTGGGCTAATATCATAACGATCATCAATGTCCAATACGTAAAAAATCTGGATTTTACAAGATCTTTAGGAAGAGCAGACTCTACATTTTTTAAAGGCTCGTACCTGAGGGGCGTGTCGACTTGCCTTGCATGCCAAATGTCGTGGGCTCAATCCCTGCCCTTGTTCATGCACCATCTCTTTCATAACTGGATGAGTGAATTTCGTCACGAATGCGAGCTTTTGAATGGTTCTGAATCCATGTAAAACTGTAAAGATTCTGAGCCCAATTCATTATAGCATTGGATGAAAAGATGTTCGAAGCTTCGGTGAATTTTTTTCAATGTAACTGCTCGTAAAGCAAAAGGTAAGGTCCTGTCATGGCTGCTAATTCCTTCGGGAATGCGGTGGTTGCAGTTGTGGTGACGATGGGTATAGTACGAGTTATCCATGTGCAGTTACCTGAAAAAAGGTGCTTGATTTTATAACTTAGTTTGGTAGAGCAAACTCTACATTTAAAATCAGTGGTTACAAACTGAGATTATTTTGAATAAGCCTTTTATCTTTCACATGAAGCATGTGATTTTGATTTTATTAAAGAACAACGTTTACAAAACATGCTTTCGTAAGTTCTTTTTTAGATTAAAACCATACGTAACATGAAATTATATGAATTTTCTGTATTTTTTCTACCTACATAGATTAACTTTGGGTTACCAAAAAGGTTTATTCCTTTTATTTTATTTATGTTCGGCTTGCAGCGACAGAATGAACCAGAATTGTTAAAAATATAATATAGAGTAAATTCATTAGTTTGGTCCAAATTAAAATAAATATAATTCAGAAAAATAGTACCTATCTTTTCCCCATCATTTCTCCCTGAAATGAATGTAGTCGATGGAAACTTGCCCTGCATGTAGTGAATACTTGAAAATTTTAATCACTTTATTAAAAAAAAATCAACACTTTCCTTTAGTTTCCCGTATAACATTACTTCACAGGATTTAAATTTTTTTTTCTAACTATAAATTGTTATATTGAAATATATACTTCGACCTACTTGTTGAAATATATAAATCCAGTACAAAACCGTCCAACGAATAATAATTCATCGGATGACTTGGACTCTACATAGTTCTTCGAGTATCGAATTCATGCCTTTTTACGTATCTGCAGCCGAAGTATTTTATATCATCAAACTTTGGCCATATTAGCTTTCTTATTTGTACATCATTTTATAGATAACATTATGTAAAGCGAACGTCATTAGGTGCTCCCCGAGCAGCTCCGAACAACGAGTACCAAGGACAGGAGTGGCTAGCGAAACTCAGCGTTCAGCGGCATCGCGACAGCGCAGCCACTTTTTAGTGACAACGCATACACTGACGGTAGTCCCGGCGAGTCATTTCGCTCACTCCTGATGTTCTAGAGTTTCAATGACACGTCAGAACAGCACAGGACGCCATTTAAATTTTCTTTCAATGAAAACGTCCTTTAAATTTTTTGATTAAATTTTCATTAGAAAGCCGCGACGGTCGATTATGCAAGGCGAAATGATCTTGTAACTTGCGAATGGACACAGTAAAATTTTCCCCAATTTTCAAATTCAAATTCAAATTTATTTTATTCTCCTAAGAAACACAAAACAAAACATACAGGTATAGACCATCAAAATATTACGCAACAGGTTTAAAATTAATAATTTACAAAATTTCAAATCAGATCAATTACATCTGTCAGTCAGTCAGTCAGCGTGTTTGCGTCCACTGCTGGACATACGCCTCTCTAATTTTTCTCCAGTCACCGGTACTGCTTTCCGCCGACACACTTGATGTCGTCGTCTCACCTATCGGGTGGTCTTCACCCACTGCGTTTTCCTGTCCACGGCCGCCAGTGTAGGACACGGTTACTCCAACGATCGTCGTCTCTTCGGCTGACGTGACTAAAATTAGTAGAGACTTTAATACTATAGATTCGATATTATGTAATGTTGGGAGAAAGGGTAAGAGGCTCAGCGATAGTGCTCTAATATTGTAATGAACTTGCAAGCTGTAGCGCACCATTTTTAGGGTTCCCGATTAATGCGGATTTTTAGGGTTCCCTATATAACGGAACGCTATTAATAAGCCTCCGCTGTCCGTCCGTCCGTCACAATGCTGTATCTCATGAACCGTAATGGGTAGGCAGCTGAATTTTCACAGAGTGTGTATTTATTTTGCCGCTATTAGAACAAATAGGTAAAATAAAAAAATAATAAAAAATAAAAATTCACGTTATGTGATGTTTTGTGTTAAACCTTGATAGTACGGAAACCTTCGTGTTCAAGTCCGACACGTACTTGGCCGGTCTTTTGAAGTCGGTTAAAAATAGCGCGCAAAGGGCGCGATTCGAAATTCAAGTTCATGCTGAGAAACACATTACGTGGTTGCATTGCCATTATACCGATGAGTTTTGCGCACCACTCCAGTTCTACCATACTCGGTGCCAGCACCGCTCCAACTATGGAAATTTTTAATAGCATCTTATCGATATTGTTTGCTTTCAAACGGTTTACTTTCGTTAGATAGTTTTTGTAAACTGTTAAAACAAACAATTCCTTACTAGATGAGTTCGATCGTTGCACGTACTTGTCTGGGTCAGTTCACATAGTCAGTTGTAGTTTGCAGAGTGAGATAAAAATATGTTTTCAGGGCAAAAACAGATAAGTCTGTATTTGTGACTATTCCTTTTTATGCGGCGGTCACTTGGACTCTCAGCGTCACCGTGTCCTGGGAATGTACCTATAAACTGTCCTCCTTCCTCCCATAAGAACAAACAGATCCTGTATATCCTTTATATATAGGCTCGGTAATAGAGTGGTGTGAAGAAGCACCCGGCCAGCCGGCATGGTTTCCGCAACCCTCAATAATATTTCAATGCCCATTTTGTTGTCATCAGAGGCTCCTCAGCAGAGATTCAGGCGTACACCAAAAGTTAACGATATGAGATAACACAATATTTGGTACAATTTTGTGCGATTCCGGGGTTATCTCATAACGTTAGTTATCTATTAGCGGACTTATGCTTCTGTAATCCAGCCTAGTAAAGAATACTTATAGTTTTACTGTGTTTACCAGACCATGAAGGAATCGGAGCTTACAATGAAAATAGAAAAAAAAGTTTAGATTACAAAGTTGAGGGAACAACCAATTTGTAAACCTATAAATGACCTGACACAGTGGCGAATTTTCGGTTTTCGATTATGTGAGTGAATTGATAATCTTATTTATTAAGATATATAATCTTTTTTGGAACATGACACATTAAAATCATTCTTAGCTACGTAAAACTGTGACCGTAATTTTACAAAAAAAATTCTACGTTTACCTCGTCTACGAATATGTCATGTATTAACACAAACTATCAAATCGAATCTAATTTTGTTCTTATTTTTTATCATTGAATTGTTATAACTTTTATTAGGATAAATAATAAAACAACGAAAAAAAACTAAGAAAATTACTTGGCAAAACAATATTGAATAGCGCAGAGTAAGCAGGAGAGCATTAATTACTGCCACCGTTCATTCAATGCGATGGTGCCAACCCGGGTGGGATACTGCCGCCAAGTAAGTAAAATGTTTTCGGTGAAATCCGAACCAGCTGCGAATAACCAGCGTCGTACACACAATGAACAAACAGTTTACTTAGCATATTAAAATGTATCTTACGACGAATGCACGGGATGAAATTCGATAACCACTTGAATTATTTTTGTGTACAAAAACCCGAATACTTTATTGTGACTTTTTCTTGTTACTTTCAATTAGAGTTACCTGATGTAATGAGGTACCGTAAGCACTCTAACGACTACCTACACCTATTTATAGGAATTTGAACAATGTGAGTGCGTAACAATTAAAACGTTTGCTTGGAAACAATTAATACACGTGCTGCTAACACTTGATTATTTGACAATCGTAGTAATGTCTGTTAAAACGGAACTAAAGAATCTGACCTTCGTAATTCATTCCAGTAATGCTCGGTTCATTTCACGTGAAAAAACCGGACAAGTGCGGGTCTGACTCGAGCACCGATGGTTCCGTACAAATTTGTATATAAATAGTTCGTCCATCGTGGGATTTTTAAATGTGTGTTAACACTACAAATATACGATTTTCAGATTTTTTTGTTAAGACGTTTAATTTCAGAACGAAAAAAATATTGGATTTTAAAATTTGGAATAAATATTGCCTATTTGATGAAGTTGATATCATGAAAAGGCGTACCACTTTGGAAAAGCGTTTTTTTTTATCTAGAGTAAAATAATAACAACAATTTATTGTTTGCACCTTAACTTTTTTATTTTAAAGAGGTTACGGTCGGATGAGTTCCGAGGATGCGTAAAAATACAGAATCTTAATTTCACAATTAATTTAATTAAAAACTGACAGCAAGCTAGAGCCAATTCATCAGAATTGGACTCAAATAACTTAAGAAAATAAATAAAACATTTTCCTAATATTTCATGATCCCTCCACCCAAGAACGTTCTTGCCTCCATCTTTCAAAGCATAACCACAGATACATTAAGAGGCATAACTCAGATAAGTAAACAACAAAGTCATAGTAGGTAACGTTTTCCCACGATTGGGAGTCCGATCGTACATGCCTACCGATAACAGCTTTCGAAGATCGAGCTCATTAATACTGGTGCCACGCCGCCAGACCCAACATTAACCAAATGATAAAAACAGTTTAATTAAACCCTCGTTAAATTACAACAGGTATAATAGTAATATGTAGTTACTTTTTGGTAAACAGGTCGTGGCGCTTTTGTGGCGCTACGCAGCGTTACAGCGAAAATAAAACAAAAAAAAATGTAAACTCTAGAAAAGGGTAACATTAAAAAAGGTTATCATTTTAGAATATGGTTTGTGTTAGATGATAAAACGGAACAGGGGGCCCATTGAGGTAAGAGTGATTTCGAATTCGTCCCTAAATTACAACTCACTTTTTTAAATAGCTCATGTTTCCACACTTCTTGAACATAATTTTAGTTTGGTAAAAATCTGGTTTGTATGGGACAAACCAGATTACATTGAAAGTATAAATAACAGTTCCGTTTTTTTAGTAATAATAAATATCCCAGATATTTTAAGGTTAACTCACTCCCAAATTCGAACTCACTCTTACCTGAATGGGCCCCCTGTACAATGAAAAACTATGCTTTTCGACTCCACATATACATTTAAATACAATGACAGGTATCTACAACTATTGGAAACGAACATTATGTGTTAAGAATTATTTTGTATTATTATTTCTGTTCCTACTTTGAAATTCCGCATGCACTGTTTCGTTATCAGAAAGAAATAATTTTGGATACGAATAAATTATAATTATTTATATCTATAATTATTTTAATTGTTCGTGTTTGTTTTTCCTCAATGTAACTACATAACTAGTGCATACTCAAAGTGCACACGTCGATGGCTCAAGAAAACCTTCGCCCTTACCAAAGAATATATACACTACCCCCTCACAGCACAGCCGCGACTTGATTTTATTGCGAGGGTGGCCTAAGGCCCAACGTCCACTATGAACACACTCAATTTGAAATGATAAATGAAATGCAAGCAAATATTAAGACAATTTATGTCAACTTTCTTTAACTCTGACAAGCTTACCTTAGCTTGATGTTTATATTAGTTTGTAGTATGATACAAAAGTTTAGGTGGGCATGAAGTCACAGGAAATGTAAGAATTGAAAAAAAAAAAACATTGTTTGTTCATTGGCCAAGGCACAATTTTGCATGGCGACTGCCATTAAACTATCGAAATCGTCTTCCAGGCCCCCACGTTACCCTACACCTAAAGCTTTTCAGATTGATCATTTGAAAAAGCTTCATGATATGTTAATTTTATTTTATTTTTAATATTTTGTATTTCATTTAAAATACGGTTTTCTCAATTACCGATGCAGCAACCATAATTTTCTTTCATGTTTTACATAATAAAAAACAATTAAAAAACCTGGAACTAAACTTTATTCAATGTAAATTTTTCGTATTTATTATGTATTATCAAACAGATAGGTATTATTACATAGATTTTTTATATTATTTCGTTTTTAGTCTTAAATTGTGGATATAGAAGATATGTATTGGTATGTTATATCATAATTATTAGTTGATCTAAATAAAAGTATATTTGTATTGTAATGTAAATTATGGCTTATGTAAGTTTATGCATGCATATTATTTTTCTTCTCAAATTGCTAGCGATACTTACCTACAGATTATATTGTCTCTCCTCATCACCCCGAAGGTCGATTGGAAGAAATCACTCATAGTGATAAGTCCGTCTTTGTGCTGTTTTGTTGTTGTTGTTGCATTGAATTATGCTTGTAATTATTTTCTTTCTATATTGCACAATAAATAATGTATTCATTCCTTTAGACCTTTTCTGCCGGGTAATATTTTCCACGTTGTGCTCAACTCGCCTATTATATAACCTAAGCCCTAAAAAATATCCCTTCAAACTATTTGCCCCTTCCCCGAGCCTATTCGGTCACTTTTCCCCCTTTTCTCTCATTCCCCGTCAGTTATCCCTCAGCTCTCACAAATGCCAACTCCATCCTATTAACAACTATCGTCTCATGTCGTCCAACGTGAGGAAGATCAGGGGGTCCATTCAGAGCAAGAGTGAGTTCGAGTTCGGGAGTGAGTTAACTTAAAAATAGCTGGGAAATATATTATTTTTTAAATAACGGAACCGTTATTTATGCTTCCAACGTATTTACGGGACAAACCAGATTTTTACCTAACTGTAATGATGTTCTAGAAGTGTGGAAACATTAACTATTTAAAAAAGTGAGTTGATATTTAGTTGCGAATTCGAACTCACTCTTACTCTGAATGGACCCCCTGACGATCCGTGAATTAGTTTCGTAGCGGGGTGAGTCGTTCTATTGCAGCCTTTTTCTGGGAAACATTGAACCGGGCGTAAAGTATGTCTGTACGTTTGCAGAATATTCTAATCAGTTTTGTGAAATAATAAAATAATTACACCTGACGGGAAAGAAAAAGTATTGACATTCATGTTAATTTCTGCATGCAGCTATCCATATCTAAAATCAATATATTATAAATAGGTAAAAATGATTATTTGCTAAAGCTTGTTGGTATTAACCACCCATGTCAGGTTGCATAAAGTCTTAAGTGAAGTTACTTAAGTATTAATACAATATTTTAAATTACGTACAGTACGTAAGTATTTTTTTAAAATTAAAGTTGTTATTATTTTAAATAGTAAATATTCTATAGAAGTAAGTGTTGTTATAATATAGTTTATTTTCATAGTTGTAAGATGAAAATAAAAACTTAGTTCGTTTTCTCGAAACGTTGAAAAAACCTCTTTATTTCCAACGTTATGTTTTGAATATCCAGGAAAGTTTTAATTGTTTGTCATTTATTTTTTCGTTTCTTACTAATTTTTGAAACGTTTTGTGTTAGAACCATTTCGGAGCAATAAAAGCCGTAGCACAAGGTGTGCAAATATGTATTAATATTGTATAATAATAACAAAATAATAATGTAAGTATAATATTGATGAAGGAGAAATCGGGCTATCAAATAACACAGAATCACACATTTGCAACGAAATTGTGAATTGTCTGTTGAACGTGAAGATCGACTCACTACCCCCGATTGAAGGAAGGGATGTCTGAGTTAATCAATATTCAAACATGCCACTTTTGGCGAACCGCATGGAGTTGACTCTTTACTGCCAGTAAAAAGTTACTTGTTTAATCATACGTTTGCGTTAAATTTGATTGTGTATCCTATCATGCATCTTGTAGATAAGAGAGAGGTAGAGAATCATCTACTTAAAGAAAACATCGGATTCTAATTGAAAGAAATAAATGAATTTCGCTCAATTGGGTGACGCGAGAAGAATAAACACTTTTTGCTATGATCACAAAAAACACCCTGTCGATTTACCAATGATTTATTCGTGTTATTTGTGAACAACTAAATTAAACGAATGGAGACTATAATTGACGGATTATATATACATAAATTAGCACATAGGATAAAAAACCAGTTCCACCGGGTTGCAGCTATTACCTAATGTCATAAATACAATTGCAAGTTTGTCTGGTTTGTTAAGCGCACGTTTTGTATTACAGCAAATAACTGAAAAAATATAATTTTACCATCTAGTCAAGCAAGATTCAAGAATAACCTTAAGAATTACTTAAATTTAAGTAATAAAAAACCCGGCCAAGTGCGAGTCGGACTCGCACACGAAGGGTTCCGTACCATCGTAAAAAAAACAAAAAAAAAACACGTTTTTTGTATGGGAGCCCCCTTTAATTTAAATTATTTTTTAATCTTACCTATTTGTTGTTATAGCGGCAAAATAAATACACACTCTATGAAAATTTCAGCTGTCTACCTGTTACGGTTACTGAGATACAGCCCTGTGACAGACGGACAGACGGACGGACGGACGGACGGACGGACAGCGGAGGCTTAGTAATAGGGTTCCGTTTTCACCCTTTGGGTACGGAACCCTAAAAACTACAAAACCAATATCTAATAATAACAAACTCATTTCTAAAAACCGTTACCACTTTCAAATTTCGAAAATCAAAACCAAAGACACGTGTCTCAACGGCAGCTTCGAGTTTGTCTAGAAAAAATAAACCCGGAAGCAAAAACGAGTAGCAAAAAGTGAACGCGCTCTCAATAAGCGTGCAATATTGCTCCTGCGTTCGTTCTCTTGCCGTTTCAAATGTTTATTGCGTTATTTATTGCGAAAACGGACACAATGAGCTCGAATTCATTTGTCTTGGAAGCGACCAAAAAATGCCCCCACTAAAGTGCGAGCAGTACGCTTTCACTTTCGGGTTTTCCCAAAATGTATGCGTATATTTTTGGGAAATAATTTTATTACCTAGTCTATGATATCTAATAAATATTATAAAGGGGAAAGTTTGTAATAATGGATGGATGGATGGATGGATGGATGGATGGATGGATGGATGGATGGATGGATGGATGGATGGATGGATGGATGGATGTTTGTTACTCTTTCACGTAAAAACTACTGAATGGATTCTAATGAAACTTTACAATAATATAGCTTATACATCAGAATAACACATAGGCTACAATTTATGTGCCCATGGGCTTTAGAACTTTCACGGGGCTGCGAAAACGATGCCGGTAGCGCTACTTCACACCAGGGGGAGAGGAGCCGGGGGCGGTGGCGGGGAGCGGCGGCGGGGGGAGGGCAGACGTCGTGACTGTTTGGTGTCCGTTTGGCGAATTTTCAAGGCACTAGCGATTTGTAAAACTTAGTACATGTACATTTAACTACCCGGGAATTAGGATTGGCTAAATAGAATTCAGTTCCGCTTACGCTAAGATGGGGCTGTCATACAAACTGCAATGCTATGCAAGGCTCGGCTTTGCGGCGGCAGCGCTTACTTTTACTGAAGTACGGCTTGGTATTTCCTGCAACTTTAGGACTACTTGGCATCACGCTAAATCGCCGGAGGAGCGACCAACAGAATAAAATCCTTGAGAACCAATTACTCGATTTAGATGTGCATTGTATCTACGTCTAGCCTGATTCTACTAAAAACTTATAGATTACATAATATAACGCTTCATTACCAGAAGGGTAAGTAGTGAGTCTTAAAGTCTTATAACATGCGAACCACTTACCTGATTTATATGCGTATTTTATCAATGTATAGCATCTCTGGGAGCAGTCAGGTTCGAGATGGGTTACTGTTTTCGATGTTGAGGCTGGCTGTGGGTTGGAGTCCACGCAAAACTTACCTACGTTACACGTTACTTACTAGGTAAGCAATGTAGCAGTGAAAGTGCAGAAAGGTTCTCGCGGCAAATGATTTTTTTTAAATAGCCACCAAACGTCAACGAAGCTCTAAATGGGAATTATTGGATGTTTTTTATTAAATCATGCTATTTCGGCTCGAACGATCTTGATTAAATTTGGTACATGGATACATTGTCCTGGACCAGTTTGACCCTATTTTGGACCAGTCATGTGGGCTACTTTTTATCCATGAGATAATTTAGCCGACACTAACCCGAGCGGAGCCGGGTACCGCAGCTAGTACTTAATAATAAAAAATAGCATTTACACGATTACTTAATGCAGTAGCCGTTAGGCAATGCCTGAGTAGGTATCTTGTATCGAATACTTACCATGGGTTTGGCACCGATGATGCGAACTTATTTTTTTTCTTACCCGTGATTTAAATTTAACGGTTTCAGATACCGCTGTTGGAAAATATCCTGACAGTCAGTAAAAACAGAAAAAGGCTAATGTAAGACGTACGAAGAATCTACCGTAAAGCAAGGACACATGCAGTAACTAAAGAAAGAAATCAGTAAAATAGCTAACAAAATGAGTAAAAAATAATGAATAAAAATAAAATAATACTTTATTGCTACCCCAGCAACCCCGTCCTCATGAATATCACTACATACTACCAATAATTTAAGTATTGTTAGTAACAAATATTGTTCAATGTTATTATTTTGAAATAAAGCTCTATATTGTTGGCAGGTTTCTTTCTTTTTTATGAATGTGATCTTTGAGATGCTCTGTAGAGAAAGAGAAACAAGTAAGTGTGCTGTGATCGAACAATAATTATATCTGTTCTAGCGGCTGTTCTTGTAATCAATTAACAATCCATCTAATTCTTCGTATAGGTCTCGTAAGTAGCACCCGTAATCATAGAGCATTTAGGAAAACTGAATGAACTAGATGAAGCGAAAACGGTTTGCTGTGATCGTACCGTATGGCGCTATAGCATCTCTGCTTACCCCTCCGGGAAAGCGGCGTAAAGGTATGTATGTGTGTATGCTGTTCTTGCTTTTTCTCGGTCGAGGCCAGCTACATACTTACTTGCTACGAAAAAAACGTATATATTATTTGGTAACAAGACGTCTTTATCAATCATTGTGGGTTAGGACCATTATATAATTTTACTTGCTTTTTCGCATACCTATTCACTATTAAGTCAACACGTAGTAGGTACATACGTATATTATACATGAACAAAGTGCATTTTCTTTAATAAGTTTGGATTCGTGGATGAACAGGCTTATATATAGCTAAACATTTGTGGTAGCTAACACTGGTGTATTAATGTCCCCGTAGAGTAGGACAAGCATTGAACACAATAATTTAGCTCGACACACAAAGGAGTGCAAAAATGCAGCCGTAAAAGTGAAGGTCCTTTTAACCTTTTTTCTCGGGAGTGGAGGCTTGCACAGTTTTTAACAGCGGTCAGTCGAATCAGCTGCCGGGCCAGCTCGTAAATCAAATGGCGGACAAGAGAGCGTGCGCGGGGGCGGTTCTGCAGAACTCTACCGACAGAGACGCGTCTTTTGTATGGCCTAGTTTACTCTTTGATATCGGTTCGCTAGCCCTTCATTGCGGAGCTTGGTCGCTTTTGAAGATCGGACGCATTGTAGCGGCTCTTTAGGGTTTTAATGTCCACGACACGGTTATTGTGCATTGCGCGGGAGTTTCATCTGACGATCTGCAACGCGGATCCGTCGATATCGATTATTGGTTTCTTTTTTTATCGTAATGAACATGTAAGGCCAATACCACACCTGCTGTCATAGTGTTATCTCAACACATTCTATGGAAACTCGGTGCCATGCCATAGCCTTCCTTGTAGAACGGCTACATTGAAATGGATATAAAAGCGGATAATTAAACGCTACGGTGGTACCGTATTAGGGGATTAACCTTACTAGGAAGAGACCGACAGTTTTACGTTACTCTTACCGCATGCATATAAGGATTGCAATGAATTACCTACTACTTTTAGTAAGGGATGTAAGGTCTCTCTCTGTGTTCTATCGTATCTACCATGGATAATGCTGTCTCTCTGTGCCCTATCTGTCACCGCTCGACGTGGAACAGACAGGGAATGCACCCTTTCACTTTCGTCATTCCGAAAACAAGAACCAACCGATCTTCTAGATAAGATCCTTCATCCATAGGGTCGATAAACTATGGACTCGACTCCTTGCGAAGATATTTTCCTCAAAGTACAACCTTGGTCATTCGGGGACCTCTTATGCTAGATCCTGGCGTGCGCCATATAACGCGCTTAAAATAAAACAATGTTTTGGTGTATCGGAAACCTCTCTTGTCACTAAAACGGTAAATTAGTTTTTCCAAAATTATTAGGTTATAATTATTATATATATAATTATTAAGATTTCGTCATTTAGCACACGAAGTCTTTCAAGAACCGATACATTTCGAGCAGTGTATCCTCCTCTGCTTCGACCTGATAAATATTTTCTTTACATGTTTTTTTCAGGCCCGAGCAAAAAGTCGGTGTCGAGAAGCAGCGGCGGGTCGTGCGCGCGCGCACGCGGCGCAGCTGTCTCCCCCCCACCCCTCCACCCCGCCCGAGCTTCCTCCGGGGCGGGGGGGTCGCGTCCTCGAGTGTGTCATTCATGAGGAAATTACGCTTCGTGGCAAAAAAACACCTGCCGCTCGGGGCTCGGTGCTTCCGTGAAACCATTCCGTTTGGGCCATAAAGAACGGCGACGTGTTCGTTTTCAGCTAACGGCTGCTGATGGATAAGTGGCTTCTATAATAATTCTACTTTATAGAAATGTCGTTACAAATTGGTTCGGAAGAAATAATAAACTGCTTCGAATTTTAAAATTGAATATTATACGGTGGATGCAAAACGTTATAAACAAACATCGTCATCGGTGCCATTTCCGGTACCTGAACACCATTATATGTAACGTTAAATACCATGGTCAGTGCGGAAGCCAATTGTTTGAATGCACCAAGTGATTGTATAAGACATTATCTGAATTATATTCTAGTTGAATGAGGAAACTTGGCATTTATGGTTTGTATAGATAAAAGTTAATATTTTTATGTTAATTAAGGGCGTGATAAGGGCCAATTTCGTTCAATTTGGGGCGTAATAGGCGTAAATTAAAAACAATATTTTAACTACATTTAAAAATAACCATAACGAATTTCTACAATAAAAATACAATGGTAAATTTTATAATTGAAATAATTAAATAATTTGGTCGAAATAAAATTTTCTGTTGCGTTGTTAGTAGTAGGTAACTATAGTACCTATATATGTAGGCTCGTAGCCTAGTGACGCGGGGACTGGCCTAGCGTACCAGAGGTCCGGGTTCAATACCAACTTGCACCACTGTCTTTCTCTTTCAGAGTTCGATAAGTGCATTTCGCCACGAATGCGAGCTGCTCCATGGTTCGGAATCCATGTAAAACTTTAGGTCCCCTTCCCCTACTAGGTGGTAGGGTTTAAGCCCGCCCGGGTTGGTACCATCGCATTGGATGAAAAGATGGTCGAAGCGGCAATGAAACATTGTCCATGTTTTCCATCCAGTTCAATGTAGCCGTGCTCATAAAGGGAAGGTCCTGGCATGGCACCTAATTCCTTCGGGAATGTGGTGTATTGGGCTAATATCATAACGGTAGTTGTGTGGTATTAGCTATAAAAAAAAAGACTGGTTGTATACCTATTGACTTGAACATAATTTCGATCGGTTTTTAGACACTAGTCGAATGGTAATACCTCTGTTTAGCTCCTATCTTTTACCGCTACCACTTTTTAGATATTTACCGGCACGCTGAATCACCCGAGGTTTGAGCAGCAATTTAACGCGAGCGAAGCCGATGCATATGCCTCCGTCCGCCGCGCAATCGCCCGGTCCCAAAGCTATTCAAATTACACTGAGCAAAAAACACGAATGTTCCGCTTTTGTCATACCTTTTTTATTGCTGCTGCGCGGACTTTTGTTGGACTTCTTTGTTTTTTTTTTGCAAATTTCTCTTTCGTTTCAAATTTGCATTCCAGGAAGGGATTAAAAGCATGGACATTTCTGGGTTGGGACTGTATTGTTGTACATATACCATAATTTATGTAACAACGAATCGAGAGAATCTCGAGGCTGTGAAACTGTGAGCAGTACGCTCCCCGTCAAGTCGTGCTACCCCTTCGGTAAAAGGCGTGATTATATGAATATAAAGGTTTAATTTTTTTTTATGCCACCTGACATGGATGGCTAATGCACAGGTAACTATTTATTGCAACTGTATTATACATATTATGTATGTATACTGTACGTATGAAACTGTACTGTGTATGTACATGCACTGTATGTATGAAATCGAGTGATTCAGGCGATTACGCTTACAGCTAGGATGGCAGAACACTAGCATTGAAAATCCCCTGTTGCCAGAGAACCTAGCAACAACGAAGTATAGTGAGTTTCCTCACTTTCCCAAAGTTTATATGGTGTTTACAATGCACATACATATATTTGAAATTTTATTGTCCAGAAATAAATACATAGGACGGAGAGATATTACCCCTATACAATGTTGTGCAGCCATTTTTCACACTGTTTCAATGAAAAAATGTAAAGTAAAATTGATAATTTATGGTTTCTCAATAAATAGAGTAATTGCTAATGTTATTGCTGACCCCATTGTGCTAAGCCCTGGTGTCACGGCGGACAATGCTCGGGTGCGAAATGGTCAGACGTAAGACGGAGAGGGCCATTGTTCGAGGCTCGGTTGGGGTCAAATGGTCGAGGGTCCCTAATGGTGGGCCTTCGGGACGGGCCGATTTATTGGGTTTGAGAACAGTTTTACCGTTGATAGTACTTATTGTCATATAATTTGGTAGTTTTAAGTTTGTGACATCGATTTTTTTCTTTTAAGCCTGGTACCCACCCGATAATTAAGAAATAATCATGTACAGTGCGCCAAAATATGTTAACAGTATTTACAAATGATTATTAAATTGATTGGATAAATCTGGTCTGACCGAACATCTACTTTCGAAACTTTATAATGCGGCTTAAGTAAAATATATTTTATTCGTTTTCCTAAAATAAATTGTCAAACTGAAAAATATATATACTGAGCGACCAATGTACCCTATCGTTTGGAATGTGGTTTTAAATGAGGCTGTGAAGCATGGTATTGATGTGACAAACCTCAAGAAAATTACAAGCTCTGCAAAAAACTAATACGCGCGTTCCGTTGTGACCTGACGAGGTGACAAGACGGAGCTCGGGTCACGATGCTTACTGAACTATCTCGAACTCATGACCTCGTAAATGACCTCTACTAACCGTTATACCATTTATATCTTCGGAGCTGTCTTGCTCCCCTAGAACCCCTCATATTACATTGAAACGCATTGATCCCGATAAATAAGTTGGAAAAACACATTTCTCAAATCTTCGACCCATTCTAATTTCAAAAATAGGCCGCCTCAGTCTTCAGAGCTCCAATAAATCACCGTTCGAAAATCGAAAACCCGCCAACGGTCATCGCACAATGGCCGCGAAACGCATTCGGTTACATTTTCATTTTATTTTTGCCAGAAATGTAACAATGTTTCAATTGTTGCGAGAAAAAAGGGTAGGTTTTAGTAATCTTCTTAATGGTGTGTGTGAAAAGATTATAAATTAAGTTTCTGTGACAAATAAAAGTGACCCTGGATCGAGTAAGGGTGTCAATAAATGTGACCGAGGCATTGTCACGCTGACCCTCTCGCAGCCCCGCCGTGTCGCGCCGAGTCCGATGGCGGCTTAGCGCCAATTTACTTGTGTCTGCGATTGCATTCGACACTCATTGTCATCGGGGACGTGCTCGGCTTTTCTGCCCTGGGATCAAAATATTCGTTTATCGCGTATTTACAAATGAAAATACGGTTAAGTACATAGGGAATAACCAATTTATTAAGTTGTTTCTTGAAAGACCACCGTTCCGTATATTATCACAGCCGGCCATCGTTATATGTACAAACATTCTTAGGATCCAACAGCGACCATTGAAAAGTCGTGGCGTCTGGACGTAGCCACAGCCTTAAGACCAGGGTCTTCAAAAAGTGCATCATCCACGCATTGGATGGTAATATTCCGGGAGGTCACGACATTTTTGGTCACGATAAGGTAAATAGCTGAACCTGGGTTCACAGGTTAGATACCAATCCTGTGATGCTAAATATGTCCGTTTGCCTGCGCCAAGTGGTTGCGTTATCTAGATTGGCTATATAAAATAGATGTCGGTATGTACCTGCTGATGAATATACTGATTGTCTAGAAATGTTGATACCTATTAATTATACAACAATAATCCGTCGGTTTTTTAATTAAATACTTAAATATACTTAAAGTTATATCTGTAACCTAAATCGCTTATAACTATGAAATGCAACGAAAGATTTGTTCAGTTTTGGTATAGCTAAGCAAGTATGTGTTGATACTTTAATGCTTCGTTATTTGCAGCCATCCTACCTTATCATATATATTTTATGTCACCTTAACTACTTTTTCAGGCGCCTTATCGACGTAACGTTACCGTAACGTTACGTAACCTTATCGTTACCATTTTTGTCGCGACCTCCTAGTCTATAAAGCAATTTTATCAAATCTTTAGGAAACCAATTGCCAAAGGTCCAACCTCTTACTTTTAACCTAACTCGCGCCGCGCGCCTTTGTGTCAACTCCTTATTCAACATTTTCTAGATGACTCCACGACCCACTTCGGGTTCTTCCAAGGACCTCGTGTGGTTCGTGCACCACCGGTTAAGAACCAGTGGATGGAAGGAAAAGGGTATGTTCTCTCTGAGGGATAAGATAAGGAACGAAAAGTTCTGTCATAGAAGAAACAAAAGCGACCGAGATAGCCCGCAATATTAGTAAGTAAGATGGCAATAGGCTGTTCATTTCTGCCGCAGAACCGAAGGCCGATATAGCCAACGAATTCTGGAGTGCAGACCGTACCGGCAAACGTACTGTAGGACGCCCAGCCAATCGTTGGACAGGCGAATTAATAAACGCTGCTGTCGGTTGCTGGATGAGGACATGCCCAAGAGGAGGCCTACGTTCGGGCAGTGGACAACAAAGAGCTGAAGTTATTAATGATTTTTAAAAAAAGTATGAAAAACCCGAAAAGTTTCTTGTCTGATTTTCTTTGCGAGTAAGGTAATCGTATGTTATAAGTAGGTAATCGAACCCTCAGATATATTCAGATCAAAATATATTGTTGGCGAATCCGAGTGTACATCCGAATACATGTAATGGATTCAATAAATAATTTGATACTGAAATTAATTGTCAAAATATTGAGGTCTGGTTTCAAAAAGCTCACATGGAAACATGGACACATGGAAATTCATCTTGAGCGTCCTAGACCTAGTGTAACCTTAAACTCACGGAATTTTCCGGAAAGGGATTCTGCTGTCTTCTAAGAGAGGGATTTTGAATAAAAAAAGGTAAGTGTGAAACTGTTCACGTGCCGAGGGTCCCGTTACTGCTAGACATGGATTATCTTAGGACTACAAATACGAGACAGAGTGCGAAACGAAGAAGTTCGCCTTTGCCTGGTGATTATTTTGCGATTTCATATAAAATAAGACTTTTTGAGCAAAAGTAATGAGTTGGTGCACAATTACATAAGTAAAGATTTCTGATGAAAAATCTTGACAATAAAAAATACATGTAGTTACTTAATTTAATTATTGCCCCAGAATATATAGCTTAATATTTTGTGATCAATGCTATCCTAAATTAGGTAAAGAAATAGTTAAGACGAGTGATTTGCAGCCACTTTTCATAAAAAATATTTATTATTCCGATATCTACGGTACTATATTCTAACTACAACGCGTACCTATGTCCCATGTGTACATTTTTTTTTGCAAATCTGTGTCATTTCGTTTTCACATAACGACGAGAGGCTCACACCACCTCACACGCCAAACGTAAAATGTGTTTGGAAACTAACAATTAAACTCAATGTATTGATGTTCAGAAAGCGAATCGAAAATAGTCAACCGATTGTGTAGTGTGACCCCTCCGCAGAAATAATGGCCGAGGGCAGATAAATTAAAAACGATTCCATTCAAAAATACCCCTTGGCGGCTGCTACAGTTTCACGTCCGATTTATATCGCTCTGTGAACAATTTGTTTCATTTTGTACATAAGAAGTGGGTTTTACCTAACAACTGACATGTGAACTCAGTCACATATGTAGCTCTGAGTTGGATGAATTTTGGTGATCAATGTTCACTCAAGCTTGATCTTTAATGTTTATCGAATCCAATCATTTTATTCACCGCATAAAGAACTGTCTGCCGGCGGGTGTTTTTCCTTATAACTACAACCTGGGAGTCTTCAAGCGTAATCGATAGGTCAGCGATAGTCGCAATTCCGCTGGTATGGTGCCTAGCTGAGCGTGGTTTCGCGAGGCGAGGTGTATTTGGCTTTTTTTGAGCACCTTTGGTCCTCAGCACAGCCCCCACTGTGTTAGCCATCCATAACGGTTTTTAATAAAAAATCTGGCCAAGTGCGAGTCGGACTCGAACATGAAGGGTTCCGTACCATCGTAAAAAAAATCACGTTTTTTGTATGGGAGCCCCCTTTAATTTTAATTATTTTTTTATCTTACCTATTTGTTGTTATAGCGGCAAAATAAATACACACTCTGTGAAAATTTCAGCTGTCTACCTGTTACGGTTACTGAGATACAGCCCTGTGACAGGCGGACGGACGGACGGACGGACGGACAGACAGCGGAGGCCTATTAATAGGGTTCCGTTTTCACCCTTTGGGTACGGAACCCTAAAAAGAGTAAATAATATAAAAATAACCATTTGGCACGGCAGGATCTTTCTCTTATTGAACAGCTACATTTTCCAACAGTCATCGTCTGAAACTAGGTAAATTCCGGATAATTCTTTTGAGTTATTGTCTCTGAAATGCCTATGGTTGTTGAAGAAGTCCTATTCAAAAGTTGTAGAGAACTGTTGCACGATATTTTTCTTCAGAGAAATTCATTTTACGCAACTTCGCAACTTCACAACTTTGAAATAATCCAATGACATGTTAATATAATTATATTCCAAATTGGTGGTAAACATAACATTACAAGACCTCGTAAGCTTGGATACAAGCCTCGATCCACGGAGATCGAGGCTTGTATCCAAGCTTACAAGTGTTACAAGTATAGAATAATTTTACCCAGCATACTTCGTAACTGCTTCCTGACTCTACTCAATTTAGTTTTCGCTGTTGTGCAAGGGTATAAACGTCGGGCTTTTATGCCAAACGAGAAACCGAACAAAATTTTGTTTATTGCAGAAGAACGGCAAAAACCAAGCCGCTAACAATTTTGAATGTCTGCTTCCATATTTTATCTGTGGGTGCTGTTACTGCATTGACATTCGGAGATTCCCTGGAATTTCCATAGGTCACTATCTCTAGTAACTAGGTGGGAGTATGTCGCCCGGAATAATAGTCTAGAATGAATTCTGCAGGTACAGATAATAGATAGCTCTAATCTTGATGTATCGCCGAAATGATGGCGCACCCCGGCTGAATCACACCGCACCAAGCGGGTAGCGTGAGGCGGCGCTTTGGTAAAAAAGGCTTTAAAAAATGTTCAAAGAAACGCAAGTTTTACGAATTCTTTTGTGCCTTTTTTAAAGAGCAACTTGTGAGATTAGGAATGTTTCCTTTCATACGTCCCTTTACCCCGGCGAGGGACTCGCTGTAGGCGAACCCAGCAATTGATACTAAATGCCACAATTGATCGATGAGCTCCTTTTGCTCATACCAACACCTGCGAACTATTTTTTACGCATTTAACACGAAATTCTTTTGTCGACAGTAGAATGCAAACGGCACAATATGATCGAATACAGAGGTCGCTTGCATCGTAAAGTAGACTTCTGACTTTGTTAGTATACCTGTCACACGTTGTTCGGGCTTTCAATGTCCTAAGAAAATATTCAGTTAAATGTTATCCAACGGAGTTTGATACAGCCGAAATATTGTATGCATTCAAGGACACAGAAGTTACGTTTTGTTTTAGTCCATTACACTTAAGCCATGGACGGTGGGAGAAAATGGGTGATAAGAGAGCAAATAATTTCTTCTGTTTTATGAATAATACATACCACGGAACAAGACGACCACCACGCCTTCCCCTCACGCCGCACCCCCGCACCGCGTCCCACACCGAGGGAGGGATCCTACTCCAACCCTTTTTATTCAACCCCATTATTTCTGCGAACTTGGCAGGAGATTTGATGATTTCCATTGTGATTTTACCCCTTTATATAGAGCACTCTCCCCATGAGTACCTATGTAATATTTTTTTCGATAGTTTCTGTCTCTGTGTGCTAGCTCTACTAGCAATAGCTACCTATGCCATGTATTAATTTAGGGAGGTGCATAGAAGAAATACGACAGGAGAACGTATGAAAAAAAAATAGATTTTAGGATTGTGATTTTTGGTTTTTTATATAAATATATATTTATTGATAATTGGAATTTATACCATAAACATAATCTTGAGGAGTGTTATCTATGAGCACACATGCATACGTAACTAGCTGAAGTTCCCGGCTTCGCTCGGGCCGATTACGTTTTGGCCATCCACCTGAGCAGAGTTGGTTAAATGTGGTTTTACCTCCGCGGGCGTGTTATTCAAACGCAGTTCTGGATCTCGACAACAGCGCCACCTACTGGGTTAAGAATCTTATTCCGAACTCGAGAAATATTCCTCGAAGAGGAATGTTTCTTGAGTTTTGCCTTTAGCAACACAATATTATCATAGTAAGTATAGAGATTACGATATTTACACCATGCTTGAAGCCCAGGTTTTACTTTGGGAAAAATTTATTGCGGTTAAATGGGCTACGTTAAAAAAGTGCCATCATTAAACCTCGGTGCGAAAAAAGATGTAGTTTAAAATTTACGATTTATTTTACACTTCGATTTGAGTAGCGAGGGTTGAATTGTGAAGTGCGTATAGTTCGGGTGAGGGTATGTAGATGGTGACTGCAGAGATGCAAAGTTGGTAGAGCTTTACGTATTATTCCACCGTGAAGCATTGTAGGGAGCGGGTTGAATGAAATGTCATTATGTGGACAGCCCCTAACCTACCCCCTCCCCCGCTACTGCCGCTCGCGCCCACGCGACGGCCCGAGATCAGCTTTCAAGCACGTGACTCTAGAATTTCGCTGATGACTAGACAGAATTGGTGAAATCTATCTCGAGTGAAATACATAGATGTCACATCGAGAATATGAGGACACATACCTAAATCCTTCAGCTAAAATGTTAATAATGCTCATGAGGCATACACAAATTATTACATAGTTACATTCGTTCAATAGGCAAGTTTACCTAAATGCTCGTTTTTCGATTCGAGGTTTCTCGAATCCAGGGCCTCCAAATGCAGTGACCGAAACAAAATCTATTATCCACCACACCCATAATCAACGGGGTATTTATTTCCCTGGATGCGTTTCGAATTCGAAAAGCGAGAGTGTGACTTAGATTGCGAATTCGGAATGTACTTGGAAAGTTTTTTATGTAAAGAGTTTTACCTCAGGCATTTCTTTGATCGCAAAGTTCCAGTGTAGCCGACAAAAACGGCCCAGACCTATCTTAAAATGGAAAATCAGACGTAGATATCCACCCAACCGATTTCAGTATGGTTCATTCAAACTTCAAATTCAGTTCAGAAAAACGTCGAGATTTACATTTTTTGGATTGGCTAGGTTTCTGATCATATTTATTTTTATCATATTTCACCTGGCTCTGTTAGGGCGGATGTCCAAAGCGAAACTTACTCGAGCGGAACCAAAAACCTCAGCTTGTTACTTTATTTTATTTTTAATCCCGAAACGTCAAATTTAATCATTTACCATGTTAACACCCCAGCTTAGGTCATATGCTTCGTAAAGGACATATTCGTAGCTCCCTAGTCGAAGAGCATTTATTCATGCCTTTCGAAGACGCGAGATAAGTATGCTGTGATCATACTGCAAGGCGTTCTATCATCTCTACCCACTCCTTCAGGGAAAGGGCGTTATGGTAAGAAATCATATTCTTCCATAACTTTTTTTAGGATGAGACAATCACGACTAACCAAGAATGAAATAGTTTTGCGTATTGACAGACAATAGAGGCAACCTAGGGGCTACGATACATTATTGTGTCTACCGGTTTTGATATATACTAAGTCAACGCAGAGATGACATACTGCGAACATAAAGCGAGAACGACCTCGCTTTCCGGAACCCATCACAGCTCCTTCGCCCGGAAAACCTCCCAGCGCTCGCTCTCACCATTTTACATTCCACGGGGAAATATTTTTTTCCTCGGCCCGATAAAAAGAGGGAGACAGCCTCGGGCTAGAAGGAGACGTCGATAAAATCCATACTTATAATATTTCTTAGAGCACGCACACACTCTCCGGTTTCCCGATGGACAGGGAGCACGTATACGTGCCGGCATACGTACGGAGAGCTGTTTGCTCAATGTGATAGAGGCTGCTCTGTTGATACTAACTGTAGCAATAAATAATGGATAAATAATTCATAAGAAAGTTCATTCTTACAGCAGCGTCTTGAATGTCCGTGCTGTACCTACAAGCGAGATGGATAAAATACTTCGTTTCAAAACAAGAGGCGTAGTTTTTGCATATACCACATCTTGGGTAGTTGTAGATGTTTAAAGGCTTTTTCGATTGCTTCAGTAGGGTACCCGTGTTCAAGCTAGGGGGCTAGCGTCCTTAATTATGAAGATAGAGAAATGAAAATAACATAAAAATATGCCTTACTGCAAGAGCTTTTTTTATTTATAAAAGGTACTTTTTCAAAGACTCTTAAACTTTTTTTTCAACGAAAAGAGATATCGAAGAAATAACAAAAAATCCTGAAAAATTTAAAGGACTTCAAAGGTTTCGATAGGATTATAATTAAGGGTATATGTTTCGTTGTTATGTGTTATGCTTTCGCATGCGCGGTAATGCGCCGGAACGAACGCATTTAATATACTGTTAAGTAAAACAAAAATCCGTAATGAACAAAAGATTGCGGTTTGAGAACAAAACAAAATATTAAATACGTTACAATCATTTTAAAAGCACGGCTACATAAAACTGGATGGAAATCACGGACAATTTTCAGTGCTGATTCGGCCATCGTTCGTTCAATGCTTTGGTACCCCCCCACGCGTCAGCCCAAGCGGGATAAACCTTTCCACCAAGTAAGTAAGGAAGGGGGACCTACAGTTTCACATGGTTACCGGATCACAAAAAACGAATCCCTTAGTCGCCCCTTTAGGACATGCACGGGAAGAAATGCTGTGTTAGGCTTACATCATGAAGGCTTAGCCATCCATGTCCAGTTTGAAAAAAAACATCCAGTGTCTATAAAAAAATCTTGCAAGTAATTCCGTAAGCATTGAGTTAAGTCATGCTTACCTGCCTTTACTTGAAAACATATTGGGGAAAAAGTTTCTTCGCATTTTTTAAGAAAATTCAATTTTTTTTTTAATATGGCTTATTTACATTTAACTAAAGTATGTAGGTACCATTTTGTTCGATAACTTTTTGCCATCTTGTAGGTAGGGTCATGATCCCATTGCTATAGAAATATTGGGACTTCTGATCAATATACCGCGACAAGTGGTTTTGGCAGTCCTCTCGTGATGTTAACCTGACACTGCCTAAAGAATTCTGAAGAGACCTAAACAGGTGGAAATCTGAAGGTGCAAGGTCAGGACTATACGGCGGATGCATTAACACCTCCCAGCCAAACTCTCTTAGTTTTTGCTGAGTGGCTAAAGATGTGTGAGGTCTAGCGTTATCATGATGAAAAACCACACCCCTTCTGTTGATTAATTCCGGCAGCTTTCTCTCAACTTCTTGCTTTAATCTCATCAGTTGTTCGCAGTAGAGTTCAGAATCGATGGTCCTGCCTGGTGGTAACAGCTCATAATGAATAATGCCCTTCCAATCCCACCACACACACAGCATCACCTTGTTGCGAGTTAACCCGGGTTTCGCCACAGTCTGTGAAGCTTGACCGGCCTTTGACCACGACCTTTTTCGCACGTTCTTGTCGTACGTGATCCACTTTTCATCACCAGTTATCAGCTTCTTCAAAAATGGTTCGGTTTCATTACGTCGTAATAAAGAATCACAAATGAGTACACGGTTCATTAGGTTTCTTTCAGTGAGCTCGTGAGGTACCCAAATATCGAGCTTTTTTGTGTACCCAGTTTTTTTCAAATGCGCCAAAACTGTTTTGTGGTCAATTCCTAGTTCTTCAGCTACGTCGTAACTACTGATATGCCGATCTTGCTCCACTTTTTCAAAAATGGCATCCATTTTATCCGTAATAGGGCGACCAGAGCGACGTGCATCTTTGACATCAAAATTTCCGGATTGAAAACGCTTAAACCAAATTTGTGCTACTCTCACAGACACTGCACTAGGTCCATAAACATCGCAAATTTTTTTCGCGGCTTGCGTTGCATTTTTAACTTTTTTGTAGTAAAATTTTAAAATGTATCGAATTTCTTCATTAGATTCACTCATTTTGACAGTACGAAAAACAAATGAGAATCACACATTTTCCTAATTTGAATTTGGAATTATGTTCTTTAAAATTTAAACTTTCAATGATACCAAAACCAGCCAGATACAAATAGTATAGCCAAAGAGATTTTATTACAAGTTCATACATACTATAATGCGAAAAGACTTTTTCCCCGACCTATTATTAGCAGTGGAGACGTTCTGTGCTATCAAATAATAATACATTGACACAAAAAATAACATTATACATTTTATAAACAACATTATTTACTTTTCAATATTTAATCGAGCAGTAAATAAAAAAATGTGTAAGACTTTATTACCGTCGACACAAATAAAAAATCAGGAGAAAGGTTGAAAAGATCCGCAATAAATATTACCATTCAGAAAACAGGGGAGTTACGATCCTAAATTAACTCGCCTGGTGAACAGCCAAGTGAGTGATTAAATCTGACGTTTATATGCATTTTGTACCATGCTAACTGGTAAATGTCAACTCACTTGGTCGAATTACACGTTTTTTGATAGCATGGTATGACACTAAACGTCAGATTTAATCACTTTCATCCATTCAATCATTCGATAAAATATGGTCGAAGCGACAATGAAAAACGTCCGTGTTTTCCATCCAATTCAATGTAACCCTGCTCATAAAGGCAATGTCCTGGCATGGCACCTAATTCCATCGGGAATGCGGTGTGTTAGGTTCATATCATGACGGTCGAAGTGATATTAGCCATCCTTGTCAAGTCACATAAAAAAGTGTTAATTTCATAACATATAGTCAATTGTCAATTGATCATTGTAGAATGTATAAAACTATGTTGCAAAAAAGAACAGGTAAATCTGAATGTATCTACATCGGGATCGTAATGAAATTATTTACATGAATATTTCGATGTTTCTTTTATACATATACGTGCGACAAAGGCATGACATGTAAAAGTCCGCATAAACGTGAGCTAAAGTAATGAAAGTGAAATGTGCTACACGAGAAATCGCGCCTATATAAAAAGAAAATTCCGTCATTAGTTTTCCTCCAGCATCCTGTTTCCCCCGGCTATAAAGCCCGCACGCGCGCTGGGTGAGGGAGGGTGCGGCGTGCGGGGCGCGGCCCCACGCCGACCGCCGCGGGGGGAGAAAAAATGTACGACGCCATAAAAAATCAGCGTCCATTCGGTCCCGCAATTTTTACCCGTTTTTTCCCCCACGGAGGGTCGCCGTTGCCATGGCGATGGCGCTCGGAGTTGGGGGAAAGTCCGAGGCGCGTGGAATGTTGTGGACCCGCCCATTCTCGTTAGAAAGAGTATATATTCGGAGCGTTAAGATTTTACTTCAAATGGTTATTATCTGTGAAAGCACGCGAATGAAAATATGAAATACTGAAATACGAAAGCCAGCAAATACAGAACTTTAAGAATCGGGTAAAAACTAATTTAGTTTAATTAGTTCACCAATGGCAACGGAATAGATAAAGAATAAAATACGGATTCATTTCCTATCCCTCTGAAGATAGCAATAATTAATAACAAAAAAATCTTAACATTACAGCTGATATTTTCAACTGGTATTCAAGATGTTAGTAGGTATGGAAGAAAAGCGACCGAACTTCTATGTACTATAGTTATCAAACTCTAAAAGAGAAAGACGGTGGTGCAGCCACTGGCTATTGAATCGACGCCTCCGAATCACTAGGCATAAATACCGTTATACACAAAATACTGCGGTTTTAAAACGAAAATATACCTACTTTTAAAATATTTTAAAATCATTTTGATAGCAGGCTTCGACTAAATAACAAATGCAACTATTAGTCATTAGTAAGTTAAAATGTACCCCATAAAGTGATTTGTGGTAAGTGAGCCTAATGAATTAAGCAATTAAAGTTTATTATTTTAGTGCTCATTGCCAAACGATCACACGTTTTAGAATGACTATGTAAGAGATAGGAAGTCGGTTGCTTTAGACTGCGGTGATAACAAGAATCTCAAATACATATTTCAAAAATTTTAATGAGAGATGACTCGAACATTTGAAACTTTTCCGTTGTTTGGTTTCTTAAATACATGCAAATAAAGATTAGGTATTTGATTTGTAATTATTAACGATTTTGTAAATTCGATGATATATTTATATGCCATTTTAAACGACTGGGGTGCGGAGACTTTCCCATGAGGTCATGGGTTCAATCCCCGCACCGTTCACGCATCACGTATGTAAGTTCGTCACGACTGCAAGCTGTTTCTTGGTGCCAAAGTTTCCATTCCCCTACTAGGTGGTAGGGTTAAACCCGCTCGAGTTGGTTCAATGAAATGGTTCATTGGATTAAAAGATGGTCGGAGCGGCAATGAAAATGTATCCGTGTTTTCAATCCAATTCAACATCCTACTTAAGGTGCTGGTACCTACATAATTCCTTCGTGGAATGACCTGTGTTGGGTTTCATGAGGGTGGGTTTGGTATAAGCATAGCCTGCTGTATTGTTTTGTGTTTGCGTGTGTGTTACAAGCCATGAAGTAGGATTAGCAGCGTCCCATTTTCAGGTAGTGGTAGGCCTACCGATATCTTAGCTTTGTATGAAGGCTCTTTCTATCTTATCGAGCTGAGGTCAAAATATTATCGAAAGACGCTGATTCTAGCCTTGTTCTAGGTATTAATTAGCCTTTTCTTACTTAATTAATGTAACTGTATCTTTTAGCAATAGTTTTTATGAGTGAATGATCATAAATTGTTTGCTATTTCGTGATTGGAATTAATGTAACAAATTAATCATTTTATTAATACGTTATAATTAATTTGTTACTGTGAAAAATGTGCATTACTTTGAGAGTGGAGCTAAAATAAAATATATGTATTATTTATATTTAGTTTATTGGTTCTTATTTTCTAAGCACAAATATCTCCAAACATAGATAGATATTCAAACATTCATTTTCAATTATTGACGCAACTACCTAAGACACAAAAAATATAATATTTACTACATATAATCTGCAAACATATACAACTGTACATGTCATCATATTTGCTAGATATATCTACAAAAATGGCATAATTTATTTATGTAATAGAACCTGCCTCAAACACAAGGAAATTCATATCTACTACATATTTATCAATGACAATTTTCCGCGATTAAGGCAGGCCCTGGGATAGCTCCTAAATACTATTTGCTGTGTTGAGCTTGACTAATGATAATGTAATATGTCTAGTTCAATATGTTCGTAGGTAGATATATGAAGCTTCAGGAAGGAGTCATTTTAAAATACATATCTTTATCGTTTAATCTGTTGCATTGTCTAAATACGTTTTCACTTAAATATGCTGCTACATTGAACTTTTAGAATAGATATCGACATTATATATAGGATTCTACATTAAGAATTCTTCTTTATTATATAAATCTAATCTTATTTAATCAAATAATGCATATAGTGTGAAACAAAATAATTCTTAAACAAAATAAAACCACCTAAATTATATATAACTAAACTAGCTCTTTTATTTAACAGAATGGGACTATAAGTACTCGGAAACATTTAAATCCAGTCACTGTCACACATATTTTGGCGCACACACTTCACTAACTTTCTTGTTTATGATTTTTAGAGGTTCACTGCTTGTAGAAACACCACTTATTTACATAATAACAACCAAATCAACACATTTGAGTCAAATCACGAACGAACGAATCAAGCGCACTTCATAGCTGGCGGCACTAAGCATACTGAAAGGCGGGCCGGTGTCGGAGCTACCTGCGTGTAGGCCTACGACTCGACGTACCGAATTTCTACTTCACGGCTTGTAACACACACACAAACGCAAAACAATACAGGAGGCTATGGTATAAGCAATCCATGTCTAGTTACCTAAAAAAAACATAACGTACAATGCCATCACCCTAGACCCACACATTTGACTTTGACACACATACGTTTTCCTTGCAATTGCCAATGCCTACTGTGGCGCCGAGGGTGAGGCGCTCTGTACAAAATATGTAATGTTGAAGAACTTTCCTTGGACGATGGTAAACATTTTTTAATGGGCTTAGAGAAAATATTATTACATAACGTGAAATATTTATTTTATAACTTATTATTGTTGGATATGTAACTGGGTATGCGTCGTGTGGTACTGCGATCAATAACGAGCGCCAGAACATAATGTTAAGTAATTCCCAGAATTAGCCTCTTGCTGAACCAAGGAAAAAACATTTCGGTACTGAATGCGGCGGCGGGCATGTCCACTCTTTTGCTGGTCGTAGCCAGTAGAGCCGGACGATGCTGCCGATAACTCTTCTGCGTCGTGCGGCCGCGCGTCCCCCGGCGGTGGCGGCGGCGGCGCGCGGGGTTGCGGGGCGGGAGGGGGAGGTGGGGAGGCGGGGTGAGTGCCGGGGAGGGGCCGGGTGACGAGAATTATGTTCGCTCCGATATTATCTAGATATTATACAAACATTTATATCTATAAATGTACGTACATCCTGTCTAAATACACTAAACAAAACAAATATAGAAAGAAACTAGACACTTATTTCTTACATAGATAATAATCCCCTCTTGTGTCTTACGAAGGAATCTGCGAGGCTGGCTTTGTGATCGGGCCGGGAGCTACGGAAAAGACAGGCTCAACAAGCAGGAGAGTCTATCCTGAAACATGCACGGGAAGTTTAGTAGTCCAATTGTTTTATGTATTTTACTTGCAGGAACCCAGCACGAAAATGTTGATTTCGTGTTTGTTATGGAGACAAAACCATCACCGATATTATACAATCCTAATAATGTCTTTACAGATATGAAATTAAAGCACGCTTTTTTAGGGTTTCGTACCCAAAGGGTGAAAACGGAACCCTATTACTAAGCCTCCGCTGTCCGTCCGTCCGTCTGTCACAGGGCTGTATCTCGTGAAACGTTATAGATAGGCAGCTGAAATTCTCGCGGAGTGTGTATTTATATTGCCACTATAACAACAAATAGGAAAAAATAAATTAAATTTAATTTAATAAATTAAAATAAAAAAAAAATCACGTTTTTTGTATGGGGCCCCCCCCATCCAAAAAGCATGATTTTTTTGTGTTAAATTTTGTACGATGGTACGGAACCCTTCGTGTGCGAGTTCGACTCGCACTTGGCTGTTTTTTTAACGTTCTCATAATCTATGTTACGCGAGTTAACTTCCCAGGGTAATTTGAGAAAAATTGGTTAAACTTCGTTCCATATTAACTGCCAAACGACGTGATATTCGGCCAAGTGAGCCGAAATTTACCATTAAGGTGGCCCAACCCGGCGGTACTAACTCATTCGCGGGCACGGTACAAAACTGTGCTGTTGCGCTCTGGGACCTTCTCTGTTTCAAAGAAAAATACAGGCTTCGTGATGAGGAAGATGCAACATGTCCACAAAAAAGACAATGTGCATAGTGTATGATTTGGTAAGATTTACGTAAATTTTAATTACAAAACGACTTATAGCTAAAAGTAAACCACGACTGCTGTAGTCAAACATCTAACAAAAGCTAAATTGATTATAAATTTTCATGAAACAAGTTCAAATATTGTATTTATACTTACGCAACTTCACTTAAGATTTTTTTTTGCAACCTGACATGGGTGGTTAAGGTGGCCCATCCCGGCGGGACTAACTCATTCGCAGGCACGGTACAAAACCGTGCTGTTGCGCTCTGGGACCTTCTCTGTTTCAAAGAAAAAGACAGGCTCCGTGATGAGGAAGTTGCAACATGTCCACAAAAAAGACAATGTGCATAGTGTATGATTTGGTAAGATTTACGAAAATTTTAATTACAAAACGACTTATAGCTAAAAGTAAACCACGCCCGCTGCAGTCAAAAATCTAACAAGAACTATGTCTGATGACTAATGCGCCGTTCTTGCGCAGTTCTTACTTTATCATTGCGTAATCCACCTCCAAAGTTATAGTGTAAAACACGCGAAAAATTCGAACTTTCCGACCATATAACTTAGAAACCAAACACAATTGTACAATGCCAACGGTCATCAGACACCTAGTTCGATCAAATAAATCTATTTTGAGCAAAATTTTAGATCTCTGACAAGAAATATGGGCGTGATCTTCTTTCCCCGTTTGCATGGGGAGTTGAGCGGGATTGCCCACCTTAAATTATTTACTCACTTGCCTGTTCACCCGAACAGTTAATTTACCAGTGGGTACCATACATGGCCGATTTAAAAAAGTTTTTTCAAACTGAGCGAGTGGTTATAAAAATAAGACCTTGAGTAGACACACCAACTCGATCTCCGGATGGTTTGTGTGTTAGTTATTATGTATTATTATGATTAGGGATTTTCTATAACGTATATACTTGACCTATATACATACAAGCAAAAATCCCGCTCATTATTTGACTCAACACATTTTTTTCCGCCTCTATTTTTCTTGTGCTTTGTTTGCTCACGAAAATGTAGGATAATTGATTCCCGAATATTATGTTACAGCGAGCTTGGGAAATCATTCATCAAAGTCCAGCGCTTTTGTGTTGAGTGGCCTGGATATTCCTATATCCATTTGTGGGTACCATTTCCTTTTGAATATCATAAACTTTGATTATATTGAACTTTTTTTTGTGATCACATTTCATATGAAAGTAACTTTTTTTGTGTCCGAAAGTGTATTATAGAAGGAGGTACGTTACTTTTCTTCTGCTTTGGACCATTTTGTAAGTTTTTCTCAAATAATTTGAAGCATTTTTTTCTTTGGCAATGAAAGTACACCAAGATTGCTTTGTTTAGATAGAGTACGGAGACACAGAACTTTCTCGACATATACGATTGGGAAAAGACTAAACATAAAACAAAAATATGTATTTAAATAAGGGTAATTTTTAAAATATATTTTCAGAAAAATGGTAATTTCACAACCATTACAAACATACAAAATATCACTAATAAACGAAAGGCACTCTTCGTCTCGATTGTATAGTTTTCCTCGTTCGGCGAAAATAAAACTTTATTGCAGGGGATCAAACCCGGAGTCCTCTGACCAGGAAGCCCCATACGAACCGCTGACCTAATCAGCTACATTCGCCTATATCAATGGAGGGGAGATTTTTTTCTAGACAATCTCCACGTTGGTGAGTGCTGGTCAATATTGGGTGGCAATTTGACGCTCGCTGCAGAGCGCTGTTTGTATTGAACCGACTTCTGACGTTCATGCGAGCGTTCATGTCCTACTTATTCGTGAGCAACAAAGTGAATATCGGTTACCTATCTACTGTTTGCACGAGCGTCTGCTTCTTGAGTGCGATTGTCTGACATTTTGTTATCCGATTTAATAAATAAAGCGTTCTTTAGAGATGCAAATTGGTAGATATTTACTGAATTCCACATAGTTACAACTATTTTAGATAATAATTAACTCTGTGATCTGGCGGGTTACCATGCAAACTTAACTCGCCGGGTAAACAGCAGGTGAAAAGGCATGTCAGTGATTAACTCTGACGTTTAGTTGCCTATCATACCATAATGGCTGTAAAAACAGGTGTCAATTCTGGCAAGTGAACTGAAATTTACCAGTTGGCATGGCAACTAAACGTCCGATTTAATCACTCCTTTGCCCGTTCACCTGCTATTCACCTGGCGAGCTATTTACCATGGTAGCCCCCCTGAGCTGACGACACCTCCTATAATTATCTCCACAGAAGCGTTTACCCACTCCACTTCCTACGACTATGTACTGCATCTAAGTTAAAAAACGCCCCAACTCATTTTTTACTCGATAAAAAACTCCAAAGCGGCGCTCATTGGCTCGAGTTCACCCAATAAAAAGCTCCCGGAGGCGCGTCGCGTCGCGTCGCGGGTCGCGGGCGAGGCGCGAGCGCAGCGCGTGCCTATTCACATTCAAATATCGAACGTTTCCGAAAAAGAAACGCTCGGAGGTGGCGTGCGCGACTTGTTGTGCTACATAAAAATACACGCGTGCGCAGGAAAAAATATAAAAGAAATGGAGGGAAGTGCTTTCAGAAATAGTAATTTCGGCTCCCCTTCTCCGTTTGGGCGAGGGGAGCGAGCGACTTGATATATTGCCGGCATTACTTGGGGATTTCAATAATACAGATTTTGTTACTTTTCTAAAATGTAAGATTTGTCAAATTTGGGTTTCTATGGAAGTGTATATTTTTATTTAGCTGGATATTTACAAAGAATACATAGGTAGATATGTAGTTCCTTTGAGTAAAAGGCAAGAGGTTTGAAGGGTAAATGTAGAGTCGTGCGTGGAACATAATAATTATTGTTGAGACCTAGGTACCTATAAACATTAGTCCATTAAAATAACTGATTACTTACTGATTGTAGTATAGTTACAGTCGAGGGGTCACTCACTCAAGGAATCTGGTGTACAATCGTTTGGGAATCTCAAGAATCTTAGGTGGGAGTCCGAGGAATCTGGTGGGAGTCCGGAGAATCTCGGAAATCTTATGTAATCCCGAGTAATCCTAAAGAATCTGGAAATCCCAAGGAAATCATTGGGAATCCTATCAAATTCATGGAAATCTCGGGTAATCTTAGGCGGAGTCCGAGGAATCCGATGGGAGTCCGAGGAATCTGGAAATCTTATGTAATCCCGAGTAATCCTAAGGAATCTGAGAATACCAAGGAAATCATTGGGAATCCTTTCAAATTAATGGAAATCTCGAGTAATCCTGGGCGGGAGTCCGAGGAATAGGAAAATCTTGGGTAGTCTCGAGTACTCCCAGGGAGTGTAGGAATCCTAAGCGAATCATTGGCAATCCGATCAAAGTCTTTGTAATCTCAGATAATCTTGTCGGGGTCGGACTAAACCGGTTGTATGCTTAGTCCGGTGCAATTCTAGTACAGTACGTAAGTTTTGACAGGTTAGTTCTGAATAAGACTGTAAAGGTTTTTAAAATAAGAGTACCTTATCTCGAGTACGTGAAATATTTACTAGGTTTTTAAATATAGACTTTTATAACGGCCCAGGCAAAGAAATAATCAACTTTGACCTAATGATGGCTGAGATACTAAGGGATTTCGAAAGATCGGAGTACCTCATCGTGAAGTTGAGTATGTCAAATATGTATTATGGCTTCAAAAATGGTATTGCATAATGCATCAGGCAAAAAAAAACAGGGCTGACCTAATGATCGCTGAGATAATACGGGATCTAATCTAACAATGATAGCGCGGCCGTGGGCGCGGCCGCCAGTTTGCGAAGAAATCACGCACACGTGTGCGCACGAGTGTGCGCAGCGCGCACCCCGCGTGTGCCCGACGACACAATTCCAAAACATATTCAGCCGTATTCAGAGTAAACCTGTCAAAATTTAGTACGGGATAAGCACCGGATTAACCAAACAAAAACCGGTTTAGTCCGACCTTAATACGCGTACTAAGCGAATAGAAGGTTATCATGCGTATACTACTTTTTAGGGTTCCGTACCGAAAGGGTGAAAACGGAACCCTATTACTAAGCCTCAGCTGTCCGTCCGTCCGTCCGTCTGTCACAAAGCTGTTACTCATGAACCGTAATAAGTACGTAGCTGAAATTTTCACAGAGTGAGTATTTAATTTGCCGCTATAACAACAAATAAGTAAAATTTAAAGATAATAAGAAAATACAAATAATATGATTTTTTGGTGTTAAATCATTTACGATGGTACGGAACCCTTTGTGTGCGAGTCCGACTCGCACTTGGCCGGTTTGTTTACTGTGTTTATTGTATGTATTTTGATTAAATAATTAGATGATTGTAGGTATGTTGTGAACCGAGCTCGGGGCGGACTAACTTTACTACGCGTATTAAGGTCGAAGTAAACCGGTTTTTGTATGGTTAGTCCGGTGCTAATCTCGTACCAAGTTTTTACAGGTTCACAGTGAATACGACTGCAAGGGATTTCGAAAAAGAAGAGTACCTACCTAATCGCGAAGTTTTCTACGTGAAATATTTGCTAAGGTTTCAAATATAGCCTTTTATAATGACCCAGGCAAAAAAAAAATCAACCCTGACCTAATGATGGCTGAGATTCTAAGAGATTTCGAAAGAGCGGAGTACCTCATCTTGAAATTTAGTATGTGAAATATGTACTGTGGATTCAAAAATGGTATTGTATAATGCCTCAGGGAAAGAAAAAATCAGCGCTGATCTAAAGATCGCTGAGATAATATGGGATCTAATTTAACCGGATTCCGCCTGGGTAAATATGTCCAAAACGAATATCGCACGGCCACGGCGCGGGGGCTCCCCGCCCGCCGCGCCGTTGCCGTCTCCTGCGGGCGCCGCTCGCCCCCGCCGCCCGTGCCCGCGCTGTTGCCGCCTCGCGCGGACGCCGCGCCCGTGCCGACCCCCGCCGCCGGCCGCGCCGCCCGCCTGTCTGCGATGACGTCACGGACACGTGCTGCGCGCAACGCGCAATTATAAGTCTCTATGAATCGTTGGTGGTCACTAAGAATCTTTAGAAATCCCGAAATCATTGGAATGTACCAAAAATGTGTTGGTAGTCCTTAAAAATCCAGGTAATCTTTGGTAGTCTCTAGGAATCTTTGGTAGTCCTCAGAAATCTTACGAAATCCCAGTATATTTGAAATCTCCAAGAATCTTTGGTAGTCTTTGGAAATCTTTAGGAATCTCCAGGAATCTTTGGAAATCTTTAGGAATCTCTAAGAATCTTTGGTAGTCTTTGGAAATCTTTAGGAATCTCCAGGAATCTTTGGAAATCTTTAGGAATCTCTAAGAATCTTTGGTAGTCTTTGGAAATCTTTAGGAATCTAGAAATCCCAAGGAAATCTTGACTACTGGGAATCTGGTGTAC
Organism: Incurvaria masculella; assembly: GCA_946894095.1. Lineage (NCBI taxonomy): Eukaryota > Metazoa > Arthropoda > Insecta > Lepidoptera > Incurvariidae > Incurvaria > Incurvaria masculella. The sequence continues at coordinate 17,264,049 of OX335648.2, read as the reverse complement.
ACTTTTTGCTCGAGTGACTAACCCCTCGGTTACAGTACCCTACAGTTGTTTTATATCGCGAAGGCTCATTCTCCTGGCGTAGCATTATAAATTATTAGGTGCTCCTGTATATTTGATTGTGTTACGCACACAGATAAATTTCTTCATGATAAAAAGGAAAAATCTAATAAAGAAGTTATAAATAGGTATTTTTCCAAATAACATAGATCAAAATACTTGTATTTAGTTAATGTTATGATTATTTATTTATGAATCCATAGTTATATTTGGAGACGACATATTATGTAGTTACCTATTTAAAATAATGTACCCACACACCCTGTCGAATCATCAATGTATAGGACGGTTCTAATGACGATTATGAAAACATTGCTACCTTTAGGACCATACCTATAACGTAAATGATTCGATCGAAAATAACTGTTTGGTTTAACTAATAAAATAGCGCCCAATGCGTAAACACCGAATTTGAATCCAAATTTAGAATGTTTGAAAAAAGAACGCGGTGGGGCGATGGCGGCGCGGCGCGGCATGTCATGTAGAGTCGGCGGCAAAGTTACCGACGCATGCGCGGCGCGACCGCCAGCTGAACAATCCATCTCGGGAGCACATAAGGCACGCGACACCCCCACGATTCTAATTATTTCATTTTATTTTTAAATTGTTTTTTCAACTCCACAAAGATCCCCCTCATGTACCTATCGGCCGCCCGGCGTCAAAACAGTACATAGGTAACTCCCCTTCCAAAAATAATAGCTCCATCCGAGCGGCGTTGTTTCAAATTGGATACGGGTCCATAGTAATAAATTGATGGCTTTAACGAAGCTTTAGAGAGCGGCGCGTGAATAACGATAATTAAATTGTCCACATAAAATTCTGTTAGACATTCCAAGTGAATGTATTTCGAGCTGTGTTTTATGAAAATGTCTAAGAAACTTGAAGCATAAAAGAGAATGAAATTGTGGAAGAATTAACGTTACTGTGTGTTTTTGTCAATTTTTTTCATGTACTTACCGTAAGTGAGAAGACCTCAGAAATTATTTATCTTTCGAATGTAAGTGATTGTACCTACATATAAAAACTTCTGTGTAGAATTTTGGAAAACGTATCGTTCGAAACCAAACCCACTCAATACCATATATTTATGGTTTCATCAACTTTGCATGATTTGCTTTTGGTATCAAGTGCTATTTTGGCGTGCCACTTCATTTCTTCCCGTGCATTTCGTAAAAAATGACAAAGGGCTTCGTCGCTCGTGGTACGGATTCGTAGGCGTAGGGTTAATCCAATCGCATTGAATAAACGATGCTCGAAGCGGAAAAATAAATGTTTTTCCTGTTCAATGTAGTCTTGAAATATACATATAGAAGGTTTTGGCATGGCACCATGGTTATATCATGACAGTATAGAGGTCGTATTAACCGTCCATGTCCACTTGCATATAATAAGTATAAACTCTCCATAAAGGAGATCATGGTATATGCTATAATACAACTACTACTTCTGTACAAATCACAGATTAGGCCGGTTATAGAATACTGTAGAAGGTTGTCCCCAGTACCTGCTGGCGTCCTTGGACTCAATTCAGCGCCGAGCGGTCCAGAGAGGCGACTTGATATTATACACGTAAGTATTAGAAACCGAGAGTTGCATTTGTTCTAAAGTGCCGATTCAAAGCCATGTGGCGGATTTAATTGGATGTGCGTAGCGCCCCAGGCTTGGGGGCGGTGGAGGCGCGGTCGGCAGGAGAGCGCTAATGAAGCCCGCTGCGCACCGCAACCCCCCTCCCTCTACCCTCGCCCCGTCGTGCCCCACCCCGCGCCAGTCCGGCTGCTGAGTCTAGGCGTCTCTCGGCTCATAAACTAGACCAGCTGTGGCAAAAGGGTAGTCCGCGGAACCCAGGGATTCCGTGGAAGGGTCACAAGGGTCCCGAGAGGTCACAAGGGTCCCCATGAAAACGTGGAAAGATCATGCGCATATTTCTTGTCGTAGATCCAAAACTACTACTTAAAATATACTAAAATCAGATTTATGTGATCGAACTAGATGCTTGATGACTATTGGCATTGTAAGATTGTGTTTGATGTCTAAGTTATAAGGTCCGAATTTTGCGCGCGTTTTACACAAAGGGCTTGGATTACTCAACTATACAAAAAAAACTTAGTCATCAAGCCTACCTTGTTCCATGAAGAGTGTTGCATCTTCCTGATCACTAAGACCGTCTTTTTCTTTAAAACAGAGACAGTGCCAGAGCGCAATTATTGTGCTGTTATCACAGAACAAACTTTGTTCTGTGCCTGTTATAATAAAATATGGTGAAATTTTTTATCATCGCACACTAAATGGTTACGGGCAGTAAGTTTACTTTAAAGTAAAGAGCACGGAAGGCCGGAAGTGGCTATCGCAACACATTCGTACGGCTGCAGCATAGCACGAGTAATAAGTTCTAACCATAGAACTTTTTAATGGTGCTAACTGTAGTTAAATCGCTGACTAATTCGGGATGAGCAACATGAGTTCTTTCGATCATATTAAGAAATATAATTCATTTCAAAGTCGCTTTAAAAGGTAATTTACAAAACTAAGCCTGGTTTTCTCCAAGTACTGATTAATTTTAATCGACACTTAAAGGTCCTTTATTACTAAAGTGACCATTACTGGTATTGATTGCAAGCTGCTTAGAAAGGCCCTTAATATGTGGCGATTAAGCTAATCAGCAGTAGGTGAAAAAGGCTTTAAATGTTTTTATTTTAACGCGACATCTGCCTTCCACAAAACGGCTTTTAAGGTATCGAAAAACTAACGTCTAGACTAGAACATGTTCAGGCGTTTCTAACGGATGCCATATTTTCCTCGATATTGCCACGTAACTTTTTAATTTGCTAACGTATTTTTGAGATAAGTCTCATCAATGTTATTGGAAAATCTACACGATCTGATAAATCTGTTGAGATATTGTGTTTATATGAAAACAAATGATTATTTAATTTGGGGCTGATGCGTGCACATAGATAAAAACATTAGGGTTTCTACATAAAGCATAGGGGTATTGATCATTTTAATGAGATTCCGCTCTTTCGAAGGCTTCTCTATGATTTACCCGTATCGGTAATGATGATATATGAAGATATGAACAACGGCAGTGACGACATCGTACATGGATGGGCCAAGGACAACGCCTACTAGCATATTAGTGATATTGTCATAACACATGATATGGGTGCTAGGTTTCTTGCAATAACCTTCCTTTAATTGCTCGGCAACGTTTAACTGGATGGAAAACATGGAACAGCTTCGACCATCTTTAATTCGATGCGATGGTATTCGCATATGTATATGTACCTGGGCGGGTGCCACCTAAGTTAGGGAAAGAACCTACAGTCTTGTAATCCGAATTAGAATTTAAATATGTCATAGTGAGAGTTCATTTTAGAATTGAAAATGCTTTTTCGATCGCTTCAGTATGCTACCCGTTTTCAAGAAAATTGCGACCGGAGGAAATGTAAATAGTATAAAAAATGCGTTACTTAACTTTTAGGACTTTTTATGAAAGGGGAATGTTCCTGGAGAATTTGTAGGACTTAAAAATGATTCTATTTGGTTTCGATAGGATTAAAGGTAGATATTTAACCCTAATCGGAGACACGTTTTAAGTATTTGATTAATATGTACACTTTTGGGTATTTTGAACGCGTAGTTGATTTTATTTTTAAATACTTACACACAATTTTCTTGCATAATATTTTTTTATCAGCCTGATTGTACGCGTGAATTTGTATGTATAGATCCCTATGATACAAACACATTCAAGTGAAATCATGAGATGCATCGACCTCTTTAATGACGACCTCTTTCACATTAACCCAAAAATGTTTTGCTTGCATTTTCAAGAACAACGTTGGTCAAGAATGCCACAAAACATAAATTTTAATCGTGGGAGGTAGACATTAATCAGTTGAAACTATCGTATCTTAAATCTTTGCTACCTGGCCACCGCCCACGTGTCACCCACCGTGACAAATATCACAGTTCTAGTGTAATGCCATTATTATATATGTTCTTTGCTAATGTTGTGGTTTTTTGTAAGCGGCAGCGACATTTTTTTAAGGCAAGCGAGTCATATGACGTGCGCCAGGACCTCACATATTATAAGCTAGCATAGCTTACTTTGGACTTCTGGATCTTTTTGTTTGGTTCAATCAGTTTAATTGAAACAAAATAGTCCACATAATATTATGATATATGTGTAGACCATAATACATATAATTTCGGAAAACATCAATCTATACGTATAGACCAACCGCATCAAAAACGTTGGAAGGACATATAAGTAAGAGATTATGCGGGTGATAAAAAAAATGGGATATAGGTCATTCTCGACTTTATCTATCCATGGTATTACAATGATTAGATGGAAGTATTTTGTGGTCATAATCCTAAAACAATAGCCGATATCAACTAATGGCTAACTTGATCGGATAAAAAAATATATTTTCTCAGAGCAAAGTAGGTAAATTCACACTAAATAAACTATGTTAACGTGTCTCTTTAGCAGGAAAGGCATTTAGGGACACAACGATGAGTCAACATCGCCGGGTTCGATTTGAGGAATGGTAGGAAAGTTTGACGTTACCTTTTGTTCAAATTGCTTTAATTATCCTGATAAAAATTTCAAGCCTTATGCAGCAAAATACAATGCCTTTGAAAGTGAAAAACCCAACTAGCCTGCGGATAGCAATGGGTTAACTCTATAGATACTAAAAATAAAATGATGAGATTTCTCTTAAAAATGATTTATCTTAATGAGGAAGTTGCCATCGTAAATTAGAGTCAGAGTTACGTGGCAAAAGCAGTTTTATGGAATGAAAATAGTTACCTGTTTTATTACTTTTCGCTCTGAAGAAACATGAAAAAACCGGCAAAGTGCGAGTCGGACTCGCACACGAAGGGTTCCGTACCATCGTACAAGATTTAACACAAAAAAAATCACGTTTTTTGTATGGTTCCCCCCTTTAATTCTTATAATTATATAATTTGTTGTTATAGCGGCAAATTAAATACACACTCTGTAAAAATTTCAGCTGTCTACCTGTTACGGTTCTTGAGATACAGCCCTGTGAAAGACGGACGGACGGACGGACGGACAGCGGAGGCTTAGTAATAGGGTTCCGTTTTCACCCTTTGGGTACGGAACCATAAAAACGGCGACGAAAAGAAACATTCATAACAAAACGATTCGAAGTAAATGACGCTTTATGGATTTTATTACAATTGATTGAATTTCTACTAGAGATCAAAAGCTAGTTTTGTAGTTTTTTAGATATTTTTTACAGATTGTCTTATAGAATAACTCAACAATATTTTTAAATCGATGGTTTTTCACGGTTTGAGTCCAGGGGGTCCATTCAGAGCAAGAGTGAGTTCGAGTTCGGGAGTGAGTTAACCTAAAAATAGCTGGGAAATATATTATTATTTAAATAACGGAACCGTTATTTATACTTCCAACATATTTACGGGACAAACCAGATTTTTACCTAACTGTAATGATGTTCTAGAAGTGTGGAAACAGTAACTATTTAAAAAAGTGAGTTGATATTTAGTGGCGAATTCGAACTCATTCTTACTCTGAATGGACCCCCTGTTTCCGCAAGGGCTTACAGGAAAATAAAAGCTTCTTACTACTTTTACTTGTTGCAATCATGATCGACTATTGAATAAATTACAAGTAGCATGAGTCAATGGGGATCGACAATCTTAAAAAATTAAACATTTATTTATCTACCCTCGCCGATGGCAAAAAATGTGGGACAACGCATGGATAATGATACGTTTCAGCTGTTGGTCATTATGGTCAAAAAGGACACATTCAAGAAGTGTACTCGGTAACTTTTTACAAAGCGCGAAAAAAATGCCTTTTTTATTTTGGAAATGGGCACAAAAGCGGCGAGTAATGTGCGCGGGTGTACGGCGATTATGGACCGTTTTTGCACAAAAAAGGTCTTTAGGAACAATTGTAAATTTTCTGGAAAGATACGATTTATGTCATCAGTAGCCTTTTGTGGTGTCCGGGTGTACTTATTTATTGGTCACTTGCACAATTACGGTGTCCGATTCCACGATCCTGACTTGAGGAAACAACGCAATGCTTAGCAGCCTTTTGTTCGGTGACACCGTTCTTTATTGCAAACACATGTGGTAGATTTATTATTTCCTATGTTGTAAAACTTGTGGTTTTTGTTTTATAAAAAAGTCTATTACTCTTTGTGATGGATTGTGACCTTGCTTTAAATATGCAAAATAATATTATAACGCTGAGCGGCGCGGGGACTAATTTTCCATATCAGACGGGTTCTATTTCCGTTCATGCACAACTTTCTTTCTCTTTATCTCCTCGCCATTAACGAAAGAAGGTTGAAACATTAATAAAAATTGTAATCTTACTTACTAAAATAAATCACTTAAAATACTTACTTATGAAATATAAATTAACGGTCGCATAACGGGCTACGGTGATACTTACATGTAACAAATAAACATGTTTTTATATAAAGTTTCTTTGTGTAAAATTGGAGAAAACTAACGCGGTTAGGCTGCAAGACCCATCTATATTCAAAATGTGTTTGAATGTTATATATTTTTCTTTCTTTACCACAGTTAATATACCACAGGTAAAGCGTTAAAACAAAGTAGTGTTGTAGGAGCCACGGAGATCGTCTCCATGGTAGCGGAGGGACTGGAAGACGCACTGCCCATGAGAGGTTTGCCAGTCCATGAAGGCATATCTTCTTTTTTACATATTCTGTTTTCTTTAATATTCGGTCTTGCTTCACGGTCGATTCTGCATACATATCTTTTCCTTATATTTACATTAGTGTTTATATAATTGAGATTTAGGTATCACACTTCTCAATGGTATTTGATGTCTTGATAAAATTGGCCAAGTATTCGGTTACAAAAGTACCAGCTACATCCGGTTTCAACAGCCGCGTTCAGCAGGCAGTCGAATAGGGGCGCACGTCACGCGCGTGACGTTCTCTGCCGCCAGCAACGACGACGACGGGTCGGGTCGTGCGTGACACGTCGACGACTCGAGCCCGCTGGTGTGACATGAACGAGGGGCTGGCGGCTGACAGGCGGTGTCAGCAGCCTGCTCCGCACTCACTCTCGGGAATTTGACGGTTTCGCATCTTTGATTTTGACGCCATATCTACCAACATTTATGGTGATGTCAAAAAGGGTTATGATTTCTTAAATCAATGTTTTTAGATCTTATGTTTTTTATGGAGCCTGACGTGGTTGGCACATTAGCCCTATACATCAAATTCCCGAAGGAATTAGGTGCCATGCCAGGACGATCCCTTTATGAGCACGGCTTACACTGAACTGGATGGAGAACACGGTCATTTTTCATTCATTACCGGCAGGGCGAGCACGGAAATTTTGATATTTGCGACGCACAAAATAAAGATCGCAGGAAAGTCAAAACTACCAACCCAAATTTAAGGTACTCTGCATAAATTACTTTTATGCTGTACACGTTAAGCTTTATGACAAGTCAATTTACGGTCACATTTAGTGCTTGTGTTGATGCGTGATAGGGCAGCTAGTGCTACCAAGAACACTGTCATCCGATGCCAGAGAATGCTTGTTTGTTCATTAGAGCGTAAGATTATGGTAAGTAAAGCTGCTGTCACACGTCGCGAGTACTAGTAGCTTTTGCTATCAACTTTTAGCAGCAGTCGTTGCAAATGCTACTAGCAGAGAGGGCCAGGGGGGAACCCCGCCATCACCCGAAGTAATTGTAAAATATAAATTTGCTGATATGTAAAATAAACATTTGTTTAGTAATTATTCCCACACAGTTGATTAAATAAAACACAATATTTGTACATATTTCATCACACGACACCATCAAATTCTATTTGATTTGTTGCATTATTTTTTAAACGTCACTGTCAGTGTCAACCTTGTTTGCGCCTTAACTGTTTTTTTTAAACCATTTGTTTAAACTATTTAACCATTTAAACGTTTAAACCACGGTTACTCAAAGAACCAAATCCACTCACCTCGCGAAACCAGGCATTTGCTTTCTAATATAATGCACTATTGTCCATTCGATGATTGTAATGTGGTCATACGTGGTAATATTGGTAACAGCCTTTAGTAGCAGCTCTTAGGTTGCTTAGTGGCGAATGCTGCTAGCAAGTGCCCTGTCACCCGAAGCCAAAAGTCTTCTAGTACGAGAGCGGACCGTCGTCAACCCTACGTCATCGAGTAACACCATGGGACCCATTTGTGGTTGTGCGGATTAGAATAGGCTTCCTAAAAATACTAGGTTGCCTGACCCAAACCTGGAACGTTTTGTGCAGTAGGTAATATTAAATCACTTTTTTGGTAGAATTTAACGTCATCGAGTAACAACATGAGACCTAGCACAATCGGTAAAGGTCATCAAGAAAAGCTAAAAAAAAGTAGGTTGGCTCGTCCTACCCTGGCACGTTCTGAGGTTGGCCGGTTTTAAAATGTCAAAAAATAAAAAAAAATACGTCATCGAGTAACAAGATGACAATACCACCATTCGATAGTCTTATGAACATACTTCATAAAAAAATTAGGTTGGCTGCCCTCAGCCTGGCACGTTTCCTACGCGGCCATGTTGAACGTCGGATGCGCCCAGTTCTTATATTCATCAATTGTTAAATTAATATAATATAACAGTTTTGTGATATGTCTATCTATAAACAGTGATGTTTTTATTGATCAGAACTCATCTTGAATAGGGTAAAAAAAACCAAAATGAAATATTTGTGATATAGGTACTGATTGATTACGTGATATTAGGGCATTGTCGTATCTAATTATTAACTAAGTTTAACTCAAGTTAACTTTAGGTTATGATGCACATAGTTCCGCATACTTGAAGAGTAAAAACCGGAAGTTTCATATACATATGCTTTCGGAATCTACCGTATGGATCATTCAACGTAGGGAATCGCAACTCCAGTCAGCCCATGCCTACGGCATTAGAGGCGCACGCTTTAAATTCTGCCACGGGCCTCGTTATTACAAAATTTTAATCAGATTGTATGTAAACATAACGTAATGAAGATTTTTTAATAGTCATAATAAAATAAATCGCCACAAAACTTAAACCCATAAGTGAAGTATCTCAAAGTTACTATTCTTTAATTCACATGAATTTAGGGTAAATATTCTAGAGTATATTTCCATTCTTTAAACATTTCAATGTATATGTTTTCTATAAATATATACGCAACGTTGCCGGGTCTATACAAAAGTACATGTCCACATCGTCACTCACATATTAAGGAAGTTTAGTAAGCTTTGGCGTCACTCTCTTTTCTTTATTTACGTATCTCTTTTAATTTATCGTAACAAAGTTGCAATGTATCCAAACCGAAGCGGAATTTTAAATTAACAGCTCTTAAGTCGTAGGTATAGTTTAAATAATACCTGAAAAGCTCTGTAAAAATATTTATGTATTAGTTATAGAAAACATATACATTTATATGTTTAAAGGATGGAAATAACCATGAATATTTAACCTAAAGTCCTGTGAATAAAAGAATAGTAACTTTGTGGCGATTTATTTTATTATGACTATTAAAATTCTTCATTACATTAGGTTTACATTCAATCAAATTTGAATTATGTAATGAGGAGCTCCGTCGCCGAATGTAAAGCGTGCGCCTCTAATCTCGTAGGCATGGGCTGACAGGGGTTGAAGAAAGGACCTTAAAGCGATGCACACTCCAGTGGCAACAAGAAAACATTTTAAAACCTGTGTACGATTTAGTCCTTCTGATGAGTTATTATTCTTACAGCAAAAAAAACGACATAATATTAAACCTTTAAATGCTACCACCTACAAAAAAATAAGAGTACAATGGTTTGAGAACAGTCAGTCAATCCGTCAGCGTGTTTGCGACCACTGTGGGACATACGCCTCTCCAATCCTTCTCCAGTCCTACCGGCCCTCAGCGGTACGGACCCACTGCTTTCCCCGACGCACTTGATGCCGTCTTTCCACCTGGTGGGTGGTTTTCCCACACTCCGTTTGCCTGTCCACGGCCGCCAGTGTAGGACACGGTTACTCTAACGGTCGTCATCTCGTCGGCTGACGTGACCAGCCCACTCATAACTGGGAGGACGCACTGGTCATATGTTCGGGTCTTTAAATTTTGCGAAAGGTCAGACCTCAGAGCGAATTTAAGCTTTCCGAAGGCAGCCCAACCCAGTTGAATCCGTCGCTTAGCCTCCAAAGACAGTCTTTGTATACCAAGCCGCAGGATTTGACCGAGATAACAATTTGTCCTCCCGTCATACCCTCAGTCGCCATGACCTTGATTTTATCCCGGTTCATCTTCAGACCTACCTATCTTTCTACTACTTATCTTTATAAAGGTCTTCCAGCATTGTTTGAAGCTGAACTCGGGAATTTGACACAAGAACAATGTGATCGGCGAAGCGAAGATGACTGAGGAAAATATTAATTAACGTTGATACCCATGTTGTCCCATTCAAGCGTCTTGAACACATATTCCGATGCGCTTGTGAAGAGCTTGGGTGAGATCACATCCCCCTGCCTAACGCCTTTAGCAAGAGGGATGGGTTGGGTATTTTAATGAAGCCTCACAGTCATCGTCGCGGACCGATACAGATTTCGGAGTACCTCGATGTAGCGGTGGTCGATTCTACACCTCAGGAGGGAGTTTTCGACAGCCCATTTTTCAGCTGGCTGGATCACATTTTTATTTCTCGTCGAATATCCGTGTTTAAAATTATTATATGATTCCGGATAATTTCTCACATAAAAAATAGTTCTTTGTACGTACACATCATACATAGTATGCAATTTTAGGTTTTTAAACAAAGGCGTGCAAACAAGTGCGTCCCATTTAGAGTGTGTAATTATCCGAATTGCTTTCTTTTGTAGTCTAAATACTGAAACCGCTTCCAGTGAAGAACCCCAGAACTCAATGCCATAGGTCATGACAGAGTATAAATAACCGAAGTAGGCACTCTTCAGGGTATTCAAGTCACAGCATTTAGACAGGGTTCTGAGGCAATAACAAGCTTTTGTTAATTTATCACAAACATGTTGAATGTGTTTGTCCCATCGTAACTTTTGATCCAACTTGAAGCCTAAGAATATAGTAGATGTTGCAAACGTTATGACTTCACCGTTATATTCGATAAACATCTCATCATTCACTTCATGTTTAATATTTTTCATCTTAAAATGTACACAGTGTGTTTAAGCACTATTTAACATTAACCCATTTGCTGCGAACCATTTACCCAACTCCTCAATTATTTTTGTTGTTTTTGTAAGGAGTGTTTCAATACTTTTATCAGTAACAATTACATTTGCGTCGTCAGCGTAAATTACTATGGTTTTCGCGAGAAGTACTAGCATAGCGTCTTTTGCAATGTCATTAATAAAAATAATAAACAGCAATGGTGCCATGATTGAGCCTTGAGGTACTCCGTAATCGGTTTCAAATAATCGTGATACAGAGTTATCGATAATTCCATTTAGTCTGTTTTTATATCTTATATTTACGTTACTTTCTCACCCACATTTTCTAACCCAACCTCATCACAAACGCATCGGAATATGTGTTCAAGACGCTTGAATGGGAAAACATGGGTATCAACGTTAGTGAATATTTTCCTCAGTCATCTTCGCTACGCCGATCACATTGTTCTTCTGTAAAATTCCCGAGTTCAGCTTTAAACCATGCTGGAAGACCTTTATAAAGCATCGATAAAGGTAGGTCTGAAGATGAACCGGGATAAACCCATGGTCATGGCGACTGAGGGTATGACGGGAGGACAAATCGTTATCGACGTAGAAGTGATCGAACAGGTTGAAGAGTACGTTTTTACGAAAATTTTAGTGCTTTGCGAGGTCAAATAAAAGTTAAAATGGCTATGTTACGTACAGAGTACACTAGATCTGCAGAATTAAAGCTTCAAAAAAACTCACAGACATTCTGGGGGTATGTGCGTAGCTTACATTCTAAAGGTGGTTTTGAACCGTGTATATCTCAGCAGGGCGTACCTCACCGAGGTCCGGCTGCCGCTCAAGCCTTTGCAAATTTCTTTCAATCCGTATTCTTACCGAACATTCCAATACTGGACCCGGTTGTCGCGCAGCGGGCAGGGACGGGTGCGGGTGGAGACGCGGGCGGTAGTCGCTATGTCAATATAGCTACTATCACGAGTGCGGATGTCTGTCTCGCTCTCAGACAACTCAAGTCACGTAGTGCGATAGGTCCTGATGGTATTCCTGGCTATGTGTTGAAAGGATCTTCCGATTTTGTAAGTGTTCCTCTCCTCCATATATTCAACCTAGCTCTCGAGTCGGGTGTATATCCACAGCAATGGAAAGTGACACGAGTAACTCCGATACCTAAGGGTAGCGACAAATCAAATGCGGAGAACTATAGACCGGTAGCAGTGCTCTCAGCTGCTGCCAAGATTTTTGAATCGATTTTACACAGTTACATTTATGAGGGCACTGCACCCTACATGTCACAGGAACAGCATGGATTTACACGAAAGCGCTCTGTCGAATCAAACTTGCTAGTCATCAGTCATTATATTTCTGAGAGTCTGGACAAAAATACACAAGTAGATGTGGTGTACTTGGACTTCCGAAAAGCATTCGACAGAGTTGATAACGATATTCTACTCCATAAACTCAGTACGGCAGGTTTCACACCTAAGCTTCTAGTATTATTCGCTGAATACCTACGAGATCGGCGCCAGTATGTAAGGTACGGGTGCTACGAATCTGAACCTTATAATACCCGATCAGGAGTAAGTCAGGGTTCAGTCCTGTCTAGTCTCCTCTTTAATATAATGATTGATGACATTGTAGGGTTGACAAGCTTGGTGTCCTGTCTTCTATATGCTGATGATTTGAAGCTATTCTTACGTATTAAGGATGAAGCTGATTGCGAGGTTATTCAACGTACTCTTGATGTAGTGTATCAGTGGAGCATCACAAACAAACTAGCTTTTAATCCTGAAAAGTGTATAGTAGCATCATACACTCGCTCACTCACACCACTGATGCACGACTACCGCCTGGGTGCTAAAGGAATTCCCAGGGCGACAGAAGTTAAAGACCTCGGTGTTGTTTTTGATGCACACCTCACCTTCAATCCTCACATACGAGCATTAACAAAAGCCTCATTTGGCAAGCTGGGTTTCGTACTGCGAAATGCCAAAGAGTTTAAGGATCCGATCGCACTAAAATTATTGTTTAATACGCTTGTCAGATCTAAGCTAGAAGCGGGGGCAATTGTCTGGTCTCCACATGAGGATCACTATATTCTCATGCTGGAGAAAATTCAAAAAAGGTTCCTGAGATTTTTATATACTCAGATAAACGGGTATTACCCTTATATGTACCCAACAGCATTTTTACTCGGGATTCTGGGCTTCAACTCACTTGAACTTCGGAGATCCCGGGCATTAATGCTGTTTGGTTTCAAAATTCTGATTGGGAAAGTTGATTCGCAAGCTTTACTACAGCTGGTACTAGCACTGAACGTGCCTGATGGTTACGCTCGACGGCGGAACGCACGTTTGTTTGCCGAGATCGTGACGCGCACCCGCTCTCACTACTGGTCGCCCATATGTCTCGTCCTGAGGCTGTTCAATGCGATGCATCTGTCAACACCTGAATGTGATGTGTTTGTAAATCTGAGAAGGACGTTTGAGAGAGTGTGCACGACATTTTTGGAAGGCTATTTGAAAGTTAACTCATCCATAGTTAATTAAATGTCTGTTTTTTTTTTCTTCCATATTGAAATTAAGTTTGCTACATTTTACGCCTTGGTTTCCTGTTATGTAAAATGTATGTATTTGTCAAATAAATAAATAAATAAATAAATACAAATAAATAAATACAAGTATATCTCGGTCAAATCCTGCGGCTTCGTATACAAGGACTGTCTTTGGAGGTTGAGCGACGGATTCAACTGGGTTGGGCTGCCTTCGGAAAGCTTAAATTCGCTCTAAGGTCTGACCTTCCGTAGAAATTTAAAGACCCGAACATATGACCAGTGCGTCCTCCCGGTTATGACATGACGTACGGGTGTGAAACGTGGACTCTGACGGTCGCCGTTGTCCAAAGGTTAAAAGTTGCCCAGCGAGCAATGGAGCGTGCAATGCTGGGAATATCGCTACGGGATATGGTACGTAAAGAGGCAATCCGCCGACGTACCAAAGTAGTCGATATTGGACACCGCGTGGCTAAGCTCAAATAGCAGTGGGCTGGTCACGTCAGCCGAAGAGACGACGACCGTTGGAGTTACCGTGTCCTACACTGGCGGCCGTGAACAGGCAAACGGAGTGTGGGAAGACCACTCGCCAGGTGGGAAGATGAGACAAGTGCGTCGGCGGAAAGCAGTGCTTCCGTACCGCTGAGGGCCGGGAGGACTGGAGAAGGATTGGAGAGGCGTATGTCCAGCAGTGGATGCAAACACGCTGACTGACTGACCGACATTGCGAAAATTGTACCCATGTTCTCGAAGCACAGGGTCCATTTCGGTGAAGATATTCACACACACACAGAGCACAGCGGTTGTGTGACACACTTGTCACACAACCGCTGTGCTCTGAGTCTCAATGCTCTTGCGACCGATTCCAAATGCACCCACACAAATGCACCAAAATGAGCATGATGCGAAGTAGCTTGTAGACAACGATTTGTGTGTGTCGGCTTGCGGTACACTGTGTGGCTTAGGATTCCATCCAATCGTCGAGCAAAAAGTACTTCTAAGAACGCCAAAGTGCCTACCTTCTCACAATCTACTGTATATTTTAAATTTGTGTGAACCTAATTAAGATGAGAGATGAAAGCGTCGAGTGATTGGCGACCATGTGACCAGATTGAAATCACGTCATCCACGTACCGTACCTAAAACATTGACTTAAGAGGTGAAGTTTGCAATGTGCGGTGTTCCAGCGGTTCCATGAAAAGGTTTGCCACCACTGGTGTCACTGGTGATCCCATTGCTACACCTTCTCGCTGGATGTAGTATTGTCCTTGCCACAGAAAGTATGTCGTAGTGAGACAATATGGCAGGAGCTTGACGCACTCAGTGTCGATGTCGTTGCTGATGACTAAGTTTCTGATGATGTCGAGGGACTCTTGGACTGGTACGTGTGTATACAGCGACTCGACGTCAAAGCTCACTAATAGATCCATGCATGCCAACTTCACTGTAGACAACAATTCCACAAAATGGGCCGAATCTTTAACGTAGGACGACGTCTTGCCAGACAGGGGTTGAAATATTGAGGCGACATGTTTAGCGAGGAGGTAGGTAGGAGCATTTATCTGGCTGACTATTGGTCTAAGGGGGTTCCCGTCTTTGTGAATTTTAGGAAGACCGTAGAAGCACTATCACCGCATTTCCGCTACCACCTCGACCCACACCTATGACTTACGACCACGGCGAGCCTAGTTGTCAGTCGTCTGCTGCGTATGAACGTGGCGGACAACCTCCTTGACAACTGAACGATCAGCTCGATACGTCGGCGAATGTCTCCTCCCGCCGCGTGAAAAGCCATATTAATTTTCAAATATATTTAACGACAACGGTAACCCCAAAAGTATCACAAGTAAGGTTATTTCTTTAGTTATAGCTGAAGATAGATCATTTGCCGTATTTAATACATCACAATTCACATTACGTATTTGGGTCCCCAGTGCATTAAACTCGTTTTACTGTCATTTAAAAGTAGGTTATTGGCTTCACACCATAATTTAAGTGAGTTCATAGCTTGTATAAAGGACTCCCGTAGTTCTGATATACGATTTTTTTAAATTCATGATTTGTCATCCGCACATAAAATCATATCATTATCTGTTGCGATGCAGCTTGAAATATCATTTATAACAACATATGAAACCACGGTCTTAGAACTGAACCCTGCGGTATACCCATAGTGATTGATTCTACATCAGACTTAGTACCGTTTACTTCACAATTTTGTTGTCTATTTAATATATATAATTTACAAATACCTCATTTATTTTCCCTAACACCATAAGTGTTCTAGTTTTCCTGGAAGTATTTTGTGATCTACACAGTCAAAAGCTTTTGATACATCACAGAAAATGCCGTAGGTGCTCATAGATTTAACTAGAGAAGTTAAAATAGATATTAACATCAAGGCAATGGCATCTCCTGTTGACCTACACTTACGAAATCCGAATTGATTATAATTAATAACACTGTGAATGTAAGGACACAGGCCGATAATTTTCAACATCATTATGAGATCCCTTTTTAAGCAATGGTATTACCCTAGTAATTTTTAATAAGTTTGGAAATGTGCCGTATTAAATACAATTCTAAGAGGTTCTATAATACTGCCCCATATGGACTTTAACAGATTCAAAAGTGACAGACTTCTTATTGCGTGGTAAAAATATTTTGAGTTGCTCTAATGCGAGATTTACAATTTATTGGATGTATTTAGTTGTATCTTGAGCGACAGAAGAAAAATATTTGTTGAAATGATTTTTTTTGCAACCATTGCACGCAAACTATCAATATATCACAAATATTTCATTTTGTTTTTTTTTTACCTATCCAACGTGAGTTCAGATCAATAAAAACATCACCGGTTTATAGATATACATATCACAAAACTGTTATATTATATTAATTTAACAATTGATGAATATAAGAACTGGGCGCATCCGACGTTCAACATGGCCGCGTAGGAAACCTGCCAGGCTGAGGGCAGCCAACCTAATTTTTTTATGAAGTATGTTCATAGGACTATCGAATGGTGGTATTGTCATCTTGTTACTCGATGACGTATTTTTTTTTATTTTTCGACATTTTAAAACCGGCCAACCTCAGAACGTGCCAGGGTAGGACGAGCCAACCTACTTTTTTTTAGCTTTTCTTGATGACCTTTACCGATTGTGCTAGGTCTCATGTTGTTACTCGATGACGTTAAATTCTACCAAAAAAGTGATTTAATATTACCTACTGCACAAAACGTTCCAGGTTTGGGTCAGGCAACCTAGTATTTTTAGGAAGCCTATTCTAATCCGCACAACCACAAATGGGTCCCATGTTGTTACTCGATGACGTAGGGTTGACTACGGTCCGCTCTCGTACTATTCTAGTTTTATTGTTCTTTGCTCAAAGCTACTAGTTAGATTGGCCTAGATAAAAGCTACAAAAACGCTTCGTGTGAGAGAGACCTAAGTGAAAAAGAGCGTGGCTGCGTCGAGAACACGATGACGATGGCTAACTGACTGTCGCGGCAATGAATGAGCATTTGAAAGCGACCTGCCGTAATGAACGAGAGGAAGGGAAAAAAACTCCCGCACTTGTGCCCGCCCGGACAGCCACAGAAGAAATGCATCAACAGTAGTGTACCTACCCTCATCAGTTCCTTCATACAAAATCAAATGTCACTGTTACATTCAAGGTGTCGCCACAAGCGGCAATGATAAATTGACAATGTTTTCAATCCAGTTTCGTGCTCATAAAAGTAAAGTCCAGGCAAGGCACCTAATTCCTTTGAGAATGCGGTGTGTTGGGCTAATATTATGATTTGTTCTTTAATAGTGACGGCATCACCGTACCCGCCACACATCGAACTTCGACCCACATATGTTCTCCTTACAAATGACAATGCATATTGTAGCGTTTACAGTGATGCGCTCCGTACATTAGGTTATCAATTTTATTTCGGAAAATTAATAATAAATTTGACCGAGTGAAGAGCGAAGTTCGAGCGTCGCGTCTCCGTTTCAGATTGGGCAAAAGTGCTTTTTCATTTGTCCGGGTGTTCGCCTCTAGAGGACGCATTTCTCAACCGATTCTCGTGATATTTTGTTTGAAGGTTCGAAAATTTTATATATTTTTTCAATAGAGCCAGTTTAAAAAAAAAACTATTTAAAAAAAAAGATGTTCAAAAAGACAGACTTGCGAGGTCTACAGCTTAGAGAGCCACTAGTAATTATAGGAAACTCAATAAATAACGATGAACGTATTTATTTAACTACGAAACTATTAACTTATTTTTTTATTCATTTACGATTTAAATTCCTTTAGTACTTATTTTGTTGACAATCAAACAATATTTCGCTACTAATTCTCCACTGATTGTTTGAATATTCTGTGCCGCCCTCGAGCCGGTGCGGCGGTGACTGCCGCGTAACGAACTTTTTACGGGGCCGTTTTGAAACAAAAAGTGTGTAACACGAGCCGGCCTGGGAGCCGGGCGGGGAGCGGGCGGCGGTAGTGGGGCGGGGCGGAGGCGGTAAAGGAACTGCAAGGCGCTCTAAATGGAGAACTTTAACATTTTATATGAGCAGCATTATTATGGAATCTGTGCTGCCAGATTCCACGATTCCGACTGAGTTAAAGTCGGAGGAAAAAAATTGGCTAAACTAAAAAACTGATAACTGATAGGTGAGCGTTACGGTGTCTAGGTACTAGGGATCCTATGATCGATGGGTGTTTCTAGCTTTGTGTCAGTGCAAACCGTCACAAAATAGCTAGGCCAGGGATTCTCAGTAAGCGGACAGAACAAAATACAGACGGACAAGCAGACATTAGGCACGCCGGGGCCTAATGTCTGTGAGGCTTATGTGAGGGCTTAGCATACGCCGTTTGCCGCGTCTCACAATCATAAAATATAAAAAAAGACGAAGAATTCTCGGCTCTACTCTTTTTAAAGACTTAGCCCCGATTACACGAAGAGACAGCCGAGTTAATCAATGTTCAAACACGTCACTTTTAGTAAACCGCACGGATTTGCTTCCATACTGTCCATACAAAGTGACGTGTTTAATCATACCTTGACTTTGATTTTGATTTTTTGTGCTTTCGTGCACTCGGCCCAAACTCTTACTTATTCTGTGGCCCGGCGACAAAAAGTAATTTTCCCCCTCTTCTCTTATATTTAATGTCACTGCTTACCCCCTGCATGATTTGACTTGATGGGAAATATCCTATAATTGATGGAACGCGTCAAGTACAACACGTACAACATTTTACGCGCAGAAATATCGGAAAAGTTGGTTCTCAAGTTTTCTCAAGATTTTGAGAATTTGTTATTTTATAGGCTCATTAACATCGCCTCATTTCGCATACATAGCGGTGCGTATATTTATTTTTACACATAAATTAAATTGCCAGGACAGAAGACCTCGCCTCGCTGCGTTCGAATCCACCCAGTCGTACAAATTCGGAAAAAAAATCGCGTCACAGATGATGTCGCTACATTTTTCCGAATGTTTTTTTAACTCGTCAAAGATTCCTTCAGGCCTTAGTTGCGGGTCGCTCTAGCAGGAAACGAGGCAGCCCTGGAATGAGGATATCTTCTCGTTAATTTGCATCATAAATCATCGAACTGTTCGTTTTTGGCGCTCACAAGGGCCGCCGATCGACTTTTTGCCGCCGAGACATTCGGCGAATTGGTAGCTATCGGATTTCGATGTTTATTTAAGCCTATTTTCGATGTTTGTCCCATTAAAAAGCAGGCGAAGTTTTTTTTTCCGTGTTTTTCTTGGATTATGAACTGCTACAATATGCGTGCAGGTAAAAAAAAGGCAAATGTTTACAGAGACACAAAACTAAAAAACAACAGAGCTGTGCGATCAGTTCTCAATAATATCATAATAATATAGATAATCTCCTTTAAAACACTTTTCGAATAGATAAGCTTGCGATTCTATAAGCGCTCTGAGCGCGATTGGGTTCTGGATGGGTGACCATTTTCAACCGATGAGGCTGGCCTTGGTTCGAATTCAACGTAAAACTGTAGGGGATCCTTACTTACTAGGTGGTAATTTCCGCGCGGGTTGGTACCATCTCATTGAATAAACGATGGTCGAAGCGGCAAAGAAAATTGTCCGTGTTTTCCATCCAGTTCAATTTAGCCGAGCAACATAAGGAAGATCCTGGCATAGCAACTAGTTCACATGTGATTTACATAACATTCATTGTGTGTGTTCCTGGATGGATATTATTTTAAGAACCCCGCCCGGTGGTGCTTCGATTGAGTTTTAGAATAAAAAAATAGTTTGTTTTATATTTCCGTATCTCAGAACATATGTATTTCCCCAAAAATGTCTGTCCCCCCCCCCCCAGCAATACCCAATATTTAAAAAAATTAAACATGAACATCGTCTATGCTCTACACCTACATATATTATACAGTTTGTCAGCCACAGTGGTCCAGTGGCGCGACACTTCGGCGATCGCTCTCCGAAGTTAAGCAACGCTGGGTCCGGTCTGGTCTTGGATGGGTGACCATTCGACCGTTGAGAGAGAGGCTGGCCGTGGTTCGGATTCCACGTTAAGCTGTAGGTCCCCCTTCCTTACTTACTAGGTGGTAGGGTTTATCCCGCCCGGGTTGGTACCATCGCATTGGATGAACGATGGTCAAAGCGGCGATGAAAATTGTCCGTGTTTTCCATCCAGTTCAATGTAACCGTGCAAAATAAGGAAGGTCCTGGCATGGCACCTAGTTCCCATGTGGTGTGTTGGGTTAATACCTTGACAGAACTTGTGCTATTAGCCATCCATGTCCAGTCACATAAAAAAAAATAGTTATACGATAGTTATGCAGTCGACGTACGGGTAGCGGAAGTAGCTAAGTGGTGGCTATTAAAAACCGCAAGTATATTTTAGCACGGGCTTTTCTCAAAACATTGGTGAATTAATGACGTCACCCCGGGGACGGACCATTGGGCCCGAGAGCAGTCAGCGGGAACGTTCATAGCTCACTCCGCACATCCGGTTCCGGCCGACATGGAAGCCATGGCCCCTTGTCTATGGGGTTACGCCAGTTGTCTCCTATGTCCATAGATATTGATGTGTCGATGACTACGGGTTCGACACGCATCGTGTGCAACTCCTTCTTTCTTTGAGTTAGAATGTAATTTTTCATTGTGGGTCACTGAATTTTAACAGTTTACATTTAATACAAACATCTAATTGGTTTGAGTTTAGTTTGAATGAGGCGGCCCATCTGGGCCGCTCCGAGCATACATAAACCGATACAGAAACCTCCAAACCAGAGGGGACTTGAACTCTTAGCCGCCCTAGGCCGTGTAGGCCGTCCTCTCAGCTCATCATTTAATGAGGCATATGATATGATTTTACTTTCTTGCCAACTTTTATCCAAATCGATTAATAATTTGTGTCGTGAAAAAGCAAAAGACCGGATTTTTTTTGGGTAAGACCTTACTTTTTACTTTACTGTTTTAGTTTACTGTATACTTTAGTGTACTTAAATTTTGTGTCGTTTCGTATTTTTAGCCACGATCAGCCGCCCCTATTATCTGGCCGCCCTAGGCCCGGTCCTAGTCGGCAAAATGAAATAAAACCCACCACTGCTCCAAACGATTCTTATAAGTATTCAAGAGTATAATGTTTTGTAATTGTTTTTTTTTTGTAATTGGACATGGATGACTAATACCAGCGAAACTAGCTGCTTGCGTAGCAATGTTTTAGTGATAATAAAATATATTGTATGTCAGTGCATATGTTTAATATACATTGACGATAGCTCCGGCCAGAAAATTTACCCTGTCATTAATACCTACGTCTTCATTCCATCATTCATGTCAATCTTCTGTCATGTAGACGATACGCCAAACTCAAGCGTGATTGCCAAAAAAGGCTAATCCACGAGCCTGGTGTGAAGCCTTTAAAAAAGCAGAAGAGGATCAGACTGGCTATACAGCGAGTAAATGCAGCGAGCGTAAAGGCCTCTAAAAATTGCTTTGCAACGAAAAATGTGATGAAATCTTGATATTTTGTAACTGTACATTTCTCGTTAAATATATATTTATTTTATATTTCTACACAAAGGTAACACATAGTTATGTTCTAAGTTTTTATGTCAAGTGGTATATGTTTTTATTTTAATCAGACAACCTGAAACGTGTATAAACATCGTGTCAAATTGGGCTAACGTACTTTTTTATATGAACCAATCATCAACGTGTAGTTTTATTACCTATTGCTCTACTTATCACAAATGACGTTAGTAAAGCGTGATGACATGCATGCATGTTCGCGGAAAGAGGAAATGACAGCTAGAATGAAAGTGCGCGTCCCGTGGGACCTTGCTCGTTAGTTCGCGCCCCTGACTCGGCACCCATTAGCTGGCAACACCTGCTCGCTCGCACCAAGAGCGCGTGGATACCACAAAGTTTTATATTGGTATTAAATTGGTAACAATTTCACATCAATATATAGGGATTTGTACGTAGGAATAAAATGAGCTTTCGAACGAAACAGGATAACAGGCCAAAAAAAGAAAAATCGTGATTTAAAATTAAAAAGAACAATTGGTCAAGTGCGAGTCGGTCTATAATTATTGTTCAATATGTTTCAGTATGCATCCTATCTAATGGCCTAATACTCCGCATTCCCGAAGGAATTAGGTGCCATACCAGGAACCAGGACCTTCTCGATAGAAAACATGGACACATTTTTCATTGCCTCTTCGACATTGTTTCATCCAATGCGATGGTATCAACCGTCTGGGTTGATACCAAAGATACCGTTTTACATGGATTCCGAACCATGGAGCAGTTCGCATTCGTGAAGAAATGCACCCTATTTTATGTAACTGGGCATAGATAGCTAATACCAACTGTCATTATATTGTATTGTATTGTATTGTTTATTTATCATCCATAAACAGTACACTGCACTCGGATTTGTCATATTTTAGCATTGTCCAGTTCAGCAAAACAAAACACAGCGAAGAAGATCTGGAAAGAAACTCCGCTGTTTTTTTTTTCAACGTCCACTTAGTCTAAGTTTACAAAAGTGTTTGTCAATTATTTTAACAAAAACATAGGTAAACACTAAATTCACATGAATACACAAAATTTACAATCCATGCCGTATGCAACAGTTCATCATTTTATTTGCAAAGACAATCCCCTCCAACTAATATGTTGCCAATTGGAGCGTTAGCTTAACACACGACATGGGAACTAGGAGCCATGACAGAACCTTCAGACGGATTAACCCTACCACCTAGTAAGGAAGGGGACCTACAATATTGCATGGAATCCAAACCACGGCCAACCTCAACGATTGAAAACGGTCACCCATCTAGAACCCAAACGCGCTCGAGTTGCAGATTCAGATATTTTACTTTCTACGGTTGCTTCACCAAGTTTATCGAACCGCTGGCAGTACCCAATGTAGAGTATTTAAAATGTTCAATGTATAAAGGCAATTGGTCATGGAGCATGTGGCGGAACTGGCAGAAACACTGCCTTCGGAAGCGTTGTTTGTTGGTCAAGACCCCCCCCTGCTCCTTTTTTCTTTGATTTGTTTAATTACATGTATTACATGCGTGTGAATGGGGTTGTATTACGAAATATCATTGGCGATAAATCATGCAGATTGTATCTTCTAATACACCTTTCCTGTGCAGATTATAACCATTGTGAATCATTCCCATTTGCTGATGTGGTACGTTTATTATAGATTGGTCAAAAAAATCTTACCTGACTAAAGGTGTGTTTGGACGGGTTGAGTCGGCCATGCATACATTTCTCCGCCAAACAAAGCGAAACTATTATCGACATTTTCAAAGGGCTGTTTATTTGACAAGACATCTGCACTTTGAAATGTGCAATAGTACATATGTTTGGGCAAGGCTCGTTCACGCAATAGTGGTAGAAAACTGCGTATTGTTAACAACACGGTTACTTAAGGTTATGTAAAAGCAGTTAGTGCCGTAACATAGGGAAGTTATTTTTGAAATCAATACCACCCACCAATGGTCACTCAGACGTATTTTTTTATATTCTGGCGAAGTGACTGTAATTGTTTTATGGAACCTGGATAATACCACACAGCTACCATATGATATTAGTCCAATGCATCACATTCCCGAAGGAATAAGAAGGTCCTACCTTCGCTTTATGAGCACGGCTATATTGAATTGGATGGAAAACACGGACAATTTTTCATTACCGCTTCAACCAATGCGGTGGTACCAACCCGGGCGGGCTTAGGGGAAGGGAACCTACCGTTTGACATGGGTTCCGAACCATGGAACGGCTCGCATTCGTGATGAAATACACTTATCCAACTCGGAAAGAGAACGAAAGTGGTGCACGGGGCGAGTAGGCAAGTCCCCGCGCCAGGAGGCTACGAGCCGCTCGAATCCATCTTCCACTTTATCTGCCAACACAACAACCACACACACACACACACACTAGCCAGTAATACTTTCACCGCGATCTCTCCAACGCAATGTGTAATACTTTTGAAAGAATGCAAAAACTTTTACCTGAATCACGAAAAGAGTTTTAGATACCTACTAAAAAAATAAAAGGATAAGGGCTGAGGTATAAATGTGTATAAATGAATTGCTTTAAAATCTACACCTTTTTCGAGTTTCAAGCACACATTTGTTGTAATTGTGATAGTTACGACACGCTGGGTTATTTTTTTTTGCATAAAGTTATTGTTGAAGATATTATGTGATTTTTTGATTTTGTGACAATGAAAAGGGGTTGGTAGGATACCAAATAAATCATAAAAATAATGTGTGGCCCGTAGTGTACAAGTTTCACCTGTGGTCTCTGGTGCCAAATACCTCATGTTCGAATTATAATTATTTTTAAACCAGCTATATCATCGATAGATATACATTTTAAGATATAACACATTAGATGAAAAGATGGTCGAATCGGCAATGAAAAATGTACCATATTTTCCATCCAGGTAAATGTCGCCGTGCTCATAAAAGGGAAGGTCCTGGCATGGCAACTATTTCCTTCGGGAATGTGGTGTATTAGGCTATATTAGCATTAATATATATTAGCTAACGGCATATATAGCATTAGCCATCCATGTCAGGTCGCAGGTGGGCATGAGGTGTTGAGCTAATATCATGACGGTAAGTGTGGTATTAGCCATCCATGTTGTAACATATGAATTAAAAAATGCCCTCGAAACGCATGCTTCTAGTTCCTAGTTATTTTGTCCTTGCTTCAAGGTAAATTCTACATGTCTATTTACAAATTATGTTCTTTAAAAAAAAAAACCAAGAACGGAAGAGTTTTATTTCTCAGTACAAGAAAAGAAATCCAAACTAACTAGGCAAGGGAAGGTATCAGAGATATATAATATGTTTTAAAAATAAACTTAATACAATCGTTAGGAAACTTTAAAAAAATCTAGATCTCAGCCAACCTATCATCCGGACAAGTTAATCAAGGAGGGCCCAAGATTTTTTAAATCTACAAAGATCGAAATAAAGTAACGTAAATAATTTAAATGTGATTTCCTAAATTCCCTGTCCATATTTGTGCACTAAAGTGAGCTCTAAACATGGCAGTATCGCGTGCGATGCGGATAAAGGTCAACGTCCATCAAAACATAAGTCCGAGTCGGAGGCACCTATAATTTCCGCATGAATAATAAATAGAGCCATTTTATGCGATTGATGGTCTGGAGCAGCAGGGCTGAATGTTTTGTTCTCTTAATCAATAACTTCGTCAGCAGCAACCGATTACCTAACAGCCTTAATTAGAGAGAACCTGTCAAAACTTAGTACCATAATAGCACCGTATTAACCATACAAAAACTGGTTTAGTCCGACCTTAAAACGCGTACTAAGGTTAGTCCGACCATTCTGAATACTGCTGTAAGTTACTTAAAAGATTCTGTCTGAATCGTATACTTACCTGCAGAGCATAAATTACTTGAACAGACGTTAAGAAGTCGGTTTTTAGGTTTAGCCAAATCCGGGACTGAATTCGCGATAGTTTAGGATTTTTTTACAGCTGCACTGTGCAATGTGCACAGGGGACAAAGGGGAAATACAGTCAAAGCTTTTTACATTTGGCGCCATAATAGATTGCCCTTGTCAAATCGTTATTTCTGTGCTGTGTGTTACCCCGAGTGGCTGACCTAGCTTAAGATGTGAGAAAATATTTGAGGGAATTAGATCAATTGTGCACCATTCTGAAGTGGATGCCAAATATTCTACCCAGTAAAGAACGCAGATTGGTACATAAACGCTTCTGATAGGTGCCGAATTTATCGAGTTCCCTCGCATGTTTTCCCATATCTTACGCCGGCTACCCCCCAGGTTTGTATGGTCAGTCCGAGTTCTCACCTAAATTAGCGTCTACGGAACTTCTTACGTAAGAACGCCAAACCCATACGAACTATTAATACTTATTCTGTGGTTTTACTTATTCAAGCTGCTAAAATCAAACTCAGACTACAGATTTGTATGAAAACGCGGTGTCAGCGTGAACGGCAACGTCAACGTATTTACAGCGACGCTAAGAAAGTTGTCAAATACAATTTTAACTCGCAAATTTCACAAAGATGTCGTTCAAGCACCCACCACAAATTCTTTGAGAAACAGGCTTGACAAACACCTAAAAAGACTAAACTAAAGTAACCGTGATAACAAAGCACCAGTGAACTCAGACATGAACACATCAGCTTAGGCTGCTCGTTCTTCAAATAAATAAATAAATAAATAAATGAAATAATAAAATTTCAGTTCGCTTAACGCCCGCTGCGCGCTCTCTTCAATTTCTCCATGAGTACATTTAAAAACTCTAGTTGATTAGTTTGGCAAAAATGCCAATTTTGGTGACAAGTCGAACTGTCTGATCATTAAAATGTTTGTTTGCATAGCAAACAGATGTAGATAATGAAAACAGGCTCGCCCGACAGTCCATATCGCCAGTGCTTTAGTGAAGGGATACCATAAATCTTTATAAATTGATTACACACTGTTTGTCAAACACTGAAACAGGCCTAAGTCTGCGCGAAACTACAAACAAGGCTCCTAGTTATTCCCGAGATGGAATAGGTTTCCACCCCCGCCTTATTGCTCCTTGGGCCAATCTCTTCTTCGTACAATAGTAATGCAGCAAATATATAGAACTAGCTGACGCTTGCTGTTGAGTGTAACGTTCAGAAGTAAACGGGGTGGCTTTCAGTACAACCGTTCATTGTTTACGTTCATTCATAAACTCAAAAAAATACAAACAGCCCATGAGCATTGTTGCCGCCTATTGAGAGCGTAAAATCTGTGTGTCCTCAGTCGACGGACTCTATACCTACAGCCAAATCTATTCGGTAGATACAGGTGAACCCAGCATTGACCTCAATTTGAAAGCTGAATGAAAAACACAAGTAGAAAAATAATTTATTGCACTTAAACCTAATGAACTACTGCAGCTCGCCGCAGTTACTTATGATAACTTTGGCGGATGTGGCGCCGCTCTTGCTGCCGTACCGCTCGATCTTCTTGGCGACGTCCAGACCCGAGATTACGTGCCCGAACACCACGTGCTTGCCGTCCAGCCACTCCGTCCTGCGTAACAATCCACACATCATAATATACCATAGTAATTTCCAAGTTTTGGGAAGTGAAAGAGGATTGAAGAAGAATTGTGGAGATACATTTCTTATGTTTTTAAGAAATGGCACTTTAAACTTTTTTGAAGAGAGAGAGAGAACATGTATAGGCATGCATTTCTATTCTATTCTATTCTAGAAAGCGGAACTTTTTTAATTACATGCATTAACTTTCACTGGCAGACGACAATCCCAACAGGCTTAAAACGTGTCGACGTCTTTTTGCCTTGGTTAGAGTAAACATGGACTAATGTTGCATGCTTCTCGATGGGTTTGACGTTTTTAAATTACTTCGAATCTCCGTAAACTCCAATCTAGATGAGAAATCGAACTACGGGCTCTGGAAACAAAATGTAATATGAGCAATCTGTCCCTATGTGTAAGAAGCAGTGCCCCAAGAATTTAATTTTCCTGTTGAGGAAAACGGTGAACGAGATCTCACTTGGCCGTGCAGAGGAAGAACTGCGAGCCGTTGCTGTTGGGGCCCGAGTTGGCCATGCTGAGCACGCCGGGCGCCGTGTGCTTGAGAGTGAAGTTCTCGTCGTCGAACTTGCGGCCGTAAATGGAGCGGCCGCCCGTGCCGTTGTGGTTCGTGAAGTCGCCGCCTTGACACATCTGCAGCTCGTTGTTAAGGACTTTTTTCATACTAGCTGAGGTACCCGGCTCCGCTCGGGTCCATGTCGTTTTGGACTTATGTCGGATTGAATTATTTCCTGGATATTATACGAGTTCCCCATACAAACTTTCATCTCCTGTTTCACCTGCTTCGAGTTTAATTTAAGCCACAATAGGTGGCTTATGTCCTTTTCCAGACTTTTTCTGTACCGAACTTCATCAAAATTGGTTGAGCGGTTTAGGCGTGAAAACGCAACAAACGGACAGAGAGAGTTACTTTCGCATTTAATGTTAGCATTAGTCTTCCTTTTTGCCATTGTTTTGTTCAGAACCAGCAAAAAAATTAAATTTTAAAATTATGAGATTTTATTAAATAATAGGTTGGAATTTTAAACCTGCCAATAAAAATTATTTTAATAAAATGTATGCAGGGTTTAGCAGCATTTATTGGGCACCTTCAGCCTAATAAACTGAGTTTTTTTAAATTTTATTTCGGATTTTATGATATTTCTACAATGACAACAAAACTTTTTTCACACAAAATACATATGCGTAATAGCATCTAACTAAACCACAGCATGGATTAAAGAGGAGGGTAAGATTGCTAACGTCATAAAACGTGAAAACTTGCCGAAAACTGATTATTTTCCCTGGTACTATGACATTTATAACCAGCGCCACCTGCCAGAACTATTTACGCCGTCATTAAACTCAACTTTTGCCTAGGTAAGAGAGCACGTTGCATTTTAATTTTAAATTAAGTAATGTCACTGTAAATAAAAAATGTCATTAATATCCTATTCATAATATATATCATTAGTTCCTATTTAATGTATTCTGAAATGTGAATTGAAACGCAGGTGGCGTTTCAATTCACATTTTGATTTGAGTTGTTTGACTGACTTTTATCATCCCTATTCAACACTATGTGGTATGAGGTTAGCAATCAATCCTTCCTCTTTGATCTATGACCACTGTAAACATCTAAATTATCATCTACTAGCAGCCCGTCCCGGCTTTGCACGGGCACAATATAATTAAAAAATATTATCACACAATGATACACAAATAAACCCTTTTTACGTAGAGTTCCTAAAAAAACAGCATATAGCTACATTGAAATATTTGAAATAAAAAAAACTTAGATATTATTTTAATTTTTTTGTGAACATATATTTTTGTATTTTTTCTTTTTATGTATTTTTCACACTATTAATTATTGTAAAAAGGTCATAACCACAAAACAAAAGCCATTAATTAATTTATTGAGTGAAAGCTCCCTGTAAACAATATTTGTTGTAGTTTTATTTTGCACTAAATACTTAGCTTAACTGTTATTAGCTACCTACAACTACTACAATAACCTACAACTAAAAAATATTTAATTGAAAGTCATAAAAACTTATTTATTATTTATTAGGACACTTATTTATTAGGATAACAAAATGTACAACATATATGTATTAATGGTCTAGTTCTGAAAAGCACTTTTTGAATTCGTTTAGTTACCTACTAAACTAATTATTATCAAGTGACCATTTTTTCAATTCCGCACACGACCGCTGTGTAGAGAGCCGACTGCGGGAATGAGCCGCGCGGCAAGTTTATTTTGTGGCCTTGACTACCCTCCCGTACCCCTGAGTGACGCCTACAAACTCTAAAACGCATAGCTAGCCGAGCGGAGTTTTATCTAATTTTTAAACTTGTGATAACTTTCGAATGGAATGAATAATAAAAAAATAATATAAAGGTAGCAGTCTTAAATAATAATTTATTTATTTTGTTAAGGATTAATACCTAGGTACAAAAAAAGAGCCTTTTCTAGCGGCGGTATTTAAATTTTTATTTTAAAATAAATGCACACTTATTGTGACATAACTATAATAGTTAGATGTATGCTGTCGCGAGATTTTATGTAGATAATGATGTGTTCTATAAAATTGTAGTGCATCATTTTGTTCTATGGTGAATAGTTTTCACAGCGCACGCGATGTAAGGAACATTCTTGGTAATTTTTTTGCATCTTGGGTTACGTTATCGGAGTTTTGGTAAGGATCCCTAATTATTTTAAGATAAAACATAGCCTATGTCACTCGGATATACTGTAGCTTTCCAACGGTAAAAGAATTTTTCAAACCCGTCGAGTAGTTTCGGAGCCTATTAATTTCAAATACACAAACAAAAAATCAAACCTTTCCTCTTTATATAATGGTAGAGATGAGAAAAAAGAGCCCTAAGACATAGGGGACAACCAGCTACCATAAAAATGACCTACATACATTTTAAGGGTCAATACAACATGTATAAGAGAAGAAGGTCTTTAGTCCATGATGATCTTGTCGGAATGGACACAATATTTAACAATTTTTTGATTAATATGATATACGGCAGCTAACAGTTTCGATGAAACCAAATATTTGCAAAGGATACGAAGTCAGGTATGACCCTGTGGAAGGCGCTGCCCTGGTAGCCGAAGCCCTTCTCGTGCGTGCAGAGCGCGCGGAAGTTCTCGGCGGTGCGCGGCACGACGTCCGCGCGCAGCAGCATTATGATGCGACCGATCTCCTGCTTGCCCACCGATATGTCGAAGTACACCTGAGGGTTCTTCTTCTCGCCAGCTTTCGATGACGCCTGCAATGGATATAGTGGATGGGTAAGTAATCACATAAACTGATTTACACAGAGCTACACTATGCAATCGTAAAAGGATCCACCTCGTATGGAAAAGGAGTGGGTTTACAATCAACCCTCGCAAGCTTGTTGGCTTTTTCTGTTTCCAATGTTCCGTTGGAGGGATGGGATTTAGAGTTTGTGTGTAATTTGAAATAACCTTATCTTGCTATACTTCACTTGTGCAGTATGAAACTATCCCAACTATGTAAGACTGATGTGAAATCAACAATCAAAGAATTGATTTTACAAAACGCTACGCGTTGTGGTTTTTGTAGCATGCGAAAGTTAAATTTTTATCATAGCAACAACATCAGAAAGGAGGGGATTTTTCTAACGCAGCTGGCGAAATATACCCAACAACATTTTGATCGAGTTTAGATCCTGAAACCTCATCATTTCTAAAATACATCTAAATCTAAAACGAATTATTATAGATTTTATTTTAACAAAAAAACTATCTGACATTCTGTAATTGTGGGTAGATATTAGCGCATCAACTGAAACAGACCAAAAATAAAGTTATGGTGAAAATGAAAAATACTAAGAACTAGAAGTCCTAATTTTATATTACTGTTCATCTCCCCCACCATGTATTTTTGATGAATTCTTTTCATTTTATAACCTCAGAATGCAGTATGGTGCATGTTGCCATGCCACGAGAGACGTACCACATCGAGCTACATTGTAATTGCGGCACTGTCGCATGCTACAATTTCGCATGGTGTTGCTCGTGTAACAGTTGCAGTGGTACAGCACTCACATTTTCATTTTGTGCCTGCTCCGCAGCCGCTGGCTGTGCCTGGTCGACGGCATCGCCTCCCGGACCCGTCTTGTCCCCAGGTAGTGTCTCCCCGGCATGCCGCTGAAGCCAACTGTCTTCAGACCACACGGGCCGAGTTGAGCCCTCTTTGATGCGTTGCGGTGCCGCCACATTTACTCTTATTGTCCGCCCAAATAGCTCCGAGTCATTCTGTTAAACCAAAAATATGTACAATAAGTTGCTGACTAAGGGGATCATCTTTACTTGGGCTTTCTTTTAAAGATTTTCATCGAATTACTTTCTACATGGACAAGATTTTTTTTTGCAGGTAAGTCGGGACATTTGCAAGGTATTTTTTTACCATTGATATGTTTTGTCAAATGTCACATGGTATCGAGTTAGGACTTTTTTTTTAATTACTTAATTTAATTATTAATTAAGAATTCAACAGCTTATTATCAGCATCACATTAATCCACGAAAATTACCTAAAAACTAGCCAATTACAGAATTACATCGCTTTATAAAGTTACTGCACAAAAATGTTACTTTTTTATTTCTTTTTGAAAATTACAATAATCCCTGTTTTAAACGCTTGAAACTTTTATGTTTAAGATTTTATCTGCACGAAAAATTTTTTATTGGTTTTTAAGATGTATCATTGCTCTAGAAAAATTTTATTTGATGAAGTTAATAACATGAAAAAGGACTTTAAAAATGTGAAAAAAATCTTTTCCTAATTCATTGACTCGTGTTTGAGCTGCCTGTACACACACACACACATAACACAAGCCAATGTTCCATTGCTGCCTCCTATGCCGCGGCTGCCGCCAGCAAATCCTTTTCACGAAGACAACAATGTCGCTCATGACTTTATTCGTTTGAAGTGATGTGTAAAACGTGGAACTATTATAGGATCGTTACTGAATAAGTCGCTACTGAACAATGTGTTGCATTTGTGGAAAAATAAAGACTAATTTTAGATTATAAGTTGTGTCGCTTTCACTGACAGCAAAGGTAAATTACGAAAGTTGGTAACGATACAGTTGGTTTGTTTCAGGGTAACCAAAAGGACAATGCAGAAATGCTGGAAGAATCATATAGACGCATTGTGTAGAGTGTAATGAGACAATGAATGCATTATGTTAGGTTAGGTTGTGCGATGGAAGCAGGGATTGTGTTTTTGTCTATAGTGTACGGATGTGAAACGTGGACTCTGACAGTCGTCGTTGTCCAAAGGTTAAAAGTTGCCCAGCGAGCAATGGAGCGAGCCATGCTGGGAATATCGCTACGGGATATGGTACGTAACGAGGCAATCCGCCGACGTACCAAAGTAGTCGATATTGGACACCGGGTGGCTAAGCTCAAATGGCAGTGGGCTGGTCACGTCAGCCGAAGAGACGACGACCGTTGGAGTAACCGTGTCCTGCACTGGCGGCCGTGGACAGGAAAACGGAGTGTGGGAAGACCACCCGCCAGGTGGGACGACGACATCAAGTGCGTCGGCGGAAAGCAGTGGTTCCGTACCGCTGAGGGCCAGGAGGACTGGAGAAAAATTGGAGAGGCGTATGTCCAGCAGTGGACGCAAACACGCTGACTGACTGACTGACTGACTGACTGACTATAGTGTATAGACAGTGATTATAGACACGTCACAGTGATGTGCATTTGGAGCATGGACCTGCTGTTTTACAGTTTTTGCAACTGGATAGCATTTAAATGAAGTCAGAGGTGAGTGTTGTTGGTTTTTTTAATGTGGGGCCTATTTCATTCCCGATAAAAGAGAAAAGAGATTACCATGTTGTCAATGGCAGCGGCAGCATCCTCAGCGCTCTCGAATTCGATGAAGGCGAAGCCGCGATGCTTCTCTGTCTCATAATCGAGTGGTATCTGCACGTCTACGAGCTCCCCGAACGGAATAAAGGCGGCGTTCAGAACTTTGTCGTCTACCTCCTCCGCCAGTCCCCCCACGTAAACAGTGCGCTTGTTGCTCTTGTTGGACATTGTTTTTACACAGAACCTATAACAGTGTTTTGCCACTAATTTGGGATTGTGAAACAACTAGCTTGGATTTAAAAATCTGTAAAACCAAACAACCGGTATCCTAACCTCCAAATTTACAAACCACAGATTATAAAAAAACAAATGTCACAAACACAAACATCATAGAAAAAACAAAAATATTTTTTTTTGTAAAAAGAGAATCTCTTGAACGAACCATGGGACACTTTGGCGATACATACCTATATTTATCTCACTACATAGTATAAAACAAAGTCGCTTTCTCTGTCCCTATATCCCTATGTACGCTTAAATCTTTAAAACTACGCAACGGATTTTGATGCGTTTTTTTAAATAGATATAGTGATTAAAGAGGAAGGTTTATATGTCTAATAACATCCAATAAATGGTGGAGAAATACTGTTATTTTTGAGTTTTCCAATGTAATGTCGTAAAAAATTTCATTTTTCCGCTTACATTGCAAACGCAGGCTGAACCCTACGAGATTTATCAAAATAACGTACTAAGTATTTTACACATTGAAAAGGTCTACAGAAAACTCCGCGATGGTATATGTCTATCTCTTATGGATATCCCACAATAATTTATTTTTGTCATTTACTTTTTACGACGAATAATGGCTAATTTTCGAAGTGATTTTAACCAATACAGCATTAATCCTTATCCAATAAATACCTTAAATACATTGTTGATTTAATATAGATCTATATGGCCTGTTAAAGCATATGATTTAAATGAATATTTTCGAAGATATTACAAATATAAAAATTGCGGGACGTAGCGCTTGCGGCGGTACCGGCCGGCCGGGGCGGCGGGAGCGTGCCTATAAATAGTGCGTCGGAGGCCGCGGTTCTCCCTATAGCACTTTGAATTTATTATTTCTCTAATATCTCATAATCATCTAATAATAATATCTAAGTTTTTTTTATTTCAAATATTTCAATTTAGGTACTCTACGTAAAAAGGGTTTATTTGTGTATCATTGTGTCAAAATAATATTTTTTTAAATGATATCATGCCCGTGCAAAGCCGGGACGGGCTGCTAGTCATAAATCAATGTATGTTGTGTTTTACAGTGGCGTCCGAAAGAAGCTATCGATATCAAATATAGCACAGATTAGTAAAATTATGACTTTCAAAGATCCATTAAGGAGGTGTGTGCGTCCATGTAGGTGGCGCCACAGTAATTCGTCGCTGTTTCTGCTATAACTCTCCGAAAATAGGAAGTTTCTAGCCATAACTGTAGTGGCGAGCCCACTACATATTTAAGTATATAATCAGTAGAAAGAGAATCTCTACAACGAAAAATCCCAACTCTTATCTCGAAAACATTTATGTCGCAGATGAACGTAAAAATACTCTTTGACTGACAATGGACAGCGGATTATAGCGGTCGCGGATGAGTACTCATGAATTCTTACCTGCGAGGGTGACTCACTGGTGAGTCACAACGCTTTCGTACTCATGAAATGGCAGCCGCGAGTTACCCTCGTGTTGTCCCTTTTTAATTATTATGATTAGAGTGCGATGACACGAACATAACATTTTATGTTTGAGCGCAGGCGAAAGCGTTTCAATTTCATCTGTGACTAACTCGTTTTAATCTACTGAGTAGATATGCTATGATTCTATCTACGCTGTGACCAGAGTTGGTGTGGTGGGTGAGAGTCATAGATAATATAATATTACGTGAGAGTTCGGAAAATTAGCTGCGGTGTGGTAGTGAACTAGTGAGTGGTCCCAGTAAAGCGAATCGTTTACATACTCTTTGGTCCCAGTCACAGTTCCAGCCCGCCCAGGCCCCATACCAGCATTATATTCTGTGGGTCCCAGGGACAGGAAGCTCCTGGAGCTCCTCTCCTCTACTTTTGGATCTACTCTGCACTTCTGTGCAATGGCACGGAACTAGAACTTTACCTGCCTGCGTACGGTTCTCAACTCAGTTCTAGTTCTGTGATCAACGGTTTTCCTTGTGATCCTGTTACCGGCCTATGTACGCAACACACGCGTGGTTGCCAAAAAGCTACAAGGCTTATGATCTGTGTGGATTAATCGGTTGGAGTGTACGTATTTGGGGTTCAAGGATGGATTAAGTTAATGGTTTGAAAGTTTAGTATTGGTGGGAACTTATTGACGATGAGACACTCGACTTGACCAGAAGTCGATTATGAGTTTTTTTCCTGAAGCATTTTTTTTTCTTGACTGCGGTGTATGGTAGACGCCAGGACCTCTTAAGGTGCCCCACGTTGCCCATGGGCTTTCGAACTTTCAGGAGGGCTGCGCAAACAATGCCGGCTGGCCAGGTGTTTCTTCAGACCACGTTTGAAGAACCCCAGGTTGTACTTTGGGGGGAAATAACTTATTATTTACCAAGCCTATAGATAAAGAACCTAGAGGATCAGTCAGTTCTGAATTTTGGAATGTCGACATTGAATAGGTGCATTCTCTGCCTGTTCCCGGCGCTAGAGCAGCGGTAGAAAGGGGACGGAGGGCTGCGTTATGCAGCTTTGACGAGCATTCTCCACGGTAAAGAAAAGATGATAGAACACAGAGATAGATCCCTACATCTCTTCGGAGTAGGAGGGTCTCCAAATTCAGAGATACCTCGGGGTCTTCGACGTGACGCACGGCACCACCCTGTCGTGTTTACTGTCTGTACTGTCCGGGCTAGGGGGCGAGAGGCACATGAACAGGCCGTCCGTCCGACCATGCCTGGATCATGATGTCTTGCACGCATTGGTATCGTTC
The DNA here is from genome assembly GCA_946894095.1 of Incurvaria masculella. Taxonomy (NCBI): domain Eukaryota; kingdom Metazoa; phylum Arthropoda; class Insecta; order Lepidoptera; family Incurvariidae; genus Incurvaria; species Incurvaria masculella. The sequence goes on along the minus strand of OX335648.2, from coordinate 17,227,780 downwards.
GCGCATGCTCTCCTTTTGTGTGCCGCCCTGGTGTCAATTTATGCATAGCAACTAAGACTTATTGACGACCTAGGATACTTAGGACTATAAAATACGAGTCCGGATAATCCATATCCTACTGTAATTGCGACTCAGGTTGTTTCATCTTCCCAATACTTTGTACCAAATATACCTACACGTGTACAAGTAAGCTGAAAAAATCGACCAACATTTTATTTTCATTTTACAGGTATCAAAATGTCTTTGAAACAAAAGGTCAAGGAAGAACCACTCGAAGATCCTCTGGACATCGGTGAGATTACTGTGAGTCCTATTGAGCTGCAACCTGTAGATGGTGGGTACAAGACACGGAAGAGGAAATTGAAACAAGATGTCAAACAGAAACCAGAGGAAAGTGTATACATGATAATTGAAGAAGCTGACAATTTGTTACTAATAGCGAAGAAAGATATGCCTGTGGAGTATAATGTGGCATGGAAAAATAAAGAACCAATGGAAAAGAAAGCAGAAAGTAGCCAATCGGATTCAAAACAGACACAGCCCTCTGATATTGGAAGAGGCAGAAATAAACAAAAGCCAGTGAAAAACAAGGCTAATAGTATTAGCGCATTAAAATTATCAAAATCTAGGAATAGTCCACAAAGTAAAATTGTTACAAAGCCCGAAGAGAAGCAAACGCAAGCTGCTCCAGTGAAAAATATTGTTGAAAGTGGACCGAGCTCTAGCTGCTCTCAGAGGTAATTTCTTTGTTTTTTCAACCCTCAGGAATTTTTACCCAATGCTTGAGCATACGAATAAGCAATTTTTGCACCAAAACTGGGTTAATTAGCATCAGCAGACAATATAGCCTTAATATTCAGGTTTGAATTGGTAAAATAGGCCATTCTGCAGCCTCGAGTTAATTTTTGCAATTTTATTTGAATAAAAAGACGCATTGTGGTTGCGGTGGCTCCTTTTTTCAACACTTTAGTTCATTAAAATTTTATAACAAAGGGACAGATTGCGGCTGCCCGCACCCAACCCATAAACTGGTATGCTGGGCAGGAGTGTCGGCTGACAAGAAGAGGCGGTGTTAGGCAGTGCGGCTCATGAGTGGCCTCCTTACTTAGTCGTCTTTACTGCTGGTTCAGGCGCACATCCAGGGAGGGTGGTTTAAAAGAGGCTGCATGAGAGCTTGTCGTCCATAAGGTCTTGCATCCCCTTTCCGGCGATCACAAGGCAGTTCATGTCAGTTTGTGTAGGAACACTTTTTAAAAATTCAACTGAGGAGGGGCAAATCACACCTATTTATTTATTTAACTTGGATCAGAGGACTGATAATGCTGAGTAGTATACCAAAGTCTCACTTAGTTTCGGAAAACCAACCCAAAGCGACGTATCATCCTGCACCATGACAACACAAGCTGGCACACCAATCGCCAAGAATTTGAGTATTTGAAGCAGCAAGTGTGGCGCTTTTTGTTGCACGATAGAATAGTCGAGTCCCACCCTCGGCTTTGATGCATTCTCTTTGGAGAGTTCGTCGGTTACTTCATTATGGCCCCCAACCCTTCATTACCTGTTAGCCACGTTAAAGTGACTTAATTTGTCCTTCCTAGGGCATTTAACGCTTGCATGCAGTTCATGGTAAAATTTGATTTAGTCTACAAAGATTTCAATACCTCAAAGTTGGCTAATTAAGAGGATAAACTTTGCAATATTTTGAGGGTAAATTTTAAAGTCATCTTGTACAAGGGCTCCACCCTTGTTGCCACACATTGGACCCACTTCCGATTTCCTTGCAAATGCCAATGCCTACTGTGGCGCCGAAGGGCTATGCTATAACATGAATATATCCAACTCGATATTTTGTAAAATGTATCGACAGTATATGAACCCTGTAAATATTACCATAAGCTTGATTTTAAGCTTTAAAACTTACGCGGGACATAACTACAATATTTAGTTTAACGGCTTACCGCGCGTGTGAGGAGCAGGACGTGCTGCTCGACGTTTCGGAGCCTCACATGGGCTCCATCTTCAGGAGAACGTGCCTGTCGCGACGGAGGTAGTAGCACGTCCTGCTCCTCACACGCGCGGTAAGCCGTTAAACTAAATATTGTTGATTTTAAGCTGTAAAAAGCTGTATTAGGATCTCTACTATTCAAGTCTTGATGTATATTCGTAAAGTAGTTATTTTTACTGGGCTCTTTCTTTAATTAGTTGTATCCTTGCTTCACGGTCGATTATACATACATGTCACATTCGGTACAAAAAAGTATATTTACTTACGTTTGAAGCATCCATGCTGCCAGAAAAAAAATAGTTTTGCCTTGCATGCACCACTTTCTATTTCTGAGTTGGATAAGTGCATGTTAAATTGTAGGTCCCCTTCTCCTACTAGGTGGTAAGGTTAAGCCCGCCCGGGTTGGTGCCATCAATTGGATGAAAAGATGGTCAAAGCAGAAATGAAAAATTGTTCCACTTTTTCAGTCCAATTCAATGTAGCGTGGAAAGGCCCTGTTATGGCACCTATTTACAAAATACGTATTGACCTAATGTATTTGTCATGGACAGTTTGATGCTTAAAGCTTAGGAAAATTTAGCTGGGTATTTGGGGAAAATCGTCAGTACCTACAGTTTTCTCCAGGTTTACCAGGTTTTAAGCATAGCACTCTGTTTTAAAGTGCAAAATACCTTCTCGAAATCGCTATTATTAAGGATAGCTGGCCAGTGAAACGGTAAATTTTTTAAATAGTTCACGCTGGCAGAGCCACAGTTAAAAACTAAGATAATTATTAACATTGTAACTCTTACAATTTATGTAAATTGACATGATATCATGCATGTTTCAGGAACTCAGTAGCTAAAATTGATGTGTTGAACCTGGCAAACGAGCTGGACGAATGCGATATTGGGAGCGACACCGAATTTACTCCAGTAGAAACAGAAGATGTAGTACGTGATCACGGCGTTACGTACTGTACTTCACTTCACGTACCCCGTCAAGTGTGGTCCACCATCAACCAACAATTAGAAGACGACGAGTACTCACGATTAGTCAATGAGTTTGAGAAAGACGATGATGCTGATACGTTGCTTCTGCCTTCCGATTCTAGAACTTTTAATTGGTCAAGTGACTTCGCTACTTTTAAAGGCAAAAGAGAAGAATTCAAAGGGCCTGTGGGCCCTCTACAGGTTTTTGATGTACCGTACGATTCTTTCACTGCTATTTGGGACCTTGAAATAATATCTCTGATTGCCAGCAAGACAAATGATTATGCTCGGCATAGAATTGCACGCTCAAGACAACCCAATAGGCAGTGGGTGGATACAGATGCTGATGAAATTTACATTCTCTTAGCTCTCTTTACCAGTATAAAATGGCGTAAAAACTGTGACATCTATTTCGACAGCGACTTTTATGGTATTCCAATTTTAAAACAGGTCATGTCCTACCGCAGGTTCTGCGAGTTAATAAAATTCTTGCATTTTGTTGACAATTCTACTCTATCCACACTAAAGGGTAACGAGTTAAAGGTAGCCAAATTGAAGCCGATAGCCGAACATTGCAGTAAGAAGTTCGAGGTGCTGTATCTTCCCTACCAGAAAATAGCCATTGATGATTCAATGCCTCTGTACGCTGGTCAATACATGGACGAATATATGCAAGCAAAGTTGACTGGCGTCGGCAAAAGGATCTTTGAATGTTACGATACCCTCTCCGGCTACGTTTGGAGGCTTCTTGTTCACACGGGCAGATGCCAGAATGAATCTGAAGCCCAAACTGTTGTGAAGCAGAGTTTTGCCGCCGATATAATAATGAAGCTCACGAAAGGTATTCGCGGGAGGGGTCACACTCTGTTTATAGACAATTGCTTGAACAGCCCGGCGCTGGCTCGCACCTTGAAGCGGAGCGGGATGGACGTGGTTGGTCCGCTGCACCCAGCTCGTCGCCACATGCCGCAGGATGTAAAGCAGCTGGAGGAAGATAAGGATAACCTCAGAAAAGGGCACCGCGTGTCGCGCCATTGCGGGGACCTCTCCATCAACTCGTGGGTCGAACTTGTCCGATCGCGTTATTACAATGACCACAACAAGGTCATTAACATTCTTTCGACGTTTCACACTGACTGGCCTGTTTCAGCGGGCGCCAACGTACCAGCTGCGCTTACTTACTATAAAGACAGCTTCAAAGCAGTGGATCGAAGAGACAACAAGTTTTGTGAACGGCAATCTGACAATGACATCAACACGAAGTGGTATATGCAAGCGTTTGTACGTATTGTTAATGTGAGTCTGTGGAATGCCTTTTTGTTGTATAGTATGAATCACAACAACACGCGGATGTCGTTTTCTGCATACAAGTTGGCTCTCTACAATAACATTATGGATGTCCATATCTCAGAAAGCCTCATCATGGAGTTGCAGCATAAGACGAGGCTTTCGGAAGGATCTCACTTCCCTTGTGCGGTAACAACGCTGATGGAAAGGGGAAAAATCAATCGTGATCCGGAGTGGAGATGTGCGCGCTGCAAGTTTCATGGTGTGCTGAAGAAAGTGGAATATGCGTGTGGTCGCTGTGAAATTGGTCTCTGCATAGGGAGCTGCTTTGCAGAGTATCATACACTAGAAGATCTGTCGTAATCAAAGGATAACCGAATTCCCAAAACGGTTTTAGGAACGAAACATTATTCAGTGATGTTAATTTGTTCTCATCAAGTCGTGTTTTCAATCATACTAACTAGTGAAGTTTTCTGGTTTGCCAGTTTTTGATGACAAACTGTGTTAATTTTTATGTGGATCATGTGTTATTTACCTGATAGGTATAAAATAATAGTATTTGAATTGTACATTTATTAAAATATGTAGTTCACTTTGTTTGCGCTTTGTTTAGAACAGCATTGTTTTCATTCCAGTTCAATGTAGCCGTGCAATATAAGGAAGGTCTTGGTATGGCACCTAGTTCTTATGTGATGTTTTGGGCTAGTATCAGTAGGTGTGGTGTTAGCCATCCATGTCGTTAAATAAAAACAAAAACATCATCACTCCACTTTTCCAAAAGAATAGGCAGAGTTTATAGAGCACCATACGTTAAGAACGGCCCGTAAAGTATATTCCCAATACTACTGTAGTTAACTAATTATTTGAAAAACCCTGTTCCAATTTGCTTGATATTTGTTATCTAATATTCGATAATAGTTATCTGTGTCTGCATGTTTTTGTTTTGCTGAAATATTTAAAGCCAGTCAAATTACAGGCAAAAGAAAGTCTTCATACAAATTTCCTTTCCTCTGTTGTGTGACCCAGGATAGATTTTTCTTAAATACAAACGCGTGCAGACATAGATATTTGTTGCTTTATATTATATACCAAATATCAAGTATATAGGAAAAGTGGTTTTCCAATGATTAGTAAACTACGTTTGTATGGGAGTGTAATTTTCTTTTGCTTACGGGCCTACCTTAAGATCATAGCAAACTAATTTTACTTCCTCTACAGATATACATCATTTCATACATACTCTAAACATACCATCACTCCGCTTATCCTAAGGGATAGGCAGAGATTACAGACTACCATACGTTATGATCACAGCATACTTCCTCTACAGATATACATCTTTTCATTCATACTATTACGTTTACATTACCAAGAAAAGTTCTGTTAATAAATACTGCCATCGCCAATGGGTTTGAGTTTCGTCATTCAATATAAGGGTGTCCGAGGCTCGGTCAGGAATATCAAAGGATTGTGATATGTATCGTATGCATAGTGCAATGATGAAATATTTTTTTAAACAAAGTAATTGCATGCGACAGTGCGCTGGCGACTTCTATAGCGACCACTTTTCTATCGATTTAGATCTCTGATGTATTCATTTACATAATTATGAACAAAATAGTAACCACCACTTAAAGTTAACTATAATAGGCATGTGAACCTGCTCAATAATTTGCAATATTTTTTGTTTCAAATCTATTTAATAACTAAAGAAGTATGGATTTTGTAAAATATGAAATTAGTTATAATACACCAGCACTCGACTGTCTTCTTTAGGTATACAGCAATTATAGTGTTACTCTGAAATGTATATGGATAATGCAGTTAATGTAGGTAGACTTGTCATGTCTTTTTTTTTTATCGTGATGTGTCAATTGCTGAGTGTTCTGTTCAAATCGGCTGGATGAGTTGTATTAGTGAGCCATTAATTTTTTTTCCGAAGAACGAAGCATTAGGTTAGTCCCCTGTTTTTCCAACATATTTTTTAAATATTTGAATACTATAGTGCAGGAAAAATATTTAATATTTCAAATCACTGCAGAATCATAAAAAGTATTCACTAGATTATTTTCTGTAATTGCTAATTAATCTTCAATACTCATATTTGAATTACGTGACAGCACATATATTATTCATTAAATAACGTAGCTCTTTTACCTAGAAAAGATAATATTTAATATAAAACTTCGAATACTTCAATAGGACAGCATGCTAAACAAAAATAGACGAAAGGAAGGTTATAACACTCGATGAAAACCTACAAAGGTAAATGAATGATAGGCTAATTAAATATTACCTGGCCCACGAGGTTACCGCCATGTGGCGTGCATGGAAAACCACCTGCATGCCAATTGTTGCCCAAAACAGATGAACAACCATTTGGCAAACAAGTTGAAAAATTGGTTGTCAAGATCGAACACAAAAACCATCCAGCCCCTGTGGTCATAAAAGTCAACACAAGTTCAATTCACAGAAGCCTATTAAAATACTTACATTTCGCTTTAGCTTGATAGCATCTCTAATAATTTTACATAGTCCTCACACTGTAATTAGAATAATTAAAAAGAGGCAACATTAATGTGACACTTGTGAAAAAGCTGTCATTCCATTGGCAAGAAAGTGTAAGGGCCGAGTGCACGAAAGAACAAAAAATCAAAATCAATGTCAAAGTATGATCAAACGCGTCACTTTGTGTGGACAGTATGGAAGGAACTTTATTTAACTCAGCCGTTTCTTCGTGCAACAGGGGCTAAGTATTCACCTGTGAGTCACAGATGAATGATCACCCGCGAATGTGAATTTTAAGAATAACCTTACAGTAGTCTGTAAAACTCTGTCGATTTTGACATTCTCTGTGCCATACTTTTTTCCCTCAACATCTCTCAGCCAGTTATAGGTTCGTTTTCATCTTACCTTCGTGGTCGCCAGCAACGTGCCCGATTAGATAATGTTTACTCCCACTGGTGTGAGATAACTGCTGGCGTGCCTCAAGGCGGTGTACTCTCTCCCTTACTCTTCTCTATTTTTATTAACAAAATTGTATCTATTCTAGTTTCTCGCTACCATCTCTACGCCGATGTCTTGCAGCTGTATAGACACTTTCGTGTTGATGAGGCTGCTATTGATTTAGGTCTAATGAATGTAGATCTCGATTTAGTACACAATTGGGCTTCGAGGTTTGGTCTTCTGGTCAATCCTTCCAAGTCCCAGGCTATCATAATCGGTACTCCCAAACTTCTTTCTAAGCTAAATCGAGACGACCTACCAGTTCTTCAGTTCAATGGCACCGTTATTCCTTTTGTGAAATGCGTGAAAAACCTGGGACTCTTGATTGACGAGACTCTGTCTTGGCAACCACAAATAAGCCGCAAAATGTTCGCTAGCATGCACGCACTGCAAAGATTGAAGAACTTTATTCCATTCGCCACCAAAATTACTCTCGCACAAACCTTACTTCTCCCTGTACTCGATTAGGCCGATGTGTGTTACCTTGACCTCACTCAAGAGCTTCTGAATAAACTTGACCGTCTTCTCAACCTGTGTATCCGTTACATTTTTGGCCTACGTAAATACGATCATGTATCGGAATTTCGTGCTCGTCTCCAGTGGCTTGACATCCGTCATCGCAGGAACTCTCATGTCCTTTCTCTCCTCTATATGACCCTGAATGACGCCAATGCTCCCTCATACCTAAGGAATCGGTTTACATATCTCTGCTCACATGGTCTCCCACTTAGATCAACCGACTCCTTGGTTCTTTCTATTCCCTCGCACTCATCTTCTGCCTATTCCGACTCCTTCACGGTACACGCTGCAAGGCAGTGGAATCAGCTACCTCCTGCAGTACGAAATTCGCCCTCTATTCATGCGTTCAAAAAAAATCTTAAAGCTTTCTTTCTTTCCTAATTACGTCTTTACTTCCCCCCCCCCCCAGTTTTCAGTTAATTTTTATTCCTATTGGCAATACATTGGTTTGTTTTTTTTTTCTTAACTTTTGTGATAGTGTTAAGTATCATACTTAATTTTCTGTTTCTATATTATATAAAGTGTTAATATATTTATATTAATGTATATTTATATTTATATGTATATAAGTAGTTGGTATATTGTGTATAATATTTGTTGTAGTAAATTCATTTGTCTCTATAACTGCCACTCGCACTACTGCTCACGATACCCAAAGGTAGACTGGTAGAGAATGCCCCTGGCATTAAGTTGTACCTTTTGCCCGAATTTTGAGTCTGTAGCTTTGAGCGGCCTACTGAAGGTTATATCCAGCCCAAAACAAAAAAAATACCTATCATAGTGATATAAGAGGATTTTTGCAATGGAATGCGTTGCACTGTGGTCCGCCCTAGTGTGAATTCAGCCTTAGGTCCAGTAATAGATTGATGACAGCAATTAATTTATCACTCGTTCTTTGTGTCCGAAACATCAAAACCCACAGAATATTCGGTTTTTGGATGCCCTAATACACGTAAATTTGTGTAGGGGGCTGAAGCGTGCCTAGGCTAGTTTCCGGAGGTAGTAGACAAGGCAGTGTTGCTGCCGCCGCCCGACAGCTGCGGCGTGAGTGTGGTGTTGTCGGCGGGCAGCGCGGCGGCGCCGCTGCGCCACACGCCGAAGCGGTCCTTGGCGTAGCGGTTGAAGCGCGGGCGCTCGCGCGACGGCTCGCCCAGTCCGCACGGCTCGGCAGGCGTGCTCGGCGCCGGCGTTGGCGCAGCGTACCCTGCAAAGGAGAATACCACATTTCAGTCGCTCGTCGCATTTCTTACTAAGTTATTACAAACTATAAATTTATTGGTTCACTAAGCAGTTATTACATCAACGATGATGTAATTTAACTAATTGTGTCATGCAATCTAAATAGTTATTAAATTGTTCAGCTGCGCTTGAATTTATAATTTCTTGAACATTTTTGGAATCAGAAATGAAAGATTTTCTGTCGTCCAATATTTAATTATATGGGGTTGGCCAATAAGTGAATTTTTGTTCTTATTTTTGGTGTTGCTTAAATGTATCCTTCACGTGCAGCAAAATCCGGGCAACAATCAAATGTATGAAACGTTCATCGTCCACTTCCCCCTTAACTCAGTAGACTACCTACAGTTACTATATATTTCATTTACATGTAAATCTTAAAAAATATTCTCTTATTTCATTGTGTGCTTTGAAAAATTAATAACTCACCTCGGAAATTAGAAATTTCACGCAAATATTTCTTGCATTTCTTGCTCATTCTGGCTGCTATCTCCAACTCGTGAGCTGAAAATAATTAATTTTATTATTTCTTGTTTGTTTGAAGCAGGCGCAGTCTTGGGTGGAGGGGATGCGTGCCTTTGCCTCCCAACTTATACTTTCGGGCAATTTCATAAATATTGGTGCTATTCCCCCGAAATCACAATATTACTTATTCTGTGTCACAATCCAGTAGTTCGGGAGTTTTATGTTGCAATGTCATCGCTTGACCTTTCTCTGTTTTATTGATTTTGAGCTAATGAACTAAGTACTAAATACTTACCATCATTCCACCACATCAAACTATAATTGGTTCGCTTCTTCATAATCTCGCTTCCTCTGCATACTTATATGCTCTTAGTTTGCTGATACCTGCGTACCTGATATTTGCGAAGTACTTCACCAATATGGTTCATGGTTTTTCTAGGCCACCAGGAGACGACAATCCCACACACATTCCTATACATTTATTTTACTAACTACGTATTCGGTTACTCATTCGCACTACATAGCCAAATAATTTTCATATCTACTATCTACTGTATATTCCTATCATTTCATTTATCTTTCAGTTTGATGACATCTCTTTTCCTGCTTGCGCAACTTGTTCGGACTAGTCATGGCTGGATTTCAATAACTAGAGAAGATATTGTAATCAGATTTTGATAAAAGTTACATTATTTACTATGGGCATAGAAAAAATACAGTAGGGAAAGAATGCTAACATCATACAAGTGTTGAGTAGGGATAATAAAAGTGTACAGGTGGCGTTGCAATTCACATTACAGAATACATGAAATATAAACCAATGAATATCAATTATATTTTTTAATTACAATGATATTACTTAATTTATTTTATATTAATATACATATATATTATTATTTATAATTATTATAGGCAAAATTTGGAATTAAACTTAGTTTAATGACGGTGTAACTAGTTCTGCCAGTGACGGGAGATGGCGTTGGTTAGAAATGTCATAGTAACAGCGAAAATAAGCAGTTTTTAGCAAGTTTTCCGTTAGCAGACTATCCCTACTATCCTTTGTCTCTGCCAGCGTTTCCCAACCTGAGGTTGGGAGGCCAACCTAAAAATTTAAATAAAAAATAAAATTATAAAGCAAAATGGCACGGCCGAGCATTTTAAGGGGGTCCTCGGATCATGGCTAGGGGTCCGCACTAGAAGAAGGTTGGGAAACGCTTGTCTATGCTATAGGTAAGTACCTATTTCAATGTAGATGTTTTAGAATAACCTCAAATTAAGCCGAGAAGATGCTCACCGATCCTCTCCTTCTCCAGTATCTCCAGCTCGCAGTTGTGGCACGCCGCGTGGAGCATCGCCGAGAGATCCTCGCGCAGCTCCACCACCGGCACCTCCATCGCCTGCTCCGCCGCGCGCGCCACCTCCGCGTACACCGCGTCGTACAGCAGCGCGGCGTCGTCCACGCGCGCGTACACGGCGCGCTCCGCCGTGCGCGACACCAGCCCCAGCAGCTCCTCCGATAGCGTCCGCTCCGGTGTGGGGATCGGCTCTGATAGGAAAGACCCAGGTTATTGCGGGCAGGCTGATTGAGCGATGGAAGATCAGCTCTGGGCGAAAAGCCGCGGGTTATTAGTTGACAGGCGCACCGGCGTGACACAAGCATCAGCGGGTGTTCCGATAACGTCCGCTCGGGTGTGGGGATCGGATCTAAGCGGAAAGACTCAGGTTATTTGTTGCCAGGCGCACTGGCACGACACAAATTCCAGCAGGTCTTCCAATAGCACTCGCTCGGGTCTGAGGATCGGCACTGCGCGAAAAGTTACTGGTGATTCGTTGGTAGGTGCATCGGCTCGCATAAGCCCCAGCAGGTCTCCAGGGTAAATGGTAATATTAAGTCACGAGTGTGGGTATACTGCATGCAACGAGAAAAATATTTTTGTGAGTGCTAAAGTGCGTGCTAAAATATATTGCCACGAAGCACCGAGTTATTTTCTGAAATGCGATATGAAATACTATACCGGGCGTGGGCAGCGTGGTGTGTGAGGTGCAGATGGAGGAGAAGGGCGAGGAGGTGGTGCTGGGTCGGGAGGGGGCGCAGGGCTGTGGAGCAAGCGGCGGCGGCGGCGCCAGCGACTCGCGCGCGCTCTGCACCAGCAGCCGCAGCTGCGAGTCCGGGAACGAGTAGCTCTTCTTCTGGAATGTGATGACATTTATTTTTATATGCTCATACGTATGTTGGTAATTCAGAATCCTTTCGCTTCGCATTGAATACACGCCAGTGTCTTGCCCGCCTTAAACTCGAAGCGGTTCTGGAGACTTTTTCCAGGGTATCTTGGAGTCTAACAATGAGGCGCCGCCTATCTACCGCCACTTCAGCCCGGCTTGCGGTCTGGTGACTGGTGTATCTGGCTAGCACACCCCAATTTCGTAGCAATCAATTTCGCTCAAATTGAGCAGATAATTAATGTTCAGCAGAAAAATGGTTGGGGACAGCACCGCAGGGACGCTAGCATGCATGGCTTTGGAGTAGCAACCGTCAACCAAGACTTGTTTGCTGCGGCCACGCAGAAAGTCGGCGATCCAGTCAAACAGCTCAGGTGGAAGGTCATAAGAAAGCAAAGAATTAGAAGTTGCTTGCGTCAGACCCGATCAAATGATTTCGGGATATTCAGGCCGTTAGCCATAACCTTCGCCATGATTTCCGAGCGCGTTGCCCATCTCATGTGAGACGTTAATAGGAGATCCCCAGCAGTTCGATTTGGACGAAAGCCTTATTGATGATCGCTAAGAAGTTCACTGAGAGTTCATTATGCGCTCCATTACTTAACATATAAGAGAGATATGGCTATAGGTCGGTAGTTGGCGGTCTGATCGATCGCCCTTTTTTAGGCACGGGCTAAACGCTGGCCGATTTCCAAGCTGCAGACACACATCCAACGGAGTATGATAGTCAGTAAAGGCGTTTTTTATGCGATCTGACATGGATAGCTAAAACTGAATAAATAACACACAACTAAACCACATTCTCGAAGGAATTTGGTTAGGTTAGGTTATGATATTAACATAGAGACTTCGCACCCAAGAATGAATGTCGGAATGGAGCTGCCATCATCCAGGCGAGAGTTCACCAAGTTCGGCCTTCTCTTTTGTGGGAAAAGCGAGTGATCCATCAGGCTGCCGCAATGGTGGAAGCGAGGAGTGGCAGAAATTTGCTTCGACGATTGAATTGACGGCTGCCAGTTAGTGGCTGGTCAGTTTCGCGTCAATTCTGCCGATATGCTCGAACTTCGCTCTGGCAATTACTCTCTTCCTGCATTGGAGGCGTTAACGTTAAGGTTGTTCTTCGCGAAAAAGACGACCGTGCCTTTCACGTTGAACCATGGCTGGCCTTTAGCACCGAGGGATTTAGTGGAGCTCCTTGGCTCCCACGGTCCCTAGATCACCACGGAAACATTGCTAGACATGTTTTTATTTATCGATGTAAAAAACACGAAATAATTGCCTTACGTCTTTGTCGTATTATTTGTCGCCTCACATGTTTAAGTTGTATTGTACAAAATAAACCTTCACAAGAAAAGAAGATAAAAAAGAAACTTGGTTTACGAGGTACGATGTTCCACCAGCGTTTTTTGAGTTACCTCAGCCGATGACAGACAGACGGACGGACGGACAGCGGAGGATTAGTAATAGGGTTCCGTGGGCGCCCTTTGGGTACGGAACCCTAAAAAGTTCTTACTCCAACGTAGTAGGGTCCTGTGGGGGGCAGCTTGAGGCGCTCCCTGACCTCCGTGTCCAGCACCGCAGCCGGCCGGGTGAAGTGTGCGGTCGCCAGCTCCATTACTCTCGAACCTTTTCTGGGTTTCAACTTCGCCACTTTGCTTACAAATATCTCTAGCATTGCTTTTACCTGAAACACGAGTCTTCTTTATTACACATTTAGAGAAGCTCGTAGCGCAGTCTTGGGTTCGATACCCGCCCTGATCATGCACCACTTTTTTATTTCTGAGTTGAATAAGTGTATTTTCGTCACGAATGCTAGCTGTTCTATGATTCAGAATCCATGTAAAACTGTAGACCTCTTTCCCTACGAACTAGGTCGTAGGGTTACACCCGCCCGGTTAGGTACCATCGTTTGATCGATGGTCGAAGCGGCAATGACAATTTGTACGCATTTTCCGTCCAATGTAGCCGTGCTCATAAGGGAATGGTCCTGGCATGTTACCTAATTCCGATAATGCGGTGTGTTGGACTATTGTCATGGCGGTAGGTGTGGTATTGGCCATCTTATGTCCAGTTACAAGAAAAAAAATCCGGATTGGTAGGCACGAAGAGGAAAACCATGAATCCAGTGCCCACCAAATGACTCAACCACCAAATGTTTTAACCATAAAGCCATTTTTGAATGTAACGGCCATTTTAACTTATCACAGTGAGCCTCAATATTCCGTGACAGTGAGCGTTAAAATCAAATATACGATTCATTCAATATTTTCATTTCAGTACAATAAATTGTCGGAAAATCAATATGGGTAGTTCATTTTATTGCCTGCACCACCGCTTTAGAGGTGTATCTGTTAAACAATTAAAATAAAAACAAATCATACAAAATGAATGTATCATTATACAATTTAAAAATAGCTTAAAAACAGTTTCGGAACATTTAACATACGAAATTGTTTGCAGCGCAGTGATGTTAAAAACTTTGAATATTTTTGGTGGAATGTTATTTTTTCTTCTCCGAAACAATACTGCTGCAGATATCTTTGAAATCACCCAGTATATCCTCTTTAGCCAATCTATGTGGTATTTCTTTACAGGATAATCAACATCGACTTGTTTAATTGCTATTCGTAAGTGAGGAAAACTTTTATTTGGAGGGCAACTCTGCACAGGTAGCTGCCTACAACAAAGACATAGGCCTCCACAATTAACAGCCAACGGGATCGATAATTGAATAATGCTATTATGATTAACGTTAGCGATTGCATAGCCTCTTCATATCTTGTACATAAACATGGAACAAGAGTTAACGTAACGACAACGAGTACATCATTATACAGGGTTGTAATTCCATTCCTTCACAGCCTGTATGAGGTCGGTCTGAACATTTTTAAATGATAAAACATGTTAAGTTCTGATAACAAAAACAAAAAAAAACATTAAATTAAAATTAAATCGTCAAGTAAAATGATAAAAACAGTTTTACAGACAAATAATGTTTATTTTAACCACAGAATCTCTGAATAAGAATTCAGAGATTTGTACTCTCGTTTCTTTAAATTAACTTTACAGTAATTTTCCAAATTATATCAATGTGTCTCTTAGCGCATGTAGTGAGAGGCGACTAAGGGGTTTGTCATTCGTGGTTTAACATCCATGTAAAACTTTAAGCTTCCTTACTTACGAAGTTGCAGGGTTAATCCCGCCCGGAATGGTAACCATAGGATTCAATGAACGATGATCGAAGTGGCAATCAATCCAGTTCCAAGGAAGGAAAGTCCTGGCAAGGCACTATTAGTTGGTATTATATGGTGTGAGGGGCCAATATCAATAATGTCACATGAATAATAGTGGTTCTCATTGTTCGGTCCAAAGCTTGCAAATTAAATTTAAATGTCATCGTTTTTTTAGGATTTATTTAAAAAAATAAGGTGGAAGTTGTAAACATACGTTACTTTATTATTTTAATTTTTAGGCAATATCTGTATGTCTGTATAGTATATCTGTATGTAATACACTTAAGGTAGCCTTTAGAACGATATCAGTGCCCAGGCATACTCACAATGGACATTTATAGTTATCTACATAATGGAAAAATACACATTTCAAGGAACAAACGGTCAAAATTCTTCTAGAAACAAAACAACGAACCACGAACATTAGTACCGTCTCTTTCTACCACTCAGCAATTCAAGGATGTTGTCTCCCTCATGCGCGAATGTCAGGCGATCCTACAGAGCCAATGGGAGAGGACCACGACGCCAGCCATCTTGTTCGCCGCCACGGCGCGAGGACATCTCGCCGCCACAGACCGCCGACCTCCGCTGCGAGTAACGCCAGTCGCGTCCCGGGGTCTCGCCGTCGCCGCTTTCGGGCTGGCTCGGTGGAGCACAACCGCACCCTACGTCTCTTCGGCGCCCACCCCGTGCTCCTTGGAGTGGGCTCCGCCAACCGCTGAGGAGACACCGAGCCGCTCGAGCTTCGCTGCGCGGGGGCAGGCGCTATTCTCCGCCCGACCACGTGCTCCAGGCGCTCCATCACCCCTGGAGTCCGAGTGGGGTCCTCCATCGACTCGCCCTGTGGGGCGGTGCGTCCACAGTTGAGGAGACCCAGCCGCTCGAACTTCTCCGCGCGGGGGCAGGCACCATTCGCCGCCCAACCACGTGCTCCAGGCATCATCACCACAAGGTACCGTACCGAACCTTGTTTTTGCCGGCTTTAGAGTCAGTGCTCGTAACACTTCTCAGTGTCGTCGTTCGTATTTAGGGGGCCCAATTAGGAACCTACTCTATTTATTTACCTACTTGTATATTTTTGTGTTTATGCTCGTCCTAGAACATTGGTTGTTGTTTCTGTTTGTATATATTTAATCATTCATAATACATGGTGCATTAATTTAATGCATGGCTACAGGAAGAAAAAGGAAATAAAGCATTTAATTAAAAACAAATTAGTAAACAAATCCAAACGGTATGTGCGACAAGACACAAGCGATCTACCGAGTTATATATAAATTAACTTAGCCGTTTGGGTGCTTGAATAACAAACGTTCAAACATTTCCATTTAATATTAGTGCGATAGTCTGAGAATATTTTATGTTTTAAGAGACCCACTTTATTTATTTCGTTTATTGCACTAAAAAAAATCGGGCAACTTAATGCCAGAGGTATTCTCTACCAGTCTAGCCTGCTAACAACAATAAGACACAATAGGTAGGTACGTTGACAAATAACCCGTAAAGTTGCGATTTTTAAATGTCTATAAGCGCATATGAAGCAAAGTCAGCCGATTTCTTAAGCATATTGATTGCTGTCCCTTATAGCAAATGCGTTAAAAACCTGGGACTTTGGATTGATTAAACACTATCTTGGGCCACACAAGTGAACGAAGTCAGTCGTAAGGTATTTGGCTCCATGCACTCTCTCAAGTGTTTGCAAAATTGTATTCCCATCAGCACTAAAATTACGCTCGTAAACTTCCTATTCTCGATTATGCAGAAGTATGTTATCCAGATTTAATTGAAACTCTACTTAATAAACTTGACCGACTGCTAAATTTGTGTATAAGATACATATATGGGTTGCGTAAGTTTGATCATGTATCTGAATTTCGCACCAGTTTTAAATGGCTTGACATTCGTAAACGCAGAAATACCCATGTACTTTCCCTTCTCTTTGGGTTGTTGAATAACCCGGTTGCTCCCAAATATCTCACTGTTCGGATAGAACCCCTCTGTTCTCATGGCTTACCCCGCAGATCCACTGCTATTCCGGGACATAATTCTTCTTTTTACACAGATTCTTTTACTGTTAGAGCTGCGCGTATGTGGAACCAAATTCCACTTGATGTACGCACATCCTATTCTATTCACATATTTAAAGAGCGTCTCAAATGTCTGTTCCTCGATTTTTGACTTGTATTATTTAATTCAGTACATATTTGCTTTTACTGATTCAAGAGACACATTGTTTCTTTTGTGCATTGATTATAAAGGTATATATTTATATATTTATATGTGTAAATATTTGTATCTGTTAATACCAAGTACTATACATTATAAGCCTATATTATGTACGTTTATTTTATGAAAATATATATTTTTCTACTTCATTTGAAAATTATTTTTAAGATACTTAATATTTTCCTTAGTTTTTAGTTTTTTCTTTTGCCCGCCACACCGCACCTCTCCTACGTCCCTAAGGTTGAATGTCAGAGAATGCCTCATGGCATTAATTCCGCCTTTTTGTGAACCATGCTTGCAGGCTTGCAAATAAAGATTTTTTTCATTTCATTTTTCATTATTATGCAGAGGCTAAAAATACTAGGTCGTATATCTGACGTAAATTTGCTTGTTCACACCCGCCCCCGGTCTAATAACATGGCGGCAGCCTAAAATATTGTTCGTGAACTGACGCAACGGTTTACTGTTAGGCCCCATATGTACCGTATGAAGTGAGCTCTAATTGTTGCTCCATCTCTATCATTACTGCATTGCACGTGTACATACTTCAGATAAAAAAGAAAGAAGATTTGCCAATTAACGTATGAGACCCGCTGCTGTCACCAACCCGCCAACCCAACATGCCATACGCAAACGATTTTTTGGAGGGTATTGCATATTGGAGCTACTTAAAAGACACACAGTAAGACCAAAATTATTTAATTATATTGGCCACAATCCTTAGACTAAGAACCTTTGTAAAACTCACTTTATGTAACGCTGTTGAATTCCTTAATACTAAATATATATATATAAATACAAAATACATGCACTAATAATTTTTATTTTATTCCAGACTATCTCTAAGCCCCGGTTGCACGAAGAGACGGCCCAGTTAATCAATATTCAAACACGTCACTTTTAGTGATCCGCATAGAGTTCTGCGCGGACAAACTGTCCACACAAAGTGACGTGTTTGATCATACGTTGACGTTGATTTTGATTTTTTGTCCTTTCGTGCACTCGGTCCTAAATCTCCATTTGGTTTAAAAATGTATAATTTCAAGTTAAGATTTAATGAGGGTAAGATAAGAAATATGGTGGCCAAAGAGGTCATCTTTTATTTACAAAAATGGGTATTTTTCTGGGTCGTTACGCCCGTTCACCTCCTAATCCACAAATTGGCTTCAACGCATTTGTCATAGCCGTCACACTGTGAACAGTTCGCGCCAAACTTCAATATGCCCCTAAAGCTACCCCGTGTACTCTATTCCCTTGCCTCAAGAGCGTTTTTTTGTACACGCAAGCGTGTACAGTCATCCGGTTAAACGTGAAAATGAATGGTGCTTAAATACAACCTCCGATTCAATTTTGTTAGGGTTTTGTTTACTCAGTAGCTAGTGGCTATCCTCAACTATGTTTGAATCTATACTCAACCCTATAATTGTTTCCAAATGTCAAAGTATATCGACTGTTCATCTTTTCAATCAACCGGATGTGTATCATAAACTCTTTGTTCGACTGTACGAAAATCCCTGTACCTATAGCGATTAAAAAAATCGTCTCATCTGGTAGGTTAGGTAAGTTCCATATTAATCTAACTTGCGGTAGTGACAGTGATGCTTAAGTTAAGTTCTCGCTCCCACAAACTTTCGTTTCTTCTCATTATATTATGTATTATATGGACAATGTGTCCATACGGCGGCGGCGGCGGGCGGGGCGCGGGGTGATCCGGGTTATGCCCGCGACACTTCTCCTTACTTTTATCTTCTGAGGTACATAGACATACAGCGGCGGCGGCGTACCGACTACGCTGTCGGAACAAATATTTACGGTCTCCTCTATAGGCATGAATATTTGGATAGATAAATTAGCAGCATAGATAGATGCTGATCACGGTAGATGCTTAATTATTGGCCAACCAATGGGACGCACAATTACTTGGAAAGTGAATGGATTCGACACACGTTCGGCTACCGCGTCGCCGAGTGTTTGCTTAAAGAGGCAAACAGCATGCAACTAGCCCATAGTAAGCCAGACTAGCTGCGATGTAGTGGTTGCTAGTTCCCATGTGATGTGTTAGGCTACTAACTGACGGTCAGTTTGGTATTAGCCATCGATGTCCCGTTATATAAAAAAAACAATTGTACATTGGACGCGTGGAGATACTTAGGGCCGAGTGCACGAAAGACAAAAAATTAAAATCAACGTCAAAGCATGATTAAACACGTCACTTTGTGTGGACAGTATGGAAGAAACTTTATGCGGTTCACTAAAAATGACGTGTTTGAACATTGATTAACTCAGCCGTCTCTTCGTGCAATCGGGGCTTAGCATCGATAGGGCTTAGTGATTCCGCTCTAAAAGTAATCAGCCATGTATAAATCCAAATTACTATGGTATATACATAATTTAAGTGTACTGTGGCTATTTATATAAATAAAAACAATTTTTTAGAACGTAACGGGGGCGGCGGCGCCTACTTTTTAATAAATGCACCGAAGTATGGCTTGGTATTTTCCGCAACTTTAGGACAACTTGGCATCACGGTAAATCGCAAGAGGTGCGACCGATGGAATAAAATACTTATTACTTGAGAACCAATTACTCGATTTAGATGCGGATTGTATCTACCTCTAGCCTGATTCTACTCAAAACGTATAGGCTACATAATATAACGCTTCATTACCAAAGGGGTGAGTTGTGAGTGTTAAATTCTTATAACTTGCGAACCACTTACCCGATTTATATGCGTATTTATCAACGTATATGCTCTGGGAGCAGTCAGGTTCGGGAATTATTGGATGTTTCTCATTAAATCATGCTATTTCGGCTCAAACAATCTTGATTTTTGGTAGAAGGATACATCGTCCTGGACCAGTTTGACCCTATTTTGGACCAGCCATGTGGGCTACTTTTTATCTATGAAATAATTTAGCCGACACTAACCCGAGCGGAGCCGGGTACCGCAGCTAGTCATTTTTATAAAACAAGAATACATCTTAAAATCCAATAGATTTTATTTCGTGCTGATATACCTAATAATAAATAAAGCAATTACAAATTAATCTTGCAAATTACCCCACTAATCTAAAAAAAAAGGTGGGTCGATTCGTTGAACATCACTGTAAATTGAAGCGTTTTCTCTTTAATTGTATCGCTTGATCTTTAATTGATGATGATAATGATGGATGTATTGACATTAGTGCTAGATCAGTAAGGCGCTCTTGTCCGGTTCGGTTCGGATATTGGTAATAGGGTCACCCCGCGAGGTTACTTAGCTTTTTTCGCCCTAAGGGAGGGGTTTGAACACCCTTATATATGGCCCTGGTAAGGTTGGAGACCGAAATTAACCGCAAAGAAGGTTTTCTTAAAAGTAAGGTCTATGCGAAACACCCTGAGACAACCTAGGAACTCAAAGGAGAATTGCACGTCAAATTCTCCAGCCTTAACTTCCTGCGACTACTGTGGGCCTCCGCTGAGACTGACAGTCTACAGTGATAATCGTAGAGACGGCATCACCTCAGGGTGTTGGGCGAGGTACGCCTCCTGCTGCAGCTGCAGGCCGGCGGAGAAGGTGCCGGCGCAAGCGCGCTGCAGGCCACTGAGTGCAGTTACGTCGTCGTGGAACAGCCCTTCTGGCGCTTGGTGCGCGCGCGGGACATCTGCTGCGTGCGCGCGGATTGGCATATCGGCACTACAAACTCCTAAGTTTAATTACACTATGAACTATGAGACGCCCCTATTTTGATTCCGTAATAAATCCTTCCTGTTTGGCAGTGGCGAGTGGCTGTCATTGACATTGAAACGACAGAATACATATTTAATTGGGAAATTTTGAATAATGTTGCCAAGTGATCCTCCCGTCCGAATTTTTCATAATGGAGTACATAGTATAAAATGTGTATTGAATCCATGGAGGCTCCTCACCTCCACGATTGAATCATTGTTGAATGCACTATAATACCATGGAGGTGAAGATATAACCACCTCCATGTATAATACAACGTCTTTTTGGAACTACGCGTGTTTGGCGGACGGGATAACACGCGGGAAAACGTGCCAAACGTTTATTTACGCCTCTACTTATCCGTCCTTTACAGTAAGGCCATATTTTTGTTACTAATATTACAGTCATACAATTCTTCTATAATGACCATCTGTCTTTTGACCATAGAAATAGGATGCGCATATGCTAGGTCTATGCTTTTTTCAGACTTAAATTTGTACTCAACAGTCCGATAAGAACTATCTGTGGATTGAAAAATCGGCCCTAAATACTTATCTACGGTTTAAATTGATGGCTGGCGGTTGTAAAATGTTATTTTGCCCGAATTTGAAGTATTTCTTCAGGTAATAATCCAGCGAAAGCAACTTCGTTGCCACGAAACCTCTCGTTTTTTTAGTCTGGAAATATTTTTTTTACAATTGATTAAATAATATTTCTTCTAGATCCATCAGTGTTAAGTATTACATTGTTTGAACAAGAATCCAACAAAACCGAGTAGATAACCTATTTTAAAGATAATTATGTATTCATAATTCATAATAGATTATATTAAAATATTTTTTACAAAAGAGTTTTATGAAAATATAACGAATATTTAAATCTAAACCGTACGTAAATCCTCTTCCATAAACGACGATGCGGCCATTATGTGTAATATAATTCAAAGTTAGATTCAAATTCGAATAGATTATAATTCAAAAATCAAATTGAATTTCGTCTAGGCAATGGTCGATCAATAGTGAGAAATTTCGACCGGATTTTTGTGTCCTTGGGCATTCTTTGCTTCGAGTTCGATGCCAGCTTGAAGAAAATTCTTAATTTAATGAGCCATTTTAATTTGACAGCTATGATCCCTAGGGTGAATAACAGGAGAGCACCCAACACGCAGGAGACGAACATCGACATGGGGTCAAAGCTCTTTATGTCTGTAATGTCCTCTATCTCTGTAAAAAAGGAACATATTTAAATCTAGACACACGAATAAAAACCGTAAATAAGCTTATATATATATATATATATATACATCCTGATACACTTCTTGCGTCCATGCTGAGATACCGACTTACGGCGTCCATCGCTTCCAATGGTTTTATTACTAAGGTTTCCATGAATATTGTCTTCAATATCGTATGCAATATTCCCGCTCAACTTATATTTGCAAAAAGTTATAAATTGCGGATATTCACACTCCATTCATTTCGGTATACTTCTTGCGTCATTTACATTTTCACGTCCACTTGTATATTTTTTGTACATTTCAATCCACACTAGCATACTTCTCACGTCTGTAGTACTTGAGATAATTTGTGCGTCCTCTAATATACTCTTCTTTAAGAAAATCTAATTTAGCACACATCTTGCATCCTTTTAAATTCGCATTTTAAAGCCAAACATTATGTGTTTATTTTTAAATGTTATGGTTCACACTGGTATATCTATAATTACGTCTTTATTATTTTGAGGAATCATATGCATCCTCATGTATTATTCGATGAGTAATACCAAAAATACCAAATAGGGAAAAAAAATGCATGTAAAAGCTAATTTTGGCAATACACTACAAGAGGACAGTATCCTGAACTACATAATAAAAGAACTGATGGATGGAGGTGGAGCAAAGGTTTTTTAGGCGCACGCAAGGACCTCACAAAAAAGGCGCCCAGCGGCGCCCATAAGCTTTCGGACTTTCACGGGGGCTGCGAAAACCATGCCGGTCGGCCAGGTGCTTCTTCAAACTATGTTTGAAGTACCCCAGGTTGTACTTTGAGGGAAAAACTTCGGCAGGAAGTCGATTCCATAGTTTACCGACCCTATATATAAAAGATCTAGAGGATCGGTGGGTTCTAATTTTGGGATTTTCGGCAGTGAATGGGTGCATTACCTGCCTGTTCCGCGTTTTGCGGTGGTAGTAAGGGGGCGGAGAGACAGCGTTATGCAGCTCTGAAGAGCACTCTCCATGGTAAAGACGATAGAATACAACAAGAGACCCTACATCCCTTTGAAGTCTTTGGTCTCTAAATTTTGGGATACCTTGGGATCGTCAACGAGACGCAACGACAGCGTCCAGGGAGCCAAGTAGATAATTAGCTGAGCCGTCCCACAAATGCGAACAGTACTCCACGCAAGACCTTATCTGCGCCTTGTAGAGGAGCAGTTTATGGTCAAGCGTGAAATACTGACGCACCCTGTTGAGGACTACCAGCTTTTTTGGGGCAAGCCGGGCTTCATCCTCGATATGACGTCCAAAATTTTGGTCCCAAGAATCCCAATGTGGTTGTCAATACGCAGAGTTGTACCGTTGAAGGTCGGAGCTACACTGAAAGGTGTCCTCTTCGCACTGAATATGCAAGCCTGTGTCTTGCTCGCGTTAAACTCAATGAAGTTCTGGAGACCCCATCCGAAAACTTTTTCCCGGGTCTCTTCGAGTTTAACAGCGAGGCACCGCGTATTCTCCTTCACGTCATCCCGACTTGCGGTCTTGTGACTGGGTTGGACCGCGCTGTCATCTGCGTAGCAATCAATGTCGCCAAAATAGGCAGATCATTAATTTGCAGCAGGAAAAGGGTTGGGGACAGCACAGAGCCTTGCGGTACGCTGGCGTTCACTGACATGGCTTTGGCGCAACAACCGTCAAGCAAGACTTTTATGTTGCGGCCATGCAAAAAGTCGGCGATCCGGTCACATAGGTCGGGTGGAATGCCATAGGAGGGCAGCTTGGAAAGTAGTGCCTTGTGCCAGACCTGGTCTAATATTTTCGTGATATCCAGACCGATAGCCATAAGAGTACCTTAGTCATGAATTTTGAGCGCATCGCCCATCTCATGTGAGACTAAGCCCCGATTGCACGAAGAGACGGCTGAGTTAATCAATGTACCGCATACCCGCATAGAGTTTCTTCCATACTGTCCACTAAGTGACGTGTTTAATCATACTTTGACGTTGATTTTTTGTCCTTTTGTGCACTCGGCCCTTAGACTAGGAGATCCCCAGCAGATCGATTCGGACGAAAGCCGTATTGGTGATCGCTGAGGAGTTCATTATTATATATTCTCTAGAATAATATATATTCTCTAGATACCTCATCAACTGAGAGTTAATGATGCGCTCCATCACTTTGCAAAGAAGAGAAGTAAGGGCTATTGGTCGGTAGTTGGCCGGGTCTGATCGATCACTTTTTTTAGGCACGGGCTGAACGTTGGCTGATGGGTGGGAGGGAAATGTTTTTTTTGTATTGTCTATTTTTCTCCCTCTATAACTCTTTAAGTATTGATTCCAGCGAAAAAGTGTGTAGAAAAATGTAATATATACTTTTTTGCTAGTATCAAAGAGGATTTTTTGGGATAGGCCGTAATTTTCGAATTATTCACGAAAAACTGAACAGAGATACCTTTACACCCCCCAACCCCCCAATACTTTTAGTATTGTTGCACATATGCAAAAATGACCTTTTACACGGACTTTTTTGCCAATTTTTCTTTCGTACGACAAACTATAGGTGCACAAGCATTCTTCGACTCGTCATTTATTTTAGACGGTTCTTTTTTTTCGCAGCCTCCGTGAAAGTTAGAAAGCCCATGGGCCTCGCCGAGCACCTCCTTGTTAAAAGTTTGACGTGCACCATATGCTGCGCTTTTCAATTAAATAAACACCATATTACCATGCCAGAAGGTTCTCAAAATGTAGCATAAAATGCATGTAGGTACCTACTTAACTTTACTTAAAGCTAAATCACCATAGGTCTATTCCTCAAGTTTCGTTTGATCGTGTTAGTATAGGTGGGTAGAAATGGCACGATAAATATAGATCATAATCCGACATGCATGTACTTTCGCTTCCATTCATTTATAGGGCACTGCTGCGTCCGCTAAGTCCACCAGCATGCCACCAGCAGAATGAAAAAATAACACGAGACGCACCCAACAGCAACGTCGCCTCGTTCGTCGTTCCCTCCGACTAAATGATGCCCTATGTGGCAACGTTGCAGAATATTTAACGGCGGACGCAATTTTATCGATGGAAGCAGGATTATCGGCGAAATGTACAAAAATATACACCCAAAAAATATACAGCGATGCAGCGCCTCTAGTGGCCAATCGGTGAACTAGAATATGCTCGTCCAGGCACTCCGGAGGAGAAATTGCGTCCAAACGAAATTTTTACTATAGGCACTACATGCTTATAGCTATTGAATAGTGTTGATTTTGGGTGCAAATAATCTTGCGTCCGTATACCGGACGCCATAAGTCGGTGGACGCAATATTACTATGGGATTTTTTGGGGGTGGACGCAAGAAGTATAGCAGGTTGTAAATATATATATATATATATATAATTTATTTCATTTATATATAGCTTATATTTATAATAATTTATTCAAAAAAAATTAACTACACTTTAAATACGATTTTACATTTTAAAAGCGTGGTTTCATAAAGAACTAATGTATCTTCCATGTAACCCATTATAATTGTAAAATAACCGCGCGGGTAAGAAATAACAATTTATATTGCAAAACCGAACTGAAGTCTGACAATTGAAATTGTAGGTAAGTTTCTGGGAACAATCCCGCCGTGTCGCGTTAGAGGATTTTTTTTAGATTTAATTTTTTTTAATTTCTATTTTAGATTTATTTTTTCGTAAATTGTATGGAATTTGTTTAATTTTTCTGTTATTAATTCAAGCGCACACCTTCTGGTACGTAGTGTACCGACTTAATTTACGGAATTAATCAATATAAAATGGAATGAAATAATGTAACATTAATGTATGTATAATCGACAGTGAAGCAGGGACACATTAATTAAAGAAAGAGCGCAGTAAGAAGAACTACTTTACGAAAATACTGCAAGGTTGGACCCGAACCAGCAAAACATACCATTCGCGGGTATTGCGTCTTCCAATTTCGCCACCGGCTGTATACCCATAATTTGGAATTCTCTTACAGTCCCTCCTCCCGCAATCAATGCCTCCTACTAACATACTATTTAAGATTATGCCTACTCTGCGTTGCGGACATTGCCTGCAAATATTGAACATTTAAACATATTGCCGTCGCCACCAAAATCGTATTTGGCATCAGACGCTAGAGCACTTATTCCAAGGAATGTGACATGTAGGTCGTGAATGTGACCTGCTTTGTACGAAAAAGTATATCTACTGGAATGAAAGATATACATATTTATGTGATCTGAAAGACCAAAAATAGTCTAAACATTTTCAAATCCCAATACACTTTTTTAAAGAACAATTGTTTCACTTACTTGCAGTAAATATTATTGTAGTATTGATAGTGTATATTTCGTAACGCTTTAAAAGCATAGCTGAGCCTTGCACAGTCATTCTGGTGTTATTCATAGGTCCATCTTGAGCAGAAACGCTCACCGTCACGTTGTATTCATTTTCATTTATCATAAATATTGATGAATTGCCACGAAGGTGTACAGACCCTAGATTTGCCAATTCTTGTACAGCGATATCACCAGTGAGTGTGAAGTATTTACCATTCTCAGGTTCAGCACAAATGGATAAGTTTAAGGTTAGTGGTAGTGAATTATTAATTTTGTCTAGAGTTAGGATGCCCTTGATAGTGGCTCCTTTCGAAGCTGGCACAATAAACATTTCTAGTTTTTCTTTATTACTATTAATTTCCTTAAATCCGGTAGCATAAATGGTACCCTTTATCGACAAAGACGTGTCATCTGGTAGTGCTGCTATGATGGCATTGACATCGATTGTCTTTGTTGGTAACAGTAAATCAACACTGCTTTCACTTGCTTTTATTACTGTAAATAAGGAAATAATTTTAGTCGACGTAAATGCAGCAATATAAATAAAAACAAGCAGAGATCCAACACATTAGGATTGGTTTCGGTGGCAGCCAAGAGTGCCCGTGAGTGGAAGATGTTAGGTCCATACATAAAATCGCTGTTATCTCTAACATACATACCTGCATTACTTTTGGAAGCAAACAAACACACCAACACACAGATAATGAATGATTGAAAATATGCCCTTTTCAGCTGCATTATTCTGTTCCCGACGGAATTTCTCTACCACACCACAACGCACGAGGGAATAAGCTTTTTCACTCGTGCCTACTGCCTACTCGTTGTTCATGTCCACCATCTTCCTGCTGTAATCGCGCGGCACGACAGGTTTGACCTTGACTAAAAGCAATTGATTGTGTGCTTGTTTGCAATAGTATTTAATAGAGTGCTCGGAGACTGGGTGTTATGGTTAATTCACGTCATAATGCCAAAATAAAAATCAAGATTTTGTTCTACGATATTATTTAGAAACATGAGCATTACACAGAAATTCGTTCATATTTTAAACCGAATTTACTTCACTTTGTACCGTATCATTTTCATGTATCTCATAATTTTTTGTTAGAAAGAGCCTGAAATACAAAAACTAGATGTCCTCAATAAAGTGGAATAGTATTTTAATTCAATTAAAACGGTTTTATGGCAAACATGAACTGACCGACTGGCATGGTTTCGGCAGCCCCCCTGAAAGATCAAATAACCCATGGGCGTCGTCGGGCACCTCTTATGTGAGGTCCTAGCGCCGCTAAACATTAAAATAATAAAAACAAATTACGCATTGCAACAATGCCATAGAATAAAAAAGCAAGAAATGAAAAACGTTATTGAGAAAATTATCTATAAATTATTATTTTCCATGCACTGCCCGTAGGCTGTTTTGTAGGCAATATAGAGGCTAAACATTGAATTGTTGTAGGTGAATCTCAAGATGGAGAAAAATCCGATCGTTCTTATATTTTTTAAGACATACATAAGTTTTATCACTCTGTCATTTATTTGTCGTTCCCAACTGAGGTCAATCAATTTTATCATCAATTTTATTTTCATTTGATCCCATTGATGATACCTAGATATTTTATTTCGGGTACCACATCGATAAGTGGGCATAGACATTGTTTCGCGTAAGGCTCAGATAGCCGGCACGAGATGGTTATACTAGCAAATGCGAATGGTTTGATTGCGTTAACTTCCTCATCTCTATGGAATGAGAATATGAAAAAAAACATGTATCATTCCAGCCAACGTTCTACCAAAACAGAAAGAAAAATGTTACAGAAATTATATTTTATGCATGGAAATTTTTTTGAAGTCACGTCTCAAATATATTCTTTTTCAAGTTTGCGGCTTATATTGATATTAAGCGATATTTATTTTAATAACATTTCAAAGATCTTAACATTATCTACCCATTCAGCGAAGAACATGTTTAACTTTTCCCAATTTCTTTAACGAAACAATAAAAGAACCGGTTTCACGCATTATGCGGGTTGGTCACATTTAAAAAGAATTATTTCGATCTGCTCTAACTAAGCGACGTCGGACTCGGGCTATCTCGTTTTAATCGTAAAAATTGGTCCATAATGTTTAGGTATGAGGATGCTCTTCAGGTAACTTCATGTATGAACTTTCCAGGACTCCAAAGCAAATGAACTTAGTTTTGTGCAGCTTTAGGTTAGATTGAAAATAATATCTTTATTGATTTCTGAGATGCCTTTGACTTATCTTTACTCTTCGCATGTATTTTATTTAAAACATTCTTGGTTTCAACTTATTATTAACCAAAAGTTGAAAATACCAAAATATACTTTACTGCTCTTTTTAAAAATAGTTTCGTGCATGGAATGTGCCTTTTTAATATGATTTTGTACCAAATGTGTCGTACTGACTGAATTTTTTATTTGATTCAACCGTTCAACCTTCTTTTCCTTTTTGAAAAGCTCGTGGTCTAGGGGCTAAGGGCCTTTCATCCGAGAGGTCAGGGTTCAAATCCTCGCCCGGTCATGCACCACTATCTTTCTCTTTCTGAGTTGGATAAGTGCATTTCGTTACGAATGCGAGCTGTTTCATGGTTCGGAACCTATGTAAAACTGTAGGTGTTGGTACCACCGCATTGGATGAAACTATGGTTGAAACGGCAATGAAAATTTTTCCGTGTTTTCCATCCAGTTCAAAGTAGCCGTGCTCATAAAGGAAAGGTCTTGGCATGGCACCTAATTCCTTCGGGAATGTGATGTATTAGGCTAATATCATAAGGGTAGTTGTTATTTACCATCCATGTCAGGTTGCATAAAAAAAACCTTCGTTTCTCGGCAATCTCGTTCACCGATGAAATCATTTCAGAGGAAATCTGCTTTATCTGAGAAAGATATGAATAACTGACAGACAATACAATTGGAACGATTGTTTACGAAAAGACGCGTCCGCAAAATGCGCGCAGTTGTCCGCGCACTTTATCGGAACCGCGGCGATTGGTCATGGCAAATTAGTCTTTTCGAATTTGCTCTTTGAAGAAGCACAGTCATGGCTGGCTACTTGTTAGATTTTATAATGCACACATGAAAACTCTTATTTATTTCATTATCGTTAGTTTATTTACTTATGACTGAACTAAACCTATTAATTCGTTTATAACCCATAGAGTAATTAACTAATCAAAGTCACATTTAATATTATTTAATCTTAAATACGGATATATTATGCTAAATTGATGCTTTTGTAGGTATTCACTGCGAAGTTGTGTTAATATTATTATTGTTACCGAGATTGTTACTATGATTTCATATTTCGTTAAGATATTTTGTCTTTATTTTGTTTAAAAGGGATAAACAAACTGCCATCAAAATGGCAAAATTGTATGGATAATTTGGCCCAGTTCTTTGATAAGCTAAAATAAAAACACCCAAAAATTTTATATTTTACAATTTTCATACGAATCTCCGATTTCATTGGTAAAGACCTAATATTTAGAATCATTGCATAAGTATTGCATGTTTGTATATAATCGTGAATAGAATCAACTGTTTTTACTTATTGCGGCTCTTATGTAACACTAAATCCTTGACATTTCCAAGAGTAAGATGCCTGCATACATAGGTACCGAATGGATTAATAAATAAACACAAATACATAAAAGGCGTCTGCCCTCTCGGGGAAAACTATTTTATTGCCTTTTATATGGCGTGAAATCACAACAGCCACACACGCATCCTTTCATTCTCCAACAATAGGACAACTCGATTCGAATGCGACTATCACTACTTTCTCTTGAACGACGACCCACATCTTATATGAGACTTTGTTCTTGGTGCGTTGGAACTTATTAAAGTTTACATGTGTCACGTTACTCTGAGGTCACGGCATACTTTGCACAGGTAGGGTAGGGCCAAAGAACCCCGCACAAATCGTATGGGAATTGGCTCCCGGTCAAATTGGCTGAAATTTGGATATGTTGTTCGTTTCGGCATCCTGAACAAAAGTCTCAATGGGCACAAAGCCCAATTTTGCTTATTTTGGCCGCTACGGGGCTCCAAAGCTCCACGGGTTGACCATTATTTACTACTCAAAACGGCGATCTCCTGGCAGTTTAGTATTTGCTACGCTGAGGAAAAAGTACCCTCTCATGTTTTTGGGGGGGCTAAATTCAAATCCAATGTCAATATGACAATATTGACAGTTGACAGCTGTCAATTAGTTGTCAACTAGCTGTCAAACAGCGAGAAATAAACAAAATCGATAAAATCCACATGTGAATGTAGGTTTTTGAGGTTGCTGAGTTCAAAACTGATGGCCAAAAGACAATAATGACAGTTGACAGCTGTCAACTAACTGTCAAACAGCATTTTACAACCAAAATGGATGCAACCCACATGTCAATATACGTTTTTGAGCTTTCTGAGTTCAAAACTGATGTCCAAAAGATGATATAGACAGTTGACAGTTGTCAACTAACTGTCAAACAGCATTTGACAGCTAAAGTGGATGAAACCCATATGTAAATATATGTTTTTGAGCTTGCTGAGTCGAAAACTGGTGGCCAAAAGACGATATTGACAGTTGACAGCTGTCAACTGTCATTATTGTCTTTTGGAAAAAATTCGGAAGTCAGATCTCCAACGTATTCTTTTTCAAGTTAAGGAACTGATTCTGGTTTAGATATTATTATAAAGAGCGTAACATTATCTATCAATTTCGTTTTTGAACTGTCAATATCGTCTTTTGGCCATCAGTTTTGAACTCAGCAACCTCAAAAACCTACATTCACATGTGGATTTTATCGATTTTGTTTATTTCTCGCTGTTTGACAGCTAGTTGACAACTAATTGACAGCTGTCAACTGTCAATATTGTCATATTGACATTGGATTTGAATTTAGCCCCCCCAAAAACATGAGAGGGTACTTTGTACCATTGTTCAGGATGCCGAAACGAACAAAATATCCAAATTTCAGCCAATTTGACCGGGAGCCAATTCCCATACGATTTGTGCGGGGTTCTTTAATGGCCGATGTGAAGTTAGTAATGCGGCGAAATTCGGACTCCGCCAGACGGCAGAAAGAAGTACCCGCGCGACCTCGCCATGGAAGACGAATCAACCGAGGAAGTCCAGCGGTGAGGAAGACCAGCAAAGCGGCCCGAAAAAGCCTCCCCAGTGAACCGCCTTCTGCAGGCCTATTCCTGGCATTCCGTAATCAGCAATCAGGAATCCTGAACTCGAAAACCGCTTTTATAGCGGTTTTCAAAGAGATTTTCTTGACCAAAAGATTCCGGAACATAGTTTTATGAATTAATCAAGGTTTTCCGTCGTAAACATCGCTTTGAAAATCGCTATAAAAGGGGTTTTCTAGACTCAGGATTCCTGATTCCTGATTACGGAATTGCAGGAAAATAGACCTGCGGGGGCTGACAGCTGAGGAAACCACGGCCAAGAGGCCACGGCCTTAAAATCCTTGAATGCGGTTCTCCCCGCCGAAGCAGAAGATAACTGCGGGAGGCAGTTATCTTCTGTGAGAGCCTTCGTTATACCTAAACATTTTCGACCATTTTTTTCCATTGAGACGAGATAACCAGGGCCCGACGTGCCGAAAATTCGACGCGTGAAACTGGTTTTTTAATCGTTTCGTTAATGAAATTTCAAATTTCAAAAACGAAATTGATAGATAATGTTACGCTCTTTATAATAATATCTAAACCAGAATCAGTTCCTTAACTTGAAAAAGAATACGTTGGAGATCTGACTTCCGAATTTTTTCCCATGCAATTTTTTTTAAATATATTGATAGTACTTTAGCTGAAACTATAAATGTTTTCATGTTCTCATTCCATAAGGTTCAGGAACTTAACGCAATCAAACCATACGCATTGGCTAGATTTACCTATTTTATTTATCAACAGCTTGCTGCACTCGACTCCAAAGAAGACCGATTCGGTGCTTTAAGATATAGAGATATTTTTGTCGATTTTAAATTGATAAAATTGAGAACCAAAGGTTCATAACCTGCCTAATACCATTAATAAATAATTGCTTCATTAAATACATGTCTAAAATAATCCACCAGTATGGATAGCCCATTCAAAGATAAAGAAAATGTCGGGCCCATTTCCTTTCCATTCTCTTGTATTATTAACTAAGTAAAGTAGATTTCTAGGATATTCCCATGGTTCGGACTCACGATCCAGTCTGACGACATCATAAACAAATTTAGAACAGTTATCATGTTGTGAACCTGAGGGGACATTCAGAGAATACGTCAGTAGTTCGTGGACTAGAATTGGACATATAGTTTTTTCCGAACTAATGTGATGTTTAATAAGTCTGAAAATGTGAAGTCGCTCCCTTCATGTACCAATTTATTTCTCTTTCTGAGTTGCAAGTGCATTTCGTTACGAATGCGAGCTGTTTTATGGTTCGGATTCCATCGTAAACTGTGGGTACCTTTCCCTACGAACCATCGTCTGGGTCGGTACCATCGCATTAGATGAAAGTCGAAGCGATAATTGATAAATTACCCGTGTTTTCCATCCAGTTCAATAAAGCCTTACTCATAAAGTGGAGATCCTGGCATGGCACTGAATTTGTTCTGGAATGCAGAGTGTTATGTTAATTTCAAGGCGCTGTGTGTGGTTATTACTTGGTCATGTACAGTTATATAAGAATACATTATAAATTATACATTAATACAATGATTTCAAAAGAACATCTACACATTACCAAAACAATGTTACAATAATTATTTAAACGGGCACAGCGACGTTATATTGGACTGAATATTTTTAAAACTATTTTAAGAAATATATCGGCATACTTAGATAAACATGGCATCATTTCTTTTCCACTATTCAATTATTAACTTATTCATATTTCTTTAAATTTAATTCGTTAAAATTATAGGGCTTTGTTTATTTTCCAAAAATTTAAAAATGCAGTGTCCTACAGTTTTTGAGTGTTAACGTAATTATTGAACGTCCCCCCGACTCCGATTGCTACGGACCGCTAACCGGTGGTGCAGACAGCGTTGTGAGCAAGACCGTGGTGAGGATGTCAGTCAACAGACCGGTGGGCATACATTGTATCCGTAGACTGCTCTGTGACTTCCGCATTTTTATTACAGTAATCCATCAAGGAGGCTGACGAAGTGCACGAAAGAATATCAACGTTGAAGTATGATTAATTTTAAAAACTTCTTTAGTATCATTGTCATGTGTAACTCGATTAAAAGAAAAAGCGACACTAGTTAAAAGAGACATACTCTGCATTCGTCTCATTCCAGGAATAAGGGGGCAACAAACCATATAAACCTTATATTCCAAAGCTACATCGAACCAGATGGAAAACACGGACGATTTCCTTTGCCACTTCGGCCATCGTTCATTCGAAGCTACGGTACCAACCCTGGAGGGATTACCAAGTAAAAGTTAGGACCCACAATTTTACGTGGAATCCGAATCACAAAAGACGAATTCCTTTCAGGACATGCACAAAAAAAAACCCTGTACTTGTACGTTCCGGAACCCACACGGCACACGGGGTTTTTTTATGCAATCCGAAATGGATGACTCATACCACACAACTACCGTTATGATATTAGCCCAATACACCACATTCCCGAAGGAATTAGGTGCTATGCCAGGACCTTCCATTTATGAGCACGGCTACATTGAACTGGACGGAAAACACGGACATTTTTTATTGCCCCTTTGAATTTTTTTTATCCAATGCGATGGTGCCAAACCGGGCGCGCTTAAACCCTACCACCTAGTAGGGGAAGGAGACCTACAGTTTTACATGGATTCCGAACCATGGAGCAGCTCGCATTCGTGACGAAATGTACTTATCCAACTCAGAAAGAGAAAGAAAGTGGTGCATGAATGGGACGAGGATTTGTATCCAGACCTCTGGTATGCTAGGCAAGTCCCGCGCAACTAGGCTACGAGCCGCTCAAACGTATGCAAACATTAGGTTAAATAATATCCCTCTCACGACATAGGCATATCTACCTTATACTTAAATCAAGCTAACGCCTTAACGGTGAAAGGTCCGCAAATAACCCTCTCGTTAAGTTAAGCGCGTCTCCATCTCATTAGCGAAGTGGTGTCAGAGCAACCGCTTGATAAACTTAATACGGCAGTTAACGGCCCAGGATATGAACGGATAAATTAATTAGAATCCCACGTAGCTGGCTCACGCGTGTCGCAGCGATCATTCATTTCAAACGAACGAAGTTATGCACAATCTTGGTTTACGGATCAGGAGGCCAATCCAGAATTGAATTCCGAGTTGATGAATCAGGAGTGTTTTCAGGAGAGGAATTAACTTTTGATTCCTCTGGTATTCTGGTTACAGGGGGTCCATTCAGGGAAAGAGTGAGTTCGAATTCTTCACTAAATATCAACTCCCTTTTTTAAATAGTTAATGTTTCCACACTTCTAGAATATCATTACAGTTAGGTAAAAAGCTGGTCGGTCTGTCCCGTAAATACGTTGGAAGTATAAATAACGGTTCCGTTATTTCAATAATAATATATCTCCCAGCTATTTTTAGGTTAACTCACTCCCGAACTCGAACTCACTCTTACCTGAATGGGCCCCCTGGTTCTGGTTTCAAATATTTTAGCAAGATGAATGTAGGCAGCGCCATCTAGTTTTGTATAGAGAAACTTAGTTTAAGCTGGTTCAAAAATTTTCGCAAGACCACAATAGCGCGCGATGTAGGATTGAGTGAGTGCTCGATCCCCTCTTACAACCCCATATCTCGGCAACATCTTGACCGATTTGGCTCATGTTCGAAGTAGTTCGCAGCTTTAAATTATTTTGGACGTCCATCAACGATACTCGAGTTATAATTCATACATGCTAACATCAGACTGTTCCAGTAGAGTTGGAGAACTTCGCTCGTTTAGCTCTATTACTCGCAATGTTACTGATGGTACTGTTGTTTATGAATACTTGTGAACATATAAATCAGTTTGTTAAAAAACAATACTTTTCTTTAGTTTGCCGTTTAAGATTGATTCACAGAATTTCTTCATTATAAGCGACACTATCGTCTGGTGTACAGCGTACGTTATTGTTTTCAAAATCGACAGAGTTCGATTTAATTTATTAAACATTTAATTTATTTGCAGTAACTCAAGCGTAGGGTTAATAAACCTCGCTACTCTGGGATAAAATTCGACAAATCTATGCCACTTTAGCACTTCAGTGTGTTGTTTGCTTTTTGATTACTATGAAGTCATTGAACTTAGCAAGGAAATAACTCGGTATACATCCAATAAGGTCCCTTGTGTGTTCCTTTTAAACTAGACATTTAAGTTTTTAACTATTAGCAGTCGGAAACCATTATTCATCTAAGTTGGAAACTATAACACATTTCTGATCTTCAAAAAGAATATAACGAAGTTTTAACGTTAAACATGGAGACCGTATGCTTTTTTTTCGAAAGCCTGCCCTGCCCGTCTTCACCACATCCAAAATCCTCGAGGTTACCTTTTGGTTACACCATAAACATGCAATGTAACCGAAAGTTACTTATCTGATTTCGGATAACTGGAGGTGGTGAAAACAGGGGTTAGGTTAGGTTAGGTTGAACAAAAAAATATCAGAAGTTGTTGAGCCAGAAGTGGTGCCCATCAAAATTTTTTTTATTTTAAATTTTGTATTATTTCAAATAATTTCAGATTCAGTAAGATAAATAAGATTAGGTTTATTGTAAGAGAGAAACGATTTTACTGCGACATGATGCCCATGGGCTTTTGAACTTTAAGGGACTACGACGCTCATGCCAGCCGAACGCCGTCACATTACGTTTAAACAAATCTGGTTTGAAGGACGCTGTTTTGTTATCTACTGATATTCCTAGGGTCTAGAACATAGAACAGCCGCGCCGAGGCCACGACTGCCACGCGTGGCATGTGGCGCAGTGCGGCGTTCGGTGTGGTGTCTGCGCCCGGGGCTTTCTTGGTGTTCAGGACGCGGCTCTCTCGGTGGTCGGATTTGGCCGGAACTGCTTCTCCAGGCATTCGGCAAAGATGTCGGCGCGGTCTGCTGCTCGGAATCTTGGCTCCCTGTCCAGCAGTGGGTTCACGGGTGACGGCTGCGTGGAGAGCTACCTGCAGAGGTGGTTAATGCTGGGCGCGTATAGTTCGCGCTTTTGCCGATATTTGTTTGAGGGTTCTTCACTACTACCACAGACTACTATCCGTTTTAGTAGTCCATAACTAGACTGGGACATGTAAATGTACGTTACAATTTCAGGTCCAGGCAGTTTGAATCCCGAAACGAAACTTTATCATTCAAAATCATTTCACAAGATGTTTTTATATTATCTTATTCGCCTTTACCTACACGAATACATACATTAAAGTGTGAACCATGGTGACCTACATATAATCTCATGATTGCATACAGTTCCACAAGGGTGTAACTGAAACCACATTTTAAAATATAACCACAACTGATTTTAAATTAAAAAAAAGATGAAAGATACATTGATTGTTTAGCTGTATTTGAAACATATAATTATTTATACCTGATCCTATTCATTGTTCAAACTTTTTTTTATGAATTTGTATGCATATTTGGCTCGTTTGGGCAATCAAAGCATCAGTCTTACAGTTTTGTCTTTAAAATACATATAGCTAGACCATCAATCTATTAATGTACTTTTTAGGGTTCCGTACCCAAAGGGTGAAAACGGAACTCTATTACTAAGCCTCCGCTGTCCGTCCGTCCGTCCGTCCGTCTGTCACAGGGCTGTATCTCATGAACCGTAATAGATAGGCAGCTGAAATTTTTACAGTGTTGTATATTTATTTTGCCGCTATAACAACAAATAGGTAACATTTAAAAATAATAAGAATTAAAGTCCCCATACAAAAAACCTGTTTTTTTGTGATAAATCTTGTTCGAGTGTACGGAACCCTTCGTGTGCGAGCCCGACTCACACTTGACCGGTTTTTTTATTTTCAAAATTCGTTGCACTTATTTAAATTAAAATGTTTTATTTACGCCCTTATGGAACTGAATGAAATAAGGTGCACCCCCTTAACATACTATTGGTGGAGGTCCAAACCATAAAAAATCGTTGATAGAGTGTATGTAATAGAAAAATATAGGTACAGAAAAAAAGTTTCCTACACTAGTTAACTACACGGCGTTCCACTGTTAAGTAAGAAATATTCAATTAAATAAAAAACAAAAACTTAACAAGACGACAAGATGAAGACTCGCCTAGTTGATGGAAATGGCACTAAATTAAAATCGTCCAGTTGACGTCGCGGCACCTGCTAGCTCCAAGAGATGAAGCTCATTTCATACTCTACGCTACGTTCGTAACCTGGAGGCCAATTCTGGGAAAACAGAGTTGATGAATCAGGAGTGTTCTCAGAACAGGAATACCCTTTATCATTACTTTGGTATTCTGGTAATCGATTGCAGCGCACGGAATGAGTGGCACGAAATTAAACGTTTCCATGAATTTTCGAATTCAGCGCTAACGAAAAATTACATATATTTTTCTATTAGCGATCTGTAAATGCTCCAGAATAAGTTACGTTAGGTTCGGTTAGCTTAAGTTCGTGGCGGGACGCCTTGCGGTTTGATAACCTTTGTGAAGCAACTCAAAGTGTGGTTGGTTTTTAGATGGGTGACCGTTTTAGACCGTTGAGGGTGCCGTGGTTCGAATTCCACGTAAAACTGTAGGTAGCCTTCGTTACTTATAGGTGTTAGGGTTAATCCCGACCGAGTCGGTACTGTCGTATTGAATGAACAATGGTCGAAGCGGTAATTAATATAGTCCGATAGCCGAGCATTATAAGGTAGTTCCTGGTATGACACCTAGTTCCCATGTGGTGGTCGTATTAATATTAGCTATCCATGTGCAAAGAAAAAGTCGGAATTGATTTAGTGAGGATTCATAGAGGCCGCATTCTGTACACTAAAATGCGCACGGTACGATATGGTCCAGCAATATAAGGTAGTTCCTGCCATGGTGGTGTGTCATGACGATCGAATTGATATCAGCTATCCATGTCCATAAAACAAGTCGCAATTGATTTAGTGAGGATTCACGGAGCCGCATTCTGTACACTAAAAAATGCGTACGGTACGATATTGTCCAGAAATATAAGATAGTTCCTGCCATGGTGGTGTGTCATGACGATCGAATTGATATCAGCTATCCATGTCCATAAAATAAGTCGCAATTGATTTAGTGAGGATTCACGGAGGCCGCATTCTGTACACAAAAAAATGCACACGGTACGATATGGTCCAGCAATATAAGATAGTTCCTGCCATGGTGGTGTGTCATGACGATCGAATTGATTTCAGCTATCCATGTCCATAAAACAAGTCGCAATTAATTTAGTGAGGATTCACGGAGGCCGCATTCTGTACACTAAAAAATGCGCACGGTACGATATGGTCCAGCAATATAAGATAGTTCCTGCCATGGTGGTGTGTCATGACGATCGAATTGATATCAGCTATCCATGTCCATAAAACAAGTCGCAATTGATTTAGTGAGGATTCACGGAGGCCGCATTCTGTACACTAAAAAATGCGCACGGTACGATATGGTATGATCTGTTTTTTGTATGATTGTGGATAGGGGCACGCTATCACTAGGCACTAGGGTATTAAGCCTCAGGATTGTTTATTATGTATGTAAACTGATTAGCGCAAGAATTGGCCTCCTCCACCGCGTTGCGGTTGCTTCGAAAGCTCTCCGAGAAGCGGCGACCCGCCGCGCGGGGAGGCTTATAAAACGAATACGCGGGTTCTTTTCGCGTTTACTCGAGCGACGCTGCGACCGCGGCAAGGTCACGCCGAGAGCCGCGCACGAGTCATTGCACCGCGCCTGCACGCGAACTGCACCGTCCGCCTCCTCAGCCTGCGCCTGCGCGCTGCGCTACCCGCGCGTCCCGTCCCACTCGACATTGCACTCCGGTGATAAACCACTGCGCTCCCGTGCGGCTTCAGCTGATACAGGTTTGTTTGTTGTGTTCAACTCGAACGCTTACGACATTTATTTTTGAACCATCTTAATCAAAGGAATGTGACATGCATGTATGTATAATCGACCGTGAAGCAAGGACACATTAATTAAAGAAAGATCCCTTTCGTTCGTTTTACGTTTTACGAAAAAGTATATTTACTTTTCATCTTAATCAAAGTTTATTCAAAATATATTTAATTTAAATCAAGTATTTGTTAAATCGAAAACAATGCTCTTATGTCCCTTCCACACAAAAAATAAGAGAGTTCCCATACTTTATTTTCAGGCGTATCGTTTAAATATATTGTACTCTAGCTTTCAAGAATCACAAAATCAATAAAATTTAAGTAAATCAGATATGACGGAGTGTTCAGTGAAAACTAGGTGGAAATTGTGAAGTTGATCTCTGTTTTAGAACACAAAGAATGTTGATGTAAACGGGATCCTATACTACGCGCGCGTATCTAAGTAACTTATTTTGCATTTTATTTGTTAAGGGGACATTTGAAATTAGAACGACCGTATCCGATAAGCGATCGTAATATATTTTTAGTTTTCAAAAAACACCCTTTTATGCAAACGTGATTATACGTGATTTTTCAATCCTCAGATTGTACTTAACGGTCTGATAGTTTTTACATCCGTCAAAAGAGGGAAAATAATTACCTGATATATTTTTTTTATCACAATTATCTAAACGTAATTTGACTAATATCAATATGGACTTACTATAACGGGTGGATAAGCAGATGCGTACATAAATCCGTCGAATAGTTATCTGGCTGATTATCAGACTGTTGAAAAATTAGCCCTCGGATTAATAAAAGTTGATTCTTCCATTATAATGCAAGCAATAAACTGGGGTGAAAAACTTTAAAGTGCGTTAACTCCCACAACATTAGCGGTGAGTGTGTTTTATTTTGGTTTTATTATAATATATTTTTTTTGGCTTTACAATAATTACAATTAAACCAAACACGAGCGATCTGGATGAATACGTCCTTTAGTTGTTTAAAATCGCTCATGTTTGAATTAATTGTAATTAATATGTCGCCGAAATAAAAAAAATATGTCAAAGCCGAATACTAGATAATCGATAAAATGATATAAATTAATTAAAAAAAACCGTATAACTTATGTCGGAGGTGTTAACTCGCGTCAAAGTTTTTCGAATAAATTTAAAGCCAGAATTTTAATAGCAACTCTTATTACAGAAATAACCAACTTTTATTAGTCTCATAAAATGGATCAATGATTCGTTTTTAGGGTTCCGTACTCAAAGGGTGAAAATGGAACCCTATTACTAAGCCTCCGCTGTCCGTCCGTCCGTCCGTCCGTCCGTCTGAGACAGGGCTGTATCTCATGAACTGTAATAGGTAGGCAGCTGAAATTTTCACATAGTGTTTATTTATTTTGCCGCTATAACAACAAATAGGTAAAATAAAAAAATTAGAAAATTAAAGAGAGTCATACTTACAAAAAACATTTTTTGGTGTTAATGGTACGGAACCCTTCGTGTGCGAGTCCGACTCGCACTTGGCCAGTATTTCAGATAACCATGCTTGCAGAAAGTTTTCTTAAAATATTCATTGGTCGGAAAGAGCTCAATATATGTAAAAAAATAATATATTATATGTAATGTTATCGGCATACGATATATATATAGAACTAGAAAATAAGTTTAATTATTTTTTAATTACACCTGAAGTTCTTAATGGAGATGTATATATTTTGCTCTACATGAGATTAAATTTTTTTTTTATAGCCAAGAGGCTCACTTTGTTCTTGCATTGAAATGTTTTTTTTTTACTATTTTTGTAACTTTTTTACTTCTATAAAAATATTGAAATCATGTGTAGTGAAGAGAGAGTTTGGGTAAATTTCAACATTTGATGTGTTGAAAATTAATATTTTTGACCTAATCGTTGGAATTTAGGTTGTAACGGGAATCATAACAATTTTTTTTTGTTCGCAATTTCTTGCATTTACAATTATGTGTGTTGTGACGTGGTAATTATCAAAAATAAAGAAAAAATGGTATCTCGATAATACGTGACATCTGATAAAAAAAAGTCGGTATGTAATAATAAATTTAATTAATGTATTCTCAATAAATTACTTTGACAACCCCTACAAAAACGGGTTTCTCGACTAAAATATTCCTGTTTCCTAAGTACGGAGTTTCAAAAATAGGCTACATAGGCAAGACTATTTTTTGCTATAGTATAGGTACGTATTATTAATTTAATGCCTCGAGCATTTAGATGCTTAAGTTATGAGCTGTGTTCGTGCCTATAAATATACTCGCTATTAAATTAATAGATAGCATAAAACTTAATGTTCTTGCTAAATTTAAAATATTATTCTACGAAGAGGAGCACACTCGTAGGAGAGTTAATTGCTTTATGTTAGCAAGTAAAGTCACTGATAAATTTGTGCCTGTTAAGAGGCAGCTATTTTCTTTCTTGATCACATTTCGTACTCAACAGATCATAGAAGATACAAAGAAACTTTATCGTGCAATATAAAAAAAACTAAAATAATAAACGAACTACATAATATTAAACATTGTAAATTTAGATTCCAGTTCGGCTTTAAAAAGCCACATAAAACGATAGTAATGGATGCATTCCATTTTTAAAAGCATTTGATTTCGAGCAATACATTTACATACACCATACCCACGTAGATGTACGAGTACGTACCTATATTTTTCGCTTAGACATTCATACCCTTTAAACATGAACCAACTGAATTGATCAGTGGACTTTAGGCGCCAATTCTCGATCCATCACTAATTGTCTCGTCTTAAGAAGACTACACAAATGTAAGAGGGCTGCAAAAACGCCTAAATGAAGATTGTTACACTTTTTGTGTCAGTTCTAAACTTGTTTGTTGAGTTGGATTGCTGTGTACAGTAAGAATGGCCCTGCTCGAATGATACTTTAGAGAGACCAAGCCAGCTCGCACCATCACAAAAGAATGGCAAAAAGCGTGTTTAAAAGAAATCGTTTTGTGTGATCAGACATGAGCGTCTCAATCGCATTTCATCTACTCAATTCGGGTCAAATGGGTTTATTTTGTCAATGCATTTTACGGATTTATTTGGTCCGTTGCTGTGTCGTTACCCTATCAATTCCCCATTATGCGCGGGATAACAGTTTACATGCTCATTTATTACATTTATTACTATAGTGCTGATTATCTTGTACTGGTATTGATTGCAAGCTGCTAAGAAAGCGATCAGCAGTAGTGCTAATCAGCAGTAGGTGAAAAAGGCCCTAATTTTACTAGGTTTTTGAAATTTTGGATTCAAAATGTTGTCAAAGCCTACGTCTGTACATTATATTTGTTTTATTTACCTATTAGATTGGAAAATATTGAATATAATTGGCACATACATATTGGAAAACATAGTCCTTTTTGTAACTGTCGTTTTAGATTTTTTTACTGGACAATACAGATATTTAAATACAAATAAAACCATACCGACACATCATCGAACTTTCTCAAGCGACACATTTTTTAATAAAATCAGACAACTCTTAGGGGCAGGGAAACGTTAGGGCCTGGAACACGATTTCGTGCAGAATTGTGCCATGAATAAAGCAGAAAGAATGCATTTCATCATATTTTAAAATCTCAGAGCCCCCAAGTTTATTGAAGTACTTACTGTCAAGTATGTTCAAGGTATTACTTCATTAAAAGGTTATTCGATTGACAGAATCGATTATAACAGCGAGGTGAAGTGAAGTTGAAGTTTGAATTTGAATGGCAACGACAGTTTTTATTAGTCTAAGGGCCTTTTTCACGATCTGCTGATTATGTTGTGATGAGTTTAATCAACACTCATATATTATCTAAATGCGAAAACGGATTTCACCACCTTGTGATTAGAACTAATCAACGAATAAAGTGATATTTAACCTAGTCAGAGGATTTGAATATATTATTCTAATTAATCAATCGCATAATGACATTTCGAATCATCGGACTGCCTAGACAAACTTTGCATTTTGGATAGCACCAGATTACAATACCGGCTTTGTCCAAGTAAATATTGACACGACGTGCGACCTGACATTGAAAAACACCACATCTATTCTATAGGGTCGGTAAACTATAGTATGGGGACAACCTGCCGAGGTGTAAATGGGTGTTGTCAAGCTCCTCCTAAATTAGTGTCTGGCGTACGCCATACGCCGCCAACGTTAATCGCACATTGTGAATTAGAGATAACAAAACCCCATAAAAGAATAGGACACATTTCATGCGTCCGCTATTTTTTTTATATAACGAACGAATGCGAATTTGAAATTACTGCGAGACTTCGTAAGCAATTTTACTTTAATACCACACATCAAATCGATTAAATTACCTCTAGAGGAAATGGTTAATTCATTCGCAACCGATCGATGCGTGCGCGCATCACTCGAAGCAATTACAGTGAGATGATACCTTCGCTTCTTACTCGTCTTCGTTCTTGTTATGTCGAATAGCACGGACTAACATCGGGAACCACGACGGGTGAACGGATGGAAGATAAACATGTAAACATTGTAAAAATCGGCCAAGTGCGAGTCGGACTCGCACACGAAGGGTTCCGTACCATCAACACCAAACAATCACGTTTTTTGTATGGGGCCCCCCTTTAATTTTCATTATTTTTTTATTTTACCTATTTGTTGTTATAGCGGCAAAATAAATACACACCCTGTGAAAAATTTAGCTGCCTACCTATTACGGTTCATGAGATACAGCCCTGTGACAGACGG
Source organism: Incurvaria masculella (assembly GCA_946894095.1). NCBI lineage: Eukaryota > Metazoa > Arthropoda > Insecta > Lepidoptera > Incurvariidae > Incurvaria > Incurvaria masculella. Next base: position 17,183,530 of record OX335648.2, on the reverse strand, counting down.
ACGGACGGACGGACAGCGGAGGCTTAGTAATAGGGTTCCGTACCCAAAGGTACCTAAAAACTAGCTGGCTTCCCGGCTCTGCTCGGTAAAATGGCATTTTGATCATTTACCAGAGCGGTGCCCGGTAAAATATGATCAGAAATCTAAAGATCTAGCTCGACAATGGCGCCACCTAAGTATCGGGTCCAAAAATATCCTTTATTTCAAGCTGGAATAAAAAACCGGCCAAGTGCGAGTCGAACTCGCATATGAAGGGTTCCGTACCAGCACACCAGATTTGGCTCAAAGAAATCATGTTTCTTGTAAACAAAAAAGAAAAAAAAATAACCCCCACCATTTGCATATGTTGGAAAAGTATATCAGGAACAGCTCATCGCCTCATATTCAAGCCCTGTCTGAATAAAAGAAGCGGAAGATCACGCTAACATTAAAACCAACTCAGAACATCTACCTGTAGGCAAATTCTGGGAAATTCCGAGTTGATTAATCAGGAGAGGAATACACTTTGACATTACTTTGGTATTCGTGAAAATCGATCGTAGCGTCACACGGAATGAGTGGCACAATGTGTTTTAATCTGTTTCAGAATTCAGCGCTAACAAACAATTCCATATAAATTTTCATAAGCGATCCGTAAATGCATCGGAATAGATCTAGCTTTATTGACTGGTTCAGTGAGGATTCCGGAGTGTATATTTCGTATGTGTATTACTAATTAGCGCATGAATTGGCCTCCTGCTGACGCACGAGCGGGCACTGAGCGGACACTGACGGCGAGAACTAACTACAGTTGAGAAAATACGCATTCCGTTAACTTAAACACGTGTCGTGTACTCGTATAGGAAGTGGTCATATTTAAATGTGTTTCGGAGAATGTTTTTTCATCGGCTGCGGGATGAGTCGCAATGGATAACGGGATCACTCGACGTGTAGGTAATAGTATTTGCAATTGCGCTCGAACGGTGATGCAATTTAGATAATTCACGATACGTTGATGGGTGGGCGTTGATTGACTTGTCCGGTACAGCCGTGGTGTACGCTAAGCGTAGTAATGACCTTTAGGCAGGTCGAGTCAGAATCGACTATATCAATTTATCAGAAAGTGATTCTGGTAAAATGGGTAGGTAGAGTTTTTTTATAAAACTGGACGAGAATGGTTAATACCTACACACTCACCGTTATGAAGTTAGCCCAACACCCCGCATTCCCAAAGGAATAATCCAGTCATCACGTTGAAGGGTCGCCTATTTTCATTCATTCAGCGAGGTAGACGTCCAATGTAATGCCTGAATGTAATGACTGGAGTCAAATTTGGCGCCGACATAAGCATTAGAAGTAAGACGGTGGAATTACAGGCAGATAGTGATCTCAAATGGCTGTTTAAAAAATACGGTAGTTGCTTCGGGTTAATGAACTTACTCACCTCACTTGATGACCAGTCGAGGGAAAAAACTAAAAACTCTATAAGCATTAAATAAACGAGCAGAAAAAGCATCACCTCGCTTCTTGCGCCAAGAGTTTACGCATGGCGGAGATTACTCGCATGGCCGCCCGCGGAACCCGCCCTATAGGTAGGGTTGCCAGATGGTCGGGATTCGTCGGAATTGTCCCGATAAAACAAAACAAAACCAAATATCAAGCTCAATTCAATTAAAATTGAAATTGTCTAGAGAACCGCTCGTCGTTTTGATATGAAACGAATGTAAAATTAAAGACTTAAATATTCTTTACAATAGTACCTTATTTGCCTTTTTAAATTCATGTTTCTAGCGCGGAAAATAATAAAAACTGCTGTTATTACTGAGGCAACCTCCTAAGTGTTGCTTCCATCTTAACTGATTAAGTTTATTTGTTGCGTTTACTCTGAATTGTGGACGTTATAATTGTAATTATTATTATAAGCATTCGTCCCGACAGTAATCTTGAAAACCGGACTTTTAATATGTTGCCTGGATATTTTAGTGGTCCCATTTGGCAACCCTAACCGCATGCACGCCCGCGGAACCTGCCCTATAGGAAGCAGCCTACTTGACATCAAGTAATTGACTTCAACGCATAAACTCGTATCTAAGAAATGCTTTTAATATTTTTTAAATTGTTTACAACGGTTTGCAGAACCTACCTAAGTATATCTGCATTATCTAATAGATTATAGTTTAACTCACTGAGGTTCCTGGTGGTCACCATGGTAAGTTAACCCGCCGGGTGAATATTAGGTGAGCAGGTAATTGAACAGGTGATGAAATATGAGGTAGAATTAGCATTTCGCACCTGGCTAACTGTCAAACGACGTTTTATTCGGCCAAGCGAACTGAAATTTACAAGTTAGCATGGTACAAAAACGTCAGATTTAATCACTATTTTGCCCATTCACTTGCTATTCACCTGGCGAGTTATTTACCATGGTAAGTTTCAATTTTTTTGTATGGGAGCCCCCTTTTATTATGCAATATAAATACACACTCTGTGAACCTAGCTACTACGGTTCATGATATACAGACCTGTGACAGACGGAAGGACGGACGGACAGCGGAGGCTTAGTAATAGGGTTCCGTTGGCACCTTTTGGGTACGGAACCCTAAAAACATCCAAATCGGTCTAGCTGTGTAGGAGGCTAGGAGGAAGACATATTATTATATTGTTTTGTACTCAATGAGCAAAAAAAGGCCTAGAAGCATTTTATTTTTTGTAGCTCTACCTACTCTAAACACTTGAAGGCGGTTGGTAGGTACCAATGTATATTGACCCACCTGGCCAGCGTTCTCAAGACCGCGCATTAGAGCATTATTAGAGACAATCCTTGCTTCACGACCAGCCCTATTACAGTAATGGCTTGTAATGGTACAGGATCGTCAAGGAGCGCAGAAAAAGGTTAACTACTTACATCCTTGCCAAGGATCTAGTTAGAGATTGTTGCAAAATATTTCTGGTAGGCATTGAAAGTAAGTACATTTACAAATTAATACATTACAAATTAATACATAAGTTAAAATATCATTATCTTGGTTTTACCTAATTTGTCTATCTGTCTGCGCAAACGGAGATCGGCGCCAAGTGGATGAGTCGGACCACTAATTTAATCGGTCGCCCAGGCAGGCCCTTTATTATATCACATTATAACTGATTTCAATAATATAGGTCAAGATTCGTTTTGTATTTTAATTGTACTTGAGTTTCATGAATTAAGTAACTTTTTCAATCTCTTGTCGCACTCATCCACTAAGGTTAGGTTAGAATTTGTTTTATTTAAGGCTGCGCATGCCGCTAGGTGACACTCAGTTATTCTTTAATTACTCAGAGATTATTTAACTTATCAAGCTCTTTATTATTATATAACTTCATAAGTATCCACACGAAATGATAAATTATTTTCCGCCTGACTTAAACGGTTTTTGTATGGATAGTCCGGTGCTAATCTTATACTAAGTTTTGACAGGTCCTCTCTGAATACGACTGTTAATATTTTACTAAATTTATTGTCAAAATCTACGGCTGTAAGTATGGTTATTTTTAAAAATATTTATTATTGCAAACTCTCGGCTGTAATTCCCAAATGAACGGTCAACGTAGAATTTTCTCAACGGTCAAAATACTCAAAAGAGTCAGATTTGAAAGTTATTTTTTTTTACTAACAAAACTACAGAAATGTTGCTTAACAATCTTAGCAGAAGACGGTGGCAGTAAAAGCCCAGTTGAAGTGGATAATTAATCATATACAAAGGGGTATTTTTTTCTTCATCTGAATTACCACTCCTTATTACATAATTGCATCCGTATTTCCAGTGAATGAAGAAATTAAAGCATGCAAAGCTATGTATGCTAGATAACAGAAAGCAATGCATCTTCATTAATTTCCGAAGCAGAACGCTTACTAAACTGGTTCGTGTAATTGCGTTTTAAAGTATGATAAATACTTGTCCGATGGCTTTCCGATATAATAGCAGTGGAGATATGTGATTGTTCTGCAATTGGATGAAATGAGGACGCATATTCGTGTAGATGCGATAATGCGCTAGACTTCAAATCTATGGTGATAATAATGGTTTAATGTCTATAGTCGATAAAATCTTTACCAATAAATAAATAAAATTAAACGTACGAATATATTACCACTAGATGTTGTTTATATTTGAAAAAAGAGACGTATATAAACAAACTGTTACTGCCGCGCCGTAAGGAATGATAATGGCTTATTGGGATGACCATTACTTTTAGATAAAATCATTTAAATATTAGGTGAGTCATTCAGGTTATGCTGAAGATAAGAGAAAAGGGAAAATAAGTTGAAGCTGACATAAAAAAAAAAATTCCTTTGTCTAAAATTTTATCAAATGATGAGAAAGTGGTGCGGGGGCGACACAACCCTGCCGCTCTTGGGGCCACTTAGTACACAGCTTACCTACAGACCCTCTGCCTTCCGCTCGCAGCCCTTTCCCAAAATTATGGTAGTGTACACTTTCGGACACCTTATTTAAAGAAATGCTGAAAAATATCTGTTCAGCAGAGCTGCATTAGCCATAGATTAGTATTGTTTATAGAGGGTTTGGAAACAGCGATTTAAAATTACGGCAACACAGATGTTATCTATGGTATGTATATAAAGAAATGCTGAAAAATATCTGTTCAGCAGAGCTGCTTAGCCATGGATTAGTTTTGTTTATATAGGGTTTAGAAACAGCGATTTCAAATCCGGAAGCACAGATTTGTGTTACATTCGATAGCAGCGATCGCTGCTATGACACCACAGTGTCACAGGCGGTACCGACAGAACAATTTATTTGCAAGAATTACTTTCGCGATTAGCGAAAGGGCCTTGATACAAGTGATCAATGTATAGCTTCAATACATTATTAAAGATACCTAACTTTGAAAAAGACATAACGAGACCTTACCGCGCTCTTGTCACACCTGTTGCCTTCATTTCGCGAGGCATAGTAAACTCTATCAACTTCAAATTTATTACCGATCTCAATAGATTTGTTGCATCTCGAACGAGTGATTAGCTGCGAGCTCGAACTTGACGGATGGGTCTTCTCCGTGCATTCCTCTTGGCGACGATCAAGGCCGCCGCCCCACGCGGTGTCATCGACCTTCCGCCGCGCCTCTGCACCTCCCAGCGCCGCCGCCGCGCCGGCCTGCGCCGGACCGACATACCGGCTCCGCTAGGCGAGCCTGCTGCCGGCCGGACCACCTGCGTCAGCGAGCATGGAAGAATAAAGAATTCGTTGCACTAAATAGCGCTCTGTGAAGTTCTTACGTGAACTCATTCGCCGGGTAAAGGGGTTACGCTGCCCCCATACAAACGGTTTCGGTTGCTATTCCCGTCCTGCCATGCTTGCTGATCTGCGCTACGTTGCGTGACCATATTAAGGAAGGGTGTCTCTCGCTCCAACACAGCATGACCCATTCCATAGGCAGTCGGGAGGGGAATCGATCGATATAAACTAAAACGACTAGCTTTTCCCCGCGTACCACGTCGTGTATTTCCTAAAGACTCGAAGATTGCGATCGACTAAACGTCGATATGACGCCTCAACTACAGTCGTCCAATTCTACCAAATGTTGCCCGTGCGCCATAAATAAACGTAAAAATAGGACTGAGAACAATAGTAACCGGAATGGAATTTCCTATCACAGTTTGACCATGCATATTTATACGTAATAACAATGAACGCTTTAAATTCAAGTACAAATATACGGGGTCAGCTGACTACATCAACAGCATGTTGCGCGCGGTTGAATCTTCACTTGAGCGAGATAGAATGCGTAAACACGCAACCACACTTTTCACGACGATTCGACTTTTCGACTCGTACGATTCTCCGAGAAGGAACAAGATCATAAATAATTTTATCTTTACGATTTCTTATTACAATTTACAAATCAGAGAGAGTTCTTTGCGGGTTCTTTTTTACTGAGTTAATCGAATCCGCGGATCTATCAGTTTGTGAGGAAACTTAAGTGTAGTTTAAGTAACATAAGTTTAAATAAATGAAATATAATGAAAAAAGTTATTGTTAGAGATATGTAGTTTTCCGGGGACTGTTCTTCGTACACAACCTTCTAGACAACAAGAGCAAAGTTTATGTTACTTTCACTACGTTATCCTCAGAAAATTTCAGTGATTTTGTACTTTTATATTCAATGGTTGATTTATAAGAATTTTAGTCTACATTAACAATTTGTGATACAACTTTTCAGGACGTATCTAAATACTTTACTTCATTTTAGAATATTATAACCACGATGGATACTAAATTTCCGTACGTAAGCAATGATAAATATATGCATTTTGTATGAGCTACATTGAACTGGATGGAAAACGGGGATTTTTTTTCAATGCAGCAAAATTGCGGTAGTGCATTGCAGTAATAAAAGTTAATTGTTATTTATCCCTAAATTATTAATATTTGTACGGTAATGGCACCACCGTTTAGATGGTCCGGCTGTATTTATGTTTACCCCCTAAGTAGGTTCGTAAATTAAAAGCAGAAGAGGTATATTTATAACAGGTCGGCCATGGTTTTCTATCTATTGAGATCGGCAAAGAAGGATGTACTACTTTCTTGTGCACACATTGAGCGTTAGATGTGGTTCGGTAACTTTGGTGCTCACCATTTAGATTGTGAATTTAGGTTTGTTCACGAAAACATGGAAATTCAAGCCAACTGAATGTATGGATCAGCCTGCACGAATTAATTAATACACGCTTAAATATTTATAACACATCATCACGGATAAACGGTGTCAGTGTACTGTACCCACCCAGAGGTTGATTGTTTTGCCCATGCTGTAACATAAACTATGTAAAAACCGGCCAAGTGCAAGTCGGACTCGCACACGAAGGGTTCCGTACCACCGTAAAAGATTTAACAAAAAAAAAAACAAGTTTTTGTATGGGGACCCCCTTTAATTTTAATTATTTTTCAATTTTCGGCAGCCTATCTGTTACGGTTACTGAGATACAGCCCTGTGACAGACGGACGGACGGACGGACGGACGGACAGACAGACGGACAGCGGAGGCTTAGTAATAGGGTTCTGTTGGTACCCTTTGGGTACGGAACCCTAAAAAATATACCCCAAATTTTACAGATGTGAATCTGCTATTCTGGCAACTTCCGCTGTAACCGGTTCACAAAATTGGTAATCAACATTTGGTCCGGATGCAATACATAAATATGTATATGCGCTAAAACATCTTGAAATATGGGTGCCTGCCTACCTGCACTATTAATATTATTTTGCCCGCAGGCGGTGTCATGTCAGCCCACAAGCAAATCGTGCTCCTCTGCTTGCTGGTAGCGGCTTCCGAGGTTCTGGGCAGCAGCGATGACCGGTTCATCAAGAAGTATGCGATGATGAAGGTAACTAGGTGTCTGTTTATCTCCTATATAATTCGAATTTTATGTAAATTACTATTAATTCCTAAAGGATTGTTATTAATTATTTGTTATTAGTTATTAATTAAAAAAAATATTGTTATTAATTATTAAAATAAAAGGAAGTAGGTAAACAATTAAAAGTATAAAATCGAGTGTTTACCTAAATATGGAAAATTCATTTTTGCAAATCTCAGCGAGAAATGACTTTTCGCATCGAAAACCATTCCTTATGTACGTAAATATTGCGAAATATTTAAAATAACAATATCATTTTGTAGAACTTATATTCGATTCCGAACATATTCTTATTCATATTAATCCAAGTATTTTATGCGGATTAAATTCCCCAAAAAAGTGCAAAAAAAAGTCGCAGCCGGTAGGATTCGAACCTACGCTCCCAGAGGGAATCTGATTTCTAGTCAGACGCCTTAACCGCTCGGCCACGGCTGCTCTTGCTGGGATTCCGAAATTAGTGTACTAAAACATATTCATAATAAAACAATTTCACAATAAAGCATTCAAACTTTTTTGTTTCAGATTTACGAAAGCTGTTTCGGACCGGAAGTTGTAAAGCAGATAAGACAGGAGATGAAAGATGCCTGCGCGAAATGTGCCGCAGCGCCATCTTTGGACCTCCCGTTGAATCCAAACCCAGCGACACCGTTGTTAGGAAAGTTGCCGCCAGGGTTCGCTATGGATCCCAACGCGCAAACTTTTACAAAACCCAACGATAACATTGGATCTTTGGAATCGCAAGAAAACGATTTACCAAATGGTTCACCACAGGATCAACCGCCACTGAACGTTGGCAAATTGACACAAACAATAATGGCTTTTAGGCCACAGGCGGTAAGCATTCATTTTGTAAGAAAACATAAATTATTGTTTCATTAGAAAACTAATCAACGGTGCGGGCACAAATATGCACGGTGTGTGAGTTGTCGAAAAAAAACAAAAAAAAAAACCATCGATGCCTCCTGTGAGGATTGAACTCACGACCCCTGGTTTACGAGACCAGTGCTCTACCACTGAGCTAAAGAGGCCATGCTGACGGTCGCGAAAATACGGTTCGCGTAGACGAAGCCAGTCTAAGAACTTAAGGGTTCCGTGTTATGTGATTTTGAAAAAATATGACATTGCTGCTTAGGTTTTCAATAATATTGGAAAAAGAATACAAAAGAAAATAATTATATTTATTAATTTAATCCTTTTTCACTTCCAGCCGTCGTTCCAACCTCAGCAACCGTCCGGTTTACCGCCCCCCTACATGGTGTCACCACAGAACCAGTACCGTCCGTTCAGTGCTGCTACACCGTTCTACCAGCTCCCTTACAGCAACCTCGGTGGACCCAATCTGTACTACCCCGGTAACCTGGGCTACAATCCCTACACGGCCGGCCAATACCAGACACCCTACTCTCAGCCGCAGGGATTCTATCAGCAGCCATACTTTGGAGCGGCCGCGGCGCACAGGATGTCTGTAAGTTATTTATGTTATCACTAGCAAGTGATAATAGTCGATTGCGTCCTAGCCCGTGGTCTGACTTGTCACCTAAATTGGCGTTTACGGAACTTCGAACTCAGACTCGCAAATATGCGCGCGGTCTTCAATTCTCCATACTTTGAAAACGCTAGTCGATCGGTTTGGCGAAAACGCCAATTTAGGTGCGGAGTCGGACTAGGAATTGTCACCACACAGAAAAGTAATTAAAAACCAAAGAAAATTACTTTTTCGTACTAAGCAGGGTACATAGTGCATCACCCTCGGCGCCACAGGAGGCATTGGAATTTGCAAGGAAAACGTATGTGGGTCAAAGTCTAATGTTTAGCGTCTAGGGTGATGCCGTTTGTGCGTCGCTTATTCCAATGGATGTGATTTTTATGTATGTACAATCGACCGTGAAGCAAGGACAAATTAATTAAAGAGAGAGGTTTCCTCACATTCATCGCTCTATTCGAACTGTTCTCATGCAGAGGGACCTGGACCTGCGCGACCGGTTCGACATGCTGACGCAGCACGGAGTGAGCGGCGGCGGCGGCGGGGGCCGGGCGCGGAACATCACGTGCGTTATGCAGGAGCTCGGCTACCTCGACCACAACATGGAGCCCAACTACGAAAAGATCACGTCGAGGATCGCCAACCTGCCCGTCTCCGCCGAGCTCAAGGGCGACATTCAGGATGGGCTGCAGTTCTGTCACAAATTCGCGGTGAGTTATCTCAACGTGGAGCGCATTTACGAGAAGATCGCGTCGAGGATCGCCAACCTGCCCGTCTCCGCCGAGCTCAAGGGCGACATTCAGGATGGGCTGCAGTTCTGTCACAAATTCGCGGTGAGTTATCTCAACGTGGAGCGCATTTACGAGAAGATCGCGTCGAGGATCGCCAACCTGCCCGTCTCCGCCGAGCTCAAGGGCGACATTCAGGATGGGCTGCAGTTCTGTCACAAATTCGCGGTGAGTTATCTCAACGCTGGGCGCATTTACGAGAAGATCGCGTCGAGGATCGCCAACCTGCCCGTCTCCGCCGAGGTCAAGGGCGATATTCAGGAATGGCTGCATTTCTGCCCAAAATTTGCGGTGAGTTATCTTAACATGGTGCGCAACTACGGGAAGATTACGTGGAGGAACACCAACCTGCCCGTCTCCGCCGAGCACAAGAGCGATATTCAGTATGGGCGGCAGTTCTGTCCCAAATTCGCGAGTTGTTTCAACATGGAGCGCAACTAACGAGAAGATCACGTCTAGGATCCCGGCCCGTTAACCTATCCGTCTCTGCCAAGCTCAAGGGCGACATTCAGGGTGGGTTATAGTTCGGTTACAAATTCGCAGTGAGTTATCTCAACATGGAGTCCAACTAGGAGAAGATCACGTCGAGGATCGCCCACCTGCCCATCTCCGCCGAGCTCAAGAGCGTCGTTTTGGATGGGCTGCAGTTGTGTCATAAATTCTCGGTGAGTTATTTCAACATGGAGCCCAACTATCAGAAGATCACGTCGAGGATCGCCCACCTGCCAGTCTCCGCCGAGCTCAAGGACGACATTCACGATGGGCTGCAGCTCTGTCACTATTTACAGTAAGTGATCTCAACACAGAGCCTATCTACGAGATGATCACCTAGAAGATGGCTCGCCTGCTTGCATCCGTCGAGGTCAAGGGCGACATTCAGGATGGGCTGCAGTTCTGTTGCGAATTCGCAGGGAGTTATGTCACCATGGCGCCCAACTACAAGAAGATCATGTCGACAATCGCCAGCAGCTGTTCTCCGTGGAACTCTAGGGCATCATTTTAAGTAACTGGACATGGCTAGCTAATGCCACGCCCAGCGAGTTCCCGAAGGAATAAGCTGTCACGCAAAGACCTTTCCTTTATGAGCTCTATCGGCTACAGAAAATAGACAATATTTCATGGCCGCTTCGATTATGTTTTCTACCGATGCAATGGTACCAAACCGAGGCCCTACAAGACTTACAGGTTTACATGGATTCCGAACCATGGAGCTTAATATATTCAACAAACTCAGAAAGAGAAAGAAAGGTGCATGAACGAGGCGGGATTGAACCATGGAGGTGCTCCTCCCCTCCATGGATTAAACCAATGACCACTGGCATTGGAAGCCAGGCAACACAACATTTCATATGAATTAACTAAATGTATTTTTTTCTACGTTGTTTTTCAGCAATGCGTGCCTGACGTGAAGAAAGACGTGTCACCGCTTTCTAAGGAGCTTATCAAGCCCATGTTCTTCTTCAGATGTTACAAGGTACCTAGTTTTAAATGCAAGGCAACATATCGGCAAATATTCTTAAAAATAAATACAATAAACTTCTCTTATTGCTGACAGTTAAAATACCCAAAGCATAAGAATAACAAGGAATGAGAAATAATTCCCTTTTACTCTATGGTTGACATCAACATGACAGAGTGAGAGCAGGAATTTGTCCCTATTTCCGGTGCACAGGTTGCAGAGCAAACGTCTAGCGCTAGCGGGACTGTGTCTAAAAAAAGTTGCTTTAAGCTTTATCAGTATCTATGTTAATTTTTTTAACCGACTTCATTATATAACTGGACATGGATAGCTAATGTCATTATATGTCAGTAGTCATGATATTAGCCTAAAACACTACATGGAAACTAGGGGCCATGCCAGGACCTTCTTTATATTGCTCGGCTCCATTGAACTGGATGGAAAACACGGATAATTTTCATTGCTGCTTCGACCATCGCTCATTCAATGCGATGGCACCAGGAATAACCTTACCACCACAGATTAAGTGTGCCTACCACCTAGTAAAGTAAGGAAGGGGACCTAAAATTTTACTTGGAATCCTAACCACGGCCAGCATCAACGGTTTGAAAACGGTGACCCATCTAGAAACCAACCGCGTTCAGAGTTGCTTCACCAAACTTATCGAACTGCAAGGCGTCGCATCACTGGACTACCGATACTGACAAACTACTAGGTACTAAACTAAACTATATTAAGGTCGCGGTCCATTTGAACCACCGTTACCAAAAGCACGCTCATAACTGGTCCGATTCGCGCTTACAGCCCTCAAAATGGCGTCCCGTAAACGGTATGAAGTTAGCGCTGTGTCACGCAATGCCGTACACAGTGCTCACGCTTCGGAGGTGGCACCGAGTGTGGAACTGTCAATGTCACTTTTTGATGTTCGGGACGCTTGTATACGCTTTTAGCAATGTAATCGTTTACAGTTCAAATCGGAATGCGCAGTTACTGTAGCTTCTATTGTAAGAAGTAATATTTAAATAACCTCAAAGTTATGCTGTATAAGCATGTCTAATCGATTTGATTGTCTGCCCAGCACAAAAAACTGGAGGCGTGCATCATGAAGGACATCCGGGAACGTTTCACCAGCGAGGACGACCTGGACACAGAGACCGACTTCCGTTCGCTCGGCAGGAGCGGCAAGTCCCTGAAGGACGGGCTCCCGGCTTCTGACCCGCAATTGGACGCCCTCGACGAGATGTCCGTTTACTTGTACGACTTCCTCAGTGGCAGCAACAACTTTGATTTTGACCTTTACATGTAAAACTGTAATGCAAGTAGAATAATAAGTCCAAGTGCTTGAATGCACTGACGCCCTTTGTTCATTGCTGTAGGTACCAACTTTCATAGGTACGTAGGTACTATGTATTTAGATCTAGGTGTCCGATAAAATATAGCATTCTTTATGGACGTTAACGATCAAAAGTGAACACTGGAAAGAGAAACAATTCCTATGAGTCCCATTTACTTTGTGGTTGACGTCAATATGAGAGAATAAGATCTCTAATATGTCTTTATTTCCTGTGTTGTGCTGTACTGTGTGTATGTATATACATATTCATCCAATGAATAGGAGGTTATAAAGCAACCTCTAAATTGAAGCATTGTAATCTGTTTTTGAAAATAAAAAGGAAAAGTGTTTGTTCTGAATATTATTCTAAAGCCGGATTCTGCTTCAGAGGACTGTCCAGACTAAACATATTCTTTAGACAATGTCCAGAACAAATTTTTTTCTGAATATTTTCAAAACCTATTACAATGCTTCAATGTAGATGTCGTTGTATAAACTCAAATTCATGAGAGAACTGTAATTTCGCATCCATTAAATACATAATAATATCATAATCATCGAACTTGAGGTTAAGATATTTAGCTAAATTAAATTCCGTTTGTAAACGTACTTACATACGAGTATATGGGCGGGAGAGTATGAGAATGAAAATAAAGTAACTACATATGCATAGGTGGTGAAGATCTTTAGCTTAATATTAGTGGTAAAATAAATTTACACATACCTATGAATGATTTCGAAATGAATCTACAATTTGTAGTATCACATTTGTGAATACTAAAATAGTTCATTTCACTTTGGTAACAGGGTGGGTCGTGACACATACACGGTCTTGTCGTGAAGGCATAAATATTAATTGGCCCTTGCGATGATTTTGTGTAATGTTGGATAAAAACGAAATTAGATTTGTAAGTATTCTTACGTAACTGTGCATTTATTAGATAAGACAACAGAAATAAAACAATAAAAAATACGCTTTTTCAATATGTTTGTCTACCGATTATCCCTAATCATCTGAAGTTTATTAAAATACCTGTTAGTTACCCACTATCACAAGGATTGGAAAAAATATAACTAACTTGTACTGAGATAACAAACGCTTCCAAATGCGCAAAATAAATTATGATAAATAAATAAATAATGTGCTTATACTACGAATAAACGTACATATTAACAAAATAATGCCCAATTATGTATTGCGGATGCTAATAAAGGTTATGGGAGCAAACAGGAGATAGACATATTTATTTTGTACTTCAGTACCTAACTACCTACGGTAGCTTTGCAGTTTACATTATTAATTCTTCCCTAATTGTGCATCAATTATAATGGGCTGATTTGCGCAGAGACCTCTTGCTTTTAGTAAGGTTCCAACAATTAATTAGTTATAAATCTAAAATCTGATAGTAAGTACAGTCGTTTCGTCTGAAATCTATACACCGGAAATAGAGACAAATTTGAGGTCTTTTTCTGACATGTTGACGTCAACCATAGAGTAAAAGGGACTAAGGAATTCCTTCTCTATCCAGTGTATACATTTGATAGGAAACGACTGTACCTACGCCGAAATCAATGAACTTTTTCGAATGTCTCCTATGTTCAATAGAACATAATCTAAAAGAAGAAAATAATAACACAACTTTGTTAGGGTTCCGTACCCGAAAGGTGAAAACGGAACCCTATTACTAAGCCTCCGTCCGTCCGTCCGTCCGTCTGTCACAGGGTTGTATCTCATTAACCGTAATAGGTAGGCAGCTGCCGCTATAACAACAAATAGGTAAAATAACAAAATAATAAAAATTAAATGGGGGCCCCATACAAAAAACGTGACTTTTTTGTGTTAAATCTTGTACAATGGTACGGAACCCTACGTGTGCGAGTCCGACTCGCACTTGGCCGGTTTTTTTTCCTCACTAAAAAGGCGCTTTTCGCTAATCGTACTTTAACAGGGGCTGCCAAAACCATGCCGGCCGACCAGGTGCTTCTTCACACCATGTCTTCAGGACCCCTACAACTATGTCGCTTTCATTTTAGACATTTCCTTTTTAATCACAACTCCATAGTCTCAATATTATCGAAAGCGCCCTTTTTCCACATTGTCTTCTAACTTGCCAACCATTGGACAACTTCATATTCCAATGCAGTGCTCTCGATGCTCAAAGGGAATTACTACTTCAATCTCGGGCAAATACAATTATTGTGCATACAAAAGGCATAGAACGTTGTCCCTATAAACAGGCGGTGGAACGGAGAAGAAAATGCAAAGCAAATCTTTTTATAAGGGGATTGGAAGCCTATGGAGGCGAGGAAACTTCAAAACTCTGTGTTGTTGTCATTTGTTGTCAATGTTTATTTCGAGCCAATGTATGGTCCAAACACATTTAAAATTGTAGGCCCTCTTCCATAACCAGTATTTAAAAAACTACTAGTCTACTCAGGTAGCGAATACGAGAAATCCTTGAGTGAGAACGTGTCAAACTCTCTGTAAAAAAATATGCCTACCTTTTTCTATATAGCGGTGATATCTCGCAAGAGACTCACCGATGTAAGTGAGATCCAAGAATGCATACATTCAAGAGTGCTCACAAAATAACCTTAAACCAGTGTCTGAGTGGTCAGTCTGAGTTTTCACCTAAATTGGCGTTTACGGCAAACCGATCGACTGGAGTTTTTCGTAAAAACGTCAAACTCCATACAAGTTTTTACTTGATATTCTGTGGTCTTACTTCTTCAAGCTGTCAAAGTCAAATGAAAACGCGAAGTCGTCGTAAACGGCAACGTCGACGTATTAACGGCAACGTTGAGTAAGCTGTCAAATCAAGCTCGGGCTCGCAAATGTTAGTTCGATTAACGGTCACTGCGCGCGCTTTTCAATTTCTCCATACATTTGAAAACGCCAGTCAATCGGTTTGCCGTAAACGCCAATTTAGGTGACAACTGAGACTTCGGGTACTGAATTTTCATCAAAAACAAAGATGTTCAAAACAAGACTTGCAAAATATTCAACTATGGACAATTTGCTGGTTAACTGTTTACATATATTATGTGACAATAAGAGTGATGGTGAAGGTGATTTTGAGATGTTGATAGACTTAACATAGGCACACAGGTGAAATGGAATCGAACGACAATGGAGATAGCTCTCATTTCTGCAGTTTTCCACACGGTTACGTCTTTTCTGCAGCTTTCAAAATCACTTGAGACACTTTGACAAAATCAAATTTGGGATCTATGGTTGCCGCTGACAGCGCTCTCGGCTTATTCCTGAGCACCATAAGCACTTGAACGATGACGTCATACCTCACAATCTTGTATTTCTGAGCACTGCTAGCGCGATTCGTATTCAAACTGTAAGCGTTTGAGCGCAATTCGGATCATAACCGAGGATAACGAACACTTTGGCCTTTCCGTGTGGAAAAAAATATAGGAAAAAACATTACAAAAAGATGGCCGATATCCTTCACATGACATGACGAATGACAGTTTTCTTTAGCCAACCAACACAATGAATTAATATTTATTTTGGCGAAATTTGTAGTTCAGTGTTCGCAAATGTGAAGAACTTTTAAACAATTAGCCATATATTGCGAAGGGGTGAGTTAAGCCGATACTAAAACCCCATGCGAAATGCATTGAATTGCATTCGTTTGTCATATTATTGGCCGTATTCAACAATGTACGCAGTGGCATATTTTCAATACGAAGTATGTGCAGTGGCTGATTTTTTACATTTTGCCAGTACAGCCATAGTTTCAAATAGTCCGTCCTCATGCCGTTGTTTGATTCTGATTACCTCGTTTTTGTACACAGCTAGCAGAGCCCAAGGTTATTTTTTGTTTTGTCAATGTATGCAGTATATTATTCTGAAGGTCGCGCTTAGTATTTTGTGTTCCATTATGTGGTATCGTGTTCTTTAGTACCATTGCAATTCCCTGAAGGTTAACACGTTAGCTGCTGGAGCAGTTCATGAGATCTCCCCCGAGGGTGCGTCATGGGGTATTTTACATCCCAATGCTATCTTTCAGTAGGTGCAGGAGGGATATAATATACCCTGTGCATACTAGATTAATTGATAGCCTCATCAGATCAGAATTAAGAGAAACAATTTTGTTCTTATGAAAAAAGTTAACAGGCTTGTTTGATATATTGTCTAGTTTATATTTACCATAGCCGTTATTTCATACTTATTTCCTTTAAAAAAAAATCAGCCTTCAGGGCCTATTGCACCCCGCCCCATATTGTAAATTGATAAAAAACATCTGAATGCTGATAAAGTAGTGCGGCACGGGCATTGTGAGCCTGCGCCCACGGGTTGTGCTGCACCCCGTGCTGTACACTACATTTTAAAATTGACGAGAAATAACAAAAAATATATTTGACTCTTTCCTGCATAGTCTCGAATACTAAAAACTAGCTCCCATATCAGAGGAAAGACTCGTTTTATCGGCTCCGCACAACACGAAAGTTCAGCACGTGGCTTTAAATGCCCCAAGCCGCACTGAGCATGTTAAAATGTTATGTTCTTAGTAACTTAAGCATAAGGCTCATAAGCCGGCCCAATAATTGCCCAACATTTCAACATTAGCAGTTGACCCTTACACTGTTAGGAGTCATTGCAAAGTTGCACTTCCAGTTGAATATTACCTATGTCATAATGTATGTATGGATTGGTAATCATTCATATTTTCATCAATACTGTATATGTGTAGTCGGCTTGCACAAATATTGCTAAAGGCAACATCTATTGTCTGTTCACTTTTTGGTTAACCATAAAAATATATTATGGTCTGTATCCTACTGTAACGGTTAGGACTAAAACAGTTCATATCTTGTCTGCAAACAGGTTGGTTGAAGTGATTGGAAAGTGATTTGCAATCCCCTCACACTGAACCAAATAATGTGAAGAGTGAGAGAGGGGGTCTTGAGTAAGGATGGCGGCTGGTAGCGGAGGCGGTGACGGGTGGACCAGGAGGGTCTTGCTGGCACTGGCCGTGGGCTTGCTGGGGGCGGGTGCTGGCGGGGAGATCATCGTTTATCCGTTGGATGGGCCGGGCTTGGTGAGTACTGTCCATGTTGCTGTAATTTAACCTCACAGCTTGAGTACCTAATGCTTTCTTCAGGTGGTTAATATAAGGTTGTCTCATTTACGTTGTGAGACCAGCAACTTGGGAGAAACACAAACTGACGTACGCAATGTGTACATAGTTGTTGAGGATAAAATGTAAGGATGCTGTATTTATTAGGACACACATAGAAGGATATTTGAAGAACACTAACATACGCATACAAATCAAATTAATTAAGC
This sequence comes from Incurvaria masculella, assembly GCA_946894095.1. Classification (NCBI taxonomy): domain Eukaryota; kingdom Metazoa; phylum Arthropoda; class Insecta; order Lepidoptera; family Incurvariidae; genus Incurvaria; species Incurvaria masculella. The sequence goes on along the minus strand of OX335648.2, from coordinate 17,165,763 downwards.
AAACTTGAGCATGTAGCTGCAGGCAAGACAGTTTGGAAGCACCAATTTGACAGGCATATTGCTGCAGATGATACTTGTTAATATTACATAAATCCACATTTACACATTCTTCAATTATAAAATTGTTGTTAGTCTTTCAGAACGTTCTTTTAGCCGTCAGAATGCACAGAATTCTTAAAGCGTATATCAAGCCAGACTGGGTGACTAGAGTTCGGGTAACAACGGTTACACATGCTTTAGGGGAGACTTTCTTATCCATGCTCAATTTTTTTCATTTGTAAATGCGTCTTCAATCATCTTGGCACACACCTGACATAAATTTATTCCACGCAACATATTAGCAGCCGAAAAAGCAAATCAGTTTAGCCCATGGGTGTTTTCAGATGTTTCTTCAGTGGAGCAGTTTGATAACTACAGAGAAATTAAATATGCACAAATGTATAATTGATTAATTTATTTGTCATTTTTATTACTGACGAACTCTCGACGTTACATTAAAAACATCCTATATGTAGGTTATGCTCTGTAATTGCTACGCATGAGTCATGGATGGTCGAGCAAACTGCTTAGGTGTGGCCACTTTTAATTTAATTTGTATAACTGTGCTGAAAGTGGCCTTATTTCGCCAACATGTGAGACCTAGGAGAATTACTCTTTGAAACATTTTAGAAACTATTTTATAAATTTTACTACCTAACAAACATTTATTTTTCGCAGTTCCATGATTTTTGAAAGGCCACATAACATTTTATTACTAAATATTGATGCAGGCAATTTATCTGAGGGTAGGCAAAGCAGTTTTTGTGCGTTTTTTTAGCGAATTAAGAAATTTTTAGCTAAGAATTGTAAAATGATAATGGTCAGGAGCTCCCAACTCCGCATTATTCACATGAAGTCTGCAGTAGATAAGTGTTGTGAACACAAGTAAGTGCATAGTAAACAAATAAATTTAATGTCCGTTAGTAAAATGTGATTTCACATCATTGCCACAAATAGATGTTTATAATTGACACAAGCTCCTATTTTTGACCCCAAGTGTGGTCCCTGAACAAAGTCGTGGATTTTATCAAATTTTATATATACTTAGACATCACTGTCGCATGTGAAACTATCTGTATGCTTCTCACAATGTGGGCACTATCACTCGGTTGTCTGTCTTATCTATTAAATAAATTGCTCAGAATTGATAAAACACTTCACAAGTGAGACTGTTGACCTACATGTTTTTTTATTTGATCATAATATTTTTTGTATAATGATAGATAATAAAGACAAAAAGAAAGATTTTTTAATGGCATTAGAATGCAAATAAGAAAGTATACAATTATATGTAAACATTAGAAAATATAATGGCACTGATTGATAAGAAAATGTTTAATATAACCATAGTTGTTACTGTGAAACCATTTTCAGAATTTCTAGTTTATTGATTTCGTTATAATTAGCTAACCATTAATGACCATACAAAATAACACCATATAACAGTTAAGAGTGCAAAAATACATGCTGCATTGCTCATCAGGTATATTAAATCACTAAAATCACTGAGACTATGAAAATATATGAAAATGGCTGTATTAGTAAGGACGTACATTTTGACATTTAGTTTGAAATTTCATAAAACATGGCTTCGATTAGTTTAGATTTTAATAAGTTGGTTGCTCCTTATGCAACACCTTAAGGACTTTAATCGGCTTGTACTTTAAGATAATGACCCATTTGTAAACACGAAGTACTTGAGGTCTTATCAAGCAAATAATTCCATACTTAACTATTGATAACCAGCCCTAATAACAAATTCAATAGAATCTATAAAGCCTCAGTGTTTCGCTTGCTCTCCTCCAGTGACTGTTCCGTATTCATCTTGTGATTAGTATTGTCGGTGCATTCGTTTCAATCTTTATTCATTGTGTTAAAACAATACCAGATAAACTTGTGTGCATAAATCATTTTCATATTTTGTATTTTATTATGCGAAGAGATAACGAATGAATGGCTCTTTCGATTATTTTTTAATAAAAATGCATAATTCGGTTTGTCTATTCATTTGATAAACTTGTAATTAATTAAAGGTATTAAATTAATTATAAATTCATCGTAGGTATTATGTAATCAAAATGTGAAGTTAAACAAACGCAATCAAACAATTTAAAAACGTTCTATCTGGATGAAATTGAAATTTATAGTGCCCCATCCACACCTTTTATATGAATAAAAACTCTGGGACAGTTTCCCCGAAAAGTGGGATCGGATGAAAGCATAGCCTTCCGACTATCTCATGTGAGGACTCGGCTACGAGGTGACATTCTGGACGGCGAATGCGCTTTTGTTGTGGAGCGAGATAATGTTTGCTCGCCACACACGCAACGTATTGCAGGTCTTCAAACTCGTCTGGCTCCAGGCGATGGTTAGTACTCAACTAATCTTAAACAAAACATTCAAGTATTTTACATCAAATCGCTAGGGAATGAATATAGAACTGCCAGTTACTTGGAATATCTGGTTTGAACGCAGCTGCTTTTGAGCGATTCATAGTTTAGGGGCGCGGGGAATATCTTTTTATGCCAGAGGTCATTGGTTCGATGCCTGTTCCATTTATGCACCCCTTACTCTTTCTGAGTTAAAAAACAATATTTTACGACCCTGTACATGCATAGGTTTTTCGTTGGTATATCATTAGTCTAACATATACACTTGTTTATTTATTTATTTGATATTAGACAGGCTGCCTAGGCACTAGTCTAGACTAGGACATTAGACTTGCACAATGAAGTCCTCTGAGTAAGCTCTTTCATATCTTCGATCCCTAAATCGTTAAAATTAAATGGTTACTAAAGTATCATATGAATTATGTCTAATACATAAACTATCATACGAAGGATGACTAAAATCTTCTTAAACTAAAATCTTACGGATTAGCACCAAAGCCTGCGACTTGTACCGGTAGTGTGTACAAGGCTGGCTATGCGTCTTGGCCTTCGACCCCAAGTTACGGTTAATTGATTGAGTGTTGTGTTTGCAGATTGAGGATGAGTACCCGGACGAGCCGGCGCGGTTCGGCGATGCGCTACCGCTAGAGGGCCTGCGCGGGTTCGTGACGCCGGCCGTGCCCAAGGATGCCTGCACCAACATCAACTCACCCCCCGCCGACGACAACTACACCGGCAAATGGATCGTCTTGATCGCCAGGTGATGAGCTGAACTTAAACAAGCGCAGATCCATTCAGTCTTCTCTCTTTGAGTGTGATCTTCAGCTTGTTGCTATTAAATATAATTTACAAATTTTATTTTATTATTATCTGATGCTGACTCTCTTCTAAGAAAAAAAGGACCTTAACCAATTTTTTTCCAAAGTAATATATTGGACACATTTAATTTTTTGCTAGAAAATAATAAAAAAAGAATAGGTTAAGTTTATTTTTTTATCTTACCATAAACTTGACATGGGTACACTTGAAAAATTGTAGGAAAAACTTTAAATGACATCGAGCTTGGCGGACCTGAGATAAATTTGCATCTATTAAAGCTTGGAAGTGATTTGAGTTAAACACATCTTTCAGGTACAACTGCAGTTTCGAGGAAAAGATTCGCGCAGCTCAAAAGGCCGGCTTCGACGCAGCCATCGTGCATAATGTCAACTCTAGTGACATCGGTGAGTACCCGTGAAATGTCTTAGTTCACTACATTAATGTGTTCATTGATTGTGAATACTTCTCAATTCCAACGTAACGTAGTTCCAACGTAAGAACTGCATAGGGCGCCATTTAGTGCAACAAACATTCAATGTAGCGTGTCTCGTTTTCTTAAGCGAACTGACTGACCGGCGCTACCGTCGTACAACACCGTGTATGATCCCTAAAACTTGGCTACGCTGTCATCCTTCCTTCCTTCATGTAACCATCAAATCCTTAACTTAATATTTCCTGTACCACTGCAGCGAGACTAAATTACAGTGATGGCTCAAAATAGTGGTGATTTCCCTGATGGATATTTTTCCTAGCCGGAAAATTAGCGGAAAGTTAACTTTCATAAAATAAACATTTCACATATTAATTTGACCTATTAAATTAACAAGGCAACTTACTTTGCCCAACTTGTTAAATATAAGAAAAAATAAACAAATAACGAATTTAAGAATACTAATAAAAACCGGCCAAGTGCCCCAAGGCAAGACTCGCACACCAAGGGTTCCCCTTCGTGTGCGAGTCCAACTCGTACCATGTGTCAAGACACAAAAAAATCACGGTGTTTGTATGGGCCCAATTATATAAATTAAAGCCCCCCTTTAATTTTTATATATTTTTTATTTTACCTATTTGTTGTTATAGCGGCAAAATAAATACACACTCTGTGAACATTTTAATTCCCTACCTATTACGGTTCATAATATGCAGCCCTGTGACAGACAGCTTACGAATAGGGTTCCGTTGGCACCCTTTGGGTATAGAACCCTAAAAACGATTCCACTGAAAATGTCATGATTTTGACAATGACCCTCGTAACTTCGAGCCTTAAACTTCTTGCTTGATTGATATGGATCTTCAAAAATTTATTCAAATTTAATTGACATTGACCATTGGCATCACAGTCCTACTCCATTTCCTGCCCGAGAATTATTAGTCTCTTCGGGTGCACAGATACGAGAGGTCAGTGAATCAACTGTGCGAGGTAGATATAAAAGTTTCTGCATTCATTCAATTCACGTGTGCATGCTTGCGGTGACAACACGCCGGGTTATAAACAAGATTCAGCAGCGCGAATGTATTGACGAGTGGAGGAATAAATATTTGTCGTTTTGTCGAATTTAATCCTTGCTCAGGTAAACGGATTGGAATCTTCCTATTGTGCATGTCTCACCGAATAATATCATGCTCAAGATTATTTTTATCTTGCTAAATAAGGCTCTTATCTAGAGTTTTACCCCACGAAATTAATCAATTCTGATTCACCAGCATGTATATAATACATATTAGTATATATATTTAATAGATTTTAAAGACAGTCGTTACCCTATCAATTCCTCATACTAGGGGTGATAATTATTTACATGCTCTAAATGTTTTACTAGGTTTTTTTATTTTTTTATTTTGGATTCAAAAAGATATTGCATTTAGATTGGAAAATATTCGCTAATAAACATTGAAAAAAGTTGTCTTTTTTAGAATTAAAATTATCTTAAGTTATTAAACAATTTGAATAAAATCTGACAAATTTTAGGGGTAGGGAAACGTTAGGGCCCGGAAGACGATTTCGCTAGTTTTATTCACAGTTGGCGTGCAAATTTCTGCCTTGGCCAATGGACAAAGAGATCATTTCTTCTAATTTTGAAATCACGGAGCCCCATTGACTTCACGGCAGTCTTAATGACTAAAAGTATTTTGGCTAATGAGTGAAGACCTACATTCTCATTGGTTAATTTTGATTTATCTTTTTATTTTATTTAAAATGTGTCTGGCTAACTTAATGTTTTGTTGGTCAGAGGATTGCTGATTAACTTACGCAGCAATATAAGAAGGTATTTGTTCCTGAACACACATTGGCCAAGTTGCCTGCAACAAAACACACTCAGTCCAATGGCCTACCCCTCCGCGTTCTGTCAAGTGTGAAAGTAAAGCAACATCGATAAGATAAAAAAGTTATTTATTGAACCAGTCACTTGTTCTGTACCTATGTATGCATGTTTACCTCACACAACAAAACATATTATATTACTGTAGGTACTCATATATTCACTATTTTATTGGAGAGATTAATATTGCTTTTGATGGATGCAATGCTATGTTCAGTCACACAGTAAATATCGTCTTATAAACAACCTATTTTAAGTGTTATCTTCGTGGTATATCAAAAGGAAATGAATTAAATTATGAGTACGAATTGTTGCAAAAATTCTGTTCGTTTGTTCTAGAACATATGTCTGCCAAAAATCCTGTGGGCATCCGAATACCATCTGTGTTTGTTGGAAATGAAACAGGCTATGACTTGGAGATTAATTACACGTACCAGAATGGGTGAGTACTGAAGCCAATTTTGGCATAATTATTAATTATATCAATAGTATTATTTAGTTAGGGGCAATCTGTAGCAAATATTATACATATTTTTTTGATTTCACAGTTTTTTCAATAATTTTTCAAGCCAAATATTTTTGGTGGTATTTTTCAGAAGAATTTATGTTATTCATAGATCAATACCACAATCATCAGAATATTTTTATAATATTAGGATACTGGTAAGTTTTTCGTTTTTTTTTCATGCAACCTGTTATGATATTAGCCCAATACACCACATTCCCGAAGGAATTAGGTGCCATGCAAGGATCTTCCCTTTATGAGCACGGCTACATTGAACAGGATGCATCTGTGTGTACACAGCCAAACTCGTCTATGGTGAAGTAAGATTTCTCACTACTCTAATGTGCAGACTTGCCCACTATACACACAGCCATGAGTTAATAATGGACCGGACACACATTCAAACACCTCCAACTTTATGAGATGAATCAGTAAAACACTAAAGCACAAAATAATGCTAGCTCTCTATAACTTTATAATCTCCTGCTCTCACAACTGAGATTTTGCAACAGGGGTATCAATCGTTTCCGTTCTAGAGGTAGAATTAAAGTATGTACGCAAAAAAGTGGGCTGTTTTACTTGTTAGAAATGATGGGCAAACAAATTAATTTAGATTGAATACATTGGTGCCTTGTAATGTGATAGCCAAGCACAATAAATATTCCATCTTATACAGTAAAAATTTTTTTCAGTTACTTGTTCATGTAAGTCACAAGGAAAAATTATAAACAATTCGGATTTTGTCCTTGAAATCTCATGATTTGAGCATAGGAACCAGTACTGCCAACCTTCGCAGACTTAGACAAAAATGAAGCATTTTCTAAACACTTGCTTTGCCCTATATTTATGTAACTAATATTCCATCGCAGCACCCCATCCACCATGCTGCCGTAATGCTGGCATATGATGGGTTAAATCTTTATTAACGTAACCCTTTAGTTTTAAAAAACCTGCATTTTTTTGGTGTCATATATGTATGAAAATCTTATAGGTAAATATTTCGCGGCATGAGGCTTCTAACAAGTGAAGCTACTAATGAACTAATGAACTAACGAAGCCCTAACTAAACTTACTATGACTAAACTGGTTGATTGCAGGTACTATGTCGTGATGAATCGCGATGTGCCGTTCGACATCAACACGCACCTGCTCATGCCCTTTGCGGTGGTCGTCGGCCTCTGTCTTATTATTATGATTGTTTTTATGGTGAGCTATCCACAATTTTATTTGTAGGGACCGTACCTAATGGGGTGCACGGCGCAAAGCTTTACCACCAGATTGCGCCACATAAAACTGTGGCCAGCTATCACGTTGAGGTTATGTTTACTTGCGAATCACAGGCAATGACATTGTCCGTGTTTTACATCCATTTCAAGGATTCATATTATTCAATTCATATTAACTCAGTCTAATTGGTCAACAACCTATCACCTTCAAATGGAACCGTGGCATAGTTTTATGTGGCGCCATCTGGTGGTGTCTTTAAATATAACTAACAATAAATATTGTTATTTGCCATTTTGTCACTTGCATAATTTAGCACCACAAAGAGCAGTTGTGGATACACTTCCCCAATGATATAATGAGCCAGCTATAAAATCACTTTTAATTCCAATTTAATTAAGAAAGGTTTTTTACTATTCATGGATGACTAATATCACTCCTCTCAGCCCATCATCGGCAAGCAAATCCCTTTTATACATGGTCAAACATCGCTGCCTTTTCATTAATTTTCGACATTTTCAGATAGTGAAATGCATCAAGGACCGGAGGCGCGCGCGGCGCCATCGGCTGCCCAACAACGCCCTGAAAAAGATCCCCACGTGCAAGTACAGCAAGGGGGATCCCTACGATACGTGTGCCATCTGCCTCGACGACTACCTCGAGGGAGACAAGTTGCGGGTGCTGCCCTGCGCTCACGGTCAGCTCACACACTCATGTTTCCATCTCACTTCACGCGAGGCACATACCGTTTTAGCACCAGTTCTTATTCTTCCTTGGTACTTCTTTGGCCTAGTTTTGATATATATACTACCATATGGTGGTGTGAGCGATAGAAGGATAGATCATGAAACAACAGAAGTCGTGCTCTGCTCAGGTTGCAAAGCCGAATAGTTTTTGCTAAGCTTGCAGCCTTAACGGTTATGCGGTCCCACAGTTGCATTGTGCCACCATTTGCTCCATTTACTCAGGTACCTTTAGATCTGTAAATATGATAGTCCGGAACATCATGCTGATTGCCAAATCATGCCAAGCAAAACCTGGTTTAGAGACTGATTTATTTTCTATACTATAACTTTTAAAGCTGAAGAGGAGAGGAAAAACATAACGTTTTATACAAACTTAACCTGGTTACAGCCTACCACTGCAAGTGCATCGATCCGTGGCTTACGAAGAACCGGCGCGTGTGTCCGGTTTGCAAGCGGCGCGTGTTCGCGGTGGGCGAACGACGCGCCACCCGCGCGCGCCGCCGCACCGCCGACAGCGAAAGCGACACGGATGACTCGCGCACGCCGCTCGTCGCGCCCGAGGACAACCCGCCTACGCAGGTAGCTACTGGGCCGTGTGTCTGATGGGCAAGCGGCGCGTGTTCGCGGCGGGCGAGCGTCACGCTGGTGGACAACCGGCCAACGCGGTTCATAAATGCGAAAGTAACTCGTGTCTGTCTGTTGCGTTTTCACACTCGCACCGCTGAACTAATTTTGATGAAATTTGATATAGAGAGAGTCTGGACTTTGGAAAAGGACATAGGCTACCTTGTGGTGAAAATTTAACTTAAAGGGGCTGAAAGTTTGTATGGCAAACTCATATCTTAAAATTTTAGGTTCATCCCGACATCAGTCTGAAATGACATTGACCCGAGCGGAGCCGGGTACCTAATTCCCTAATAACCATTACAAATAGATTTGTACTTTCTTAGCAAAGGTCGTTTAATGAGTCAAACTTGAAAATATCAATAATCTTGAAAACACCTTCTATTGTTTGAAGAAGAACATTCTTACCCTGAATATGATTGCTGTATGCATGCGGCTGTTAAAGTGGTGGATCTGACCACGCTCGGCCGTGATAAAATGCGATGACTAAAAAATTGTATGTTGTCTGCAGGGAGGTACGTTCGCGCCGCAGAATGAGAACCCGTTCCAGCGCGCGGCTCGCTTCATGGCACGTCTGCGTGGCCCCCCCGCCGCCGCCGCGCCCGAGGGCCAGCCTCCCCCCGCCCTCCTTGCAGAAAATGTTAGTTGTACTGTATTTTAATTTATTTGTTCATTTATAAAACCTTTGACATTGCTGCTAAATCCAATTATTTTCTGTGTTGTCGTAGCCTGTCAGAAAGTATTACGAGCACGCATTGACATCTATGAAGGTATAACGCAACTACAAATAACTAATTTGGTTGCAGTGGGGGAAGATCTCATTACAAGTGCCCCTCACCCTCATGTTAGTGAAGGTTTACTATGCAAATCCAATGGAATGTTAATTCGAATTTCTCATGAACCAAAGAGTATAGAAAATCTTTATGCCTTCTCTTGAAACAATATGTTTGTTTCGTAAACAGAGTGTCATGACACTTATCATCTGCACAAATCCTTCTAAGGTGCTAATGAGCGATACGTGATATTTGGAACATGTCTGTGGCGGTGCTAATTTCTAAAGTAAACAGCATGATATCAATTTATGTTTGTAATTTCAGGACATTCAGCATGAATCTGACTATCCCATGGCAGTGGAAGAGGCGGAACTATTTTTGGACAGGTAAATAATTTACTGGCAACGACATGAAATGAGTAATTTTCTAAAGTTCTAGTATTTATGCAACACTTAACCGATATTGATTTTTTTAGTTATGTGTGACCAATTGCATACACGTGAGGCCACATAAGAGGTGCCCATGGGCTTTCGAACTCACAGGGGCTGCGAGAACTGTGCTGGACGGCTAGGTGCTTCTTCAAACATATGAAGGACCCCTGGTTGTACTTTAAGGGGAATACCTCAGTGCATTCCATAGATAACCGTCCAAACGGATAAAGGATCTAGAGTATTGGTTGGTTTTTATTTTAGGATTATCAACAGCGAATGGGTGCACTCCCAGCCTGCGTTTAGTAATGGTAGAAAGAGGACTGAGTAATGGCTCCATGCAGCTCTGAAGAGCATGAGTAGATGAGAAGTCTGTTTGTAAATCCTTACGAAAAGCATTGCTTTTTCTGTATATTCAAAAAGAACGCCTGAACGACTTCTTTTAGCGACATCTTTACCAAAAAGGTTAAAAGTTTTGTTTAATTAAGATTGTGATGTATCTATTGCAGTGCCTGTATCAACTAAGTGTCTTTTGCAATAAAACCAGGCTAATGTCCTGCAAACATACCTAAAAATAAAAGTATGTGTGTAAGCAGTAGCAGTACTTAGTTAATAGTAAAAACATGTAGGCAAATATTTACAGTAGCGAGGAAGATGACCACACACGTACAGAGATCCGCAGCGGCAAGAGGGCGACCACGGTGCCCTTCCTGAGCGGAGTTCTGAACCTGCGGACCAATCACTTCGGCAGGTCAGTAAGACTTGGATGGTGCTAGGCTTTGGAAACATACACACACTTCCAATTTGGATTTTATTACCACCATTACATTTATCTGTAGCAATGTGTTTAGTGAAGAGCTCCCTACGTTGTAGCATTCTGTTAAAATTTTGATGATTCTGTGCTGAATATAGAAAAAGTGTAGTGTCTGCCAATAGTTTCTTAGGACTATTTGTGTTCTGACGCCTGGCAGATTGCCAGCTTTGACGAAAATATGTATTATGCAACTTAATTTCAAATGACGAACGATTATTTTAAATGTAAATGTAATTCTAACGAATACAATTTTACGAGCCATCATGCACTCGGGGCCCAAGTACGAGACATTATTTTGAGTCCCATTCTCTACCTACTTGGCTTATAAAGGAGTTTTTACCACTGAAAAGAAAGGAAGAAGAAGTCTTGCGGTCGATATTGCGTCTCAGTCACATGGTCATAGTGACCTTATAATTGCATGGGAACCCCGCGGCGCATCGTATGCCACACAGTCGAAACATTGTCACTGCGCGCGAATGTGCTCTAAAAATGTGTTCGTCAATCAGTTCCTACCCACGCAAACCCTCCAATACGTCTGCAACTATGTTTGCATGTAGCATATACGTTTAAGGTGACCCTTCCCGACTAACTCATTCACGGGCACCGCATAAAATCGTTCGGTTGCGCTCTGGTGCTGTCTCTGTTTTAAAGATAAAGACATCCCTCGTGATGAGGAGGATGCAACACATCCACAAAGCAAACACTGCGCATAATGTTTGATTCGAATAGATTTACAAAAAAAATTATTACAAAACGACTTATAGCTAAAAGTAAAACCCTGTAGTCAAAAATAAAACAAAAACTAAACTGATTATATCCGATATGAAATAAATAAAATAAATAAATAAATAAATAAATAAAAAAATAAATATCTATGGTTTTTACGAATGCTCGTGCACGACAGGGGCGAGCCGGACGACGTAGAGCCGTTGCTGAGCGCGCAGTCAAGCCTGCCGGCGCGCTGCGACGCACGGCTCGAGCACGAGCGCCCGACGCGCCCCGCCCGCGCCGCCTCCGAGTCCCTCGACCCCTCCGCGCAGCGCCACTCCATCAACGCCGAGCCGAGCGCGCGCGGCGAGATCGGCGTCGCCGCGCTACCCAACCCCGACCGATACCTCGTGTAGGCGCCGCCTCGCCTCGGGGCTTACGCTAGATGCTGAGACTCGAATGTCCCTTGACCGATTTCTTATGTAAGTGTCTGTCCACTGCCGAGGGATCTACATGGTGTGTGCTAGATGTTAATAGCCGAATTACTGACGACCGGTATATCTTGTAGGCGTCAGTCGGCTGCAAAGAGATTCCTACGGCATATGCTTGATGCTAAGAGGTGAATGACGACCGACTCGTATGTTAGTGTCGACTCTTTGCCTTTAAGGATCCCTGCAGCTTATGCTGGTTGCTGAGATAAGAATGTCCTCCGACCGATTTCTTATGTAGGTGTCTGTCCACTGCCGAGGGATCACAATGGTGTGTGCTAGATGCTAAGAGGCGAATGACCGCTGACTGTTATGTCATGTGGTGTCAGTCCACTGCAAAGGGGTCCCTACAGCATATGCTTTATGGTAAGAGGTGAATGACAACCAACTGTTATGTCGTGTGGGTGTGGACTTTGCCTTTAGGGATCCCGGTGGCTTATGCCGGATGCTGAGACTCGAATGTCCCTCGAAAGGTTTCTTATGTAGGTGTCTGTCCACTGCTGAGGGATCTCTATGATGTGTGCTAGATTCTAAGAGGCGAACGACCGCTGACCAGTATATCGTGTAGGTGTCAGCCTCCTGCAAAAAGATCCCTACAGCATGTGCTTGATAGTAAGATGCGAATGATCGATACGTTATGTGGCTATCGACTCGCTATTCTGAAGCACGAAAAATAAATAGGAACTGGCTTTCTGGTGCCATGCAAGGAACGAAAATAGGCCCACATACACAATTGCGTAAAGGCGTGCTTTCGCTGCTGGCGTCCAACCGACTTCGTCGTACATACGCGTCTATGTGTGCGTGCGCCTGTTTGGGACGTTGTATGGGAGCTGGCCTTCACATCCTTTTTAATTGATCCTCAAGGGATCCTTATGGGTTATGCGAGGTTATGAGAGTCACAGCATTCAGGTTCCTTACACTTAGATGCTGAAAGCCGATTGTCCAATGACCCAATGCATACGTCGAATACGGCCACTATATTGACGGATCCCCAAGGCTTATGCCATATGCTGAGAGTCGAATTGCCGATGACCTATTCGTCAAGTACGTGTCGGCTTAATGCCTAAAACCAGAGAGGAGAAGATGTCTCGCCTACATATTCAAACGACCATAATATCTTCATATCCTACTGAACCTAGGAATATTAACTTTATGTGTATGTATATAGTGTGAATGTATTTTGAGTGTGCAATGAAAAGGGTAGGTTAAGGAATAAATTATGCTGTGTAGTTTTCTTACTTCTAGTTTTGTTAATACATAAAATGTTTAATATTTGCTTCCATAATCCAAGAATTATTGTCATAACATTTTTTAACACTAGTTTTTTTATGTTTTTTTATATGGATTCAAGTTCACGTTCCAAAGCAGGGTATTTGCAGACTCATTTGCTCGATGCACAAATTCCCATGTTGTTTCATCAGGAGCACGTGGTTCCTAAAAGTGGTCCAAAAATAGGAGCCATTTAGCCCCCTCACCTTGCTTCCCTAGTCGGCCAATGTCTACCATCGCTTAGTGTGCATCTGGCAGGGGAATGCACCCATTCACTCATCATCTGGATTTTAAAATTCTAGATCATTTATCTATAGGGTCTGTAAACTGTCGAATGCTCTCCCTGCCTGTATTTCCCCCAAATTATGACCTGAGTTCCTTTAAACATGGTGTGAAAAAGCATCTGGCCGGCCAGCATGGTTTCCGCAGCCCCTGCTCGAAAGCCATGGGCTTTGTCGGGCACCTCTTAACCGAGGTCTGGTGTATTCCATATGTCGCGTTTTCCATAAAAAATCCTAAAAGAAATAGGGCGGTTGACCGCCCAACCTGACCAGGTTGTCTCTAGCCCCTTGGTCCAAATTGGGTTGACTTCCATTTTTGCACACGGCTATGTCGTTACCGTTACTAAAGGACAAGCGAAAGCTTTATATACTGTGTCCTCTACTTGCAGTGTCAAAATCAAATTTGGAGCACGATCTATGGCTGCCGCTGACAACACTCACGGTTTCGCTCTGAGGATCTTGCATTTCTAAGTCTGTATCCACGCTGTCAGCGTTTGAGCGCAATTTGGACCGTAGCTTAGTTCTCCGGGCCCCTCCATAACTTCCCATCATGATACTGCAGCCGGATATATTCCTCCGTATCCTCCGCTCTCATATAGACTGTGTATAGCGGTTGAATCATCTGCTACTTGTATATTATTAGGATGTTTGATCGTATGTCCACGATCAAAGCTCATTTGACTGCAACTAGCAAAGACAGTCCTTTCCGTCGTACCCCTGTTTTGTAAATCTGTAGGGCTCTTCCCTACCTACCATTTATGTGGTAGGGTTGAATCCGCCTGGATTGGTTTCAGCTTAATGTAAGCATGCTCTAATGAAAGCAAGGTCCTGGCATGGTACCTAGTTCCTCATGGAAAGCATTGTGATGCACTTGTTTCATAGGAATGAGTGTGATATTGGGCCATCCATGGGTGACTGTTGATTGATTGAGTTCCAGAAACAGTCAGGTAATAGCAATTAACAATTCATCAGTAGCTCTTCACATGTCCTAGTTTTCGTGGTTCATAGTGAGGTCCAGACAACAAACCCGATAGCACTGACTCCTCACTGCTATGTGAACTGTGCTAGTCTTGTGGACGTCCGGCGAGCAAATATGTGCGTGAACACCCTGCTTTAGTGAAAGGAGCCTGAACTATGAACTAGCAAGTAGCAAGTGATGCATAATTCATTTTAATCAAATTGACTACGGAAAGTATTCAGTCCATTTTGTTTAAAAAACGGGCAGTTTTTGCAAACAAAACAAAATAAAATAAGTTAGTGATACGGCGTGCGACAAGTGGGGTCTGGGCGTAGCTCGGGCGTAGTGATGTATCTGGTAATGATTTTATAAATTTTGGTAGCTTTTAGCATAAAAAATATAGTTATTGTAAATGGTAATATAAATTTGTATCAGTAATGTTTGTGTTAATCATATTTTGGGTTTACTTAACAAATTAAATGCTGAAAACCGACCAGTTCCCGAAACCATTGCAACCATGTTTGCCATCGAATGTTCACAAAACAATACCCACTTTCAAATATTTATGTACATTAAATTATGCTTACACTTTCTTACAGTATTATGCAGAAATTGCCACAATCAAAGATGATTTTTTTTTCACTATTTACACCATTGATGTATCTAAGCGAGAGATGTGGCCTTTAATCCTCAACAGACATTATATAGTTCACGTGCTAAGTTTATAACAAGGATTATCTCTGGATAAGTCATATTCTGTATGGAAAGTTCGGAAAGATAATCCTTATTTTAAATTTCACAGCTAACTCTGAATACAACTGCAAGCCTGGTTTTCAACTGCTGATTTATTTTAATCAATACTTAAAGGGACTTTATTAGTAAAGTGCTGATTATCCTTGTACTGGATTGGTATTAATTGCAAACTGTTAAGAAAAGCCCTTCATATATGGCGATTAAGCTAATCAGCAGTAGGGTGAAAAATGCCCTTAGGGCCGAGTGCACGAAAGGACAAAAAATCAAAATCAACGTCAACATATGATTAAAGACGTCACTTTGTATGGACAGTATGGAAGGAACTCCATGCGGTTCACTAAACCTGACGTGTTTGTCTTTTCGTGCATTCAGGGCTTAGTCTTTTCATTTCATTTGATTATTTCAAAATAGATTTTCTCTTTATTGGATAATGAAGAATACCAACAACTTTAAATGAATTGAGAAATAAAAATCGCAATGCGTTGTTTTTCCAAAATAAATCAAACACTACGGTACAGATTTGATGCGAGATAACTTAATGTACGCCTTATTCAGATTACCTGCTGTATGTGAAAATCATTGAATTTTTACACTGTTCCATTTTTTAAGTCGGAAAAAGTTTTATTCTGAAAGCAATAACACAGTTCCGAAGTTTGCCCTTTCAACAAATTAGGCTCAACAATTTCAAACATTTTTGCAATAAATGAACAAGCGATGGTGAAAAGGATAATCCACTGGGCAGATTGTTGCATTTACCTGGGGGGTAAACGGCGTAACACGTGAGAAAATATGTGAGGGATTTGATCAGTTCTGCGCAAATCTGAAGCGTTTATATCATACCTTCTGTGCTTACACTGGATGAAATTGTGATTGATATTTTCTCACATTTTACGCCGGTTCAGGTGATATCAGCTCAATACATCTCTTTCCAAACTAATGTTGATTTCTCACGGTCTTGTAGAAAGTGTGGTTATGAGGGATAGCGAAAAAGACAAATCAGACAAACATTGGAAATAAGAGACCCATTCAGGTTAAAGTGAGTTCGAATTCGGCGCTAAATAGCAACTCACTTTTATAAATAATTCCCCTTTCAGCACATCTTCAACATCATTCTTATTAGGTAAAAATCTGGTCTGTCCCATGAATACGATGGAAGGTAAAATAACAGTGCCATTATTTGAATATAAATTTTGTATCCAGCCGTTTTTAGGTTAACTCACTTCCGAACTCGAACTAACTCTTACCTGAATGGGCCCCCAGTTTACAGTCTCCCATGTTGTATTGTAGGGAGAAATCATTAGGTTAAAGCCAAAGAAATAAAAACATAAAAAAATATGTCCAGTTCGTTTTTATTTTTCCAACTTACTGTTTCTAATTTGGTACTTATTCTTTAAAAACGTATTTTCCCTGAAATATGCATACATATCTGATACATAATATTGTTTATGCACTAGCAGCATCATTTACGCTAGCATTTATTTAAGTATTTACTTCTTTTTATGTACTTGCACTTTTGTTTTTCAGCACTTGCCCTTATTTATTTATTTATTTTCTTGTCTATTCATTAATTTTGTTTCAAGTAAAGGTCCAGTTTTGTTTTTAATACATTCACTTACAATGCACTTATAATTTCCTCAGGTAGTCGGTTTCAATTATCCACAACTCTGTTTGTTAGAAAGTGTTTTCGAGGAAACTCTTGTAGCATAGCGATGTCTAAAGATAATGGACTCTATGATATCTTACAAAGAGAAACAATAAATGTAGTTTTTAATTTAAATAGTTGGAAATGTGTAACACTTCCTGCACACACTGGTTTACAAACAGCACAACACAGCATGTATTTCCACTACATACCAGGGTAAACTATATTCGTCGGATGTAAATTCAAACTATGAACATTTTAATGAAAACATTTTTTTTAGCCAAAACGAAATATGAGATTCGATGTTTAGCAACTGAAAAAGTATGTAGGTAACGAACAATCGTCAGTCGAACTGTAACTAATGGGGTTCTTGCCACTGAATTGGGATAAGGCTGTTCCCAATTCTGTGTATTTTGCATACAGATTACTTTGGAACAAATACTTAATCCGCGAACAGGAAGTCCCGTCCGAGAAGGTGCACACAAACAAACGGTTCCCTTTTGAATAAGGACGAGACAAAAGGTGCGACCCCCGATGCCCTACAACTTTGAGACGTTGTGCGTAGGTACACTCGTACATCCATTTGGTCCACTGTGCGGAATACCCTTTGTTCGAAAGGTCAATGCTTGAATTGAAATTGAATGGCTCGTGCACAGCCTTCTATGTTCCGAAGTTCACCTATGTCTTGCGTTCAAAGTTTGTGATGGACATGAGCGATTTATGAGAGGGCTAAACATTTATTTATTTACTATGCGTATTTTTTTATGTAACTGGTCATGGATGGATAATGCCACACAAGCTATCATGATATTAGAACAACACACCATATAGGATCTAGGTGCCATGCCAGTACCTTACTTATATTGCAGGGCTACATCGAACTAGACGGAAAGCGCAGACAATTATCATTGCCGCTTAAACCATTGGTAATTCAATGCGATGGTACCAACCCGGCGGGATTAACCCTACCTTTTCTTTCGTTTTACGTGGGATCTAGCCTCAACGGTTCAATACGTCCACCCATTTAGAACCCAACCGCGTTCAGAACCGGCCAACATGGTTTTCGTAGCCTCTGTAAAAGGTCGAAAGCCCATGGACGTCGTAGGGCATCTCTTAGTGATAGGATGGCGTACGACATTTGCCGCGCTTTAATTTTTGACGATATCAAGTGAAGTAAGTTACCATATGAATGCCGAATAAATAATACAGAATACAGATGATTTTCAATTTGTCTGGGGAAAACGATGTCAGGAAACTACGCCTTGCGCTTAAGAGAAAATAATAAAATTTGGCCTACTGCAGCTATAGCTCACTAAGTGCATGCCGGAAGGGATGACTGCCGACTAAGGGATTAGCCTTTCGTGGATTTACGGACTTTAAACTGTAGCTCCCGTTCCTAACTTACTAGGCGGTAGGGTTCATCCCGCCAGGTTGGCACTACCGCATTGAATGAACGATGGTCGAAGCTGCAATGAAAATCGTCCTTGTTTTCACTATGTAGCTGTGCAATATAATGAAGGTCCTGGCATGGCACCTAGTTCCCATGAGATGAGTTGGGCTAATTATCATGACGGTAGATGTGGTTTTATCCATCCATGTCCAGTCACTTAAAAAAAGTTTTGTATAATAAATAGCTATCCATTGCATTTTGATGAGATCAGCATCGACAATATGAAGAAAATACATAGACAATTACAAAAATACATACTTGATGCGATATCAACTAGGCCACATATTGGTTTAAAGAGTTAGGTACGGCCGCCAAGAGTTTGCCACCTCCACCTCCGCCGATGACGCCATATTTCTCCGCGCGTCGTCACTCCCAGGATATTATATGTTCTGTGGCCACTCCCCGACTGACCAGCAGTGCCCGGCTGCAGCAAGTTCAGCCAGCGACCTAGCTATCTTCACGGTAATAGTACCCCAGCGTATACGTTAGTTTGCAACAAATTTAAACTGGTGAGAACTAATAACTCTCAAATTACGTCGGAAACTGTCGGAGGGCAAACTTGACCGTTCATTAAGTGAATAATGCAGCGGTTCTAGCAGGGCAATCTGTATCACCGACAGAACGTTATGTGTACTCACGGAATGAATACGAGAAGTTGTTACACAAGTAGCCGTCCTTTTTTATACATTTGTATAAATTTGTTTGTAATAAGAGAAATACAGCTATTCGCTCGTGTTGGTTAAATGAATGTAATCCTACAGCCCTTGTATACTTATGGAACGAGCACGAGTTAATTTAACAGATAAAAATCAATCACTAACTACGTTTATCTTTCGCATGACGTAATCGCTGATAAGCTGTATCGTATATGTATATGTATATGTATGTATCATCGAACTCAGTGGCTAGCATAGGTCACTAGCACCCGGTGCGGATCCCAAATTTGCCGCTCTCTTATTTTTGTGATTGATCATAAAATATGCCTTTTTACCCGCATTTTCGCACAAGTTCTCAACCAAGTAGCCGTCCTTTTCTATGCATGTGTATAATTTTCTTAGTATTAAGAGAATTACAGCTATTCGCTCGTGTTGATTACATGAACAACACGCGTTGAAAACTGATGTGAAAGGGTTTCACGCAAGTAGCTGTCATTCCATTCGTCTAAAAACTACCTGCGCAAATACCTTTCGGCTCTATCATCAGCAGCAGACCTACTCCTGGCCTTTTATTCGTACCTTTCATTACAGAGACAAAATTACGTCCTTAAATTAAAATGATTCAGAGGACCTAGGATCAAGTTGAAAGCAATCGGGCACATATTTTCTTTAACTTTACTCTCTTTAGCAGCTTTGAACTTGTCAATGGGCGTATAGGCCGCGGCTGGGCGTAACGGTTAATTTTCCTATTGGCCGAACGTGGCGCAATCTTGTGTCATTCACGCTGGCAGCATATTTTCCGCTGTCAAATGGTATTCTACAAACTGACTGGATACAAAATCCGGCTGCGACGCTGCTAACGCGAAATAGCGTAAGCATCGGCAGACGCACGCTAGAGCTGTGATCTGTCACTCGTGAACAGCAATTTGCGAATTTCTCGCTAATTTGCGTCAGCGTTTGCGTAAACGTCTGTTTTACTCATACAAAGTGTCCGTGAATGTCTCTCCTTCATACCACTCAGTATCAGAATAGTAGAAAAGGCACCCTAAATACTAACAAGCAGCGCCGCGTGCTACCAGGTGCCCGCGACCTACCGGTTGGGCACCGCTGCTCTATAACATTTTAATTTACGGACGTAATTTTATCTCTGCAATTAAATTATTATACTACATAAAATTAAATGTGCTGCACGTTGGATATTTGTTAGTGGCTTCACTATTTCTCTATCGGTTGTATTTAGTTGGTCTGAAGTTGGCTCATTATTGCTAGTTGGAAACTGATGATGCCTGTACATTTAATGTAGATACTCGCTCACCTGAGCGTATCGGACGATTTTGTTACGTCCGTTACGTAAGTCAAACCTATTCAGATTGTAGTGTCCGTCCTCGGATGGGCGCATCACTATAGCGCGGACTTGCTGTACAAAGTCGGCCTCCTCTTTCCCCGTGCACGGTTATTAGTTCAATTTAGACGTTCCAAGCACGAGTGTTTCTCGTCTGACTTTAGCGCACGGGACAGTCGCTGTAGAGGTGAAGTCTATCACAAGGAGAACTAGGGATAAAAAACTCGGTGTTCTTACTCTAAGGCTGAGATAAATAGTCGTAACAGAAACTAAGACTAACGGAAAGTAGTATTGTGACGTCACTTTGGATTACTTTGAGATTACGTCCATACAAACTATGTCGAAATGACGTCACAAAGAACTACTTTTCGTTAGGCTTAGTTTCTGTTACGACTATTTATCTCAGCATAGCCAGCATCTCCACAGGAAAATGATGCCAATAGTACATTCATTTCGTTTTTAGGGTTCCGTACAAAAGGGTGAGAACGGAACCCTATTACTAAGCCTCCGCTGTCCGTCCGTCCGTGCGTCCGTCTGTCTGTTACAGGGCTGTAACTCATTAACCGTAATAGGAGGCAGCTGACATTTTCACAGAATGTGTATTATTTTGCCGCTATAACCACAAATAGGTAAAATAAAAAAATAAAAACACCGGTAGCACTCCGGGAGTGCCGGCAGAAGTGAAAATTTAGTATTAACGTTGTGTTTAATTATAAGTACAAAAATACTATCATTTATGAGGTAGAATACAATGTTTATTTATTGCGCTATCGTACACAAATATGACAATTTACATGTTATTATTCATAATATTATATCGTTATTTATTTATATATTACATTAATTTTTATCTCTTAGAAAAATCAACTTTCATCCATAATTTCGACGACTTTTTCACCATCGTTATTACCAGAATCATCATCGCAAATTTCTAAAACTAATACAATCGGTTTATGATAGCTGAAGTAAGAAACAAACAGTTTTGATTCGAATCTATTTAAGGTGGCCCAACCCGCTCATCTTCCCATACAAAAGGGGAAAGAAGATCACGCCCACATTTCTTGTCAGAGATCCAAAATTTTACTCAAAATAGCTTTATTTGATCGAACTAGATGTCTGATGACCATTGGCATTGTAAAATTGTGTTTGGTTTCTAAGTTATAAGGTCCGAAAGTTCGAATTTTTCGCGCGTTTTATATAATAACTTTGGAGGTAGATTACGCAATGATAAAGTAAGAACATCGTAAATAGATTAGTCATCAGACATAGCTTATTTAATCAAGATTTATGCTCTATTTGGTTTTTGTTAGATTTTTGACTACAGCGGTCGTGGTTTACTTTTAGCTATAAGTCGTTTTGAAATTAAAAATTTTCGTAAATCTTACCAAATCATACACTATGCACATTGTATTTTTTGTGGACAGGTTGCATCTCCTTCATCACGGAGCCTGTCTTATTCTTAGAAACAGAGAAGGTCCCAGAGCGCAACAGCACGAATTTTGTACCGTGCCCGCAAATGAGTTGAGGCCGCCGGGTTGGGCCACCTTAAGTGTCTAGTTCCTCTCCCTTCCCCTCGATCTTACGCTTTTTCGATCAGCATCACGTGACCCTGACGCGAGTTTGGAAGTTTTTACCCATCCAACAAAAAGTGCTCAGCGCCGCTAAAGAAGTTTTCACTTCAATCTTACGCTTTTTCGATCAGCATCACGTGACCCTGACGCGAGTTTGGAAGTTTTTACCCATCCAACCAAAAGTGCTCAGCGCCGCTAAAGAAGTTTTCACTTCAATCTTACGCTTTTTCGATCAGCATCACGTGACCCTGACGCGAGTTTGGAAGTTTTTACCCATCCAACAAAAAGTGCTCAGCGCCGCTAAAGAAGTTTTCACTTCAAAAAAGATACCGACGTAGGTTTTGACAATATATTTTAGAATAAAATTTTTGAAAAACCTAGTAAAACTATAAGAGCATATAAAAAGTTATTACCCATAGTATGGGGAATCGATAGGGTAACGACTCTCTTAAGATCTGCGAGACTGCTACACCCTTTTTAAGACGTAAGCTTTGCTGCATATCTGAATGGTTTACTCAATAGGCGGCTGATTCGTGGTTGCATTGTCGATTTGCGCGATATGTCAACTAAAATAAAACTAGAATTTGTACACATGGAATAATGAAAATAATTTCGTTGTTTATTTGAACGAACGAACGTTGTTGAACTCAGAGGTAAGTAGAGTCTGCTCTACCGAGCAAAAACAAGTCTGCCCCATGCGAATCGCGTTTTACAAGGAATGATTTATTAGAAGGTAAAGTTAATCATGTCGATCCTATGTGTGGATTTGATTTTTAAGGTGTAGCTGTGCCCTACTTCGGTCCATGCACGGAGGAGGAAAGTTGGCCCTGCCCTGCGGGCCCGCGGACTTTCACGGATATAGCTTCATATTTACCCTATGAATGCATAATTATTCCGCCATAAAACTATTAAACATGATTTTTAAAAAATATATGTTTCAACCGATGTCTTAAAAAAACAAATCGATTTTCGCATTCGCTTTTACCTGCTTTTTGGCTGGCGAAACATAACCTCACAACCAACTTTTTCGTTTCGCTCATGCATCCTTGAGGACTCCGATAATGTTGATTACATAATATTCACGCTTTTTGCGATGGTATCTTAAAACGGTCCGGAGATCAGGTTATTTCAAAATCTGATTATAATTTCATTGTAGGTGTGGGATGGGAAAACGGTGATGTCATAAGCTACAAACAAAATGACATTTCACAAAGATGACTGCAAAGTGTATTGTGGGGTCTTCTTTAACGAATGATGCCAACTCTACCCTTTACTGCTCATTTCTAGCGAGGCGCGGCCTAGGCGCCAAGTTCCGCAACTATTTTTTTTTAAGATGGTGTAGTTTAGAGATATGTGTAAGGTTGGATACAAAACTACTTTAGAGATATCAGATAAGAGCTCAGATGGGTTACCAAGGAAAACATTAAAAAAGTTGCATTTCGCAAAGTATTCAAAGTCCGCCCACTCTAAATACGACTGTTATAAGTTTATTTTAAGAATATAAATTTTTTAACAAAGGCAGCCTTTTATCGAGATTATCCTACAGTACTTAACAAAGTTTATTTTATTAAACGACAAAATTATAAATATAACACTAGACAAGTTTATCGTAAGAATTGCTTTAATATGCAATGTGACAATTTTTTTGTTTCAATAATTCACAAAAAAAATTTTACGTGAGAACAGATATTAACTCGCCAAACTGCAGAAGAAAATTTCGGCCATGCCATCGCCCATTATTCGTCCATTATTTGAGCACGACAATGTACTTTGCACTGGACAGAAAAAACAATTGCCACCTTGACAATATTTCATTTATTGCGTACGTATAGGGAAGGAGACCAAACCATGGGTGACATGAACATTCATCTTAAATGGCTCAAATCCATGGAATCTTAATACTATCTGTGCTACAGGCGCTATTACTTGGCTGCAATACGTTCATACTTGATAGAAATCAATTGACGTTTGGTGTTTGAGCACATTAGTGAGGAATCAATAGAGCGCGATATCGGAGGCAAATTCCGGTACATATCCATGCAAATTAGACCCACGGCCCATGTGCATCCACAGGGAGCCACCGCAACATATCGGATGGGTCGCGACGTGCCGCCCGCAGAGGGGTCCCGTGACGTCACGCAGCGCACACCTCACCGAGCCGTCCCACATTCTAATGAATCCTATCTGCATGGATAACACGCAGGTAAGTTGATTTGTGGTCACAGCCGGCCACGTTCGGAAGAATACGTCTAAAACCGGCCAAGTGCGAGTCGGACTCGCACACGAAGGGTTCCGTGCCATCGTAGAAAAAAAATAATCACATTTTTTGTATGGGAGCCCCCTTTAATTTTAATTATTTTTTAATCTTACCTATTTGTTGTTATAGCGGCAAAATAAATACACACTCTGTGAAAATTTCAGCTGTCTATCTGTTACGGTTACTGAGATACAGCCCTGTGACAGACGGACGGACGGACGGACGGACGGACGGACGGACGGACGGACGGACGGACGGACGGACGGACGGACAGCGGAGGCTTAGTAATAGGGTTCCGTTTTCCCCTAAAAAGCAGGTTTACTCTGAAACCTCAGATTATTTTTCTTTTCAGTGTTCACATTTGATAGTTAACGTCTACTTAGATAGGTGTAGAAAGCTTCGATAGGCGTTTCGTACATATTTCATATGGTGTCGCTGTAATGTCTGTCCATCCACCTGGCGAAGAAGAGCTCGAACAAATACAAACTTCGGATTTAAGTCGTAAGGCCTGTTCGAAAGGAGTTCGATTAATTCGATTATTTCGAAAGGCCTTATTATGTAAATAAGCAGCAGGTACCCAGATAAGCTTACTTTAAAAATTTTACTTGTTTAAATTTTCCAGAAGTTTTTTTCACTTTTCCTTTATAATTTGATTCACTGAATTCAAATAGCCGCCGTTTCTATTTATCAGTTTCAAATTGTCAGATTAGAAAGTGGCGGTTATCACGTTGTATCGGTGCGGTTTCATATCAAATCAGAATTTCGAACTACTGAAGAATTCTAATAAAATGAAAATATTCGTTTATCGCTCCATCAAATGATAACATGAAGATTCAAGTGTAGAAGTCAGAAAAAAAAGTGATCGCCCTTGCACTGCTAGGACTCCAGCACAAGAAATCCCTAGCAAAATGTGTTGGCCCTTCAGATGGGGTTAAGCAGAACCACATTGAAAAGGGTGTTGAACTTTTGCTTTGAGCTTTTAGAAGAAAAACAGGACATCGTCTAGATGAGAGATTATGCGTTATGTCGAAACGATACGCGGGAAAAAAGTTTATCAAAAATCTATTTCAGGTGAATACAATATTACCGTGAAGGAGAGCTCCAATAAAGAAAATGATAAGGTGTACGCCCACAACAGTGACGAAGTGAGCACCCGCATACCGCGTTTCCGCCTCTTAGGAGGACTGCCGCCACGGAAACTCGGGAATAGTACTATGTTCACAGTTCTTTATGTTACCACTTAGTCCAACAGTAATCAATTTCGCGGCGGCGATGGTTGGACTGTATGGCACAAGACGCGCGGCCGGGTTCGTATACCATTATATGGACAATATGTCCATACGGCGGCTGCGGCGCGGGTTATGCCCACATGACTCCTTCTCCTTCATGCTCGGTTCTGTGGGTCTTTTACCTTTTATGTTCCAGTTTGGTGGCAGGCCTCGTCACATTTCGTGGAAAGCCGCAACATTTTTTAAACATAATTAGTGGGCATATTGGAAAACTACTATATTAGGAACTCCAACGAGAAAGACAAACCTAGCTTGGTTTATTTACCGCTGCAATTAATATGCGTCCAAGTTTAATATGCGCTGCTAAGTTTGCGTAGGTTTTTTTGAGCTCACAGAAGTGCATCTTGAAAGAATGTAAAGTCACATAAATATTTACAGCCTTACTTATACATATTTACACCATCACAATTCGTCAGTTATTCCTAGCTTTAAAAATAATACTAATAATGTTGGTGTAAGCTGATCCTCTGCTAAGCCATGGAATATATTATTGAAAAATGTATAAAGACTAATTTCCCTACCCTAGTATAGCGACGGAAAAAGAGAAAAATGGCGCCGTCAAACCAAACAGCTGTGGATATTTTGACACATTCGCCACACCCCGCGTTCAATAACTGCCAAATTATTCGAAGTGCCAGATTTGTGTTCAAAAAGTCGGTGGACTAAGAATTGTTTATTAGTAAGGCTGTTAATGTATGAAATATTTCATAATAACGTTAAATATCATACTTTGTTTGCTACAATCATACCGATACGAATAGTAGAAATTAACTTCGAATTTATCATAGATCCCCAACAAAATATGTCCGCAGAACATTTGCGTGCCTCGAATTTTAGACGGCTAGAAATGGCGCCGTGACAGTTCAAGGTTGCAAATGGCTGTGGTCTGCTCGGGGCGAGATAGAGGGTCTGCGGAGGATGACAGGGGGCCGCGGCCGGGGAGACGGGACGACGTCAGAGCGTCGCGTCGTGCGGCCACATAATGTGCGGACACGACACGACACACGACACGTAAGCTGCCCCGTTGTCATGTAAAACTGTGTTATTTATGAAGATATAAATATTTATGACGTCATTGACGGAGCTTTCTGCGCCGTTTTCGCATTAGATAGGAGAAAATTGCGCACGCTGCTTCCGTGCTAATATTGTCTCAAAAGCGAAGAATTAAGACGCTAAGTTGAACGAATTTATGTGTTCAGTGGGCACTTGAATGGAGTGCATATTTGGTTTGAAATATGATTTAGAATTTTTTGCAGAATGTTACCTTTAACAGATTTTATTTACTTTTAATCGAATAGACCATTTCAATAAACCAATATTTTTGTTTGCGTTGCCCATAGAAGAAAAGCTTTGCAAAGAACGTAAACTTTGGCAAAAAAAAATTAAGAAAAAAAGTTAATTTAAAGTGGTTTAGGGGGCTAGAGGACTTATCTTTCATGCGAGAGTTTAAGGTTGTTCAAACCCTCGCCTCGGTCATGCACCACTTCCTTTCTCTTTCCGAGGTGGATAACTTCATTTCGTTACGATTGCAAGCTGTTCCATGGTTCGGAATCACTGTAAAACTATAGGTCCGCTTCCCCTACTAGGTAACCCCGACCGGGTTGGTACTACCGCGTTGGATGATACTATGGTCGAAGCAGCAATGGCAAATTGTACATATTTACCTTCCAAATGTAGTCGTCCTCATAAGGTAAAAGCTCTGTCATGGCACCGAATTCCATGGCCTCACATGAAAAAAAAGTTACTTAAAAAATCATTGTTTGAGTCGATTGACTGATTTATGTTATGCTCTAATTTAACATGCAGGTATGGTTTCCGAAAGAACCCTCGTACTATAACAGCGTTGCTTAACCCACATATTTCGATGAGAAGGCCATATGTTTTTTTTATGTAACTGGACATGGATGGCTAATACTGAACTGACCGTCAGATATTAGCCTAACACACCACATGGGAACTAGGTACCATGCCCGAAACTTCCTTATATTGCTCGGCTCTCGGTATAAGCAAGAATCCAACAGTTCAAGATCTTATGAAAATCCGATGAATAAAAAGCCTTCAATCGAAAAGAGCGCATCGAATGTCATCTCCTCGGTAGATCGCAACAAAGTAAAATATGGTCGCCAAGTTTCAGCGATTGCGGCGCGGCGGCGCCCCGTATAAAGCGAACTCCCGTCAAATATGGCCGGGATTTTCTCATGGCAAAAAAAACTTTTCATCTTCATTTCTCGCTCTCCCGATTACTTTAGAGATCGCGGCATTGTGTTCTCCGCTGAACGTGATTTATAGAGGGATCAGAAACCGGCGGGGACGATGTCCGCATAGGAAGGTCTCTTTTCTTTTATTATAGTTACAGGAAAATCATAGTTTTCGTCATAGTTTTGGGATGATATATTTTTGTAATTTTCTTGCGAAGTTTCGTCATCAGGCATTGATTGATTTTTTTATGCGGGAACTAGGTAGGTGCCAGGACCTTCTTCTAATATTGCCACGTTGACTGAGGTGGAATCTAAAACACGGCCACACTCAACGTTCGAGTGGTCACCCATCCAGAACCTGACCGCGCCCAAACTCGATGATCGAACATCGTTATGGGACTAAGTGACGTCTTTAATTGAATTATACAGTTTTCACGTGCAAAGACATAAATATCACGGAGGGAAATGTGCAAGCACCGGAAAGCCGAATAACAGGAGAGAGAGATGATTGAAAATGATTTTTTTTAACGGTTCTTTGAGAAAGAAGCTGTATATGTACAAGGTCACCAACACGTGCACCAAATCAATACATTTATCGTAGTATTTCAATAAAATTATTATTCAGCATTTAATGAAACGATCAATGATTTGGGAATATTTTTCAAATTAAAATAAAAAATAAATTAAACGGGAATGTCTATGTGCAGACTATATGTATATGTACAGGAGATATTGATTTTTTTTCAAATCGTGACCCGTTAACCAAGGACACATTCATTAAAGTAAGAAAGCTGTAAAAAGAGAACTAGGTACTGTATCAATAAACTACAAGGCTACACATGAATGAGTAAGCAATCCTTTGTGGGCATTGCGTCTACTATATACTTAATTCCGCGTTAGGTACCAATATTTGGAATTTTCCTACAGTCCCTCTTCCCGTAATCAATGCCTTATAAAAAAGTGCTCAAAATTATAGGTACATATATTGAATTAACGCTTTACCTGCGTTGCAGTATATTCATGTAGGTAGGTATTGCTTTTTAAAGCTTATTTTTTTAATAATGTGTCCTTGCTTCACGGTAGATCCAACATACCTAATACAACGTACTTGACGTTTTTTACTTATTTTTTAAAATTTAAATATACTTTTCTTATATTTCTTATTAGATTAATATTGCTTGGCACGATTCATATTACAACTTTCTACATCCCAGATGTTGTGGAGACAGCATCGAGCATGGCGGTAGCGTAGTCACGAGTTAGTGAAAAACATCTAAATGTAGTTAGTAGCGTTTCGTTCGCGAGATTTTAGCGACCCGGGTCTGACCGAATGACCCGAAAATTTAATGGGTCTTTTGGACCCGTAAGGTCGTCATTCAGTACAGACATCCCCATTTTGACCCGTTTTATACCGACCCGGATCTTAAGAGACGGATCTTTACAAATAAAAGACCTGTTCGGTCATTCAGTATAGACGACCCGGGTCTTTCGACCCTTTGGTTCGCGAACGACCAACCACTATTTATTTAGTTAGTTCGCCTGCGAATGTTGGACGCGCAACAACGGATGTTGCACTGCGAAGTTTTTACGTGTTCTTGCGTGTCGTCGGAACTCGAAAAAATCGGTCATTAGCGAATTTAGCGAACTTACTCGCCGGCACTGCCGATATTTCGATTGCTATATCCTATATCCTTCCATGCTCGCTAGTAGACAAAGACGAATCCCGGGGCAGCGACACTCGGAAGGAGTAACCGGGGAAGTTTCTCTTTCGCAAACTTGTGGACAGTGAAACGGTTTTAGGAGAATACACGCTGTCGCTGTTTCGTTTCTAGGAGTTTCTAGGAGAACTGGATGGATACTTAATTTTTTTTATTTGCCCTTGACAATCTTTCACTAAACGCAACGGTACAGATCAACCCCTGGGCTCGCTTAAAACCTAACATAACAAGAAGTAACGTAGTTTTACATGGAAGCCGAACTATGGCTTCGAACTCTATATTAAAGAAAAAGATGACTACCCTCGACACAAAAGACCCGCAAATTAAAGTTATATTAATAAAATGTATGGCAATCCCTAGGTAATAACGTTAAGAGATCCAGTGAAAGTCATGATGCGGTTAAGCTGCTAACAATATACTAAAATTATACACAATACATATTCGGTGACAACCTCAGCCGTAATGTGGCTACGCATTATCTTCTACGGTCTTACCCTAACAAAAACTACAAAATGCTGCTGGAAAATATACCTTGATTTCACGTCGGCAAGAACTAGCTTGCAGCGACAGAGAGCCAAGTCGTATAAACGTTCTCGGACCGCTCAAAGTAGCAATCAAACCGCCGGAGGCTGAAAGTTTTGACAGTTTTATGTTAACCGGGCGAATTATTGTCTTCCAGCGAGTGGCGGCGGAACGTGGGGATATTGCAACAGATTTCGGAAACATATTTCCTTTCCTACCAAGTTTTGTATCCGACAATGAATCCCAATCTAATTCCATCTGTTGACAAGTTTGTTGTGAACGGTACTAGGTAGTGTGGGTGAATATTGTAGGTGTTCTTAAAGTAGACTCAAATCTACTTTAGTGGCTGCAACGTCGTTCTATAGCAGAATTCTGGCTAATCTGAATGTCCACTGCGCTAACCGACTGAGCCGGACTCTCGGACTCATTTATTAATAAATTTTTTATTTGACGAAACAAGAAATAATAAACACTGACTTAAATACATATAAAGTAAAACACTTTACCTGTCTCCTTAGCAGTTTTCACTTAAACACTTTACAATCATCAACATAAATAACTAGTAGCAAAAAGTAGAATAGCAAAGATTTAGTAATTAACAATAATGTAAAAATCCCAACAAATAACAATAAAATCAACTGAAAAGACACTATGCCCCGGTTGCACGAAGAGACGGCTGAGTTAATAAATGTTTAAACACGTCACTTTTAGTGATCCGCATAGAGTTCCTTCCATACTGTCCACACAAAGTGACGTGTTTGATCATACTTTGACGTTGATTTTGATTTTTTGTCCTTTCGTGCACTCGGCCCTATGAGGCTATGGGCCTTTTTGACCTACTGCTGATTAGCTTAATTGCAACATATTAAGGGCCTTTCTTAGCAGTTAGTTTTTTCAAAGTCAGACCATGACCATATTGTCCAGGGTCACTGATCGAGTCGTTGTCGATTTGTATCTGGTCAACGGGGATTATTTCTGTAACTGTGATGAAGGACATCTCTGATCACGAATTCAATCAATGTAGGACCACTTTTCTGGAAATATTTTTTTATCAGTTTTAAAACTTGTTTGAAACGATGGCCAACATAGTACAATTTAGGGATCAATGAATGCGGTAGGACCGCTGGAAACCTTTGGGTATATTCGGTTACTAGGAGCCAGAAAGTTTAATGTTTCTTTTTTACCATTGATAAACTGCAAGACATTATTTTTTTTAACTATGGTACTTTATTGTTTGCAAGCAAACTTTTGTATTTTTAAGAAACCTTAGGTTGACGATCGCTCACACTTCGAAGTCTAGAGGCCCTCAATTTCACACAATATAAAATATCGGGTAGCTTCCTCAATACTGGATATGCGGCACAAATAAACAGTTCCCACATTTTTCACGTTCTATTACCAAGAAAACATATAGATCAGCCACTAAGAAATCAATGCAGAGGTCCAGTAGCGGTCCCAATACCGTCGGTCCCTCGCTTCGCTGCTCCCGATACAAGCTCTGTCCTCGCTACCCCAACTTTCTTCCATTTTTATATGAGCGACCGAGTCGATAGGGCGCTCGTGAAACTGTGCAGGGGTAATTGTGTGGCTACCCGTGTTTTTATTGGCGCCAATGAGAGCTTTTTATATCCAATTTATGGCAACATTTCGACGATGACTCGAGGTCATGTGAGCGAGAATGTCACTAGGCTCATCCGGTACGATGAACTCAGTGTTGCCCATCCATAAAAAGGTCGAACGAGAAGATCACCAGCCTCTATCGACGTCGGGAACACTGATACTCCATGTGTTTTATCTTGCAAGTTAAACCCACCCAAGGTTGCGTGCAAGAAACCATTTTGTATGTTTGTGATGAGAATATCGATGTCTCAACGGCCTCATTGAGACATCGATATCCGAACATTTTTTTCTTTAAATATTTATGGAATATTTTATTATCTCTCGGATCTTAAAATAAGTTTTCCTCTCAGAGTTCCCAAACATGGCTAGAGTCGGTCTGCCAATGTTTTAAATCGTGGAAACTAGAACTCTTTATTTCGCCAATTGCAATATACGAGCGGTGCTTTTGGCTGTATGTTTATTTGATCGTAACTATAACATTAACACACATTAACACATTAACATTAAAATAAAGACTTTAAGAGTGATGCGTTGTGTTTTCATATATTTCTAACTAGCTGCGGTACCCGGCTCCGCTCGGGTCCATGTCGTTTTAGACTGATGTCGAGCTGAATTATTTCCTAGATATAAAGTAGCCCAAATGGCTAGTCGAAAAGGCTGGTCAATAGCGATGTAATTTATCTGCTACTTTTTAATCATAACGGATGGAGCCGATATAGCTTAATTAAATAAGAAATATTATAACATTTTCCATTTATAATACATAGGGCACAGTATAAGTTTTCGGAACTGCCCACTTAGCTAAAAATATCGAAAAATTAATTAAATATATTGGTGTTATAACGCATAGGGCCGAGTTCACGAAAGGGCAAACAATCTAAATCACGTCAACTTAAACACGTCACTTTGCATAGAGAGTATGGAAGGAACTATATGCGGTTCACTAAAAGTGACGTGTTTGAACATTCTTTACTTATCCCTCTCTTCGTGCAATCGGTTCTTAGGCTGTTTTGTCATGTTTGTTTTGTCTTACTGTCACTTGTTTTTCCATTGTGGCGTCAGATAAAAAAATGCGTGTCTATATCACCATGGTATGAACTTATGAAAATTTCCGTAGTATGATTTTATACGATTTTAAGTGTAATTTGCAGTTTACAAAGCCTTGCTCGGCTTCAAACTGCTTTTGGCGATGAAACACTATGAAAGGCGACTATCGCGTCAATCTTGTGACTAATTTTGTGATGGTCAGCTTTATACAACAAAAAGATAAATGATGTGCGCCGTAAAATGAAACAGACAGGCATGCAGACTGTTGCTTTGGAGACTGTGAATAGTGATTTGTATAAC
The DNA here is from genome assembly GCA_946894095.1 of Incurvaria masculella. Lineage (NCBI taxonomy): Eukaryota > Metazoa > Arthropoda > Insecta > Lepidoptera > Incurvariidae > Incurvaria > Incurvaria masculella. Next base: position 17,133,011 of record OX335648.2, on the reverse strand, counting down.
ACCACCTGTTTGATGGAAGTAAATGACGAACTCTGTAAAAATAACAGTAAATGCAGCATCATCTTGCATCACAACAATGCCAGTTCTCAGACGGCCATACAGACATACGAATTTTCAAAGGTTAAAAACGTCGAACTTATGAGTAATCCTGCATACAGTCCCGACCTGGCACCTTGTGACATTATTCTGTTCCCAAAATGTTTTAACCAATACGTGGCCAACGATTGTCATCACCAGAAGAGGCTGTCGAAGAGTACCAGGTTCACCAGGATCTTCCCGCAATGACACTTCCACATTCAAATGGATCTAAAACACGACAATATTCATGTCCCGATTATGCAATCCTTCAATGCGATGGTATGTATCATCCCAGGTGGAATAAACCCTACGAAAGGTGAACAAAAGTTTTACGTGGCATACAAAGCACAGTCAGTCAGTCAGTCAGTCAGTCAGTCAGTCAGTCAGTCAGTCAGCGTGATTGCGTCCACTGCTGGACATATGCCTCTAAACAAAACACAGCTAGCCTAAACACCTAAAACGGTCACCCATCCGTAACTCGAGCGCACTCAGAGATGCCAAACGTAGATACAATTCGCATATAAATCGGGTGAGTAGTTCTCAAGTTATAAGCATTTCACCCTAATGCTCACCGCTCTGGTAATTAAGAGTTATTTCATGTAGCTTTTAAGTTGTGAGCAGAATCAGGCTAGACGTGGCAACCAAACTTTATAAGCATTTCATACCACTGCTTATTTGCACACCCCTCTCATAATTTTGCATGGGGCCCATTCAGGTAATAGTGAGAGCGAATTCGCCGTTAAATATCCACTAATTATATATTTCCCAGCTATTTTTAGGTTAACTCACTAACGAACTCGAAGACACTCTTACCTGAATGGGCCCACTGATGATAATTAGCCCTAAATTTGCGGGAATAATAGAGCCATGCATGTCCGTACAATTAGCGAGTCTGGAAAGAAGATACATAATAAGCCGTGCTCATAAAGGGAAGGTCCTGGCATGGCACCTAATTCCTTCGGGAATGTGGTGTATTGGGCTAATATCATAACGGTAGTTGTGTGGTATTAGCTATCCATGTCAGGTCGCATAAAAAAAAAAAAAGTGCAATCAGTGATGACCAACACCAAACTCATATTCTTGACCAAACCATAGAAACTATTCATTAAAAAACAGGTGCGTTTTCTTATACCTAGTTTGAAGATATGGGTTACCCATACACTTTTTCATACGTTTCAAGATTTTCTTTGAGACAAAAGATAGATCCCCATATCAATTTAAACCTGTTCTGGCCTATATCAAGTTTTTGTACACAAAAGCAAATAATATAATTATAAAGTTATTTAATGCCATAGTAAACAGTTGCGGCGAAAATATTTGCAGAATATCGGTCTTGTTTTTCTTTTATCTTTTCAGAATTTCTTTTTACAGCGCCATCTATGATATAACCAATGTAACGGTGTCCAACTTCTAATCGCTAATACTAATGAAGTAAATAAACTAATAGAGGATCCGGGTAGAGATGGCGCTATAAAATTGCATATCAATATCATTGTCAGCGTATGATTAAACACGTCACTTTGTATGGACAGTATTGAAGGAACTCCATGCGGTTCGCTAAAAGTGACGTGTTTGAACATTGATTAACTCAGCCGTACTCAGGAACAAAATTTCTCGCTAAAATTGTTCCTTAGGAAAATAGTTTTGCCATTAAACTATTATGTAAAATTATGTAAAAAAACCAGAAAAAAAATAGATCTATTATGTCGAATCCATGTTATAATTATGTGCAAGATAAAAAAAAAACAGAAAAACTAATTGAGATATCAGGATTCGAACCTGAAGCCTCCCGAACAAAATACGTATAGAAGAGTCGGTATTCCGCCCTGCGCCATCCGCTTTCTGAACATTAGTGCGAAAATAGTGAATACTTGAATGACGTCGCAAGTAACGCCACCATACGCCACGGCATAGTATTAATTTTGTTTGAGAGTAATTTCGTTGATATTGCTCAGCCCTTTGGATATTTAGCGTAATGGTATGTACGCTAAAGCGTTCCCAGCGATGTTCTCTTTAAATTGGTTTAAATCGCACCTTGATCTGTTTTGTGGTTACGGAGATTACCATTCGCATGTGGACAGACGTTGCCTTTTATATAAGTAGAGATTATAGTTTGACATAATTATTTACGATAAAAAAAACAATTCAATTTATTAATTCGGAAAATTCTATATTATTTCGATTTGATTTAATGTAATACTTAAAAAGTTGCAATTCCGTAATTACACAAGGGTGTTGACAATCCGAACGCCAAACATTTCTACCCTGTTCTGATGCACAAAGCGTTCGGATTAAACAAAGTATTCAGATATTTTGAAAATAATTTTATTTCATAAAACTTTATATATTTTATAACATTATAACATTATATATATATTTCATAAATTTTTATAATAAAAAAAAAATTAAACATGAAAAATATATACTGCAAATATGTAATAACGCACACTTTCGTAAATATTTACCAGACAGCTCGCTTGTGGATTCGCTCTCTAGTTCCAACGGCACGAATTTCACAGGACGTTATTTAGTGCAACGAACCGATGTTTCGCGTCCCGAATTCGAAAGCGAACTAGTACTAATGGGTTTCGATCGCCACTCCAGTCCTTCCTAGGTACTAGCTGGCTGCAAGCCCCGAGACAGTGCCACCTCTACCCCGCACCCCCGTTCCGCCCTCCGCGCCGCCCAGCGTGTATCCCAAACCTCATCACTTACGGAATTCCCCGAGCGCCAACGAGATGAATTTAAAGTTCGAAAACTCCGTATCGAAATTTCGGAATGCGAGTTTTACTCGCTCGAGTGCGAAACTATTCCATTAACCTCCTGAGTTATGGAGAAACAGTGGAAGGGCGCGAACATTGTTTGGCGCTGTCGTCTATCTCGAGTAATTAATTTAAAGTAAGCAATTTTGAAATCTGGAGCAATACTAAAGTTTGCTGATTATCCTTGGCGATGTCAAATTGTGCTTTGTATGCTTATATAACTCACGTCGCAAGTTGGAACATTAGTTGGATATTTGTGCGAATCATCTTCGACTTGAGTTTACTCATTTTAAGCATCAACATGTCTTTAAAACCTTAAAAAAACGGATTCAAGATTTGTAAGTAGTATATATTTTAAAAATCAAAATTTTAAAATTGATTTCAACCAAATATGTGTGATCAAATGATTATGTAAAATTGACTGTCAAACAAGAACACAGATTTACGGTTGAGTCTACATAAAGATCTGTAAAGGAACGTGTTGTCTACGGCAAATACAAAAGAACAAAATGTTTTTAATACAAATCTAGGAAAACCTTAAGTTTTCTAAAGATTATTTCTGATAAAATATTAAGAACAAAAACAAAAGATGAAAGGTTTATCTGGTATTTTGAGCTGTCCACCCCCTTTATATCCCCTACGAAGGCACCTCTGTAATTTATTAGGATCAGATGGTGTAGCCGCTGTGAAGCTTCGAGGAGGCTCAGAACCAGCAGTCCCGTCCCTAAAACACATGCTTACAATCTTACAAAGTGGTCATGTTTCGGCATCTGCCGTTTTCCAACACGAATAAAGTAACCACGAAGAAAAAAGATACGATATTACTTATCTTATTTTTTCACTAGAAGTACATTTTGTCACACATCCAGCTTACCTATAAATACCGGGCTGAGAAGTGAGCCAAACGGCTGGAAGAGTGGAAAATAAATATTCTAAGAAACAGCACTTTTCTGGTAACACGTTTCAATTATGCCGTGTTTCATCTCCACTGCTCGGTTCAATTTGTTTCATAAGCGAAAAAAATTGAAAGAAATTTGTATTTCTTATCTGCTGCGAAGGGAGCCGCGGTGCGACGGAGGCGCTGGGAGCGCGGCTGCCGCTCCGAGGAAGCGCAGGAGCGGAACTTCCGGGGCGGATGTCGAGGACCGGAAGTGGCCGCCGGCGGTGGGGGAGTGATGTAGTTACCGTGACACTGGCGCCGTCTTTATAGTTTACCTCCGAAGCAGTTTTACCTGAGGCTGAAAACGGACTCCGAGACTACAGTGTCGTTATATTATGCAGCGTTGCCGTTCTCAGGGGCACAGGGACTAGGTTTCCATGCGAGCGGTCATGTGTCAGATGCCCGCCCCGTTCATATACCAGTTTTTTCTTCTTCTGAGTTGAATAAATGCATTTCCTCACGAATGCGACCTGCTCCATGGTTGGTCCCCTAGATCGTAGGGTTAAGCTCCCTCGGGTTGGAATCATCGGAATGGATAAAAGTTGGTCGTAGCAGAAATTAAATTTTTTCCGTATTTTCAATCCAGTTCAATGAATTAATCATGGAATGGCACCGAATTATGTAATAAATGTTATCATGGCACAGAAATGGGGTGTATAATTTTGTTGCAACGAAGAAATAAAACGAAACATTAATGAATAGATCTCTGCGTAATAAGATAAAATTAACGTATGAACAATACAAGATATCCGATTTTTTTGCAGGTATAATTTGCAAGGCTTTAATATGATACTACATGTCAGATGTAACGTGGTACCGAGATACGATTTTTTTCTTATTTTTTTTAAATTCTCAAAACGCCCGCTTTAAACAACTTTTTGTTTATTATTATATCAGCATATTTTATTTTAAGACATATCATGTAATAAAGTTAATGCCATAAAAATAAATGCCCGAATCTTAATTCCTTAATTCATTAAAAAACATAGACTAGTCTTTATCATAATTTCGGGCGCCAGCTAAAAGGAGCCCAAAAATGGTTCGTAAAGAAATATATGTAGGTACCTATAAATCCGATGGAATAAAGTACCTCTCCATAACTTCGAGGAGGCAGGGTCGCCTTGAATAAAATATGGTCAGGACGGCAGTAAAAAAATCCGTGTTTTCCGTCCAGTGGTGCTCAAAAGAGGGAAGGTCCTGGGAATTCCCCTAGATCCTTCGGGAATGCGGTGTGATTGAATAATATTACGACATCACACATCGTCCGGTCACATAAAAAGGTTAAAAAGTTGGATGCGGTTGGTTTACGGTTTTTGGCGGTGCTTGAAGAAAAACCGGACATAATAGGTTAACAGGTTCGGCCGCTGCACTCCCAGACTGCACTCATGTTTCTCTGTGCACATTTGCACTAAGTGGCCAGCGCCTTTATTAGGTGGCACTAAAAAGTGCTTTTAACAAAATGCACTTGCTGTTTGTATCGTGAGAGCTATTCAGCCTGCGAGAGGAGCTCGCTTATGACTACAGCAATATTTTAGCGCCATAATTTAATAAAGTGCTTTTTTACCCGACAGATTCAAATTGAAATATATTTTCGAAGTAAAGATACTATCATGTTTGAAAAATATTACGGCTTTTCACGCGGCAGGTAGAGATATTCTCCGACGTTTCGAGCTAATCATTCAGCCCGTTGTCAAGGAGGCATCCGCCGCGCTCGTGCGCAGCGTCAGAGAATATCTCTACCTGCCGCGTGAAAAGCCGTAACATTTTTTAAACATATCTAACGACCGCGGTAACCTCAAAAGTATCAAAAGATACTATCATCCTTAACGTATATCTATTTAATATTTTTATTAATATGTTTGTATGTTTCCGAAATAAATGTTATACTTAATCCAATGGGGAAGAAAACTACTTATTTATCACGACAGATGGCGACAGGTGACCTACCCTACAATATCCGTCAGAGGCTCAACAAAATAAGACAGAATATATTTGAAAGAAGACAGACAAAAGATCTTATTTTCCTCCGAACCTTATTCTTACTTCTAAGGTGAGGTAGCTAATGCGAATGCTAATGCGAATGCTAATGCTTTGTGTTTTATTTCCCATTTAGTGCATTACTTTCTGATCTACGGTACAGCTGGCATGACAATAAAAACTCTATTAAAATGTTAAAAGTAAGTAGATATATGGTTGCCGATACACTCGACGTAAATTGAGATCTCTGCAAATAGTGATGTATTCGGCGAGCACGTATTGTGTAGCGGGTCGAAGCCTGCGTCGGCGTTCGGTACCCACTCGTACGAGTTCTAAAACAAATAAAAGCCAGCCTGCGAGGAACTTCAATTTCGCGCAGGGCGCTCAAACCGCGCACTCGGAATTTTAATAAAATTCGTTGCCTATTTATTTTATGAAATCGAAGTGTTTTTACTCTCGCGGGCAATAGGTTGCCCTAAAAAGGCTTCTTTGGGAAATCGTTACTAAATTGTTAAAGTTATTTCTTCATACAGCTCTTAACCTGATTGGTATTTGTTGTATGCGGTTCATTCTGTATATCGATAAAGATGCGCCATAATATTACATACATGTCAATCACGGAGGATAGAGGGAGAGAGGAGATGTTTTTAACTCATATTACTAAGGAACGCAGCGTGACACTGTGCGGGGAAGCGGGGGGATAATCGCTTCATGGTGGGGTCATGCACCGCCCATTTTTGCGAAATCCATCTACCGGAATCTACAGGAAGAATCTATATTCTGGTAGCAGCTATTCCGAGAGCTATTCTTAGTGGTTATAAGACTACAACTAGATGGCGCCTTTTAAATTTTACTATAAAAAAAATCTATAAAATAACCTTAGAAAATTAAATCAATGCCTTCGCGCGGATTCAAATAATTTTAATTTAAAAATGTCATTAAAATTTGCATCATGAGATTAACATTTCTTACCGTAAAACGAAAATTATTGCGCGCCATCTATCGGCACATAGCAAGAGCGATACATCGATACATGCTCGAATATTGCTCAAATTATAAAATATGAGATGATTTACTGATAAATAAAACGTAATTCCACCTTCAAACTTTAGATTATTTTGTCCTGTGTAATTTTTGCAACATTTTACATAAAATCTCATCGTGTAATCGACTGTTCGCCGAAAATTGCGCCGCAGACCATAATATTGTCCCACAACCTAACACCGCCAGCGCGATGGCGCGAATGTCGCTAAGCCACGCCTTCTTTATCACGTGGGCTGTGACGTAGCGACCCACTTGGTGGACACAGACCCAGTTTGCTTAGACCATCTCCTCTCTACCTCTATCCTCCGTGATGTCAATACTCAAACTTGGAACCACATGTTTTTTTTTATGTAACCGGAAATGGATGACCCACCTTCCTGTTTTGAGCACGGCTACCTTGAAATTAATGGAAAACACGGAAAATGTTTCAATGTTTCATCATCTTATCATCCAATGCGATTGTACCTACCCAGAAGAGTATTACAATACCACACAGGAGAGAAAGACAACCTACAGTTTTATATAGTTTCCGAACCGTGGAACGGGTCGTGAACGTGACGAAATGCATGCATGTGCATGAACGGAGCGGAAATTAAACCCTAGAATTCCACGAGAAGTAAGACCCCTCGCCCCTGAGCTACGAGTCGCTCAATAAAGTGAATGTAATAGGATGAAAAACCTAATCACCAAAATCAAAACGAAACACATTTCATTACGCATTACATAAAATAAAGGTCAGAGAAACGTATTACATCTGAAAGTAAACATTGTGATTTACACACATTGGATAACATAAAAGGAAGTAATTTATTTTCGAAACGTGAAAAGAGCAAGCGAAATAAAAACAGAAAAAATGCGTAAAATTTTCTCCGGCGCTAAACTCAGCTTAACCCCCGTGGATTAGAATCCAGCGTCAGTTAACCCTTCAGCGGAGGAGCGAGTGAATGTTTTATCTGATCGACTGACTCAGTCGGGGAAACGGGTTTGTGCTGGGACTAGTGATGGATCATTCCGGCTCCAGATAGGAATGCATTCCGATTCCAAGTCTACAATAGACTGGAAAACCTACAGAATTGAGGATGCTACGGTGCGCCGAGAAACAGCAAAAACCGGCCAAGTGCGACTCGGACGCGCACACGAAGGGTTCCGTACCATCGTACAAGACTTAACACGAAAACGAACGGTTTAATTTTCATTAATTTTACCTATTTGTTGTTATAGCGGTAAAATAAATACACACTCTGTGAAAATATCAGCTGCCTATCTATTACGGTTCATAAGATACAGCCCTGTGATAGACGGATGGACGGACGGACGGACGTACGGACGGACAGCGGAGGCTTAGTAATAGGGTTCCATTGGCACCCTTTGGGTACGGAACCCTAAAAATGGTTTACTTCTCCGAATTGGTTTTAGGCCTGCTCCGGAATGGTTAGAAGCGCACAGCGGAATATTTTAAGCCCACTCCGTGGAATTATTATAATCCCAATGCGAAATATATATAAAAATGAAAGACAATTTAATTCTCATTCATGATTTGTAAGTACTCACAGGGGAGGTTTCAATTGTACTCCGAGTTAAAGGATTCTTGGAATGGATGCATTTTGAAAAGTGGGACTGGAAATGGGAGTAGTCACAATTTGTACTGTATTCCCCTGAATTTCCTATTTTTTAACGTATAGTTGGATCGTACTTCTTTTAGCTGACTACCCATAATTGTACACGCTGTGCCCACTGCCTGTAGGATGATTCGTTCGTTTTATTTCTGAAAATGAGTTTATCTTAATGTAATACGGATTTATCATGAAGCCATATTAAATAAAAAAATAAATAGTAAATAAAATTGAAAGCCGCTTTCTCGGAATGGGGTAGAATCGAAAGGACCCATCACTGGGCTGAGACTGTCCCTTTACGAGTGGAATGGAAATGAAAATTAGAATTCCAAAAGAGAGTTTGTTGTAATCTGTGAGATTTAGGTATACAATCGTTAAGTACCTATCATGTTTTATGTTCGTTCGTGAAAAGTTTACATGGGTTCTTAGGTTTTTTTGCCATTGCATCACATTACATAATGAAAATTTGGCGGTTTCCCGGTACGCGATGCCGTACTTGGGCGAGACGTTAGTACAGTATAGTAGACAGTAGACAGTTGACAGAACAGTACAGTAGAACATAAGTAGTCAGCGAATTCGTAAACGAACTGACTCGCCAGCACTACCACCATTGTATGTTTAGGCGGCCCACACAAACGACTTTCGGTTACCATTCCATCGTGAGATTTTTGTTAATACCACTCGAAAAAAATGCTGGGGATGATGACATTTTTTCGTCACCGATTTTTACGAAAATTTCAGGATTTGCTCATAGTGTGAGTCTGTATTATTGGTTTCATTTATAGAGCTAAGTTCACTAAACACTCTGTATAAGATTTCAATCGCCTTTGTCTTTGGGTCATAAAAAAACTTCCGCTCCGTCTACATAATGAAACGTATTTATTGGGTCACAATCACTACAATCTACTAATAAATGTTCCCAGATAAATATTATCCAACGCGACTGGATCGCTTCCATTGTTTCGCCAATAATCAAAACCCTCCGTCGAGAATCATTGTGCGCTTCAGAGCGGACGCTCAAACCGAACAACATGCGCGGAGGCAGAAGTAAACAGGCGCAGAGTGTTTGTCAAATCCAGCGCTGGTAGTTCAGCCGTAAATGTGGAAATTCTAAAGAGATGTGTGTCAAAAGATAAATACAAACAAATATGTTTGAAGGTATTTGCGGAGAGTTATGCTCCTTGGAAATATAAATAATAATAATTGTAATTATAATATTGTCTAAAACAGGTGAGTCAATACATCATATCCACTCTCGTTGAAAAAGGATTTATGTTTGAAGAATCTTTAGTCACAGAAAATAATTTTGAAAATTTCTAAAGATTACATCCTTGATTCGCAAACAAATACAGTTGGTCAAGAAACATAAAAATTGGTCATCAAGATGCCTACATAATTTTTCAGGAGAATTATGGTAACGCAATGATGGCTCTACATGGGCCGATTAGGTTAGTTAACTGTCGTATTAAGATGCGGAGCGTACCGAATCATCTATAATAATTTAACCTTTTATATTACATGGGATCAGAGCCCCTAGTCCGACTTGTCAACTGAATTGACTTTTTACCCGACTTGTTACTAAAGGAGGTTGTGTTTTATTTACCTTTGTTACCTCAGAACTTTCGACTGGGTGAACCGAATTTTATGTTTCTATTTTTCTTGAAAAGGACGTACACATTAGTAAATGTACTTCAAAATCACTAAAAATAATGTTAACATAAAAACAGACTTAAATCATTATTATTATTTTTGAAGTCGATGTCAGCCAAGGCAGGTTTGTAACTACATAGTCAAGAGAACCTTGGCTGACGCCGACAATAATTGCAATTTTATTTATACTTTTTAGTGCATATTAATTTGTTTTGGAATACTTTTTCTTTGAAGTCGGTTTTTTTTGTTTAAATTTTTGTCTTACGCCAATCCGATCGAATCGTTTTAAAATGTATGGAGAATTGGAGAGCGCGCATAGAGTGTGTTAAGAGAACTAACATTTGCGAGTCTGAGTTTCATTTGTAAAACTTGTATATGATATGATTTGACGTTTTTACGTAACTTCGAAGTTCCGTAAACGCCGATTTTGGTTAGAGCTCGAACGGAAGTACCGAACCGCGAACGACCAATCACTTAGTGGCCTCCTACGACTAGTAAGTAAGAGAAGACATGCAGTATTCTTAGTAGAATACACTTCTATTATTTTAAAGTGATGGACATCACATGTACTCGCCACTGCATGCACAAAGCAAGCAAGTCATTGTTTGTAACATGCTATTTTTGGGGAATTATACCAGAAATAGCGAGGAATTACCGTGGCGCCTTCCAAATGAAAAACGATCTCGTGATATAGACCCACAATCCCCCTAAAAGTTTTGCTTCCGCAAGTTCGATTTCTGCTTTCAATAAATCTATGTCTAATTGAAACAAATGTAACTACAAGGATATTATATTCATGCATATTAATTTCAAATAAATTCGTATCGTTTTACTATTTTTTTTACCTTTTGATTTGTGTTTCAGAAGGCGCAGTGAACATGAACCTTTACACGATTTATCTCACCTTACATATCATATTAAGCAGTAAGTGATATTAGTATCTATTTCTTTAGTAACGTGTATTATTCTTAAAGTAAAGATACAACTATTGAAACTTCATTTTCCAGGCTGTTTGAGTCAAATATTCAAACCATTTTCCTCGGGAGCACTACCGTTCATAATCAAGAACACAAACCTCTGCAACGAGCAGACACAGTCGACCATCGTCGAAGACTTCTTCAACACGGTGTTCACGGAGTTCTTGATGGCTCAACCCGCCTGCGTGTGCATCCAGCTGTGCACAGGCCAGTCGACCTTCTGCTATCCCAACGGATGCTTTCGACAGATACACTTTAAAAAAAAAAACGAGCAAGAGGCATTCTCGCAGTTCACGGAACCATCATTACGCATCACCACGACCGAGCCATACGTCAATGGTGACTATCACAATTTGCCTCCATCACATTTAAAATTGTGTGGCACTTACCGCGCACCAAAGGGTCAATTTTGGTTATACTTGGAGAATCGACAAACCTTTAATTTTAGAGCCCGCGCACACAGAGAGCGGTCAGGAGTTCCGAGTTCCGAGTTCGGCGTTCATTAGAATGTATCGAGTCTATAACGACAACGCACACAGGGGGCGGTCAGACCGCGGCGGTCAAAGCGGAACGTCGCGTTCTAAGAGTTATTTGCCCGCCGAGACAGGTAACGCCTGAACGCCGCGATATCTGTGGTTCCAAACACTGATCAATATACAATGACACTGGATCAATATACCGCGACAAGTGGTTTTGGCAGTCCTCTCGTGATGTTAACCTGACACTGTCTAAAGAATTCTGAAGAGACCTAAACAGGTGGAAATCTGAAGGTGCAAGGTCAGGACTATACGGCGGATGCATTAACACCTCCCAGCCAAACTCTCTTAGTTTTTGCTGAGTGGCTAAAGATGTGTGAGGTCTAGCGTTATCATGATGAAAAACCACACCCCTTCTGTTGATTAATTCCGGCCGCTTTCTCTCAACTTCTTGCTTTAATCTCATCAGTTGTTCGCAGTAGAGTTCAGAATCGATGGTCCTGCCTGGTGGTAACAGCTCATAATGAATAATGCCCTTCCAATCCCACCACACACACAGCATCACCTTGTTGCGAGTTAACCCGGGTTTCGCCACAGTGTGTGAAGCTTGACCGGCCTTTGACCACGACCTTTTTCGCACGTTCTTGTCGTACGTGATCCACTTTTCATCACCAGTTATCAGCTTCTTCAAAAATGGTTCGGTTTCATTACGTCGTAATAAAGAATCACAAATGAGTACACGGTTCATTAGGTTTCTTTCAGTGAGCTCGTGAGGTACCCAAATATCGAGCTTTTTTGTGTACCCAGTTTTTTTCAAATGCGCCAAAACTGTTTTGTGGTCAATTCCTAGTTCTTCAGCTACGTCGTAACTACTGATATGCCGATCTGGCTCCACTTTTTCAAAAATGGCATCCATTTTATCCGTAATAGGGCGACCAGAGCGACGTGCATCTTTGACATCAAAATTTCCGGATTGAAAACGCTTAAACCAAATTTGTGCTACTCTCACAGACACTGCACTAGGTCCATAAACATCGCAAATTTTTTTCGCGGCTTGCGTTGCATTTTTACCTTTTTTGTAGTAAAATTTTAAAATGTATCGAATTTCTTCATTAGATTCACTCATTTTGACAGTACGAAAAACAAATAAGAATCACACATTTTCCTAATTTGAATTTGGAATTATGTTCTTTAAAATTTAAACTTTCAATGATACCAAAACCAGCCAGATACAAATAGTATAGCCAAAGAGATTTTATTACAAGTTCATACATACTATAATGCGAAAAGACTTTTTCCCCGACCTATTAATAATTTTATATTTTAATCATTTGGATGACAGTCTAATTTTAACAATTGGTATATATACCTACCTACTGATTAAAATAATCGATATATTCGTCCCGAATTGCATACGCTGTAAAGTTGGTTCTGTTCATATTGCTCCACAAGAGCAATAATTCTTCATCGGACGATGAACTTTCTAGTGACATGTTGCATGTGCAAAGGCCCAAACGAAACTAGAACGCGAGAATTTGAACGCCGCTTGTGTATGTTGAAACTCTTGAGCGGCCAACGGTCACTAGAACGCAGAACTCTGACCGCTCTCTGTGTGCGCGGGCTCTTTTTTTTTTTTTTTTTTATTTTATCTACTAGAAGTCAAACTACATTAAATTACACTGGGAATTGATAGATCCACATTAAACTAGTTCATTGAAAGATTTTGCAAACACTGAGATATTTTTGGTTGTGTTTCAGTGACGTCTAGGCCAATGTCATTGCGTGAAAATCCTTTCAAAGATCGGTTTCACTTACTATCATATTTGAATTACAAGCGCCCTCCTTTCGAGCAATATTCCCAGCAGGAAGGCCATCCCATCGAACAGGTCGCCGGACCTAAAAAAGAAAAAACCCGTTTTAACGTGGATATCGATATTCGAAAAACCCATTGGCCTATAGCTGAAGCGTACGAAAAGCTAACAAATGAAAACGAGGGAATAAAAAAACAGCCACTACCAAAAGTGAAAGACAGAAAGAAGCACATAATATCACCGTCCTTTAACGTGGAAGATAGAATAGATTCTTTCGAAAAACAAGAAAACGAACAAAACAGTAAAGACTTATTAACCAACACTTTCGAGTCAAATAAATTAGACAGAATTTTGCAAGAGTCATTTCTTACTTTCGATTACATAGAAACCACGGGGCCAGATAAACTAAAGGTTTTGCCCTCAACCAGTAACAAAACCAAATCTACGAAAGGTTCTACAAAGCAGCCGTCTATTACGCATATTATAGCGAATGCTTCTCAAAATGATGAAAATTCTTATTCAAACTCTAAGCGTAAGTCTTATTTGTCGAGACGTCAGCCGAAATTTGACCTACGCCGTATGAAGAATCAAATCCATAGAAGGAATCGGCTTTACAACGAATTACGTGCAGTTCACATGCAAAAGGGTCCAATAAAGAGAGGACGCATACTGAATCGGGAAAGGAACCCATATATGCGCAAGAAAAAAGAGGCTGCCGAAGGTGGTACAGAAAAAATACCAGAGAAACAATCTGAACAGCCAATAACCATTGTGGATGTTGATGTTCTGACCACAGTATTAACAGAGAGTGCGATGGATGAGACGACTGTTCCATCTTTGGTCGATTGTGAAAAAACAACTCTTATGGATGAATACGATACAAACTTTGGAACCACGAATGAACGATGAAAATATATTTGGATAATCAATAATATATTTATCCTGTTTATTTATATATTAATTTATATATATTAGATATATTTATCATAATAGGTCACATAAAATATTCTATGTTTTTCAGAGCCCATAGTAAGTCACATGTAAGTCACCTCTTCCATTAAAATGATTTTTACATAACTTTTGGGTTTATATCACTAAGGAATACAATTCAGAAGCAACTTTAGCATTTCAGTGTAGACATGCACACAGTATAGTTATATTATGGTGCAGTGAGTTTGTATAACTCGCGGTGTAGTTGATAGAGGACTTGCCTTTATGCGAGATGTTATGCGTTCAAATCCTCGCCTCGGTCATGCACCATTTTTTTCTCATTCTTAGTTGGATAAGTGCATTTCGTTACGAATACGAGCTGTACCTGAGACCTACCGTTTTACGTGGAATCCGAACCACGGCCAGCCTCAACGGTTGAAAATGTCAGCCATCCAGAATCTAACCGCGCTCAGAAGTGCTTCACCAAGCTTGTCGAATTGGAAGGCGTCGCGCCTCGAGGCTGTTTTAAGGTGGCCCAACCCGGCGGGCCTAACTCATTCGCGGGCACGGTACAAAACCGTGCTGTTGTGCTCTAGGACCTTATCTGTTTCAAAGAATAAGACAGGGTCCGTAATGAGTAAGATGCAACATGTCCACAATAAAGACAATGTGCATAGTGTATGATTTGGTAAGATTACGAAAATTTTAATTTCAAAACGACTCATAGCTAAAAGTAAACCACGACCGCTGTAGTCAAAAATGTAACAAAAAGCAAATAGATTATAAATCTTCATTAAAAAAGCTATGTCTGATGACTAATCGTTTTAAGATGTTCTTACTTTATCATTGCGTAATCCACCTCCAAAGTGATTGTATAAAACGCGCAAAAATTCGAACTTTCGGACCTTATAACTTAGAAACCAAACACAATGTTACAATGCCAATGGTCATCAGACATCTAGTTCGATCAAATAAAGCTATTTTGAGCAAAATTTTGGATCTCGGACAAGAAATATGGGCGTGATCTTTTTCCCCTTTTGTAAGGGGAGATGAGCGGGATGGGCCACCTTAACGATCTATTCTCACAATGATTTCAAAATTTTATTACAACTACAGCCACATTACAACAAGATCAGACAAGACGACGGTAGCGCCAAACGACTATTTTGCTGCGATAGCATTCAGCAAGATATTTCTCATTGCATCGTGGCGGGGGCTGTTCTCTCCAGAGGCAAAACATTGGGAGGCGCAGGGAGGAAGCGGCGTATGAGGGGGCGTGGGAAGAACCTTCTACATAAGTTTTATCGGTAGGTTCCAGTCGCTGAGGAGCGACTAGCGAGTAAGGACGCACGGAAGCGGCAACGCAAACTCTTCGCTTTTTAACCGACTTCACAAAATGAGGAGGATCTATGTTCGACTTTATGTTTTTTTACATACGATGGGGGTAGCGCCGCCGAGTCAGTTCGCTTACGAATTGGCTCACTACTGATGATCTAGAGCTGGGTTTCTTAAAGTGGGTCTGTGGACCCCTGAGGGGTCCGTGGGGTCAGTGTTAGGGGTCTATGTTTGTTATGATGACAATAAATACTGCGCGTGATCGATCGAAATAAACATGCAGGAATCTTTACTGTCCTTTAGTGACAAAAAGTAGTTTTTTCTTAATTGCTTCCCTTCAATAAGTTTGGAAAGGGGTCCGTCATATTTTTTAAATCTCGCAATGGGTTTGATTGCAAAAGACAGACACCCTGAGAGTTCCAACAACACGTTAGATTAGGTAAGAGCTTCACAGGACGCTATTTAGTGCAACGAATATTCGATGTTGCTCGTCTCGAATTCGTTAGCTAACTAACTACAGTCAGTGCTTTTCCAATTTGTTTTCCACGAACTTGTGGCTACGCAGCTGCCATACGAATAAGTTCCTATCGCCATTTCCGTCATTCCTTGCTCACTGGGAGCCTCAGCTGCTGGGAATATGGGTGATGAAAAGTAAATTTGGCATAATCGAAACTATGACTGGCTTAAATATTTTAGGCTCATATAAAAAGCTGGATAGTACATTGTTTTGCCGACTGAATTTGTATTGGTTCCATAAACAAATGGTTACTTTCTAATAATTAGGTGGTGCGCTCTTTTAAGAACTGAATAATGATGGATAATGTACTGGCATGTGCCTATCACACCGCATTCGAAAGTAACTAGGTAGTTGCCAGAACCTTCTCTTGTAGAACATGTAGCACGGCTACATGCAACACGAGGAAACGTTAACGTTAACGTCAGTTAACGTGTAAGACATTAGTCTTCCACGCAAGCTTCTGGCAGAACGATGAATGAAAACGACATTCAATTAGCGGCAACGTCTCGGATGCGTCGCCCCACGTCTCAGATGCGTCGCTCTACGTCTCAGATGCGTCGCTCCACGTCTCAGATGCGTCGCTCCACGTCTCAGATGCGTCGCTCCACGTCTCAGATGCGTCGCTCCACGTCTCAGATGCGTCGCTCCACGTCTCAGATGCGTCGCTCCACGTCTCGCGACACCCAGACGGCAAGTTTTGTATCGCGGCCGCGGAGCGGGCGCGAGACATAAATATGGAAATGGAGAGTCAACAAAAGACGGCCAGCGAAAGGAAATAAATTATGAAAATACAATTAGCCCCGACAAAAACTCCGTTGATTTGCCGCTCCAAGAGTCGAGTAATTGTTCCTCCTTTGTTTGTTCTCGTCTTGCGCCGTTGTTGCTTCGCCTCGCTCTCGGCCGTGATTAAAAAGTAGTCACGTGGACGCCGCGAAGAGATTCGCGTAAATTTAAATTATTTATGGACGCGGCAAGTTTCGCTCGTAGACCCCGCGCGAACTTGTTTCTTGTTTCGCCCGCGCGCGGCGTGCGAATGCGATTACATTTTCTCGCCGAGAGGGAAGACAAGTATTTTGTCTCTGTTACCGCAGATTTTTATCTGATTTCTACCGTTGTTTGGTGGATCAGCGAAAAACGAAGTGAGTGCGTTTGCATGCAAACAATGCATGAATACAGAAATCTGCCGGCGAAGATTTTCAAAATGTTCTATACAAAATTGGCACACAAAAATTATGAAAAAATTCTACACTAAAATTATTATTATATATTATTATATTGCAGTTGCTTTTTTAGTGTGAAGACATGACTGTCCAACGACACACTTACCGTCATTAATGTCACCCAAACAAACCTTATGGAAACTAGGTACCATGCCAGAACCTTTATTGTATTCCACGGCTACATTGAAATGGATTCATTACCATAGCTCTCCACTAAGCAATAACTTTAGCCAGCTAACGCCGACACTTTTCCACTTAACAGTTTCCAAGAATTGGCGCACGTCAGCAGTGCAATAAGGCACCGATTCCACGGAACATTTACCTCTTCAATTTCAAAGTTTAATTAGGAAATATTTCTAGGCCCCACCGGGAGGTTCTACACTCGGCCTGGAAGCTCGTCGAGTGTCGTTGGCAATTAGCAATCCATCACGAGATCACATTCTGGAATTTTCCATTCTTCCTTCTACGCTATAATAGATGCGCCGGCGGCAGAGATAAATTGCAATTTGCATCACTTACCTACTGTACATATTCATACATAATGTAATATATGTTTCACACTAACTTGTATAGAAGGTAACTACTACATACAACTACATAGACACCTATACCTAGTAGCGACTGACTAACAGTAGTGTGGTGTTAAAAATATCAAAATAATTCAAAACTATGCATTAAAAATATCTTATATGCTTTATGTACAGCAAGAGCATCCTTATGCCTAAACATTTTCGACCATTTTTTGCGATTGAAACAAGATAGCTAGAGCCCGACGTTGCTTAGTTGAGCAGCTCGGAATACTCTTTCAAAATGTGTCCAACTCGTGTAACGCGTGAAACCGGTTTTTTAATTGTTTCGTTAAAGAAATTTGAAAAAGTTAAATGTAACCTTCCCTACATTGGTAGATTATATTACGCTTTTTAAAATTATATTTAAATAAATATCAGTTACTATCAAAATCAGCAGCAAACTTGAAAATGAATAAGTTTGAGACCTGTGTTCAGCTATTTTTTCCATGCAAAAATGTAATTTGCTAAAATACTTGTTAACTATATTGATAGAAGGTTAGCTGAAATTATACACATGTTTTGTTTTCATGTTCGTATTCTGAAAGGTTCAGGAACTTTTTGCAATCCAACCATTCGCATTGGCTAGTATAATAATCTTATTTTTGTAATGGTCATTCAATTTGATTAGTGTAACTATAACGAATTTCGAAAGTCGAAAAAGTCGAAAATTTGTAGATCGATGGTCTATCTATAATTAAACGATGAATATGTAAATATCGGAGTTTTCGTTTCTCATATTAGAAAAATTCACATACAAATTCATAAAAAAAATTGAGGTAAAAGTAATTTTACAACAAACAAAACAGGTTTTTAATATTGATAGACCATCAATGAATGCATCATTCAGATTTTGCGAAGTTTTAAAATTAATTGCAGTTGTTTTTTATTAAAATATACAATTTTATTACACTAACACGAGCGAGCGGTGTTTTCCGTTATAGTGCTCCCCTGAAATAATCTTCCGCTGCTAATGTCCTAACCGAAAGAAATCTTAAATTTATCTTGGCTTTTAAAAAGTCATCAAACATAAACGCGCAAAGAAAAATAATATTTATTAAATTAAATTTATTTCAATTTAATTTTTTTAAGATTCACTATATCGTCATTTTTTCGAGCTGAGTCGGCAATAATTGTATCTTTATTAGCTTAGTTTCCGGAAAAAATATCCGAGTATTTTCACTGATATAGTTTAGGTACGGGTAGTTTTTTTTTTTAAATACTTTAAAAGTATTTGCCCAATGCATTGTGTTAATACAGCATTCTGGAAAGTTCGTAACAAAATTAACAATTAAGACCGGTTTATGCCTCGTTAAATGCCATTCTGAAATACTCTAGACTATCCTAATTAATTAGTATTAATAATTCGTAACCAGTTCGACTCAACTTAGGCATTTCGACCTATAACTCCATTCGATGTTCCACTTAGATGAATTAATTTTGATTATTATTGTATTATTGATTAATAATCGATATCTGTACTCTAGTTCGTTGGAAAATAATAGCTGATTTATTTTAATTGACACTTAAAGGGCCTTTATTGCTAGAGTACCTACTGATTATCTTACTGGTATCGATTGCGAGATGGCAAAAAAGGCCCTTTAATGTGAAGATTAAGCTAATCAGTACTCAGTGGAACAGACCCTTAGCCTGGTATTCACCAATTGCTGATTACGTCCAATCGACACTTAAAGGGCCTTTATTATGGCAAGCAAGGCCCTTAGTCGGTGCTAATGTTCCGATTAAGCTTCTAGGCACATGGTAAAAGAGACCCTTAATTATATAAAAAAATAGGTAGGTTTACAAGTAATAAAATATTGTTCGTCCTTTCATTAAAACAAAATTGTTTCCACACAGTTGTGATAAGTTTTTCAATGTCTAATAAAACAAATACCAATGCATAGACAAGTACAGCATTTGCTTCGAGCAAACGGATACAATTCATATTTCCTCCCACAAGAGCTCCTAAAGAACGTAGATGTTTCATTGCAGACAAAGTGAAACTCTCTGTCTGGATAAACAGCCCATATTCTTCAGGGATCCGATGCTTCGGAATCGTCTCGTGTCAGTTTTTACGTCTGAATATTTGATCTAGAGCGATATGTCTACCACTCACTATTTTCACAGCGATTTGTATTGTACCGACCTTTGTATTGAGCTATTCAGAAGCACTTCTTTACTGACATTACTTTTCGAGCATCAAAGGAAGGTTTTGTGGTGGAGGTAAGTTTGCCGTCTTGCCTTTGTATTTCTGGGCCTAAAAAATCACTAGAGTTCTAGCTACAGAAATGAGGTCCATCTTAAGACGGTCCTTACCCTATCAATTCACACTACGGGTGATAACTGTTTACATGCTCTAATTGATTTACTCGGTTTTGAAGTTTTGGATTCCAATATATGTATATTGTCGAGCCCATAGAGAAAAAAGGAAGGAGATATGGCACCCAGCGCGCCTACTATGGGACCCGTAGTCTCTAATTTTCAAAAACTACCAATCCAACTTAAACGTACATGCCACATGCAAACATAGTCGCAGTCGTATTGGAGGCTTTGTGTGAATGGGAACTGACTTGACGAACGCTATTTTAAAGTACAGTCGCGTTTCGACTGTGTAGCATACGACATTACATGGCCATTTTGACCATACAGTAGAGACGTGAAATCGATCGACCGGATGCCACTTGTCCTTCCTTTCTCTTCACTGTTCGAGACGTACGTATGCCCGTATCTTTTTTTTTTTTAGTTCATGCTGTAAAAATGTTAGCTTATAAATATTGGAAGAATATGGATTTTTTTACGGTCAATTTAGATTTTTTTTTAATTCAGATATTTACATACAAATAAAATTCATACCAACGCACAATCAAGCTTACTTAAATGAAAAAATAAATGTAAAATTTGTAAATTTTTAGGGGTAGGTAATAGTTGAATAGTTAGGGCGACGATTTCGCTAGATTAAATTGCAATCGGCGTGCAAAATTGTGCCTTAGCCAATGAAGAAAGAAATAATTTGATTACATGTCCAAATCTCAGAGCCCCGATTTACCTTCACGATAGGCCAGGAGAGTTACCTTGGTAAATTAACTTAAAGTTGAACAGGCAAGTGAGTGATTAAACCGTCGTATCATTCCATTTTGTACCATTTCAAGATTGTAGTAATGCTTTTTCAAAATTAAACAAACTAAAATAACTACATACGTAATTCCGGTCTCGTAATAAAGCGTATTAACTTCGTGTGCCGTGTGGCGGGGGGGGGGGGGTGAGGGGGTGACCGCAGCCGCCGCTTCGCCCCCCCCCGCGCCGCATGACTCGCGCGTGGCGCCCTCTGTTGCGACCTTCTAAAAATACTCACACTGTCTGTCACCGTCCTTAAAGTCGTTAAGATTTCCTTAACTGCTTTCTTACTTATTCTGTGGCTATATGCATATAAGTGAGTTTATTGAAAATAAAGGGCGTGACTTGCCGATTGCTGTCGTTTCCATTAGGGCGCGTAAGTGAAACCAAATTTATAATTCAAAAATTTACTGCCTTCCAGTCATTTTCACATTTGAACAAATATAACGAAGCATTCTTGTGTTTGTGAAAAAAAATGCGTTGAAATGTTGTTTACTTTTGTTAACATATTTTTAACCGACTTCAAAAAAAGGAGGAGGTTATCAATTCGTCTGTATGTTTTTTTTTAGTTTTTTTTTTTATGTTTGTTACCTCATAACTTTTGCCTGGGTGAACCGATTTTGATGATTATTTTTTTAAATGATAGCTAGTGCTTCCCAAGTGGTCCCATTTTAATTTGGTTAAGTTCTGACAATGATTTCCATGAGAAAATCATAAAAGTCTTAAATTTGTATTAAGATGTGCGCGACAAATGGACGAATAACTCAATATAACGCAAACCGATTTCGGTGATTCTTTTTTTATTGGAAAGGACGTGTACTAATTAGTAAGTGTACTTCAGATTCACTAAAAATAAACAAATAAAAAAAATTTAACAAAAAAAATAACCGACTTCAAAGAAAAAGCACTAAAAAGTAAAAAATAATTTCCATTTTACGATTTTACGATTTCTGTTATTTTTTGAGTCGGTGTCAGCCAAGGTTAGGTTAGGTTAGGTAAGGTTAGGTTCTCTTAATTGGCGCAGCGCGTGCCCGGCTGACGCCGACTTAAAAAATAACAGAAATCGTAAAATCGTAAAATGGAAATTATTTTTTACTTTTTAGTGCTTTTTCTTTGAAGTCGGTTATTTTTTTTGTTGAATTTTTTTTTCTTTAGTTAATACTATGTTGTTGTTTTATCAAATGTTCATTTTATACTAGTTAACTTCATTCATTTTGTCTTTTTTTGTGATTTCCACTACCTCAAAATTTGTTTATTTACTTTTTAGATAACAGGAGTTCACTTAAAACCAGCTGCGATGGAACTAATATGTTCTATCGCAACTTGCTGTGTGAAATCTTTTTCAACAATTAATTTAAATTCAATATGTAACTTTTTTATATCTGTCAATCTTCTATAATATAAAAATGAATCGCAAAATGTGTTGGTAAGCGCATAACTCAACAACGCCTGGACCAATTTGGCCAAATCTTTTTTTAAAATGTTCGTTGAAGTTCAAGGATGGTTTTTACGACGAGAAAAATTAGAATTATTGCTGGAAAAACCCTAAAAATAGCCCTTTTCTTTTTCCCATACAAATGATTTGTAACTAAAACGTAGTCAATTTAAGCTTTATTGCTATGGTATAAAGTTCATATTAAATTACAAGCACTCACAGTTGTCTAAGTAATGTAGGTGTGTTCCTAACGTCAAAGATCATATCTATCAAAACAATGTGCGTGTGTGCGTTGGAGCACAGAATACATAGTTGAAGGAGTTTAATGTCGCGTTCCGAAACTCGCGTTTCTTTTGTATTAGTTTCGGCACGCGAGATAAACTGCATCAGTTTCCACGTCATTACATCAGTCAAACAAAAATCGCGTTACCAACAGTGTTTTATTATTTTTAATATCCAAATTTTAAATAAATAAAACAATTCGTACGGCTTAAAAGGATTTGACTTCAAGTCATATCAAATTTAAAAAAAAAAGTTGTCTGTTACCTAATCTACTGAGTTTGCTTTTGTCAACTGATACACGAAACAAATTCGTATATCGTGTTTTGTGCAGAGTGTTTAGTTAGTTAGTGTTTGTTTAGTTCGTGATTAGGCGGGCGGTCCGACGGGGGCGGGTGCGGGGAAGGGGGGCGGGTACGGCTTGGTATTTCCCGCAACTTTAGGACGAGTCGTATTCACTACGTATAATAGTCACAAGGTATAATAGTATTTTTTTCCAAAAAAATACAACCATGCATATCGTATAATATTCACAACGTATAATGTTATACGTTGTGCATGAGTTTAAAAATAAAATCAACTCTTTGCATCATGCAGAACGTATAAAAGTCACAACGTATAATATTCCTAACATGAATTCACAAAAAAAGAAAACCATGCAGAACGTATAATATGCCAAGAAGCACTGCATAAAGCGCCCTAACAACGATACATTTAAGGCTGAAATTGCTACGAATCGATATCTGTTGAAGAGTAACAATTTGCTACAACGCTAATTGAGACGGTCGAAAAGTCGCGTGCGAGTATACGCTTTAAAAGTATATTCATAAGGGCGCTTATCGTATGAAAAGTTTTTGGATTATATGATATGCATGGTTTTCTTTTTTTGTTAAATAAAGATCATAATATTATACGTTGTGACTATTATACGTTATGCATGGAGAAATAAGTAATTTTATTTTTTAAACTTCTTCATGCACTACGTATAAGATTATACGATCTGCCGATTATACGTTGTGCATGGTTTTAAAATTTTGTTAAAATATGACATTATACGATCTGCATATTATACGTTATGCCGTTCCCCCCTTTAGGACTACTTGGCAAAATCCTTGAGAACCAATTACTCAATTAAGATGCGGATTGTATCTACGTCTAGCCTGATTCTACTCAAAACTTATAGGCTACATAATATAACGCTTCATTACCTGAAGGGTGAGTAGTGAGTGTTAAATTCTTATAACTTGCGAACCACTAACCCGATTTATGTGCGTATTTTATCAATGTATAGGATCTCTGGGAGCTGTCAGGTTCGAGATGGGTTACTGTTTTCGATGTTGAGGCTGGCTGTGGGTTGGAGTCCACGCAAAACTTACCTACATTACACGTTACTTACTTACTAGGTAAACAATGTTGCAGTGCAAGTGCAGAAAGGTTCTCGCGGCAAATGCTTTTTTTTTAAATAGCCACCAAATGTCAACGAAGCTCTAAATGGGAATTATTGGATGTTTCTCATTAAATCATGCTATTTCATCTCGAACGATCTTGATTAAATTTGGTAGATGGATACATTGTCCTGGACCAGTTTGACCCTATTTTGGATCAGCCATGTCGGATACTTTTTATCCATGAAATAATTTAGCCGACGCTAACCCGAGCGGAGCCGGGTACCGCAGCTAGTTTATTATATATTATTTTCTTACGTGTAATCGATTATGTAATTGTTGAATAAATGTATTTTCTATCTTTCTTCTTTCATTTATGGTCTGGGTAGGTATATTTGAAACTTAAAGATGGTTTTAAACTTATATGAATAATTTTTCAATCTTTTTTTTATGATTTTGAAAACATATTTGCCTAATTGGAGCACAAGGGACTTTCCTACAGTTTTAGCTTTATTCTTTGTGAACATTTTATGCATTAAAACCTTTTTTAAGTTTATAATGACAGGTACAAATGTTATCAGCGCAAAATGAATAAAATTACCCTTCAGGAATTTTATCTGCAGAGATTATTATTCTAATTATAATGACAATTTTCGTCGGAAATAAAAAAAAAGATGGAATCACCCATCCGTTCTATCCTCGGATGGTAAGTAATCTGGGGGTTACAATGTTAGATTAAATGTTATATTATACGATCTGCATATTACACGTTATGCCGTTCCCCCGTAATTCGTACCAAGATAGTGGTAAATTTTAATTCACTTTGCCGAATAACAGGTCGTTTGACAGTTAGCATGATACGAAATGAAACTAAACGTCAGATTTAATCACTCACTTGCTGTTCTTCTAGCGAGTTAATTTACCATGGTAACCCCCTGACCTACTTGGCATCATGCCCGTGGAGCATATCCGAGAATTTACGCTCGCTACGGATGCGCTCGTTGTCTGGAACGAGTCGCGACCAACGATAAATGAATACATCAAATTCATATATGAATAAACAAATATTAGCAAGAATAATGAAATAGAGTTGAGATATTCGATGGTAGTGTGTTTAGTTGCCCGGTTGCCATGTTGGCGGTGTAACCACCGACCGTCATTATGAACTATGAAATAGTCCGTCTAGGTCGTTAATAACTGATTTCTTCGAGGATTTCTGCCACCGAAAGTAACGTATAACATATAATTTAATAAAAAAATATAACTTATTCGAAGGAACATATGTCTCGCCTAGTTCAAGTAAAACTTTCCTAGTCCAAATCAATACTTTCCTCTAAAGAGTTCTCCGAATCACACACGCGATACAGCGCCATGCCATGCCCGTGCGTCTCGTCGACGATCCCGAGGAATGCCAGGATTTGGAGACCCATTTCCCCTATAATACTAATCGATCCTGCACATCCAATATACATAGGGTCGGTGGAACGCATGTGGTATTTCCGTGAAAGTACAATTTGATTATTTAAAACGTACGTAATTAGTAGAAGCATCTGCCGACACGGTATGTATTTCGCAGTTCTGTTCAAAAGCCCATGGGCGTCATCAGGCTCCTCTGAGTTGAGAGTCTGGCATCGCTATATGTCTTGCGTTTTATTAAAAGAAAATAGACAGTTAAACACTGTAGCGTAAGCTACATTAGTTATGTGTAACCTGACTGCTGCGTCGTCAGCACAGAACAATTAGGAGGTAAGAATTGTGAAGAGGGCGGAACTCGCGCGCCGGTCTTTAGCGGGGACCCGCTCACTTCATACGCGCATGATTCACTCCTCTGCGGCTGTCCTGTGCATTAACGTATCTGTGATACAAACTAAAATTGAAAAGGAGTAATGCTGTACTGTGCCATAATAACGTGCAAATAAGACCGCCGGTGCATAACCTTCATAATGGAGGAGTTTCGTATCACCGGTAAGTTTCATTTACATGAACAGCGATAAAACTTACGACAAATGCATTTCGAAACAATATGGCGTCGCGGCGTCTCGTTTTGCTAGCCGGGTCATGTCTCGCTACGTTGTTTGTGACCACGTGCGTGTGAGGCGCTCGGCCGTGTTCGAAAGTGACGTAACATTTGATTGCAAACAGTATTTGAATTCCAACATAGAGTCATTACGTTAAGGTTCATATTTACTAAACAAATGTGGATTTGTTGTTTGGTTATCGATTAAGAAGGGATAGCCAATTGCGACTGTTATACATTCGCGGAGCAAAAAGGTCTTAAGTAAAACGGTAACAGCGGTCCTGGAACAAATTTACAAACGTTTCACTTCCTGCCTCCTCAATATTCCGTGGTCGTCAGCTATGTTTCTTTACGTAATTTAATTCAGTGAATATACGATCTTCAAGCGAAACACACGTATTTCACTCCGGCTTTGCGACCCGACATTTCATCTTCGCTAAATTGGTGACCCCGACTGAAGAACACGAGCGCCTCTCGCCGCCGCCGCCCGACCTGCCGTCTGGCGTGCGTCGGTA
Organism: Incurvaria masculella; assembly: GCA_946894095.1. Classification (NCBI taxonomy): domain Eukaryota; kingdom Metazoa; phylum Arthropoda; class Insecta; order Lepidoptera; family Incurvariidae; genus Incurvaria; species Incurvaria masculella. The sequence continues at coordinate 17,106,370 of OX335648.2, read as the reverse complement.
CTGCTGCTTCTTGAGCTGTCCCCAGATACAGCTCCACAAACAGCTGCCTGTGCTGACGTCCACCGCATAATTAAAACCGGTATACACATCTGCCTCGCCCGAAACATAGCGCTATTATGCTTCAAATATAATCATCAAACCTCACTCTCATCAATCATTACTCAAACTTTACAAGAATAAAGCAAGCACCGTCGTCCTACGTTAATGTATAGATATGCCAACTAGGACGCCGCCAGCAACATCATCACCCAGCAGCATCGACCAACCCCCTGCGTCGACCTGGACGACTACATTATTCCATCACCCAGTACCATCGACCGACTCACAGCGTCGCACTGGGCACTGAACAACCACATCAAGATGGGATCGACCAAACTTTATGTACAGCACCGCACCAGCAGCAAGTATACAACCTCGGCATTCCAAGCACAGTAGATCCACGTCGCATCTGCATTATATTCTCCTTCGTTCTATGTGAGCCCAAAAATGCTTCTAGAATTTTGGACGCCTTCCGTCACCCAGTGAATGACCGACTCACCGCATCCCACTGGGCACTCGACCGACTCACTGTGTCAAGACGGAAGGGCAAGCCTGCAGCACTCGTCCCCCAGACTGTACGACCGACTCACCGCGTCCCACTGGGCACCTGGACCGAACCGGTTGAGACGAGCATGCAGCAAGCTACGAAGACTACGAATAAACCCCATAAAACAAGCCAGGACCAATCATGCAAGTACCAAGAATATGCAGATAATGCCCTCCATGGACTTGCATACGGTATTGCAACAACACGACACATCGTGTAATATTACAAAGTTCAATTCACGGAATCTCGCCACTGAGCGATTTTTGCCATGCAGCGCAAATTCCAACGGTCACACGTCGCAATCACCATATCAACCGACTCATCAAAATGACTCGACAGCAACATTTCCAAATAGTATTTAACAAAAGTGAAGTGAACCACCGATACTGAAGTAAGCTGGCGCTCAAGGCCACTCAGGCAATAGTGTCACTTTTTATTATTTTGTTTTTGTAGTTTTTTTCACCCCTTAGCCTACTTTAAGAGGGGAGGTATGTAGCGTAAGCTACATTAGTTATGTGTAACCTGACTGCTGCGTCGTCAGCTATGTTTCTTTACGTGCGCCGCGCGCGCACGCCATTAATTTAATTCAGTGAATATACGATCTTCAAGCAAAACACACGTATTTCACTCCGGCTTTGCGACCCGACATTTCATCTTCGCTAAAACACTAATAAATACATTTCTAAAGCAAAGGTTTTCTCACTGGAAATTTGGAATGAAACCGAACGGAAATTTCACGTATTTGATTGAACTTTAAATCAAAACTATATTGTTAAATCAAATTATTTTGACGTCAGTGAGGATAATATAAATTTTCCTATATTTTGCCATTGGTCTTCCTTGTTATTTAGTCATCTATTGGAAGGGGGGTAGAGAAACACATTTTCTTAACGCAATGCTTTCCTCCACAGGAACACAATCGCTCATCGATCCGGACCATTTTCTTAGTTTGCCTTTTAAAAGCATGAGCAGCCCGGCGACAGACGATATCATTTTTATCATTTTGTACATTGTTTTTCGGTAAATATTTAATGAACCTCGCCGGAAAAAGGTTTTCATTACGCGAGCGAGCAAAACGATGGCATCAAGAGTCGGGAGGAAAATTTAATATTTATAAGAGAAAGATAAACGAGGGCTGTCTAAGAAATTGTTTGCATAAATAGGCTGGTGGTCGTGACCTTGTCGGGTCACCGCTGCCACTCAACAGTTTGATGGCTTATTAGGGTGTTTACGATGTCATCCGGGTTTTTGTGGCATCGAACGATCGATTGATTTTTTTTTAAACAGATAAATCATTTACGGTTTCAGTTATTCTTAGATATGTGATGAGAAGATGCCAGTGAGTATAGACCTAGAATAGCGCGCTGTGCTTACGTTACATTACATTGCATTCTAAGCCTATGATTCCAATTGTTCTCTGTATACCAAAGGTGGAAAAAAGTGCGATACAATGCCACAGATTATATTGACCAATTTGTGATGAACCTTGAGAAAACAAATGAACGAAAGTTTTTATTATTTTTTATTTGGAAAAACTTATTTTATTTATTTGGAAGTTTAAAAATGTCAAATGTTCCAAAAGCAGATTCGCTACGTCTACAGCTCAGGAAGCCACTAGTTTTTATTATCATTATAAGAATAAATTCATAAAGGGTATTAGGGTCCCACGGAACCCTCTCTGTTTAGTCTCTGTTACTTAGCCTCTGTGGTCCTTCCGTCCGTCCGTCCCTCTGTCTGTCACAGTTTTGTATCTCATAAACCGTAACAGGCAGCTGAAATTTTCATAGAGTGTGTATTATTTTTCCGCTATAACAACAAATAGGTAAAATTAAAAAATAATAAAAAATAAATGGGAATAGGAAAAACGTGATTTTTTTGTGTTAAATCTTGTATGACATTGAACTCTTCGTGTGCGAGTCCGACTCGCACTTGGCCGGTTTTTTCCATTAAATTGGTTCGCTGTATTGATTATCCCAATCAGTCGTTATTAATTAGTAGTTCGCCTTAATCATTAGAATATGGCTGCTCCCTGGCAGCAGGACACGGGCAGGTTCGCCCGGAAGTCCCCCTCCGCGCCCGCCCCGCCGCGACACGGCCGCCTCCGCCGCCGCCTCCGTCGCAGCCTCCGCCGCCGGTCGCAGCGCTGGCGGAACCAATGCGGCCGCGCTCGCTCGCCCCACACGAGTTTTGCTCTGCAAACAGCGCTGTATCAACATTGTGCGCGTCCGGAGAACAGTGGATACGCCATGTCTCGCTTGCTTACGATGATTAAGGTGACACGTTTTGGAGCGGCTCTCGTCCACTCAGCATTTTAATATTTTACAAACATGTCAATTCATTTTTGTTTGGTATATTTATAGCACCTGGTCAAATAATTCAAGGTATTTGGACGTAACTTCCACACGCACAATTTTATTGTACTTAACAACACTAAAATAAAAACTGATTTAACCAAGATATGGGCATAAAAGCTGCGGTTGCTAGTTCTTTAACAAATAATAATAATAATTTAGGGTCTATAATGAGCTGTCATATGTGATAGATTTCTAAAATGATCACAAACTGAAAATTATCAGAGTAATGAATACATAAATTATTGATAAAAATATTATTCGATGTAAGTCACAAGTGAAAAGCCTTACTGGATTTCACGACAATAGGACCTAACCACTACCGCGCCACCTGCAGTGGGGCCGGCAGACGCGGCCCCGCTTCCACCTCATTCGGGGCCCACCACTCCCCGGCGTGCTTGTGGTCAGCGGGCTTCTGTCTGCAGATGCGCGCACGGCGGAACAAGGCGCTTTATGTGACGACGCGTGCTAGATGCTGCGTCAGCGCTAGGTGGGGGTGGTGGTGACCCACGAGCCTAGATTAACACCACCCATTGTTTGAATCAAGACTCGTGTCGGCCTATACTTACCGGCGCACTGGACAGTCCCCTCTCGTCCCTGTGACGAACATGTTGTGACCTTCTGGTATGGCCCGATGTAGCAGAAGTCCTTTGAAAGAATGAAAACTAGTGGGTATGGAGATCGACAAAACAAAATTTATCGGCTATCCTACTCAAAATCCATGCTTAAGGTGGCCCATCCCGCTCAAACGGGGAAAGAAGATCATGCCCATATTTCTTGTTAGAGATCCTAAATTTTGCTCAAAATAGCTTTATTTGATCGAACTAGATGTCTGATGACCGTTGGCATTGTAAAATTGTGTTTGGTTTCTAAGTTATAAGGTTCGAAAGATCGAATATTTCGCGCATTTTATACAATAACTTTGGAGGTGGATTACGCAATGATAAAGTAAGAACATCTTAAAAAGATTAGTCATCAGACATAGCTTATTTAATCGAGATTAATAATCTAGTTGGTTTATGTTAGATTTATGACTCTGGTCGTGGTTTAATTTTATCTATAAGTCGTTTTGTAATTAAAATTTTCGTAAATCTTACCAAATATTACACTATGCGCATTGTCTTTTCTGTGGACATGTTGCATCTTCCTTGAGACTGTCTTTTTCTTTGAAACAGAGAAGGTCCCAGAGCGCAACAGCACGATTTTGTACCGTGCCCGCGGGTGAGTTAGTCCCGCCGGGAAAACAGTTTCTCTAATATCTTCTACCTGGCCAAATTAAATATAACTTTTTTTAATAAAACCGGCCAAGTGCGAGTCTGACTCGCACACGAAGGGTTCCGTACCATCTGACGATATTTTTAATATTTAATTTGAATTACCCTTTCATTTTTAATATTTTTTAATTTTACCTATTTGTTGTTATAGCGGCATGATAAATACACACTCTGTCAAGATTTCAAATGCCTACCTATTACGGTTCATCAGATGCAGCCCTGTGACAGACGGACGGACGGACGGACGGACGGACCGCGGAGGCTTAGTAATAGGGTTCCGTTTTCACCCTTTGAGTACGGAACCCTAATAACGTTTTATATTATATTTCTTTGTCTACATTACTTTTAAATCAGACATGAGTTGAACGATTTTGATTTCAAAGTATCTTTGTTATCATTTTGTTATCGAATTTTTCGGCCATAAATAAAGTTCAATGAAATAACATACTCAAGCTATACATATCACACATTTGTATGTCATTGCATTTATTGATCTTTTTCTTCACTCAGAACCCCCTGACTAATTGCTATTACAGGAAGATTAGTAACAAATTGTTTTATCTCGCATAATCAATCCCTTCACTATGCATGCGCCATATATTGAATGCTCATTACTGTTCGTGTACAGACTTTGTGCATATTCTGTTGGTGGAATGCACTGCTAGGAGCACCGCAGCGCCAAACGCACCGGAAAGTTATGCAGATCCAATTCCGCTGGTCTATTGAGCGTGTACCCATTTGTGCTGTCATCATACCTGTCTGCATTCGCTGCATTGACTAACGGATTTACAGTCAAATTCTTGGAAAACAACATTGAAAAATATAATCAGTGAATATAACTAAAATTCCAATAGTAACAACCGTCTTGCAACGTTAAACAGAGCCAACTAAGTAAATCGGTTATTTTTTATATGTGAAAAAAGTTACCCCTAAACATTAAATGTTAATGTATCTTTTAATTGTTGTCTCTTACTGTTTCCCTAACTGTATGAAAACGATTTCTGGCTTTAGTATTTTTTCCATTTCTACTTACGTCTGATATTCATTGAAAAGGTACTGTCCAATCTGTTAACATTCCTGAACCTCTTAAAACTGGATATTTTAATGCCTTATTTGTAGTTCGTTTTAATATTCATTATCCGTTGCAAAATCATCTCATCTGGCACATGCGTTATTTTTACCAAGCGGTACTGTTCAATCGGTTAAAATAACTGTTTAATACAAACTGCATTAGCTCATAATACTTACCTTAATACATTCATAAATGACTGAATTTTAACTGTGCTGCAATAGTAAACAGCTGCACATAATTTTATTCAGTGAACAAAATTCACAGACTTGAAACCGAGGGGTCACTTACTCAAGGAATCTGGTGTACAATCGTTTGGGAATCTCAAGAATCTTAGGTGGGAGTCCGAGGAATCTGGGGGGAGTCCGGAGAATCTCGGAAATCTTATGTAATCCCGAGTAATCCTAAAGAATCTGGAATTCCCAAGGAAATCATTGGGAATCCTATCAAATTCATGGAAATCTCGGGTAATCTTAGGCGGAGTCCGAGGAATCCGATGGGAGTCCGAGGAATCCGATGGGAGTCCGAGGAATCTGGAAATCTTATGTAATCCCGAGTAATCCTAAGGAATCTGAGAATACCAAGGAAATCATTGAGAATCCTTTCAAATTAATGGAAATCTCGGGTAATCCTGGGCGGGAGTCCGAGGAATAGGAAAATCTTGGGTAGTCTCGAGTACTCCCAGGGAGTGTAGGAATCCTAAGGGAATCATTGGCAATCCGATCAAAGTCTTTGTAATGTCAGATAATCTTGTCGGGGTCGGACTAAGCCGGTTTTTGTATGCTTAGTCCGGTGCAATTCTAGTACAGTACGTAAGTTTTGACAGGTTAGTTTTGAATAAGACTGTAAAGGTTTTTAAAATAAGAGTACCTTATCTCGAGTACGTGAAATATTTACTAGGTTTTTAAATATAGACTTTTATAACGGCCCAGGCAAAGAAATAATCAACTTTGACCTAATGATGGCTGAGATACTAAGGGATTTCGAAAGATCGGAGTACCTCATCGTGAAGTTGAGTATGTCAAATATGTATTATGGCTTCAAAAATGGTATTGCATAATGCATCAGGCAAAAAAAAAACAGGGCTGACCTAATGATCGCTGAGATAATACGGGATCTAATCTAACAATGATAGCGCAGCCGTGGGCGCGGCCGCCAGTTTGCGAAGAAATCACGCACACGTGTGCGCACGAGTGTGCGCAGCGCGCACCCCGCGTGTGCCCGACGACCCAATTCCAAAACATATTCATTCGTATTCAGAGTAAACCTGTCAAAATTTAGTACGGGATAAGCACCGGATTAACCAAACAAAAACCGGTTTAGTCCGACCTTAATACGCGTACTATGCGAATAGAAGGTTATCATGCGTATACTACTTTTTAGGGTTCCGTACCCATAGGGTGAAAACGGAACCCTATTACAAAGCCTCAGCTGTCCGTCCGTCCGTCCGTCTGTCACAAAGCTGTTACTCATGAACCGTAATAAGTACGTAGCTGAAATTTTCACAGAGACAACAAATAAGTAAAATTTAAAGATAATAAAAAAATACAAATAATATTATTTTTTGGTGTTAAATCATTTACGATGGTACGAAACCCTTTGTGTGCGAGTCCGACTCGCGTTTGTTTACTGTGTATTGGGTGGGCGACTTTTAGTCAGTGATTTTGATTAAATAATTAGATGATTGTAGGTATGTTGTGAACCGAGCTTGGGGCGGACTAACTTTACTACGCGTATTAAGGTCGAAGTAAACCGGTTTTTGTAAGGTTAGTCCGGTGCTAATCTCGTACCAAGTTTTTACAGGTTCACAGTGAGTACGACTGCAAGGGATTTCGAAAAAGAAGAGTACCTACCTAATCGCGAAGTTTTCTACGTGAAATATTTGCTAAGGTTTCAAATATAGCCTTTTATAATGACCCAGGCAAAAAAAAATCAACCCTGACCTAATGATGGCTGAGATTCTAAGAGATTTCGAAAGAGCGAAGTACCTCATCTTGAAATTTAGTATGTGAAATATGTACTGTGGATTCAAAAATGGTATTGTATAATGCCTCAGGGAAAGAAAAAATCAGCGCTGATCTAAAGATCGCTGAGATAATATGGGATCTAATTTAACCGGATTCCGCCTGGGTGAATATGTCCAAAACGAATATCGCACCAACGCGCGCCGGCCGGCCACGGCGCGGGGCTCCCCGCTCGGCGCCGCGCCCGCGCCCGCGCTGTTGCCGCCTCGCGCGGACGCCGCGCCCGTGCCGAACCCCCCTGGCCGCGCCGCCCGCCTGTCTGCGATGACGTCACGGACACGTGCTGCGCGCAGCGCGCAATTATAAGTCTCTATGAATCGTTGGTGGTCACTAAGAATCTTTAGAAATCCCGAAATCATTGGAATGTACCAAAAATGTGTTGGTAGTCCTTAAAAAATCCAGGTAATCTTTGGTAGTCTCTAGGAATCTTTGGTAGTCCTCAGAAATCTTACGAAATCCCAGTATATTTGAAATCTTCAAGAATCTTTGGTAGTCTTTGGAAATCTTTAGGAATCTCCAAGTATCTTTAGTAGTCTTTGGAAATCTTTAGGAATCTCCAAGAATCTTTGGAGTCTTTGGAAATCTTTAGGAATCTCCAGGAATCTTTGGTAGTCTTTGGAAATCTTTAGGAATCTCTAAGAATCTTTAGTAGTCTTTGGAAATCTTTAGGAATCTCCAGGAATCTTTGGTAGTCTTTGGAAATCTTTAGGAATCTCTAAGAATCTTTAGTAGTCTTTGGAAATCTTTAGGAATCTAGAAATCCCAAGGAAATCTTGACTACTGGGAATCTGGTGTACACTTTTTGCTCGAGTGACTAACCCCTCGCTTGAAACACAATCCTAGTATTGATTTCACACCATTTAATAGTACCAGTCTGAAAATTAGAGTGCTATGGATAAAATAATCCCAGTTCCCTGAGGATTCTTAAGAAGCGCGTATCGAAATTAATTTCCGGAGGCCCTGGGCGCTAGCGCCACGCGTTTCCGACCCGCGACATCTTAAACGTGAGGAGATGGGAAAAAATTATAGCCACATATCTTCATACGGCCGAGCCCGCTATATCAAAGTCAACACGAGGGATGTTCACCGCGCGAATTGTGTGCGCTTAACAAAAGATACTTTCTCCTTTCATTTCGACTATTCCGGTCGTCCTCCCGTCTTATTATGAAGACTTACGAGACATAAATCTGGCTCAAGACGACCAAACCGACAATCGCAAAGCGCGCGAAATGAAACCCTATTCTCGACGAATCCCCTTTCGGAGCGGTGAACTCCGTCTGCCGATGGAACGTCGAACGGACGCGTTGTGCGTAACAGGCAGCGTTTGATGCATTCTTCAGGATTTCAAAGCACGTCAGGGATATTTAGTGGCTTCGGAGGTATGGAACTAATGATAGAGGTGCCCGCTCGGACGTCGCGCAGGCACGTCACAAACGGATTATTAATGACACCTATTGTCTGCGTGACATCCTACGATTGCGTTTCGTATGAATTTAATATTTAGGCATTCAATCACAAAGTCTCACTGGCGTGGAAAAAATATTGGAATATTGAATATTATTTCGAAAATCCCCCAGGAGTGAAAACAAGAAGAAACTTTTATCAATCCCCCGATCCATCAAGAAAAGTTTTGAAATTTTACTCAATTCCAACATATAGAGAATCTTGAAAATTGCGTAGTATTGCTTGAAAATGCGCACATTTCTTATAACGTTGAGGTAAATGGAAACAGTTCGCAGTTCAGTTCATTTATTTTAGGAGGATATTTAACATCTTTAATGGTAATGTATGTAAAGCGAAATGGGTAAAGTATTAACTTATCGTGCCTAAATTACGCTTCTTTTAGTTCTGAAACGCTCAAACGTTGTAAACTGTCGACACCCTAAACATCACTTAGCATAACCGCACTTCAACTTCAATCGTATCTCCCAGTAGCGAGTGCGACACTTTATGCCTGTTCGCGAAGCAATAAAGGAGTGAGGCACCAACCAGAAGCTATTGAGAACTTGCAGCGAAGTTCGCCAGTCGGTGTAATCATCCGGCCACTGTCTGGCTGGCGGAGAAGTTGCAGTTTCCACAAATCTAGTGGACAATATAACGGCGCGAAATATAAAATAAGCGCCCCTGACAGCTTGCCGGCGAAAATGACTCGACGTGGGAGTCTCGTAATTGATATTGCAGGAGCTCCGTCCGTGTCAGCCTGTAAAGGCGGCTCCTGCGTCTGGAAGGCAGATTCATGTTCGTGGACGTTTTGGTGTTTACGGAGTTTTCTCTTAACTGTAACGTTTATAGTTTGTAAGTATATTGAGTTTACCTATAGAATTATTTTCTTATCAATATTTCTGTGAGATTCTACAAGCAAAAATATATATATGTAAAACCTTGGTTTTTATGGCAGTTTGGTTAGATGTGGACACGGAAATCGTCGATCTCCGTGGATGCGAATGACAATGGTTGTTTATACGAATATGATGGACATAACATAAATATAAGGACAAGTAAATTAAATAAATAAAGATGTTACAGCCGTATTCAGAGTGGCAGACTAACTTTTAATACGACGGACTAAGCCGGTTTTTGTGTGGTTAGTCCGGTGCTAATCTCGTACTAAGGTTTGACAGGATCTCTCTGAATAAGACTGTAAAAGAATAAGTAGCTGGGAAGTTCGTCGTTTGAACTTATACTTTTCCCACAGTCCCTACGCCTGTAATCAATGCTTCCTCCAAATACAGTGTTTAAGATTCTGATTAGGTGATTGGTTTTAACGCTTCACCTATGTTGGCATAATTAAAAATTAGAAATTAATCAAAAGATATGCCGAGATTTAAATAGGAGATCACAAGAACATCGCTTTTTTCAAAGAAAATTATGGGTATGTAGAATGAACCGTGGATTAATTTTATTTTATTAAAGGAAGTTATACGCCGTCAATCGCAATTTCTGTGATGCCACACCTAATGTGAATTGGTACCTACTGTGTTGGTACATTAGTACCTATTGGTTCCTGTTTGAGGCGGCCAGAACTTGTAAATTTGTTAGTAAGTTATGTCGCCTTTGACTGGGTCGCCTCCATACAAAAACACATTTTCAAAAGCACTTAACTATAAGGCAATTATGCTTGACTTCAATTTGACGATTTTAAGCCAGTTTGAAGGCTTATAAATTTATCTGATTTGGATGAATTAAAACAATAAAAAAAAAAATTGAAATGCTTTAAACGTTTGTCTTAATTATATTCTTATTGTATTTTTCTTTAATTCACTTATTGTGTGCATTATTGTGTCTGCTTTTCCAGTAGGTTGGATGAGACAATCGCTTAAAAAAGCGTAGAATTTACTTGCTAGCTCTCATGCTTCCTGACCCTCTCTTTCCCTAAACACGTGTCCAGTTGCCGACCAACTCCTCCCATTTACTCCGTTGAATGGGGCATTTGAGACATGCATGAATTCGCCCGTCCATGAAATCTTCAGAATGTGTACAAATACAGGTTTTAAAAATGAATGACTCAGAATCTAACATTTTTTTTTCCCGGAACTTAGGTATTTTGGCCAAAAACACAAAATATGCGGTATCATTTGCTGCAAAAATGGCCCGCCAAATTTCTTTTCAATGTCTCATAAAATGGGTTTATAGGTATATATGTGTTCAGGAATCCAACAATTTTTTTACACAAAAGCGAGTTTTTTTAAAAAAATCCACAGTTTTCGCTCTCATAAAATCGGCAAAATTGGCCAGCCCAATCTGTCGTCACACATTGTTTTTTAATTCTAATCAGATCGATAATTTCAAAGAATCCAACAAAATTGTTACTGGCAACACATATATTTTGCAAATGCCCAAATATAGTGAACAGCATAATTGGCCCGCGCACTTTTTGAAATATAATGACAATAAAAGATATAATCGAAGATACTTTTAACAGAATCCAACAAAAAAGTTACACGACCGTCAGTTTTGCAGCGTTTAACGCAACTTTGAATTTCGCGCTGAAACGGCAAGATGAGCGCGGGTGGTAGGCTGAGGCAGGCCGAAGCGGGACGGCAGCGGCGGCTGAGGCACGTGTTTCAATATGTGTGATTGCGTAAGTGTGCGTGTGCGCCGACCTTTGCTCGAGGCAACGAAACGCTCGAGGCGCGGGGCTTTGGAGTGTGGTGGCAAAGATAATACTAATAATTACTTTGGTGGTGCATAATCGCGTGGTGGAGCGCGTAGTTGGGAGTTGGCGAGCATTTCGGATGATTTTGGGAAATAAATTGGTCATGTACGTGCATAACTCGTGTAAGTTTTCTATGACAAGTGACACATCTTTATAACCGGCTCGACTCGTAGATTCTAGCAGTTGTATTCAGAGTGAACTGTAATCATTTTATACGGATTATCACTGGACTAACCATGCAAAATAATACATAGGACGGACATAATCCGGGTCGTCAAGTTAGACCGCCCACTCTGAATAATACTTTTTTAGGGTTCCGTACCCAAAGGATGCCAACGGAACCCTATTACTATACCTCCGCTCTCCGTCCGTCCATCCGTCCGTCTGTCACAGGGCTCTATCTTATGAACCGTAATAAGTAGGAAGGTGAAATTTTCACAGAGTATGGATGTATTTTATTTATTTATTACTTTTTAGGGTTCCGTACCCAAAGGGTGAAAACTGAACCCAATTACTAAGCCTCCGCTGTCCGTCCGTCCGTCCGTCCGTCCGTCAGTCCGTCCGTCCGTCTGTCCGTCTGTCACAGGGCTGTATCTCAGTAACCGTAACAGGTAGACAGCTCAAATTTTCACAGAGTGTGTATTTATTTTGCCGCTATAACAACAAATAGGTAAGATTAAAAAATAATTAAAATTAAAGGGGGCTCCCATACAAAAAACGTGATTTTTTTGTTTTTTTTTTCTACGATGGTACGGAACCCTTCGTGTGCGAGTCCGACTCGCACTTGGCCGGTTTTTAATATGTTGTTATATGATTAAAAAAGTAAATATAATGTTATACCCACCGGATTTTTATTTGAATTAAAAAAAATAAGTGCATTTTATGTTTCCTTCATATTGACTTTTATGTGGCTAGAGAAAATTGATAATGTATTCAACTTATCAGTATATTCACTCCATTAGCATGAAAAAGATCGTCGGTGTATAAAGTATCGGTGAAAATGCGTCTTAACAATGTTTTAAATTTTAAATGTATGGAAATAAAAATACCGTCCATCTTTTTTCGCTTATGGAGTCTTTGACTTGCTATCTTTAATGGTGAAAACCTCATTTCAATCTGACCATTAATTTCCGATATATTCGCATGTCAATACTGTCAAAATTGTACAGTAAAATTTCAAAAATATAATTAAAAGGATTTTTTACCGATTTAAAAAAAAACATGAAAAATATGTTCAATATCGAAAATAGGCAACGTTCAATAGGCGAAAATGCCTTAAACAATGTTTTAAATTTAAAAGTATGGAAAATTTACTGTTTTGAGTGTATTCAAATGCGAATATCTCGTAAATGAGTCGTCAGATTTTAATTAAGTTTTCATCATTTAAAATAACAGGTTGAAGACTCCATTAGCAAACAAAGATGAACGGTATTCATATTTTCACACATTTCAAATTTTAAATTTTTTTTAAAGGAATTTTAAAGAAAGAGGTATTTATACCGATACAAATGTTTATACCGTATACACAGATTTAAATAAGGTTTTCACCATTGGAGATAGCTCGGCAAAGACTCCATTAGCCAAAAATATGGAACCAAAAATTATGAAAATTACATACAAAACTTTTTTGTGCTATATCTTGTACGATGGTACGGAACCCTTCGTGTGCGAGTCAGACTCGCACATGGCCGGTTTTTCATGCCCATGGAGTCGTTGACGTGTTATTTTAAATGATAAAAACTTCATTAAAATCTGACGACTAATTTACGAGATATTCGCATTTTAATACGCTCAAAACAGTAAATATTCAATACCTTTATATTTAAAACATTGTTAAAGGCATTTTCACCGATCCAACGTTATCTATTTTTGATATAGAACACATTTTTCATGTTTTTATCAGACCGGTGAACAAGCCTCTTCAAAATTGTTTTAAGTTTTAAATGTATGGAAAATGTACTGTTTCGACAGTATTCACATGCGAATATCTCGGAAATTAATAGTCAGATTTTAATAAAGTTTTCACCATTCAAAGTAATAGGTTGAAGACTCCATGAGCAAACAAAGATCAACGGTATTTATATTTTCACACATTTAAAATTTTCAAAGGTTTTTAAACGAATTTTAAAGAAAGAGGCATTTATACCGATGCAAATGTATGTACCGTATATACAGATTTGAATAAGGTTTTCCCCATTAGAGATAGCACGTCAAATACTCCATAAGCAAAAAATATGGAATTAAAAAATTGTCAAAATTACGTACAAAACTTTTTTGTGTTATGCCTTGTAAGACGGTACGGAACCCTTCGTGTGCGAGTCAGACTCGCACATGGCCGGTTTTTCATGCTCATGGAGTCGTTGAAGTGTCATTTAAAATGATGAAAACTTCATTAAAATCTGACGACTAATTTATGATATATTCGCATTTGAATGAGCTCAAAACAGTACATTTTCAATACCTTAACATTTAAAACATTGTTAAAGGCATTTGTACCAATCTAACGTTTTCTATTTTCGATATAGAACACATTTTTCATGTTTTTTTTAGACCTGTGAAAACGCCTTTCAAAAATTGTTTTAAGTTTTAAATGTATTGAAAATGTACTGTTTCGACATTATTCACATGCGAATATCTCAGAAATTAATGGTCAGATTTAAATAAAGTTTTCACCATTCAAAATAACAGGTTGAAGACGCCATGAGCAAACAAATAACATATTTAAAATTTTCAAAAAATTTTGAAGGAATTTTAAAGAAAGAGGTATTTATACCGATACAAATGTGTGTACCGTATATACTGATTTCAATGAGGTTTTCACCATTAGAGATAGCACGTCAAAGACTCCATAAGCAAAAAATATGGAATTAAAAATAGTCAAAATTACATACAACACTCTTTTGTGTTATGTCTTGTATGACGGTACAGAACCCTTCGTGTGCGAGTCAGACTCGCACATGGCCGGTTTTTCATGCTCATGGAGTCGTTCACGTGTTATTTTAAATAATCAAAACTGTATTAAAATCTGACGACTAATTTACGAGATATTCGCATTCGAATGCGCTCAAAACAGTAAATTTTCAATACTTTTAAATTTAAAACATTGTTAAGGGAACTTTCACCGATCCAACGTTATCTATATTCGATATAGAACACATTTTTCATGTTTTTTTAGATCGGTGAAAATGCACATGGCCGGTTTTTCATGCTCATGGAGTCGTTCACATGTTATTTTAAATGATCAAAACTGTATTAAAATCTGACGACTAATTTACGAGATATTCGCATTCGAATGCGCTCAAAACAGTAAATTTTCAATACTTTTAAATTTAAAACATTGTTAAGGGCACTTTCACCGATCCAACGTTATCTATATTCGATATAGAACACATTTTTCATGTTTTTTTAGATCGGTGAAAATGCATTTCAAAAATTGTTTCAAATTTTAAATGTATGGAAAATGTACTGTTTCGACAATATTCACATGCGAATATCTCAGATATTAATGGTCAGATTTAAATAAAGTTTTCACCATTCAAAGTAATAGGTTGAAGACTCCATGAGCAAACAAAGATCAACGGTATTTATATTTTCACACATTTAAAATTTTCAAAGGTTTTTAAACGAATTTTAAAGAAAGAGGCATTTATACCGATGCAAATGTATGTACCGTATTTACAGATTTAAATGACGTTTTCACCATTAGAGGTAGCACGTCAAAGACTCCATAAGAAAAACATATGGAATTAAAAAATAGTTAAGATTACATGCAAAACTTGTTTGTGTTATGTCTTGTTCGACGGTACGGAACCCTTCGTGTGCGAGTCAGACTCGCACATGGCCGGTTTTTCATGCTCATGGAGTCGTTCACGTGTTATTTTAAATGATCAAAACTGTATTAAAATCTGACGACTAATTTACGAGATATTCGCATTCGAATGCGCTCAAAACAGTAAATTTTCAATACCTTTACATTTACAACATTGTTAAAGCCATTTGTACCGATCCAACGTTTTCTATTTTCGTAATAGAACACATTTTTCATGTTTTTTTTTAGACCGGTGAAAACGCCTTTTAAAAATTCTTTTAAGTTTTAAATGTATTGAAAATGTACTGTTTCGACAGTATTCACATGCGAATATCTCGGAAATTAATGGTCAGATTTAAATAACGTTTTCACCATTCAAAGTAATAGGTTGAAGACTCCATGAGCAAACAAATAACATATTTAAAATTTTCAAAAAATTTTGAAGGAATTTTAAAGAAAGAGGTATTTATACCGATACAAATGTGTGTACCGTATATACTGATTTCAATGAGGTTTTCACCATTAGAGATAGCACGTCAAAGACTCCATAAGCAAAAAATATGGAATTAAAAATAGTCAAAATTACATACAACACTCTTTTGTGTTATGTCTTGTATGACGGTACAGAACCCTTCGTGTGCGAGTCAGACTCGCACATGGCCGGTTTTTCATGCTCATGGAGTCGTTCACGTGTTATTTTAAATGATCAAAACTGTATTAAAATCTGACGACTAATTTACGAGATATTCGCATTCGAATGCGCTCAAAACAGTAAATTTTCAATACTTTTAAATTTAAAACATTGTTAAGGGCACTTTCACCGATCCAACGTTATCTATATTCGATATAGAACACATTTTTCATGTTTTTTTAGATCGGTGAAAATGCACATGGCCGGTTTTTCATGCTCATGGAGTCGTTCACATGTTATTTTAAATGATCAAAACTGTATTAAAATCTGACGACTAATTTACGAGATATTCGCATTCGAATGCGCTCAAAACAGTAAATTTTCAATACTTTTAAATTTAAAACATTGTTAAGGGCACTTTCACCGATCCAACGTTATCTATATTCGATATAGAACACATTTTTCATGTTTTTTTAGATCGGTGAAAATGCATTTCAAAAATTGTTTCAAATTTTAAATGTATGGAAAATGTACTGTTTCGACAATATTCACATGCGAATATCTCAGATATTAATGGTCAGATTTAAATAAAGTTTTCACCATTCAAAGTAATAGGTTGAAGACTCCATGAGCAAACAAAGATCAACGGTATTTATATTTTCACACATTTAAAATTTTCAAAGGTTTTTAAACGAATTTTAAAGAAAGAGGCATTTATACCGATGCAAATGTATGTACCGTATTTACAGATTTAAATGACGTTTTCACCATTAGAGGTAGCACGTCAAAGACTCCATAAGAAAAACATATGGAATTAAAAAATAGTTAAGATTACATGCAAAACTTGTTTGTGTTATGTCTTGTTCGACGGTACGGAACCCTTCGTGTGCGAGTCAGACTCGCACATGGCCGGTTTTTCATGCTCATGGAGTCGTTCACGTGTTATTTTAAATGATCAAAACTGTATTAAAATCTGACGACTAATTTACGAGATATTCGCATTCGAATACGCTCAAAACAGTAAATTTTCAATACCTTTACATTTACAACATTGTTAAAGCCATTTGTACCGATCCAACGTTTTCTATTTTCGTAATAGAACACATTTTTCATGTTTTTTTTTAGACCGGTGAAAACGCCTTTTAAAAATTCTTTTAAGTTTTAAATGTATTGAAAATGTACTGTTTCGACAGTATTCACATGCGAATATCTCGGAAATTAATGGTCAGATTTAAATAACGTTTTCACCATTCAAAGTAATAGGTTGAAGACTCCATGAGCAAACAAAGATCAACGGTATTTCTATTTTCACACATTTAAAATTTTCAAAGGTTTTTAAACGAATTTTAAAGAAAGAGGCATTTATACCTAGTAGGTATGCAGATTACAGTAATTAACGGGATAAAAGGATAATGAAACGCGTACTTGTTAACTGATCAGAAGCAACTCGTTTTTTATTACACTACGGGTAGGTATCGAAAAACCATGCGCGCTCACGCACACACACACATATACACTAACCCTCCAACAATAGATTTGAATTATATTTTATAATTTATTTTCTTTCGAGCCCTTGTTAAGCGCCGTGAAGGTGTTTCGCTCGTTGTTTCCTCGCGCACTGGAGGCGCTCCCTCCTCATCTTGCATGACTTCCTCCACTTCGGGGACATCGTGGGTGTCGCCGTACACCGAGTCCGCATCCTCATCGCTGCTCACCGCGGGCGGCTCGCGGTGCACGTCGACCTCGACGACCGTCTCCTCGGCTCGCGGCGTACCCAGCACCGGCCGCGCCGGCTCCTCGGCACTCGGTGGCGAGCGCACTACTGCTGGTGGTCGAGGCGGAGGCGGCGACCACGTTACGTAGTCCCCACCGTCGCCGTCGCTGCTCACCGAGCTGGGACGAACGCCTCGGGTGCGGTCCCCCGGTGCCGCAGGTTGCGGTTGAAGCGGTGGGGTGGAAGCGGCTGCGATCGGTCCCTTGTCCTCGATTACTTGGTTCTTATGTTTTTTTACAACCGAGTCTCCACCTTCTACCGCGATCGAGTAAGTGTTGTTACCTAAAACCCTTATTACAACCCCTTTTTTCCAGTATTCTTTTTGACGTGGTCCATACATTTTACAAAATACATTGTCCCCTTTGTGAAAGTTTTTACTTCTAGTGCCCCCGTGATTTTTAATCTGTAAGGACTGATTTTTTCTCACCGTATCAGCTAGGCGGTCGGGGGAGCGCGGGGAGGGTGCGGCGGCGCTCGGCCTCAGCACGTCAAGCCTGCAACGCAACTGTCTTCCGAACAGCAGGTCCGCCGGCGAGCGTTCCGTCGTTGAGTGCCGAGAGTTTCTATATGCAAATAAATATTCTAGTAGTTTCACTTGCATTATCTTAGGTGAATCATATTTTAACGCTATACTTTTAATGCCCTTCTTTACAATTTTAACGAAACTCTCGGCCTGCCCGTTGCTCGCCGGGTGGTACGCGGGCGTCGTGACGTGAGAAATACCATTCAGTACGCAAAAATTATTAAACTCACTAGAGGTAAACGAAGTATCATTGTCTGTCACACACGTATGCCACACGCCGAATCGCGACATCACTTCCTGTATCTTCTCTATGACCGCTGCGGATGAGTAGCCCGAGCCCATCATAAAGCACTCGACCCACTTCGAATAAGCGTCGATAATTACCAAAAACATCTTATTATTGATAGGCCCGAGGAAATCTAAATGTACCCGATACCAGGGGTGTGGTGGGTAGGGCCAGCATGCGATGGGCGCGCGCGGGGGGGCCGCACGGAGCTGCGTGCACACGTCGCAGCCGCCGATATGACGCTCGATTTGCGCGTCGATCTGAGGCCACCAAAAACGCGATCTTTATAGTTTTACTATACCTAAATGCGTTCGATGGAGCTCCTCCAACATCCTTTCTCTGAACACTTTAGGTACCACGACCTTATGACCCCGCATTAGACAGCCGCTTTCCAAGGATAACTGTAGCCTACAGTAGAAATACGGTTTCAGTTTTTCATCATTGATCTTCCTAGGCCATCCTTTCATAACGTAATTGCTAACGGTTTTCAGGCAGCTATCCGCTTCGGTTTCTCTCCGCAGATCGTCCAACGATACGGGCAGCGCTCCATCCGCTACAAAGTGTACGTAGGCAGCGATGTCCCCCGCCACCGGCAGGTCGCCCTCCCCCTCCGCCTCCCCCTCCCGCCCCGCGGCGCCCGCTCCGGCGGGCGGTAGGGAGCGCGGTACGGTCGGTGGGGGAAGCGGCGCGCGTGACAGATAGTCCGCTGCATTATCTGGCCCTTTTACATACACTATTTTGAAATTGTAAGCGGAAAGAAATAGAGCGTACCGCTGAAGCCTATTCGCGGACACTTCCGGAATACCTTTATGCGACCCGAAAATCGTTAGCAATGGCTTATGGTCTGTTTTCAGTATAAATGGATCGCTCCGGCCGTAAAGATAATGATGAAACTTCCTGACGCCAAATATTATAGCCGTAGCCTCCTTCTGAATCTGACTATAGTTCTTTTCAGCTGGAGAAAGCGAGCGGGAAGCAAAACACAAGGGACGTTCACATTCCCTCCCCTCACGTGTCGGATCTAGCTGAGACAATATTGCCCCCAACCCCCCCGGTCCCGCGTCCACCGTGAGACACAGCCTAGCCCGGGGGTTGTAGTGAGCGAGCACGCGGTCCGATGCTAATTCTGATTTAATTTTTTTCATGGCGCTATCGTGTTTGCTCGTCCACCCCCATCTCGTATCTTTACGTAGCAAATTATGGAGCGGAGACAATATTGCTGAAGCGTTTGGAATGAAACTTCTATAATAATTTACTAATCCCAAAAATGATTTCAGTTGATTGGCGTTTTTAGGAGACTCGACTTCCAACATCGCGCGAACTTTTTCGTCCGACTTATGTAGTCCTCTCTTATCAATAACATAACCAAGGTAAGTCACCGACTTTTGGAAAAACATGCATTTGTTTCTTTGTAAAGTAAATCCTGCGTCGCGTAACTTTTGTAGCACTACCTCTAACCGATCCAGGTGTTCCCGTCTGTCGCGGCCAGTGATGAGAATGTCATCTAGAAAAACTAGTACTCCCTCCACTCCCGCTAAAGTCGTTTCCATTGCACGCTGAAAAATAGCCGGAGCGCTTGCTAACCCGAAAATCAATCTTGTGTACTTAAATAGCCCTTTTTGAGTATTGATGCATGTATATCCTTGAGAGTCCTTATCCAACACTAGCTGGTTGTATGCAGATGATAAATCCAATTTCGTAAACTCATCCCCCCCATGTAGCTTCGCAAACAATTCATCGATTCTCGGTAGTGGGTACTGATCTATCTCGAGTTGCTTGTTGATAGACACAGAAAAATCAGCACAAATGCGAACACTTCCGTTCGCCTTCAGCACGGGAACAATCGGCGAAGCATACTCGGAATGCGAAACCGGTTCCAATACGCCCGATTCCACCATGTGATCTATTTCCGCGTTAACCCTGTCTTTTAAGGCGAAAGAAACTGTTCGCGCTTTAAAAAAAATTGGCTTTGAATTCTGCTTCATTGACAAATGAACTTTGTATTTATTAAAACACCCAATTTCCTTAGAAAAAACTGTGGGATATCGATTAAATATTTGTTTGATTGCCATTTCATCTGTGGAGGCGCAATACCTAACAGGGCCGAGTTCTAATTGGAACGCGCTTATAAAGTCTCGACCTAATAGTGCGGTGGCGGCGTTACGTACTACGTATACATCTAGCTCGCTCGTGCGGCCATCGTATGTGACAGACAATCGTATTGTCCCTAGCGAATCTATCCTACCTCCTGTATAATTCACCAAAATTATTTTGCTAGGAGTGAGCCGAATGCCTTGAAAGTATTTCTCATAAAGTTTTTCAGATATTGCTGTCACGGCGGACCCACTATCGATTTGAAAATTAATTTCTATGTTATTCAATAAGACAGATTGCGTCATAGGCTTACCGTGATCACATCGAATGTTGTAAATTGGCTTACCGTCATCCCCTCTCCCCGCTCCACTCGAATGCGCTTCCAAGTAATAACTAGCATCTTTAACACCTTTTTGTGGGCACATTTTTTTCAAATGCCCGATTTTCGCACAAATGTTACACTTAAAGTTTTTGAATCTACAGTTTTCCGCTGTGTGATTTCCGTAGCCGCACACTTTGCACTTTATGCCGCCTGTTACAGCACCCGTGCGCCTGTCGCGGCCGGCCACGGCCGGGCCCGTCTGCGCCGACACCTTGCACACCTCCGCCGTTGTCTTGGCAGCCATGCGCGCACTGCGCACTCCCTGCGCGAGCGCCACTGCCGTTGATAAGGTCAAGGTCGCCACTTCCTTCTCGAAAATCTTTTCCCTTTCCGGTCCCGGCAGCATCCCGAGGACGAACCGGTCCCGCAGCGTCTCTTCGAGTTGCGCCGTGAAGCCGCAGTGTAGCGCTAGCCCTCGGACCCTCGCGGCCCAATCGACGAACTCCTCGCCCGTCTCCTGCTCCGCCCGGTAGAAGGCCGCGCGATCTGCGAAGCCGCACCGCTTCGCAGTGAAGTGCGCGTCGAACAGTGCCGTCAACCGGTCGAACGTGACGGTCCCGACGTCCTGCGGGAACGCGAGATCTCGCACCAGCCTGTACGAGTCCTCGGAGAGCGAACTCACGAGGATCGCCTTACGTCTCACTGCCGCTTTATCTGTTTCTTCAGTAACGTCGTTCGCCAAAAACCAGTGAAGCAGGCGGGACTTATACACCGCCCATTCTTGCTGTTTGTGGTCAAAAATATCCACATTCCCGAACATTCTGGCCATTGTACTGCACTCGTAGATCGTTTGTTCCTCGTCGCCAATAGTAGGTATGCAGATTACAGTAATTAACGGGATAAAAGTATAATGAAACGCGTACTTGTTAACTGATCAGAAGCAACTCGTTTTTTATTACACTACGGGTAGGTATCGAAAAAGCATGCGCGCTCACGCACACACACACATATACACTAATACCGATGCAAATGTATGTACCGTATTTACAGATTTAAATGACGTTTTCACTATTAGAGATAGCACGTCAAAGACTCCATAAGAAAAACATATGGAATTAAAAAATAGTTAAGATTATATGCAAAACTTGTTTGTGTTATGTCTTGTTCGACGGTACGGAACCCTTCGTGTGCGAGTCAGACTTGCACATGGCCGGTTTTTCATGCTCATGGAGTCGTTCACGTGTTATTTTAAATGATCAAAACTGTATTAAAATCTGACGACTAATTTACGAGATATTCGCCTTCGAATGCGCTCAAAACAGTAAATTTTCAATACCTTTAAAACATTGTTAAAGCCATTTGTACCGATCCAACGTTTTCTATTTTCGTAATAGAACACATTTTCTTTAGACCGGTGAAAGCGCCTTTTAAAAATTGTTTTAAGTTTTAAATGTATTGAAAATGTACTGTTTCGACAGTATTCACATGCGAATATCTCAGAAATTAATGGTCAGATTTAAATAAAGTTTTCACCATTCAAAATAACAGGTTGAAGACGCCTTGAGCAAACAAAAAACACATTTAAAATTTTCAAAATTTTTTGAAGGAATTTTAAAGAAAGAGGCATTTATACCGATGCAAATGTATGTACCGTATATACAGATTTAAATGAGGTTTTCCCCATTAGAGATAGCACGTCAAATACTCCATAAGCAAAAAATATGGAATAAAAAAATAGTCAAAATTACACACAAAACTTTTTTGTGTTATGTCTTGTACGAGGGTACGGAACCCTTCGTGTGCGAGTCAGACTCGCACATGGCCGGTTTTTCATGCTCATGGAGTCGTTGACGTGTTATTTAAAATGATGAAAACTTCATTAAAATCTGACAACTAATTTACGAGATATTCGCATTTGAATGCACTCAAAACAGTAAATTTTCAATACCTTTACATTTAAAACATTGTTAAAGGCATTTGTACCAATCTAACGTTTTCTATTTTCGATATAGACCACATTTTTCATGTTTTTTTTAGACCTGTGAAAACGCCTTTCAAAAATTGTTTTAAGTTTTTAATGTATGGAAAATTTACTGTTTCGACAGTATTCACATGCGAATATCTCGGAAATTAATGGTCAGATTTAAATGAGATTTTCACCATTAAAGATAGCACGCCAGAGACTCCATAAACAAAAAATATGGACGGTATATATATTTTCATACATTTAAAATTTAAAAAAATGTTTTGAGACATTTTCACCGGTACTTTATACACCGACGATCTTTTTTTATGCTTATGGAGTCTTCAATGTGTTATTTGAATTGATGAAACTTCACTAAAATCTGATGAGTAATTAACTAGATATTCGCATTTGAATTCGCTCGAAACAGTAAATTTTCCATACTTTTAAATGTATGGTCAGTTTTATATTACCGGTGCAAGCGAATTGCGGGGTATTTCACAGGCGTGCTCGGGTCTAGCGCTTTCGGCTCCTATTTGCCCTGACGCCCAAGGCACAACATAATTCAATAAGTAAATATACTTTTTCGTACTAAGCTAGTGCGGCACTGAATCCAAGAACGTGATATATCACGTTCTTCATTCATGAATGTATGTATAATCCACCGTGAATAAATTTGTGAATTATAAATATGTAGTTTATCTAATTTCAGTGATTTATCTTCGCAGAATCATCTTGCATAAAAATAAAATAACTCAAATTGTATTCAACCTTTACCAAAGTATTTTACTCATTTACATGTGTATATTCGACGATCACTAGCAATTACAAAAGAATAATACCTTTATCAAATTGGCGAATTAATTAATTTAAATTTCACATCACACTTATAAACTCTTGTCCATTATGCAGGTACTACGCATGAAAACGAACTATACATAAGTATCACCAAAGATAATACTAATAATTACTTCGTAATCGGTATCACTAACACAGGCTAAACCCTTTCTTACCACCGCCACCGTTCCCACGCCACCGCGCCGCACTGCCTCCGCACCGCGCCGCCTACCACCCGCTTTCGCCAAGCTATTTTAGCGCGAAATTCAATGTTACGTTATACGCTGCAAAACTGACTGGCATGTAAATTTTTTGTTGGATTCTGTTAAAAGTATGTTCGTCTATATCATTTATTATCATTATAATTTAAAAAATGGGCGGGCAAATTACGCCGTTTACTTTATTTGGCCATTAGCAAAATATATGTGTTGCCAGTAACAAATTTGTTGGATTCGTTGAAATTATCGATCTGATAAGAATTAAAAACAAATGTGTGACCACAGATTGGGCTGCCCAATTCTGCCGAGTTTATGAGAGCGAAAACTGTGTATTTTTTAAAAAAAACTCGCTTTTGTGGAAAAAAATTGTTGGATTCCTGAACACATATATACCTATTAACCCATTTTATTAGACATTGAAAAGAAATTTGGCGGGCCATTTTTGCAGCAAATGATACCGCATATTTTGTGTTTTTGGCCAAAATACCTAAGTTCCGGGAAAAAAAAATGTTAGATTCTGAGTCATTCATTTTTAAAACCTGTATTTGTACACATTCTGAAAATTTCATGGACGGACGATTTAGTGCTTTGGTAAGCCCCAAATTTTAGCTTCATTCATTGGCCTAATTCTAGCTTTCACGCCGCTTTCACAGTTCGCCTCATTGATTATTTTGTGAGGCACAGGAGGCCAACTGCTCTACAAGAAACAGGAACATTTCTCGCATGTTTCTCTGGAACGTTTGTATTACCCACAGAAATCGGAATATACTAAACTATAATAATTCTGATTTCTGTGGTATTACCAAAGCCTGTAGGTTCGTAGATTCCAATGTGTGTTTCAACCAACTCAATCATAAAACAATGTTTAAATATTGAATCAACAAAATAGTCATGGTCCATTACTAAGTCAAAGATTGCTACTATTATAAAGTCGAACTCCCCCCCCCCCCCCCTCTTTGTGAAGTCAGTTGAAAACAACTCTGCAGGCCTATTCCTGGAATTCCCTAATCCGGAATCAGGAATCCTGAGACTAGAAAACCGATTTTATAGCGGTTTTTAAAACGAACGAGACGTTTTCGATTTCTGATTGCTGATTACGGAATTCCAGGAATAGGCCTGCTGTACATTAGCGTGGTTGGTTTTAACTGCCGACTCAATATACGACCTAATAATAGGTATGTGGCACATTAATATAAGAAAATACGCGAAATTGCGACGAAGGATATGCTGGCGTGACGGATCCTTTCGAACCATAGAGTAAGGAAACACGGGAGTGCTCGTTGCACTAAATGGCACCCTGCGCGGTTACCCTCATGTTCTTACGTCTTGTTGGAACTCGAGAATATTAGGAGCGAGCGGAACAGGAGGTTAATGGTAAATAACTCGCCACTCGGTTTCGTACCATTCCAACTGGTTCACTTTGGTATATGGTACGAAATACCACCCAAAGTCAGATTGAATCAGTTTCTTGATAGGAGCGCCCGAGGGGGCTTTCAATGGTGAGTTCACTCCTCGGGTGGATAGCAGGCAAACAGGCAAGATAGTGATATTTTTTTTATTTATTTATTTAGGAGAAAAAACAGAGAGAAATACATCAGCAAAAATAACAACATTATTAAGTACATAACAAAGAATCTCCCTCCACTACGTTTCCCTCGGTAACATAAAATTATATTGATGCTACACAAGGGTAATCATAAACACAAAATTAACTGAAACAGAAACATGTTTGTAACAGAAAGCAGAAAGAGTAAAAGAAAAAAGTTTGAGGTTAAAATCTGACGTTTAGTAGCATTTGTACTATGCCAATGACGTGTTATTCGGCTAAAAGCCTTTTTAACCTTCTGCCGATTAGCGTAATCGAGACATATTAAGGCCTTTCCTTAGTAGCATGCAATCAATACCAGTACAAGATAATCAGCACTTTAGTAATAAATACCCTTTAAGTTTCAATTAAAATAAATCGGCACTTTGTGAAAACCAGGCTAAGTGAACTGAAATTTACCAGTAGACATGGTAGGAAATGCAGCACGTAAGATGTAATCACTCTTTTGCCGGTTTACCTTATCAGTGTAGCCGTACTCATAAAGAAAAGTCTTGAAATAGTATAGGGAATGTGATGTGGCTAGAGGACTTTAGTTTGTGTATGGTAGAAATACCGAATCCTGAAGGACATTCTAAAATGTAACTTTCCAGATTTGTCTTAAGTAAGAAATTAGCTGTATTTCTCGCTAGTTAATTTCATTTTTGCATTACAAGCTTACCGGTAATCTGGGTACGGGCAGCGCGTCTCCCGGAGAACCCGGCACGCAGGATTAGCTTGTCCCGATCGGACTTAATATTAATTAATTCTGAAGGAGCTACGACCTGACGCGCGGGAAGACCTTGGCTGAGTTCGAAGGCGGAGCCAACATCGAGTTTAATCTGAAACTAATTTGTTGACATAGAGTGTTTATTTATGAGCTGCATTAACGTCTTATCATAACCGGAAGCCTATATCTGTATATTTGTGATTCGTTGGGATGATAAAAACCGGCCAAGTGCGAGTCGGATTCGCACACGAAGGGTTCCGTACAAGATTTAACAAAAAAAAATATTTTAACACATTTTTTGGGGGCCTTTTAATTATTATTATTTTTTTATTTTACCTATTTGTTGTTATAGCGGCAAAATGAATACACACTCCGTGAAAATTTCAGCTTCCTACCTATTACGGTTCACGAGATACAGCCATGTGACAGACGGACAGACGGACGGACGGACGGACAGCGGAGGCTTAGTAATAGGGTTCCGTTTTTACCCTTTGGGTACGGAACCCTAAAAAGGAAAAAATCAAATCACTTTAACCCAGAAAACATACATTTCTGTTACCAGCTCATCCGGAAATGTAGTTTCCATCTCGTAGTCAGTCCACTAGAGTCAAATATAATTTCTGATTTTTTTAAAAATATTTTTTTTACTTTTTTTACTAAATGTTCCAAAAATGGAATACTAAATGTTAAAAAAATGGATCCATTGTTAAAAAAGCTTTATTTTGAATAGAGTCCAAATAATTGTTAATAAGTTAAGAATATGTACGCATTACAGCATCGCACATTATTGATAAACATACAACATATGCTGACGTTATCGGTCGCTGGTTTGGTGCTACAAACTGACCAGGGATTGTTCTTCGTCGGCTTGGAGCTACGGCACGTTGTCTCGACTTACTCACAAAGGATCTTGCTTAGGATCGGTCTTAACGATGTACCTGGCTTCCACTGCAGAGACCATAATAATTGTTCTGATAGCACTTCGTTTTAGAGTTGAGTCTACTGCAATTGTGCTGACAGAAACAGATAACTGGAGCAGTGCATCGTTTAAAGGTCCTTGCTTACGGTGACGCTTGGCTCAGGTTATCTCTTTCCCTAAAATATGGTTGAAAGAGGTAATGGCTGTGCCCGGCGTGATGCTCGTGAACGGGTGCTGTTTGTGGGGACTGGCCTGCTCCAATTGGCAACATATTAGTTGGAGGGGATTGTCTTTGCAAATAAAATGATATTTGTCATGAACTGTTGCATACGGCATGGATTGTAAATTTTTGTGTATTCATGTGAATTTAGTGTTTTACCTATGTTTTTGTTAAAATAATTGACAAACATTTTTGTAAACTTAGACTAAGTGGACGTTGAAAAAAAAAACAGCGGAGTTTCTTTCCAGTTCTTCTTCGCTGTGTTTTGTTTTGCTGAACTGGCCAATGCTAAAATATGACAAATCCGCGTGCAGTGTACTGTCTATGGATGATGAATAAACAATACAATACAATACAATGCAATAGATAACATTTAACTGAAATACGTATATCGTTTTTCTCAGTGAAGTAGGATACGTAAGTTAAAAAGATGGATAACAGTATGTAGAAAAAGTAAAATCTATTCGAATAAAGTATTAAATTTATCATAAAATGCGTGATTTTAAGAACTATTTAAAAATAAAAATGTTTGCAAATTTTTTAAGACGTTGGTTATTACCACATATTTTTGGCTTACGCATCTCTTGACTCACTCGTTACTCACCTAACGGCGAAGGCTCCTACAATCAGTGGGAGTGATATGGCTTACCCTTACCCGGCCGCCGGTCCAGTATATCATACGATATCGGCCGGCGGAGTGCCGGGACAATTTGTGAAATTTATCGAACGTCCGTAGATAAGGGTCGGAAACAATCGCCGACCATTACCTCTGCAGGACAAACAAAGGATTTGCGGAGCTGGCTAATTGTGGCTAATGTCATAGTTGGCTGGAGGAGCAGGCTAGCTAGTTGATACGACTGCGCCCTTTCATTGTTCCGTGAATGGTGTAATTTCGAGCGGTCGTAACAGTGGCCAGCGCACACTGAAGGTCAGATTCGTGTGATTTGAATTGATGATAGTGAAGATCTTTTAACGTCAAATTAAGGGCCTGGTACTAGCCAAATCGCAAAGTTAGACGAGGCACCCCAAGTTAACTAACTAAGTCTGACGATTATAAGTGTCATTCTTACAATATATGATTCCTTGTCTAGGAATCGAATTATTTTCGTTAATGTATGTTTCCTTTTTCTATACAAAATACATTGCGGAAACGGTGTCCATTTCCGAACTTTTTTGACTAAATGTAGAAATCTAAAAGCAAATGGAATTTTTTGTTTACGCATATATGCTGTTTTTGCTTATATCTAGAAATCGAATTACTTTCAGATTTCTAATGAGAAAAATCAACTTTTTTATTTTTATTATTAGTTAAATAAATGATGGAATAAAAAAATATTAACAATCCATTATCAGTCTGAAGTTCTATTTGGATTTGCTGAAGAGTTTCACTACATATTATTACATTTGTTAAAAAGTGCATTTGTATGGCGCGAGTAGTTGGCTAGTCCTAGCGCCTTAACATATAAAATTGGTCAATAATATCAAGTCTATAACTATAAGAACAATTAGTGTTAACGGAACGCCGATGTTTTGGAAATAAACCCTAACCTAACACTTCTTGGAATTCCACGCTATGGAATCAGGAATCTTTCAGTCGAAAAAACCAATCTGTACCGGTTCTAAAAGATAAATTGTCGACGGAGAGATTGCGGAGCACGTTATTTTAATAATTCAAGGTTTTTCCGGCGAGAAAATCGCTTAGAAAACCGATATGAAACCGTTATCTCCACTGGAAGTTTCTTGATTCCTGAGGACGAAATTCTAAGAATAGGCCTACAGATCTATGTTTTGGGTGCCTCAGGAATCGGCGTTCGTTGTTTGGTATATCGGAGTACTCCTGGAGGCTCTGCCTTGTCCTTGCCCAATCGCTGACTCCTCAAAAACTGAAAATAAAACAGTTATGTAATGTCAATTAAGCCAAATGTTTCGAATAATGTTGGATTTTAAACGTATAATAAAGTATCCGTGCCAAGTTTTTGAAATGTAAATTTTTAAATTTAAGCATTGTCAAATCGAGGTTAATCGAGAACCGGAACCCTGCGATAAAATAAAAGTGTTGCAACTTCGTGTTCTGTTCGAACTGTAAACTCAATAAATCTACAATCGTGAAAGATCTTGCAGGAAGTTGCAGCACACAACCCGCTTACCGCCGAAGCCAACACGTAAACTATTCGGTCCCGGCTCCTGCCTTGGGGAGCAATAACCGGAAATTGACCGCAAAACTGAACAACTTACTTTCATCCCACCAAAACTAGTTTTAACTGTTTTGCAGTAGCATCTAAAACAAAATGGCCGTCGCCGGTACGAAGGCTTCTATATATTAGGAGTTATCTGCGAGGCGCGGATTAGCCTCGGTCAGGCGGCCGCCATTGCTTCTCCTTAGGGTCTCCATAAATAAGAATTAGTGTAAATGTTTAATGCTAGATCCCTTTCACTTATGGATTTGTCGCACGCGTTAACGCCGCTGCCCGCCGACTAGCGAGCATGGAAGGACGTGAGTAGCCCGCCCGGGTTGGTGCCATCGCATTGTATGCCAAGGTGGTCGAAGCGGCAATGAAATATTGTCCGTGTTTTTCATCCAGTTCAATGCAGAAGTGCTCATAAAGGGAAGGTCCTGGCATGGCACCTAATTCCGTCGGGAATGTGAAGTATGGGCTAATATCATAACGGTAGGTGTGTTGTATTAGCTATCCATGTCAGGTTGCAAAAAAGCTATGCTCCGGAATATTTTCGTCAAGAAAATCACTTTGAAAACCGCTATAAAAGCGGTTTTCGAGACTCAGAATTCCTGATTACTGATTACGGAATTCCAGGAATAGGCCTGCAGTAGTGAGAGAATTCTTTTTTGGATGTAAAAGTGGCTACGTCGCACAGAGGTTCCGATTACAAATCTGGTTGCCCAATAGGTATGATTTGTCATACTTCCTAAGTAACAAACAAATTGTTTTAAAAATAGGCCAAATACATGCACGGCTTGCACTCATAATTACTTTTGTGAATAAACATCTAGCCGGGCCATAACGGATCGGATAAAATCCAGTTTTTATTGCACGCCCTTCGTTCGGGAATCGCAGCCACCAGTCGCGCCAAACCTACCAGCTAATAAACACGTGTGCAGCAGTTTTGACGAGTCAACGAGCATGGCGAACTTAACAGATGGTATGTACTTGTATTTAAAGCATATTTCGTATTTTTATAAAATATCTAGCCTTGCTTTTTCAGTATCTTAGTGAAGTGAAAAAATAAACGAAATTTTAAATATTTTTCCACGTTTCACGGCTTGCCAAAACCAAAGTCCGTAAAAGTCTGCTTAAATTGTATACACATTGCATAGATTAGTTATTGGCAAGTTCATTTATGTATAATTTCCAGCCATATGTAACCATATTTTTTTTTTCAATATTTTTTTCAGAGTTGAAGGACGGGATCGTGCGGTTGGAACTTTTCGACGTTTGGCGGAATGAAGCAAACATTTCAAGAGTGGCTACAACTACATCGTCAAAAAATGGGTTTAGAAGACAGCAGTGCTCATATTCGTGAACAAGTGCGAGCAAAAAGTGATTATTTTAGCAAAATTCTTAAAATTAGGTGGAACAGGAGAAATTTTCAGAAATACTGCACTGATACTGCTAATTTATATGTACTGAAGTATAACTGGTACTACATGTCATAAAGTATGCATAAGCTCCTTATACACGGAGGATAATTAATTAAAGACCCTATCTTGCCAAGCGGCATTTTGTCTGAGGAAGCACAAGAAGCCCGTTAACTACAGAGAACACTACACACGGAAATGTAGTAGAGAAAAAACCATGGAAGACGTTATACACATGCTCCTAATTTCTGCGGATCCTCTGATAAGCAGTTTTCGGGGTAAAATCTAATAAAAAATGATTCACTTTCTCCGAAAGTACTCAACCTTGAGAACGCCTGTGAACGATGAAGAGGAAAATTCTGACGACGAAAATTAATTTAGCGCTTCTTTCTGATATTTGGTGTAAGATGTCTAAAATTTGTATTTTTTATTAATAAATGTATTTTTTAGTACTTTTATTTGGATTTTTCCATCACATTCAAAAATATTCCGGTACTAATTAAAAATATATATTCTTAAAGCACATACAAAGGTATATGACGACACATGCCACTATTAATGCACCTGTGTACTTCTTTGAAAAAAAATTAGACAATAAAATAGTTTTGTCCGGCCAGATTTGTTATCCGAACCAATGTGCGTCGCGCCGCGCCCCCATTAAAACGAGTCTCGGTTTCTACTCTCGTCCTTCCAAGGTCGCTGCCGCCGGCTGAGGGCGCGCGGGGCGGAGACGGCACGCGCGGCACGCTCTCCGCTTGACGATAAAATGCGTGGGTTTCAGCACCGTCTCAGGTTTGGGTAAATCGGCCCAAGTGAGAGATACGTGATAAGTTGTGTAGGCTCTCTTGGATGAAGTTTACTTTACATGAATGACTTTGCCAAGTTTTTGCTCTTGCAAACTTTATGACGAACTGGGGGTCCATTCAGAGCAAGAGTGAGTTCGAGTTCGGGAGTGAGTTAACCTAAAAATAGCTGGGAAATATATTATTATTTAAATAACGGAATCGTTATTTGTACTTCCAACGGATTTACGGGACAAACCAGATTTTTACCTAACTGTAATGATGTTCTAGAAGTGTGGAAACATTAACTATTTAAAAAAGTGAGTTGATATTTAGTGGCGAATTCGAACTCACTCATACTCTGAATGGACCCCCTGGTGCTGGACTAAAAGTCACGTAGATCTAAGGCCGCCTGAATCTCGAATGCGAGCTGCTTCATGTTTCGGAATCCATGTATAGCTGTAGGTTCCCTTTCCCTACCCGTCCGGGTTGTATGAAAATCTCATTGGATGAAAAGAAGGCCGCAGCGAAAACAAAATGTCCGTGTTTTCCATCTAGCTCAGTGTAGCCGTGCTTATAAAAGGGAGGTCCTCGCATTCCTTCGGGAATATGGTGTATGGGGCTAATATCGTAACGGTAGTTGTGTGGTATTAGCTATCCATGTCAGGTTGCATAAACAAAATAAAAACTTTAACTAGGAGATGTTTCCATTTGTTTCGCGGCCAAATGTTTATTTCTTGTCGGTGAGTGGTTTTGAAGATTAGGACGCTCTTGTTACCGAAATTTATCGGAGTGTCGGTCTGATTACACAAAGGCTTTTATTTGGTGGAATAAATATTGTCTGCGCGCAAATTTATTGTTACGTAATGGCTCGGGAGTTAATATCGCTAGACTCGCCAAATAACAGGGTTATACAAAAGAACAATAAAACCTTAAGTAACAATTATCGATTTCTTTCATGTTAGTTTCAATGTATGTATGTGCTATTCATCATTGATTATTTGGATATTCATAGATAGAAAGGAAGTTCTTCCTTTCTCTTCAGTGATGATATTCCAATCAGGTTTTACAGATAACATAGAGATATATGCATATAACAGGGCTCTTTAAGAAAAACACATCACAATTCTTAAAAAATCCAAGTGGACTTAATTGTATGCTTATTGCTTTAGAACTACTGGCAGCTTGTTGCTAAATAAAATGCTAATACTAAAATACGGTTTATATCCATACCAACCAAAGCCGTCGCAATTCAGAACGCTGTTTGCCCAAACCTTAAGCTCCGCTCTCGCACCATTATATATATATATATAAACAATGCACGCACTCTGAATATAAACACCATTAATATTCGTAAAAAAGTTCTTAAAACGTGGCTGAATTCGCTTGATTATGATAAAACCGAAAAACTTGATTGACTGCTAGTCAGTCTTGTTGGGGACCCACAAATCACCGCTGGCTTGGAGTCACTGAGCCACAGACGGTTTGTGGGGTCGCTCAGTCTGTTCTACAGGTACTACCATGGACGTTACTCTGTGGAACTTGCATCTCTCATTCCTCCCCATCCTACCTATACCCAGAGCACCCCCTTGTGGTTGAAATTAGGCTTTTGAGAACGAACCATTTCTCAAACTCATTTCTCTGCCGCTCCGCCGTGATATGGAACTGTCTACCGGCGGATGCGTTTCCTCATACCTATAACCTCAGAGTCTTCAAGCGTTATTTGAATAAGCTCGATGGCGCAGCCATAGTCCGCAAATCCGCTGGCATGGCGCCTCGCTGAGCGTGATTTCGCGAGACGAGGTGTCTTTGGAATTTCTGAGCACCTTTAGTCCTTAACACAGCCTTCCATATCGGTTTTTCATTTTTCCTTTTTGTTGATTTTAGATTTAATCTGTTTTTTTTATTTCTCAATTAAATTTAAATTTTGGATATTAGTGCAAACATTATTACTTTAATTATTTTCATTAATATTTTTATTAGCTTTATCTGATATTATTTCTTTTAAAGCACAAAAGAATTAAAAAAAACTTAAAAATTACCTCTGCAAGGCAGATTTTATCTAGTGCAGGGATCCTAAGATTTAAAGCGTGCATATTCAAATGTTTTAATAAGTACATTTTGTATTTGATTTTTTGTATATATGTAGCTTAAACCCTAAATTTTAAGCTACATAAAATCACTGAAGAAGTTTTTTATCAGCCAATCTGAGGAAAACAAACGTATTTTTTTTACCTTTGTGGAGACGCCGGCATCTACGAATTTTAATTCAAAGGCAAGTATGTGATTCATCATATAGTGTATTGGCAAATACTAATATAAATGTTACTTGGCTTCTAGTTTAGAGCCAACCAACCATTAATTTTATAGCCAATTGATAGGTAGCGTCTGGTCAAAATGTTTTCTTTGAAGTTCTGTAAATCTCCGTTATTTAGAACAGCTTTCTGGGATAATCAATTCGGGTGGTATCTCTCCACCTGCTGAAACCCTGTCCTTTGAAAACTTCGCTCTCCTCCAAGTCCTCCAAAAGCTCAAAAAGTCGACAAGGCATCGTATATTTTTTACTCTAGTATCAAACACAACAATTTGTTTTCTCGAAATTTCAGGTTAGCTGAAAAGATGGAGGAATTTGTGGGATTTAAAATTCGCGGTATTCCCGGGACGACTGAAGGCAACGTACGACTTCGCTATTGGATTACCTCTCTTCCTCTCTTCACCGCCTCGTCACTCTTCAGCTAAGAGTTTTTCTAAGACGTACCGTGGTTAGAATCTATCCTGAAATATAAAACAGAGCTTCAGTCTTGGAGGCATTTGAACCCCGCAAACTATGTGTGTGTGAAGCAAATAAAAACCTAATTGTTTTTCCCTATTTTTAAGTTGGGATCGCTTACTGAAACTAATGCCACAGAAGTATCTGTACTGTTCAAACAACCACTATATTGAGACCAAATAATTGAAATTGGGCTTCTTTACACTGTCTTCACATTAATTGTAAGTTAAATCAATTGCGTGCATCTTCAAAATATATATCATAGCGATCGAATGGCCGCCGCCATCTGCGTAGAGTTATCGTGTGGTGTACGTTTAGAAAAAATATAGACTTCGAATGTTCGTGAATGTCAGAAATTAGGACGCTTAATTATGAATATTATTTTAAATTAAATACCTAAAGTTTGTACTTGCATGTAGTCTTGTGAGTGATGATTGGATCTGGTATCTGAACCATATCCTTTTCAGAAGCCTAAGTCCGCTTTTAGATAATTCCACTTTCGAGCGTTATCATTATGAGATAACCCTGTAATCACACAAACTTGTATCAAAATGTTGTGTTATCTCATAACGATAACGCTCGAAAGGGGAGTTATCTATTAAAGGACTTAGGCTTCAGAGCCCTTAGTCTGATTTGTCACTTAAATTTGCGACTAACGTTTAAACATTTTCTGAGAACTGAAGAACGCGCTCATTGGGCGATAAGCGAACTAAAATTTGCGAGTCCCGAGTTTGATTTGACCATGCACATCGTCGCATACGTTGACGTTGCCGTTTACGCCGAATCCTCGTACAAATCGGTGATCCGAGTTTGATTTTGACAGGTTGAAGAAGTAAAACCACAAAATAAGGAGTAAAACTGAACCGAAAAAAAAAAGAACTGGTTTTTACGTAACTTCGAAGTTCCGTGAACGACAATTTAGGTTAGAACTCGAAATGCCCATTCTCACTTCAAATCACCTCTCTCCATTATTATTCAGCCTCTTTCAAACTCCCTCTCTCACTAGTAATATAAAAAATTATGATTGACATCAACAATATTTCTGACATTATTTATCGTAAGATTTTAAAAATAATCTGGTAATAGTATTGTCTTAATGACGCAATAAAAACCGGCTAAGTGCGAGTCGGACTCGCACACGAAGGGTTCCGTACCATCGTACAAGATTTAACACAAAAAAGTAACGTTTTTTGTATGGGGCCCCCTTTAATTTTAAATATTTTACCGGAGCGAATCCGGCTAATAATCTCAGCTACAGTGTACAAATAAAACAGTATTTACAATAAAAAGACGAGAACAATAACACAGAAAAAAATAACTGGTAGCGAATTTTCTCGGTCCTTAATTTACTTTATGAACTTTTAATGAGTCCTAAGCTTCGAAACTTTCGTAAATAATTTAATTTCAGACTAATTTTAATTATGTTGGTATATCGTTTGTGTTCTTACGCTTTTTCTCTTCCGGAATAACTTTTTCCTCACGAAAATTCAATTAGAAAAACGGGCTCGCAATTCATCGCCGTCTCTACATTTTTGAAGTTTTACGCTCAGCAAGTTTGAATAAATTAGGGCTTCCGGAGTTTGTGATTAGAACTGGCGAGCGGTACGAGATTAATTTTAGTGTAACAATTTTGCTTCATTCACAAATATATAGCAAGGGTACTATATAAGGGTAATTTATTGATCGGTCCGGAGCATAGCGCTCCATTGTATCGAAGACGACAGGATCGCATCCCATAGTGTGTGTCCCTTGCTATGGAATCCGTTGCTCAAAAGGAAAGAACCGGCTAAGTGCGAGTCGGACTCGCACACGAAGGGTTCCGTACCATCGTACAAGATTTAACACAAAAAAAGGTTTTTTGTATGGGGCGTCCCCTTAATTATTTAATCTTTTTTTATTTTGCCTATTGGTTGTTATAGCGGCAAAATAAATACACACTATGTGAAAATTTCGGCTGCCTACCTATTACGGATCATGAGATATAGCCCTGTGACAGACGGACGAACGGACGGACGGACGAATGGACAGACGAACACCGGAGGCTTAGTAATAGAATTCCGGTTAGCACCCTTTCGGTACGGAACCCTAAAAAAGGCAACCCTTACAGGATCACTTTGCTGTCCGTTGTCCTTTTTCACAGGAACGCGTAGAAATTAGTACATAGTATATTTAAGGTGGCCCATCCCGCTCAACCCCCCCCCCCCACCAAAAGGGGAAACAAGATCACGCGCATATTTCTTGTCAGAGATCCAAAATTTTGCTCAAAATAGCTTTATTTGATCGAACTAGATGTCTGATAACCGTTGGCATTGTAAAATTGTGTTAAAAGTTATAAGGTCCGAAAGTTCGAATTTTTCGCGCGCTTCATACAATAAATTTGGAGGTGGATTACGCAATGATAAAGTAAGAATATCTTAAAAAGATTAGTCATCAGACATAGCTTTTTTAATCAAGATTTATGATCTATTTGGTTTTTGTTAGTTTATTGATTACAGCGGTCGTGGTTTACTTTTAGCTATAAGTCGTTTTGTAATTGAAATTTTCGTAAATCTTACCAAATCATACACTATGCAAATTGTCTCTAAACAAACGCCATAAAATAATACGGCCATTTGTGTCGCATATTGTAACAATCGCAAATAAATATAAATCTATAGGGTTCTTCCCTTTGCCCTAGAGTCAATAAATTCGGCAAGAAGCAAGGTCTCACGGCACAAAAGGAAAAACACGATAATCATTAATGATTTGTAGTAAAGGCGATCTTTCCCGCTCAACTCCCCATACAAACGTAGAAAGAATATCATGCGCATATTTCTTGTCAGAGATTCAAAATAGCTTTATTTGCTCGAACTATGTAGATGTCTGATGATCATTGGTATTGTAAAATATTGTCTGATTTCTAAGTTATAAGGTCCGACAGTTCGAAATTTTCTCGCTTTTTATGCAATATTTTGGAGGTGGATTACTCAACCCACCTTTCAGAATTTTCGTAAATCTTACCAAATCAAACACTATGCGCATTGTCTGCTTTGTGGACATGTTGCATCCTCCTCATCACGGAGCTTGTCGTTTTATTTGAAATGGAGAAGGAGAAGGCAATAGCACGGTTTTGTACAGTGCCCGCGAATGACTTAAGCCTGGTCTTCACCAAGTACTGATTTTAATTCGACATTTAAAGGACCTTTATTACCAAAGTGCTGATTATCTTTTACTGATTTTGATTGCAATCTGCAAAGAAAGGCACTTAATTTGTGACGATTAAGCCAATCGGCAGTTGGTGAAAAAGGCCCTAAACGCCCTAAACCAAATAAATGGTTTCTTGCTGTGGACTAACTACGTAGAAATTTGTACGGAACCCTCAATGCGCGAGTCAGAATCGCACATGTCCAATTTATTTTCATCCGAGTTGAAAATGTGCATTTTCATCGTGGAAGCTGGTCACTCTAAGAATCTGCATGCATAAAGTTCCGGTCTGCAGAGACGGGAACTTCATGTATTCCGAACTAGTTACTTAATAGGTGATAGGTTACAAAAGCTACCGAAAGCAGCTAAGACACTTTATACAAATATAAATAATAATCAAACAACAATTCTTAACTAAAGCTAAATTGCTATAAAAGGCGTATTAGAGATATAAATATGTAGTGATTTATTTACACATCAATACATAACAGAGTTTAATTATTCATGAAATGAAAATACAAAATTACCATTTATCAACAACAACACTACGGTAGAAGCGATGTTACCAGATCATACATTTTGATGCTGAATATGAATTGGATTAGTTTATTGATTCACAAATATTTTTGGTTTCATCATCAGAAGATATTTTATTTACCTATTGCATTCAATCAGTGTTTAAACTATTGATCAAACTCAATCGTGTATAATATAGTGGAAATATATTATTGGATTAAGTTGTTATATTTTTATGTAACAATGTATTGTATAAATACCCAAATAAGATAATTAAATTAATACATCTGTATTCAGGCCAAGTGCGAGTGGGACCTGACCTTCCGCAAAATTTAAAGACCCGAATATATGACCAGTGCGTCCTCCTGGTTATGACGTACGGATGTGAAACGTGGACGGTGAAAGGTTGAAAGTTGCCCAGCGAGCAATGGAGCGAGCCATGCTGGGAATATCGCTACGGGATATAGTGCGTAACGAGGCAATCCGCCGACGTACCAAAGTAGTCGATATTGGACACCGGGTGGCTAAGCTAACATGACAGTGGGCTGGTCACGTCCGCCGAAGAGACGACGACCGTTGGAGTAACCGTGTCCTACACTGGCGGCAGTGGACAGGCTAACGGAGTGTAGGAAGACCACCCGCCAGGTGGGAAGACGACATCAAGTGCGTCGGCGGAAAGCAGTGGTTCCGTACCGCTGAGGGCCGGGAGGACTGGAGAAGGATTGGAGAGGCATACGCAGTGGACGCAAACACGCTGCCTGACTGACTGACTGACTGCGAGTGGGAATCAAGATTTAAGGTGTCCCTTCTCGGCGGCACGAACTCATTCGTGGGCACAGTACAAAACCGTGCTATCGCGCTCTGGGACCTTCTATGTTTCAAAGAAAAAGACAGGCTCCGTGATGAGGATGATGCAAACTGTCCATACAGCAGAAAATGCGCATAGTGTTTGATTTGGTAAGGTTTGCGAAAATTTTAATTACAAAACGACTTCTAGCTAAAAGTAAACCACGACCGCTGTAGTCGAAAATCTGACAAATACTAAATTGATTATACATTTTCATGAAACACGCTATGTCTGATGACTATTTTTTTTAATTTATAGATTTTATCGTTGAGTAATTCATCTCCAAAGTTATTGTATAAAACACGCGAAAAATTCGAACTTTCAGACCTTATAACTTAGAAACCAAACACACACGTACAATGCCAATGATCATCAGACATTTAGTTTGATGAAATAAAGCTATTTTGAGCAAAATTTTGAATCTCTGACAAGAAATATGGGCGTGATCTTCTTCTTCTTTAACACAAAAAAACATATTTTTTTATATATTTTTTAATTGACCTATTTGTTATTATAGCGGCAAAATAAATACAAACTTTGTCAACATTTCAGCTGCCTACCTATTACGGTTTATGAGATAAAGCTCTGTGAGAGACAGACGAACAAACGGATGAACGGACGGACGGACGGATGAACGTATGGTCGGATAGGGGATGCTTAGTAATCGGGTTCCGTTGGCACCCTTTGGTTGCGGAACCCTAAAAAACGTGTCAGAAATCGAAATGTCCGAAGAATATGTCACATCGCTCCTGATAATAAAATAAATTCGGTGGAAGCGCTACAAGTTTTCGAATCAAACTGCCCGCGGCTCCATGATAACCTATTGTTGCGACAAAAACTTCCTAAATGGTATCTTCTGTTGCGCGAGATTGTGGGCGGCACGGAAGTTTTGTCACTTCTGCCCATCGAAGGAGGAAGCAAGGCAGTGGCGACTGAAACGATAGCGGCAGCGGAGCCACGTATTACTGATAATCCCATAGACCTAGCAAAGCGCGCTGTGCTTAAAAGACAAACAAATGTGGGAGTGAGACGTCAATTCAAGTACAACTACCGCGAGTTAGAGGGAGATGCCCGATGAGACAACTTCTACAATCGTTATCAATAGTTGCCACTCACGATATTTCTTGCTCGATGAGTGTGCCTGCTGAGTTCGGCGTGGTTCGGCATAGGTGGACAAAGAAATATAAAAGATTTGTTACTTTATGAGTTATTGAACACAAATTCAATCGATAAGGATAGGCTGGATCGAGGGCTGGATCAATAGGAAAATGAGAAAATTGCCCAAACCGAGCTTTATGTGACATTTAGATACATATGTACCTATTTACAAACCAAATGTTACGACGTAGTTAGTATCTGGGGATAGCATTTACCTGCTTTAATAAAGTTATGTCAATAACATTTTGTGTGAAAAGATATGGCTGTAGAGGAAGCGAAAGAAGTAAGTGATCGTCCCGTCTGGCGCTCTATCATTTATGTGTACGTTTTTAAATTTTATTGTTTTTTCTTTATCGTAAAAGACGACTTTGGGATTCGTCATTCGTGTTCGGATTCCTATTAAAACTCTTCGTACACTTTCTAACTTATTGTTTAAGTTGACAATTTTTCGATCGATGCAATGGGCATAAAAAAAATGCTCGAATGAAAATTGCCCGTGTTCAGTTTCAAGCTATGAATTATAAGGAATATTCTGGCATGGCACCTAGGTCCCATGAAACGTTAGGGGGGACTTGACTGGCATACCAGAAGTCTGGGTTCAAATCCTCGCCCCATGCACCACTTTCTTTCTCTTTCTGAGTTGGATAAGTGCATTTCGTCACTAATGCGAGCTGCTCCATG
This sequence comes from Incurvaria masculella, assembly GCA_946894095.1. Lineage (NCBI taxonomy): Eukaryota > Metazoa > Arthropoda > Insecta > Lepidoptera > Incurvariidae > Incurvaria > Incurvaria masculella. Next base: position 17,065,471 of record OX335648.2, on the reverse strand, counting down.
GTCCGGGTTAGATAGGTTCCCATCGCCCCTCCCAGGTGGAAGGGTTCAAGCCCGCCCGGGTTGGTACCATCGCATTGGATAAAATGATGGTCAAAGCCGCAATGAAAAATTGTCCTGGTTACCATCCAGTTCAGTTTAGCCGTGCTCATAAAGGGAAGATCCTGGCATGGCACCTGATTTCTTCGGGAAGGCGGTGTATTGGAGTAATATCATAACGGTAATGGTATGCCATCCATGTCAGATTGCATAAAAAAAAATTACCACAGCTGTTTGGCTTTATCGTTAAGTACCATATTGTAAGGTACCAAAATGGTTATGTCATGGAAGATATTGTTTTTGAAGGAAAATAAAAGAACGCCAGTAATCTGCGGAACTGTCGCGACGAAGAGGGCGAGTGCGGGGGCGGTCATGCCGGAGGGGGTGGGGGGGGGGGAGGTAGCTCACGTGGCGCAGCGTGTAATTACTTTTTCAACGGCGTTAAAACTTTTTTAATTGGAAGAGCTTACGGTTGCTGGAATTTTCCGATAGCGCCGGAAACATTTTTAATGTTTAGTTCAAACTTTTTTGTATGCACCGCCCTGCTAGTGTTTGCCTGCCGTTCGTCACAGTGGTGATCACGTGCAAATTGTTACGTTATTTCTAACGCGCTCGAAAGGAATTGTGCTACGAATAAAAATGTTTATTCATCGAGTCGAAGCGTACGCCTAACTGGGTAGCCGTGTCGGCAGTATCCCCCGGACCGCAAATAGGCATCGCGACGGACAGGTGTTCGACAGAAGCGGTACAAAATCTATAATCCAATTTAGGGCGGACGAGTCGCCCGGGCGGCGGTTGGGCGTGGGGGGGCTGGTGGCGCGGGGGAGGGGGGGGGGGGGGCTCGGCGACGAAACAGAGCTTTGTTCGCAAGACGACGATGGAAAAGTTGAGTTGACAATCAACCGCATTATTGAAACGTTTCCGATATTTAATAACAACAAAAAACCGGCCAAGTGCGAGTCGGACTCGCACACGAAGGGTTTCGTACCATTGAACAAGATTTAACATAAAAAACACCTCCATTAAACTTTGTACATTATTTGGGGGAACGGCAGAACGTCTAATATGCAGATCGTATAATGTCATATTTTAACAAAATTTTAAAACCATGCACAACGTATAATCGGCAGATCGTATAATCTTATACGTAGTGCATGAAGAAGTTTAAAAAATAAAATTACTTATTTCTCCATGCATAACGTATAATAGTCACAACGTATAATATTATGATCTTTATTTAACAAAAAAAGAAAACCATGCATATCATATAATCCAAAAACTTTTCATACGATAAGCGCCCTTATGAATATACTTTTAAAGCGTATACTCACACGCGACTTTTCGACCGACTCAATTAGCGTTGTAGCAAATTGTTACTCTTCAACAAATATCGATTCGTAGCAATTTAAGCCTTAAATGTATCGTTATTAGGGCGCTCTATGCAGTGCTTCTTGGCATATTATACGTTCTGCATGGTTTTCTTTTTTTGTGAATTCATGTTAGGAATATTATACGTTGTGACTATTAGACGTTCTGCATGATGCAAAGAGTTGATTTTATTTTTAAACTCATGCACAACGTATAACATTATACGTTTTGACTATTATACGATATGCATGGTTTTAATTTTTTGGAAAAAAATAAGATTATACGTTGTGAATATTATACGTAGTGAATACGACTCCATTATTTTTACCTATTTGTTGTAGCAAAATAAATATACTCTGTAAAAATTGCTGCGTACCTATTACGGTTCATGAGATACATACATACCTGTGACAGACGGACGGATGGACGGGTTCCGTTGGCACCCTTAGGGTACGGAACCCTAAAAACAACAGTTTAAGGAGGATAAAGACTCAGGATGTTGACATAGTAAGCAAGAGTCAAAGTGGCGTGCATGGAAAATGCTGTCTTTATTACTTCCTACGCTAAAATGAAATTAAAAACAAAAAAAAGGTAGAGCCTTTACATTAGTTTCATATTAAAACGATGAGCGGTTCTTTACAATATTTGTAGAATAATAAAGAACAATCTATAAAGATAGGTTTCTAGTTTTAAGATTGAAGTAAGATATAATTTTCATACAGATCTTTTAATCTTTATGAATAACTTGACAATTTTTTTTAAATCGATGGCGTTTCGCGTTTTGAGTCCTGCTTAAGATTTTTATACATTTTTACAGTTCTTTACAATTAAAGTAAATATACCTTTTCGTGTCTGCATAGTATTTCGTTCATGTTTAGTCAGTGGAACGCAATGTGGCTCCAATCTACACATACCGCGAAGGTGGACCTGACAGTGTCCACGGCTAGCCAGCTACACGGCGCTACGTGTCGCGTCACGTGAGCGCGTCACACGTCACGCGGGAGTGTGACCCGGGTGTGTGGTGGGGTGTGACGGGGTGAGGTGGGGGATGGCGGCTCAAATGACGCAGGATCAAAGGGCGGTGGAGGGCGCGCTGGCGGATGTTTATTCGGTGCTTCCCCGCGCGCGTCCGCCGCCGCTTTATTATTTCTATTCATTGCGAGGGGATTAACGGCGCATCCAGACTTGGGCCTTTTCAGTTTCATCCACGAGCGCCTAGTCGGTGTGTATTCCGTGGCAGCGTAATATTATTTTGATTTGTAGGGAGGGAAATGAATTCGGCCTATTAGCACGGTAGATATATAGCTGTGCGACCGGGGTCGCAGCAGTAGCTCAACTTGGGCAATTTTTGAGATAAATACCTTCCCTCCATCAAGTGTTTGGGTTGTCATCAGGACTTTGTACGGAGTTAAGCTACTTGATGTAATTATATATATGTTCTATGCTATTAGTCCAGTCAGTTAAGGGCTTAGGCTAGGCACGGTGAATTGCTCGGGCTTCGAAACTTTGCAGGTTCAACCGGTACCGAAATAGGGCCACCCAAAGAATCCCTCAAACTTTCGGAAGATTGCGATAACTTCCTATTTATATGTAATGGTATGGAGCGCCTCATCGGCTCGCAGTTCCTAACTTACTTAGAAGTGAATAAACTTCAAGAAGATAAGCAATACGGTTTCCGAAAAGCACGGTCAGTAGGAAATCTTCAAGTGTCGCAACACATTGCTTTGTTTGATCGATATAATATAATTCCAGAGTACTATATGGAATTTTGTACACTTCTGGAGACTCACTGAGCGTAAAGGCATTTATTGGTGTAAAAACCGCATCAATCTGAAGTATTTTCAGTGTCCACCCAATTATGTCTGTTACTCTCTTTACATATGGCAAGAATGCCTTTCCTCTTTCTGCGCGTTGGATAGGTGGTGTCTTTCTTCTTATCGTACTATTTTTGCGGATATTGTACCAATTTTCCCGAAGTACCCTGTCCAGTCCACAGTCTCCATTTCGGTCACGACATGATCCTTGTCACACAACCGTTGTGCTCTGAGTCTTAATGCTCTGGCGACCGAATCCAAATGCACCGGAGCATGGTGAGAAGAAGCATGCAGGTAGCGATTGGTTTGTGAAAACCGTGTGGCTTAGGGTTCCATTAAATCGTGTATAACGACCGCGATAAACTAAAAGGGTTTTTAAATTACGTTCATATCCAGTTTCAGTTTCAATTTCAAATTTATTTGGGAGTTGGTGAAAATTTATGTTACAGGTTACATACTTACATACAGGTCAAACTAATAAAAGCGTGTTAAAAAGTAAAATTCTTATGGACTGATGTTTTTGCCTACGATAGCATTAGTTCTCTTATATCAAAAATATCCTTCACCCTCCACAGAATAAGTAATATCTCAACACTCATTATTAGATATTCTGTTATGTATGTCACTTTCAGGTACAGTTTCAGAAACAATAATATGGATGAATGAGGGCGCTCCATCCCCACATATGGCCACCCCGTATACTGTGACTGAAAGAGTTTGAAACTTTTATTTTATTTTTAGTAGTCATATTTTAATTTAATTTAAAAAAAGTAAAATATGACTACTAAAAATATATATCTTTCTGTAGTATCGTATACCAAATTCTAATTTCATCTTTAAGAAATAAATAAATTACCTCAACGTACCTAATACCTACTCAAACCCGACAAAACTTGAAAATGCTAGTTAAATTAAAGGTATTTTTTACATTTTTATACAGCAATGTGTATATATTATATGTTTAATATTATTAAATAACATATTTTTTTACATACTAGAGCATATGGTCTAATAGAAAAACACTCGATACAAAGCGCTGGCAGCTGCAAATAAATAAAGTCGGCCGGCGTAGCACTTAACAAATCCATATTGATCCAACAAATAGGACGACTGGTTGCGACTTCCCATTGCATTTTAGATGGTAAATGGGCATTTCCGATGAATTAATACACTATTTCGTATTGAAAATATAATATCAGTAAAATCAGCAGTTTTCTGAAACGTATTGTCAATCGAGGACGATAAGAAAAAAAAATTAAATCATACATCCTAACATTTTTGTTCATTTTGAAGTAGTCAAATGACTAAATAAATATCATTCTTTAAAATCTAAAAAGTATTAAGAATAATTATAGTTGTAGTTCCTACCCGCTTGATAGCAAATTTCTGGTGTTGCCGTCTATAAATAATTTAATTTCACCTGTCACCGCCTCAGATTATTTTTTGCCAAACTGTACGGAAGTTAACAATCAACTATATACACTGGAAAGATAAATAATTTCTCAGTCCCTTTTACTCTATGGTTAACGTCAATATGACATAATGAAATCTCGAATTTCTCTGTATTTCCGGTGGAAAGGTTTCAGAGTTAATGTCCGTTCTTATTAACGATATTTTCAACAACAGAATAAATCATTGAACAGTTTTTTTATGGAGTTAGATATTCAATGTAATTTAATTATTTTATTTGACACTAGCAGCCCGTCTTGGCTTTGCACAGGCATAATATCATTTAAAAAAATATTATTTTGACACAATGATGCACAAATAAACCCTTTTTACGTAGAGTTCCTACATTGAAATATTTGAAATATAAAAAAAAAATAGATATTACTACTAGATGATTATTAGATACACGCTCCCACCTCCCCGGCAGGCCGGTACCGCCGCAAACGCTACGTCGCGCAATTTTTAAATCTGTAATGTCTTCGAAAATATTCAGTTAAATCATATGCTATATAGATCTATATTAAATCAACAATATATTTAAAGTATTTAATTGGATAAGGATTAATGCTGCATTGGTTAAAATTGCTTTGAAAATTTGCCATTATTTGTCGCAAAAAGTAAATGACAAAAAAATAATTATTGTGGGATATCCATAAGAGATAGACATATACCATCGCGTTTTCTGTAGACCTTTTCAAGGGACTCCGCGATGGTATATGTCTATCTCAACAATATTTAGTACATTATTTTGATACATCTTTCAGGGTTCAGCCTGCGTTTGCAATGTAAGCGGAAAAAATGTAATTTTTTACGACATCACATTGGAAACCTCAAAAATAACAGTATTTATCCACTATTCAATGGATGTTATTATACATATAAACCTTCCTCTTCAATCACTCTATCTATTAAAAAAAACCGCATCAAAATCCGTATACATGGGGATATAGGGATATAGGGACAGAGAAAGCGACTTTGTTTTATACTATTTAGTGATTAATTACGATAAAATATTACAGAATAACATTTCTCCAATATTATATAACCTTCTTAGAATTGTTGCGAAGTTATTTATTAGCTCTATATGCCAAAATTGTCTTTATTCGAATCACAAAATCATAAGCTAAAATGTTAACTGCTTATTCTTTGACCTCATTAATTATTAACGTGCTGACATAATATTGTGCTTTAATTTCAGAGTTTATGTAACTATTTGGTTCTAGTCGGTAAATAATTGTAGTGCTTTATCTGTTTTACCGCATTTCGTATATAAACACAAATGCTGGACGTAGATAAAACAATTTAAACTAGAATAGACCCTACTAGGAGCATACCCGGCCGAGTTCAATTTAATGCGGGAAATCCGTTAGCGCCTGTAACTCAATTAAGGCGGCACTGCGCAGGTCTAATGCGCGCTACGGAATTCCCGTGCTTGCAACGAAACAAGTCTACCCCCGCAGCGCTGCAGCGGCGGCGCGGAGTCATAATACTTGCAATAACAGTTTACCTCTACTGTAAGCTATTCAATATTACCGCCGCTGGCTAGAACTGGCTACTACGCTGCCACAGGTTGAACAGTTGATGGACGACCACGCTACATCGGGTACGGAGTCTTGTCACTTGGGTGAATTAGCCAGATATACTTTTATGACTCGTCAGCACAACCACCATGCAACGTATTGGACAGTAAGATCACACAAAATGTTTAAATCACCAAACTTCACAGTCACTGCTGAATGCGGCAATTGCTAATATGGTAAAAGTGAAATCAGCAGCGTATAAAATGTTCTCGCTCGCCTGATACTGTCAGTTACCGACATAGAAAATGAGTTAGTGTGGAAAAACTTAAGAAAAAATACAAAATCAATTGCGAAAACATGTAAATAACAGAAAATTTCAACATCAAACTATCAACACCTTTTGAGCGGCTCGTAACTTAGTGGCGTAGGTTCCTTGAATTCCAGAGGTTCAAATCCTCGCCCGGTCATGCATCACTTTATTTCTCTTTTCAAGTTAGGTAAGTCCATTCCGTCACGAATCCGAGCTGTTCGATAGTTCGGAATCACCTAATTACGTTGAGATTGTAAAGTGATGGGCATCCATGAATGTTGACCAATTATATAAAAAATATGCAAAATTCTGTATGAGTCAAAAAAGAATAGAATCATCTTCTGCGTGCACAAACAGTTGGCACACCTTATTAGGAGAGGGTATAGACCAATTTCGGAATAAATACTGTCGAACATTCACACTTGTGAAACTATGCCAGTACGTATGTGTACTCTGGTGCCAAGCATCTCGACCGCCACCGCCGCATGTACGTAACAATCGGCTTAATGTTTATCGTTCTCTCAACGTTTGTATAAGACTTGAAAGGAAATGTGTCTATCGTGAGATGTGTTGAGATGGAAACTGTGTGGTCCCATTTCATTAATAAACCAGGACATCTCTGTCTTGAAACAGAAGGATCCTTGAAAGGAGGATCTATTCTTGATCTTTTTGTTCTATTGTGTACTTTTTGGTTTTAGCTGAAAGTGGTAGTTTATTGAGAATTAGAAAACTTACAAAACGTTATGATTATGTTGCATATGTAAGCGCGCCTTTGGCTTCCGATCTAACGCATCGCATCGCCCGCCCGCGCTATCACTTCGTGTTCGCTTAACCTTATTTCTGATTGTTTGCTTACCTCCTAAGAATTGTAGCTTGATGTGTCCTAACCTAACCTAAAATCTTCCTCAAGCGTTAGGCTATCAAATAGAATATTTTTTCACATCAGAGTAGTAGTTTAATGTGTGAAACATACATTGAACCGAAATAGACTCGGAAGATAAAGTAGAAAAAATATAGTTTCTGTTGTCTTTAACTCTCCAGTTTAGTGCTCGTTCGCACCCACACTGCAGTACATTATAAATATTTTTTACGCTCAATGTAGGCACGATTTCCTTGCAGCAAAAGTCTTGCAGCCTCCACTCTTTCTGACGAGCGCCGCCCGCCCTGCCGCCGCTCCGCCGCCGCCCAGCCGCCGCGCCGCCGCCACTGCCGCCCAGGACGTGTATTCTTGGCATTCAGTCATTGCGGATTCAGTAGAGTTAACAGAAGAAGAATTTACTTTGACATTACTGTTAACTCTACTGAATCCGCAATGACTGAATGCCAAGAATACATGCCCAGACCTCGCGCAGCCACCGCCCAGCCCTCGCGCCCGCCGCCGCTGCTCAGCCCCCGCACCGCGCCGCCGCCGCCGCTCAGCTCCCCCACCGCCGCCCTCGCATAGCCCTCGCGCCGCCGCCTCCGCCGTCGCTTTAGGAAGCGCATTACCCGCGAACCCCAAATTTCCCACGGGGTCACGAGCGCGCACGCCTCCATCCGTTACTGCGAGAGTTGCACCGCGCTGAGCGCCTTTATACTTGCATTACTGCATTCTGGATTTAAATTGCTCAAATAATGCTTAGGAACAAAATGAAAAAGCGATATGTGCAATCGAGAACGTTTAAAAATGAATGAACGGAGATGTTAATAAGTTCAATATGAAGCTTTAAATAAAAACATCAATTCATATTAGACTGGGAGGTCGCGACAAAAATGGTAACGATAACGTAAATGGCTGAAACTGGGTTCACGGGATAAAGTACAACCCTCTGAAGCTAAATGTGTCAGTCTGCCTGTTCCAAGTGGTTGCGTTACGTAGATAAGGCGCCTGAAAAAGTAGTTATGATGACAAAAAATACATATGATAAGTTGAATGGATGCAAATGACGAAGCATGAAAGTATCAATACATACTTGCTTAGCAATACAAAAACGTGACAAATCTTTGGTTGCATTTAGTATTTATAGGCGATTTAGGTTACAGATATAACTTTAGGTATATTTAAGTATTTAATTAAGTAACCGTCTGGTTATTGTTGTATAATTAATATGTATCAATGTTTCCAGATAATCAGTATATTCATCGGCAGGTACATACCAGCATCTATTTTATATAGCCAATCTAGAAAACGCAACCACTTGGCACGGGCAGACCGACATATTTAGCATCAGAGGGTTGGTCTCTAACATGTAAACCCAGATTCAGCCATTTACCTTATCGTGACCAAAAATGTCGTGACCTCCCGGAATATATTCATTTAATCGTTTATTTTCCTCCATTAGGTGTGGGCACACTTTTGAATTCTTAATTTTTGAAAGACTCGACAAGAAGCAACGCCGGGAGTTAAAATAATGAAGTGGAACATAGAACCTCCTCCTTTTGTGAAGTTGGCTAAAATATCATCTGTATTCTTATAGCCAAAAAAATTCGACAACCTACAAAAAACCCGTCAAGTGCGAGTCAGGCTCGCACACGAATGGTTTCGTACCAAATCACGTTTCTTGTATGGTATTTTTTATTAATCTGTTTTTTATTTTCATTTGTTGTTGTAACGACAACAGAAATACATACTTTTTGAAAATTTCAGCTGTCTACCTATTACGGTTCATGAGATACAGCCCTGTGACAGACAGACAGACGAACGTACGGAGGGACAGAACGGGATTAGTAATAGGATTCCATTTGGCACCCTTTGCGTACGGACCCCAAAAAAAAGTAGATAGTTTAGTATTGCTTGAAAATTTGCATAACCCGTTCTATTTTCTTCACATGAATGTATGCCACAAACTACAATTTTACGTTACAGCGAATCGCGCACGTAGTCGACATTACAAGGCATGTATATCGACGATTACAATGGCTCGTTGTATGACGTGTGCGTATCGCAAACGCTCGGCACGCGTCTCCAATCCATTTTGTTGTAACGTTCTTGCGTATAATGATATTAGTTATTATTAATAGATATCAGTTTGCATTCCTGAAAAAGCAAGATATTATTCCGGGCTAAATGATGCGCCTGCATTGAATTATTGGAAAATAAGAACCAATACTTTTATTATTCATCGGAAAATATTAAATAACATTTGTTGTATCTAACATGCCACCTCTTTACTAACAAGGGTTATCTCAACCATAAATTATGTTCGCACATTTAGATCTCATATGAATTAAAAAAGGTGCATTCTATGAAAGTAACGGCTAGTTCCCTTCACCTACTAGTTGGTAGGGTTAAACCCGCCCGGGTTGGTAACATCGCATTGGTTGAAAAAATGGTCAAAACGGCAATACAAAACTGTCCGTGTTTTCCATTTAGTTCAATGTAGCCGTGCTCATAAAGATGAGGTCCTGGCATGGCACCTAAGTAATTAGTACGGTGTGTATGTGGTATTAGCCATCCATGTCCAGCTACATAAAATCGTGGGTTACAGTGGCCTCTTGGTTTCCGTGAAATCTATTGAGTGTTCAAGTCTCGTCAAATGATATGCACATATAGCCTACATCCATAAAGCAAGAGATCCGACGGTCGCGGCACGGCGGCACGGCGGGGAGGGGCGGCGGCACCGCGGCGCGGTTGGATCATTAGGAGCGGCCGGTCCGGCTGTCTGCGCCGCCGTTGAGGACGCGACAAAAAGTTTGCCCTCGCAGACAGGGGATGACGAAGAGACGTGAGGCGTATGGAAAGTTGAAGATTGCGCCCTTCGAATATTTATTTCTGTAAGTGGTAGTTGAACGTATATAATCGATATAGGACATCGTAAAATATAGTGAGACGAAGCCTACATAGTTGCAAAAGATGTCGAATATAATGTACTTTTATCCAACGAGTATTCGCCCGTGAAGCAATAACACGGTAACTTATTGGAAATTATGGACATTGGAAAAAGGTATTAAAAATAATGTAGGTACTAGCTTAAGTTAAGGTTCAACTAACCAGACGTCTGCCAATCCAGCTACTTCCTCTATGAGTTCTGACCATTCTTCAATAATTCACGATTCATATTCATAATTTTCCATGCCACATGGATTCCGATAAAGACTAAAAAATAGCGTAGCTATGCAAAGGATTCGAAGTTAATGGTTCGGATTCCATGTAAAATTGTAAGTCCCTTTCTTTACATTCTAGGCGGTAGGGATGATTCCGTCCAAATTGGTGCAATCGCATTGAATGAAAGTTGGTCGGAACGGGAATGAATATGGTCCACCCAGTTAACAGTTAGTAGCAGTGCTTTATATCACTGAGCGGTGCATTTTAAGGTGGCCCAACCCGGCGGGACTATCTGATTCGCGGGCACTGTACAAAACCGTGCTGTTGCGCTCTGGGACCTTCTCTGTTTCAAAGTAAAAGACAGGCTCCGTGATGAGGAAGATGCAACATGTCCACAAAGAAGATAATATGCATAGTGTATGAATTGGTAAGATTTACGAACATTTTGATTTCAATACGACTTATAGCTAAAAGTAAACCACGACCGCTGTAGTCAAAAATCTAACAAAAACCAATTCGATTATAAATATTGATGAAACAAGCTATGGCTGATAACTATTACTTTATCGTTGAGTAATCCACCTCCAAAGTTATTGTATAAAACGCGCGAACAATTCGAACTTTTAACCTTACAACTTAGAAACCAAACACTATTTTACAATGCCAACGGTCATCTGACATCAAGTTCGATCAAATAAAGCAATTTTGAGCAAAATTTGGTATCTCTGACAAGAAATATGGGCATGATCTTCTTTCCACGTTTGAATGGGGAGTCGAGCGGGGCTCACCTTACGGCTCCAAATGAGTCCAGCGTAAAACAATTTTGTCAAAACAAACGACAATGGGAACTTCCGTACGGATTTTATTTGCTTAGGGTTCATTGTAGGGGTTGTTGCATAGGGCATACACCCTTCAGAATCGAGTTCGCAGCTTGACGAGAAAGCGAAAAAAATTTTTTTTTGTTTGTGAAGTATAGTTTTAAAGCTATTTAATATAGGTTTCACGCTTTTTTACTAGATTAATATATCATCTTGTACCGTAAAACAATAAATTACCTAAAGCATCAATCGTTTTGAAGCGCCGCTGGCTTGCAAAACCTAGTCAATTCGTTTGATTATGTTATTCACAACAAAATTAGTTTACAAACTAATTTTGTTGTGAATAACATAAGCAACGTGGTTATACACTCGATAATAGTCTAAAAACTTTGATATGTCTAACCGACGCGACGCTGAGATAACAATACAAATAATCCCAAAATATTGGAGTTCAGCGTTAGGTACAGCCCGTGGTAAGTGTTTTCTGTTTTTTTTTATTGCTTTCATGTTTTCCCATTTATGCCAAACATAAAGTAAATATTTTTTCAGTGTTCATTTAATATCACGCCAGCGCCACACCCCTTTGTTCCATGATCCTGATACTTCCATTTCAGCGCAACCTCTCTGCGAAGCTTTCGAAATTTATTTGCATAAATGAAACTGGTAGTTAAGCGGAAAGTTTGCCACAACCTTTTTTATTTGTTTCCAGCTCAATTCGTCTAAATGGTGTGCGATTCATGTTTTAGGTTTGAGTTTGGTAAGGTTGGTTGTTTGTTAAACAATGGATGGATGATCCTGGAATTTGTGAAGATCTGATAACAACATTTATTATTCCAAGGAATGTGATATGTATGTATGTATAATCGACCTTGAAAAAAGAACACATTCATTGAAGGAAGAGCCCAGTAAAAAGAACCACTTTACGAATATACTGCAAGGCTGGACCCGAACCACCATTCGCGGGTATTGCATCTACCAATTTCGTCACCGGCTGTATACCATGATTTGGCTCATTAATTTGGCATAATTTACTGAGCTCTTTCTTTAATTCATGTGTCCTTGCTTCACGGTCGATTATACATTCATACATATCACATTCCTTGGAATAAGCGACGTACCTGCTTAGTACAAAAAAGTATATTTACTTAACATTTATAATTGTTTAGTTTTTAATAGTAAATTCGATATTACAATGATATTTCACATTGAAGCATGCGATCTAAAGGTCACAGGCTAGTATTCTGCATCTCCAAGCAAAAATGTTTCTGCAAATATCTGTCGCTGTTTATTGTTATTTGTTTGCGTATTAAACGCTCCAAAGTTTGCCGTCGGTAAACTATTATGAAAAATAATAAACTTTACCCATAAATTAGGATTTTGTTTATCTAAAACTATATAAACAAGGGTTTAATCCATACCGCAAGGGAAAAGCCTGTACGAGAATCATATTAATTGATTCATCATTAAAGCCCGAACGAACTTTTTCCCGGAGGAATCATGTGGAGAAAGTAATTCCAAAAATAGAAATCAAATTCTAAATTTAATTGATGCAAAAGATGCAACTGGATTTGGTAGGCTAGTTATTCGATATTGGGAATGGGCAGAAACAACTTTAGTCTGGATTTAACTGCGCAATTTCAAAAACTAATTATAGTACTGCAGAATCCAACGTGTCGTTTCCTATTTTAAAATGTGGGACAACGTTAGTAACGTCACCATTATGGATACACAAATATACATTCATGAGGGATGTTGTGTTGAAGATAAAGTTTATTAATCGTTTAGTTTTACCTACTAATACAATAAAAAAAAAATATTGACCGAGCGAGAAGCGAAGATTGGGATGCCTTCGTATGTCCGGCTGTTCTCCTGTACACGTCGCATTTCTCAACCGATTCTCGTGATATTTTGTGAGCAGGTTCGATAGTTGACCGATTGAAGAGCGAAACTAGAGCGTGGCGTCTCCGTTTCAGATGGCGCAAGAATGCTTTTGTATGTCTGGATGTTTTCCTCTAAACGTCGCATTTCTCAACCGATTCTCGTGACATTTTATGAGTAGGTTCGATAACGTTCGGGTCATAACACAACCTGATGAAAACGCAGGCGCACCGAGCGCTATTGCTATCAAACATTTTCGATAGCAAAAAAGCTAATGAAAATAAAAAGTGTATAAATTACAATTAAAGGGTGTTCGGCACGTTGACAGACAAACATTTATTTACCTGCATACATTTTTGTCTGTCGATGTGGTCATTATAAAGGTTTTGACTCATGACACCTTTTGTGAAATGTCACTTGGTATCGCGATACGATTTTTTCTTTCTTTTTTAAAAATACGAAAACCCCTTATTTTATTAAGCCCTTATAACTTTTTTGTTTATGATTTTGTGAGCAGGAAATATGTAGAATTAGATTTTAAAATGTATCGTTGTTTTAGAAAAAAATATCATTTGAAGAAGTTAACGGAAAAGAACTTATGACCTACCAAAATTCCGAGAACTTTACAGAATATTTAATATTATACTTTACGAAGAATATTACAGAACCTTGATTTCTTAATTTATTTTAAGAAAATTGACAGTAATTCAGAGCTTTGTTTTCTTTGTAAAAGTTCGCCAGTTTACGCACTTTTCCATGTAGGTCATAAAACGCGGTAAAAATATAAAATATAATACGTCCCTGAACTGCAGACAGACTGAAAGAGGGACGGACAAACCGACAGACGGACCATGCCACATTACAAGGGTCCTATTTTTGTTATTTTGATACGGAATCCTAAAAACAGACATGCCACTAGGTATAAAAGCTTGCTTGCGCCCCGATGCAAAATATGCGATGTAGTGTACTTCAAAACTCGAGTCTAAAAGATAACGCATGAATGCACACAGGTATTCTGTATATTCATGCATACAGAATATATTGCAAATATGAATGTACCTACACACGCACGAACACTCAGCTATTGACTCATTGGGCGGTTTTTAAGACCGTTTTTAAAATATGCAACCGAAATTGATTTTTCGAGTATAAGCTACGAATAAAAAGTAAGATATATTATCTAACACACATTACTTATTATAAAATAAATCTTGTAAATTTGAACATTCTGGACCTTGAAGCGGTGCCCATTAAACTATGTAAAAAATCTCCTCCATGGGCACCGACTGTGGAAAGGATCCCATAACGCTTGCTGCGTTCCCCCGCTGCACGGCCAGGCTGATGCGCTGGAGGAGGTATTACTCTCCGAATTACTTATAATATTATAATTATTTTATATTTGGAAATTTAGAAGACAATATAATAAAGGGCCGAATGAAAAATGACCCGATTCCCGAAAATTGTTTGTAACATAGTAATAACTGTCAGCCTCGGCCAGTGGCTCGACGCCTTGCGATTCGACAAGATTGGTGAAGCACCTCTGAGCGCGGTTGGGTTCTGGATGGGTGGCCGATTTCAACCATTGAGGCTGGCCATTGTTCGGATATCACGTCAAACTGTCGGTCCTTACTTACTAGGTGGTAGGGTTGATCCCACCCGGGTTGGTACCATCGCATTGAATGAACGACGGTCGAAGCGGAAATAAAAATTGTCCGTGATTTCCATCCTGTTCAACGTAGCTGAGCAATATAAGGAGCTGTAGCCTGGCATGGCACCTAGTTCTTATGTGGTGTGTCAGGCTTAAATCTGACGATCAATTTGGTGTTACCTATCCATGTCCAGTTACAGAAAAACAAATATTTTTTACGAATTCCGTGAAATATTCAGGTAGTAATGGTAAAAATTTGCTACAATAAAAATCGTAGCTACAAAATTGATACTTTCGAAGAATTGGATTGAACCTCATCGGAAAATGTATTTAAATTACTCATCCCTTAAAAAAACAAGTGTTGTATCGCAGAACAGGTGACGGTAACACTGCAGGACATTGCATTAGCAATTTGTGAATGTAACGGCAATTCTAGCGGAAGTTACCGAAAAAATTCAATCAAAGTTCAGCCATAACATAAGGGATTAAGATATGTTTCTCTCCGGTAGAATACGATAAAGTTAGCACTTTTCTGTTCCAATGCGCACATGAATCTGGGATAGCTCACCCGTCGCGCTAGTTAGCGCTTCCCTCTGATTACACATTCTGAATTCTTTTATTTTATGTTAAATTCTCAGGACTGACTAACGGTGGAAACTTCGAGAATTCTGTTAAGCTTTTAAAGCGATTTTTCCGTTCGATTGCGCGCTTAAAAAACTCCGAATGAAGCACACAGAATTTTCTAAACGAATTGCTTTAAAGAATCGATGCAAATAGTTCGAAATCTGTAAACTAGAATATAACAGTAAAAGTGAGATTAATTAGACTTAAAGTAAAATGTGCTCTTACTTAGAAAAAAAGCCGAATGGTAATTTGTTTGGCATTAAAAACGATATCCTAGGAAATGTCTTGAATCACAGGGATTCTGTGTGATAAAGCATAGTTAACAGTGTTTTTAAAACTCCGCATACATTAATCAGACCAAAAATTGTTGGAAATCTTTACTTTAGGCTGTAATCCCCATAAGGGTAACATCCATAATTTCATACCAAACATACTTTTTACACTTATCGGATTATACCTTTTAGTTCGCTATTCTTTCTTAAAACAACGCGAGTTCATAGTTTGGGGCGAACTACTAGTTTATGTTAAGGTGGCCCATCCCGCTCATCTCCCCATACAAAAGGGGAAAGAAGATCACGCCCATATTTCTTGTCAGAGATCCAAAAATTTTTCTCAAAATAGCTTTATTTGATCGAACTAGATGTCTGATGACCATTGGCATTGTAAAATTGTGTTTGGTTTCTAAGTTATAAGGTCCGAAAGTTCGAATTTTTCGCGCGTTTTATACAATACCTTTGGAGGTGGATTACGCAATGATAAAGTAAGAACATCTAAAAAAGATTAGTCATCAGAAATAGCTTATTTAATCAAGATTTATGATCTATTTGGTTTTTGTTAGATTTTTGACTGCAGCGGTCGTGGTTTACTTTTAGCTATAAGTCGTTTTGAAATTAAAATTTTCGTAAATCTTACCAAATCATATACTATGCACATTGTCTTTTTTGTGGACATGTTGCATCTTCCTCATCACGGAGCCTGTCTTATTCTTTGAAACAGAGAAGGTCCCAGAGCGCAACAGCACGGTTTTGTACCAAGTCCGCGAATGAGTTAGGCCCGCCGGGTTGGGCCACCTTAAGCCCAGATTTGCCAAGCCCTCATATAAGAGGTGGCCCACGATGCCCATGGGCTTTCCTACTTACACGGGGCTCGGAAAACCAAGCCGGCCGGCCATGTGTTTTGGAATTACCTCCGCAGCATTCAATAGTTTACAGACCCTATAGTTAAAATTACACCAATTATGTAAACATATTGCAAAATATTAATTACTCGAGAACTTGTTTGTGATACTTCTTAATATTTTAGAAATAAGCAAATAAGAAAAGTAAAAATAACTTGACTGCATGGAATAAAAAATAATTAAAACAAAAAAATACATTTCTTAAACATAATAATTATAAATAGTTAAGTGAAGTAAGAAATCAAGGATTATCTTAAATTTTACAGAACATATTATTATTTTAAATTAGTATGTGTGATAATAATAATGTGATTAATATGTATTGCGCTAGGAAAAAGGAAAACCTATGTTAAGAATATATCTATTCATACTCTCCCAGATGTGGTTGGTCACCTGTGGAGATTTTTAAATAACGAAACAAGAGAGGCCAAAGCCCTGCAGTGGGTGGCACTAAGATAAAAAAAAATACTTTTGAGATTATCGCGGTCGTTGAACATGTTTGAAAAATGTTTAAGGCTTTTCACGTGGCGGGAGGAGACATTCCCCAAAGTTTCGAGCTGATCGTTCAGCCCGTTGTCAAGGATGTAGCCGCCATGTTCGTACGCAGCAGACAACTGAGATTCAGTTCAAAACGTCGAAGAAAATTTTCAAACAAAAAATATAAAAAAACCCAACATTTTAAAATAATCATGTACCTTAGTGAATTAGTGTATAAGGATATAGTAATAGTAATAATAATATATAAAGTATCAAGAGGTTCGGTTGATTCTTATTATGGGACCGTCGACAGTATTGGGTATATTCCTTGCCTGACGCTAGAAAGGGGGCGGAGAGATGGCGTAATGCAACTCCAAGAGCATTCTCCATGGTAGGGATGATAAAACATTAAGAGGGACCCTACACCCCTTCGGAGATTATCCCTACATTTAATATTACTCTGTTCCGTATAGCAACAGCTGACTGCTGCCACGTCGGCTGCGGGATAAAGACATTGCGTGCATTACAGCAGAGTGGCGATGGCGCGTTACATATGCGGTAATACCACACGTTCTCCTCCTAAGTGGCCCCATAACGACGACGCGCCGACCGTCCCCCGCCGCAACCCCTCTGAACTCACCCCCGCCGCACCGCCCCTGGCCCGCTGCCAGTGATTCATAAGTCAATTTGAACGGCCCCGGGGATAACTTGACCAGATTATACTAAGTGGGCTCGAGTACATAATGTATGCGACTTTTATAGTTGCGCGAGATTGGAGCAACTTTTCAAGCTGACTTTTGTCGTATGATGAGATCGATCATCGTTGGAATATTGAGGCTTCGCCGCTTTTTGTCGCGGCTGAAGTGGGTAAGCGTGGTTATCGTGCCATTTATTTTGAAATGATTTATTGTAGGTAGGTCGTATTTGTAAACCTTTTTACTGAATAATGGATGTAGAATCGACCGTGAAGTAAGGAAACATTGATGAAAGAACGAGAGCTGTAAAAATAACTGCTTTAAAAATATTACTCCTGCAATGCTGGACTTGAACCAACCAGGATAGCCTTGACCATCCCTTGACGAATATTGCATCTTCAAATTCCGCCACCCGCTTTACACCAATAATTTGGAATTCTCCTACAGTCTTTCCGTAAAAAATGCCTTCTACTAATACAGTGTTTAAGACAATGTATACAATATTTAACATTTAAACATATTAACGTCATCCCCCAAAAATTGTATTTGGCATCAGAGCCATATAAGTTTTAATAATAATTGTGTTAATAAAATAGTTATTTTAAAGTTCTGTTTCTAAATATATATTTAACTGATTACTAAAGTCTGTTAATATATTTCATGAGTTCGTTGTAAAATCATCGTGAGGAGGTCCTGTCGTCTATTACGTAGAAGAACACGAGTCCGATCGATAGTATGCACTTCTTATTTTCTTATCGGAGATTAAAATATACATTTTGATCCGTTTGTATTACATTTCATCCGTCAAACCCACTCGGCAAAAAACATCACCTTGGATGAAAGGTCGAAGCGATAGTGAAAAATTGTCCGTGTTTTGCGTTTTATGTAACCGTGCCCATATTAAGCGGAGGTCGTAGGGTAGATATGCTACTTTTCGGCCACTGCCACTTATCGGCCACGCCATCATAAATGCGATGGAATAAGGAACATACAAAAGCTAACTAACACAGACGTACGGACATTGGTACCTAACAATTCAACCAATCGGTTGTGTCAAAATCGTAGAAGCAGGTGGAACGGTTTATCCCTAAGATTTTTTTTTCTGCGACCCGGCGGCCGCAGTGAGTGAAACAGGTCCATCGGGTAAGGAAAAAACAAAACGCATGGACCACTTCGATCGCAAGTTTTTCGTAATTATTTGTTTTTCTCTCTTAAAACCTTGATATTATAATAACATTTTATGATGGAAAAGGGCATTGACCAAGAAAAAAGTGATATTTTTGGGTGTTTTGACCGAAAAAAGTGGTGGCCGCGAACTGGCACGAATAAACTTCAATCATTTAGTTTTCGGCCGACCGGCCGGTAGCTAGGCGTTTGTTCGTCACACTATTTGTTAAGAAATTAACGTATTTAGACTTTTTTTGTATTATTCGAAATTTTATAGGGAATGTATTTAATGAATTGAACTTGCTATTTAGTTTACGGCCACCGAAAAGTGGACAAATTGATTAAAATATAATGGTTGCAAAAATGTGTGGCCGGAATCTGACAGTCTTGTTTAATTACCGGCCGTTACATATTGTATGGAAATGATGGTGGCCGATAGCTGCTTGGTATTCGTAATTATCGGCCACCTTTTATTTTTGTATCAACATTCCATGGCCAAAAACTAACTGCTATCGTGCAATTTTCGGCCGATGTATTTTGCTTAGCGCTGTTTATTCATGTGTTAATTAAACAAAAAATATGAAAACAAGCCACTTTACAATCACATTTTATTTTAATGCGGCATGTCTATCCATGTTCTATTTATATCGTAATCATCCATAAATATCATCACGCCGTTTCCCTAGAGGGGTAGACAGACACCATATGGAACGATCACTGAATACTTTTTTTGCTCCCTAAATACCTACATCTATTCATACGATTTTGGGTGCTCCCTACCTGAAATTTTCCAATATAAAGTTCAGGGGGGTAACCGACGTAAGATGTGAGAATATATGCGAAGGAATTCGATCCATTCTGATCCAGTTATGTCATACCTTTTGCGCTTTATTGGGTAGAATATTTGGCATCCACTTCTGATTGGTGCAGAATTTAAAAAAGTAAAGCAATCATTAAAAGAAGTCGATATATCAACTATAAACCAAATTAATTCAACAAACTTGACAGGACCCACTCAAGAATACTTAGATTCCGCGTCGGACAGCATACTTTTCAAGACCATCAGGCGTCGGTGCCAGGCAACAAACTTCACCTGGATGCCAGCAATAATTTACACACATACTGACACGGTCTTAATATGGTGTAGGCAGCTATTGACTAAATCAGAACCTTTTGAACCAAGCAATACGGACACTTACCAATCTGAACCATCTATACTGAATTCTGAACCCACCGTATCTACGTTGCATATAGTTAAAGACATCACCGCTCCAGCTAGTGCTCCTACAATATTTTTTTTATCTTAAGTGCGGCATATGGCGACCGCCTGAACCTAAAGGTGCCCGACGACGCCCATGGGTTTTCGAACATTCAGGGGGCCTGCGAAAACCATGCCTGCAGGCCATGCGTTTTTTCACACCAAAACCGAAACCGATTTCGCTCCGAAACCGATTTATTACGAGTGTGCAATCCTTAGGCCCGAGTTCTCAGCACCACCCAATCCTACAATCGCTTCGAAACAGATTAATTTTCAGCCTGCAATCCCAAAACCAAAATTGTCAGCACCACACAATCTGCCTGCTTACAAGCCTGCACCTTCAGAATTGACTTACGCTCTCACCCCCAAATCTTCCAAATCAAATTACATGCACTTGAAGACATCGCCGCTTCAGCTAGTGCTCTTAGAATCGAAAAACTGATGAATTCCCAGTCTGCAGTCCTTTCACCAGAATCTTCAGCACCGCACAATCCCGCTATTTACCAACCTGCACCATCAGCGCTGACTTACGATCTCACACCCGCATCTACTTTCACACAGCATATTACTGGCCATGCAAGTCCTTCTTCAATCGCTTCTAAACTGATTAATTCTCAGATCGTAAGATTTTAAAAAGTTTCATTATCTAATAATAATAAGTCCGCCTTTGTTCAATATTGTTGTTTTGCTGTACGTTTTCTCTGTAATTGTATTTTTGTTTATGGACAATAAAGAATTTATTCATTCATTCATTCAATAATAATACTGAGACTATTAAACCCCTCCAAGAGGCAAAAATCGGAATTATAGAAAGCATATAATGTTTCCTGATCACATTTATAAAGAAAAATAAAGTTCTGGCACACTAAAAAAAGAATGACATCATCTATTTCATCTGCTGAATAGAGAAAAAATCAATCCGAAAAGGACCAATAAAAGTCAGAGAAGATAGAGGGAATAAGGTAACTAAAACTGGAAAAAATGAAAATAATAGAAGAAACTAATAAAATTAAAGCAGCAAAAACGAAACAAGCGCAAAAATTGTTTACAAAAGGTAATAATCAAAATGGAATAAATTTGAATTTGTGGCTTTGAATGTTGAATATATTTTAGAAAAACTTAAGAAATCAGCTCTTTAGTTGCCTAATATAAGTACGGCCCAAAATAAACACCCTGTAAAATAGAATCAAATTTCGTTTCGACGCAGTAAATTATCTGTCCTACAAGAAATCGCCTAATAATTTAGCGGCCGATATCTGGCCGACGGGCGGCCGTATACTAAATTAAGATGGCCGATAAGTGGTAAAATTGCCATTTTTGATTCAAACTTTTTTTTAAAAATATAATTATGTTAATAGAGTACAACATATTTTTTTTATAGAATCTAGATAGAATACAGGTCCTAAATATAAAATAATAAATCATTATAGGCAACATTTTTCATGGTTTTTTGAATTTCAAATCTTGCAACTCCGCTAACTGGCCGAAAAGTAGCATATCTACCCTATATCTAGCTAATATTGACAGAATTATGTTACAGGTATTATCAATCCATGTCCAGTTCTAGACATATCTAAGCCTGTTTGTAACTCGGGAACTATCGGGACGATCATTCTAGAGCAAGTTGTTTTCAAAATTCATGAATAATTTGTTATTAGTGCCACCTAGAGGCTACCAAAAGGACACGTTTTCGCGTGGCTTTACCGTGCAGTATTGCAACAATTTACGTACAAGATTTTTGTGTAAAACGACGGTAAAACTGTAGGAAGACGATTCCCAGGTGACTAGCTGCAAGTGCTTATGTAAAATTCATTCATACTAAACTAGAGCGAACGCATCTGTTGACCTGTGCACGTGCTACATAGTACGTAACATTTACATACAACGCAACAAAATGGAACAACAGTCACCGTGCCCGATATCAGCCTCTCCCCAGCGCCGCCATGCACAATGTACACACACTGTAAATCACACCCCCACCTTCCCGCCCCGACACTAAATTCTAAGCCACTACACAATAGGGTCTAATTTACAACGCCCGCTGCCAACGGACAGTCCTGTACACATTTATTCACCGCGCACGGTCGTTTTCATTTCGGAAAAGGGAAAAGCATGAGTAATTTGAGAGTATTAGGTTAGCCGTAAGAAACCACTGGCTGGTATAATAACATTTGAAGTACTGTACTCATTACGGTCATTTTTCTCCGAGAATTATATTTCATAACCTATTCGAGACGCACTTTTGGGCATCTCCGCGCTCTCATTGGCCTTTACTCTTGGAGATTTGCAATGCAAATTGATCCTTAAATCAATTGCAGGAGAATCTATCTAGTTTCTGTATATATACCTGTAGATAAGTCGTTTCAGGAGACGGGAAGAAACGTTTCCAGCTGTAAAAAATGTGCAAACATAAATAGCCTGAAGATTAATTACATTTCGCCTTTGAATTCTTACCGAGAAAATAACATCATTCGAGGTGAAAGGTTTCTTCAGGGCAATGTTTTCTTTTTGCGGTAACCCGAACTTTTCGTAGAAACATTTTGCGGAGTAAATCAGCGGATTATATGCTTGAATAAAGATACCTTTACTAATTAGCTCCCTGGAGTTAATTTAAAGTACATTTAATACGTTTAAAGCCCGATGTCGGTTGAAGCACGAAATATTTTTTTCCTTGAAGGTTATTTGGTTGCTGCAGTTGTACCAATGTTGAGTGCACTAGTTAAGAGTTGTTCTTACATTTACACCGTCGATGCACATAATGATCTGAAAACTTACGGTTTACCGGTGTGCAATGCCGTGCTTGGCCGACATGTTTGCAACGAAGTGGCCCTGACGATGGTTCCGTCGTTGGAGGCGAAACATATCGGCCAAGGAATGCATTGCACACCGGGAAATCGTAAGTTTTCAAAACATGAAGTGGTCGATAAAAAAACTTAACCTGTTTTTTTCCAACTAAATAGTTAGGTTAAAATGTTTTGGTATAAAGTTTTTTTTTTCTACTAGACTGTAACGTATTTAAAGAATTTAGGAATAATTTTATTTTGCCGAAAGTTATTTGAAATACTTCGATCTCTCCTACGTTCACGTATTCGAAAGTTAAAAGAGGACATGTTATTTAGATTTATAATTTTTATTTCACGCAATATATTATGATGAATATGAACTTTATCTTAATAAAAAAGTACGGTATTCAAAATAATCAGCGTGTATATCGTTAGAGGCGAATAAGGTAGCCAGCGTACTTCAGTAATACGTTGCTACACTCAGTAATAAGTTGCACCCCCAAGCAGTTCCCGTAGCAAGTCCCAGCGTGCATCCCTGTGAATCTAAAGCTCACCTATTGATTTAGAGTAAGGAATCGAACGATGGCCAAAATTACCTGTTAAGGTGGCCCATATCCCGCTCGTCTCCCCATACAAAAGGGGAAAGAAGATCACGTCCATATTTCCTGTTAGAGATCCAAAATGTTGCTCAAAATAGCTTTATTTGATCGAACTAGATGTCTGATGACCATTGGTATTGTAAAATTGTGTTTGGTTTCTAAGTTAAAAGGTCCGAAAGTTCGAAGTTTTCGCGCGTTTTATACAATAACTTTGGAGGTGGATTACGCAATGATAAAGTAAGAACATCGTAAAAAGATTAGTCATCAGACATAGCTTGTTTAATCAAGATTTATGATCTATTTGGTTTTTGTTAAATTTTTGACTACAGCGGTCGTGGTTTACTTTTAGCTATAAGTCGTTTTGAAAATAAAATTTTCGTAAATCTTACCAAATCATACACTATGCACATTGTCTTTTTTGTGGACATGTTGCATCTTCCTCATCACGGAGCCTGTCTTATTATTTGAAACAGAGAAGGTCCCAGAGCGCAACAGCACGGTTTTGTACCGTGCCCGCGAATGAGTTAGGCCCGCCGGGTTGGGCCACCTTAAACGGTATTTCTGCGTTGGGTTGAATCAAAATTAGCACTAGTCTGAACTCACCTCTACCGCCTGTTACATTCTACTGAATGTGTGCCTGCTTTTTGGAAATCGGCCGACATCATGAGATGCAGGCCTGTGACAGACGGACGGACGGACATACAGCGAAGTAATAGAATTCCGTTTTCACCCTTAAGGCACGGAACCCTAAAAAGATTTAAAAAGTAAGTGAGTTCTCGTGGGATAAACGAAACGAAGTGCCGAAGCATGGAATGACAGCTAACATTTGAGTATTCTATGACGGAGAAACTCGTTACATGTTTGCCCTGCGATTAGAATGTGATTTTTCGCGAATAACAAAAAAAACATTCACCCGAACGGAGCTTCTAAAACTTCCAAACTGCACAGGATCACCCGCTGGGCTAATCTGAAGATTGCCTGAAAATTCCATCAAAATCGGTTACGACCTTTACCCCTATCCTCCGTGGTAACGACGCTGTAATTTCATTTTGGACATTCACCCGAACGGAGCTTCTAAAACTTCCAAACTGCACAGGATCACCCGCTGGGCTAATCTGAAGATTGCCTGAAAATTCCATCAAAATCGGTTACGACCTTTACCCCTATCCTCCGTGGTAACGACGCTGTAATTTCATTTTGGACATTCACCCGGGCGGAGCTTCTTGTAGAGGCTTAATCTAAATATTGCCTTAAAAATTAAAGTTAAGCACGAAATTGACGGGAAGACTGAAGCTCTGTCTGTTTGACAGTAAAAGTGTCGCAGTCTCTTTGATAGAAGTGTCGGACACATTTTGCCTTATCCGCCAAACGAGCGATAAGGGACAAAATTCCAATACGGAGCCGGTAGTCTCAGTTCTCACCTAAATTGGCGTTACGGCAAACCGATCGACTGGCGTTTTCAAATGTATGGAGAAATTGAAGAGCGCGCGCAGTGGGCGTTAAGCGAACTAACATTTGCGAGTCCGAGCTTGATTTGACAGCTTACTCAACGTTGCCGTAAATACGTCGACGTTGCCGTTTACGTTCGCTACGCGTTTTCATACAAATCGGAAGTCCGCGTTTGACTTTGACAGCTTGAAGAAGTAAAACCACAGAATATCTAGTAAAAACTTGTATGGAGTCGACGGAATACGCCAGTCGATCGGTTTGCCGTAAACGCCGATTTAGGTGAGAACTCAGACTGACCACTCAGATACCAACAGGAACGACTCTTACCTGTCCCATAATGCATACTGCACCTGACTGTAATAGTTTCATAGTAAACGCGGCATAGGATGCAGCTGCATTACGTGGCAAGGCAGGAGGGGGTCTCTGCTGGGGGAGGCTGAGCGAGGGGCCGCGGCCGCCACGCGGTGTGCGGACCGCACGTAGAAAGTTCTAGCAGCTCGTAGCGGATTCTACTTACCCGAAATTCAAAGAAACATTAGTGTTCAGACCAATTAGTAAATTCAATTTATGAACATTTTGTAAAACGAGGTATAAGCTAAATTCGATTCGAGTCTTAATTACCTAGAGCGGAAATGTGGAAAATGTGGTCTTGGTTTTCATGCATGCAAAATTGATATTTCACATAATTGCATAATCTCAACGTTATAAATACGTGTTTTCTTAAATGGTGGACTTCTTGATGGTGGATTTATCTCACGAGGGTAAATTTTACTCTGCAAGATTTTTTTCAAATAGTTGTAATAGAAATAACAATTGTTATACCGTTAGATTGCGCTATGTTATGAACCAATCTAACGGCATAAAAATTTAATGGCCATATATACGTTGTGCATGGTTTTCAAATTTTGTTAAAATATGATATTATACGATCTGCATATTAGACGTTCTGCCGTTCCCCCGATGGAAAACACGGTCGTTCCACCATCGTTCATTCCTAGGGGACCTACAGTTTAATGTAGAGTGCTTAGGAGAGACTGTGAATAGGCTGGACACGTTCGAAACAAGCTTGAGTGAGAACACAAATTTGGGCACAGCCTATCGGTCGTGCCGCGGATGTTTTCGTAAATTCTATCCCTCCATAAAGAGAATGTAAAATGTAAATGAAAGATCAAAACGTCAAAATCAGCCCTTCGCTCCCGGCCCCCTCACGCCGACTGCGCATGCGCGCAAAACACATGTTATATACTGATTCGTTGGGGCAAGGCCATGCTACCACATGGTATATAACATATTATCGTAATTTAGCTACAGTAAGCTTCGCGCGGTACACGATTTCGTTACATGAAAGTTGAGGCCACAACTCAGCACTAGTAGCTATTCTGTGCCTCAGCCGAACCTCGAGTAAGACGTTTATCGAATTCACGTCAAAAATACAAACATACAAACTCATACCAGCTACCAAAAATCAAAGTTAACGCTGGACTATAGCAGTAAAAATTTAAATAAGATGAGTTAATTTTTCTGCGTATTTTGAACTAACGCGTACAGCTATTACTCCGTTGAATGGGGCATTTGAGACATGCATGAATTCGCCCGTCCATGAAATCTTCAGAATGTGTACAAATACAGGTTTTAAAAATGAATGACTCAGAATCTAACATTTTTTTTTCCCGGAACTTAGGTATTTTGGCCAAAAACACAAAATATGCGGTATCATTTGCTGCAAAAATGGCCCGCCAAATTTCTTTTCAATGTCTCATAAAATGGGTTTATAGGTATATATGTGTTCAGGAATCCAACAATTTTTTTACACAAAAGCGAGTTTTTTTAAAAAAATCCACAGTTTTCGCTCTCATAAAATCGGCAAAATTGGCCAGCCCAATCTGTCGTCACACATTGTTTTTTAATTCTAATCAGATCGATAATTTCAAAGAATCCAACAAAATTGTTACTGGCAACACATATATTTTGCAAATGCCCAAATATAGTGAACAGCATAATTGGCCCGCGCACTTTTTGAAATATAATGACAATAAAAGATATAATCGAAGATACTTTTAACAGAATCCAACAAAAAAGTTACACGACCGTCAGTTTTGCAGCGTTTAACGCAACTTTGAATTTCGCGCTGAAACGGCAAGATGAGCGCGGGTGGTAGGCTGAGGCAGGCCGAAGCGGGACGGCAGCGGCGGCTGAGGCACGTGTTTCAATATGTGTGATTGCGTAAGTGTGCGTGTGCGCCGACCTTTGCTCGAGGCAACGAAACGCTCGAGGCGCGGGGCTTTGGAGTGTGGTGGCAAAGATAATACTAATAATTACTTTGGTGGTGCATAATCGCGTGGTGGAGCGCGTAGTTGGGAGTTGGCGAGCATTTCGGATGATTTTGGGAAATAAATTGGTCATGTACGTGCATAACTCGTGTAAGTTTTCTATGACAAGTGACACATCTTTATAACCGGCTCGACTCGTAGATTCTAGCAGTTGTATTCAGAGTGAACTGTAATCATTTTATACGGATTATCACTGGACTAACCATGCAAAATAATACATAGGACGGACATAATCCGGGTCGTCAAGTTAGACCGCCCACTCTGAATAATACTTTTTTAGGGTTCCGTACCCAAAGGATGCCAACGGAACCCTATTACTATACCTCCGCTCTCCGTCCGTCCATCCGTCCGTCTGTCACAGGGCTCTATCTTATGAACCGTAATAAGTAGGAAGGTGAAATTTTCACAGAGTATGGATGTATTTTATTTATTTATTACTTTTTAGGGTTCCGTACCCAAAGGGTGAAAACTGAACCCAATTACTAAGCCTCCGCTGTCCGTCCGTCCGTCCGTCCGTCCGTCAGTCCGTCCGTCCGTCTGTCCGTCTGTCACAGGGCTGTATCTCAGTAACCGTAACAGGTAGACAGCTCAAATTTTCACAGAGTGTGTATTTATTTTGCCGCTATAACAACAAATAGGTAAGATTAAAAAATAATTAAAATTAAAGGGGGCTCCCATACAAAAAACGTGATTTTTTTGTTTTTTTTTTCTACGATGGTACGGAACCCTTCGTGTGCGAGTCCGACTCGCACTTGGCCGGTTTTTAATATGTTGTTATATGATTAAAAAAGTAAATATAATGTTATACCCACCGGATTTTTATTTGAATTAAAAAAAATAAGTGCATTTTATGTTTCCTTCATATTGACTTTTATGTGGCTAGAGAAAATTGATAATGTATTCAACTTATCAGTATATTCACTCCATTAGCATGAAAAAGATCGTCGGTGTATAAAGTATCGGTGAAAATGCGTCTTAACAATGTTTTAAATTTTAAATGTATGGAAATAAAAATACCGTCCATCTTTTTTCGCTTATGGAGTCTTTGACTTGCTATCTTTAATGGTGAAAACCTCATTTCAATCTGACCATTAATTTCCGATATATTCGCATGTCAATACTGTCAAAATTGTACAGTAAAATTTCAAAAATATAATTAAAAGGATTTTTTACCGATTTAAAAAAAAACATGAAAAATATGTTCAATATCGAAAATAGGCAACGTTCAATAGGCGAAAATGCCTTAAACAATGTTTTAAATTTAAAAGTATGGAAAATTTACTGTTTTGAGTGTATTCAAATGCGAATATCTCGTAAATGAGTCGTCAGATTTTAATTAAGTTTTCATCATTTAAAATAACAGGTTGAAGACTCCATTAGCAAACAAAGATGAACGGTATTCATATTTTCACACATTTCAAATTTTAAATTTTTTTTAAAGGAATTTTAAAGAAAGAGGTATTTATACCGATACAAATGTTTATACCGTATACACAGATTTAAATAAGGTTTTCACCATTGGAGATAGCTCGGCAAAGACTCCATTAGCCAAAAATATGGAACCAAAAATTATTAAAATTACATACAAAACTTTTTTGTGCTATATCTTGTACGATGGTACGGAACCCTTCGTGTGCGAGTCAGACTCGCACATGGCCGGTTTTTCATGCCCATGGAGTCGTTGACGTGTTATTTTAAATGATGAAAACTTCATTAAAATCTGACGACTAATTTACGAGATATTCGCATTTTAATACGCTCAAAACAGTAAATATTCAATACCTTTATATTTAAAACATTGTTAAAGGCATTTTCACCGATCCAACGTTATCTATTTTTGATATAGAACACATTTTTCATGTTTTTATCAGACCGGTGAACAAGCCTCTTCAAAATTGTTTTAAGTTTTAAATGTATGGAAAATGTACTGTTTCGACAGTATTCACATGCGAATATCTCGGAAATTAATAGTCAGATTTTAATAAAGTTTTCACCATTCAAAGTAATAGGTTGAAGACTCCATGAGCAAACAAAGATCAACGGTATTTATATTTTCACACATTTAAAATTTTCAAAGGTTTTTAAACGAATTTTAAAGAAAGAGGCATTTATACCGATGCAAATGTATGTACCGTATATACAGATTTGAATAAGGTTTTCCCCATTAGAGATAGCACGTCAAATACTCCATAAGCAAAAAATATGGAATTAAAAAATTGTCAAAATTACGTACAAAACTTTTTTGTGTTATGCCTTGTAAGACGGTACGGAACCCTTCGTGTGCGAGTCAGACTCGCACATGGCCGGTTTTTCATGCTCATGGAGTCGTTGAAGTGTTATTTAAAATGATGAAAACTTCATTAAAATCTGACGACTAATTTATGATATATTCGCATTTGAATGAGCTCAAAACAGTACATTTTCAATACCTTAACATTTAAAACATTGTTAAAGGCATTTGTACCAATCTAACGTTTTCTATTTTCGATATAGAACACATTTTTCATGTTTTTTTTAGACCTGTGAAAACGCCTTTCAAAAATTGTTTTAAGTTTTAAATGTATTGAAAATGTACTGTTTCGACATTATTCACATGCGAATATCTCAGAAATTAATGGTCAGATTTAAATAAAGTTTTCACCATTCAAAATAACAGGTTGAAGACGCCATGAGCAAACAAATAACATATTTAAAATTTTCAAAAAATTTTGAAGGAATTTTAAAGAAAGAGGTATTTATACCGATACAAATGTGTGTACCGTATATACTGATTTCAATGAGGTTTTCACCATTAGAGATAGCACGTCAAAGACTCCATAAGCAAAAAATATGGAATTAAAAATAGTCAAAATTACATACAACACTCTTTTGTGTTATGTCTTGTATGACGGTACAGAACCCTTCGTGTGCGAGTCAGACTCGCACATGGCCGGTTTTTCATGCTCATGGAGTCGTTCACGTGTTATTTTAAATAATCAAAACTGTATTAAAATCTGACGACTAATTTACGAGATATTCGCATTCGAATGCGCTCAAAACAGTAAATTTTCAATACTTTTAAATTTAAAACATTGTTAAGGGAACTTTCACCGATCCAACGTTATCTATATTCGATATAGAACACATTTTTCATGTTTTTTTAGATCGG
Organism: Incurvaria masculella; assembly: GCA_946894095.1. Classification (NCBI taxonomy): domain Eukaryota; kingdom Metazoa; phylum Arthropoda; class Insecta; order Lepidoptera; family Incurvariidae; genus Incurvaria; species Incurvaria masculella. The sequence continues at coordinate 17,034,899 of OX335648.2, read as the reverse complement.
TGAAAATGCACATGGCCGGTTTTTCATGCTCATGGAGTCGTTCACATGTTATTTTAAATGATCAAAACTGTATTAAAATCTGACGACTAATTTACGAGATATTCGCATTCGAATGCGCTCAAAACAGTAAATTTTCAATACTTTTAAATTTAAAACATTGTTAAGGGCACTTTCACCGATCCAACGTTATCTATATTCGATATAGAACACATTTTTCATGTTTTTTTAGATCGGTGAAAATGCATTTCAAAAATTGTTTCAAATTTTAAATGTATGGAAAATGTACTGTTTCGACAATATTCACATGCGAATATCTCAGATATTAATGGTCAGATTTAAATAAAGTTTTCACCATTCAAAGTAATAGGTTGAAGACTCCATGAGCAAACAAAGATCAACGGTATTTATATTTTCACACATTTAAAATTTTCAAAGGTTTTTAAACGAATTTTAAAGAAAGAGGCATTTATACCGATGCAAATGTATGTACCGTATTTACAGATTTAAATGACGTTTTCACCATTAGAGGTAGCACGTCAAAGACTCCATAAGAAAAACATATGGAATTAAAAAATAGTTAAGATTACATGCAAAACTTGTTTGTGTTATGTCTTGTTCGACGGTACGGAACCCTTCGTGTGCGAGTCAGACTCGCACATGGCCGGTTTTTCATGCTCATGGAGTCGTTCACGTGTTATTTTAAATGATCAAAACTGTATTAAAATCTGACGACTAATTTACGAGATATTCGCATTCGAATGCGCTCAAAACAGTAAATTTTCAATACCTTTACATTTACAACATTGTTAAAGCCATTTGTACCGATCCAACGTTTTCTATTTTCGTAATAGAACACATTTTTCATGTTTTTTTTTAGACCGGTGAAAACGCCTTTTAAAAATTCTTTTAAGTTTTAAATGTATTGAAAATGTACTGTTTCGACAGTATTCACATGCGAATATCTCGGAAATTAATGGTCAGATTTAAATAACGTTTTCACCATTCAAAGTAATAGGTTGAAGACTCCATGAGCAAACAAATAACATATTTAAAATTTTCAAAAAATTTTGAAGGAATTTTAAAGAAAGAGGTATTTATACCGATACAAATGTGTGTACCGTATATACTGATTTCAATGAGGTTTTCACCATTAGAGATAGCACGTCAAAGACTCCATAAGCAAAAAATATGGAATTAAAAATAGTCAAAATTACATACAACACTCTTTTGTGTTATGTCTTGTATGACGGTACAGAACCCTTCGTGTGCGAGTCAGACTCGCACATGGCCGGTTTTTCATGCTCATGGAGTCGTTCACGTGTTATTTTAAATGATCAAAACTGTATTAAAATCTGACGACTAATTTACGAGATATTCGCATTCGAATGCGCTCAAAACAGTAAATTTTCAATACTTTTAAATTTAAAACATTGTTAAGGGCACTTTCACCGATCCAACGTTATCTATATTCGATATAGAACACATTTTTCATGTTTTTTTAGATCGGTGAAAATGCACATGGCCGGTTTTTCATGCTCATGGAGTCGTTCACATGTTATTTTAAATGATCAAAACTGTATTAAAATCTGACGACTAATTTACGAGATATTCGCATTCGAATGCGCTCAAAACAGTAAATTTTCAATACTTTTAAATTTAAAACATTGTTAAGGGCACTTTCACCGATCCAACGTTATCTATATTCGATATAGAACACATTTTTCATGTTTTTTTAGATCGGTGAAAATGCATTTCAAAAATTGTTTCAAATTTTAAATGTATGGAAAATGTACTGTTTCGACAATATTCACATGCGAATATCTCAGATATTAATGGTCAGATTTAAATAAAGTTTTCACCATTCAAAGTAATAGGTTGAAGACTCCATGAGCAAACAAAGATCAACGGTATTTATATTTTCACACATTTAAAATTTTCAAAGGTTTTTAAACGAATTTTAAAGAAAGAGGCATTTATACCGATGCAAATGTATGTACCGTATTTACAGATTTAAATGACGTTTTCACCATTAGAGGTAGCACGTCAAAGACTCCATAAGAAAAACATATGGAATTAAAAAATAGTTAAGATTACATGCAAAACTTGTTTGTGTTATGTCTTGTTCGACGGTACGGAACCCTTCGTGTGCGAGTCAGACTCGCACATGGCCGGTTTTTCATGCTCATGGAGTCGTTCACGTGTTATTTTAAATGATCAAAACTGTATTAAAATCTGACGACTAATTTACGAGATATTCGCATTCGAATGCGCTCAAAACAGTAAATTTTCAATACCTTTACATTTACAACATTGTTAAAGCCATTTGTACCGATCCAACGTTTTCTATTTTCGTAATAGAACACATTTTTCATGTTTTTTTTTAGACCGGTGAAAACGCCTTTTAAAAATTCTTTTAAGTTTTAAATGTATTGAAAATGTACTGTTTCGACAGTATTCACATGCGAATATCTCGGAAATTAATGGTCAGATTTAAATAACGTTTTCACCATTCAAAGTAATAGGTTGAAGACTCCATGAGCAAACAAAGATCAACGGTATTTCTATTTTCACACATTTAAAATTTTCAAAGGTTTTTAAACGAATTTTAAAGAAAGAGGCATTTATACCTAGTAGGTATGCAGATTACAGTAATTAACGGGATAAAAGGATAATGAAACGCGTACTTGTTAACTGATCAGAAGCAACTCGTTTTTTATTACACTACGGGTAGGTATCGAAAAACCATGCGCGCTCACGCACACACACACATATACACTAACCCTCCAACAATAGATTTGAATTATATTTTATTATTTATTTTCTTTCGAGCCCTTGTTAAGCGCCGTGAAGGTGTTTCGCTCGTTGTTTCCTCGCGCACTGGAGGCGCTCCCTCCTCATCTTGCATGACTTCCTCCACTTCGGGGACATCGTGGGTGTCGCCGTACACCGAGTCCGCATCCTCATCGCTGCTCACCGCGGGCGGCTCGCGGTGCACGTCGACCTCGACGACCGTCTCCTCGGCTCGCGGCGTACCCAGCACCGGCCGCGCCGGCTCCTCGGCACTCGGTGGCGAGCGCACTACTGCTGGTGGTCGAGGCGGAGGCGGCGACCACGTTACGTAGTCCCCACCGTCGCCGTCGCTGCTCACCGAGCTGGGACGAACGCCTCGGGTGCGGTCCCCCGGTGCCGCAGGTTGCGGTTGAAGCGGTGGGGTGGAAGCGGCTGCGATCGGTCCCTTGTCCTCGATTACTTGGTTCTTATGTTTTTTTACAACCGAGTCTCCACCTTCTACCGCGATCGAGTAAGTGTTGTTACCTAAAACCCTTATTACAACCCCTTTTTTCCAGTATTCTTTTTGACGTGGTCCATACATTTTACAAAATACATTGTCCCCTTTGTGAAAGTTTTTACTTCTAGTGCCCCCGTGATTTTTAATCTGTAAGGACTGATTTTTTCTCACCGTATCAGCTAGGCGGTCGGGGGAGCGCGGGGAGGGTGCGGCGGCGCTCGGCCTCAGCACGTCAAGCCTGCAACGCAACTGTCTTCCGAACAGCAGGTCCGCCGGCGAGCGTTCCGTCGTTGAGTGCCGAGAGTTTCTATATGCAAATAAATATTCTAGTAGTTTCACTTGCATTATCTTAGGTGAATCATATTTTAACGCTATACTTTTAATGCCCTTCTTTACAATTTTAACGAAACTCTCGGCCTGCCCGTTGCTCGCCGGGTGGTACGCGGGCGTCGTGACGTGAGAAATACCATTCAGTACGCAAAAATTATTAAACTCACTAGAGGTAAACGAAGTATCATTGTCTGTCACACACGTATGCCACACGCCGAATCGCGACATCACTTCCTGTATCTTCTCTATGACCGCTGCGGATGAGTAGCCCGAGCCCATCATAAAGCACTCGACCCACTTCGAATAAGCGTCGATAATTACCAAAAACATCTTATTATTGATAGGCCCGAGGAAATCTAAATGTACCCGATACCAGGGGTGTGGTGGGTAGGGCCAGCATGCGATGGGCGCGCGCGGGGGGGCCGCACGGAGCTGCGTGCACACGTCGCAGCCGCCGATATGACGCTCGATTTGCGCGTCGATCTGAGGCCACCAAAAACGCGATCTTTATAGTTTTACTATACCTAAATGCGTTCGATGGAGCTCCTCCAACATCCTTTCTCTGAACACTTTAGGTACCACGACCTTATGACCCCGCATTAGACAGCCGCTTTCCAAGGATAACTGTAGCCTACAGTAGAAATACGGTTTCAGTTTTTCATCATTGATCTTCCTAGGCCATCCTTTCATAACGTAATTGCTAACGGTTTTCAGGCAGCTATCCGCTTCGGTTTCTCTCCGCAGATCGTCCAACGATACGGGCAGCGCTCCATCCGCTACAAAGTGTACGTAGGCAGCGATGTCCCCCGCCACCGGCAGGTCGCCCTCCCCCTCCGCCTCCCCCTCCCGCCCCGCGGCGCCCGCTCCGGCGGGCGGTAGGGAGCGCGGTACGGTCGGTGGGGGAAGCGGCGCGCGTGACAGATAGTCCGCTGCATTATCTGGCCCTTTTACATACACTATTTTGAAATTGTAAGCGGAAAGAAATAGAGCGTACCGCTGAAGCCTATTCGCGGACACTTCCGGAATACCTTTATGCGACCCGAAAATCGTTAGCAATGGCTTATGGTCTGTTTTCAGTATAAATGGATCGCTCCGGCCGTAAAGATAATGATGAAACTTCCTGACGCCAAATATTATAGCCGTAGCCTCCTTCTGAATCTGACTATAGTTCTTTTCAGCTGGAGAAAGCGAGCGGGAAGCAAAACACAAGGGACGTTCACATTCCCTCCCCTCACGTGTCGGATCTAGCTGAGACAATATTGCCCCCAACCCCCCCGGTCCCGCGTCCACCGTGAGACACAGCCTAGCCCGGGGGTTGTAGTGAGCGAGCACGCGGTCCGATGCTAATTCTGATTTAATTTTTTTCATGGCGCTATCGTGTTTGCTCGTCCACCCCCATCTCGTATCTTTACGTAGCAAATTATGGAGCGGAGACAATATTGCTGAAGCGTTTGGAATGAAACTTCTATAATAATTTACTAATCCCAAAAATGATTTCAGTTGATTGGCGTTTTTAGGAGACTCGACTTCCAACATCGCGCGAACTTTTTCGTCCGACTTATGTAGTCCTCTCTTATCAATAACATAACCAAGGTAAGTCACCGACTTTTGGAAAAACATGCATTTGTTTCTTTGTAAAGTAAATCCTGCGTCGCGTAACTTTTGTAGCACTACCTCTAACCGATCCAGGTGTTCCCGTCTGTCGCGGCCAGTGATGAGAATGTCATCTAGAAAAACTAGTACTCCCTCCACTCCCGCTAAAGTCGTTTCCATTGCACGCTGAAAAATAGCCGGAGCGCTTGCTAACCCGAAAATCAATCTTGTGTACTTAAATAGCCCTTTTTGAGTATTGATGCATGTATATCCTTGAGAGTCCTTATCCAACACTAGCTGGTTGTATGCAGATGATAAATCCAATTTCGTAAACTCATCCCCCCCATGTAGCTTCGCAAACAATTCATCGATTCTCGGTAGTGGGTACTGATCTATCTCGAGTTGCTTGTTGATAGACACAGAAAAATCAGCACAAATGCGAACACTTCCGTTCGCCTTCAGCACGGGAACAATCGGCGAAGCATACTCGGAATGCGAAACCGGTTCCAATACGCCCGATTCCACCATGTGATCTATTTCCGCGTTAACCCTGTCTTTTAAGGCGAAAGAAACTGTTCGCGCTTTAAAAAAAATTGGCTTTGAATTCTGCTTCATTGACAAATGAACTTTGTATTTATTAAAACACCCAATTTCCTTAGAAAAAACTGTGGGATATCGATTAAATATTTGTTTGATTGCCATTTCATCTGTGGAGGCGCAATACCTAACAGGGCCGAGTTCTAATTGGAACGCGCTTATAAAGTCTCGACCTAATAGTGCGGTGGCGGCGTTACGTACTACGTATACATCTAGCTCGCTCGTGCGGCCATCGTATGTGACAGACAATCGTATTGTCCCTAGCGAATCTATCCTACCTCCTGTATAATTCACCAAAATTATTTTGCTAGGAGTGAGCCGAATGCCTTGAAAGTATTTCTCATAAAGTTTTTCAGATATTGCTGTCACGGCGGACCCACTATCGATTTGAAAATTAATTTCTATGTTATTCAATAAGACAGATTGCGTCATAGGCTTACCGTGATCACATCGAATGTTGTAAATTGGCTTACCGTCATCCCCTCTCCCCGCTCCACTCGAATGCGCTTCCAAGTAATAACTAGCATCTTTAACACCTTTTTGTGGGCACATTTTTTTCAAATGCCCGATTTTCGCACAAATGTTACACTTAAAGTTTTTGAATCTACAGTTTTCCGCTGTGTGATTTCCGTAGCCGCACACTTTGCACTTTATGCCGCCTGTTACAGCACCCGTGCGCCTGTCGCGGCCGGCCACGGCCGGGCCCGTCTGCGCCGACACCTTGCACACCTCCGCCGTTGTCTTGGCAGCCATGCGCGCACTGCGCACTCCCTGCGCGAGCGCCACTGCCGTTGATAAGGTCAAGGTCGCCACTTCCTTCTCGAAAATCTTTTCCCTTTCCGGTCCCGGCAGCATCCCGAGGACGAACCGGTCCCGCAGCGTCTCTTCGAGTTGCGCCGTGAAGCCGCAGTGTAGCGCTAGCCCTCGGACCCTCGCGGCCCAATCGACGAACTCCTCGCCCGTCTCCTGCTCCGCCCGGTAGAAGGCCGCGCGATCTGCGAAGCCGCACCGCTTCGCAGTGAAGTGCGCGTCGAACAGTGCCGTCAACCGGTCGAACGTGACGGTCCCGACGTCCTGCGGGAACGCGAGATCTCGCACCAGCCTGTACGAGTCCTCGGAGAGCGAACTCACGAGGATCGCCTTACGTCTCACTGCCGCTTTATCTGTTTCTTCAGTAACGTCGTTCGCCAAAAACCAGTGAAGCAGGCGGGACTTATACACCGCCCATTCTTGCTGTTTGTGGTCAAAAATATCCACATTCCCGAACATTCTGGCCATTGTACTGCACTCGTAGATCGTTTGTTCCTCGTCGCCAATAGTAGGTATGCAGATTACAGTAATTAACGGGATAAAAGTATAATGAAACGCGTACTTGTTAACTGATCAGAAGCAACTCGTTTTTTATTACACTACGGGTAGGTATCGAAAAAGCATGCGCGCTCACGCACACACACACATATACACTAATACCGATGCAAATGTATGTACCGTATTTACAGATTTAAATGACGTTTTCACTATTAGAGATAGCACGTCAAAGACTCCATAAGAAAAACATATGGAATTAAAAAATAGTTAAGATTATATGCAAAACTTGTTTGTGTTATGTCTTGTTCGACGGTACGGAACCCTTCGTGTGCGAGTCAGACTTGCACATGGCCGGTTTTTCATGCTCATGGAGTCGTTCACGTGTTATTTTAAATGATCAAAACTGTATTAAAATCTGACGACTAATTTACGAGATATTCGCCTTCGAATGCGCTCAAAACAGTAAATTTTCAATACCTTTAAAACATTGTTAAAGCCATTTGTACCGATCCAACGTTTTCTATTTTCGTAATAGAACACATTTTCTTTAGACCGGTGAAAGCGCCTTTTAAAAATTGTTTTAAGTTTTAAATGTATTGAAAATGTACTGTTTCGACAGTATTCACATGCGAATATCTCAGAAATTAATGGTCAGATTTAAATAAAGTTTTCACCATTCAAAATAACAGGTTGAAGACGCCTTGAGCAAACAAAAAACACATTTAAAATTTTCAAAATTTTTTGAAGGAATTTTAAAGAAAGAGGCATTTATACCGATGCAAATGTATGTACCGTATATACAGATTTAAATGAGGTTTTCCCCATTAGAGATAGCACGTCAAATACTCCATAAGCAAAAAATATGGAATAAAAAAATAGTCAAAATTACACACAAAACTTTTTTGTGTTATGTCTTGTACGAGGGTACGGAACCCTTCGTGTGCGAGTCAGACTCGCACATGGCCGGTTTTTCATGCTCATGGAGTCGTTGACGTGTTATTTAAAATGATGAAAACTTCATTAAAATCTGACGACTAATTTACGAGATATTCGCATTTGAATGCACTCAAAACAGTAAATTTTCAATACCTTTACATTTAAAACATTGTTAAAGGCATTTGTACCAATCTAACGTTTTCTATTTTCGATATAGACCACATTTTTCATGTTTTTTTTAGACCTGTGAAAACGCCTTTCAAAAATTGTTTTAAGTTTTTAATGTATGGAAAATTTACTGTTTCGACAGTATTCACATGCGAATATCTCGGAAATTAATGGTCAGATTTAAATGAGATTTTCACCATTAAAGATAGCACGCCAGAGACTCCATAAACAAAAAATATGGACGGTATATATATTTTCATACATTTAAAATTTAAAAAAATGTTTTGAGACATTTTCACCGGTACTTTATACACCGACGATCTTTTTTTATGCTTATGGAGTCTTCAATGTGTTATTTGAATTGATGAAACTTCACTAAAATCTGATGAGTAATTAACTAGATATTCGCATTTGAATTCGCTCGAAACAGTAAATTTTCCATACTTTTAAATGTATGGTCAGTTTTATATTACCGGTGCAAGCGAATTGCGGGGTATTTCACAGGCGTGCTCGGGTCTAGCGCTTTCGGCTCCTATTTGCCCTGACGCCCAAGGCACAACATAATTCAATAAGTAAATATACTTTTTCGTACTAAGCTAGTGCGGCACTGAATCCAAGAACGTGATATATCACGTTCTTCATTCATGAATGTATGTATAATCCACCGTGAATAAATTTGTGAATTATAAATATGTAGTTTATCTAATTTCAGTGATTTATCTTCGCAGAATCATCTTGCATAAAAATAAAATAACTCAAATTGTATTCAACCTTTACCAAAGTATTTTACTCATTTACATGTGTATATTCGACGATCACTAGCAATTACAAAAGAATAATACCTTTATCAAATTGGCGAATTAATTAATTTAAATTTCACATCACACTTATAAACTCTTGTCCATTATGCAGGTACTACGCATGAAAACGAACTATACATAAGTATCACCAAAGATAATACTAATAATTACTTCGTAATCGGTATCACTAACACAGGCTAAACCCTTTCTTACCACCGCCACCGTTCCCACGCCACCGCGCCGCACTGCCTCCGCACCGCGCCGCCTACCACCCGCTTTCGCCAAGCTATTTTAGCGCGAAATTCAATGTTACGTTATACGCTGCAAAACTGACTGGCATGTAAATTTTTTGTTGGATTCTGTTAAAAGTATGTTCGTCTATATCATTTATTATCATTATAATTTAAAAAATGGGCGGGCAAATTACGCCGTTTACTTTATTTGGCCATTAGCAAAATATATGTGTTGCCAGTAACAAATTTGTTGGATTCGTTGAAATTATCGATCTGATAAGAATTAAAAACAAATGTGTGACCACAGATTGGGCTGCCCAATTCTGCCGAGTTTATGAGAGCGAAAACTGTGTATTTTTTAAAAAAAACTCGCTTTTGTGGAAAAAAATTGTTGGATTCCTGAACACATATATACCTATTAACCCATTTTATTAGACATTGAAAAGAAATTTGGCGGGCCATTTTTGCAGCAAATGATACCGCATATTTTGTGTTTTTGGCCAAAATACCTAAGTTCCGGGAAAAAAAAATGTTAGATTCTGAGTCATTCATTTTTAAAACCTGTATTTGTACACATTCTGAAAATTTCATGGACGGACGATTTAGTGCTTTGGTAAGCCCCAAATTTTAGCTTCATTCATTGGCCTATATCATTAACTTGGCTCAGAAAGTACGTACCTAGTACGATTACAGAATTCTGGTGAAACGGCTTGAAATCTTGTGAACGTTTCTAAATTTTATCCAAGTAAAAGTTTCGACACACGGCTTTGATGTTTCATAACGATCTGATGAGTCGTTTGATGTCGGGGAGGGCAGGTTCTCATCGACTTACCTACTCTTACTTTGTTGATAAAATTGGTTCATTACGTAAATAATTTCTTGTAATAAACAAACTTTTCGTGAGTCATGAGATGTTGTACCAACCAACAATCAATTCACAAATGTTTGTAAGCAAATTGACGTTCAAGGTTAAAACATAATTCACAATATATTTTAAGATTTTTTTATGTAAATGTCATGTATGCCGTATATGGATTGCCAATACCAACTGTCATGATATTAGCCTAATACATCACTTAGGAACTAACTTAAATTGCTCGGCTATAGTGAACTGGATGGAAAACACGGAAACATTTTAAATACTTTATAATTTTATGTATTTAATGGATACGACATTACCGTTATCTCATTAATTTGAGTTTGAGCGACATCTAAATTTGAAGCATTGTAATCAGATTTTGAAAATAATTTGAAAATGTATTGGTCGTGTCATTCGTCGGAAGCAGGAGCCCTGATGACGAAAATCTGATTACAATGCTTCAAATGTAGATGTCACTGCAACTCAAATTAATTTTAAATACTGCTTCGTTCGTTCAATGCGATGGTACTAACCCGGGCGGGATTAATCCAACCACCTAGAAAGTATAGAAGGGACCTTACAGTTTCACGTAGAATGCAGCCCACGAGCGACAAATCCCTTACAAATACCGAGATGGTAATGGGTTTTATGAATCACGGAGAACGTCGTCGCCGGCATAGAAGGCAGGTACGTAATGGGCAGCATGCGTTCCATACTGTCATGCATTATTAATCTCACGCCGCCACTCGGGCCTAACGAAGCCCCCTTCAGCTGAACGATGGAAAATCGTTAAGGTAGAGACGTAACACGTGAATAGGCGCCTGTGTGCGCCCCTGATTTATACGCGCCGCCGCTGTACGAATAGCAATTTTATGGGCTATCTTGTAAGGCAATATGCTAGGGAGCAGAGCTTCTGTGTTCTCAGAAGATTAACCTTAATATTTCTCTGTACACATTAGTTAGCGCAGTTAACGAATGCGAAGTGAAGGGTTGACGTCTTGGGGAGACGTTATTGAGTACAACGCAATTGTGCCCCATCTGTAGTGACGTAGAGTCTGCCTGCAGATATTTTTTTTTTCATATATTGGCCCCATCACTGAAGTCATCTTCTCTACTTATATAAAAGGGAACGTCCGTCCACATGTGAAAGGTAATCTCCGTAACCACAGAACAGATCAAGATGCCGTTTGTACCGATTTACAGATTCGATTGCGGGGCTTGCTTTAGGATACATACCATCACGCTAAATATCCTAAAAGCTGAGCAATATCAATGAAATTACTCTCAAACAACATTAATACCAATTTTGTGGCGCATGGCGGCGCTACGTGCGGCGTCACTTTGCCCGCCTTCCAAATATCTCTAAAATAGAAAGGATTAACAATTTTCGCGACAAAAGCAAGAAGCCAGTTGGCATAGCGCGTCTTACCGACTGGTTCAAATATGTTTTGTTCGAGGGAGGGTTCAGGTTCGAATCCTGAGAACTCAATTTGTTTTTCTGTTTCTTTTTATCTCGCATATAATTTTGATGTTTTTTTTACGTAATAGTTTAATGGCAAAACCTTTTTCGTAAGGAACAATTTTAAGTCATGGTAGTCAGTTTTAAGGTAGTCAAATTTTGTTCCCGAGTCGGTTATTTGATACAAAGTACGGCTGAGTTAATCAATGTTCAAACACGCCACTTTTAGCGAACCGCATGGAGTTCCTTCAATACTGTCCATACAAAGTGACATGTTTAATCATACGCTGACGTTGATTGTGATGCCATCTGTCGGCACAGTTAACATTGATTAGATTTCCATCACTAAACAGAACCACTTTTGAATTTAATTGTTCAAAAGAGAGGGATGAGTTAAACAATGTTCAAACACGTCACTTTTAGTGAACCGCATAGAGTTCCTTCCATATTGTCCATATAAAGTGACGTGTTTAAGTTGACGATGATTTTGATTGTTTGCCCTTTCGTGCACTCGACCCTATGAGTTATAATTCTAAATTACTTAATTACTTTTTCGATATTGTTTAGCGAAGTGGCCAGTTCCGAAAACTTATAGTGCGCCCTATGTATTATAAATGGGAATGTTAGAACCGGCTCCACCCGTTATGATTTAAAAGTCGCAGATAAATTACATCCAGACCAGCCTTTTCGACCAGCCCTTTGGGCTACTTTTTATCTAGGAAATAATTCAGCTCAACATCAGTCCAAAACGACTTGGACCCGAGCGGAGCCGGGTACCGCAGCTAGTTTAAAAATAAATTAAAAACATGTATTTAACTATTCTCCTCCCTTGTTCTTGGTTCTTTTTGTTTCATAATATTCACTCACTTTTAAACACGTGTTATTTTTACTTGCTATATTTTGTGTTGTAGCGTGTTTATGTTTTTCATGATTTATTTATATTTATTTTATTCTGGTTAGAATTAAGTTAATACCCTACCGTTAGAGTTAAGAAAATATTAATTAATTTTTATGAACATAGTTCGTCCAACGCTCGATTTTTTCTATGTGGCAAAAATAAAAATAAACGATTTCCGGTTTTTTTACTTTTTGTTAGATCTTTTGTTTTCTTGGCAAAAACGTTTTTAGATCAAAGGGAAGTACATACCCAAAAGGTTTTGTGCCTAAATATATGTCCTTAATGGTATTTTTTTATCGTAATGATTAATTGATAGTCCTGGGACCGGGACAAAACCAAGGTCATGGCGACCGGATGGTATGACGGAAGGACAAATCGTTATTGACGGAGAAGTGATCAAATAGTTTCAAGAGAACGTATATCACGGTTCAGTTCTGCAGAAGCCTTATTCTGCTAATTGATAACTGCGCGCGTTATGTTTGTGTTTTCTCAAAACCGCATGTTTCGGCGAAATGGTATTTTACTAGCGCAGTTTGCAAAACGCATGCGTTGTGTTTGTATTTTGTTCGCAAACACGTAACGCGCGCTCCGTATTCTCGTGGGCCGTGTGATTTACCGAAAACTTGCTGTTTTGAGAATTGTATTTGTTTGGCTGGTCACGTCAGCCTAAGAGACAACGACCGTTGGAGTAACCGTGTCCTACACTGGCGGCCGTGAACAGAAAACGGAGTGCGGGAAGACCACTTGCCAGGTTGGACGACGACGTCAAGTGCGTCGGCGGAAAGCAGTGGTTCCGTACCGCTGAGGGCCGGGAAGATTGGAGGAAAATTGGAAAGGCATATGTCCAGCAGTGGACGCAAACACGTTGATTTATATATCGTGTGTACTTATGTGTGGGCGTGTAGTAAAGTTTTATTATCGTTAACATCAATATAGTAACCAAAGTAGGTTTCAAAGTCACTTACGTGAATTCCCCGTGCGGTGGACTTGTTATTTTAGCGTACATTTCAATAGCTACATAATTCTTCATTATACGTCATATGTGGTAAACCAAATCAATTTGATCCCATTGTAAGTGGTTGTCAGTGACATCAGAGTACTTCAACGAGACAAATATTTAGGTACCTTAAATTTTCTAAGAATATTTGTTTTAAGGGCTTGATTGATCTCATTTCGCGAAATATGTTTTAGACACAAAAGCCGACTATAATTACAGCGTGCTCATTACTGTATTATCCAGGTATTGCAAGATTCTAATACAACACAAGTTGTCAGATTGGTCAAGCAAAAGTGCCAGAGATACACGATGAAACTTTTCACCACAAAGTTGCGCTTCACCATAAGTTTTTTTTTTATGTGACTGGACATGGATGGCTGATACCACACTTTCTGTCATGGTATTAGCCCAACACACCACATGGGAACTAGGTGCCATGCCAGGAACTTACTTATATTGCACGGCTACATTGAACTGGACGGAAAACACGGACAATTTTCATTGCCGCTTCGACCATCGTTCATTCAATGCGATGGTACCAACCCGGGCGGGATTAACCCTACCACCTAGTAAGTAAGGAAGGGGACCTACAGTTTAACGTGGAATCCGAACCAGGAGGCCAGCCTCTCTCAACGGTCGAATGGTCACCCATCCAAGACCAGACCGGACCCAGCCTTGCTTAACTTCGGAGAGCGATCGCCGAAGTGTCGCGCCACTGGGCCATTGAGGGTGAAGTATTATACACTATTATTATTAGTGTTATAAGATTTATACAATGTATGCCATGACCATTTCCAATTTCGGATGAAGACAAGATCTCCTTAAAGAAACTCCAAAGAAACAGTATTTCATACCAGACTAATAAAATGATTCCCATCTGTGGGCCGGCTTGGCTCGTTGAACTCGATATACAATACCAAACTGACCGTCAGATATTAGCCTAACACACCACATGGGAACTAGGTGCCATGCCAGGACCAGCCTTATATTGCTTGGCTACATTGAACTGGATGGAAAACATGTAAAATTTTCATTGCCGCTTCGACCATCGTTCTAGCCGAACAGAATTTGAACATGACAGGAAGGTATTAGTGAGAGCTTTCATTTTAATTGCCATTTTGGTAAATGGTCATGGACTAGAAGTTCTAGAAACGTGATACAAAACCGACTCTCGCAACGAGCATGGCCAAAGTGGCATTAATGTGGCCCATCCCGCTCATCTCCCCATACAAACGGGGAAAGAAGATCACGGCCATATTTTTTGTCAGAGGTCCCAAGTTTTGCTCAAAATAACTTTATTTGACTGTTGGCATTGTAAAATTGTGTTTGGTTTCTAAATTATAAGGTCCGAAAGTTCGAATTTTTCACGCGTTTTATACAATAACTTTGGAGGTAGATTACGCAATGATAAAGTAAGAACATCTTAAAAAGATTAGTAATCAGACATTGCTTATTTAATCAAGATTTATAATCAATTGTGTTTTTGTTAGATTTTTGACTACAGCAGCGGTCGTGGTTTACTTTTAGCTATAAGTCGTTTTGTAATTAAAATTTTCGTAAATCTTATCAAATCATACACTATACACTTTGTCTTTTTTGTGGACATGTTGCATCTTCCTCATCACGGAGCCTGTCTTTTTTTTGAAATAGAGAAGGTCCCAGAGCGCAACAGCACGGTTTTGTACCGTGCCCGCGAATGAGTTCGTCCCGCCGGGTTGGGCCACCTTAAGTGTGAATAGGTATTTTTGTTTAAGTAAAACCACACGTTTTCGGAAACTCAAACTATTCTAAAGAAAATAGTTCATAGCGGCGGCAACTTTTTTAAAATTTTCCTTGAATGAAACTTCCGTTCGCAAATTGAGTTGGCGTTTCAGGCATGACGATACAAGTTTTCTGATAGGAACCTGATCCCAAACGTTCCATCCGAAGGAACGTCAGTGCAGAAGTTTCGCCTCGCAAACCAGTGCGCTTGTAACATTCTGTGTCATACCACAGCGCCACTAACGCCTCAACGCGAACCCTTTTTGAGTAATCGAACCCGAACCCCCTATTAAAAAAATAACGATACTCGATGTCATTATCTATATTGTTGGTGTAAGCCTCCCTAAAACATTCCGCGGAGCGCCGCCGCCGGAGTAATCTCATCAGCGGCGTTAATTCGACCGACACGCAGGCGGCGGGGCGAGGGGCAGGAGGTGGGGGCGGCAGCGGCGGGGGGGTCGGAGACAGCGGCGGCAGCACGAGGAGTGCAGGTGATGGATGGAGGTTCCACGCTGGAGCCGACACCAGCGCACTTACATCCCGACTAACTCGGGGCCTGACAAAACGTTATTTTTAGTTTTTGTAGCGTGAACCCGTCAAAATAAATATAAAAAACAAAAACCAAATCGGTCCAGGCGTTAGGAATAATCGGGGAACATACATAAAAAAAGATTCCGACGAATTGAGAACCTGCTCCTTTTTAGGGTTCACGAACCGTAATAGGTAGGCAGCTGAAATGTTCACAGAGTGTGTATTTATTTTGCCGCTATAACAAAAAATAGGTAAAATAAAAAAAATATTAAAAATAAAGGGGGGGGGGGCATACAAAAATCGTGATTTTTTAAGTTAAATCTTGTAAGATGGTACGGAACCCTTCGTGTGCGAGTCCGACTCGCACTTGGCCGGTTTTTTTTAAAATCGGTTAAATAAAATTACTGAAACTAACTGACTAAGCCTGATTTTCACGAAGTGCTGATTTATTTTAATCAACACTTAAAGGGCCTTTATTACTAAAGTGCTGATTTTGTGTGTGAGACATTTACATTACAATTATCATATTTTGGAAATCTGATAATTTATCTGAGATGAATATCAGACTAAAAATATTTCTGCTCATATCCATTATCAAAGTTACAATTCTTGGCTGTGTTATAATTCTTGTTTTTATCATTTTATTGCTTTAACATGTATTCATATTATCTTTGATAGTATCTCTTAGCTATTATGCTTCACTTGATATCAAAATATGTTATTCAAAGAGTATAGATACATTTCACGTAATAATTATACATTTGACAGGTGTGGAGCTAGTTAGGTTCGCGTAGCTACAAGCGGTGTGCCTTTGCGTTCCATCCATCTGAATTGACAGAATTTATTACGCTTTACTCGTAACTCGTTCCTTCAAGCTCTTTTTGTGCAGTTTCTCTACTCCCAGAGACGACGACAGTTCTAAATAGAAAAAGATGATGTTGATGAAATGCTGCTGAGCAGATCTAGAACTGCTGAACTACATCTTAGTTATATATACTGAACAGTGGCAATATGTTTAGGGTTTCGTCGCAAAAAGAAAAAAAACCGGCCAAGTGCGAGTCGGACTCGCACATGAAGGGTTCCGTACCATCAACACCAAAAAATCACGTTTTTTGTATGGATCACCTTTAATTATTATTATTATTTTATTTTACCTATTTGTTATTATAGCGGCAAAATAAATACACAGTCTGTGAAAATTTCAGCTGCGTACCTATTACGGTTCATGAGATACAGCCCTGTGACAGACGGACGGACGGACGGACGGACGGACAGCGGAGGCTTAGTAATAGGGTTCCGTTTTCACCCTTTGGGTACGGAACCCTAAAAAGACCCGATATGATCTGACTCTGGTGTTTGTCGGTCAGACGCATTGTGTCCCGAATTTTATCCCACATTAGTTTGAAATTACCAATATAGGTACACTTATGCAGTTGTGCACAAACTAATTACCTTTGCTCAAAACGTCATACCTTTTGAGAAAAACTAGATTTCTGAAGCGCTCATTTTGTATGAAATTGTAAAATGATCATTAGGCGAGAATTTCTTCTATATCCCGCAGAAACGGGGCCGTAGGCACGTGAACACGTTCACGCTTGACCGGTTTTTTAACTTGACCAGTGTCGCGACGATGCGTGACCGTTTCGTATTCGAGGATGTCCAACTGGTTCTGGATGGATGACCGTTGCCGACAGTCCAGCGTGGCTGTGGTTCGGATCCAACGTAAGATTGTAGGTCTTAATTGTTGGAAGAGTACCATCGCATTGAATGAAATACGGTCGAAGTGGAAATGCCAGTTTTCTGTGTTCCATCCAGTTCCACGCAGCCGTAATATAAGAAAGGCCCTGACATGGCAATAGTTGAGTGTTAGGTTTATCTATCTTGACGGTAGGTTAGGCATTCAAAGCAAGTTCCATAAGCAAACTATAATTCCACACTTTTACTTATAAAAAGAATCAGCTTAGCAAGCTTGAAACTAAGTTAATACGATAAAATTAATAAATAATAACAATAAATTGATATTAAATCTTTTATAAAAAAAATCGAACTAAGTTTTATCGTACTAAAGAAACTATTTTAGCGCATACATTCCCATTGAACTACGAAGAGCTTCAATCGCTCACTTAGGTTTCAATATTTTTTTTTATAAAACCTCGACGTAAGCGAGTTTAGAGTGAAGTGTTCGGTTGCACAAAAGGCGTTTTAAAGTAGCACACTGTCCCCAGATGATCAAGACACGCCGCTTCCGGTAAAAGTGGCTCTTGTGGGTTTGGTGTTCAAGCGTGGCGCGTGTCACCGCCGCCTGGGTTCTACCCAGCATTGGGCAATCGATCAGAGCCCCAGCCCCTGTTAACACGATCCAGCGAGATTATGTGAAGAAAACTTTCTCTGTTCGCTGATGAGATCCTCAACTTTTTAATCTAAGATCTTCTCGGAGCTTTGCCTATTTTTATGACAATGGATGTTCGTGTTAAGAAAGTAAGAACAAGAAATAAATAAATATATAATTTTTCGCACTAAGCAAGTACGTCACTTTATCTTAGAAATGTGATATGTATGTACGTATAATCGACCGTGAAGCAAGGACAAGTTAATTAAAGAAAGAGCCCTGTAAAAAGAACATCTGAGCCCTGTAAAAAGAACATCTGTTAAATATTTGCAGTCAATATCCGCAGCTTAACCGTTAAATCAATGTATGTACACTGTGTTAGTAGGAATAATTGATTTCGGGAGGAGGGACTGTAGGAGAATTTCAAATTAAGGGCGCAGGTGGCGAAATTAGAAGACGCAAAACCCGCGAATATTATGTTTTGCTGGTTCTGATCCAGCCTTGCTGTATATTTATAAAGTAGATCTTTTTGAATATATTACACAATATCACATTCCTAAGACATCAATGTCGATCATGGAAATAAAGATTAAAATAAAACAACTTATTTATATTAATTTAATAAATAAATCGTTATTTTATTGTGCCACAGCTAAGCAAATTTCCTTATCTTCTTAGTATAATTGAAATGAAATGAAATATTTATTTACGTAACAACTTGATTGCAATAACATTATAGGTACTTACAACTAAATGCTTAAATGTATATAATCGCGTATTAATCCTACGCTGAGGCATTTCAACTGCAATGATTGAGACACAGTCGTCAATGATTATTACTAATCGCAAGGCTTGAGGTCACCCGCCATATTGTTCACAGATTATATTAAATATTTCTAGTGTTAAGTGACATTTGGTTCCTCCCCCCTCCTGTTACCCCCCTGCTACAAAACAGCCGCCATTTTATCCGCTCTTTACTTCTTGAAAGGATTCACTATTTTCACATCGTTTTTCAGAAGCCGGTTGGTCTCGCGGTTGGTGCAGCGAGTAATACGTCTCTTCGTAAGATTACTTACTCTTCGATGGGTGTCAGTTCGAATCTGGTATTTTTTTTTTTTACTTTTTATTCTTAATGGTGTCTAGCATATAATTATACCATAGATTCGACTTAATAGATATACACGTATAAAAAAATATTACAAATAAAACGTTTTGGCAAAAGTTTTTACCTGAGGAACAATTTTAAAAAGTATAAACGTCATTTGACACTGGTAGTCAGCGCGAGAGATTTTGTTCCCGAGATGGTCGTCTGATACGCAGTATCCTCTAATTAGTCTGTGGATTGAGATATCACTCAAATCTTTTTTGGTATCGGACACTAGGAGCTAGAGTTTTCCAGTATTTGTATTTTCATTTCATGCTTTCAAATTCGATTGTGCTCGACGTTCTCCGAAGTACTTCTAGAACATTTGTGTTTTCATTCAAATTCAAGATAGTGTGCAGTCGTCAGTGGAGCGCACGAAGTTGGCTCGTCCATTAGCCTTCAGCAGGCGATGCGCGGCGCGACGCTGCTACTGCGATGGTAATATGCACGTTCTATGAGAGCTTTGCCGCCATGGATGAAAGTGTAGTTAGCTAAATAAAGGATGCCAAAGACAGCTGCGACCAGCGAGCATGGAAGGACAGGGGTGGCGATCGAAACACGTAGCCACGAGTTAGTGTAAATGCACTGCCGGCCTAGTCCGTAATCAGGAATCCTTAGTCTCGAAAACCGCTTTATAGCGGTTTTCAAAGCTTCTTTCTTGATAAAAAGATTCCGGAACATAGTTTTTTGAAATCGCTTCGAAAACGCGGATTTGTAGACTCAGGATTCCTGGTTCCTGATTACGATTATGATTTCAGGAATCCTGAGTCTAGAAAATCGGCTCGTAGCCTAGTGGCGCGGGGACTGGCCTAGCGTACCAGATGTCTGGGTTCAATTCCGACGTACACCACTGTCTTTCTCTTTCCGAGTTTGATAAGTGCATTTCGTCACGAATGCGGGTTGTTCCATGGTTCGGAATCCATGTAAAACTGTAGGTCCCCTCCCCCTACTAGGTGGTAGGGTTTTAGCCCGCCCGGATTGGTACCATCGGATTGGATGAAAAGATGGTCGAAGCGGCAATTAAAAAATGTCCGTGTTTTCCATCCAGTTCAATGTAGCCGTGCTCATCAAGGGAAGGTCCTGGCATGGCACCTAATTCCTTTGGGAATGTAGTGTATTGGGCAAATATCATAACCGCAATAACGCCCGCGAGCGATGTTTGTGTTTGTTGTTTGTGATTTCGAGACTCAGGATTCCTGATAACAGAATTCCAGGAATAGGCCTGTAGTTATCTTGCGAATTCTGGACGAGCAAGATCGAATGTTCCTTGTATAAATGCGTTCTGTGTAGATCTTACGTGTCGTTGGAATTCGTTAGTGAACTTACTCTCCGGTGCTACTACTATTGTATGTAAAAGTGGCTACGCCGCCGCAGTGTTGTTTTTGTCCCTGAATCAATAAAATGGGAACACATCCATATAAATATTTAAAGATCGAAAGCATTATTGAGTTTTAAACCAATATTTTGATGTTTTTTTGTCTAACCAAACAAATATAAATCTCCAGCCATTACAGTTTTGAGAAGACTATCCCATCCACTCACTCTTACGCCTCACATACTTACATATTGACGCTAAACTAGGGTCCCAGTACCTACCATAACCCAGATTACCCACACAAGATGTATGTATGCATAAACTCACCGTCCACGAGGCCCATTCTTGAGCTAAATAGATTACATACGGAATACACACTCCTGAATCATCTCGGAATCAGTAAATAATTTATAACCTATTCTGATGCTTTTATAGATTGCTAATGGAAAATAATGTGTTGTTAAGGTTCCGTACCCAAAGAGTGCCAACGTAACTCTATTTCTAAGTCTCCGCTGTCCGTCTGTCTGTCAGCGGGTTATATCTCATGAACCGTAATAGAGAGAAAGCTGAAATTTTCACAGAGTGTGTATTTAAGTTGGCTCCCAATTAAGAAACGTAATTTTTTGTGTGGAATCTTGTACAATGGTACGGAATCCTTCATAGACGAGTCCGACCTGTACTTGCATGGCAGGTATTTTTTTTCGTTAGCGCTGAATTCGGAAACACAGGTACATTTTTTGTTTCGTGCCACTCATTCCGCATGGCGCTGCGATCGATTACCATCATAACTACCAAAGAAATGTCAAGTTGAATTCCTGTCCTGAGAAAACTCCTGATTCATCAACTCGGAATTTCCAGAATTCGCCTCCAGACCGTGTTATCAAGACGGAAGCGCGCAATCCAGGGCCGACGACTTAGTTGTTGCGAGCTAAAGTCGGCCACGCGGAGGGTCGGCGGCGGCGGCGGCGGTGGGATGCCGTTCACGTCGTGTCTGCGGGTTTTTTCCCCCCAAAACTAAGGGACGGACCGAGCCGCGAGCATGTCCGAAAGTTTAGCATTATCATAATGTTTGAGCGCGCTCCGCTTTCCCAGCCTGAACTTTTGAATGGTACAAAACTTCTGTCGGATTGTTCTATTTTCTTTTATAAAGCCTCTCTCTAGGACCGCGGGGAATACCCAATTCGAATCTTTGGGGCGCCAGTCTTATTGTTTTTCCAACTACTATGCAGAGTAAAAATAGGAACTAGTAAATCTGACTCAATGAATGGAAAACATTATTTACAGTTGTTTATTTTGTCTTAAGGCAATAGCTGGACATACAATTAACATATCAATATATCAAAGTGAAAATATTATGGACAACTCATCTGGTACCTTTTAGTAGATGCTTTTATGTTCTACAAAAGCGTCTCTGGCATCTATGAGGCTCCGATGGTAGAGCGGGACTCGGGCTGCGGGCGCGAGAATGACAGCTTCAAGCGGTGGTGAAGTGGTCCTGAACCTAGGTTCTCTAACAAACCTAGGTTCAGGACTGGTTCCATTCCGTCTTGTACTTTCCGTTACGGGATGGACGGAACGGCTCAGAGCAACGCTCTAGCCAAAAAAGTGCAAAGATGAACGTCACTTTGATATTACACAACCTCGCAGAGGTTGATAAAAAGGAGGGATTTCGACCGATTCCAAACCGTTTAGTTTTGGAATCGTTTGGAATCACTCCTTCACGTTTTCAGCGAAAACGGCCGAGGTAGGTACCTACACGGAACTGCCATTCTGTTAGCTAAAATGCTATTTCTTGCTCCTTTTTCACCGAATGGCACGGAGCAGTCTGCGCAAACACAGCACTGGTCTCATTATGTAATATATTGTTATGTTTTAGCACTTGCCGTTATCAAACGTAATTTTATTGATTGGTGTGAGACAGATATTTAAATGAGCCCATAGTAATGTTAAAAACGCAAGAGACTTGCTGTGATCAAAACTGTAAAATCCATATAAATTCTTTTGGCGACGACGCGTGACGCTGCGAAGGGAATTAATGAATGATTTAAATTGTATTGAATTGTAAAGAAATTAGAAATTTCAGGATACTAATTAAATACTTTAAAAGTAGAAAACATAATTACACATGTTTTCATAAGTGACAGATGGCATGCATGATACTACGGCCACTGTGCATCACACACGCTAGAAATACTATAGGTAACTAAACAATAAGATAAATTTGAACTTTGGGTGAGCAGTGCCACCTAAACTGGCCTAACGGCTGTACCATGGGTGGCCCCTTCGTGCTCGCTTATACTCGTACATAGCTACTTTACTTACCTACCTAAATAACTTACAAATTAAAATTAATAAAATAGTAATCTTCTTTTTGTGTCTTTGCCAAGCGATAGGTGCGGGTATTTTATAATAAGGAATATAACAAGATTAAGGCAATAGAGAGTTTATTACTGAGAACATTGATCGAGATGAGGCACTATCTTTTATATGTTCGGAAATTATAAATATCTATTACCTAAACATTCCAACTATGAACACTTCGCGTCCATTCCTTATTTAATGTTCTTGCATCTTCATTTTGTATGGTCTATGAATTGATAGTTCATTATATATATTAGGAGCTGTAGTAGCTGTTGTTTCAAATTATAAACAATAACTCTAATATATTTCCAAATACTTGAAGATTTATTCGACCTTCAAGGCGAGAGCAAGACATTTATTTTGCTTTTCATAGAGGAATAACTAATAAAAATATTGATTATCAATTCAAACATTTACTGTTATACAGACTGTTTTGGAAAGACATTTCCAAGAGGAAGCCCCTTACGATTATAGCCATTGCGACGTCCAGCCGTAAGGTCCGTTACGCCCTGGCACTAACTGAAATGGACACGAAAGCGAAGATCTGCGAAGCGCGACACGCGAGCGGCGGATTTCCTCTTTTATTAAATAAGACAAAAGTCAGCTCAAGAAGTTTCCAAATCTGTCTCAGTTTGAAGTAGCTATGAATGGAGGTTGTGTGCTGTCGGAAAGTTGGATCTTCAGAGCTGCGACGTCTGGTTACGACCGAAGTGCGCTGTGTAGTGTTGATGCGGCCTAAAGTGGACTTGCTAGTTTTCAGGCTGCTTTAAGACCGAGGCGACGACTTTGCCGACGTAAAGCTCATATTGTATTGCAGGTTTAAAAAGCCAAGTTGCTCTAAATTTCTAAAACCATGTTGAATTTAACCTAACTAGCTTTGGGCGGTATTTTTACGGTTCCGTACCCAAATGGTGTCAACGGAACCGCTGTCCGTCCGTCCGACCGACTGTGACAGGACTGTATCTCATGAACCTTACTAGGTAGGCAGCTGCAATTTTCACAGAATGTGTATTTATTTTGCCGCTATAACAAGGAATAGGTAACATTAAAAAAAAAACAAAATAAAGGGGGTCCCCTTACAAAAAACGTTGTTTTTTAGGGTTACGTACCGAAAGGGTGAAAACGGAACCCTATTACTAAGCCTCCGCTATCCGTCCGTCTGTCACAGGGCTGTATCTCATCAACCGTAATAGGTAGGCAGCTGAAATTTTCACAAAGTGTATATTTATTTTGCCGCTATAACAACAAATAGGTAAAATAAAAAAAATATAAAAATTCAAGGGGGGCCCCATAAAAAACCTTACTTTTTTGTGTTAAATCTTGTACGAGGGTACGGAACCCTTCGTGTGCGAGTCCGACTCGCACTTAGCCGGTTTTTTATTATTGTTGTAATACAAAAACAAATGAATATTTAAAAAAAAATTGGCGTCGATATATTATCAATTTACAGTTATTTCGGCCTTCGAAGTTTGCCGTATTCAATGGAGAAGAAAACATAAAGCTTTACGTATCTGACACTCATATTCTGTGATCGACCTTTTTTAAATGAAATTAAAAATGAAAAGAAAAATTAAAATCAATAAATCATTGTCTAATTTGAGAACACAAAAACCCCGAGGCTGGCAGTGTTACACATATTTAAATAATAGCTCGACCATCAATCTACATAGCTATTTACTTTTTTGATTGTCAAATTAAGTTGTAGTTATAAAATAAAAGGTGTTTTTACTTACGTCCTTATCAAACTACATAAATGCAATCGGCTCTTAAGGTGGCCCAACCCGGCGGCCTCAACTCATTTGCGGGCACGGTACAAAACCGTGCTGTTGCGCTCTGGGACCTTCTCTGTTTCTAAGAATAAGACAGGCTCCGTGATGAGGAAGATGCAACCTGTCCACAAAAAAGACAATGTGCATAGTGTATGATTTGGTAAGATTTACGAAAATTTTAATTTCAAAACGACTTATAGCTAAAAGTAAACCACGACCGCTGTAGTCAAAAATCTAACAAAAACCAAACAGATTCTAAATCTTGTATAAATAAGCTATGTTTGATGACTAATCTTTTTAAGATGTTCTAACTTTATCATTGCGTAATCCACCTCCAAAGTTATTGTATAAAACGCGCGAAAAATCCGAACTTTCGGACGTTATAACTTGGAAACCAGACACAATTTTACAATGCCAATGGTCATCAGACATCTAGTTCAATCAAATAAAGCTATTTTGAGCAAAATTTTGGATCTCTGACAAGAAATATAGGCGTGATCTTCTTTCCCCTTTTGTATGGGGAGATGAGCGGGTTGGGCCACCTTAATCAACTGTGGCGACAAAACAAGTGACGCTCGTCCGCGTCGAGTGCCGCTGCTGGAGCGAGTAATCCCATAATACCTCATCCATCCGGATGCAGTAATTCAGACAAAATGACGCGAAAAAACGCTCCAAGCGCAGGATAAAAGCGGCAACTTCTCGCAATATAAAAGTGTATCGTCTTATTTCACCGCTTCCCACGCTTTCGAACGCCGTAACCGTATAAAAGGGGCGGCTAACCCGAAAGTAAAGTACAAAATGCCCACAATTTTTCCCTTTCTCATTCCGCGCCGGATGCCCTAATGTTTCCGTGTTTGCTCGTATTGTGGACTGGGCCGATTTATTATTCAAAGAGGCGGTAGCGGACGCAGGCGCCCGTTCCTTAGCAGCGTCGCCGCGCCGCCGCCGTCGGGTACACATGGCGGCGGCGGAAGGAGGTGCCAGATTGTCTTCTCCTTCTACTAATCGTTTCGCTTTAAGGTCACGCTTGGTTCGAGTTATCACTTTCCCTAAAATATGGTCGAGAGAGGTGATGGTTGCGCTCGGCGTGATGCTCATGAACGGGTGCTGTTTGTGGGGATTGGCCTGCTCCAATTGGTAGCATGTTGGTTGGCGGGGATAGTATCGACGTGAATTGCAACTGTTAAGTTTCAAGAGGTACGGGAATTTTAAAAGATCGGACAGTACCTTTTCACTAGAAATAAGAGGTATGTAAGAATGGTAAAAATACTAAAGCTAGAAACAATTTTCACACAGTTAGGGGAACAGCAAGGGAAAACAATAATTTCTCACAGTTCAAAAAAATAATTGAAAGAAGAAGTAATATTTAACTTTTAAGGCTAACAGTTTTCACTCAGAGTAACTTAGTTGGCTATATTTTAACGTAGCAGGGCGGTTGTTATTATTGCAATTTATGTTAGATTCACTGATTATTTGTTTAGTGCAAGCGATAAGCTTATCGCTGGTTCGTCGCTGCCATGTGTGTCTTGCTCCTTAGCCGGCCTGCATACTACAGCGAGGCGGCGGCGGCGGCGGCGGCGGCGGCGTGTACAAATGAGAATGCCTGTGACAATTGTCTAGCTGCGGACAGAGCAGGGCCAGTGAATGCGGAAATGAAGTTGGGGGAACGACGATATTTAAATGGTAGACACACATGAATGGTGGGATCATGGGGAGTCAGTAATCTGAGAACATATTCACATAGATGAAAGTATGTACGATACGTATTGGTATTATCATATCGTCCAGACTTATACCCAGTTACTATTCCGAAGGTACCATTATTGTTTACAGGATTTTTCACCAGGACCTTTACCTGCCATACAAACGTAGTCTTCTAATAATTTGAACATTTTTGTTCCATTTTACTTCATATTTGGTATCTAATTTCAGGCAACAATATCTGTATCTACATGGCGTTGTTTTTTCGTTTGATGTATCCTGGGTCGAGTCACAGAGAAAACAAAATGCGTAAACAAATACCTGGAGACACAGATAGTTGTTGTCTTATATTAGATATCAAATAACATTTTAATTGGAACAGTAGTTTTCAAATGATTAGTAAACTTCATAAGTTTGTATGGAGAGCATAGCTTACCCCGCACAGCATGACAGAGCGGGCTGTATCGCATGTAATTTCTTGTGAAACGCAGGGTGTGAACTACTTTATAACGCTGTGAACTTCTTTCTTATCTGAGATAGAAATTTGCACCTTCATTGTGAACTCCGGTAATTTTCCGGGACTGCAGATCTCTTGCCCCAAATACTAGATAGCAGGGTTAAACCTGAACAGGGTAGAACCATAGCGAATTGTGGTTAAGCATTATTTAAAATCTACAGGATTTTTTTGTCTAGGCGGCACCTACCTATTTAGTGTTTAAAAAATCTATTATTATTATTTTTAGCTACAAGTTAAATCAATTTTGTATTTTATTTATCTCCTAGAAGGTAAATTATATTTTAAAGATTTTCCCGTGTCGAATGCACTAATTTCGAGTATATGCTAAAAAAAAAAATTACTTAACCTATTTATTTATATTTTTTGATCCAGAAAATTAAAATTAAAAAAAATATAAATTTTTTTTGGTATCGACTCTTAATAAGTGCACTTAACATGAGTTTAAGTGCAGAAATCATATAAAATTAAAGGAAAAAAATATTTCGGACTTAAACCAACATCGGGCTTTAACCGTCATATATATATATACGTAAAACGGATAGTGTAGAATAAAGGAAATATCCTTACATGACACCTAGTTTTGTCGAAAATGTTGTGTAAAAAATATCCTAAAGTGATCCTAAAAGTAAGTAAGTGCGGTCGACTTCTAGATCAGTGCTTATCATCTGGTAGCTTTATTGTTAGCCACTCATGTCCAGTTCCATAAAATACAGCCACCTAGGTCAATTTCTATGCAAAAAATATTTGAAAGCAAGGCCAGAGTCCGTAGTCCGACTTTTCACCTAAATTGGCGTTTATGCCAAACCGATTGACCGCGTTTCAAATGTATGAAGATTTGGCAAACTGAAATTTGAGAATCCAAGTTTTATTTGACAGCTTGCGCTTCTTCGCCTTGAATACTTTGACTTTCGTAGGGGATCGGTAGGTTCGTATTTTGGGCATATTGAAACTGAATGTGTTCGTAGTCTGCCTGTTCCGCGTTGAGCGGTGGTAGAAAGGGGATGGAGGGACAGCGTTAAGAAGCTCTGAAAAGCATTAGAATACAGTGAGAGACTCTACATCCCTTCGGAGTTGGATGTTATCTAAATTCAGGTGTACCTCTGAGGGTCGTCGACGAGACGCCAAGCGGCGGAGTCAAGCAGGTACTTAGTTGAGCCTCCCCACAAATGCGAATAATACTCCACGCAAGACCTTATCTGCGCCTAGCGTTCGCGGTGGGTCTGACGTTTTTACGTAACTTAGATAAACGCCAATTTAGGTGAGAACTCGGACTACCCCGACACAGATGTCAATTCCGTTTGAGTATCTTGTACACGGACATCGACGTTATCTTATAGTATTACCGCATTTATATTTTAAAAATAGTTATGACAGCAAAGCAGCATTTTATGATGTGGAAATTTGCAAAGCGCTGCCGGTGGTGAGGCGCGCGACGTGGCACCAGCGCTCGAATGATAAAACGCTGTGTAGTTTTTTGGGTCGCATGAACTTCAGCGCTCGGCAGACTGAAAATGTGTGTCGCCTTCACGAGGGTGCGCGTTACGAGATTCCACGTTCAACCAAACTCGCTTCATGTATATTATAGAACGCTGTATGCGACCCGTTTAGGGAGACGTCCAACTTTATGGGTCGACTAAGTAAATGAAAAGTAAAGAGATGAAGATTCAATGGCTGTCAATTCGTCTTGAAGCGAGTCGGAGCCTGTGGTCGGGGCAATCGTTGATCTGACTAAATTCTGATGTTTACGATTTCAAAATTACTAAGTCTTAGATTATATCGATGAATAATTTAAATTTAGCTTTCGTATGTAATAGTATTATTAGGGTTCCGTACACAAAGGGTAAAAACGGAACCCTATTACTAAGCCTCCGCTGTCCGTCCGTCCGTCCGTCTGTCACAGGGCTGTATCTCATGAACCGTAACAGGTAGGAAGCTGAAATTTTCACAGATTATGTATTTATTTTGCCGCTATAACAACAAATAGGTAACATTATAAAATAATAAAAAATAATTTGCTAAAAAATGTTTTTTTTTTTGTAAATTTCGGAACCCTCCGTGTGCGAGTTCGACTCACACTTGGCCGGTTTTTAATATGATTCATTATGTAAATAGTAGTAGCCACAATTTTAATATCAATCTTTAACTTATTATACACAATTTTGCCACTGACTTTTAAAACTGAAGCCAGACAAAAAGTGCGCATATGGCATACGCCAGGCCCTAACATAAGTGGTGGCCGACGACGCCCACGTTTATAGTTCATAGTTCAAAATATGTATTTATTCCGTAGATTATGTTATTTCAAGTGCAGCTAACTGTACTGATAGAACCTGGTAACATTTTCCTACCAGTAAAATATAAATAATTAATGCATTATTCTAAGGTATAAAAATGCCCTTAATGTTACGTTGTTACAGATTAAAATTCAAACTAACAATACAAACACTGGGCTTTCGAACTAAGATGGGGACTGCGCAAAAATGAATGCAGGATAGGTGTTGCTTCAAACCATGTTTGAAGGAAGGTTGTACTTTGGGGAAAATAGCTAGTGAATTCCATAGTTTACCGAACCTATGGATAAGGGATCTAGTGGATCGGTTGGAATCCTAGAGAGATTGCCGACAGTGAATGGGTGAATTCTTTGCCTGTTTCATGTTGAGCTATAGCTGAATGTGGAGGGAGGTATGGCGTTATGCAGCTCCGAAAAGCGTTCTCCATGATAGACGATATACATAATATACATACACTCGAAAAACATAATTCTTCTTGCGCAGTCGGGTAAAAATAAAAAGACTAACCACATCCCTTCAGAGCTGGAGAGTCTCTAACTTCTGGAATTATATCACTAAATTCTGGGATACATCGGGGTCAGTGACGAGACGCACGGAACGGCTCTATCGAGTACAAGAAGCCGAGTGGGTACTTAGGTGAACAGTCCCATAGATGCGAACAATACTCCACGCAAGACCTTATCTGCGACTAATAGGATTATAAAGATTTATTTTTATTTCTTTATCTACTCTGCAGCATGTCTTATAAAACTAAATAAATATATACAGCCACATGCTCCTAACCATTGTAATGTTTGACTCTATATCGCATTTCAATAACAGTTCGTACACATTTTACATTCAACTGAGCAAAAACCGACCAGCAAATACCAACAATGCCATTTACAAATGCGGGACAGCCTATCTCATAATCAGTCGCTATTGTAAATAACCTCATGATCGGTTGAAATAGGGCAGAAATTACTACAAATAAAAAGAAACAATCCATGGATTTCTAGGCATCTGTCAGCCAGTATATTGTTCTCATTGGATTCGGATTGCGATTGATGGCACATGTCCTCCGTCGGGCTGGTAACTAAGTTTGGAAATTAGGCGAACAGAAGTCCGGTCACCGAGTCCGTTCCACAAATACGGACCGCCTATTTACTGCGGTGTATTTACTCGCTAGTACTGAGCCACTTTTGGGAATTGAAGCTTTGAATAATAAAATGAGTGTTCAAATGGCTTCGAGTGTTTATGAAAAATTTTCTACTGTACGATATTTGTTTGACTCAGTTCGATTGTTTTGAACGCATGAAAGCAGTCTGTTTTTATTCAAGTCAAATAAGCATCACTTCTTTTGTGAGTACATAAGTGCACATAACTTTTTTTACAATAAACATTTTTGCGAATGTTAAAATATAAATAGATTGAAAAACAATATCAATATTAGGTAAAAAGTATCTCTTAATACCAAAACGGGATAGAGAAGGACATTTATGTAAATTGCCCATGCATACATTGATGGTCAGATCAACTCAGTCAGCTTTATTCAATTATAATATTTTTTTTAAAAGTTAAAAGTGAAAACATAAGAGTAAATGTAAAAAAAATATGACCAACAGCAACTTTTAAGCTATCACATAATGAATATTAAAATAAAAGAAAGGTTTAAGAATAACCTTGTTGTCAATAAACAGTGAGTATGCGTGGATATATTTAAATAAATTGTAGCCATATTACTGTCTACATTTACATTTAAATTTTTTAAACATGGTGATGAAAACCGGCCAAGTGCGAGTCAGACTCGCATGCGAAGGGTTCTGTACCATCGTACCAGATTTAACACAAAAAATCACGTTTTTTGTATGGGGCCCCACTTTTTTATTTGTTGTTATAGCGGCAAAATAAATACACACTCCGTGAAGATTTAAGCTGCCTACCAATTAAGGTTCACGAGATACAGCCCTGTGACAGACAAACGGATGGACGGACGGACGGACAGCGAAGGATTAGTAATAGGGTTCCGTTATCACCCTTTGGGTACGGAACCCTTAAAATCTGGATTGGTGTTATGGAATGCATAGATTGATTAGAAGATTATAACAATTATAATTTAAGATTATAATCTCGCGAGTCTGTCTTTGCATAGCTTAAAACTGAATAAATGTTCCAAATCCAATTATTTTTCTTTATTTTTTCTCACTTGGTACTTACCTAACGGTCTTACATTTTCCAAAAACTGAAACGCCAAAAAAATTAATCATAATTATCTAACCTGCTCACATCAAGCAATGCGACCTGTAGAGGAAGAGAGCACCTGGACAGGACGGCTGCAGACAGCCGGATAAAGGAAAGTATTTTTGCCCAAGCTGAAACGGAAACGGTTCGCTCGCGCTTCGCTCGGTCAATTATAATTAAATTATTTCAAGAGTGTTTGTTTTTTCTGTATTTATATTTCTTCTTGCTGTCTAAAAACGACAGAGAATTAAGTTGTTTATAAAGAAATTAAATTTTATAAATACATTAAAATGTGCATGTTGTGCGAGCCTGTAATAAGTTTCCAGGCTTTTTCCAGGTTTTTTTTGCTTTCAATGTTTTGTTAGATTCTGCTTATTAACTTTGAGCTGCCTTGAAAATGTTCTTGGACAAATTCACCGACACGCCACAGGGCATAAAGCACTTAACCGTTAGGGTAACTTCGTCGACTTATAAAGAGGGAGCTTACATTATGTTCTGTGGTAGGTAATTATTGTAATACTTATTCACATTGAACTACACAGTACTGCAAGCCGGGCATAAATTATCGTTCGACTGAAATGAAAGCGTTTTAAAATAACCTAAGCTCCTTTAGGCAATATGTGATGAAATATGAGCACACAATATTGGAACCCAATATCGATGCTGTAAAGCCGGTTGGTTCAGACGAAAAATAGGCACAACTGACGTTCTAAACACGGAGAAGGGATGTTGCGAATAAATTCTAAGCGTGTCATTTGCCAGACGCGTTCGGTTCCAACGCGGTATGCAAATACATCTCTGTTTACCGCGAAATGTTTTCGGTTAATGAACGATTTGCCTGAAGCCTGAAAATGTCATTAGCTCTGCTCTGAGGGCGATGTGTAATAAGTGGTGCTACGTCGCTCGTAGCGCCGTCGGTGGCGTAGAAGGCTTTGTACGTTTTTGAAGACAGAGATAGAGGACAACTAAACAGGTCTTTGGCTTAGGGCCGATTATTCAATAGTCAGATAAACAGCCAGATAACTATTCGACGGATTTATTTAGGCTTTGCATATCCATCCGATATAGTAAGTCCATATGATTATTAGTAAAATTAAAGTCAGATAATTGTGATAGAATATTTAATTATCCGGCAGTGACTATCCGTCTTTTGACCAACGTGAATTAGTACTATCAGTCCGATAAGTACTATCTAAGGATTGAAAGATCGGCCCTTAAACAATTTGGTAATAAATGCTGGCAAGACATATCATAGAATTGTCGAGCTCTGGCTATTTGGACTGAATATGGCTGGCATAAGTTTAAGTAAAAATTTAATATTTAAAAATTAATGTTGGGATCGTGAATAACTTAATATATTATTTTAAAGCATGTAGGTAGGACAACAATACGATAGACTTCTTCAGGAATCGCGGCGCGACCTGAAGGACTTCCGACACGTCGTCGTCCAGTCACAAATCAACTGCAGGTCGATGGCGATGAGGGTTGATGAGGTGGAGGGGCACGTTGCTCAGCGATGAATTTATCCGTGCTAACGTTACTAACGGACGAGCGATTCATAACAATGTCTATCTGAAAGCATTTCAATAATAATGTGTAACAACAGTGAAAGTTTATATAAACATAATACGACGGAAGTGTAAGTAAAAAATATCTTTTTAATAATACATGTTGGGATCGAGGATAACTTAATATGTTATTTTAAAGCATGTAAGTAGGCCAACAACCCTATGTAAGTTTAAGTAAAAATTGTGTTTTTAAAAATAAATGTTGGGATCAAGGACAAATTTATATATTATTTAAAAGTATGTAGGTAGGCAAACAATACAATGGAAATAATTACAAAAAACGCTTTCGCCTGTAAATGATGTACATATATTAATATTTATTTTATTGCATCAAATGGGATAACTACCTGTTACTTATTTCAGTAATGGCTTGATTCAAACATACATAATATCAAATATTACATAGAAATGAAAAAAGAAAAAGGAATAAAACCTAACTACTTAAAGATTCAAATATTCCTCCATCATCGGCGCAATTGGCAATGTGCCGATGACGGACGCCGCGTTCCCCCACTGAATGGCTAGGCTGATATTCTGCCTAAGTTAACTAGGCGCACGTTTGTCCCCAGACGCCTCAATGAGCAATCTACTAAGCTCTTTAACTAGATTTTTGGCGCCTGGGCTCCAAAGTACAAGAGTCTCCACAGGAAAAGCGACGAACTCGCAGTTCGATTTTGCTGAACTGTATTTATTACGTTTTAAAAGTTCCGCCTTTGCTGCGACATAACCGGCCGCCCGAGTAGAACCCTCCACGTGGCTCGGGGCTAAAGTGTCTGCGCAAGTCGCGTCCCAGATCAGCGTGGTCAGTCTGAGTTCTCACCTGAATTGGCGTTTACGGCAAACCGATCGACTGGCGTTTTCAAATGTATGGCGAAATTGAAGAGCGCGCGCAGTGGGCCTTAATCGAACTAACATTTGCGAGTCCGAGCTTGATTTGACTGCTTACTCAACGTTGCCGTAAATACGTCGACGTTGCCGTTTACGTCGACTCCGCGGTTTCATACAAATCGGAAGTCCGAGTTTGACTTTGACAGCTTGAAGAAGTAAAACCACAGAATATTTAGTAAAAACTTTATGGAGTTTGACGTTTTTACGGAACTTCGAAGTTACGTAAACGCCAATTCAGGTGAGAACTGAGACTACCGGCTCTGGGTTCTCTCCTGCTTCCATGGCAGAAGAGTGATGCCGTCCGGCCTCTAGCTATCCTCACGAAAAACTCCCGGCGGCTCGATTCTGCTCGGAATATTGACGAAAGCAAGGGACCGCCTGATTTCATTTTAATTTATTTATATACTTTGACCGTTCTGTCAAAAGTTTTTTTAAATACATTAGGCATAGTAATATTGCAAAAAATGTAAATAAATAAAAAATACAAAAAAGAAAAATAATACAACTAAAACCTAAGATTAAATTCATTTTACACAAAATAACTTATTAAAATGTAAACAATGTATATCATTACAGATAAATATTTTAAAACAAACATTACAAAAATACTTCAAAATATAAATATCATCAATTATTAAAATCACTAACAAATAAAAAATAAAAAATTCATCATAAAAAGCCCCAGTGCTTGTTTTTATATAATTGCAAGTTTGGTACAATATGCCTTTGAAAGTTTGCAAAAATAAGAAATAAACACAACGGGGGCTCTTTTTTGCTTCCGGGAACCACACTGAATCAAAAAATATTTTCTAAAGTTTTCCTTCATTTGTTTCGCAAGGACATACTCCATAATTTAATTTTATAATATATTTATTTATTTTAGGTAATTTTCCGAAATGTACTATTAAAATTTTTTGTATTGGACTTTTGGCCAAAGAGGCTTATAACCCCCAGAGTTTTCACACCACGAATGAAAAAAAAAGAAAATGAAAATGAATGAAAAAAAAGGAATATTCTTGAGAGCCATTTAAAGAAGTTGCACTTTTTTTTTATTTTGTCTTGGAAAGTTTTAGGTTTTAAAAATCATCAATCCTATAAATTTAAGACTTGAGATATTTTGTAATTGGAGATGTTATATTTAACATGCAATTTCAGATTATAACGACCGATTAAATAAGTACGCACGGTCAAAACCATAATCACCACATTTCTTCCAGGCTTGCGTCGATTCATGTACCTACGCTGCGCCATTGCGGATTGCAGTTCTATTTGAGATTCCTCTAATACCACCATCACCACATAACTCACTCATAATTTGTGGCTTCGGCAGCGATGCGAGCGTCTCCGGCTTCTAGGACCTAACGATGCCAATTTACTTGCAACACAAATCCGACCAACTTGCCAAACATTTCGCTTCCGATAAGCCTCTATGCCCACCACATACAGATCAAATTCGCCTGCGTTCTTCTCACTTCCGATCGCTTTGAGCGCGGCGGGCACAATTAATTTCATATAACGCTCGATAATGGAGCCTTTGTAAGCGGTGTGGTTACGGAGTTTTTATTTTAACGAGTTGTTTTAGTGAATCATTGTTATTCAGTCTTTGTTTGGCGCCATTTTACAGGCGGCTTCGTATTTTGTGCGCTCTGTAAAAATGACGAGCTCAATTAAAAAATATGATGCGCACGGCTTTTCGGGTTCTTGACGACCTAATTGTTTCCAATAGAGTCTCAAGAGCAACGGGCAAAGGAAACAAGCTCATTTCTAAGATAAATTGGTAAGGAGATTCAAGATCGGTGATCGCTCCTTGTTTTTGTAAAGGTGTTGCATTCAATGCTTTATTAACGGAACATTTACGGCTCGTTGGAAGTAGAGGATGGTTTCAACTAGAGGTCTCATTGAGTGGCTACTCTAGCTCCCGATTTTTTATTCGTAACTCAGTACCTCATATTGTATTGTATTGTTTATTCATCATCCATAGACAGTACACTGCTCTCGGATTTGTCCGATTTTAACATTAACATTAATTAGCTATAAGAGGTTCCCGACGCCACACGCGGGCTTTCGAATTTTCACGGCGGTTGCGAAACCATGCTGACTGAACAGGACAGAATTTTTGAAGTACCCTAGGTTGTACCTACTTTGAGGGAAATACCTCGGCAGGGAGTCGATTTAATAGTTTACAAACACTATAAAAAATGGATCTACAGGTTCGGTTCGTTCTTGTTATCGAATTGACGACAATATTTTAAGCTGGCATAAAGTATCATCACGCAGTCTGTGTAGACCAGGACACGGAGAATAACCAGTCCCACTATCGACCTGCCTTTCTCTATCTAATAGTTTATGTAAGATGCCTCCATAATTTCAGCAATTCGGGAAACTAGTTTCATATTTAGTATGGCATTCCACTTCGCTCAAAGGCGATACGCATCGCGTGGCCGAGACTTCGCAGTAGGGAGTATGGAGTATTACCTGACGACCGCGTCACGTTCTTAAGGTGGCCCATCCCGCTCATCTCCCCATACAAAAGGGGAAAGAAGATCACGCCCATATTTCTTGTCAGAGATCCAAAATTTTGCTCAAAATCGCTTTATTTGATCGAACTAGATGTCTGATGACCATTGGCATTGTAAAATTGTGTTCGCTTTCTAAGTTATGAGGTCCGAAAGTTCGCATTTTTCGCGCGTTTTATACAATAACTTTGGAGGTGGATTACGCAATGATAAAGTAAGAACATCTTAAAAAGATTAGTCATCAGACATAGCTTATTTAATCAAGATTTATAATCTATTTGGTTTTTGTTCGATTTTTTACTACAGCGGTCGTGGTTTACTTTTAGCTATAAGTCGTTTTGAAATTGAAATTTTCGTAAATCTTACCAAATCATACACTATGCACATTGTCTTTTTTGTGGACATGTTGCATCTTCCTCATCACGGAGCCTGTCTTATTCTTTGAAAGCGAGAAGGTCCCAGAGCGCAACAGCACGGTTTTGTACCGTGCCCGCGAATGAGTTAGGGCCGCCGGGTTAGGCCACCTTAAAGGGGCGTGGATTCCTTGTCATATAACGTGCAAATTGGGGAGAAAAATGTGTGAGGAATTATTGCCCCCGTTCGGCGTTCGTACACGCTGCTTGCGACCGTTCGTACATGCTGCTTGCGACAAGAGGGACACTAAAATTAGGATTTATGTTTTGTAAATCCTAATTTTAGTATAATCTACAGCAGTTTATTGATTTACTATCCCTACCCCATTTCTTCCCATTTTTTTCTCTCCTTTGCCTTTTGTTCATATTTTGCCAGCAATTTTTACTATGCCAAGACGGCTTACCCCCAACGTATAAGTACTTAAATCCAATCATAAACGCTACCAATTTATGAATAAATGAAAATCTGCACAAAACACAGAAAAACAATGTTCACACAAGCGACAAGGGCACTCGAAATGACTGCAACGTGACTGCCATGAAGGAGCGGGAGGTTCATAGTCACGCGTTGTAAATAAACTGCTCGGACCCTTCCGTGCAGTCCCGCGACGCGCTGTAGTCTCGCGTCTAATAAATGAGGTGCACGTCCACCTTAATACAATTTGGCTCAGCGCAGACAAAGCATGGCGGACGGCTGGCCTCGGCGGGGGCCGCTCATCAAATAACCCACGTTTTAACAAATAAAGATCTGAGAATTCGCGATGTTTCCTTTTTTCAACAAACGAATCAGTAACATTTATGTGGGACGTAAAACCTACCCACTCAAGAGCGGGAGATCAGAGACTGAATGAGAGAGAGAGAATGTCGATTCGCGCACAGATTTCGGGAGAAAGTACTGCTTTCAGACAATTTTGGCAATGACTATGATTTCCGACACGCAACAAGCAGGAACCCACACAACACAAGCATATACAGGAGATGTTGATCCTTTATCTATTGAAAATGTGTCTATTGAGATTGCAGACTTCCGAGCTATTATGTCAGCTCAAAACTTCGGAGAATGTCTCCTCCCGCCGCGTGAAAAGCCGTAACATTTTTTTCGGCAAGTCAGTTACAGCCAACACAAGCCCTCCAAAACCCCTGTGACTATAAAATTGGTGACAGTGGGTCTCATAGCAGGCGAGCTAGAT
Source organism: Incurvaria masculella (assembly GCA_946894095.1). NCBI lineage: Eukaryota > Metazoa > Arthropoda > Insecta > Lepidoptera > Incurvariidae > Incurvaria > Incurvaria masculella. The sequence goes on along the minus strand of OX335648.2, from coordinate 16,996,918 downwards.
GGCACAACTCCGTTATTATTTTATTTGATTTTATTGTGCCTGAACTGTCCGGCGTAGGCCTTGTATAGCTAAAAGCATCTGATCTGACGCAAGTGTGAACAAAGAGCGAAAAAATCCGAAGATATTTGTCGCAAACAAGTCTAACATACAAACTTAAGAACGGCCCGTGTTCCCGTGTGCACGCAATGTTCCCCATACAAACGTAGTTTACTAATCATTTGAAAAACACTGTTCCGATATGCTTGATATTTGGTATCTAATATCCTACAATAAATATCTGTGTCTGCACGTTTTTGTTTTGGTGTAAAATCTAAAGGGCAAAAGGCAAAAGAAAAAATCATACATTTTTTTTCTCTGTTGTGTGACACAGGACACATTTTTCGAAAAAATAAACACGTGCAGACGTAAATATTTGTTAAATTGGAACAGTGGTTTTCGAAAGATTAGTAAACTACGTTTGCATGGGGAGCGTAATTTTCTGATGCTTACGGGCCCACCTTGATTCAGAAGCTCATACTTTTTTATGTAACTGGACATGGATGGTAGAATCAAATAAGATACTTTTTAGGGTTCTGTTAGGGTGCCAACGGGACCCTATTACTAATTCTCCGCTGTCCGTCCGTAAATCCGTACATCCATCCTTCTGTCAGTCCGTCAGCGGGTTGTATATCAACCGTAATAGGTAAACATTGCTGCTACAACAAGAAATGGTAAAAAAAGGGGGAAGGGGTGGGTGTGGTGTGGCCAATACAAGAAACGTGTTTTTATGGATTCTCGATTTTAATAATGCTAATAGGTTGACGTTTGAAATTTTAAGTTCATGACCTATGTTTATTTACAAAAAATCTTCAAAGCATTAAATTCTTAAAAAAAATAGTGGACCCCCGAAAATACTATTTAGGCTCGACCCAACATTTCTTGAAAAAAAAAATACAAAAATATGTTCGAAGTAAGATGGGGGCCTATAGGAAATAAATTAATTCAAATTTAAAGGGGCCCAAGAAGCGTAACTTGTTGGCATGATACGGAACCTTTCGTGTGCGAATCCGACTCACATTTGGCCGATTTTCCCACAAAATAACTAAAAGAGATACATCTAAGCCCAACTTGATAGGCATTCCGCTGCCATGACGACAGCGAGCCCGGCCGAGCTACCCTCCGCCTGTGCGTCGCGGCGCCCATATTTCAGCGGCCGCGCGTTCCTCCGACACACTCCCTGTTAATCATCGGCGTATCATATTTCCCCCCGCGGACGAGCTACACTTTTATTACACCAGTAACATGCTGTCTGCAGAGTTACAACCGCGTAGAAGCGGCTTTATTGCGTTCAAATTGTGCGTCACTGCTGCACTGTCGCCACAGAATGTGTAAAGGATAACAGCCAGTAGCTAAATTCCATACAGAGTCCCGATTTCGTGCACCTGCACAGGCACTTTGTATGGGCTCTAAGCTAGTTTCGCGGTGTTGAACTATCGCGAATGGTCCTTCAGAATCATATTTTTAAAAATAACAGAACCAGCAGTGCTCCGCCAGTGATTTAAGTGACAGCCCCGACATTTGATAGAGGGAAGGTATTTATCTTAAAAATCGCCTGAGTCGAGCTATTTCTATGGCCCCGGCAAAGACTTTTGTAAACTTAGACTAATTGGACGTTGAAAAAAAATCCAGCAGAGTGTCTTGTCAGTACTTCTCCTCTGGGATTAATGTACTGGCCATATAGTAAAATATGACAAATCCGTGTACTGTCAATAAGTGCAGTGTACTGTCTATGGATGATGCATAAACAATAAACAATAAACTGTGCTGTCGCCGAGGAGATGTATTTTTGACCGAGCGAAGCGTCTCCCTTTCAGCTTGGGAAAAAATGCGTTCGTATGTCCGGAGGTTGTTCTCTACTCGCATTTTTCAACCGATTCTCGTGAATTTTTGTGAGCAGGTTCGATAATTACACGGATTTTGGATCCAAACAAATCAAACGCTATGAGCGATGCCTGCCTTAAGAACGGCCCGTAAGCTATGCTCCCCATACAAACGTAGTTTACAAATCATTTGGAAACCGCTATTCCAAATAAATTGATATTTAATATCTAATATCAGGTAACAAATATCTGTGTCTGCATGCTTTTGTTTTTTTGAAAAATCCAAACCGAATGAAATTAATGCAAAAAGAAAATCTTTATACGAATTTTGTTTTCTCTGTGGTTTGAGCCAGAATACATTTACCGAAAAAACAAAGGCATGCAGACACAGATATTTGTGGCCTAATATTAGATACCAAATATCAAGTAAGTTGGAACAAACAGTGGTTTTCAAATTATTAGTAAACTACGTTTGTATGGGAGGCGAAATTAAGGGCACGTTGCATCCTCATCACCGAGATTGTATTTTTTTTAAAACAGAGAGAGAATATGCGAATAAGTTAGTCCCACCTGGAAGGGCCCTTTCAATAAAGCATCAGTATTTTTTGTCTCGAAACCCAATTTTTTTAAAAAAACGGCCGGCGCACTTTGTTTATTGTTCTTGAGGGGCAATGACCTGTTTCTACTCATTTAGCAATTAGCACCAACACTGGCGTCTCTAATTGATGAGTAAGCCATCCGTGGTGTTTATTGAGTTTGAAGCGAACTTGCTCGATGCGCTCTGGGATTCGGCGCAGGTAATACGTTTTTTGTTAGCGCAAGATTAAGTGATGCGAGCTTTTTGATATTTATCGTATTTTATCGCTTCCGGTGGCGCGCGGAAGCAATTTCTCAAAAGTCGGAGAATGCCGCCCGGAATCGCGATATGCCCTCCCTTCTTACACCTCCGCCTGCCTACATTCATCTCGTTTGGCCTTTGTCTCACTTAAATTGTTTTACGAATATGTTTTCTATCAAGTCATTAAAATTCCCTGCATTATTGAAAGTTGAATCGTAAGATTTTCCGTTTATTATAGACTTTTGACCTTAATTTCATCAGCATAGCCTTCTTACGCATACACGTATGGATTTAGGCGTAATTGAAAGAACCTTTGTAGAGAAACTGCTTCTTTTTATTTATTTTCTAGTGTTAAATTTCTACTGTTAAATCAGATGTATTTTTCCCTTTCTGTGCTATGTTATGCTCTATACTATGTTAATGGAAACTTTGCTGATTTAAACGATATTTGAAAATTACATTAGATTTAAAAATTATATTACGGCTGTTTGTTTCCTGAACAAAAAAATAATAATTGACGATTAAATTTTGTAAATTGTAGATACCCTGTTTTAGTATGTTCTTATCGGGCAAATGTAAAAATATCTTTATTCAGAGTTCCAAAATAAAACACTTTAAATTTCCTGCAGAAATTGGCCCCCTTTCTTCCATGCATAAAAAGTTCTGGGATATCTGATCACTTTAAAGAGGACAGTCTGCCCTCTATATTAAAAATGTGGTAACTACACATAGGCCTCATATGTAGTTAAGGAGGGCAAAGTTAGAACGAAAAGACAAACAGAAGCACAAAAAAACACTAAGAGGATTATTTTTATATTAGTAAGTAAACTACTACGTGGCTGCGCTGCCGTCGCTATATGCATGAGTTTCGGTCGCCACTCGCTTGTCTTTCCTTACTCGATGGACAACCGATCCTCTCGATCCTTTATCCACTGGTTCGGTAAATTGTGGTATCGACTTCCTGCCGAGGTCAATCAGTCAGTCGGCATGTTTGTGTCCACTGCTGGACATAGGTACGCCTCTCCAATTTTTCTCCAGTCCTCCCGGCCCTCAGCGGTACGGAACCACTGCTTTCCGCCGACGCACTTGATGTCGTCTTCCCACCCACCTGGCGGGCGGGCTTTCCACACTCCGTTTTCCTGTACACGGCCTCCAGTGTAGGACACGGTTACTCCAACGGCCGAGGTATTTCCGTCAAAGTACGCCATGGGGTCCTCCAAACATGGTGTGAAGAAGGACCAGAGCCGGTAGTCTAAGTTGTCACCTAAATTGGCGTTACGGCAAACCGATCGACTGGCGTTTTCAAATGTATGGAGAAATTGAAGAGCGCGCGCAGCGGGCGTTAAGCGAACTAACATTTGCGAGTCCGAGCTTGATTTGACAGCTTACTCAACGTTGCCGTAAATACGTCGACGTTGCCGTTTACGTCCGCTCCGCGTTTTCATACAAATCGGAAGTCCGCGTTTGACTTTGACAGCTTGAAGAAGTAAAACCACTGAATATCTTGTAAAAACTTGTATGGAGTTTGGAGAAAACGCCAGTCGATCGGTTTGTCGTAAACGCCAATTTAGGTGAGAACTCAGACTGACCACTCTGGTTGGCTGGCATGGTTTTCGCGCCCCCCGCGAAACTTCGAAACACGTACGAAGGTTTTCCTTCGAACGTGTATGTATATCACTGGAAGGTCTCCCCGGACCGTTTGTAATTAAATATTTCGTTAGCTCATCAATTTCATTTGACAGCACCTAGGTCGCATTACCCCGTCTGGGGCGCGCTGTGGCGGCAAGAAGGCAGACAGATCAGACCGGATCCGCCTGTAATCAGAGCGACTGATGCCGAATTAGCTGCTACGGGCGTAGTCACCGTACCGGCATGGGTATTTTCGGGTTGACTGAGTGCCTCTGATTGCATGATACCAAATTGAAGGCAAGGGTATTCCGACCTATCGGAGGACTGAAATAAATGTTATAAATGTTAATTAGAGATGGTTCTGGCGATTGGAAATTTGCATAGAGAATAATGGAGAGTATTTCGATGAATTTCTTCGTTCAAGTTCAAGCATGCAGAAATACTGAATGGTAGATCTAATACAATTCAATGGCAATACTAAAATAGTTGAAACAGAGGCAGATATAATTGAAGGTAGCTGCTTATTTTTGTTATTAGCTTTAACGTCTTTGCTATGTGCTGTATGGGTTTTTTTTATTGTGAAAAATCGGTATGATTGGCTCTGCTTAGAGGCACTTAGAAAAGCCAAATCCATCTCACCTCGCAAAACTATGGTCAGCTAGGCACCATACCAACGGATTAGCGGACTATAGCGGATCAATAAAGCTTGTTTATATTACGTCTGGAGATTATTTTTTTATATATGTATTTTTTAAATAATACGCAGAGTTAAAAACCAGGTGAAATAAGTACATAGTAGGCAACCGAAAAATATAGATCTAAGATTTTCAGAAAACGACGTACACCTTTAAAATATATATAAATTGAAGTGGGCAAATTGCCTTTCTGATGTATAAAAGCAGTAACAGACATTAAAGTATTATTATCACGAAATAAACACTAGATTTAACTGTTACTACTATTTCTTGTTGAAACTACAAGAACAAACAACATCAATAACCGATAATAAGTGAAAATATCGCAACGAAATATCACCTGACATTCAATACAGGAACACAAAGAAACTAAGAACAGTTTAAAAACTACACGCCAACGTTTCCCTTGTTTTGCACCAACTAGAGCGCCGTTTTCTCGCGAGAGGTTTCTTGACAAGTTGGAGAGCGCGGGATGAGACGCGTCAAAAGCATTCGCGGTGGAGCGGCGGCGGCGAAATATCCGGCGGTGAACTTTCGAGTATGCACTCGATCATCGCTGGGTGGAAGCTTCGCCTGCCCAGTGATTCGGGTTATCTTGTGAATAAAGACAAACTTTTCTTTATTCGCTCTTACGCTTTTCTCAACACATTTAGTAATGATTTCGTGGTTCATTGACTATAATTGCGGACGCCGTTCATAACGAAATGTGTTACGTGATTGTTTGTTTTTTTATACATGTCATGTTCAGTTTGTTTATTTCCTCCATTACATGTATAGTACACACTCGGATTCGTAATTTTTTTTCCTGTCGGTTCGATTACTTCAGGCAAAGAAGAGCCGACAAAAAACTTTACCAAGTTAGTCATTGTATTTTTTCATTTCATCAATACTTACATGCTTACTTGGTGAAGAGCAAACTTTTGACTACCATAATGACGTCTTATTCTAAATTAATAGGAATTATGATCTAAATTATTCAGGTATAAAAAGCCATCGTCATTTTTGATACAAGGTAATATCAAATAAAATATAGGTTAGTAAATAACTTGTTAATAATAATTGAACATAACTTGCCGTAAAGATGACTTGATGCCGTAAAGATCCTGTACAACACATTTGTGAGAAGCAAGCTAGAATGCAATGGAATGACATGGAACCCTCATGAGGCTAAATATACTGCAATGCTTGAAAGAGTGCAAAAAAAGTTTTTGATCTGAAAGAAAGTGTTAATCTGTTCGCCCCAGACAATTACAGACGCGCGCGCTCTCACCCTCACTTTGCGCTGCCCTCCTCGCGCACCACAGAAATCGGAATATATTTGTGTCGCGCACCAACATGCTGCGTCACGCGCCGCTCACCCGTGCGTTTACAGCTCTAAGCCCCGGTTGCACGAAGAAACGGCTGAGTTAATTAATGTTCAAACACGTCACTTTTAGTGAACCGCACAGAGTTCCTTCCATACTGTCCACACAAAGTGACGTGTTTGATCATACTTTGACATTGATTTTGATTGTTAGTTCTTTCGTGCACTCGGCCCTAAATGATATATCTGACGAAATAGACAGTTTACTTTGAAGCTGCATAGTTTTTTAAATAGGGTGTGTACTTTATCTATAAATTGCCTAACGCCTTGGCTATTACGCTGTAATGTTAGGTATATTGTTGCATGAATAAATAAATAAATAAATAAATAAACTTGTCTAAAAAAAACCTGTACAAAATAATTATAAGGGAAACGATAATGACAGTTGGACGCGGTCGCCATTTTGTTCCTTTTTTTATTTAATAATTGCATTAGGTAGCTAGTAGATATCCAAAGTAAATTAATTTTATTTTATTAAATTATCGATAAAACATATGAAATGGGAAAACGTCTGCGATTCGGAAAAAGTGGTAAAATGCAGGATTTTGCGAGCTGACAATTTGAAAAGTTCTTAGCAGTTAAAATTCATCGATTACATTCTGTCTCATCAGGCAAATTGAAATATGCAAAATCCATGTAATTTATTTTCTTACCCTGTGGACAGGTAAAAAATATTGGAAAAGGTGACCCATTCTTTCATACCATCCTTTATCATCCCCACCTAAAGTAAGCAATGCTTCATTATCTCCTTCATTATGATTATTCTTATTCACGTATGCCAAAAAAAATATTTTAAATATTAAATCAAATCTAAATATTGAATTTTCACTGTATTTTCTAACTTAACTTCCTCTGATCTATCCAACATAAGAGCACTCGACTCCTCGAAAGGTTTCTGCACTAATTTCTGAATAATTTGATGGCTCCTAGTCCCAGTTGTCACCTAAATTGGCGTTCACGGAACTTTGAAGTTACGTAAAAACGTCAAACTCCTAACAAGTTAGATATTCTGTGGTATTACTTCTTCAAACTGTCAAAGTCAAACTCAAACTTGCGATTTGTAAGAAAACGCGGAGTCGGCGTAAACGGCCACGTCGACGTATTGACGGCAACGTTGAGTAAGCTGTCAAATCAAGCTCGGACTCGGAAATATTAGTTCGATTAACACCCACTGCGCGCCCTCCTCAATTTCTCCATACATTTGAAAACGCCAGTCGATTGGTTTGCCAGAAACGCCAATTTAGGTGAGTCGTATTCACCGTATACTGTTACGTATAATGTTATACGTTGTGCATGAGTTTAAAAATAAAATCAACTCTTTGCATCATGCAGAACGTCTAATAGTCACAACGTATAATATTCCTAACATGAATTCACAAAAAAAGAAAACCATGCAGAACGTATAATATGCCAAGAAGCACTGCATAAAGCGCCCTAATTACGATACATTTAAGGCTGAAATTGCTATTTGAAATCGATATTTGTTGAAGAGTAACAATTTGCTACAACGCTAATTGAGACGGTCGAAAAGTCGCGTGCGAGTATACGCTTTAAAAGTATATACATAAGGGCGCTTATCGTATGAAAAGTTTCTGGATTATATGATATGCATGGTTTTATTTTTTTGTTAAATAAAGATCATAATATTATACGTTGTGACTATTATACGTTATGCATGGAGAAATAAGTAATTTTATTTTTTAAACTTCTTCATGCACTACGTATAAGATTATACGATCTGCCGATTATACGTTGTGCATGGTTTTAAAATTTTGTTAAAATATGACATTATACGATCTGATCTGCATATTAGACGTTCTGCCGTTCCCCCATTTAGGTGACAGCTGGGACTAGGTTTTCAGTTTGCATATCGTTACGGCCATTAAACAAAGTTTAACGACGAGACGACTGTCTGTGCACGTCATAATAGGCGCCGCCTGCTACCCGGCGATTGCATTATCAAGTTCGCACACGCATCCCGCCAGATGCGACGTGACTGCAAGTCGGCGTTCCACACAAACAGCTTTACCTGCCCAGGTGTAGCAAGCCACGTTTGCACGTATCTAAATTCGAGCATGCTTACATAAATCTATCGGCACAGTATTACGTAATTATACGGCGTTAGCATGCTTACAAATAAACAAAATTCGGCTTAGAATTCCAAATAACCATGGTGGTATTAGTTAATCATATTTCAGCGCGGTTTTATACAAAAGAGCATAAAAGCTACTGCTTTTTAGGAAATAAATAATATGTAGGGTGTAAACGAATGTCGATCTATGTATAACTTGATATTGAACAAATTTTTTCATTTTTATTTGCTTTTGAATCAGTTAAGATACCTTAAAAATATTGAAATGTTTGAATTAATAAATAAAATTAATAAATCGTTATTAATGAAATGGGAATATTACATAAACTATTGGTCAGATTTTAATGAGGTTCTCACCATAAGATAACACGTCGGAAACTCCATAAGCTTACAAAAATATCGTTGGTAGTTTACATGCTGTACATACATATATGAGTACGCTAATCCATTCTAATATTATTAATGAGAAATTAACTCTCTCTGTCTGTCTCTTCGAATGACCGGATTGCCTTATTGATCGAATTACCTCACATATTTTCTCACATTTTTAGCTGGTTCAGCCCCATAGATTAATGTCAGCATGATAACATTAAAGCACGTGTCTCATCCATTGATATGATAAGTCGTAATGAATCGGCGGTTGGGGAACCCTATTCTTCACGTTGTCTAGCCGGTAAAGTGACACATAGGTGTCACGTGCAGTGCATTTACTCGCATAATACGAACATTTCAATACGTAACGCACTCTAGCAGACGATGCCGGTCACCGTAGGAGTGCTTTACGGAGCTTTAAGGTCGGCCCGTAAGCGTCAGAATATATTTAGACTCCCATGCAAACGTAGTTTACTGATAATTTGAAAACCACTGTTCTAACTTACTTGATTTTTTATATCTAATATTAGGCTACAAATATCTGTGTCTGCATGTCTTTGTTTTTTCGGTAAATGTATTCTGGGTCAAATCACAGAGAAAACAACATTCGTATGAAGATTTTCTTGTTCCTTTCGTTTCATTCGGTTTGGATTTAAAAAAAGCACAAAAGCTTGCGGACACAGATATTTGTTACCTGACGTTAGATATTAAATATCAATTTTATTGGAATAGCGTTTTTCAAATGATTAGTAAACTACGTTTGTATGGGAGCATAGCTTACGGGAAGTGCGTTATCGCCTCGAGGCAATGTTTCGCCGATATGGTCGCCGACAAGAAAGAGTTCCTCGTTGCGAATATCCTCCTGAACGCAGGTACTAAGCCGGGCCGCAGCGGAGGGGGCGGCGCTACGTGCGACAGGAGTAAATAAATAGCAGACTTGTTCCGAGCACTCAGCTCGGAGTACTCTCCCCCGCCCCACTGGCCGCGGCCGCGAGACAAGTGGCCAATTCTGGAAATTCCGACTTGCTGAATCAGGAATGTTCTCAGGAGAGGAATTCGCTTCAATTTTTCTTTAGTACTCTGATAATGGAATGAGTGGCACGAAATGAAACATTTTCTTGTGTTTCCGAATTCAGCGCTAACGTCTTGAATAACAATTTCCAGGAGAGATCCATAAATGATTCTGGAGTATGTATTCCGTATGTAAAATAATTCGTGAAAGAATTGACCCTCAGACCGGAACGGAAGAAGAAATAAAGTAAGTAGTTAACGGTTCACTGACATTGTGTTCTTCCATGGATTTTTAAATTTGTGTAGAAAATATCAAAATACAGAAATCCAACACAAATACACAAATTCAAAAATCCATGGATGGGCAATGGTGTTTCCATCAAATGCTCTAATTCAATAGTGTAAGTAGCGAAATAGGTTATCGAAGCGATTAAGTGATAAGTGATGAGTGATATAGTGATGAGTGCCCAGAGTCATATTTAAGAAAAGGGTCCATATTTGTAATTCGATGGAGATTAAAATAGATCCTTTTAAATATCTTAAAAAATATCTAGACACCTTAATTGGAGACCTGAACTAAATCTTATTACCAAGTAAATTGTAAAATAAATGGTCTAAGTGCTTCGTCCTTGAGGTACTAAACAAGTTTACGTTAGTAGTAATTAAAATGAAACAGATTTATGCTATAGAGAGAGAGAAAAGATGAACCAGTTTCTAAAGACCTATTTCGCTCGTTTCACATACGCGTTATCGCTCTGTAAGCCCATTTGTGTTTACGTTTTTTTTTTACTATTATTAACATTTAGTCAGGTATATAACACTAATATAATAACTCGACGTTGTTATAGTGTTCTATATAAGTATAATCTTAACCAACAGCATCTCACAATTTAAATTAAAACAGATTTACTGAAGCACTCTAGATCAGGGCCTGCGCTGTCTGTGAAATTATTATTGAGCTGGCAACAACAATGCGAGCTAAAACAAACGCTTAATCCTTAGCAAGCGGAAATAATAATATCCAACAGCAACCCTGGATCCACCGGCGGTGGATCATATACACCGAACGGCTCGTAGCCTAGTGGCGCGTGGACTAGACTAGCATACCAGAGGTCTGCGTTCAAATCCTTGCCCGTTCTTGCACCACTTCCTTTCTCATTCTGAGTTAGATAAGTGCATATCGTCACGGGTGCGAGCTGCTCCATGGTTCGGAATCCATGAAAAACTGTAGGTCCCCTTCCTTACTTACTAGGTGGTCGGGTTAATCCTGATCACATTGAATGAACGATGATCAAAGCGTTCGTGTTCACCATCCAGTTCAATGTATCCGAGCAATATAAGGAAGGTATTGGCATGGCACCTAGTTCCAATGCGATGTGTAAGGCTAATAACATTATAGTTGATCCATAAAAAAAACCATCCCTACCAAGGTATAACTCGAAAAGTAACTTGTAATGCTATAAATTATATTAATTTATATAATTGAATTAGTAACTTTATTAGTTGTAAGTAACTTAAATTTAGGGTTGCTGTTTCTATTGTTCTTTGTTCTTTGCCTTAAACTGTTCTGCCAAGGAATTGTTTGGCAGTAGCATTTAGATCTAAGTATGTATTTCATAATTGTGAAAAATATAACACCCGTGAAGTTTCTTTGCGGGTTCTTCTTTACTGGGTTGATCGAATCCGCGGATCTTTGTGACGTAACTTGGTGTAGTTTGACTACCAAAAAGTTTAAATAAATGAAATGATATGAAATGAAACAACCTGGGGTCTTTCAAACATGGTGTAAAGAAGCACCTGACTGGCCAGCATAGTTTTCCTAGTCCCCGCGAAGGTTCTAAAGCCCATGGGCGTCATCAGGCATACGTACGCGTAAGCCATATGCCGCGCTTAAAATATAATCAAAAATTTTGCACGTTATATTTTGTACATGCCGGAAAATACTGCTTCTAGTGTTTGGATGAAAATTCACAACATGGTGAGACTACCAGTGTATTACTCTAAGCCTGGTTTTCCCCAAGAGCTAATTTATTTTAATCAACACTTGAAGGGCCTTTATTAATAAGGTGCTGATTATCTTGTACTGGTATTGAATGAAAACTGCTAAGAAAGGCCCCTAATGCGATTAAGCTAATCAGCAGTAGGTGAAAAAGACCCTAAGTCATACTGTTGCAGACTCTACCGGTGCCGAGGAGAGCGAGATAATATCTCCGGAAGCTGCGCAATCATTTCTGACGGGAACTTTCCACGTTTAAGATTAATTATGACGGAGGCCGAATAAAAGTAATATTTTGATCTCTCCATTTCCGCTCGAGCCTCACTGAAAAGCTCCCGGGGAAAAATAATCGGATAGAGCCGGAACGATTTTCAATCGGGATTTTTCCCGCCTGCGCCAGGCGGCTATCTGATCTTCAGTGGTCACAGTAACTTTTTTGTGAATTAGCATTTTAAAATAATGATTTTTTCTCTGTATAGTGGGAAATATTTTGGTTTAGAGCAATAAATAGAAATAATCAACATCTGAGCTCTGAGCGCTTAGTCCCAGTTGTGACCTAAATTGGCGTTTACGAAACTTCGAAGTCAAACTCCATACAAGTTTTCACTGGAAATTTTGTGGTTTTACTTCTTCAAGCTGTCAAAATCAATCTCGGACTTCCGAATTGTACGAAAACGCGTAGTCGGCGTAAAACGGCGACGTATTTAAGGCGCCGATGAATAAGCTGTCAGATCAAACTCGGACTCGCAAATGTTAGTTCTCTTAACGCCCACTGCGCGCGCTCTTAAATTTCTACATACATTTGGAAACGCCAGTCGATCGGTTTGCCGTAAACGCCAATTTAGATGACAGCCTAGGGGTAAGAAAGCGTTAGGGCCTAGAAAACGATTTCGCTAGTTGAATGGCAGTCGCCGTGGAAAATTGTACCTCGACAAAGAATTTTAAAATGTTTAAAATCTAAGATTTCCTGCGACTTCACGACAGCATCTACATTTCACGAACTCGATGTTCATGCTAAGATGATCATAGAACAGTTGCAAACGCATTGCGGCTGATCTGACGCCTGCTTTGCGTGGCTGAGTATTGTATGGGCTGCTTCAAAGTGTGCGACCAACTGGAAGAGGCAAGTCGCCAACCTGCCTCAATAGATCTCAGTGCGCACCGATATGCTTGGGGGACTCCCCTATCGAAGCATCCATGCCATGCTTTCCTTGTAAATTTACCCTAGCGCTTTGATTTTACCAACATCACTACAGAAAATAACGACAAAATTGTAAAAATTACATCGTCTACAATAATTTATCGTATGTGTAAGACCACTAATAAAATAATTGCCATAAATTTGATCAAGGCTGGCATAATATGCAGATCCCGAATTCTTCTCACACCTTTGTATAGGCTCTGGGGGACACCATCGTAAATTACCTTGCCGGGGGAACAGGCAAGTAAGTATATTATCTGACCTTTAGTTGTATTTTGTACTATGTTAACTATCAAACGTTTCGGTGAAGTGAACTGAAATGTACCCTTTAGAATGGTACAAAATGCAGCCAAACGTCAGATTTGGTAGTGTTATCCCGGATATTTAATATTATCACTTATCACCTTCTTTACCTTCCTATGAACTAAAACGGGTGTGTGTGAGGATTTATCCAACACACACCCAGTAAACCTGATTAACACTAGACTACCGTATGATGTTGAATTACAAATTGGAAGGACCCTGCAAAGGATGCCGTAAGTTAGATCCTCGAATCTACATACTTTGTACAAGGAATGTAGGCAATGACCTGAGCTATCAATGGTTTCAGCAAATATATTCAAACCTTAGCAGGTATCCCAATATTAGAAAATACAAATCCTACAAATTGGCAGTTGGCCAATATATCGGCCTCTATGCAGCTTTGTTTCGTTTCGTATCCAAACTCATTAAATAACCTGCATTGGCTAGGACACTTGCACATAACCATAAACGATAAAAATATTCGCGTTCTTTGCTTTTTTGTTATTATTTCACTGTACAGGTTGCTGCAGCTAAAAATACTTTTTTCAGAATGCAATTTATGATGCAAATATGTTTACATTTTTTGTAATGCTTTTGTTATTGATTTAAAGTATGATTTTACATGGTTTAATCATATCCGATAGGATTACCCACATTGTCTATACTGAGTATATATAATTTTTGCGTCTCATTATACTCTTTTCAGCATAGTGATGGGGAACGTCGACGGTTTCTTCCCGAATGTCGTCATTCAGGGCCTCTAGGGTCCTTAGGCGGTTGGCGTAAACGCACGACTTTAAAAACCCGCTCACAAAAAGTAATCGTAAGGGGCCAAATCGGAGAAGCGCGCCGGGTTGAAATGACCGAATGGCCGTTAGAAAAGTAAAGTTTGTTCGGGAAAAGTTGATTCCATGGGGGAACGGCAGAACGTCTAATATGCAGATCGTTTAATGTCATATTTTAACAAAATTTTAAAACCATGCACAACGTATAATCGGCAGATCGTATAATTTTATACGCAGTGCATGAAGAAGTTTAAAAAATAAAATTACTTATTTCTCCATGCATAACGTATAATAGTCACAACGTATAATATTATGATCTTTATTTAACAAAAAAAGAAAACCATGCATATTATATAATCCAAAAACTTTCATACGATAAGCGCCCTTATGAATATCCCTTTAAAGCGTATACTCGCACGCGACTTTTCGACCGTCTCAATTAGCGTAAGGTGGCCTTGTTACTCTTTAACAAATATCGATTCGTAGCAATTTCAGCCTTAAATGTATCGTTATTAGGGCGCTTTATGCAGTGCTTAAATGGCATATTATACGTTCTGCATGGTTTTCTTTTTTTGTGAATTCACGTTAGGAATATTATACGTTGTGATTAATGCAAAGAGTTGATTTTATTTTTAAACTTTATTCATGCACAACGTATAACATTATACGTTGTGAATATTATACGTAGTGAATACGACTCGATTCCATCCACCCCCGTACTGTCCGTTACAGAACAGAATCAGGCGGAACGGCTCAGAGCTCTATGCTCTTGTCCGAACGATGAAACAAACAAAACATGCGAAAATGTACGTCACTTTGAAATTACAAAAACTGCAATCCTTCTAATCTCACAAGGCAAACGCGCAAAACCAAGTATTGTTTATCTAAATTTATTATAAAATCTCTTAATTTTCATTCGATATGGAATTCAACTCGAAATAATGTAGTTGTAGGCCTCAGATCTAATCAAAATAATTTTGATTCGCTACTCTTGTAGGCGATTTTATGTCTGACATATAAGTGCCAGTTACTTGCTCCGGTTCCGAGTTCCACCTCGGTGAGGTTATTCCGAATAGTTCTGTCGTTAGCGAAAACGGCCGAGGTTGGTACGCGGACCCGTCATTTTGTTAGCCTAAACGCTATTGCTTCTTCTTGCACCGAATGGCTCTGAGCACTTTGCCCGAACACAGCCGTAGACTTCTACGCGAAACGAGCGCTCCTCGCAGTTCCAACGCATAATGGCGACTGACCGCCTCGCTACGACCGACAGTTAGCGAATCAGAGGCGCATTTCAAATAAGGAACGTCAGGGGCCAATCATACCCGTCACTATGCTAGAAAATGTAAAGACTATCGCCAGGCTTCGTAATGTTAGTGTAATAGGGCGCGTATATATCAATTCCCATTCAAAATTAAACATTATATGTTTATTGATTAAACGTTATTGTATGCTGCTCACTCTGTATTTACAGCCCCTTAGATTGCCCGTCCGGCAGTGCGATTACGCAAAATTTGAGGATGGTGCCGCGGTACGTGTAGGTGCGCCCCCGTCATTTCTAAAGCGCGATTACGAAGCCGTTTTTCATCCACCTACATCCAGCACGGACCAATCTTGTGTCGACAATAGGTCAACTTTTGAGGTACTTGACTAGACGAGCAGACGAAATAGGCGTTTACCTCCCCGCATTTGACAGTTCTTTGCCGTTTCGTAATACCGATTCGACGCGAAATGTATGGAGTTGACCTAATTGCTGCGGGTAGCGCTGAGTGCCGCACCATTTGTGAATGCATCGATTTCGTAATCGCAAAAGCTGTCATATTGCTGTAAGTACAGCAACCTACACCCAATTTTGTGCTTCGTAATTGCACTGCGGGACATAGTAGGATGCGTGTTTTCCGTCTTTCCAGGTGTAGGAGGATGTAATTTTCTAATCCGTATGCTGTAATATGAAGCAAGCAGGTGCCCCGTTTCGTGTTGCGGGCGCTCAGTCGGCTTCTTCCAGTCTTCTTCGCCCCAGCCCTCTCCGTGCCTCCGTCACCGCTGCAACCCCTGACAATAAGGAGTGCTCACTTCAAGAATACATTAAATAAAAAAAACATAACCCTCCTTCTTTCGCAGTCGGGTAAAAAGACGATTTTGACTAAATGCATTGAATGATGCAATTTTGTTCAAAATTTTGTAGGCTAAAATCTTCAAAAACACACTTTATCGTACACTGATAAGGTCCAAAGATAGCGTAATATTTACATCCTAAATATATGTAAAACTTTTATTTTGTGTGTAAATACAAAACTCGATATTCGTCAGACTTAGCCTGGTTTTCACCAAGTGCTGATTTATTTCAATAGACCATCGATATAAAAAAAAACATTTAGATCCGTTTTAAGCTTTCCCCTGCATGTCAAGTCAGGTACTGTAATTCGAACAATTTAGAGTACCTGAGCCGTCAGTTTCGATACACCCGTTACGGCGTCTGCGCGTGTTGCCGATTGTATAGGTGCTGCTCTATGGTAGAAGGAAGGAAAAATTATGCCGACGTTTGTAGTGTAAAAATGTAAAATGATTACGGCAAAGCCAAGAAGGAAGATGGAATCACATATCACAGGTTTGCTATCAAAATTTTATCAAATTGCGTTATATTATGGTGATATGTGTAGCAAGTACGGCGTACGGCGCGGTGTCGTATCGTGATATCTGACATTGAACGACAAAACTATCGGAAAAGCCGGTATCTAGTTCTAGCATACGTATATCCTATGAAGTACTTCACTATAGGTCTCTGTCAGTCATGCATTTGTGGTGTGAGTGGTGTGTATCGTGTTCACCGGAGGATGGTGTTCTCTCAGACAAGTGCGCGCCCTTTCTAGCATACATGATTTTCCTATTTAGGTCTCTCTCGCTCTCATGCAACAGAATGGGACGGATAACTGAGTGATACCAGGTTAAGAAAAAGATCTCTGAGATGAGGATAAATACGAAAGTTGCAATTTTAAGGTGACCCAACCCGGCGGGCCTAACTCATTCGCGGGCACGGTACAAAACCTTGCTGTTGCGCTCTGGGACCATGTTTCAAAGAATAAGACAGGCTGCGTGATGAGGAAGATGCAACATGTCCACAAAAAAGACAATGTGCATAGCGTATGATTTGGTAAGATTTACGGAAATTATACGAAAACGACTTATAGATAAAAGTAAACCACGACCCCTGTAGTCAAAAATCTAACAAAAACCAAATATATTATAAATCTTGATTAAATAAGCTATGTCTGATGACTAATCTTTTTAATATGTTATTACTTTATCATTGCGAAATCCCCATCCATAGTTAATGTATAAAACGCGCGAAAAACTCGAACTTTCGGACCTTGTAACTTAGAAACCAAACACAATTTTACAATGCCAACGGTCATCAGACATCTAGTTTGATCAAATAAAGCTATTTTGAGCAAAATTTTGGATCTTTGACAATAAATATGGGCGTGATCTTCTTTCCCCGTTTCTATGGGGAGTTGAGCGGGATGGGCCGCCTTAAAATACCTTATTTGCGTAAAGTTTTGTGTGTTAAATGAATATTCAAGTTTATATTTGGTTATAAATAGTAATATGAGTATGTTATGAATAATTTCGATGGCAATACGTTTGCTGATTCAAAATTATAACTGAGAGCGGGAATCATCATCATTACTCAGATCGTTCTTGCTGTCCGGTACTCATCGTTAGAAATAAAGAGTAAAAGCGATGGTACAAATATTTATCAGTAAGGCAGAGGTAGTTTACTTAGGGCGCATCATCAAACATAACGTTTTGACTAGTGCCAGTGCCTTAAATGGAGCTACAGCAACTTCGTAGAATGTCACCACAAAGTTGAAGTCGCATAAAATCAAAACGCGCGTCCCGGATTCTATACAACCGCGTATGCAAATTTGAAGTCGCAATTTGTTGGAAGTTTCTGCCCGTCCGC
Organism: Incurvaria masculella; assembly: GCA_946894095.1. NCBI lineage: Eukaryota > Metazoa > Arthropoda > Insecta > Lepidoptera > Incurvariidae > Incurvaria > Incurvaria masculella. The sequence continues at coordinate 16,978,813 of OX335648.2, read as the reverse complement.
GGCCTTTCTAGGGAAGGAGATAAAAATTATGTTACTCTAACTACACACCGTCGCAACTATTCAGCGGATTTTTAGTATTCAAAGAGCGCAGCCTACGCTGGATCAGGCAGCGCGAGGGTACATATGTATTCATAGGAGGAACAATTCAGATGTTTCTTAGAAACTATCAACCTACGGGCAATAATGAGTCCCTGAATAAGTCTGAAAATAAAGGTGCGTAGTAGAATGGGGAAAAGCTTATTATAGATGTCGCATGAGCGATCTTAACTTAAAGACGCCATTGACAGAAACGACAGCTTTGCAAAGCTGTCATACTGGTGAGTTTCGGTCGACACACCTGTCTTTCCATAACCAGCTGGGTTTGGAAATTGGGAATAAGATCACACGGAATATCGGAACATCGCTTTGACAACCGCTGTAAAATCGGTTCCATCGACTGGATGACTCCCGATTCCTGAGCAGTGATTTCCAGCATTGCCTGTTTGCTTGTGGTCGCTTCCCTTAGTGTAGCCTAGGGATAGTGGCGGCGCTGCGGCGAGCAAGTACACTTGACCCGGGTCCGGCGAGTAGAGCGCGAGCGAGTCCGACCGCGGCTAAATAAATATACGAACCGCCCATAACTACACTCCATCCGCGGCGAATGTAGTAGAGTTGGTGAAAGAAAAGTAGGCCGCGGACGGAGAGGGAATATGTGGGTCAGTCGTGCGATTCGGGAAATCTTTCTACTTATACAATCTGAACTGGCAAACATTGTTGCAGCCAGACAGGCAGAAAGTTATTGCACGCTTAGCAATACACGTTCAAACATTTTTTAAATTTATTTAATATTTAACAAAAACTTAAAATAATTTGTGAGAAATTAAACTAAACCCGCAAAGGAAAAACCGCAAATAAACTACACTGGTGCATAGATTTTTTCTGTTCACATGACTTCGGATACCATGTAACCACATTGTGGTGAAAGCAGGGGATAGACACTTAAATGTAAATGATGCTGCCAAACATTTTCTTCTGTTAGAATAGTTTAAGACAAAAAACAAAAACACAAGAGACAGCAAACCTGCAGAGAGTTATTATGAAACAAATAAAAATAATGAACTAACTTAGGGACTGGAACTCAATATTAGAAGAAAAATTCCACAGAACTCATGTCCCCATGTCCTTTCAGTAGATTGAAAATGACTTTATTGCCTATAGAATTCAATAAGAGAAACAGCTAAACTGGTTTTCTGTAGCTGCACATCCCCTCCTGTGTCCGCCGTCTCTATGTAGATCGGGTGACGCGAGGCGCGCCCCTGGAGCTGCTATGGGCTGCTGGAAGCACAGGATCGGAATTCAGGAGTCGATCCTGAACACAGTTACAGGGGTAATTGATATCTAAAACGGTAAAAATTTGGCGTTTTTTTTTCCTTAACAATGTATAAAATTATACAAAAACCATTTATGTAGTATTTTAGCCCTTTTAGTAACGCATATTTGATCCTATTTAAAATTGAGGGGGCCTAGCTCTCGATCGTATTTTTCTTGAAACCTACCCTAATAAAGCGATCGAAAAAGCAATTTTAATGCAACAAATCCTTATGACATAAATCTGTTTCTTGGAGAGAAGTGCGGATGTGAGATGCGCCAACGCACCGCCCGCTCCTGCCTTCTCTGACAACTCGACTGAACTGAAACACGATTGTCATAATATGACCGATGACTGGATATGCCTGGTGATTAAATCCGAATGACCACACAAGGATATTCCGTGCCATTTTCGAGTGAGTGTTCGAACATCCAAATATTATAATTTCATTCGAACCAACAAGAGAGTGAGTTGAGCTTTATACTCGTAAATAAGTTAGTTCCCCGTGCCACTTGAGATGTACTCACGCCGAGCTACATCAGTTGTGTCGACCGGAACGAATAGGTCGTTCAATATTTTTCCCAACTTCTGAAATCAAGAATACGCTATTGGTTTCTATTCATACCTCCCGAGCATGGAGCCATTCCCCACGTTTTATCCATACAAAACCCGTAGAAGGGCAAACATTTATGAACGTTCGTAGGCACAAGTTAAATGTCCTTTTCGTGCTAAGCAAGTACGTAGCTTTTTCCAACGAATGGTACATATGTATTTGGAATCGACAGTGAAAAAATGACACATTAATTGTTATTGTTATTGTTTATTCGTCATCCATAGACAGTACACTGCACTCGGATTTGTCATATTTTATCATTAGCCAGTTCGGGGAAATCCCAGCGAAGAAGAACTGGAAATAAACTCCGCTGGTTTTTTTTTTCAACGTCCACTTAGTCTAAATTTACAAAAGTATTTAGACTCGCAGATAAACACGCTAAATTAATATGAATTGACGAGAATCAACAATTCATGTCATATGCAACCAGTTCATGACAAATATCAGTTTATTAGTAAAGACCATGCCCGCCATCTAGCATTTTGCCAATTGGAGCAAGCCAGTCCCCACAAACAGCACCCGTTCACGAGCATCACGCTGGGCTCAGCCATCGCCTCTACCAACCATATTTTAGGGAAAGAATATTTTAACTAAACGAAAAAAAGCTGCAAAATGAATTACTACATGAATATAGTCCAAATGCACTATAATCACAAAGTTATTTTTACAACGTTCTTTCTTCACGGTCGATTCTTCATTTATGTTCATTATATTTGTTCATAGGCACTTTCGGAACGATGTAACAAACAATCTAAGCCCCGATTGCACGAAGAGACGGCTGAATGTTCAAACACTTCACTTTTAGTAAACCGCATGGAGTACCATTCATGCTGTTCATACAAAGTGACGCGTTTAATCATACGTTGACGTTGATTTAGATTTTTTGTCCTTTCTTGCACTCGGCCCTTAGTATTTAAAAGTGTCATTCCTTGTTAATACATATTGTGATTTCGGTAATTAGCTGTCTTCGAAATGTGTCACATATACTAGGGAGTTATTTGGTATTCATTTTATTGAAGATGTTTAAGTAAATCGAGCAGATTAACGATTATTTTCTTGAAGATGTTTAAGTAAATCGAGCAGATTAACGATGGAATTCCTCATACAATGTACAACGTTAATAAAGCCATTGACGTTTAATGTGGAACGTCGCAGCGTCTGACGGAAGGCGAGGCTCATCGTTATTGTGTAATGCATCAGGATAATGGTCACGTGTGCATTGTGCGGTGTTCAGCCGCGCCCGCCCACAATCCCCCCCCCCCACCTCCCCAACCCGCCCTACATATCACTCGTTTGTTGGCGAACCATCGCAGTCATCACACTTGGAATGAGCTGCAGTGCAGGCTGTTACTTGCCTTCCAAGCGAATGTTGAAGATTATTCCATTTAATTTTTGTAAATACTTATGGAAAATTATGAAGAACTATTAACTATAAATAGCGACATCTACATTGGTGCATTATAATCAGAACTTTACAAAAACAAATTAAATTACTTTGGTCTCGATATTCGTCTAAAGCAGGGTTCGAACTCAAATCTGCGAATTATCAACTCGGACAATTAATTCTGCTTAAAACATCATACAATTGTTTTTAAATGCAGCATATTAAGATTCCCAAGACGCCCATGGGCTTTCAAAGGGACTGCGAGATCCATGCCGGCCGACTAGGTGATTCTTCACACTATATTTAAATGAACCCAGGTTGTACTTTGGGAGACATACATGGACAGGGAGGAACTTCCATTGTTTACTGACTTTATAGATAAAGAATCAAGAAGATCAGTAGTTCCTTATTTTTGAAACGTCTACATCAAACATTTTTCGTTGTGTCTGTCTGCCATTATAAATTGATTAAACAATATTTTAATTCTTAGACATTAACTATGTTGAACACATAAATAAAAATATAAGAAGGGAAAAACCGTGAATACATAACCTTCAAAAACATTATTATTAAAATGTTTTCGGATAGACGGTGTTATGACTCGCTTACTTGTTTAAGGTGGCCCAACCCGCTCATCTCCCCATACAAAAGGGGAAAGAAGATCACGCCCATATTTCTTGTCAGAGATCAAAAATGTTGCTCAAAATAGCTTTATTTGATCGAACTAGATGTCTGATGACCATTGGCATTGTAAAATTGTGTTTGGTTTCTAAGTTATAAGGTCCGAAAGTTCGAATTTTTCGCGCGTTTTATACGATAACTTTGGAGGTGGATTACGCAATGATAAAGTAAGAACATCGTAAAATAATTAGTCATCAGACATAGCTTATTTAATCAAGATTTATGATCTATTTGGTTTTTGTTAGATTTTTGACTACAGCGGTCGTGGTTTACTTTTAGCTATAAGTTTTAATTAATTAAAATTTTCGTAAATCTTACCAAATCATACACTATGCACATTGTCTTTTTTGTGGACATGTTGCATCTTCCTCATCACGCAGCCTGTCTTATTCTTTGAAACAGAGAAGGTCCCAGAGCGCAACAGCACGATTTTTTACCGTGCCCGCGAATGAGTTAGGCCCGCCGGGTTGGGCCGCCTTAAGTCGACGTAGCACTGTCTATCCGAAAACATTTTAATAATAATGTGTAACAACAGTGAAAGTCTTAATAAACATATTTCAAAACTATGTTGAGCGTATATCTTTAAATATATTGAAAGGCCTCAAAAAAGATGTAATATGATATGTACAGAATCGAAAAGTTACACAAAATACGTTAATTTACTTCATGAAGCAAGGTAATCACTGTCGCTCCGCTGCTTACTAGTGAATAAATGACATTAGGCCTGTAGCGGTGACAGATTTTGATTATAAATCAAGCTAACCAGTCGTTGCACATGAAGTTAATTGCCAACCGAGTTCAGAGATTTGTAGAAATGGTCAGGGCAAGCCCGGTCATTACTCTTCATTGCAGAAAAGTCATGATTTCATCATTGGTCAAATACAATCCAAGTTTAGCAGAAGCTTTACCCTTACGAGTATTAAAAATAAAAAACCTGCAAGTGCAAATTGGACTACAAACAATGGAGGGTTTTTCAATATTACAAAAGCTACAGAACATAATTATCTAACAAATTTTATATTGCATTGGATGACAGATAATTAAAATGGAAAATTAATTAACCGTGTTTCTATCGACTTTAATAGCTGTGCAATATAAGAAATCTGGAAAGGCACCTAGCTCCCATGTAGTGTATCAATATCATTCCTGAATTATAAACATACAATCAATGTCCAGTTCCATAAAAAATAACACAGTCGGAAAATTTTTTTTCAGGGTGAAGTACAACCTTGTGTTACTAAAAATTCTGAAATTAAAATACATCCATCCTTATTTTTCGCCTAAATAAAAATGAAGATCGATCTTTAATAACCATAACCTATATAACTTATCAGAGATTAGCCTAAAACAAACAAAGATTTAACGTGTTGAGGCACGTGAGTCTCAATGAAGACTTAATAATTCCAAGCTTTAGGTTCAGCCTCAATCAGCTACATAATTTATGTCAATGGTTCAGAGTGTGGAAATAGCCACGATCGATAAAAACTACACAGACGAGCTTCCCGCATATCTGTCCAAGCTTGTAGACAGCGAGTATGAAAGGACGGCAATAGAAAACGAGGCTCTGCCTAGTAGCTGCGCGTTCCGTTTTGAACTGAAAACTATTACAGTGCTTAAAGCGTCTCGAATCAGATTGCACGCGCAAAGCTGTAAGCATCACAAACGATTCGGACCGTTTGTGTACGCGCTTACTGAAACAAAACAACAAGCATGGAACAAATTAAATTCATTGTTAATTAAATTTGAATCTTATCAATTGTCTAAGCTGAACTTGAATTTTCACGTAAGGGACATTCAACGGTTTGTGAAAAAACGCGGTGGAAAAACGATAGACTACGCTATTCGCTGTAGAAACGTCAAAATTGCATTTGCACACACATAGCCCGACCTCCAAAGCTTGAGCACTGTGTACGGATTTGAGTTACGTAACGATGACGTCATAATGTTCACGGGAAGCCATTTTTAGGGCTGCAAGCGCGAATCGGACCAGTTGTGAGCGCGCTTCGGTAACGATGGTTCAAATCGGACCGCGACCTAGGCGTAGCCACTTTACATAAAACAACGGTAGCGCCGGCGAGTGTTCGCTTATGAATTCCCTTCTGATTGCCTCAAGTTCCAACGACACGTAAGAACTTCAAGACACTGTTTAGGGCCGAGTGCACGAAAGGACAAAAAATCAAAATAAACGTCAACGTACGATTAAACACGTCACTTTATATGGACAGAATGAAAGGAACTCCATGCGGATAACTAAAAGTGACGTGTTTGAACATTGATTAACTCGGCCGTCTCTTCGTGCAATCGGGGCTTAGTGCAACAAACATTAGATGTTAGGCGTAATTCGTAAGCGAACTAACTACAGTTGGACGTTTTGGACTAACTTGTGGCTACGCTGCCGTCATACGAAGGTGTTTCGATCGCTTCTCCCGTCCTAACATGCTCGCTCTAGTAGAGTCATGTTCGGACGAGTTCACCGTCTACACAACCTCTTCAGATTTCTTCAAATAGACCGTAGAATGAGGTTAAGTGTGGCTGTGGCGAGACCGTGGACGGAGGAGGGTCCGAATTAATAAATAAATTCTTCCTGTCACTCGCCGACAAATCCTAGCCTTTATTTGTGACCGGAGCCGGGGTCGGTCGGTCACCTCGGTAAACGGGCTCAACTATATCCGACAGGTGCTGAGATTGATGCAAGCATTCGTGCATTATAAAGCGACTTGATAACGAAGACAGGAATTAACGCATTGGATGTAACGTGGAGAAAATAAGATAAAATCAAAAATCCGGACAAGTGCGAGTTTTACTCGCGCACCGAGGATTCCGTACAAAGTGGGGTGATGAGGGGTAAACAATGATTGACGGTATTCTAAACAATTGAAATGTTAAGTAAATTACGCTTGATGTTTGGATTTTTTTTGCTGTTTCAAAGTAGTTACACATTTTTAATAAAGCTAGATTTGCAGTTTCAAGATCAAAGTATTACAAATGTTTAGTCTTTATGAATAATTCAACAAAATGTCTTTAAATTTCACGTTTTGAGTCCTTTTTCCGCCTTAAGAGACTTTTGTCAGCCGGCCAAGCGATAAATATATCGCAGCACGGAAGCAAAGGCATCCGTTTTCACGTTTAAATGATTGAGCAGACGGAAGAGAGAAAACTTTTCGCGCGGAAGAATGCCTCGCGAAAAAAACAATGTGTCGCAGCGATCACGTGTCGCTCGGGGTGCGTGCGTCTTTGTGTCCGTCACTCACTCCGCCGTCCCCCCCGCGCTTGCCGTGCCGCCGTGTGTACTCGGCGCGTCGCGTCGCGCGTCTCACGCCCACAGAATGCATAATTCGGCTGACCGGCACGCGGCGCGGTCCGATGGAATTTAATGAGTTGACATTTTGTTTGCTTCCCTTACCTTTGTTGAGTGGCCTCCGGGCGAGTAAATAAAACGTAACTAAATCACCGTTAAATAAATAATGGACTGAAATTAACAAGGAACTTGACAAGGAAGTTTAAAAATATGTTAATCATTTAATTTTTACCGTTGCATTACTTTCTGAATATTAGAATAAACGTGGCTCTTTGAGCTGAGTACATCGCAAGTCTGTCTTTTCGACAATTTGAAATGTTAAAATTTTTTGAAACATTTTTAATAAACCGCTATAATTTACAATTATCAATTCTTCTTACAAAATTTCACGAGAATCGCTGAGGAGAACAACCGGACGTACGAAAGCATTTTTGCCCAATCTGAAACGGAGACGCTACGCCGAGCTTCGTTCTTCTCTTTGTCAAAAAATCAGTTAAATTAATCGTTAAGTAGAATCTTCTTTAGAATAATTCGTGTTTTTATTTTCATTTGACTCCTCATTATTAATAGTAACGTGATTAATAGTAAAATGAAATTGGAATCTAGGGAAGGGCCAACGGTTGAGGGTGTGTTTCAGGCGTTTTTCCTTATTTAAATGCCTGATGATTTGGAAGTCACAAAAGCAGTAAATAACGCATAAATTGAACATATTTTTTTTAATAAAAAAAAATTATGAACCAACGAACACCTCGCAGAAACAAATATCGAACAAATGGGAAAATCAATTGCCATCTGAAATCATTCTTGTGTTATACTTTTCAAATAAAATGATAAGAGTTAAGTAAACCAATTTTGTATTTTTTTTATTGGAGGACAACTGCGACATTCAACAACATCCGCACCTGGTCCAATATCTCACAGAGTCATTCAAAGGAGAAGCATCAATACAATACAACAGAGCAGCAGAAGACCTCAGGGCTTCTTCACACCACTAATAATATCTTTTGATGGTGCGGTCGGCGTAAAATATGATAGCTTTAAAAATAAAACAGCCACACGTTTGAGCGAGAAATGGCACAAGCCATTCTCACAAATAGCGGGATGGGTCAAACGAAAGTGCAAATTTCGGTCATAAGAATGTCATCCAGAATGAGAGGCACAAGGAAGAAGGTAAAAAGCGCCGGATTTGAAGACGGTGCTGGTATCTTCTGCATCAGAACCCACGAGCAAGACCATGGCTGAAGCGGCTGTCCCTTATTTTTTACTATTTGAAATTGTATGTATTGGATGACAACGAACTACAGTAACCATATATATTTTTTTGCATTTATTTATAATTTAATAACAGAAAAATGTAACTAACGCAATAAATTAAAACTTAAATATAAATAAAATTTAAAACCAAATATATTAAAATAAAACCTAGTTAATTATTAAAGTGGTTGAATTTATTAGTTACTGGGCACTGAAAACAGAAACAGAAAAAGTTTCTATTCTTGGCCACCTCTAGATCTTCTTGCTGTGGCGCTAGTGTCGGCGCACGCGACCACGTGATTTACGATGCGTCGTTCTGAAGCGCGATACTTACACGGCGAGATAGTTCACGTAACGCGAATTTGAACGCGTCTTTTTTGCGTTATCCTCGAAATTGGGGCGCGTTTCTGTGTTTGTATCTCTCGAAAGGATTTATTTATTTATCTAGATATCCAAGAGTGGTATTTTTAAGTAAAAAGCAATGTTTTTAAGATTAATGGTAGAATGAAAACAGTAAAAAGAACTACTTTATGAATAGAGTCCAACCGTGAAATAGGTATATCCATAAAGTAATTCTTTATAGCTCTGTTTATTTAATTAAAGTGCCTTTGCCTAACGGTGGATTCTATATATGTACATAAAGCATTCTTGGAAAGCCGTATACTTCCGTAGGAAAAACAAAAAATTAATCAGGTTTAAATCAATTAGCGGCAAATAAATACACACTCTGTAAACATTTCAGCCGCCTACCTATTACGGTTCATGAGATACAGCCCTGTGAAGGACGGACGGACGGACGGACGGACAGCGGAGGCTTGGTAATAGGGTTCCGTGTTCACCCTTTGGGTACGAAACTCTAAAAACGTAAATTGTATCATGGTCAATAATTTAGATGATAGCAAAGATCTTTATTTGGATACACGTCACATCTTCTGAAGTTGTAATTAAACTATGTCATGAATATTTGCTTTAAAGATATCGGGTTGGTACCATCGCATTGGATAGAAATATGGTAGAAGCGCTATGTAAATGTTGTCCATTTTTCCATCCAATACAATGTAGCCGTGCTCATTCAGGGAAGATCCTGGAATGGCGCGTAATTCTTTCGAAAATGCGGAATGTTGGGCTAATATCATGATTATAGGTGTGGTTTTAGGCATCAAAGTACTACTACATTTTCTTATATAACTGGACATGGATGGCTAAGACCGAACTGACCGTCAGATATTAGCCTAACACACCACATGGGAATTAGCTGCCATGCCAGCACCTTCCTTATATTGCTTGGCCAATTTAACTCGATGGAAAACACGAACAATTTACACAGCCGCTTCGACTATCGTTCATTCAATGCTATGGTAACAAACCAAGCGGGATCAACCCGAATCCGAACCACGGCCAGCCTCAACGGTTGTAAATGGTCACGCATCCAGAACCTAACCGCGCTCAGAGGTGCTACACTGAGCTTATCAAATCGCAGGACGTCGCGCCACCGGGCTACCGAAGGTGACCAATAAATTTTAAAAACTTAATGAATTCTATCTCCTTTATGGGTTCCAGCACGTAAAGATAATACCCGACTTCATTTCTTTCCGTGCATATCGTAAGAGGCGACTAAGCCCCGATTGCACGAAGAGACGGATGGCACTTTTAGTGAACCGCGCATGGAGTTTCTTCCATACTGTTTATGGAAAGTGTCGTGTTTAATCATACGTTGACGCTGATTTAGATGTTTTGTTTCTTCGTGCAATCGGGGCTAAGAGTTTCAAATTTCACGTAATACTGTTGGTCCCCTTCCTTATACTGATGGTAAGGTTAATCACGCCCGGTTTGTTACCATCGAATTGAATGAACGATGGTTCAAGCGGCAATTAAAATTGTCCATGTCGAGTTCTATGTAGCTGTGCAATATAAGGAAGGTCATGGTATGACGCTTCGATCCTTCGTAGTGTCTTGACCTATTATCATGGCAGTAGGTATGGTATTAGCCACCAGGGCTCATGCTCTACCTTACTTAAAAATAAAAAATAAAACATCTGAATGTTACGTTTGCGCGTTTATGTATTATAACATTTTATTAATTCGCCTGGATTCTATATGAATTTAGTAATACGATAAAGTTAATTTAAACAAAAATTAAGCTGCTAGCATCCGCACCGCTATAAGGAAATATCATTTAAGGCTCCGTATGACGCTAACCTCCCAACATGTTGGGTTTTTTTTTTCTCAGCGTCGGTTAACGCAGCGATAAACACCGGTTAAAAAAACGAAATATCACAGTTTGGACTTTTATCTAGTGTATGACAGTAAAACGGTTTTAATAAGTTGCTTATATTCTTTTGAAAAAATATGTTTATAAACATCTATTTACAAGTTTTTTCTAGGTTTTCAAGCCGGCGGCGCTTGGAAAGTATAAATGATCTAGACAATTTTATTTTTTGTGGTACAAGATCACATATTTATCTAGTGAACAACCGTGAAACATATATTAATTCGCTTTAGAAAGAAGACTTTACAGGTCAAAAACCTAAATTTCGCTTCGTCGCGTTCGATTTTCAGGCGCATACAATAATGAGCCCTAACGCAAACTCAATGCTTCCGGAGATCGCCATTATCGTTTGTTTGCTGAACGCTGGAGCCAGTTGGAGTCTTAAATAAAACTCACAATTTCGTAATGACCTAGTTAATCGCCCAACAAGAGTAACCTTAGCTTCTTATCGCATTGCCCATCGGAGTGAACCCTACCCCGCGGTAAGCTGACCCGACTTTTTCTTAGCGAACTTGAAAGGGGAAAAATGTCCCAACCCACGCTTAAAACTTTGTCTATGCCAGGACTGTGGCAAAGAAAATAGGTTAATTAATTTTGATCGTTGCTCGACCTGGCAACTTTGGAGTTTGATGGAATATCGAGAGCTAAAGTTTTTAAAAGTAAGATTTTTTTTTCTAAGAGATGCAGTTTATCATCCAAGAAATCGGTATAAAGGTCCCCCATTCTTGTTTAAAATCATGGGGAGTTCTCCATAATGGGGCGTTAATCCTGAAAGTTTCAAGAAAATCCGTTTAGTATATTTCGAGATTTTATAATTGCTAACTCCGAAAATAGTTAACATAAACATCATAAAGCGCTATATTACACACAAATGTTACACCTAATGTTTTACATGGATTCCGAACCATGGAGCAGCTCGCATTCGTGACGATGTACACTTATCCAACTCAGCATGCGAATGAAAGTGGTGCATGAACGGGGCGAGGATTTGAACCCAGGCCTCAAGTCCCCGCGCCACTAGGCTTTAAGCCGCTTAAAGAGTTAGGACCTTAATGGTGCGGTCATCCAGTAATTCTATTCCTATTGTATGACATATCATATACATGATATTTGGTAGCACAACAGCAGTCCGATGGACACGGACCGTCGCAGTCGCCAGTGCGAACGCACGAAGCGCCGCGCAAGCAGACTGACTTGACTGAGCGTTCTCCTTAAAGAAAGAGCAATAGTGCAAATATCAGAGCAATTTGATTAGTCCCATTTGTTGAATGTCGAGCTTTTCAGTCATAATTTGCAATTGTTGGCGCAAACAAATTAACAACTTATTCCGAAATAGAACTATAATAACAAGCTAAACTAACTATAACTAACTTTAATTTTAATAAATTTGAATCCCAAAACAAGTGCACGATAATATCAAAGTTGCCTTAATAATAATTGGGAATCGCTAATTATTATTAATGACCCGAACATATAAATAGACAAGGTACTATTTAAGAATAGTTTCCACCTAAGATTTGAGTGTGGGCATAACTTAAATATTCGTCGTGAAAAAATCGAATTATGGCAAGCAATGTTTGGTTAATTTATTTTTATTTAAGTCAGTCAGCGTGTTTGCGTCCAGTGCTGGACATACGCCTCTCCAATTTTCTCCAGTCTTCCCGGCCCTCAGCGTAACGGAACCACTGCTTTCCGCCGACGCACTTGATGTCGTCGTCCCACCTGGCGGGTGGTCTTCCCACACTCTGTTTTCCTGTCCAGGGTCGCCAAAAACAAAATTGTGTTGATGTTTGACATACAATAAATTAAAGGGTAGATTTATATCAAGCTGAAATAGCAAAATCTTAATGAGAATTCTAACGTCGCTCGGTCAGAATCTTAATTACAAATTAATACACAATCCGTGTTACAATCTAATTAATTTCGTAATCTTCATGGGCAAATACAGCCCTAGAATTCACACATATGCGTAAATCATAATTAACACATGCGTGAATGATATAATCACTCTACATTATAAATCATGTAATTACTTAATTAACTTTATCCCAAATTTAGTTTTGTTAATATAATGTTATTTCTCACAAGTGCTTTCAATATACAACACACCATCACAAGTGTTGTAATAATATTTTAGAAATCACTGAATAATTCCGATGCTTACATATCAGGGACATACTTTATTGGGGCTGGAACTTACTCTTAAGTCAGATCAATTTATAAATATCTTTATGAAACAGAAAAAAACTCAATATATGTTGCAGTTAATGAATCACTTCTATAATAAAAATGCAGAGTTCTTTCTTTGTATGCTGTATTGCCACTAGTTTACTTTTATTTCTTGTCATATTGAATTTTTCATGTTTCTTCAAACCTATATTGTAATTGAATCCGTTAGAGACAAAACTAATATTTGTAGATAGCAATTACGCGAGGGCAAGGCAAATGCGAGGGCAAATACTAGTGTCTACATAAAATAAAATAAAATAAGAAAATATGGAAACATTTACAGAGAAACAAACAAATTTTCGGCGCATTTTCCTCGCACGCCCTCATAAAACAATTACGCATAAAAAGGTATCCGAAATGATAAAGCTAAAGCTTTTGGGAGAGGCAAAGCCTTCAATATTCCACAATTTATAATGGAATGAATGCCTTTATGCATACGCGAGCGCCGCGAACCGCCGCCGCCGACGACGACGGAAGATATATCGCGGGTGTCGGTGCAGGGGTGGGGGGGGGGGGTGGGGGGCGAGGGGAAGGAGTGAGGCAGGAGAGGGGATGTCGAGGGACAAGGAGAGCAGAGGGAAGAGCAATGGATGGCAACGTGCGCTCCACTCTCTTTCATTATTACACGTATATCGATCTTTATTACAGATTTTATCGTGCTCTCAAGGATTACTTTGTCCGCAATTTAATCTCGAATTCACATTAAAGTTTATAGATTTTATGATATTAATAAAGGGTTCAAGTTACAAACCTGCATAGACATTGTGCAATTTTATTCATGAAAAATGTATGCGAAAATTTAAGTGCCCAAAAATATTTAAGTTGCATGGAGTACTGGGAGTTGGCGGCTGCTCCTGCGATCGACGAAATGTATGGTATCCCCCGGCTATTCTCATCTGCTCACCCCTTAGGTAATTTAGCGTCATGGTAATTTGCCTTACATTTATGGCAAGAACGAAGCAGCATACGTACATACCAATTGCATAAAATTTTCAAGATATAAGCCGGGAGACAGACGGACAGACAAACACCATAGGGAATAACTTCCATAATAGAAGGGTCGGTTTCAGTCTGAATTTATAATCACATATCTAATCTCTGATGCAGCTACCGTTTTGATATTTTCAATGAATACAACATTAACATTTTCCACGAAATTGGTATTTATGAAGTCACTTAATTATAAATGACGTCTTCGAATCGAGAATGTAATTACATTTGAAAATCATCAGGAAACATATTACTTTTGACTCAGAGTTTGAAGCAAATACACACGTTATCATTTGGGTTTTCCTACTTGCAACATTTCATGCTGGTCCAAAGAGACTCAGAAAAAAAATTTAAGACAGCTTTATAACGTTCTTACAGCATTAAAGTTTTCTTTCGTTTACACCATGTAAATATACAGGGAGGGTGAAAGTTAACTATCCGACTTCAAGTAGCTGGAGGTGGTGTAATCATGGGTAAGACGTTGCAATAGTTCTAGATACAGGAAACTTTGAAATTTGTTTGTGCATTTTCACGTTTTATTTATGATTAAAATCCACACAATTATCCATTTTCACAAAAGACGGAGAAATATTTTAGCAATGGAAAAATATCCAATTCTTTATCGATACTGCGGAGAGTAGGAAATACATTTCCAATATATTCTTCGACCGAATATTGTCGTGAAACTCGGCGACCCCGACGTCTCCGCGATAGATTCCGCATTAAGTATTATGTAAATTATATAAAGTGAACATAAAAATGCTTTTTGCTCGTCTCATCAGGCGTTTACTGCCGCGCGAGGACGCTCTATAATGCCCAACTAACGGTTTACGAGTTCGGACGAGATACGTTCGGTGCAGCGGATTCGAAGCGATAAAACCTTTTAAGTGATGGACGCGCCTCCTAATGGATACATAAACGGGAGTGTTATTTATTTTATTTTCGAGTCGCGAAATTTTAAAACCGTGAAAAACTGAGCCGGCGGAAAATTCACAGGTCGCCGCTGCGCTAGCGGCTGGGCCGTTTGGGCGGGCTTCAACAGATGGTGCGGCGCAATGTAACGAATTTGAGTAGATATTTGTGAACTGCTGTGTAGTTTGTTTCCGGTTTGAAATAAAATTTTGAAAGTAATGATCCTTTTTATGAAAATAAAACTAGACGCATTTAAAAAAGAAAGCTATTATCATAAATTATCCACTGGTAAATATATGTTCTTAACTCCGTGTCCATAATGTTTACAACTTAACCTAATGGCTCCAAATTCTGCGCAGAAGAAGAATCGCTAAGTTGGATGAAATAATGTTAAAACAAAAAAGTTTCTGGTTGCGATATTAATAATAAGCATATGGTTGCACAAGCGAGCAATGTAGCTGGACTAAAATTTCAGCATAAAATAATTTATTCATTACAGCAATGAAAGAGTAGGGAGATTGTGAGCTGGAGCGTTTTTCTGTCTAGACTGAATAATCACAAACGTAAAAACAAATTTCAAAAATAGCATCAAACACAATCTAGGTGGCAACACTCGCATCACGTAGCGACTCTCTTCATCACGCAAATAATAAAACGGCGGAGGGCGCTGCCTCCATCGTCGCCGAGTATTATATGCCGGCGGAATACATGAATCGCAATGTCAACATAGCGACACGTACTTAACCCCTCTGTCGGGCGAGATATTCCAAATTTATCTTTGAAATTACAGAGCGAACTTGCAGGCGAGTTCTTGCGCTGAGAATGATGACCATAGCGTTGCACGGCGCGGGCCGTGCATGTTTTAAGAGTTCGGTCAATGTGCATTGCGAGATGTTTTGATTGTGCGGACTAAACGAATTTCCCTTCGCTGTTTTTGATATAGCGCTCCCAGTGAACAAATGGTTGAAGCGGCAATGAAAAACTGTCCGTGTTTTCCATCTATTTTAGTGTCGGAAGAGAAGGTCGGCATAGCACCTAACTCCTTCGAGAATGTGTTGGGCTAATATCATGGTATTAGCCATCCATGTCGGGTTCCATAAGAAACAATATTTCGTCTCTGATTCTTCGTCTAGGCATCTGTTAGATCAAATAGAATTAAGATTTGCCGCACCATGGGGCAAATCTTAATTCTATTTTGAAGGGGTACCACGCCGCCGTACCCCTTCAAACGATACCGTCTTAATTGCCCGGGCTCCCCTCCCTCGAGGTACCGGGGGATTTAGGTGATGACAGAGCGGACTGTCATCGCTGCGTGGTAAGCTGCTTCAGTCATTCGTTGAACCAACAACTAGTTCATTATATAAGTAAGCAGTGTCACATGTTTTGACTTCTTAAATAGATTAGGTATTTTTTCGGTCGCTGTTTTTTGACGCTATCTTGGCAGTTAAAAATAAAAACAAACTAGCAGGATGAATTGAGATTTAACACCACAGCCAAATAGTGCCTCATTGTATGTTCTGCAGCTTCTTGATGATATACTGTATACGTATATTGTTACGTATACTGTTTATGTATATTGTTCTCTTGTTAAGTCATATGTAAATGGTTTTGCTTACTTAAAGCACAATAAGTAATAGTTGCACTGAATGAAGTATTTTTTTATTTCGCTAAAAGTAAATGTTATTTGCATAGGCTTCGTGGACATTTTATAATTGATTGTCATTGCTCGTCCCAAGTGCGTTAGTAAAATTTGTAAACGTAAAAGTTGTTGTAAAAGTAAAATTAAAACATAATTAGATAATAGTAGGTACGAGTATACTAAAATCTGCGTTTATGCGAAGGTACCAAATGGTTTTTTACCGTAGAACTATAAGGCATTCGTTTTATTGTGCAGCTCATGAATGGCTAATATCCTATCCACCGTCGAGTTATAACCTAACACTAAATGGGAACTAGGTGCCATGCCAAGACGTTCCTTATATTGCACGGCTACATAGAACTGGATGGAGAATACGGACAAATTTAATTGAATCGGAGCCACGGCCAGCCTTAAAGTTAAAGAAAAATATCTGTAAAATAACTTCATACTGATCGTAGAGTTTAATACAAGATTACTTCAACCATTAATATTTTTCTCTCAAATCCTTTCGTGTCGCTTTCGTTTACCTTAACTCGGTTTAAATAATCTCTTCGCGTCGATGCGCTGGGGTACGTGCCGCCGACTATGAAGCTTAGTCGAGACCTCAGATCAAAAAAAGTAAGGAGATATGCCATCTACCACGCTTTCTATGAGACCCGATGTCGCTAATTTTCCAAGACTACGAACCGAACTTAAACGTACATAAATACCACATGTATAAAATATTATGATGGTTTTAGAGATTTGATTTTAGATGAATATGAAACAATATGCATTTTATTAATTTTCCTCTAAAATATTCTTTGTGGACAGTAGTTATCTATAAATTAGTGTTAGGAATAGCTCATAATTACTGAAATTACTACGTGCAGGACGTCCTGCTACTCATAGCGCGGTATGCCGCACACTAAATATTATAGTTCTGTTATATCTTTGTTAAATGTTTTAAAATTTAAATTATTAATTTGTGAGTATCCAAAAATGACAAAGCCGGCAAAGTCGGCCATTCTTCGCCACGGGTAATCGAAGCGGCAAAAAGAAAAAAAAAACGAATCCAATTAAGTAATATACTTCTAATGAAGGAAATAAAGAAACTGAAACTGAACTAACGCAGGCATAGTCGCAGATGTGTGGCTGGTTTCTCATCGGCTCATAGATGATACTTCTAAACAGTGACGACCTAGGTTACGCTCACATGCCTTTTCTCCTTGCCTTTCTCTTCTGTGGTCGAGACGAATCCAATTACGTCGAGACGGTTAATTCGACGCTTTAGCTACATTTCAAATTCCGAGTGCACTCCTCGCGAATTGGGCACCCCACTGTCTGGTTGTCTGCCGTCGGAAAGGACTTTTTAAATCTGTGTTTTCGACCTCTTAATTTCCGGCTACGAATAAAGATATTACTTATAAGGATAATATTTATTCGTTGATTTCCGCCGAAACGAAGTGATATTTCATGCAAAAATCAGATATTAAGTACACAGGAACACAGATTATGATTTGTAGTTACATGTCTGGTGTGCAGCTAGGTACTAGTCTAATTTCTGTCATTGAAGAATTTCTGTAGAAATATCTGGAATCATTTTTTATTTATTCCAATCATCGGTACTGCCCAACCGTGGAAAGAACTAACAGCCAAAATCGGTGGACCTAGAGATATAAAATTTGGAAAACATAATCCTTGAGTACCCCAAATGGTGCACAAAGGAGGACTTTTTTAAATTCCAACTATGAAGGTGTGAACGGGAGTATGTAAGAGGAATCTAAATTATAATTTTTATCTGTTATACGTTTGCACCTAATCAGATTTTTATAAAACTATGGTGAGAGTTCACAGATCCGCGAAGGTTTCTGACACCGCTCAGGCAAAGAATGTATACACTAGCTCAGGTCCAAAATGACATTGACCCGAGCGGCGCCGGGAACCTCAGCTATATCCGCGAGAAGCTCATTCGTATAGCGGCAGCGTAGCCATGAGTTAGAGGAATAACTGTTAGTTCGCTTACGAATTCCGGACGCGCAATATTAAACTTCTTACATGATTTTACGAGTTCATATGTGTCGTTGGAAGTCGATAAAATCAGTATTAAGCTAATTCATTCGTGCGTCACCTGGCGCGTAGTTCTCGGCAGCTTGCTGACCTCAAGCACAACGGAAATGTGGTTGGCTCCGTGTGCAGGCCGCATGAGATGGCGGCGGGCCGA
This sequence comes from Incurvaria masculella, assembly GCA_946894095.1. Classification (NCBI taxonomy): domain Eukaryota; kingdom Metazoa; phylum Arthropoda; class Insecta; order Lepidoptera; family Incurvariidae; genus Incurvaria; species Incurvaria masculella. The sequence goes on along the minus strand of OX335648.2, from coordinate 16,959,993 downwards.
CAGCGTCACGTCTGCATGCAGCTAAGGTGGTTGTTGTGTTAAGGGCGCGGTTGTGGTCAGGCACCATTGTTGGTGGCTTCCAGTTAGGTCGTATATTTACTGTGGTGTACACTGAGTAATTTCAAAGACGTTTCGATTACAGAAGGAGAACCACCGATAAAGAAACTTAGCCGGGAGTCACAAGACATGTTTCCATTGTGGAGAGATGAAAAGGTGGGTCAGGTCTTAAAACCCACGGCGGCGCAGCTGCTCTCCTCTAGTCGTGATTTTAAATGCTGTATATGTGTTAACTCGTTGGGAAACTTCGTTAGTGCGATATAGACTTCTTGCGTTTTGACATGTTGGAGGTAGCGCCTTCTAGCGCCATGTTAACTAACATGTATGCATCTGTTTGTTGATTTGTGGCATGTGAAACTAGCAGCTCTCAGTAGAGGGCGCTAGGTCGGTACATCAATTTCCCCCAGCCGAATGGCAAGTTGCAATGAAGACGATGTTGCTGCTGATTTCGGTGTTGGTCGTCAGTGTCCAGTGTGACGCGGTGAGTCGGTCGTGGTACTGGATGACGGAGCGCCGGAGGTGCCCAGTGCGACGCGGTGAGTCGGTCGTGATGCTGGTTAAAGGTTGCCAGAGGTGCCCAGTGTGACGCGGTGAGTCGGTCGTGATGCTGGGTAACGGCTGCCGGAGGTTATGATGTTACCGGCGTCCTAGTTGCCGTATCGATACACCTAGTTAGGAGATTGCTCTCAAACTATGACCTTAATATTGCTGTAGGTGGATAGCATTTATAATAATAACATAATAAAATAAAAAGGCTATTTTTAACCACGCTAAACTTAATTTATCTACTGCTAAAGCAACCTTTATTTTCCTAGGACGAATTAAATGAATGGTCCAATTAAAGGAATTTTCATTCCACGTTGAAGCAAGCTATCGGCTTGCGCCGTGCTGCCGGTAATAGCTTCGCAATCGATTTTCCGATGCGTGTACAAACTAAAACGTTAAAAGGTACCTTAGCGTTGTGCCAATCACGCACCGCCACCACTCGAACCACGGGAGCCAAGAAAGTACTATTTTTAACCGACTTCAAAAAAGGAGGAGGTTCTCAATTCGTCCGTATTTTTTTTTTGCTTTTTTATGTTTGTTACCTTCGCCTGGGTGAACCGATTTTGATGATTTTTTTTTTATTTGAAAGCTGGTGCTTCCCATGTGGTCCCATTTTAATTTGGTTTAGTTCTGACAATGATATCCATGAGAAAATCATAAAAGTCTTAAATTTGTATTAATTAGGTGCGCGAAGTTAGTGTACTTCAGATTCACTAAAAATAAACAAATAAAAAAAAACTTTTTACAAAAAAAGTAACCGACTTCAAAGAAAAAGCACTAAAAATTAAAAAAAATATTGCCATTCTTGTAGTTACGATTATTGTTATTTTTTGAGTCGGTGTCAGCCAAGGTAGCCAAGGTTCTTTTGACTGGCGCAGCGCGTGCCCGACTGACCCCGACTCAAAAATAACAATAATCGTAACTACGAAAATGGCATTTTTTATTTTTATTTTTCGTGTTTCTTTGAAGTCGGTTACTTTTATTTAATACCAATGACGATTCTGTTGACGAGGGTAATGTCTCGTATATTTAATATTTGTGTGTTAATGTCCACAAAGCGGGTTGAGCAATGGAGATTCTTAAGTGTTATTTTACATCGGTTACGCACAATACAGAACTCAGTATAAGCAATAACTCAAGAATTAATTGTTTTTTTAATGAACTAAATTGAGAGAGTGCTCCAAAATCTGTGCTCAATAATTACAAAATATATATAAAAATTACAATGTTCTTTTATTCTAGTACGAACAACATGAATTATTATGATTATTATGAGAGAGATAATTATGAGAGAAATTATTTTAATTCCCATCTGGATTGCACATAGTAGATATTCAAGCAGTCGAGATATTTTTTAAGAAGGTAATGTAAAAACTTATAAGAACTTACAATTACAAGTTAAAAATTGATTTCTGAAAACTTTGTATCACAGTTACAATATATTTCCTTAATATATAAATTTATAAATCGTTTATATTGAATTGTAATTTTTGGCGTAAGTAAATATCGACTCGCCAGTCCGGAGTGAAACGCGTGCAATCTGGTAGAAGGGCGTATATTCACTAAATAATTTCGCGCGTCGCAGCGCGCGTGCAGCCGCCTCAGTCCACGCGCGTCGCAGCGCGCGTGGACTGAGGCGGGAGTAAACACCTATACTTGTGTGTGTGCGGTATGCTTACAAAGCATGCCGCCACATAATTCCCCCTTTAAAAAACTTTATTTAAAATTACTTTAATAGAGTTTAGACACGTTCACACATTGAATGCAATACAGACATCAAATACAAAATAATAAAACATTCTAAAGTGTAAAGAAATAAATGATTGCAAGTGTACATAAAACTGCATGACCTGAAAATATTTGCTTGTCATTGATTAAAACAATCATACAATTCAAGTAATACAATTCCTCGTCCATTCGACGTTGAAGAATGCTTATGGTCAATCGACATACCTACGTATTTACAACATGTTTGCCAGCTGAAATGCTGCACTGCGATTTAACATTGTTCGCAAGTTCATTACGAGGTAATTTACGTCGAGCTGATAGGTACCTATAATATTTGCAATATGCAACTTTGCGTTGCTATGGTGCAATTACTGAGAAGGGTACTTTAAGTCGTGAAACTTTTAATGAAATATCTGGGTTTGGCTGCACGATGTGTAGCTAATATTATTCTTTACTTTTCGGAATGGTCGCCCGTCGGTACCTGTGTATTCGTCAGCCTAGTAACGCGATGGCCTTGTTATGACGCGGCCTGAGCGAGTTGTAAGAATTGATGCAGGCGTCGCCGCTGCCTGCGCGGTGTTTGCAGACTCCGCGGATGCAACCGGAGGCAGCCGTGTGGTAGGCAATGGCGCCGTGTTGCTCCGAAAACGTACGCTATGTCCTGGTTTTGTAGTGACTAATGCTGGGTTCCGTGACTGGTTTGCGACCGGATGCACCGGCGAAGATGTCTCGCTTGTTTTAGCTATAAAGGCCGGTTTCAACCGATCGATCGAGACAGTGGTTTCTCCACGCGGTAACCGTACTATGAAACATTTTTCTCCGTGCCGTACGACTTCATATGGTCCGGTGTACGGGGCTGTTAATGGTGGTGTCACTCTATCACATCTTATGAACACGTGTGACGCTGTTCGGAGCTGGGGATGGACGAAAACGGAATTCTGTCGCGCCTGCCGTTGGGGGACCACTGCCAGGTTTCCTATTTGCGTCTGTAACCTTTCTACGAACTCTTCTTCCATCGGTATGTTCTGTCTTTTATGTGGTTCAAAGAACCCTCCCGGTAGGCGCATTGTCGTCCCGTACACCAGCTGCGCTGGGCTGACACATGTATCGTCTCTCTGCGCTGCTCGAAGTCCCATCATGACCGTTGGTAGCTCGTCGACCCAATTTTGCGTGTCCCCGCGAGCCATTAAGGCTGCTTTTAAGGTTTTGTGCAGCCTTTCTACCTTTGCGTTCGCCTGTGGGTGGTACGCTGTCGTGCGCACCTTCTTCATTCCCATCCTTTGGCTGAGGGCTGCGAATAGCTCGGACTCGAAATTGCGTCCTTGATCGGTAGTGATCACCATCGGTGTACCGAACCTCGTAATCCAGTGATTGTACACTGCCCGCGCGGCCGTTTCAGCTGTTTGGTCATTGGTAGGAATCGCCTCGGGCCACGATGTCTGTCGGTCTATAATAGTGACGACGTACCTACATTCCTTCGAGACGTGTAGGGGCCCTACAAAATCGACGTGAATGTGCTCAAAACGCCCTGCATTCTCAAAAGTCCCAAGTGGAGCATGCGTGTGTCTAGTGACCTTTGCTCTTTGACAGTCTACGCAGGCTTTCGCCCATGTCGCAACATCTTTTTTCATCCCAGGCCAATAGTAATTCTGCGTTACTAATCGCCGCGTTCCACGGATCCCTGGGTGGGCGATCCCGTGTAGTGATTGAAAAATGCTGAAACGATAATCCTTTGGTATGTACGGCCGTATTTTGCCTTCTTGCACATTACAATACAGAGCGACCTTGTCGGCAGTCGTCTCGTATTTCATCACAGGCGGCGGATCTCGGGCAATTAATTCCTGTAGTTCCTTGTCTGATTGTTTATCCGCTAGCTCAACCCAGTCGACCGGTGATGGACATGTTATTGCATTTATGCGACTTAAGGCGTCTGCGGCAGGGTTCAATATCCCCGGTACGTGTATAAGTCGCGAGCAATATTCTGAAATAAAACCGAGCGGCCTAATCCTGCGTGGGGTATCGTTATCGCTGCAGCCTTTCTCGTATGTATGAACCAGTGGCTTGTGATCGGTGTAGACCGTGAGCAGGCGGCCTTCCACGAGCCGTCGAAAATATTTTATTGCCATATATATCCCTAGGAGTTCCCTGTCGAAGGTCGAATATTTTTCCTGCGCTTTGCTCAATGCCTTGGAAAAGAAACCAAGAGGGTGTTTGACGCCCTTGACGTTTTCATACAGGGCTGCCCCAATACAATTCGCAGAAGCGTCGGTCATCAAATGTAATTCTCCCCCCTCTGCCGAGGGAAACACGAGTGTGGCGGCGTTATTTATGCTCTTTTTGCATTGCTCAAACGCACTATTCGTTTCGTCAGTCCAAGTTAAGGTGGTGCTGTCATTCCGTTTTTTCGATCCTGCTAGGTACATATTCAGTAAGCGTTGACTTTCAGCGGCATGTGGTATGCTGTCCCTATTCCCTATATCCCTACAGCGGACGTATGCCGTCACTGGACACCTGGTGTCTGCCTAGATATTGCAGCGATGTCCGATTGAATGTGCATTTTTGCACATTTAACCTCACGCCATGTGTGTTGAGTCGTTCGAGCACTATGTCGACATGTTTCAGGTGCTCGACCTCGTTTTCGGATGCGATCAATAAATCGTCGAGGTACACGAAAACGAAATCGAGTCCTCTTAGCACCCGATGCATGTATCGTTGGAACGTCTGCCCAGCAGATCGAAGTCGAAAACACATTCGGGGAAACTCGAATAGCCCAAAGGGAGTGATAATTGCGGTCTTTTCTATGTCGGGTTCATTTATAGGGATCTGATATTATGCTCTTTGCATATCCAACTTCGTAAAACGCGACTTACCGTGAGCCATGTACATGAAGTCCTGCAACCTTGGTACCGGGTATCTGTCGGGTTTCGTCACTAAATTAAGTCGTCGGTAGTCCCCGCATAACCTATATTCACCGTCGTTCTTAACCACTACGTGCAATGGGCTGGCCCACGGGCTCGAAGATGGCCTGCATATCCCCTGTTCCAACATATTTTCGATGTCCTTTTTTACCTTGTGGTATTTATCAGGAGGAAGGGGTCGCGCCCTTGCATAAACCGGGGGTCCCGTCGTCTCTATAAAATTTACAACGTCGTGGGTGGTTGACGAAGCGTTAAAAACTATAGGCTGACTTAACTTAGGGTACTTACGTAACGCCTCGTGTAGCGGGTCGTTCGTGCTTAGGGCTTTAATACTATTATAATCACTATTGCGGTCCACTACAGTTACAACTTCGAGTCTCGTCTCACCGTCCACTAGTCTTTTCCGACGCAAATCCGGCATTAAATTAAAGTTCTCGAGGAAATCGGCACCAAGAATGGGGTATTTGACGTCGGCCACTATAAATGTCCACACGAACGGGCGTCGTAGACCTAAATTGAGCCGCATTGTTTTCTCGCCGTATGTCCTTATAACTGTATTATTCGCAGCATATAGGACATGGTTCGGGTCGCGCTGCGCTCCCCTTGGCGCCGGAACGACGGAAACGCCTGCACCAGTGTCCACTAAAAACTCTAAACTGGATGTTGTGTCCTTCACCTTCAGCCGGCTGTTGGGTTTCCCCATGGAGCAGAGGTCTGCCGAGGTCGACCGCTGCTCCGCTACTCGTTTCCCGCGTGCCATGCGCATGGTTGACGGCAAGTGCGGGCTCTCTCCCGGTACCTAAAGTGCGCCGTGCACAGCCAGTCAGGATTTTTCGCTGCCCGGCGTTCCTGCCATCCCGAGTTGCGCCGGTCACGCGACGCTGATGACGATCGGCTCTGTCGACTCTCGCTGCGGTTGCGGCTGCCGTGGCGGCTCCGGTCCCACCGTCTATCGGCTCGGATTTCGTTTATTTCGATCATCATCCCTCTTATTTGCTGTGCCAGCTCCATCACTGTCTGCTGTAGTGTGGCGGTATCACTGGCGGAGACGGGGGCGATATCCGTCCGTATTGTGTTCTCCATCACTTTTTCCGCCACGGCCGCCAGTGCCTCTAGATCCTGAGATTCACTGACAGCCAACACTGTGCGTACGGTGCTGGGGAGGTGGCCTGCCCACAGGAACTTCAGCGCCTCCGTGCTAACTTTGGTCCCGGCCAAGTCTTTCATCCGCCGTAGTAGGTGGGACGGGCACTGGTCCCCGAGCTCCATCTCGCCGAGTAGTCGCTGGAACCTCCGGAGCTCGGTGTCGGCGTTGACCGAGATGAGCCTTTCTTTTAGGGCCTCATACTTCCGTTCTGCAGGCGGCGACGTCAGCATATCACTAACCTGCTGTAGATCTGTCAGCTGGAGTTTCGCGATGACGGACTGCCATCGTTGCTCGTCGCTCAGTCGCTGCGAGGCCGTGGCCGCCTCGAACTGAATGAACCACAGCCGTGGTTCCTGCCTCCAGAACTCGGGAATCCGGGAGGATACTGATATCGCGGCCAGGTTTCCCGCTACGTCGGAAGGTGTCGCTGCCGGCTGCGGTGCCACCGGTGGTAGGATGTTCGCGTACTGTCCGGCGGGATGAGCCATTTTTGAAGTGAAAACTTCTTTAGCGGCGCTGAGCACTTTTTGTTGGATGGGTAAAAACTTCCAAACTCGCGTCAGGGTCACGTGATGCTGATCGAAAAAGCGTAAGATTGAAGTGAAAAGTAGACCGAAGTAAAGTTTGCAACAGAGTCGCAGCAAGTTAGTAGTCCGACAAGCAACCCGTTTCAAGCAAACTAGGTTGTTTCATATTTTAGGGTACAACAGAGAGGGATAGAAGATCGAATACATTTAGGGCATGGTTGTCGAACCCATAACACAACGCGCACTTCGTAAATGGAACGTTCTTTACATTTCCCGCGCTTTTGTTCTATGTTGTTTGTCAGAGTTGTTAATTTTATTTCGCTATAATTTGATTATTACGATTGGAAAGTCAATAAAGTGTCGAGAATCGACATGCTGGGCGCTTGCGCGAATGTCCGTCTGTGTTTATGTACAGCGTGCCACGCGTATCCAAGGATGGTAATAGCTGATGGCTTGACTGTTGTGTAGTAACTACATTGTTGTGTACTCGTATATGTGAATTGTTTAAATTATGGAAATTGAACAAAGTGCATCGATTAATGAAAAAAGTGATGATGAAGTAGTGAATGGAAATGAGTAAGTACTTTATAAATATACTACATGAATAAATATACTAGATGAATAAATATACTAGATGAACAACTCTTACTTGGCTTTAGCCCGTAACTGCCGTTAAGAAAACCAGCTATAAGCTGAGCACTATAAAACGTAGAAAAACGTTTAATAATAATAGTAATAAAAATTGGAAAAAGCTTTGATAAATTGCCAATGATTTTGAGTGGAGATTTCAATATCAATTTTGGAGAGGATAAAAATCAATCATTAATTGAATTTTTAAATATTGAATTTTGTTTAACTATGTCAAATGATCGCAATTTTAGCACAACGAAATACAAAACAACAATTGATGCGGTCTTTATTAGACACTTAAATAGATTCGAATCAAAACTGTTTGTTTCTTACTTCAGCTATCATAAACCGATTGTATCAGTTTTAGAAATTTGCGATGATGATTCTGGTAATAACGATGGTGAAAAAGTCGTCGAAATTATGGATGAAAGTTGATTTTTCTAAGAGATAAAAATTAATGTAATATATAAATAAATAACGATATAATATTATGAATAATAACATGTAAATTATCATATTTGTGTACGATAGCGCAATAAATAAACATTGTATTCTACCTCATAAATGATAGTATTTTTGTACTTATAATTAAACACAACGTTAATACTAAAGTTTTCACTTCTGCCGGCACTCCCGGAGTGCTACCGGTGTTTTTTTTTTTAAACGTTTTCGTCGAGATCACGTCGGGTTCACCACTTTGGCGTAAGTAAATGTCGACTCGCCAGTCCGGAGTGAAACGCGTGCAATCTGGTAGAAGGGCGTATATTCACTAAATAATTTCGCGCGTCGCAGCGCGCGTGGACTGAGGCGGGAGTAAACACCTATACATGTGTGTGTGCGGTATGCTTACAAAGCATGCCGCCACAAATTCAATGTTAAGCAAATTCGTTCTTACATAATAAAAAGAAAACATATCCAAAGTTTTCATTGATGAGTTATTCTTGATTGCGTTCAAAATACAAAAAAAAAAAGATCGTAAAGAAGAGAAGTAAATATTGTGATTATTTTTAAACATAATTAAATGTTGTTTTACTTACGTCCTTATCAAACTGAACGCTATCGGCTCTTATCATGCCCTTGAGTGTAGCAGTTTGGCTTTTTAAATATATGTTTTAACCTTCTTACGTCAACTTGTCATTAACATTCTAAGTACCGTAATTGCGCCCCGGATCCCAAATACAGCGACCGAGCAACAATTATTTCGTTCGGTCTGCAAACGTATTGCGGGAATCGAGAACCTATTAATCATTGTGGAAAATGTTGTACCAAATTTCGCATAACCACAAGTTCACTATGATCGTTGCTACACTTTGATTTACGGCCTCGCATACCTGTATGTTTCACTTTTTACCTATATGATTATTTAGCATATTGATTTCATCTAAATGTATATATATATATATTTAATGTAACTGGACTTGGATGGCTTATACCGAACTGACCGTCAGAAATTAACCAAACACATCACATGGGAACTAGGTGCCATGCCAGGACATTCCCTATATTTCTCGGCTGCATTGAACTGAGTGGAAAACATGGACAATTTTCATTGCCGCTTCGACCTTCGTTCATTCAATGGAAATGTACCAACCCGGGCGGTATTAACCCTACCACCTACAGTTTTAAGTAGAATCCGAACCACGGCCAGCCTTAACGGTTGAAAATGGTCACCCATCCAGAACCTAAACGCGCTCAGAGGTGCTTCGCCAGCTTATCGATTCGCAAGGCGTCGCACACTGAGCTACCGAGGCTGGATAGGGCTTTCGAAGGCCATGTGTTCGATGTTTTAAACCAAAGAGAAAATAACCATCTTTTCTCGTTGCTTTTACACACACAAATTTGCAAAATTTCCACATAAAAAAAAAGTGTAGTGTTGTTAATTTAGTTGCACAATTAGTTTAATAGCACATTTTATGAAATTTGAAAAAAAATATATATTTTAAGAATGTTTCATGATTATGATGGTAATAGCCCGGTTATTATAATGATAATTATTTATATTACAACAGTTTATTTCTTTCATCCAGGTTTGGTAAACAATCTTTTATATGTTAAAATAAGTTTGTTACGTGTATAGCCCCAAATGGGACGATTATCTCTACGAAACTAAATTGTTTGCAAGATTTAAATCAATCGATCAAACAAAACCGTTGTACATAATATGTACATTAAATATTTAATAGCCGCACAATGGGAACGACTAGTAGTATTTAATATTAACGTATACAATGTATATAAAGAATAATAGAAGTTAATTTAAAGTATTGAATATGGCGAGTGCTGCAAAGGCAGTAACGTAATTTTTTAGCACAGAATACTCAATAACGTGCCCCAGGAGAGCATTCTGATCCATAGTTAAATCAGTAATAGGCCATTAATAGGACACGGGAGGTTATACTTTCATTAATTCTCCTGCCTAAAACAGTTTTGCTATATTATAGTATAACATGTGTAGTATTTAATTAATGCTTAGGAATAAAAAATAAATTATTAGACGTATTTTTTTTTAATAAAATGTTTAGCTTTTTAGGGTTCCGTACCCAAAGGTTGAAAACGGAACCCTATTACTAAGCCTCTGCTGTCCGTCCGTCCGTCTGTCCGTCCGTCCGTTCGTCTGTCCGTCCGTCCGTCCGTCCGTCTATCTGTCACAGGGCTGTATCTCATGAACCGTAATAGGTAGGCAGCTGAAATTTCACAGTGTGTATTTATTTTGCCGCTATAACAACAAATAAGTAAAATAAAAAAATAATAAAAATTAAAGGGGAGTCCCACACAAAAAACGTGATTTTTTGGTGTTGTTGGTACGGAACCCTTCGTGTGCGAGTCCGACTCGCAACGTGGCCGGTTTTTTTATTTATATTCCAAACAATGAATCACTTGGTACAAATGATAAATCTTCCTGGACAATCTACCCCATTTGACCATTGATCAATTGTTTTCAATTTTTGAAATTTGAATTTATAATATAGAAACAATAAATGAACTTTTGGAAGTGCGTTCTCTAGTTGGCTCGGTATTCTGTGTGCTCTGGCTGCGGTCGAGCCGCGGTATTAGTGCCAAGTGTTGGCGAGCGTTGCTATCCCTATCGAAAGTCAGGATCTGTGGTTAATAATTGGGGTTCTATCGCAATTTGGGCGCCCCGGGGCGGGTAAAGGTCTACGCTTTTCGATTAAACTTACAAACATAGTAACATTTTTGGTGCTCTGCACGCAGATAGGCCAAAGCTGATTTTACAAGGGAAAACGCATAGCTTTTTTTTTTATGTGACTGGACATAGATTTTTTTTTTTTTTTCTTTATTTAGAGCATCTTAACATGTAATGACACAAAAACAAGCATAGTATTACAATAAAATACACAACAAGTCATTACACAACACCAGATGCCACAGAGTTCAAAAATATAGTATTTAAATAGCTGACAAAGTACCTAGGTGTCTATGTATTATTATTTTTTTTCTTGTGCACTGAATAAAATACCTGCGATAACATGCAGAAAACATTAAACATTAACACTGCGATGCATTTGTATATGTAACCACTAAACATATAAGTATTCATATAAAGATTATATAGTTTATTTATACATATTGTTATTATACTATTATTGATATATTTAAACAAAAAAAAAAAGACAATATAAAGATAATAATATGATAATATGTACGCCTTTATAAATAACCAAACAATAAAGAGGACTGTCATTCCAAAATGTTTTTAATATATTTTTTAAACGAACCATGATTGCAATTAAAAATATCAACGTTACTAAAAGTCTGGTTGTATGTCTGGAACATTCTGTAGAACGGTTTTCTTTTGCCTGCGTTGGTACGCGTTCGCGGAAGAAGAAAGAGAACAGCGTTACGAGTGCCGCGACTGCTGGGAACACGAATATCCACTTGAGCAAGCAACTCGCTACATGTGATTTTGCTGTGAAGAAGTTTGTGCAGGAACATCATATCGCCTAGACATCTTCTATTAGCTAGAGTCATAGGGTTCACGGTACAAGATATACCTTTCCGGCGGAGTCTGTACTGCATAACACGGTAAAAGTACTTTTGTATGCTTTCAAGAGATGTGACATATTTATAGTAGAAGGGGTTCCATATTTCAGCAGCATACTCTAGGTGAGACCTTACCAGTGAGTTAAAAAGTAAAATATAACTGTCAGCATTATTAAAGTCCTTGGTGTTACGAAGCACAAAACCCATCATTTTGAATGCTTTATTTTTAATATTTTCTACGTGTGCTTCAAAATGTAGCTTTTTGTCGATGATTATCCCGAGATCCCTCATACTTTCAACACTTTCAAGTGGTTCGCCTCCAATAGTGTACGTGAAATCAAAAATGTTGTGATTCTTAGTAATAGTCATTTTTTTACACTTAAGAATATTGAGCTGCATTTTATACCACTTGCAATAACCATATAATCGATTAAGATCATCTTGCAGCAACAAACAATCATTTGTGGAATTAATTTTAGTATATATTTTCAGATCATCTGCGTAAATAAGATATTTACAAAATTTAAAGCATTTACCAATATCATTTAAAAACAAAACAAACAAAAATGGGCCTAAAATAGATCCTTGAGGGACACCCGAGGTAACATTAACGGTTTGCGATACGTATCCATTTATTGTTACTCTCTGTAACCGATTTGTGAGGTATGAAATCATCCAACGAAGCAAATCACCCTTAATGCCATTAAAAGCCAGTTTTTGAAATAATATATTGTGGTTGACTTTGTCAAAAGCTTTTTTAAAATCAGTATATATTACGTCTACTTGGTCACCACTATCCATCGCATCAAAAAGAAAATTTGAAAAAAGCATAAGATTGCTGACTGTCGATTTATTTCTTATGAAACCGTGTTGTTCGGGACAGATTCCATCCTTCATGTAGTTATAAAGCTTATCATGGACCAATTTCTCAAACACTTTTGCTAAACATGATAAAATTGATATCGGTCTATAATTTTCGATTTGTTTATGTGGGCCACTTTTGTGCACAGGAGTTATGTTGGCCAGTTTCCAGTGATTTGGAAAAACACCTTCACCTAGAGACTTGTTAAAAATTAGGCATATAGGTTTTGATAAAGAATGACTGGTTTTTGCCCAAAAAATCGGTTCAATGCCATCGGGACCCGCTCCTTTATTTAGGTCAAGAGCCTCGAGATGTTTTTCGACTTCTACCGGGCTGAAAGTTAAAGAGGATATCATGGGGAAATCAGAGTGTAAGCTATTTAGGGTTGTAAAATCAAAATTGTTATTCGAAGGCGATGTTTCAAAAGTTGAATGAAAATATGTATTAAAACTTTCACATATATCAGTTGGATTATTTAATTTAGTGTCACTGAAAGTCATCGAAGAAGGATATCCCGTTGTTTTTTTCAAACTATGAATATATGACCAGAAACTTTTAATATTATTTTGTAAACAGGTTTCAACGGTATGTATGTAAGCAGTGTATTGCTCATCTAATTTAAATTTAAATTTTGATCTTAGTTTACCAAAATGTATATAATCTGAAATATTATTATAGTTTTGATGGCTAATACCACAAGTTCTGTCATGGTATTAGCCCAACACACCACATGGGAACTAGGTGCCATGCCAGGACCTTCCTTATATTGCACGGCTACATTGAACTGGATGGAAAACACGGACAATTTTCATTGCCGCTTCGACCATCGTTCATCCAATGCGATGGCACCAACCCGGGCGGGATAAACCCTACCACCTAGAAAGTAAGGAAGGGGACCTACAGCTTAACGTGGCATCCGAACCACGGCCAGCCTCGCTAAACGGTCGAATGGTCACCCATCCAAGACCAGACCGGACCCAGCGTTGCTTAACTTCGGAGAGCGATCGCCGAAGTGTCGCGCCACTGGGCCACTGAGGCTGACAAAAGGCTTATTTGTTGTGTGAATTCCTGAATGAATGTCTAAAGATCCAAGGGATTTAAAAAAATCCCTTGGATCTTTTAGACAACAAACACCTTGATGAATTGTTTAGTTTTTAATGTTTATTACACTACACGACCGCCCGTTTTTTCTTTCATCGTCGTCCCCTGCAACGACAGCTTCAGTATTTTGGGCGTGGAGTTTACCAAGGATGTCGACTTGCATTGCTTTATGGATTCCAAACCAAAGCTTGCTAGAGGCAAGCTTCCAAAATATAGGTTGGGGAAAAAGTTTCTTCGCATTTTTTAAGAAAATTCAAAACATTTTTTAATATGGTTTATTTACATTTAACTAAAGTATGTAGGTACCATTTTGTTCGATAACTTTTTGCCATCTTGTAGGTAGGGACATGATCCCATTGCTATAGAAATATTGGGACTTCTGATCAATATACCGCGACAAGTGGTTTTGGCAGTCCTCTCGTGATGTTAACCTGACACTGCCTAAAGAATTCTGAAGATACCTAAACAGGTGGAAATCTGAAGGTGCAAGGTCAGGACTATACGTCGGATGCATTAACATCTCCCAGCCTAACTCTCTTAGTTTTTGCTGAGTGGCTAAAGATGTGTGAGGTCTAGCGTTATCATGATGAAAAACCACACCCCTTCTGTTGATTAATTCCGGCCGCTTTCTCTCAACTTCTTGCTATAATCTCATCAGTTGTTCGCAGTAGAGTTTAGAATCGATGGTCCTGCCTGGTGGTAACAGCTCATAATGAATAATGCCCTTCCAATCCCACCACACACACAGCATCACCTTGTTGCGAGTTAACCCGGGTTTCGCCACAGTCTGTGAAGCTTGACCGGCCTTTGACCACGACCTTTTTCGCACGTTCTTGTCGTACGTGATCCACTTTTCATCACCAGTTATCAGCTTCTTCAAAAATGGTTCGGTTTCATTACGTCGTAATAAAGAATCACAAATGAGTACACGGTTCATTAGGTTTCTTTCAGTGAGCTCGTGAGGTACCCAAATATCGAGCTTTTTTGTGTACCCAGTTTTTTTCAAATGCGCCAAAACTGTTTTGTGGTCAATTCCTAGTTCTTCAGCTACGTCGTAACTACTGATATGCCGATCTTGCTCCACTTTTTCAAAAATGGCATCCATTTTATCCGTAATAGGGCGACCAGAGCGACGTGCATCTTTGACATCAAAATTTCCGGATTGAAAACGCTTAAACCAAATTTGTGCTACTCTCACAGACACTGCACTACATCGCAAATTTTTTTCGCGGCTTGCGTTGCATTTTTACCTTTTTTGTAGTAAAATTTTAAAATGTATCGAATTTCTTCATTAGATTCACCCATTTCAACAGTACGAAAAACAAATGAGAATCACACATTTTCCTAATTTGAATTTGGAATTATGTTCTTTAAAATTTAAACTTTCAATGATACCAAAACCAGCCAGATACAAATAGTATAGCCAAAGAGATTTTATTACAAGTTCATACATACTATAATGCGAAAAGACTTTTTCCCCGACCGTTTCCAAAGTGAACCTTGATAGAGGCAAGCTTACGAAATAGCACCTGGTTCCATAGTAAAGCTTACAAGAGGCAAGCTCAAAAATAGCAGGAGTTTTCAAAGCAAAACATGCTAGAGGCAAGCTTTGATTTGTAAATCGAAGATCCTCTATAGATATCGATGGTTGTTTACAAGGTTCTAACTTTAAATATTTTTTGATATATTTTTACTACATTATTTTCTGTTTGTGATGGAACATCACATAATGGCTCGCAATTATTGCAAAATTGTTTTTCAGAGCACACATTTATTAAAACTATAAATGGAATAATTGTAACGAGGGTATAATAATTTTATTTATTTGGAACAAGCTATTTACTGAGTTTGAATCACTAAACTAATTTTATGTCCCGTTTATACCTTTTTGTCATATATTTTTTTTCAAATCTATTCTGTTTTATTTTGTAATGTCTTTGACAATTTTTACACTTCTTTTAGGGTAAGTCACCTAGACGTCACCTATCGTGGTAAATAAACAGTTTTCTTCCCCATTGTAAAGGTTTTCCGTATATTCTGGACATATTTGACTATTATGTAAAAGCTTTTGAGGCGAAAATCGCAATGGGAACCAAGATAAACTTTAAAGACGAACTTTTACAAGCAATAACTAATAAAACTTTGACAGCCGTATTAAGAGTGAACCTGTCAAAAGTTAGTACAGGATTAGCACCGAAGTAACCATACAAAAACCGGTTTAGTCCGGCAATTATCCGCGTAATAAAGTTAGTCCGCCCACTCTGAATACAACAGTAACATTTTTATAATACCTAACTTGGCAAGGAAAATTTAGCTCAAAAAATCAGTGGAGAAGCATTATGAACCACCCATCAAAGATAAATCTGTGCCAATACGCAAGTTTGATTTACCAAGTTTTAGGTGAAAGATGTACTCAATGATGCAGTTAAAATGAGTTTTTGTTTGTCTTAGACAAATTTATATGTCATTGACCAGCACAAAATATGAAACAAAATATTATAGGTTATATTTTTGTGATATTTTCTTTCCCAGGACTTCTTTTGATTAACATTTATTTATTTATTTTGTTCATAAAAAGTACAAGGTTTTACATAATATATGTTATCTCCTAAACGAAACTAAGTTAGTATTGTAGGAGATAACCTAAAATAACACGTTTGGTACATGCTACACATTTTCAACATTAATAATACTAAGAATAATAGATGTAATTTTTATGCATATGCATGATTTGTGTGTAGGTAGCATTCAGGTGAGTAATTCTTAAGTGTGAATAGCTTTCATTTCCATTTTCGCCGACTCCTCGGGGAAGCGGCGGATTTGTAAGCGATTTAGCATTAAATGAGTTGATTTGATATAATTATTTTAGGAATACTATCACCCTCACTTCTCTTCCTATAAGTCAAAACTCTGTTTCGGATCAAATTATGGTTGACGGAAATATTTTAGTTCAACGCGTTTTTCTCGTGGCTCTGCCATTTTCCGGAACGGATTTTCAGCCTAGGTGTTTCTTTGTCCTAATAAACTTTGGTTTTTCCAATGCAGGTTTTTTAATATTATAGTTATGGGAAGCGATAATACAAAGGTCTGTTCTGTTGAAGTATCTTTATCGCATATGTATGTATGTAGTTAATTATTAATGGTAATAGTTCAATGGAAGTTTATAGACTAGGAGGTCGCGACAAAAATGGTAACGATAACGTAAATGGCTGAAACTGGTTTCAAGGGATGAAGACCAACCCTCTGAAGCTAAATGTGTCAGTCTGCCTGTGCCAAGTGGTTGCGTTACATAGATAAGACGCCGGAAAAAGTAGTTATGGTAACAAAAAATATATATGATAAGGTAGATGGCTACAAATAACGAAGCATGAAAGTATCAGGATATACTTGCTTAGCAATACCAAAACTGAACCAATATTTGGTTGCATTTCGTAGTTATAGGCGATTTAGGTTACAGATATAACTTTATATTTATGTATTTAATTAAAAAAACGACTGGTTATTGTTGTATGATTAATAGGTATCAATGTTTCTAAACAATCAGTATATTCATTAGCAGGTACATACCAACATCTATTTTATATAGCTAATCTAGATAACGCAACCACTTGGCGCAGGCAGACCAACATATTTTTCATCAGGGGGTCGGTCTCTAATATGTGAACCCAGATTCAGCCATTTACATTATCGTGACCAAATATGTCGTGACCTCCCGGAATATTAAATAAGACCAGTTCCCTAACTAGAGAGAGTTAGTTAGCTCGAGAGAGAGGTCCCAAAAGAGATGTCGAAAACCCTGAAAGAGCTCATATTTCATACCTGTTTATTAGACCTTTCATCCCACCGACATCGGGAGCAAATAAATAACTCACGGGCCACGCTACGCTGTTGTATGTTGATGGTCGATGTATTATTGTTAGTAAATAATAAGAGAACAATAGAGTGTAGTGTACTCGGGGGAAACATAAACGACGCCTTCGGTGCTGTAAGGGAAAACATTCGATTACATGTGTTACATTTGGGCATTCTTCGCTTTTATGAGCGCGAGAATTGGAACGGAAGGCACAGAACTAAACCTGCTAACGTTTATTAGGTAATCGGCTTTCCGAACATGCCGCTAACCGGTCTCCTCTAAGGGCCGAGTGCACGAAAGAACAAAAAATCAAAATTAACGTCAAAGTATGATTACACACGTAACTTTGTGTGGATAGTATGGAAGGAACTCTATGCGTTCCACTAAAAGTGACGTGTTTTAACATTGATTATCTCAGCCGTTTCTTTGTGCAACCGGGGCTAAGAGTTGTTAAGTGCTCGGGAACAGAGAAAATGTAAATAATAATTGACCAGGCGAAAACTCCGAAACTTGGGCAAAATTGCTTTCGTACCTCTGGATGGCTGGTCTACAGGCCGCATTTCTCAACCTATTCTCGTGAAATTTTCAAAATCCATTTCAAAAAATGTTCAAAGATCTCACATAACTTTTGTATTGTGATGAGAACTAAACGGTACTATGGTAATACAGTGAGGAAAATACAAGAAGAACAATAGGATTTTTAATCAATTCTAAGCTAAACTAGTTTTGCAATCAAACTTTTTTATGAACCTCAATATACTACAAAAAAAAATTCACTAAAAATAATAAAATTTTCACAGATTATGTATTTATTTTGCCGCTATAACAACAAATAGGTAAATTCATAAAATAATAAAAATTAGAATAAAAAAAAAAATTAAATACAAAAAACGTGTTTTTTGTCGTAAATCTTGTACGATGGTACGGAACCCTTCGTGTGCGAGTCCGACTCGTACTTGCCCGGTTTTTATGTCGTGTGCGGATGCTACTAATATGTTATGACTATGCATTTGGATGAGTCATTTTATTCTTGCATAATATCATTAAAATTTTATTTTTATTTTCATGAATGGCAAACAAGATTTTTTTATCCATTAACCATTAACCCTGTTAAAATTTTCCCATTTTCATCTTCCCATCTTCGTTTAACTGCTTAGACAGTAAATCAAAACAACGTAGATTTATTGCTTCAGATCAAACAATTTCTAACAATCATTCACGCATATTTCCTGTCTTCACACCAGAAGGAGAAGCGAAAATCCTTTATCCCTTTCTGTCATATTGACGTCGGCCTTTGAACAAACGGGATTTAGGGATTCGTTCTCTTTCCAGCGTGACGACTGTAAAAGGCATGGATATTTTTATTTTATTGTTCACAGCATGTTCATGGTCTGATAGCATTATTTCACCGAGGGTAAAAATCTGAGACGGAAATTTGCAATAATGCGAAGATGAAATATTTCCAATGGCACGAAACGTACTGAATTTTCCAGATGAACATTTCAGGACACTGGATTAAAAGTTTGGGTCCGATCAAACTCATTTGTCCACAGTGCCACATAAATCATTATTATTTATTGAAAATGGTGCCTACGTAAAACTCCAATCATGATTTTTAGGGTTCCGTACCCAAAGGGTGCCAACAGAACCCTATTACTAAGCCTCCGCTGTCCGTCCGTCCGTCCGCCTGTCACAGGGCTGTATCTCATGAACCGTAATAGATAGGCTGCTGAAATGTTCACAGAGTGTGTATTTATTTTGCCGCTATAAAAACAAATAGGTAACATTTAATAATAATAAAAATGAAAGGGGGCCCCACATACAAAAAACGTGATTTTATTGTGTTAGATATTTTACGATGGTAAAATACGGAACCCTTCGTTTGCGAGTCCGACTCGCACTTGGCCGGTTTTTGGTGTTTGGCCCCACCAAAAAAAAAAACCAAGAGGTATTTTATAAATTCAGTAGGTGTTATCTTTGATTGTTTATAATATCCTAATGATTTTCTTGTGAATGTGACACTTACGGGAGGGTGAAGCTTCACTTATAGTTGCAAAACCTGATTTCCAGAATCGACATTACATGTTTATAATTATTTTTAATTGGTATTCGTAAACCATGGTTTACTAAGAAATATGTGATTATGTTTCAAAAGATGTCTCAAAAATTTTCTTAACCATGTGAACAAAGCAAATTAAAACAGCTTGATGCAAGCGACATCTGTTGGAGACTTGCGCAATCGCGGTTCGTTTGGTGCAATTGGAAGTCAAAACATAATTTAATAATAAGCAAACCTTTTTATACAATCTTCCTGCAATTAATACCAACAATTTGGGCATTTTTCGGGAACAGTTTACTTAATCGTTAGCTCCGCTTTTCAAATGGCCATTGTCCTTTGGAAAATATCCCCCGTGAAAATACCGTACGAATATTCACTGTTTTTTCGTCACCACCCACCTAAGCCTTTTCACATCATCGGGGTGGATCTGAATGTATTTTCGTGCGCTTATGAGATGTTGGTACTAATAACCAGTTAGCGAGGCCCCGCGGCGTCCCGGGGGGGTCGTTACAGGGACTTTTCGAGCGGCTCCGGGAGCCGTGCGTCGGGGGCTATGTTTTATTTATTGGATACGTCTTCGGATGCTCTGGGATTGAGTTACGCAACGCTCACTTGGCGCTGACCTTGTATATATTGCATTGGAGTAATATCTCAGTCACGCATTTTATATCACATGTATGTTCGTATAGAGGGCGATTTTATAATATATTTTTGATCGCATGATTGCATCATATAATAGAAAAAAATACTGATTTTTTCGTGACGTATGAAAAATAAACATATATTTGTACCGTTATTTGTGCTCCGCTTTAAAACATCTAAATTCCTTTTCATGAACTGTAAAATTTATATTTTTCAACTGTACGCGCCCAGGCAGGTCGCACTTCACGAGCGAAGGAGTTGCAATGCCCGGTAGCCTCGGGACGTCACAGCGGGCCAGCAGAGGAGTAGGAACAGCCACCTACCTCCAGCAGCACCAGCTCCTAGGCGTCGGGTCCCGGGACAGCGTTCGGCGGCACAGCACTTCGCCCAGACGAGGCGAGATGACACAGCGTGGTCAGGCGCGCGGCGGGTTGCGGGCGTGGAGCCCTGCGAGAGCTCCACGATGAAAGTTTGAGGGGACGCGGCGCATGCGTGCACCATATTGACGGCTAGTAGCAGAGCGAGAGTGTCGCATAGGAAAAACTTCAGATAGGGTTGAATGCTTGTGAATCGCAAACTACCCACCTAGGTCACCCATGCCATATTGGCGTGAACATCGACTTTTCTCTCTGCAAGAGTGTGATAAGAGTTTTCATTCACCGTAGGTAACTGTGAAAGCTTAGAAAATTATTCTAGTGACTCTCTGGAAAAAAATGTGTTACATCAAATAATCAATAAGACATTGGATACCTAAAATTAGTAATACCTATACAATCAAATTTGGTAGCACTTATTCCTATAGAATCATAATTCTGCTATTCGGCTATCTGTCGGTCAGTCTTGCTGTCAACTGGGGAGCCATTATCGTCAGATTAATTGGTGAGTATGTCTACCATGAAAACATACAAAATGTCTTCTTGCCTTCATTGCGTTGGCGATCCCGAGCCTCGCGTCTCCGCACACGAGTCCCCGCCGAAGTCCGGAGGGAGCCGAAAGGTCCCGAAGCCTCGTGTATACGTAATGAAAAATCTCTTCGCTTTGTTCGGCGTACGTGCGAATAGCGTAAGGTGTGGGCGCTTTGCGAGGATTTCGTCAATCTCTTAGATCTACTTCGTACCTCGTTTGTCACACCCTTATTCAGTCTGAGCGGACCTAACCTTATATTTATTTAGGCTTAATTTGAAAATTGATCGATAGTTTATTTATCTATACATATTCTGTATGTATTTTTTTTATTTATTTATTACGGTCAAAAGGTAAACAATAAAATACAGATTAAAAAATATATTGATATTATGCGTCCAAAATCAGAATAGCATAAAACCTTGTCACACTCTTGTTGATCTTTAATAACCCGTTGGGAATGATTATTTTGTCTGACACAGTGTCAAGTGACTCATTATCGAATTTTAACGTAATTTTCAACATTCCTTTTGAACTGTTCCTTTCTTTCTCGAAGTATTTAATTTAAAACCACTTAACAATATTTAAAACAATAACAACATTTTATCTCCTTTTTTATTCATTTTACACTTCACTTTGTGACAGTTATTTTGCATAAAATAACGGATTCATTACTTATAATAATTAGGCTGGTAACTATGCAAAGTGCAACTTGGTGACTTGGTTTTGTTGCTGACCTGAAAGCGGCTGGGTGGGAGTAATATCCTATTCTGATTTCGGACGCTTAGTAATAAGTAAATAGGTATGTCCTCGAACTATTCCTAACAAAAACAAGAAAATGTTTGCACCTCTATAAGGTGGCATTATTTATAGGAAGAAACACGTGTACGTTTACATAGGAATGCTGGTTCACAAAATCCAGTGAGAGCATCCAACCATTTAAAGAATTAATATTCTTACTAACAATAAAATAAGACAGCTCATATTAATGTGTACATTGAAATTATAACATGAAAAACAACAACAAATATACAAAATGTGCTTCTCGTACAAATTCCGGCATCTGTTGCATGTTTCTAAACTTCTTGTTAGATGAACAAAAGATAATCAAAATTATATAAAAGTCTACATGAAGAGTATGTTAAACCAGCTACAGTCGTAAATTTGGGAAATAATTATAGTTTTCATAAGAACAAATTCTTAAAATGGAATTTACTTTTACTAATTATACCGAAGTACGGCATAGTATTTCCCGCAACTTTAGTACTACTTGGCATCACGCTAAATCGCCATAGGTGCGACCAGTGGAATAAAATACTTATTACTTGATAACGGTTTTGTATGTTGTTGTACGGGATTGTATCTACGTCTAGCCTGATTCTACCCAAAACTTATAGGCTACATAATATAAAGCTTCATTACCAGCGGGGTCAGTAGTGAGTGTTAATTTTTTTATAACTTGCGAACCACTTTATTTATTTATTTATTTGGAAAAGCAAACAGATACAGACATGATTAAGATACAAAAGACAATTTAATACTAATTTACTAGATATGTACCCAGCACCGCATTTCACATGTAATATAAAAGAATTTTAAAGGGATATTATTTCAGAAAGAAAACAAACATAGCATCGGGCTAATCATAAAATAAAAGTTAATAATAAAACAAAACATAACTGAAGGTTGCAAGTTTCAAAAATTGAGCACAGATAAAGTATGAGTGTAACATGATAACATGCATGGCAGAATCATTTTTAATTAAATGGGTAAAAGAAAAAAAAAACTTAATTAACAAAAAAGAAAATAAAGAAAATGAAATTTTACACAAACAAGCATATAAAATTAAAATGGATTATGATGAAAGGGTTGCTGCAACTTGCTTCTTAAAGTCATTATTACTGAGATAGTGTATATCTAGATCAGGAAATACTCTGTTGAATTTATCACACATTTTATGGATAGGTATACGGTTACCAGCTTTGGTCCGATACAGTTTTGAATTAAACATAACTCGGCTCCTTGTGGTACGTTGTGGCACATTATATGAAATACTAGAAAGCAATTCAGGGCAGTCAAATTGATTGTTGCATATTTTATGTAGTGTAGTCATATCCAGTAGGGTTCTACGATTTGATAAGCTGAGTAAAGAGTACACTTTAAGAAGGCTGTCATAGGAGAGTTGAGATTGCAAACAACGTCGGTGCATAACGTGAAGAAATTTACGTTGGACCATTTCAATGGCATGTCGGTATTTGTCATAGTAAGGGTTCCAAACAGGAGCGGCATATTCCAGCTGTGATCGAACCAGTGATGTATATAGATATTTATAGGTACTGGCGTTCTTAAATTGCTTTGAGGTGCGTAAAACAAATCCCATCATTTGGTAAACCTTAATAGTAATTTTTTCAACATGTAGATCAGGGTGAAGTTTTGTTACCTCCCAGCGAGTACAGAAACTCTAGAGTAACACGTTTTTTTGTAAAAGTAATCTGATGGCACTTGGGAAAACTAAGGTACATTTTATTGACTATAGAATATTGGAAGAAACGATTTAGGTCACACTGCAAATCTAAACAATCTGTATTAGAACGAATTATTTTAAAAATTTTGATGTTGTCAGCATATATAAAGAAAGAACAATTTTTAAAGCAATCAATGACATCATTTATAAATAAAATAAACAAAAAAGGACCAAGGATTGATCCTTGAGGAACACCAGATGTGACTGTGACCATTTCAGACTCAAACCCATTTACTACGACACTCTGCTTTCTGTTCACGATATATGATGCAAACCATCTGAGGAGGTTACCTCTGATCCCATTGAAGGCTAATTTTTCAAGTAATCGCATATGGTGCACCTTATCAAAGGCCTTTTTAAAATCCATATAAACGGCATCGACTTGTTCCTTATCATTTAGTGCTTCAAATAGGAAATCTGTGTAGACAAGGAGATTACTAGTCGTAGATCGTTTTCTGATAAAACCATGCTGCTGCGGTATGAATAGGTTGTGGAATAATGGATAAAGAACTTGGTGTATTAACTTCTCAAATAATTTTGACACGGTGGACAAAATTGATATTGGTCTATAATTCTCGACGTCAGCCTTGGACCCTGCCTTGTGAACTGGTGTTATTTTAGCAATTTTCCACTTACCCTATTTATATGCATATTTTGTCAACAGTCAGGGAAGCAGCAGTTTGGGAGCAGTCAGGTTCGGAATGGGTTACCGTTTTCGATGTTGAGGCTGTCTGTGGGTTTGAGTCCATGCAAAACTTACCTATCTTACACGTTACTTACTTACTAAGTATGTTATGTAGCAGTGCAAGCGCAGAAAGGTTCTGGCGGCAAATGCTTTTTTTAATAGCCACCAAATGTCAACGAAGCTCTAAATGGGAATTATTGGATATTTCTCATTAAATCATGCTATTTCTGCTCAAACGATCTTGATTAAATTAGGTATATGGATACATTGTCCTGGACCAGTTTGACCCTATTTTGGACCAGTCATGTGGGCAACTATTTATCCATGAAAAAAATTCGCCGACACTAAACCGAGCGGAGCCGGGTACCGTAGCTAGTCATTCATAAGACCTTGCTGTGCTTAGAAAAGTCGCATCCACCTCAACTCTTAAAACTCGTTCAGCGAGGTATCATACCTTTTTCGTACCATTTTTATATTGGCGCAGGTTATAATAAGCATTTTATCCTGTGTGAGTGTGACAGTTATGCAACGTTTATGAGTACTATTTGAAGAATAACCACAAGGATATAGTGTTTTATTTCACGATTTTTATTAGTAAGGCTGTAATGGTAACATACGGAGCCTGCAGCGCGTTGAAGTTTGAATAAAAATACATTCGTGGAACCATTAATCTTTGAGGAAGCAATCCGTATGCGATATTCCGCCCTCTTGACTTGAGACACGTGTGTTCACGCCACGGCGATATTAATCACCTACTTACGCAGGGGTATCGCAAAAAAATTTAGATTTGAATAATAAATGAAGGTCGGTTTAGGTGGGCCGAGTGGGTGAAGCAGAATTTATGTAAATTTTTCATTTGGCCGAGCCGGGTTGTGCTTTTGGGTTGCTTGCACGATTCCCGACGATAATATTCCGGGAGGTCACGACATTTTTGGTCACGATAATGTAAATGGCTGAATCTGGGTTCACAGGTTAGAGACCAACCCTCTGATGCTAAATATAATAGGTCGGTCTGCCTGCGCCAAGTGGTTGTGTTAGCTAGATTGCTATGCAAAATAGATGTTGACATGTACCTGCTAATGAATATACTGGTTGTCTGGACATATTGATACCTATTCATTATGCAACAAAAACTAGTCGGTTTTATACAGTAATACTTAAACATACCTAAAGTTATGTCTGTGACCTAAATCGCCTATAACTATGAAATGCAATCAAATATTTGTTCAGTTTTGGTATTACTAAGTAAGTATGTACTGATACTTTCTTGCTTTGTTATTTTCAGCCATTTACCTTTTCATACTTTTGTTTTTTCACGATAACTACTTTTTTAGGCGCCTTATATAGGTTACGCTACCACTTGGCGCAGGCAGACCGGCACATTTTGCTTAAGGTCGGCCCGTAAGCACCTGAAAATTTCGCCTCCCATACAAACGTAGTTTACTAATAATTTGAAAACCACTGTTCCAACTTACTTGATATTTGGTATCTAATATTAGGCTACAAATATCTGTGTCTGCATGTCTTTTTTTCTTCGGTAAAAGTATTCTGGGTCAAACCACAGAGAAAACAAAATTCGTATGAAGATTTTCTTTTTGCTTTCATTTCATTCGGTTTGGATTTTTCAAAAAAACAAAAGCATGCAACACAGATATTTGTTACCTGATATTAGATATTAAATATCAATTTAATTGGAATAGCGGCTTCCAAATGATTAGTAAACTACGTTTGTATGGGGAGCATAGCTTACGGGCCGTTCTTAAGAGGGATGATGTTAATCCTATGAATCCAGTTTCAGCCATTTACATTATCGTTACCATTTTTGTCGCGACCTCCTAGTCTATAACATTTGCATGGGTTTCGCTCGTGGTCGAGCAGGTGTTCCTGGCTTTGTATTGAAATTTTATAACTGGCTCTTTATATTTTCATTGTCTTGTATGTAATGCGCTTAAAGCGTAAGCTTCTGCTGGATTAATATTGTCAGGCATTATTATTTTTGGGGAGGATCCTTAATATATTCAGCGGCTCGTAACTCAGGGGCTAGCTTGCACGCCAAAGGTCATGATTCAAATCCGTACCACTTTATTTCTCTTTCCCAGTTGGATAAGTGCATTTCGTAGCGAGTGCGTGTTTGCGTCTATGTTTCGGAATCCGCGTGAAACTGTAGGTTCCCTCTCCGACTAGGTGGAAGGGTTAAGTCCGCCCGAGATAAGTGACATCGCATTAGATGAAAAGATGGTCGAAAGGGCAATGAGAAACTGTCCGTGTTTTCCTTCCAGTTCAATGTAGCCGTGCTCATAAAGGGTAGGTTTTGGCATGGCAAATAATTCCTGCGGCAATGCATTTTCTTTCTTCCTCACAATGGAACAAGGTAGGCAGAACTATTACACTAAGCATCTATCTAAATTCATTGAATGTAGGCAGTCCGCGTGTGACTAGGCGATACGCTCCAGATTAATTACCCGCCGGTGTGGGAGGGATCTAATTAGGTTTTACGCATATGGGTACTAGCCATTAATCAAGCTGACACGTTTCGATAAGGCCGATGATGCTTACAGCGGAATTATCGAACTATTTACTCATTCTATTGAGGTGCCGGTTAATTAAGAGATAGACCTAATGAACCAATACATTCATAGTTGTTGAGGGTTTTTGGGGGTGAAAGATAATACATAAAGGCTGTGAAGAGCATGATTCGGATTACAACTTAAAGATGAAATATTACTGTACCTTTTCCTTTTTTTACCGGGTACAATAACTGTTCTGTCTTACTGTTTTCCTAACTGTGCGAAATTTGTCTGTAGCTTTATTTTTTTTCCACTCTTACTTTCGTCTTATATTCAGTAAAAATGTACTGTCCAATCTGTTAAAATTCCTGTACATTTTGAAACTGAACAGTTGCACGCCTAATTTGAAGTCAGCCTTAATGTTTAATCCTTTAACATAATCGTTTCAAAATCATCTGATCTGTCACATTTTCACCAAGCGGTACTTTTAATCGGTTGAAATAACTGTTTAATGCTAACTGTTCTGGCAAATTATAAGATACTTACTTTAACACATTAATAGTTATGAGAAATACTTTTGCTACCTTGCACATATTTTATCAGCGCGCCGCATAGGTAATGATGTTTGACGTCGGAAGTTGGCTGGTGGAGGGATTTTTAACCTCAACGACTTCTAGTTTGTAAACTTTAAAAGTACTTCCGGTCATAAGTACCACCATGGGCACCACTAAACGCGTATTAGTTTGGAGAAGCAAGCAACTGCATGGTCGGCTTCACCAACTCGTGTTCACCGTGTCACCAACACGCATCTTTTGGACCACGGAGATCGTCGATCTCCGTCTTTTGGACTTACATCGATGAAAGCCTGTTGGTAACCTCTTTTGATAAACAATAAGCTTATTTTGTGCCGTTTGGGACCAAAGATGGCAATGCGTAATTTCCGAAAGTATAGATAACTAGCTGAGAAAAAAATATACTTTTGGTTTTCCAACTGGCCCCTAGTATGGCTGTACCGAGCCAAGCTAATGCCTACACAATGGAGCGTATTTCATGCATGTCCGCCATGGGTCATCCCATCCGGCCATTCAAAAAGGGCCAAATTAATACCGAACTAATTATTAAAATAGAAATTAGGGTCCATAATCAAATACAGTAATAATGAATAGCTTGGAAGTTTTTTCTGGGTTTGTTGTTGGTTTTCTGTTGATAAGTATATTCCTAAACAAAATAAAACAAAAACATGAAACAGCTTGATAACATATCTGGACAAAACGAAAACGAATAGGCAGCCACCTCCACCTTTTATGATAAAAATAGAATTATTCTGACATGAAAAAACATAATCGGCTCAACGGAGAAAGGGATAAAATAATTTTAATTTTAAGGAGAAGCTCCTGTAACGTTGAAAAACTTCGAAGTTACGAAAATAGGGCATCTTTGTTCTTGGAAATATATTTTAAGGTGACATTGAATATGGGACATGAGTGTGGGCAATGTTCGGAGGTTAAGAAGTCGTTGTAGTAGCCTAGCTGTTATTTTAGCCTCTTCCTAGGCATCGCCGAGGGTCAAATGCTCATTATTATCGGGATCAATAAGTATCGGCACCGTTAGAGAACAACGATTGAAGAAACGATGGTCAAAGCGGCAAAAACAAATTGTCCGTCTTTTCAATCCGGTTCAATGTAGCGATATAAGCATAGTCCTGGCATTGCACCTAGTTCCTGTGTTTCTGATGTTTTGGATTAATATTATGACAGTAGGTGTGGTATCCACCCACTTACAAGCTTCCAGAAATGTATCAAAACATATGTAACACATCCACATTGCCTAAATTAGATACCCTCATATAAGGCCATAAGATACATTGTTCAGTTGCATTAAAAGAACTCACAATATTAAGGCGGCCGTCATGACCAGATCAGTACGCCAATAGTTCTGTAGAGTACTGAAAGTTGATAAAGGGGCGGAAAATTCAACTGGTCAGCTAATCGTCGGATCTGTCATCTGCTTCATCACAGGACTCCCCATAACTTTGGACATTCATAAAAACATTTACTGCAAATTATTTTGGAAGTGTCGCGTTGAATGTCATAAAATCGGATCTGATATGAATGTTGAAAATTGAGATTCAGATGCACCGTGACACCGTGACGTTACATTATGTAGAAATAAAACAAACAATAATTTAAGAGGCATATGTATTTGCAATTAGAAAATTTGCAACTTTATTTTTAGAAAAAAAATCCGATTACATCCGCTTTCCGAATCGAGGGTACCGCACATTTTTTTAGCAACAGAAGCTTTAGACACTTTAGTCATTTCGTGGGAACCCAAGCAAATCTTTCTTTGATAAGGTGGAAGGTTCACCCCATCAACGCATTAAATATGGTCAAAGTGTTATATGTCCATGTCCAAATCCATACAAAAAGGGAGAGGGAAGCACTAAGATATCGTTTTCTATACAACATTTTGAACACCAACAATAATGACATTCGAATACGCATGGACGGATAGAAACATTTCTATAATGGGGTTGTTGGGACTGGCTTGCTCAAATATCTTTGAATATTAACTGATATTTGTCATAAACAGGGGTCGACTTCATAAAGTCCAAAAAGCATAAGGTCCAAAACCCAGAACATCCAAAAGTATGTATTTTTGCATATATTTATAAATGCAAATATTATAATCTAACCTAACCTAACCTTACTTAATTGAAAAAGTTCCGTATTCATTACTGTTTTGGACGGTATGGGTTTTGGACCTTGTGCTTTTTGGACTTTATGATGCGTCCCCATAAACAGTTGCATAAGAAATGAATAGTTGACTTTCGTACATTATATAAATGTTGTTTTTAAATGACTTTGTCGTCCTCAAATCAATGGTTACTGTTAGTGTTACAATGAATTAAATCAATGTATCTACACAAACATGTACCTATCACTTTTATATCTGTAAACAGTGGAAAACGCTTCTGTGAACTTAGGATGAGTGGAAATTGAAAAAAAAATCTGAGAAGTCTCTATCCAGTTCTTCGATGGTTAATGACAAAATTTGATGAATCAGACATGCCTATGGATGATGAGTATATAATAATATAAATAATAAACGACAATTATTTGGAGCGGAGCCCTAAAAATGCAATTATTTTCAGCCAACATACTCCATAAACAGGCACGTTCCCGCCACGTGCCGCGTCGCTCCACAATTTCGGCAGTTCCAGCGAGGCTGACGCGAAAATGTAAATTGTCTCGTTATTATCTGAGAGCTCGCCTCCTCGTGAGCTGTCACGGAGGACGTAGAGAGTTGACCATTATCTCGCAACGTTGTGTGCATACGTGCCTACGCAAATACAACGTTAGCAGGCCTTCGTTAGGATGTTTATGTAATAGAAGGAACTGTGGAGGTTTAATTGAAGATCTTAATACTTGATTCTGTGGATCAACAAGAGCGCGGCATCTTCCTTGCGTGGGCTGGGAGGAAAAGGAATCGTAAAAACTTTTGAATGGCGGTATTTTAATCAGGCAAGAAACTTTAACATGAGATAAAAGCTATCCTTAGCCAGGAATCTGTGTCAGTCCGACGTAGTCAGAAACCGGTAGCACGCTTTTGTGTCAGATTTGAGCTGAAGAAGAGCGCTTCTTGGAAGAAGGACGCTTTCACCAAATAAAACGTGGTTGTTACTTCAAAGGTAACAATCTGAATTGTTGGAAATACAAGTATTTTCTTTGATACACAACTTATTTTTATTGCGAATTCTGGATTTGATTAATTCATGATCATTTTATGTATTTAATGGATACGAAATTACCGTTATCTCGTTGATATTAGGTATGAATTTATTTAATATTAATTGTAAATGCTAAAATTGCTACAGATACTTTTGTTTTACCCTGTAAGTTTGTAATCCCATGGGCATCGTAGGGCACCTTAAGAGGTCTTGGTGTACGCCATATGCCGCGCTTAACATAAAAATAATTCCAATAAAATATCACCATATATACCATTAAATGGAAACTAACATAAATATATTGTTAATAATATGAAAACTGACTAGACATAAAAACAATGTAAATTCAGCATAAACATTTTATGAATACATTTCATTCGTTTCGTATACGTTGTCACGCCTAACATTTTTGCGGCTGTGGAGTCCATGAATTTTTCGATAATTTTCTAATAAATTATTTCAAAATAAATTTATTGTGAACCAATCATTTGCATTCATTCACGTTCAGAACAAAACACAAACATGGAAAGAGAACCGACATTGATACAACTCCATTCTTTAATTATGAGCCGGATGAGTAAGGTTGAGACCCTTAAAACAGGTGCATTGAATGAAAACTGGTTGAAACGGTACCCTGTTTCATGCTAATAGATTTGGTTTAGCCACTCGGTAATTAATAAAAACATTTCGGTTAAGTTTATCCAACTAAATCTGCATCAAAAGCATTGAAACAAAACATGTTGGGTCTGGATATTCGTCGGAAGCAGGATTCGAACTTGCAAGGGTAGAGTAGTAATAGCATTATGTAGATTCGAATAAAATCGGGAAGATCGTTTATTAACGTAGTTGTACGGATAACTTAGTAGTAAGATCCTGATTCCGAAAATTCTAATTCCAATGCTTGAATTTCGTTGGAAAACCTTAAATTAATGAGAAAATTGTAATGTAATTAAAAATGTAAAACAAATACACACAATCATCAAGTTAAGAGGTCCGATACCAAAACGGACTTTGGTGACGACAGCAATTAGGTTGATATTTCAATAACTGCAGTAAAAAGTATGAATTCAATGCTTTAAAGTAAATATAAGTTGGATAACCTCAAATTAATGAAATAACTGTAAGGTAGTATCCATGAAATAAATAAAACTATTACGTTTAGTTCAAATGCTTATAGTTAAAAAAAGAACACTTGGACTTGAAATCAATAAAGAAAATAACAACATTTATGTTTATATGTTGAAGGTTTCTCAAAGGAGCTTACTCTCGAGGACTCGGTTCGGATTTCAAGGGTTGACAAATGCGAAAATGGCGTGCAGCATGCTCGGCAGTCCTCTCGTGTTGGCGAGGGTTGCTCAAAATTACGCTACATTTTATTAAGGCTCCGTATAACGCTAACCTGCAACATTTTCGGTTTATTTTTATTATATCTCAGGGTCGGTTAAGCGTAAACACCGGTAAAAAATCTAAATATCAAAGTTTAGACCATTATCTAGTGTATGACCGTAAAACCGTTTTAATAAGTTGCTTATATTCTTTAAAAAAATATGTTTGTAAACATCTATTTACAAGTTTTTACTAGGTTTTCAAGCCGGCGCGCGCTTGCTTGTGATGTGATCGTTGTGATGTGATCGTTGTGATCAAATGATTAAGACAATTTTCTTTTATGTGGTACAAGATTACATATTTAAATTTACTAACTATAATAAGATACTACAAACATACATTAATTCATAACCTAAATTTCGCTTCTTCGGGCTCGATTTTAACGCGCATACAACAATGAACCCTTAAGTAAACTCAATGCTTCCGGAGATCGCCATTATCGTTTGTTTGCTGAACGCTGGAGTCAGTTGGAGCCTTAAAATCAAATGTTCTTTCAATTAGCAAACCACACACCTGGGTAAGTGAATAGGTTAATTTGAAGTTATCCAAGGACATCTACATTGAAGCATTGTAATCAAATTTTTTTTAATAATTAGAAGAACTTTTTGGTCTGGACATTCGTCGGAAGCAGAATTTACAGGACGTAGTAAATAGAGGGAATGATTGTGTCGATTCGAATATAATGGAAAAAAGCGTCGGCTGAATGTAAAAAAGGGATAGCTAAACTATCTAAGAAAGAGGCAGGGGCATTAATTATGGCTATAGTACTGAAGAAGAATTCTCAGTGATTGCTCCCAATTGTGTTCTCTGACTAATTGTCATGTTGATTAATTTGTTTGCTTCATTCAAGGTGAAAAAAATAAATAATGGATTTTGATACAGAAATATGAATTAAAGATCATAAAACTATGGACAGTTAAAAAAATGCTTAATCATTAATGTGGGTCGACATGATGGCTAGTACATACTATATCCACCATCATGATATTAGCTCGCTCAATACACCACATTCCAGGACCTTTTCTTTCCAATCTAGGAGGGGAAGAGGACCTACAGTTTTAAATTGATTTCAAACAAAGGAACAAACAACAGGCTGATTTCACAAAAAACTGTAGGTCTCCTTCCTTACTTACTAGATTGTAGGGTTATTCCCGTCCGGGTTTGTACCATCGCATTGAATGAACGATAGTAGAATCGGCAATGAAAATTGTCCGTGTTTTTCACCCAGTTCAATGTAGCTGAGCAATATAAGGAAGGTTCTGGCATGGCACCTAGTTCCCATATCTGACGGTCAGTTTTATGTAAGCCATTCATGTCTAGTTACTTAATTAAAAAAAATTTAGTACATTGCTTTTATTCATTTTAAAACATCTGCTGTCAGAGATATGTAGTACAAACGGGGATTATTGCGGGGATGTTTACGAACCCAATTTGTGAAATGAAAACATCTTTGCCGATACTATAAAAGGATGCACGCCCGAAATTTCCACGGGCTAACGAAACAATGAAGATGGATGGAGGCTCAGGGACTAGAAACCGACAAAAATCGACGTCAGATTGAACTCATAAAACAACAAGATAAAAATATTACGCTTGAAGCGAACAGTAAAATTTATCGTTTACGTCCCCCGGAAGCAAATTGCCTAGGGCTTTTAACAGTTTTTAGGACTATTGCTATTATACGTGTACGATACGAACATCTTATATGTATTGACAAGTTAGATATTATGGGCGAAGTATGTGAGTATAGTAAGTACCGCCGCGCACTTGTGAGTATGATCTAATTATTTTTTAGCTTTCGTCGTTAATAGTTATTGATTCCTCGCTTTTCCGTAGTAGTGAATCTGAACTACACTAACTAATTTGTCTGAATGTATACCTACATTCTAGTATCATTATTTTTTTGATAAGAATTGAAGAGTTTCGTTACTTTGTTATATATCCCATAATCAGAACCTATCCAAACTCTAATCAAATTACCCTTGAAGTACATCATTTCCAATAAAAAAAGAATCATCGAAATCGGTAGGCATGATATTGAGTTATTCGTCCATTTCTCGCGCACTTACTTAATGCAAATTTAAGACTTATATGGTTTTCTCATGAATAACTGGACCAAATTGAAATGAAACCACATGGAATAAACCAGCTTTCAATAAAAAAAATATCATCAAAATCGGTTCACCCATTTGAAAGTTCTGAGCTAACAAACATAAAAAAAATACAGTCCAATTGAGAACGTCCTCCTTTTTTGAAGTCGGGTAAAAATCGATGTGTGTGTTTGTTCCGGACACCGTAACGGCGTGACCGATTAAAAAAAAAAACAGGATTCAGATTAGTCCAGCGGTTGAGTTTGGTAGTGATCGGATAACAGATTTTATTTTGGTTTTTGTTAACCTAGAGCAAATCACATTTAAACCGCAGGGCGAGCACGGAACGAATTTCTCTCAGTCCAGTCAGAATACTCTAAATCCGAACTTTAAACAAATACTTCAGTAGCGTGCTCACTATGGGATAACAGAATGGATCGCGTTATTCTGTGGCGTTTGTCAGTTTTAAAATTCGTTAAATGGCCCCTATCCATCCACCAGAAGATATCTGGACACAAATAATAATAAGTGAATTGTGTGCGCAACCGACGTGCGTCGCTAGTAATTTAATAAGTCTAAAACTTTAAAATAAGTCTGTATTTACAATAAGTCCTGAACTATGCATATATATGTACGTAAAAGTAACCTCCCAACGATACTGGGGTTCTTGCTTTCTGCATTTAAAACAAAAGTCCAAAGTCGTTCATAGTTGTCATTATTTATGTAACTAGACACGGATAGCAATTATCATTGCCGTTTAAACCATTGTTCATTCATAGCGATGGTACAAATCCCGTTGGATAAATCTACCACTTACCTACAGTTTCAAGTAAATCCCCAACCATGCCCAGCCACGACGGTTGGACCGTCACCCATTCAAAACCCTACTGCGCCCAATGATGCTTGACAACGATTATCAAACACTGAGGCGTAGCATCTGAGCGTACTTACTGATTCACTGCATATAAAAATGAGGAATTTCCTCCAAAAGAGGGTGTAATGTTGATTCAAGTTTGGCCAACAAGGCGCACACATTTGGCATGTATTCGGCAAAGGCCTGAAATTAGGGATGCAAGGTTCAAACGATTCAAGTACGTAATTTCACACACAATATCCCGGATTAACCCTCCACAGCCGACCCGATTCGTCTGAGATTGGCCTCCACACCCGTTCATAGTGATACTTCGCATGGTGCGGGATCTGCGCAAACATTGACTCAGGACGGCGCCGGGCAGGATAACACACTCCAGTGCGGAATTGAACTATCCATCCGGATGGTGAAACGTATACGCACTATTATGCGTCTGGGTGGAGAAGTAATACCATAGACTTAGAATGTAAAGACACACAGAGTCAACTGATGGATGAGACCAACATTGTTTCATACAAAATGAACTGAAATTTCTTATTTTACTCAAAACAGTCTCTAAATCGCCATGTATCTTCTTAATCAGTTCCAGACGTAATTCCCACATTTAAAACTAGGTACATAAAAGTGAATTGAAAATAATCGATTTAACCTGATACCGCCCTCCATCGATCATTGAGTTTTGGTTTTTTTTTTACTTTCATAATTAATTAAATTTAATTTTCTACTATACAAGTGGTTTTGTATCACAAACTCTTTCATTATAAGCTGAAGCCTCCCCGTCTATTCTATTCTTGGAATAACGTGCTCAGGAATCAGGAATTTTTTAGCCGAGAAACTCGCTTGTATAGCGGTTGTCAAAACCGTTTTTCTCTACGATTACGGTATTTCAATGGTCGCTTTCAATGGCAACCGTTATAAAACTGTTTTATCTACTATAAGATTCGTGATTTCTGACCACGGAATTTTAAGAATAGGCATACTATAGTTATGTTTTAAGTTTTACTATCAAATAATGAGGAAAAGATAAGAAATAATATCGATAAAGAATCAGAGGGTCACCTATTATTTACCAAAAGAGAGTATTTGTCCGAGTTATTACGCCCGTTCACCTCACAACCTACAAAAATAGCTTACCAAAGCTATGCGTCCAAGCTTTCTTTGAGGGAAACTTAGAGAAATCTTAAATATTTTACAAAAAACCCATTTCACATTTAATGAACTCGGAAACTGTGTACTTGCAGCGATTCGAAAAGTTGTCGCGTCGGGTAGGTATGTTCCATCCCTATTCAACTCGCGGTAGTGGTGCTTGAGTTGACTTCTCACTCTTACACTGAGTTCGTCACACACGGGAATCGGGACTAACGTGGCTAAAAATGTCTACCTCTCGCGCGTCGACATCGTCGTTCATATTTCTAGGTTATTTTACTTCAATTATCTTGAAAACACATTCTCGTGTATTTTTGTAACTAGAACTATTACTATTGGAACGAGTCTCAATTTCTTCAAACTTGTTGCGAATTGCGAGCGCCCGATAGCTTTTAGTAGTAGCGGACATGCAACCGACGTAACTGAAATTGAAGACGTGTGCACGGTATTGAAGCATGAAGGAAGACGTTCTAACATGTTCTCAATTCAGTGAGTAAATTAATATTCTATATTGAGACTAGAACCAGGAAAACTTTGAATCGGCGAAAGAGACTGGATGCATACAAATTGATGCTGAGGCGATTTTTTTGTATACTTTCTAACGCATTCACTCCGAAAATACCAACAAGCAAATTATCAGTATGGTGTTCCAATAGAACGTACTGAGGCCTTTCATCATTCACTCATTTATTTATTAACCGACTTAAAAAAAGGAGGATATATTTTTGTACTTACATGGTTATACTTAAATAGATTTATATGTTCCCACGAGTTCACTCGCCCTTGCGTGTTTAATCTATTGGCGCATGATACCCCACACTACACTCCCGAAGGAATTGGGTGCCTTTTATGAGCACAGCTGTATTGAAGTGGATGGAAAAACAGGACAATTTTTTCATCTTCTTTTCATCCATTGCAATGGTACCAACAGGCGCGGGCCTAACCTATTAGGGGAAGGGACCTACAGTTTTACATAGATTCCAAACGACGGAACATATCGCATTGGTGATTAAATGCACTTATCCAACATAGAAAGAGAGAGGAATTAGTGCTTGAACGCGGCGAATTTTGAACCCAGACCAGATATGCAATGTACTAAATATGTTCATCGCTTTAAAATGTTTTGAGACGAATGTCTATCTTCTTATTTGCACTTGCTTCGTGTTATTTTGTCGATATGCATGGAAACAAAGGGGGAACGGCAGAACGTCTAATATGCAGATCGTATAATGTCATATTTTAACAAAATTTTAAAACCATGCACAACGTATAATCGGCAGATCGTATAATCTTATACGTAGTGCATGAAGAAGTTTAAAAAATAAAATTACTTATTTCTCCATGCATAACGTATAATAGTCACAACGTATAATATTATGATCTTTATTTAACAAAAAAAGAAAACCATGCATATCATATGATCCAAAAAAAATTCATACGATAAGCGTCCTTATGAATATACTTTTAAAGCGTATACTCGCACGCGACTTTTCGACCGTCTCAATTAGCGTTGTAGCAAATTGTTACTCTTCAACAAATATCGATTCGTAGCAATTTCAGCCTTAAATGTATCGTTATTAGGGCGCTTTATGCAGTGCTTCTTGGCATATTATACGTTTTGCATGGTTTTCTTTTTTTGTGAATTCATGTTAGGGATATTATACGTTGTGACTATTATACGTTCTGCATGATGCAAAGAGTTTATTTTATTTTTAAACTCATGCACAACGTATAACATTATACGTTCACAATTTATACCAAAAGTAGCTTTATTCAATGGAGCTAGATATTTGATGACCATTCATAAAAAATGAAATACATTTTTTATGCAACCAGACATGGATGGCTAACACCACACAACTACCGTTATGATATTAGCCTAATACACCACATTTCCGAAGGAATTAGGTGCCGTGCCAGGACCTTCCTTTTACGAGCACGGCTACATTGAACTGGATGGAAAACACGGACAATTTTTCATTGCCGCTTCGACCATAGTAATGCGGTGGTACCGGGCGGGCTTAACCCTACCATCTAGAAGAGGACACTACAATTTTACATGGGTTCTGAACCATGGAACAGCTCGCCCTCGTAACGAAATGCATTTATTCAACTCAGAAAGAGAAAGAAAGTGGTGCATGTCCGTGCGAGGATTTGAACCCAGACCTCTCGCATGAAAGGCAAGTCCTCTAGCCCCTAGACCACGAGCTGTCGTAATGGTATGGTTTAAATATTATTTTTTTATGCAAGTCGTCTGAGGGACATTTCAACGCTGTCCGTGATGCTAGTTGTGACTGTCATGTATTATGAATGATTATAGATGTATACACGAACAGAACCAACAACCTATGTTATAGGACGAGCATAAACACAAATATACAAGTAGGTATAGAAATAGAGTAGGTTCCGAATTGGGTCCCCTAATACGGACGACGACAATGAGAAGTTTTAACGCGCACTGATTCTAAAGTCGGCAAAAAAAATATGTTCGGTACTATACCCAGGGGTGATGAAGCGCCTGGAGCACGTGGTCGAGTGGCGAATGGTGCCTGTCCCCGCACGGCCAAGTTCGATCGGCTGGTCGTCTACTCAGCGGTGAAGGCACCGCACCACAGGGCGAGCCGTTGGCGGAGCCCACTCCAAGGAGCGCGGGGTGGGCGGGTGGTGCTGTTGTGCTCCACCGAGCCAGCCCGAAAGCGGCGACGCGGCCGGGACTCGACTGGCGTTACTTGCGGCGGTCGGCAGTCTGTCGGCGGCGAGATGAGCTCGCGCCATCGCGGGTGAACGAGATGGCTGCCTTTCGTGGTCCTTTCCCATTGGCTCTGTAGTGTCGCTAGGCGAGCGCGCATGAGGGAGACAGGATCCTTGAATTGCTGAGTGGTAGAAAGAGACGAGAAGAGAATGTGCGTGGTTTGTTGTTTTGTTTCTAGAATAATTTTGACGGTTGGTTCTTTGAAACGTGTATTTTACCATTATGTAGATAAACATAAATGTCCATTGTGAGTATGCATGGGCACTGACATTGTTCTGAAGGCTACTGTAAGTGTATTTCAATAAGGATATGACATACAAATATTGATGATGCCTAAAAATGAAAATTAATAAAGTAACGTATGTGACACTCTATAATCTTATTATATGAGAGGTTATTTTCTCGTTGGATATAAGTATCATTCTATGAGTCAATAAAGCGATTTTTCAGGATTCCAACAGAATAATGCATCCCGTTCATCTGGTCCGTGGGCTTGGCGACGAAGTCTGAAAGCAATTTTTACACCATTACAGCGCCGACCCATCTGCGCCTCGGTTCACTGCATTCATACCAGCATTTGCATGCAGAACCGCGCTGCCCGGCCTCCTCGCACGTAGCGTCGGTGTAGCATAGGGTAAGCCAGTCTATTCTTGTTGACTTCACTCAGGCCTGGTTGTAGAACGGGACATGGACAATAAGGCGGGCCTTCCCCATTCAAACGCGGAAAGAAGAGCATGAGCACAGTTCTTGTCTATCCTCGCTCAGAGCTGCTTAACCAATTTTATCGAATTGCAAGGCCTCGCGCCACCTGATGACGACTCGCATTGCCAAATTATGTGTGATTTTTAAGCTATGGTGCGAAAGTTCGAATTTTTTGCGCGCTTTTTGCAATAACTTTGGACGTGGATTACTCAACGGTAAAACACAACAATATAAACAATGTAAGTCCTCAAGCGTAGCTTGTTCCACGAATATTTAAAATCAATTTGGTTTTTGTTTGATTTTTTACCAAGCACTCGTAATTTACTAGTAGCTTTAATCTAGCTATTTTGTCAGCGAAACGGATTTTGCATCTTTGTCACCATGGAGCCTGTCTTATCCGCAATTTTGTACTGCGCCCGCCAATAAGTTAGCCACGTCAGGAGAAGGAAATCTTCATCGACTCCATACGTTAACATAAATGTGACGTGTTTAATCAAATGTTTATTCAAGTTTAGCAATGACATCTGCAACCTGGCCTTAAGGCCCTGGTACTAGCCAAATCGCAAAGTTAGACGAGACACCCCAAGTAAACTAACTTAGTCTGACGATTAGAAGTGTAATTCTTACAATATATGATTCCTTGTTACGTTAACCAGATATCGTGCAATTCAGTCTTATTACGGTATTACGGTATGGTTACGGTTTTAACAGATCCGTCTTCTTTCTTCTTCAGGCGATAAATAAGGACGGATATATAAACAATAGATAAATATAACAAAAGCCAGAGATGGTGCACTGCTCCTTTGTTTTTTTTTGTTATCGGTTAAATCAATGAAAGTAACAAAATCATTAAGTTTTCATTTAAAAACATATTAAAAGTAATATGAATGAAACATCATCATTACACTAACAGGCATTTTTAACCGACTTCAAAAAAAGGAGGAGGTTATCAATTCGTCTGTATGTTTTTTTTTTTTTTGTTTTTTTTTTTATGTTTGTTACCTCATAACTTTTGCCTGGGTGAACCGATTTTGATGATTATTTTTTTAAATGATAGCTAGTGCTTCCCAAGTGGTCCCATTTTTATTTGGTTAAGTTCTGACAATGATACCCATGAGAAAATCATAAAAGTCTTAAATTTGTATTAACATGTGAGCGACAAATGGACGAATAACTCAATATAACGCCAACCGATTTCGGTGATTCTTTTTTTATTGGAAAGGACGTCTACAAATTAGTAAGTGTACTTCAGATTCACTAAAAATAAACAAATAAAAAAACAAATTTAACAAAAAAAATAACCGACTTCAAAGGAAAAGCACTAAAAAGTAAAAAATAATTTCCATTTTTGTAGTTACGATTTCTGTTATTTTTTGAGTCGGTGTCAGCCAAGGTTAGGTTAGGTTAGGTTAGGTTAGGTTAGGTTAGGTTAGTTTCTCTTGATTGGCGCAGCGCGTGTCCGGCTGACGCCGACTCAAAAAATAACAGAAATCGTAACTACAAAAATGGAAATTATTTTTTACTTTTTAGTGCTTTTCCTTTGAAGTCGGTTATTTTTTTTGTTAAATTTGTTTTTTTAATAAAACGTTTTACTCTGTCTAGTTTCGTTGTTCATTGTTAAAATATGTAACACTTTTTTAGCATGGTGCAATTAGACTCAGACCTCAACATCCAAAGTAAAAGTATCCCTCCAGCTCCAAATTGTTCTATACATGCAGTCCACATATTGTTTGCTAAAAAATACACCATTGTGTGCGTAGGGTTTGGTGAGGAGAGCGGGGTGAAGTTGGAATTTATCAGTTTTTCTTAAATATTTCAAAAATTCGGTTTAGCGCAAAAGTGCCAAGGACAAAAATAATCTACATTCGTTTGCAAATAAAAATAGGCTTCGTCATAGTCTTGCTAAATAGAAAAGTTCCATGGTTGCGGAGGGTGTAAAGTAGCAATTGTTTGTTTTTATAATTTTTTTTGGAAAAATATGACGATATCGCGAGGAAACAATTTTTTTTAACATCATTGTGTTTTGTGAAAACAAATTTTATTGGCCGGTAGTATTTTAGTGATAAGCCAATGAAGAAATGACAACCTCAACACCCTCTCAAGGGGCGCTACGTTTAAAATGAAAAACTTTACCAAAAAAATAACCGAAATTCAAAGAAAAAGCAATTTCTGTAGTTACGATTATTGTTATTTTTTGAGGCGTCGTCAGCCGGGCACGCGCTGCGCCAGTCAAGAGAACCTTGGCTACCTTGGCTAACACCGACTCAAAAAATAAAAATAATCGTACCTACAGAAATGGCAATTATTTTTTACTATTTAGTGCTTTTTCTTTGAAGTCGGTAATTTTTTTTGTTTATTTTTAGTGAATCTGAAGTACACTAACGAATTTGTATACGTCCTTTCCATTACAAAAAGAATGATCGAAATCGGTTCGCGTTATATTGAGTTATTCGTCCATTCTCATGAATATCATTGTCCGAACTAAACTAAATTAAAATAAGACCACACGTTAAGCACCAGCTTTCAAATAAAAAAATAATCATCAAAATCGGTTCACCCAGTCGAAAGTTATGAGGTAACAAACAAAAAAAAAACATACAGACGAATTGAGAACCTCCTCCTTTTTTTTGAAGTCGGTTAAAAAGAGGGTTTCACTAACCAAGGCCATATAAACCTGTGGTACGAAGAAACCCGCTCTAAACTAATAAAACTAACAGAAATGTACAAGGGTTGGATCTGAGATATTTTACATCATAAGTTGGAAAATCCTTGTTCCATATATTTTCAATGAAATGTGAGATGGATGTGAATATGCGGTTATCATATCTATATGAAAATGTTTGTTTTATGACTTCCGCTGAAATAAAACAATACCAAAAATATACCCTTAAATTTTTAGTAACGTAAAACAATGTTTGAGGTCAAACAGTCATTATTAACAAAAGGCTAATTGAAATCTGTGAGAGGGATCTGAAAGATGAGTTGGGTTTCAACATCGTCTCGGTTTCAACCGAGATGAATTTGTCTGAATGAAGCCGAAGAAATGTATTATACCTTTGTGTATTTTCGTTATCTAGATCCACTTTGATGTTGAAATTGTAATCATTTAGAAAAGGTTAGATAACTAAACTATAAATTGGTTAGGCGGATATTATCTATAGAAATGCTTTATTTCAAAATTATTTCGATTGGATATTTTTTTAAGTCTCATAAAATGTATTCAAAAATATAAGTAGATGCAATAGATATTTGGACCATGGTATAAAAATGTTCTAGAAATTGTTCATTCTACGTGAGGATAAGACTATTTGGACGTGAAACTCGTAAAATAACTCGGAATGTTTGTTCAGAAGTGAAACACGAAAAGGGCTGATTTTAAATCGTTACATTTTTAAAACTACAACCGATATCGAAAAACGAATACAATATAAGAATGGAAAACGAATGAATTTTTATTTTTAGTGTGGTAGAACGATGGCATGGGCATTGCGCTTGGAGAGGAAAGGGGATCCATGTTTTCGTTATATTTTAGGTGAAATTTATTGAATATAACAAACAGATAATTAGAACTACACCCTATCGTCGTATCGGCCTTTAGCCATCTATGTACAGTTACATGGATGGCTAATACCGAACGTACAATGGGGTTAAGCCCCCCTGGGTTGCTACAATTGCACTGGATTAAGAGTTTTTAGAGAGATTATGGTCGAAGCGGCAATGAAAAATTTACTCTATTTTCCAGCCATTTCAATGTAGCCTTGGCATGTCATCGCATTTGCGCACCGCATTTCTGAAGGCCAATATCATGACAGTTTAAAAGTGTAAACGATTACATTTTTAATGTCTTAAATGTTGTTCAGGAAGTTTTCAATCTAAATTACCAAGGCGAAAAATAGCCACAAATGAGTTTTATCTTAATTCCAATGAGATATCGCCACGATTTTAAATTTGGAAATATCCATATTTTAACATAAATATGTTAAAATATGGATAATTTGCAGAGATAATTCCTTTTCTGATGCCGGTTCTTGCTGAACGCAGTTATTTGTTTCACAGAGAGGGGGAAAAATATTTGATTAAAATTACACAATAACTATTCGTTTAAAAATATATTTGAATAAAATGTATCTCTCCTAAAGAAAAAAGAATATATATATATGTATATAATAATCAGAACTATAAAATTAACCAGAGCTAGTGAACTTCAAGCTTTAGAGCCTAAGCCCCGATTGCACGAAGAGGCAGCCGAGTTAATCA
Organism: Incurvaria masculella; assembly: GCA_946894095.1. Classification (NCBI taxonomy): domain Eukaryota; kingdom Metazoa; phylum Arthropoda; class Insecta; order Lepidoptera; family Incurvariidae; genus Incurvaria; species Incurvaria masculella. Next base: position 16,916,368 of record OX335648.2, on the reverse strand, counting down.
ATGTTCAAACACGCCACTTTTAGTGAACCGCATGGAGTTTCTTACATACTGTCAATACAAAGTGACGTGTTTAATCAGACGTTGACGTTGATTTTTATTGTTTGTCCTTTCGTGCACTCGGCCCCTTAGACAAGGTATAAGGATGTGCAATATTTGCAAACGTTTTCTACTTTTGACGTTATGTCAAGTCTATTTTAAAAGTATACAGTCAACGCGACTGTTACATTATTCATCATAAATGCATGAATCAAAATTGGTTTTCAGTCGCAAAAGCCCTTTACTGGTGAAAGATCAGCGTCGCATTATCGGAAACACTCAGGAGGCCGTCTAGCGATGTGATTGGAGTGTGTCCGGACAAAGCGGAGCTCAGGTGATCGCTTATAATCCACGGCTACAGGTTGATCCAAAATAAATATATATTTTTTTAAGATAAAATTAGGAAAAACCGACCAAGTGCGAGTTTCCGCAACATCGTACAAGATTTAACACAAAAAATCACGTTTTTTGTATGGGGTCCCCATTTAATTTTATTATTTTTACCATTTGTGGTTATAGCGGCAAAATATTTACACATTCTGAAAATTTCAGCTGCCTACCTACTACGGTTCAGGAGATACATCCCTATGACAGACAAACGGATAGACGGACAGCGAAGGCTTAGTTATAGGGTTCCGTTGGCACCCTTTGGGTACGGAAACCTTAAAATGAGCTCGCATATTACTATTATAACAAGCGCATTAAAAATGTTACAAAATGGTTTTCATTGTCAAAACCATTATGTTGTTAGTAAAGAAAATTCACAATTTTCAAGCTTTAGGAAAAATATAATTGAAGAATAATTGTGTGCTGCTTTAAGACAATCAAAATTACTCATATTTAAAACCAGCTTTGGTTTTTAAGGATTTTGAGAATTGGTGAAACTGTAGTGTTTTTTTCAGAAACACTAGAAAATTAAATCTTTCCATCTTTAAAAATATCAAAAACCTACTAAGCTGTCGTGACGGTAAACACGTAAACTCAAATTATGATTTAGCAGGTCTATATACATTTCGCTCTAAAACCAATCTATATTTCTGCTGAAGCGGTCGCAGCCTGTATAAGAAACCAATCTGCCAAGATTTTGTTTGAAGTCCTCCAAATTGAATTGCGATCTCTCTCTTGGAATCACATTTCAATTTAATGCAGTCGTATTATTGATAAATGCATGGATTTGAATTTCCATATGTTTGCTTGGGATTCCATCATCGGTCCGCAACATTTTTCTTTACACGAGAATAAGGACGATAATGGGATTTTCGGATTAGAGTTTTGTTTTACAAAAACAATTATTAAATATAAAAAAATATGCAAAATTGTATTATACAAAACGTGTTTAAACCCAGGATTTATAGTTTTTTTTCTAGAATTTGGCATTGGATTAACTTAATAAAACCAACTAAATTTATTCGTTTCAGTACATGGCTTAAAAACTTAGCTCATAAAAGTAATATTATTTCTTGTTTTATATGCAGATAGGTTGGGGAAAAAGTTTCTTCGCATTTTTTAAGAAAATTCAAAACATTTTTTAATATGGTTTATTTACATTTAACTAAAGTATGTAGGTACCATTTTGTTCGATAACTTTTTGCCATCTTGTAGGTAGGGACATGATCCCATTGCTATAGAAATATTGGGACTTCTGATCAATATACCGCGACAAGTGGTTTTGGCAGTCCTCTCGTGATGTTAACCTGACACTGCCTAAAGAATTCTGAAGAGACCTAAACAGGTGGAAATCTGAAGGTGCAAGGTCAGGACTATACGGCGGATGCATTAACACCTCCCAGCCAAACTCTCTTAGTTTTTGCTGAGTGGCTAAAGATGTGTGAGGTCTAGCGTTATCATGATGAAAAACCACACCCCTTCTGTTGATTAATTCCGGCCGCTTTCTCTCAACTTCTTGCTTTAATCTCATCAGTTGTTCGCAGTAGAGTTCAGAATCGATGGTCCTGCCTGGTGGTAACAGCTCATAATGAATAATGCCCTTCCAATCCCACCACACACACAGCATCACCTTGTTGCGAGTTAACCCGGGTTTCGCCACAGTCTGTGAAGCTTGACCGGCCTTTGACCACGACCTTTTTCGCACGTTCTTGTCGTACGTGATCCACTTTTCATCACCAGTTATCAGCTTCTTCAAAAATGGTTCGGTTTCATTACGTCGTAATAAAGAATCACAAATGAGTACACGGTTCATTAGGTTTCTTTCAGTGAGCTCGTGAGGTACCCAAATATCAAGCTTTTTTGTGTACCCAGTTTTTTTCAAATGCGCCAAAACTGTTTTGTGGTCAATTCCTAGTTCTTCAGCTACGTCGTAACTACTGATATGCCGATCTTGCTCCACTTTTTCAAAAATGGCATCCATTTTATCCGTAATAGGGCGACCAGAGCGACGTGCATCTTTGACATCAAAATTTCCGGATTGAAAACGCTTAAACCAAATTTGTGCTACTCTCACAGACACTGCACTACATCGCAAATTTTTTTCGCGGCTTGCGTTGCATTTTTACCTTTTTTGTAGTAAAATTTTAAAATGTATCGAATTTCTTCATTAGATTCACTCATTTTGACAGTACGAAAAACAAATGAGAATCACACATTTTCCTAATTTGAATTTGGAATTATGTTCTTTAAAATTTAAACTTTCAATGATACCAAAACCAGCCAGATACAAATAGTATAGCCAAAGAGATTTTATTACAAGTTCATACATACTATAATGCGAAAAGACTTTTTCCCCGACCTATAATTTGAAAAACGTCCCGAACTTTTAGAATAAATTTAACAAAGAAGTATTTGGAAAACGTATAGATTATAAACGAATTCCTGAAATGTCTTAAATACTCGAAGTATGTCTGCTGGTACCTATTTACATATCCAGCCAATACAATTACAATGTCAAATTTATCGCGAGTAATGTTTACAGAAGCTTGTACCTGACGTTCCATCGCGATACCCAACAACGATTTCGCTGTAAAAAATCCATATTTCACGGCGGCGTTGTTTTCATGCCCCATTGAGCAAAAACAGCGGCGACCATTTGGACGCTTCGAACGGCATTTCTATGGAAATTGAAGGGATAAAAGAAAAAAAAAAGTACAGAAAATATGACATCCGAAACGAGCGGAAACGTCGATCCTATATCGCTGGATGTTATTGATGACCGAGGCGGCAGGAGATGCGTCTCGTTACTTTAGAAATTTGTCGGCTTTACAATCGAGGAATGCTAGTGGAAAGCGAGGGTTTGCTACGCCGCCTGTGAAAGTGCCTCTTAAGAGTATAATGTGGTGATCCAGTTCCATACAATGGCTCGTGTCTGATCCCTCAATCAAATTAAGAATAATGTTTCGGATATTTTGAACATTCAATAAATGCACTGAGAGCTACTAATGTACGTTTTGATTTTTTTTTGATGACCTTACTGATATCTATCATATACGTCCTTAAATATTTTCATAAAAATATTTGTATCATAAGATAAGTTATCAAAAAAATCAACGTACGTTCAGACGTAGCTCTCAGTTGACTTATTTTATGTGCAAAACATCAGAAATATATTTCTTAATTTGAGTGAGGAATCAGTAACGAGCCATTGTCTGGAACTGAATCACCTCAAATCCTCTTAAGGAGTTTGTGCGTCGATGGAGCTACTGTCGCTCGCAGCTATTTATGGCTATAAGTATCCCCAAAAATATAACTGTATTGGCGAGCACAATAAGCAATTTCGAATTTAATATCATTAAACAAATTATTTAAAAGGATAATATCTGTGAAATAATTAAGAGGCAAAAAATATCACAAAATGTTTGTTTTGCGACAAGACCTAAAGCCTATAAAATTGTCTGTTGATCAGCGGTCGTCGCGTTTGCACTGCCATTGCTGATCAAAGGGTGATAGCGACTCGTGTTGTTGTTATTTATGCAACTGTCGATATTAAAATAAAGCGTTTTAATCATGAGCTGTTTCGTGTATTTTTACAAAAATATTTGAGGAATCCAAATTCAAAAGTAAAACGCCCGACAAGTATTTGACAACCCTATCATTGGTGAATATGTGATGCCGCAATTGACAAAGCGGGCTGTGGTCGAGCTTAAGGTTTGTTGCTGGGGCAACAAAGTGATTAATCCTTGGCTACCATTCTACCGACCGAGCTTTTGGCGCCAAAATCCGCCTTATTCTAACGTGCGAAGGAAAGTCGATGTTGATAGGGATTTGGCGCGAAGATCGCAAGATATTAGTTTTTGGGTTCATGATTTGATTTGAGTCAACACGGCTCAACTTTCATCGAGTCGATATATATGTAAGTTTTAACTGTATGACTTTAGGTCTCACAGCAATTGTTCGCTTAAATTTCTTGGCACGTCGCAAGATTTTTCGCAAAAAGGAATTCGCGATACGTCAGTAGAAAGAATGAATAAAACTATACATTTCTCTTTACTCAACTTTATTTTATATCTTACGATTCAGTTTGAAAATCGAATTTTCAATCATAAGAGAGTCTCGGCAACTGTTTCGTCGCTGACTTAGAATAACATTCCAATTTTAGAGAAGTATGTAACATTTCAACCGAAACCAAAAAGTTTTCAAAGGAAAGTTTTGTTTGAAAGACATTTCTACTATACAAAATATAAATCAGGCATACAATTTTACATATTTTAGTTGAAAAGCCCTAATCCTGACAATACATGTGAGAATGTTCCTTTAACGGAGTTCCGAACCTGTCCATTCCATACAAAGTTTCTTATATAAACTACACAAAAACAATGGATTATGAGACAACCAATGATACTAATTTTTAATTATGCATAGCCATAGTAGTTGGCAAGGCATAATAAGAATACGATTTATGACAGGAATTTCTGTTATATAAATCTAGATCCAAATAAATAAAAGGTAAATGAAAGATCACACTGGCGAATTTACTAATCGAAAGTGATATTAATAAATTTATATTATATCTCAAGAATATGATCCAGAAATTACCCTTTCCACCTAATAACATTCTGAAAATAATTTTGCCTTAAAGTCCTATACGTTTGGTGTTTTATATAAAATATATATTTGTATACAGTTTGTATAAATTATGTAGGAAACTTTGTATGGATAGAACAGGTTGGGAACTCACTCAACTCAAATACATAGTATGATACATTTTAAGGCGCTAGGACTAGCCAACTACTCGCGCCATACAAATGCACCTTTTAACAAATGTAATAATATATAGTGAAACGCTTCAGCAAATCCAAATAGAACTCCAGACTGATAATGGATTGTTAATATTTTTTGATTCCATCATTTATTTAAATAATAATAAAAATAAAAAAGTTGATTTTTCTCATTAGAAATCTGAAAGTAATTCGATTTCTAGATATAAGCAAAAACAGCATATATGCATAAACAAAAAGTTCCATTTGCTTTTAGATTTCTACATTTAGTCAAAAAAGTTCGGAAATGTACACCGTTTCCGCAATGTATTTTGTATAGAAAAAGGAAACATACATTAACGAAAATAGGTTGATTCCTAGACAAGGAATCATATATTGTAAGAATGACACTTAAAATCGTCAGACTTAGTTAGTTAACTTGGGGTGCCTCGTCTAACTTTGCGATTTGGCTAGTACCAGGGCCTTAACGTCTTTATTTACCTTTTTACGTCATTACCTAATAAAGTTAATATTTAACCCTAAGATATATCATAGTATTCGTAGCATGATACAAAGTATTTTACAAATTTTAAAATTTTACATTGAATGTTGATACAACCGTGACATTTCACTAAAAACTTGAGTTTAATCAACAAACTAAAGTAAATATGTACAAAATATAAATAAAATCTACTTAAATTAGACAAATAGTTCATGTTAATTACATCTTTATAGTACAACGAAAAAAAAACAGATAAATAAAAAAAAAGTGGAAAATTAATTGGAAAACTTTGCCTGCATTTTCCGACGATTGGAAATTACATCGGATGTGAATGATAAGTAAGATCATTGCAGTTTTTCCAAATTATCATTAGATATTATAAATATATGTTAAATACCTAAATATGTACATGTTACAGTTATTGAATGACATTTTGAATGACTTCAGTTGTATCGGCAAAGCACACATTCTTAAAGTTATTATTTCATGCTACGTAGGTATCTAAATATGTTTGAATGTGACATTGCAATATGTTACTTTTATAAATATACGGACATTTATATATTTGGGACCTACTAGTTATGTATTAGTATGTACACTGTCAGAAGCGATTTGTAAGCAAATCATCTATTATATTTTTTCATGAACAAGTTGATAAAAGTCGAAAGCTGAGATAAATACTCGAAACTTATATTGACACTTGGGAACAGGATTCACTACATTAAATTTATATTAAATCTTAAATAATGTAATCACGACATTTTTAGTGCCAGTTAGTTTTGCTAGCGGTAAAATCTAAATTAAAATATGTTGAATCCAACGACCATCTAACCCGGCAATTAATGTAATTGTATTAAATAACATCCCCAATTATTGTATCTCAAAATCAGTCAGAACGAGTCAAGAGTAAATACCGATATTTTATCTTAAAACGATCGCGATTCGTTAAACGTTCTTTGCTGTGTCCATGCACTTTCACACTCCTCCCTCGAGGTCAGCGAAATTGATTTCAATATTTACACATAATTGTAAATATCTTCCATGTCTCATACGTTCATTTCGGACATGGCGGCCTGCGGCAGCCGCGACTTGTGAATGGCGCCGGCGGCGGCGGCGGGGAAGTGGGCGGCGGCGGGGGGAGGCGAGGCGCATGCGCCCGCCGCCAGCGCCGTGCCGTTGGCGCCCCCGCCGCCGCCGCCCGCCCCGCCCGTCTGCGCCTGCACGTCGGGCAGGTTGTGCGCCGCGAACGTCGCGTTCTTCGGCAGCGTCAGGCAGTTCGACGCGTTGCAGCCCGCCTGCCCCGGTTGGAACCCGAAGCCGACCTTCCTCGGCAGCGTCGTGCACTGCGCGCCGCGCCCGCTCGGCGGACTCGCCTTCGAGAGGCTCGTCATCTGGATTCCGCCGTGGCACACGTTCGGGCAGTTCGGGTTGGCGGGGCCGAAGTTCCGGTTCGCGCTCGTCGCCATCGCCATGATGGCGCTTTTGTCCTGCTGATCGATATCCACTATGGCGCTCGAGCTCTGCGAGTGTCCGATGAAGTAGTGCGGGTGCTTCGACGAGCCGTCGTAGTTGGCGTTGTGGTTGCGCTTCTGCTGCTGCTGCAGCGCCTTCACTTGGAGGCGCGTCTTGTCGCGCTGGTAGTACACGCCGGCGAAGATGAGCACGTTGAGGATGAGCAGCGAGCAGCCGATGGCGATGGTGACGCTGAGGGCGGTCGAGTAGGCCGTGTAGCCGGAGGGCTCGAGATTGGAGACTTCCTGCGCGGTGGTGTTGCCGGGGGGGGCCGTCGGCGCGGGCCGAAGGAGATGGACGCTCGTGCAGGTGGTGAGGTAGGAGTCGGTCGTGGTGGAGGCGAGCTCGAGGGTGAGGTTGTAGAGCGGCTTGCGTAGGACGTCGAGCGTGGGGTCGTAATAGTGGGTGCGGGTGAGTGGGTCCGGCCGCACGGCGCCGTCGTAGAGGTCGGGGTCGTGGTGGTTGCGGAAGAGGTTGTGGCGTGCGACCGCGTCCTTCATGCCGGCGCGGTGTATCTCGGGGATGAGCCGCAGCCACACGGAGAGCTGGTGCGCGCGGTGGTGGTTCTTCATGCGCGGCTTCATACCTGCAATGGACGATTTGTTTAGGGAAGGCTTGGCTTGGCGAAAATTTGCGAGGGACCGTAATGTGGGTTGGAGGAGGGTCGCCGCTCAACTAAATTAAATTTCTCTGTTTTTAATATTATTCAAGTGCTCGACGGTATGCGATCTTGTCGGCTTTTATGCGTGAGCTTTTATTTTGCCTCTCCGAAAAAACGGTGTCATGAAATGTACGTTAAAGATTTGGTTTTTTTAGGAACCCTTTTTGAGATAAGTGTAAGATTGTTATAAGTGGCAGAGTATGCGAGCGTAAGACTCATTGAGCCTGTCTGGTCCAGACACGATATGTCAGCCCTATATGTTGTGTGTTGGTAATACGGAAGAACCACCTTTGTTTGAAATTTACCTATTGGGTTCAGAGTTCGTTTTTTCATGATTGATATCGACGGATGAGTACCACGCTCGCAGACATTGTAAGCGCTGACGCGATCCGCTTTGCAACTCCAGTGATTACACATTTCCATGTCAGTGAAGCCGTAAGAGTGGAACGGGAAGCGCAGCGCGCATTATCCTCATAAATACAGTGCAAAATATATTGATTACGTGTGACGTGATACACATATAAAGTCAAGATTATTAAGCTTATACCACAGATGCACATAACCAGTTTCAACTTGTTTTCACTTGAACGTCTGATTGTAAGCGGGTTATAAAATGGTACCATGAAATAATTTATAAAACCCTCTTGAAATCACACAAACTTTAATTTTTTATTAACAGTTGAGTCATGAGCACCATTTGACGTTCATTTTTGGCTTACAATAACCGGATAGTCGTTAATCAACGTTATTTTTTATTACCCAAGCGGTTACGGCTGCTTTTGATATTTAAATTATTGCTTTACACTCTGCGTAATCTTGAATGCCAGATGATATGTAAATCCGTTCGTACGAATCCTCCGGTAGTACCGGGAACTTTGTTCAGTGAAAATTCGTCCTTTGAAATATCATCCAAGAAACGCCATTGTTAGTTAAGTCTGGGGATTTTCGGTGACGGCGCTTATCCTGCGGGCTTCGGAGATGATCGCCTCATTGTGCGGGCGCTAGGGACAAAACTGTGTGAACTATTGTTTTAGAAGCAATAATAGTCATTCGCTAATATTATAATGCATCTTCAAAAAACACTGCTTCCTTTTCCTTAGTAGAATATAAAGGTGCCTAGACTAATTGAAAATCTTAACTCATGATATCAGCCTTCAACACCACACGGCAAATTTTCTTAGCGGCCAAAAAATACTTATTAACCCAACTACTCATATATATCTATATATATAACTACTCAGTTATATGTACATATAACTCATAATATAACTCCCTGGTGCCCACGTAAAAAGTACATTATACGAGTATGTTATACTGCGCGAAATATTTTTAATCCTAAGATTTGGGTTAAACACGCAGACGCAAAACCTATACAATACCCGGGATATTTAATTATTTATGTATTTATTTTCTTTGACCGTTCAGTCGACAGTTTCGTAAATACATTAGGCATAGTATTATTGTAAATGACTTTAATTAACAAGTACACAAATATACAAAAAAATAATACAATTGAAACCTAAGATTAAATTCAATTAACACAAAATAACTAATTAAAATATAAACAATTTATATCGTAACAGTTAAATATTTTAAAACAAACATTACAAAAATAATTATGATTTTTAATTATATAATATCATCAATTATTAAAATCAATAACAAAAATAGAAATAAAAAAATCATCAAATAAATCGCTAAAAATAAACTAAAATCATTGAATATCATAAATTTAATTAATGTTTATATACGTATAATGAATTGTCTAACTTAAGCGTCCAAACATTTTTTACTAATAAAATCCTTAATGTTGTAAAATGGCCTTGCAACTAAAACTTGGATATGCACATAGATGTCATAGAGGTAGATATCCTCCTATTGGCAGATATATTTAGTCTACTTATTTAGATTTTCAAACAATATGAAATGGTATGAAAATGTACCGAAACTGTCAACGATAATTAATGTTTGACTCATCTCAAAATGGCTTTTGTATTTTGGCTAAAGGCTTAACTTGAAATTACTCTTGCTATTATGCACCATTTGTAGTGATCTTAAAAAAAATAGTGTCCACTGCAGAGCAGTGTTAGGCGTAGGCCTACCATATTAACGCACTGTGCTTACAAGACGAACTAAGTGTGGGAGTGAAACGTCATCTCAAGTACTACTACCGCGAGTAAGAGGGAGCTGGAATACATCTCCCGTTGTCTCATGGTTGATGAGACAAATTCTCAAATCGTTATAATTATATAAGAGTCGCGCTCATGGAATGTGAAATTATTTTTTGTGAAATCCTTATGATTTCTCTAGTTTTCCTTAAAGAAAGCATGGTGACTTGTGCATTTATAGATTTTCATGTGAACGGGAGTAAAAAACCCGGAGAAAACCCCTTTTTTATGGTAAATAAAGGATCACCCACTGATTCTTTATCGATTTCTTAACTTTTCCAGAATTTTTCAAAGTAAAACTTCAAAGATAACTTCAGATCGTTATTATGAAGATTGATAGCGATTTAGAAATGTTTTTAGGCAAAAAAATAAATTTCAGTACATTTTGTGTGAAACGATTTTGGTCTCATCCGTCAATTGACTCTGTATGTCTTTATATCTAAGCCTATGGTGTTAGTCAACATGAGGCCGTTAGGTTCTGTGCTCCGTGGTGCCTTCTAATTAAACGCTGTCTAAAGCACCGCTATATGGAGGCGTAGCTCAACGCACAGAATGGCAAATGTTTACATTCCATTAGCGGTAATATCTCTATTACACACTTAGATCAACCGCCCATCCGTCGATCGATTCTAATAATTTTGCCTTTCAATATTGTAGTCTGAGCGAGGAATAATCGAGATCTAAGCTCAGAATAACACGCTCCTAGCACCGAATATATGTGTACTACTAGTTTGTTGGCGTAATAAACGATTGATGGTATTATTTCCTGTTATGTTGCTCATTAAGGTTTATGGAAGTGACAAATGAGTGTTTGACGTTAGCCTCTAACCAAATTTATCAACATCTGATATTACAACTGGACTTACAAATGAGGTCAGAGAGACAGTTTATCATTAATAATTGACAATTGGTATCTTTTCCTTTTAACGATCGATTCGCCTGTGGATACTTTCCTATCAGTAAATCAATCATTATTAAAACTCGATAAGTAGGTCACCCGTCTCAGCTAGGTATCCCAGAATTAGAGACCTTCCAAATCCGACGAAATCTCGAAAAGTGTGCTCTTTGTTCTATGGTCCATGGAGAATGTTCTCCTTCAACGCCAAATCAAATTAGAACCAACCGATTCTCTGAACCCTTTATCCATGAGACCATAGAAGGCCCTTTTTAACCGACTTCAAAAAAGGAGGAGGTTATCAATTCGTCTGTATGGTTTTTTTTATGTTTGTAAGTTATGAGGTAAACTTTTGCCTGGGTGCACCGATTTTGATGATTATTTTTTCAAATGAAAGCTAGTGCTTCCCAAGTGGTCCCATTTTAATTTGGTTAAGTTCTGACAATGATATCCATGAGAAAATCATATAAGTCTTAAATTTGTATTAAGATGTGCGCGACAAATGGACGAATAACTCAATATAACGCCAACCGATTTCGGTGATTCTTTTTTTATTGGAAAGGACGTGTACAAATTAGTAAGTGTACTTCAGATTCACTAAAAATAAACAAATAATAAAAAAAAATTACCGACTTCAAAGAAAAAGCAAAAAATTATTGCAATTTTTGTAGTTACGATTTTTGTTATTTTTTCAGTCGGTGTCAGCCAAGGTAGCCAAGGTTCATTATTCAAAAAATACCAAAAATCGTAACTTCAAAAATGGCAATTATTTTTTAATTTTTAGTGCTTTTCCTTTGAAGTCGGTTATTTTTTTTGTTAAACTTTTTTTTATTACGTCGTATGTATGACATGAACATGTCTTCTGGCTAAATTACGTAAATGTGTACAATAATAAAAATATTCTACGAACCGAAAATAACTTGTCATAAATAAAGAAACATGAGACATTTAATTTAATTGGTATTGGGAAATCCTTACACGACTCTGCCGACGTTGTTTAGGTACCGATTGTTTTTCCTACGGCTAAATATAATTCTGATCTCGAACAATTTACTTCTGGTACGAAGAACTGTAGACAGCTTCCATGATGGATTTGTATGTTGTATTATTATATTAGTTAACCTGGGTCGAACCACACTTGGGTCTGAATCGGCTTAAGATGTGATAAAATATGTGACGGAATTCGATCAATTCTGCGCCAATCAGAAGTGGATACCTCATATTTTACACAGTAAGAGCGCAGAAGGTATGACATAAACGCTTCTGATTAATGCAGAATTAATTGAATTCCCTCGCAGATTTTGTCACATCTTACGCCGGTTACCCCCTTGGTGTCATAACAATAGCCTATTACCACAGCAAACGTGTCGCTGACTCTCGCTGCTCACGATTGCGCATATTTTAATTTCTGAAGTAACATTGACCAATAAAGAGATGCCTAGGACCTACTGAAGGTAGGCTAGGTTATAAGGTTTATTAGGTTAAGTAATTTATAATTTAAGACTTCACATTGTAGGTTGTTGTTTCCTCGCAGTTCTTAGTTCTTTGCCTAAGACCGTTCTACCAATGTAAGTTTGGCAGTAGCATTTAGGTATGAAATCATAATTGTGTTATATCATTAATGTGGCCGAAAAAAAAAAGACAAAAAATAACATCATTTATAGACTAGTGAAGTTTCTTTGCGGGTTCTTCTTCACTGGTTGATCGAATCCGCGGATCAATCAAGTTGTGACATGACTTAGCCCCGATTGCACGAAGAGACGACTGAGTTAATCAATTTTCCTTCCATACTGTCCATACAAAGTGACGTGTTTAATCGTACGTTGGCGTCGATTTTGATTTTTTGGCCTTTCGTCCACTCGGCCCTTAGTGTAGTTTGACTACCAGAGGTTGAATAAATAAATGAAATGAAATGAAGAACAAGGGTGTGTCTGCCTGGCACGGGGCACCTCACCGATCTCGAGGTACTTCTGGTGCAGAGTGTCGTACTCGTCCCACACGATGCTCTTGTAGCGGTTGCGCTCGCGCGACACCGGCAGCACCGACTCCTGCCGCTGGTGCTCGTTCGGGTTCCTGCCGGCAACGGAACATCCGGTCAGACTGTGGCGACGGAATGTATTCAATGTGCGAAATATTCACTCGATCTTAGAGCAGCAGGCCTATTCATGGAATTCCGTAATCAGGAATCCTGAGTCTAGAAAACCGCTTTTAATTGCGGTTTTCAAAGCGATTTTTTCGACTGAAAACCTAGATTAAATTTAATTATTAGGTTCCGGAATCTTTACGTCAAAAAAATCGCTTTGAAAACAACTATAATGGCGGTTTTCTTGACAATACTTGGCGAGTACGTCTAACTGCTCGCCTTTTGAAGAGTACCCACTCTTCACTTCTATTCAAAACGTTGGTGAGTGAGCCTGCAAAGAAGAAAATCGCTTTGAAAACCACTATAATGGCGGTTTTCTTGGGATTCCTGATCACGGATTTCCAGGAATAGGCCTGCTGGGTAGAAACAAGTTTTTTGAGATATATGTTTAAAAGATACAAATACCCTGACTCCTGTTGGAGACTAAGGGAGCGATCCCTTACTGTACATACTTTTAAGTAAGTTGGTAATTTAAGTTCGTGATATGAGTCGATTGTGTTTAATTTGATAAGGGCGTAAGTAAAACAAAATTTAAATATATTTAAAAATAACCACAACGTATTTCGATGGTAAAAAAGTAAATATGTAGTTTGGTGGTCTGGCTGTAATTTAAAGACGGAATTGTAAGTCTCAGGTGCTTTGTATTCTCATACTAGGCAAATATTCAGAAAATATCTTAAAACAAGTTTGAACATAGAATATGAACGTCAGATTTTTACCGTTTTAGCTTTCAAATATAGCTAGACCATTAATTGCATCTATTATCTATTTGAAATCCCAAAATAAGTTGTGTGTGAAACCCTAATAGAACTTAATGCAATCAGGTGTGATCACCCCCTTAAAGGATCTGGATTAAAAAAAAATGCTTAAAATAATGAAACAATCCCAATTACAACTATTATAAACCGTTAATTAACTGAAAATATATAAATCAGTATTCTCTAATGGTTCTCAAGATTTTTAATCAAAGCAAGTCAGAAGCGGCCCAGAAAGAAGTAAATAACATAGAAACAACTAAAAAAACCTGCATAATTATTCACCAGGAATTATAAAACCTTTGGCCCCGTCGTGGATCGGATCGCGTTTCCGACGCCTTATTACACAGAGGTGACTCAGCCTAACTCCCGACACCGCCTGCCCCGCACCCTGACTGCCTCCCCCCGCAGCTCATCTCTCCCCCCCCCCCCGCGGTACCCCCCGCCCCTCCGATTTGAGAAATGGTGCAGCGCAGAACAGAGCATGATGACTCGAACTTTCAGCGGCCTCTATTGTTTCAGGGGCGAGGTGAAGATGATTGTAATATCGGCGTCACAATGACACTTTGTCTGGAATGTCATTCACGAGACGCCTGAATAATGTTATTATGTTATACGTATTTTTAACGGTAATGACTGCGCTATTAAGAAAACCACTTAAGGCTGTTCCGACCCATATAAAGTTGTTTGCACACATAACGCAAAAAGTATTGCACTTTAAGCCACGAATTAATAATAAAAGTTTATTATAGTCATATTACTTGCAGCGAAAACAATTTCACAATTTCAGGATTATTGGTTTTGTTACAATTTATTTAAATACGATTTGTATTTAACAGCGCCATCTAACGGTGAAAAACTTCTAATCGGCAATTGCAACGAAACCATTAAACCTGAAATTGTGAATATGTTTTCGCTGCAACTACTATGGCTATATTTAATATTTTTGACGAATTCGTGCCTTAAAGTACAATACTTTTTGCGTTCTGTGTAACACTAACATTGTATGGGTCGGAACATCCTTAAAACGAATGGCAGGAGTGCGTAAAATCTTCGTGGCGTTGGTATGAAAAGTCAAAATATAAAATGCAATGGCGCAATTTGTTCTAGAAAAATCATCATATAGGGTAACTGACTCCATAAAAAAATCCGGTGAAGGGTACAGTGTTCACACGCCTAAGGGCTACCTAAGCCAAATGTAATGTCTTAAGAATGGTACGATTTATTTTTTTACTTTATCCTTGAAAACCTTGAAAGCCTCGAAATCACTACCGCTGTTGGTAGGTGAATAAACTCATGCATTTTTTGGGATTTTATTAGATGGTAGATAAGAGTTGTGGAGATCTGTTACATCCAAAAAAACAATATGATAACACGATTGATGATATGATGTCCCAAAAAGAAAAAAAAATGCTGATTGTATACGAATCACCTATATAATATGCACATAGAATAACTTGCTTGATTACACAAAGAAGTGAATGAAGGGAGTACAAATGAATTTGAAAGATCCGTGGTCTAAGGGCGCCCTTAACCTACACAGTAGTTATAAATCTGGTTGTCCCGTTTCCACATCCTTACTGATACGGTTGGTATAGTCAATGAGGGTAACTTTAATAATCGAGACAACTTTGATGATTTCCCTAACTAACTTTTAATGATCGTATAATGATCAATTAACATCGCTCAAACACAGTTGATAGTGTTTCGATGAACTTGAAAGCTGTTCATCCACTAATAGTATCTCGTTAGACTTAGGATCAGAAGTTGGGATTTTCAAAATAGTATTTAACAATGAGAAATCTATAGCACATATGTAGCTAGATTAAGTCGATTTAGTTTAAGTCTCTGGCTGTATTTGTTAACGAGTGTAATTTATTTTATTAATATTTTTTTGTGCTGTAAAAGCCAGTTTGAATGTGACTTTGCGCCAATTCTTTGTTTTGGAGTTTGAAGCTTTACCATTGAATACAAAAATAAAATGTATAAATATATGAATAACAGCATACATATCACATTCAACGTGGGACTCTCACTGTATTCGACTCTTTAAAAAACCGGCCAAGTGCGAGTCGGACTAGCACACGAAGGGTTCCGTACCATCGCACAAGATATAAAAAAAAAATAGGTTTTTTGTATGGGGCCCCCCTTTAATTATTATTATTCTATAATGTCACCTATTTGTTGTTATAGCGGCAAAATAAATACATAATCTGTGAAAATTTCAGCTTCCTACCTGTTATGGTCATGAACCATATGATACCGCCCTGTGACAGACGGACAGACGGACGGACGGACGGACGGACAGCGGAGGCTTAGTAATAGGGTTCCGTTTTCACCCTTTGGGTACGGAACCCTAAAAACTAAAGATGCTTACTGTATACGACATCTACATAAAGAAGACTGCGTTGCACGTGAGAAGGAATCCGTCAGAGTTTAGTTAACAAATACATAAATATTAAACTAGGTATAAGGGTAATGTTACACAGAAAAGACATTACACAAGTAAATATAAGAAAACCCTTCAGTATAATAGCATTAACATCTATAACAAACTTCCAAAACAAGTCCGACAAGAGTTGGATTATGGAAAATTTTGCACTCGCTTAAACAACTGGCTCCTAGAACATACATTCTACGACCTAAAATACTTTTCACATGTAGTCTAGACCGCTGTGTATGTTGGGATTTTTTTAGGTAGCGGTAAGATTACTCTGTACCAGTGCCTAATTATGTTACAATACATTATTTGATTTGAAATTATTTGATTTGATTTGCAGTGTCTTCGTGCAAATGCTGTTCTGGTCTCAATTTTAGATTGCAAGTTTAGTGAACTTTTCTATGAAATTACAAAAATCAACAATTGGCCTATCGTTTCGGGCATTTGTCGTTACCGTAAACTGAAACTTAAAATCTGGTGAAACCTGCAACTGCTTTTTAGAATTCGATACAACGCCATGCCGTGCGTCCCATCGAAGACGTCGTGATATTCCAGAATGAATGGAACCTCCAAATCCGTAGTGATATATTATTCGAATTAAAACCAACCGATCCTATAAATCCTTTATTCACTGCGGTATTGTCTTCCTGCCGAGGTATTTCCTCCATAGTGCAACCGGGGTCCTTCAAATATGGTGTGAAAAAACACCTCGCTTGATTGGTTTCGCAGCCCTTCTGAACTTTGGAAGCCCACAGGACCTCTTTGAGGGCCTGGCGTACGCCATATATCACGCTATACGTAAAAGAGCTTTGGCTTTTGTAATATCGGGCAACTCGAGATGAGAAAAGTAAAAATAATGCTCCGGAGGTGGATCTCAAACTTCTCAAAGGAAACTCGAGATTACTAGTAATACGAGAAAAAAGTTCGTAGAAGGTGAGGTTATTACGTGAGGCAACATTTTCTTTCCAGGAATATTTTCGGAAGTGCTAAATAATAAAAAAGTAAGCACACACATTTATTTTGCCGAAAACTCTTGTAACTATGAAACTGTTTCTCACTTATCACTTGGCAAAAATCCAATACTTTCAATATACAGTTTGTAAACAATCTACGGGTCATATTAAAACCACGGATAGTATTTTAGCAATCTCATTCTGATCTCACAGTGTAATAAAATAATTGAACAATGTACTCGCTATCGATTACAAGCTGTACGAGTGGTTCAAGTAATAATGAGAATAAGGTATCCTTGAAAATAAAAATAAAAACATACAGACAAATTGAGAACCTCCTCCTTTTTTGAAGTCGGTTAAAAATTAAACTTGTAGAGCACTAATAAAAAATATGTGCACCTGTTCTCTGTTTTAGTAAGGATAAAATTCAGTTATTTATGGTAAAGAATTTCTTATTGCTATTCATTTATTATGTAAGTATCTATAAACCAAAACAGTTAATTTAACCGATTGTACAGTACCGCTCGGTAAAAATAGCACGTGTGAAGGATAATTAATTGGCTCTATTTTAACGTTGCAAAACGTACGTCATCGGACGTACAGATAGATTCACTGTTTTTTTTTTCAGTGAACTAAGACATATATACTCGCAGATAACAGATCATCGTTTGTTTATTGTTTATTTATTCGTTTTTTTGATATTGTAGAATTTGTTTTATCAGATGTTGGCATGGTAATTAAATAAATATGCTTCAACAATTTTAATACACTGAGTTACCCTAAAGGGTCTGAGCCACAGACAAAATGTCTGCACAATACTATTATTTACAAAACGATTTACTTAGAAAGATCTATGTAATTGGGTTTATCAATATTTTATAATTTTTATATACATTTTAATCCCATATTTTTAATTTTATAAAATCAAATTGGTCCCAATATTCCGAGCAGATCCCCGGCGTAAAAATTATTAATCCCAAATTTCGGAAAACTTTGTCCGCAAAAATAATTAATCAAATCTAACTCAACGCAGGAAAAACCGCGAGAATCACACACAAACGCGCTCTTGTCTGCAAATTGATTGCGCGCGACGATCGCGCGGGACACGGGAACATTTTTTAAACTCCCGGCAAATTCCAGAAAATTCCGTCCGCCGACAACAAATACGCGTCCCCCGGATTGACATCGGTGATCCATCAATCAGCTAGTACACCCCCACCCGATACCCCATCTCTCTTCCCACACGGGCCCAACTTTATACCTACGGACTAATTAATTGTTCGATTTAATTAAATTTAAAACATCGGACTGTTTTCGTTCCCGTTGACTGGTGATAAACGGTCCGGACCGTGTTCTATTTGTTACGTCCGTTTGCCAGAGGAGATAATTGATCAATATTACACTGGCTTCTATTTTCAGAGTTTGGCTTTGCGCTTGAATCAACGTTCCAATGATACATGTACATATGTATCAGCATACTGTATCTATAATTGCAATCTTACATCACAAAGAAATCTTCTGAAACATGAAATTTTTTCTCTGAAACGTTATCGGCTTAGAGAAAAGGTAGAGTAATAAATGTCTTGAACATTATCAGAAGACAATTTACACAACGTTGATTAAGCCAATAAAAAAATATTTATTCACAACGTTTGTATTATCACTTAGTTACGGGAATCAAAATCAAATGCGTGTTCTACCTGAACTTGGACAACTTTACCTATCGTAGGACATTTCATTAAGAACAAAAATAAAAAAGACTTCATAGGTTGTTTGATAATAATGTACTCGTTCTTAAAAGAAAACCATCTTTGTTACATCAGAAATTGCGATATTTTTTTTCGAAATAGAAAGAAGGATTTCAACTCAATTTCTCGAAGGAGTTCAACAATCACAGCGAAGAACTGGACCTTTACTGCGAAGGTTATCGAGGCGATGTCGCCTTCTCGATAGCGCTTACTCGACAGCGTTCGTAGTAGAGGACCTGGCAAGAAACTTCGCTGGAAAGGAGAGTGCCCAAAATAAAAGCGCAGGCGAGGTTGTGAGTTGGCTGTAATCAAATAGTGCATCGGTTTCTTCTTTTTCGGCCATTTTTTTTTTCTCGGCGGATTAATAATAAATAAATGGTTGCATTTGACTTCCAATTTTGCCAAGCGCACATTACGCACATCATCGACAGATGGATGATGATTTATACATTATTCATCTCTTTTGCGTAGGATGCTTATAAAACAAAAGTTGGAAGTTTTCACCTGACGGCGCCATCTATGATATAATGTGATTAACATTTTCATTTTTAAATTTCAAAGAGCTTGGCATTTACAGTCTGCCAGTTTCATTTATAAAAATAAATTTATAAAAATCGATACCTACAGTCTTGCGGTAAGAATAGTGACTATTATTCAAAAAATATTGTCTAAATATTAAAAACCAAGTTGACAGTGGTTTTCTTGCCTATAGAAGAGAATATGTATGTAACCTATGTATGTTCTAGCTTACGAGCCTATTACTTTCGGTTACTTAACGTCACTGTAAGCTTCAAATAATATAATTAATTTCTATAGTCGTTTGATGAATTTCTATCGTGATGATGGTTGGATTTCTATGTATTCCATTAATGCTAATCTAGGAACGCAAGCTATATATTACCTAAACTTGTAACATTGCATCTTCAAACACTTAATGTTTCTTAAACAATAAAGTTCTAAAAAGTTTTGAATCTGAATTTAATACATGTCAACCACGTCAACCCTTAGATATCGAATTTTAAAACATTCGGTCAAATGTTTAATGGTGACTTTTTTAAGAAATATTCTGTGCCAATTAAAGATTTCGTTTCGCTAGTCTGTGCTAGATTCGTCGGTTAGGTTAGGTTAGGTTCAGTTCCGTCCATGTTGATAGCAATAACACTTGCCAGAAGGCCATTGCGGTGCATTCCCCCATGCATTATTCCAAGAAAGCACTAACGTAGTTTTTCTAATTTACATGATGACTGTAGGCTACCCTAAGATGTCAAGGGTTCGAATAAAGTGATTCACAGTAACCAGGCAGGCAGGTAGCTGTATAATTAATCGAGCTAGCGAAAGGTGACAACTGAAGTTCTGCACGTTATCCTGTGCCACCAGCCGACTAAAATATTCGTCGCGGAGCCGACGCGCTAATGTGTAAACCTGCGAGCTAACGGCATCAATCACCCCTTGACGCCGGGGCCTCCGCCGCTTGCTACGCTTCTACTTGCTCGGGATGTAACATTTTGGTGAGATTATCCGCCTCGAAACAGCCATCTCGGCTCAATTATTTGAACAACAGCGGGCTTATTCCTGAAATTCCGTAACTAGGAATCAGGAATCCTGAGTCTAGAAAACCACTTTTTAGCGGTTTTCAAAGCGATATTTTCGGTGAAAAAACATTGATTAAATTTAATTACGATGTTCCGGAATCTTTTTGTCGAGAAAATTGTTTTGAAAACCGCTATAAAACTGTTTTCTTGACTCAGGATACCTGATTACTGAATTCCAGAAATAGGCATGCTGCACGTTTGCCTGTGCCACCAGCCGACTAAATATTTCGTCTCGGAACCGACGCGCTAATGTGTAAACCTGCAAGCTAACGGCATCAATCACCCCTTGACTCCGGGGTCTCCGCCGCTTGCTACGCTTCTACTTGCTCGGGATGTAACATTTGGGTGAGATTATCCGCCTCGATACAGCCATCTCGGCTAAATTATTTGAACAACAGCAGGCCTATTCCTGGAATTCTGTAATCAGGAATCCTGCGTCTAAAAAACAACTTTTTAACGGTTTTTAAAACGGTTTTTTTTAGACTGAAAACATGATTAAACTGAATTACTATGTTCCGGGACCTTATCTTCGAGAAAATCGCTAGAAAAACAGTTTTATAGACTCAGGATTCCTGATTACTGACTGCGTAATTAAAATAAAATATAAAATTTCGGCTTCCGGCCATTGCTACGCTTCTACTTTCTCGGGATGTAACATTTTGGTGAGATTATCCGCCTCGATACAGCCATCTCGAATAAATTATTTTAACAACAGCAGGCCTATTCCTGGACTTCCGTTATCAGGAATCAGGAATCCTGAGTATAGAAAACCACTTCTTAGCGGTTTTCAAAACGATTTTTTCGACGAAAAACCTTGATGAAATTGAATAACTATGTTTCGGAAGTCTTAATTAATGCCACAACGTCGGAAAACGGCAGAACACAGCACAAAATATAGATGTTTAATAAATTTTTTATTTACTTATTTAAACTTTTTTGGTAGTCGAACTACAGTAAGTTACGTCAAAAAGTGAATGATCCGCGGATTCGATCAACTCTGTAAAGTAGAATCCGAAACGAAACTTTACGAGTTTTGAGTCCACAGTAAGGAAACATATACTTAGATCTAAATGCTACTGCCAAACATTTTTTTGTAGAACAGTTTAAGGCAAAGAACAAGAACAAAATAAACAGTCACTCTAAGTGCTAATGAATTAGAAATAGAACTAACTTAACTAACAAGAATGCAATTAAATGTATAGTCTTACATGTAATTGTGTCGTACTAAAGTTATTCGATTGTTCGCGTAGTGTCGCATAATAAAGTTATAATCAAAGGTAACCTTCCTGCACTCATGCAAGCGTGCATAGTGTTGAGCGAATTAATAATTTAAAGCCACATTTTTGTGATTTTGTCACGTTTCAATGTTCACCCAATATTCTCGGACTGACGCCCGATAAGTGACATTCTCGTCCGACAGACACTTCATCTGTCAGGCGACGGTAGGCGTACCGCCCTCCCCGCTCGGCGTGCAGCGGCGCGGTGCTCCCGCGGGACATCAGTCGGGCGCGTCTCGCCAACTTCCCGAAATCGGGTTCACGCATCCGTCCCGCTTAGCGCGAATGAATTATTCGAAACAAGTTAAAGGCCTTGGTACTAGCCGAATCGCAAAGTTAGACGAGGCACCCCAAGTTAACTAACCAAGTCTGACGATTAGAAGTGTCATTCTTACAATAAATGATTCCTTGTCGAGGAATCAACCTATTTTCGTTAATGTATGTTTCCTTTTTCTATACAAAATACATTGCGGAAACGGTGTAAATTTCCGAACTTTTTTAACTAAATATAGAAATCTAAATCAAATTGAATTATTTGTGCATGCATAGTTATATCCTGTTTTTGCTTATATCTAGAAATCACATAACATTCAGATTTCTAATGTGGAAAATCGTCTTTTTAATTATTATTATTATTATTTAAATAAATGATGTAATCAAATAATATTAACAATCCATTATCAGTTTGGAGTTCTATTTGGACTTGCTGAGCGTTTCACTATATATTATTACATTTGTTTAAAGGTGCATTTGTATGGAGCGAGTAGTTGGCTAGTCCTAGCGCCTTAACCGCAAGACAAGCTTCTTTGACTGGCTCTGGTCGGCTCTATCGGTCGTCTTGAACGTTGATCATTTACATATATGTTGATAATAAATTTGATTCATGTTTCAATGTTTATTATAAAAAAAAATTAAGGACCTTTAGGCGAAATACGAGTGTACCTACCTGACAAGGCTCCAACTGTGTCGAGCGGAAAAAAACTGTTATTAAAAGAAGAAAAATGGCGACCTGCGTACATGTTGTATTTTAGGGTTCATTATTATTTGCTCCTCAGAATCAAGTTAGCAGCTAGACGAGTAAGCGAAATGTAAGTTTTCTATTTAATAAGCCTATTTTTTAAAGCGAGTTAATATATGTTTATTGCTTCTTCACGGGATAAATATGTGATCTTGGACCACACAAAAGAAAATTGTCTAAAGCATGTATAGTTTCCAAGCGCCGGAATAAAAACCGGAAATAGGTGTTTCCAAACTTATTTTTCAATGAATATAAGCAAAGCATTAAAAAGGTATTGTCATCTTACAATCTAAACATTTTCGGAGGTTAGCGTCAGTTGGAGTCTTCATATAAATGTAGTTATCAATATTTCAAGACTTCCGAGGGAAATATAATATTATTAGTATGTGGAGCACGTCCTCCTCCTCGTAAGCATGGCAAGACGTCAAACTAAATATCATACACGTGCCTACCTATTTTAAACTGTATTATAACACATAATCTGAATAATTCATTTAATTCGATTAGAAAATTTTGCGAGATCCGCGCGAGAGTTGAAAACTTTCTACGATCATCTGCGACCTGGTTAATCAGTTAAAGTAAATGTCGAAACCTCCTTTTAAACGTAAAAATTGCGGCAGCTTTAATACTTTTTTTATGTAACTGGAAATGGACTGCTAATAACACAACGCCCTTCATGATATAAGCCCCACACACCGCATTCCCGAAGGAATCCGGTCCCATGCCCTTCCTCCCACCTCCCCTTCGTTAGCATGTCTACATTTAGCTGGATGGAAAACACAGTCAGTGTTTTCACATGGATGGAATGGATGGAAAACACAGTCAGGAGGAGCGCAGAGATAAAGAGCAGCATACAACATACTTGTTTCGCTTCCTCTAAAGGCATACAGTTAATTGTTTTTACTTTAATTTTGTTTTGTATCCTGAGAAGTCAAAACGCAAAATCAATTCGCTCGTAGTTTTCAGCCTAATTTATGGTGTAAATAAAATAAAAAAAATATGTAAAAATACAAAAACCCAGACTTCGTAAAAATATTAAAAATAAATAAATGAACTAAAAAGAGAGAAACAAGTTGATAAAGGAGATTGCAAAGTTTGTATGGGACAGAAAATCGGCCCTTTTTTAAGTGTACATGGATCAAACTACCATGGTAAAATTGTTTTGACTAAGTTGAATCCGAATTGATAGATCTCAGACACAGGAAAGTCCCAGAAACGTCAGCAGATGCCTTTAAAGTATTTAATCTCCGTTCCGTGATCATACTTCGCGGCGCCTAGTAAATTGCATTATTGCCATACTTGCGACTTTATTGCACTGCCAATAGATGTATCTGGTAGCAAAAACTGTATCACAAAAGACATTTTATGGCAGCAAATGTGAGAATATTGAAAATAAGCGTCGAAAAAATTATTTCAGTCCTACAAAAAAACATTCTCTCCTAGTAGGACCTTAAATGAAAGATTGTTATTAGACGCAGCTGGCCATTTTACTTCATTTATTTGACTGGCACCTCAAACAATGTCATTGACCTTTTGATTTTGAATTGACGTTTGCGCTGTCGACTGCCGTTGAGTGAGTTTAGTCGTCGCTGGGTCTCTGGGTTTCCTGCACGATTGCGTGTGCAGGTACAGGCCTGAGAGTACCCCCTATTACCTGGACTGCTTCCCAGCATGTTCTCAAATAATATCTACTGTGCCAGTCCTTTGTCAGCCGCTATAAACCAGCGGCGGGCTGGGCATCATCTCATCGAGACTTCGGGCGGGCGTGACGTTCTTCAACCACGTCATTCCTGTCGGGTGACTGGGAGCGCAGCAATAACTCAAGGGGCGGTCGTCCTTCGCGCGGTCGTGCGTGCAGGGGAACAAATTAGTTAGGTGTCGATGTGGTCAAGTTCTATGGTAGACTGTTCATGGTTAGGACTTTATTTGTAGTTTACTGCTATATAATCGAATTGACTATTACGTCATAGTATGCATTTAATTTTGAAATAAAGGTAAGGACAGGTGCTGGATCTTTTGGCTGGCAGGTTTCCAATGACTCAACGAATGCCGCTCACTACTTTTTAGACAGGTTAAACAATTGATTATGATGAGGGATGCAACCCATTGCTATCGCTGTAGAGAATCGAAGTACCTTCTTTGTTTCATCACAATTGCTCTCTGTACTGAGCCCGTAGCCCGACTTGTCACCTAAATTGGCATTTACCCACAAGACCATGCATTGAGATTATTCCATAATTATTAATTTTGAATACGGCACCGATTACCTTAATCTCTTCATCGGAACAGATAATTTCGAAATTATGCAAGATTCATCAAAAAACATATTACAAGTATGTCCAACTTAGGTAAAGGTATCATGAACTCACATTATCTATACAACCTTGGTATTGGTGCTGTTTATACAAGAAACTACGGTCCCTGGAGCAGCACCCCATTGCAGCTCCAGGGGCGCTGCTCGCGCCACCCGATCCAATTAGAGTAGAGACAGCGGCGTGGAGCACAATAGGGAGTGTTTAGCTACACAAAACCAGTTAAGTTTTTTCTTATTTATTTAATATATTCATTCTGTATGCAGAAATAGTACATCAATTATATTGTTACAACGTAAAATGCAAAATCAAGTCATTGACGTAAGACATTACAAACAGGTAAATGCCAAAGGAGCTGAGTCTAAAATCTTATTTCTTTTTTTAATACGCTGGAGTTATGATAAAATGGCTGTAAATGAAACTATGTAAAATGTATTAAATGATTCAATTAGATATTTTGTAAATAAAATAGATT
The DNA here is from genome assembly GCA_946894095.1 of Incurvaria masculella. Taxonomy (NCBI): domain Eukaryota; kingdom Metazoa; phylum Arthropoda; class Insecta; order Lepidoptera; family Incurvariidae; genus Incurvaria; species Incurvaria masculella. The sequence goes on along the minus strand of OX335648.2, from coordinate 16,890,734 downwards.
TTTCTTTGAATTATGAGATTATCAACTCTTCTAGTATGCAGGAGGTGTAACAGATCTCACACGCAGCTCCGGGATTTTAGACTTGGTATGTAAAATCTCCAGTGATCTTCTGGATGAACAGGAAAAGATCTGATGAAATACTCCAGCAGTTAAAATGTTAAACAAGGCTTTTTTAAAGTATAAGTGCAAGGTTGGACTTGAAACAGCAAGCAAACCTTACACAGGCGGTGCAAGAGAGACGAACGACAAATAAGACATACGGGTGGAGTTGGTGACGCATCGGTATGCTAGTTTCAATGAAAATTATATGCGTAGTGTAGAATCTACCTGTTATAAAGAGGATGAAGAAGAATGATCAGTTATAGGTTTTATAGTTGACTGTGCTTCACTCTTGTGATTATATCAGATTATACCATGTATACGTCACGTACCATGTAATTGAGGTGATATTAAACATATGAAAGAAATTATCTGAGCTATCAATATTTCCTCTTATATATTAATTACTGCCAGGTTTCTTTTCCACCAGAACATAATCAAGGAATTCTGCAGACAGATCCAATTGACACCGATGTCGTGCCCAACTCGTGGTGTAGGGGCTAGAGGACTTGCCTTTCATGTGAGAAATTATGGGCTCAAATTCTCGCCCCGGTCATGCACTACTCTCTTTCTCTTTCTGAGTTCGATAAGTGCATCTCGTTACGAATGCGAGCTGTCCCATGGTTCGAAACTCATGTAAAACTGTAGGGTTAAACCTGCCCAGGTTGGTATCACCGCATTGGATAAAACTACGGTTGAAACGGCAATGAAACATTGTCCGTTTTTTCCATCCAGGTCAGTGTAGCCGTGCTCATTAAGGGACGTGCCTGGCTTCGGTGTGCTGGTTCGGATACCAAGGGAAACTGTAGGTCCCCCCTTCCTTACTCACTAGGTGGTAGCGTTAATCCCGCCCGGGTTGGTACCATCGCATTAAATGAGGGATGGTCGAAGCGGCACTTAAAATTGTTGATGTTTCCCATCTAGTTCAATGCAGGTGAGCAATATAAGGAAGGCTTGGCATGGCACCTGGATCCCATGTAAGCTAATATCATGACGGTGGAATTAGCTATCTATGTCCAGTAACATACAAAAATAAAAGAATAAAGAAACGAAAGAAGTTTCGGGCATCAGGCTGAAGCATTAACGGAGCTTGCTGCCGGGGCTCCGGCAGTCAGTTTTGTCGATCTCCCAACGTGGGGTGCTGCAGAGGCTCTGGCATTAAAAGGTCCACTTTGTTAAGAGGTGGTGTCACACATTAATATTCCTGAAAACCGAGATATTCAACAGTATTCGATCAATTGACTGACTGGGCGTGGTCCGGTTGGCAATGGTTAAGATTCCACTGATAACTTTACGTGACCTTCCACACTAACTGTTTCGCAGAGTTAGTCCCACACGGGTAGGTAGCATCGCATAGAATGAAAGATGGTCAAAGCGCCAATGAAAATCAAGGTCCTGGCATGGCACTTAGTTCCTATGAGTTCAGACAACATGATATGAGGTTTAATATTATCTATTCATGCAGATATAGAAGGCAATAATCTGAGCAATAAATGGTTTAAGCGAACATCGACCAAAAAGCAGCAAGGATATAAAATACTTAAAGCTGCAAAACTATTTGATTAGTTGGATTCGAACCAGTTAATCGCTAAAGTTAGACGCTATATCTCATGATATCAAAATTCCTAAACTCAACCTTACATTAATTAAACAGTTTAAACAACTCCTAAGCACTTACAGCAGTATTCAGAGTGGGCGGACTAACTTTAGTACGCATATTAAGGTCGGACTAAACCAGTTTTTGTATGGTTAGTCCGGTGCTAATCTCGTAATAAGTTTTGACAGGTTCTCTCTGAATACGAGGCCTACGAATGTAGGCTGCTATACAGTGAAATGTTTGCTAAGTTTAGGACATACGGGTGTTATCATCACTTTTTTTACACATACAAACTACCCCAATCTAGTTGACTGAATTGATAATAGCTAGAACAGTTATGTTTGTAATTTGTTCATCCTTTTTTTATCGGAGTAAGTTTTAAATAAAATATGGGTGTTTGCATTTACTTAAATGACTATGGGTTGTACTAGATCACAATGAGGCGGAGCTGGAGCCGGAGGCGGTGATCCTGTTCCCGCACCTTGCATCCCAAATCTTTCTGCATGTCAACGTGCCTTCACTTCTTGATTGAACTTCCGTACACACTCCACACCACCTGAGAACAGGATAATTTATTTCACAATGAATTTTAATTTGCTCGCTAGCTGAAATCGACGTTCAATAACAAAATTGACATTTTGGAATTGCTACCCATAATTATATGTTTGTAGGTTGTCACCAAAATATTCGGGTTAATAATTTAGGTAAATGGCAAAAAAGGGTTGCATGGGTGGATAATAGACTATAGGAAACCAATATAGCAAGTGAAAAGTATACATAGTTACTCAATCGAGGAATATCATGGACGAACACCACAACCGAGGCGAATTTTCAGGAATGGCATCCAGGATGAGAAAACATTGATGGCAGACAGCATCATTCTGAAAAACAAAACCAGAGTTATTGAAGCTATTATTTGATAGAAGTAGAATTGCTGGAGTAGGTTAGGTAATTATCTAACATATTATTATTAGTTAAGATTTAAATGATACAACAGGATTAATAGGTATTGTGTCAGCGCCCAGGACGTGTATTCTTAGCATTCAGTCGATTCAGTAGAGTTAACAGAAGAAGAATTTACTTTGACATTACTGTTAACTCTACTGAATCTGCAATGACTGAATGCCAAGAATACACGCCGAGGACACGTTCAAGCTTGCTTATGAAGCGTATACGTTGCTAACGGACTTTAACGCACCTAGCGCAACTAATTGAGCAACAGGTCCAGCCGGCATTTAGATCTAGTTTGTATTCAGCAAATAATAACCATGAAGCTATTTGAACCTAGTCCAATAAGTCTGGTAAACCCGGCATGTAGATAACGTAAAACCCAGACTACGGCGTCCGCTAAGTTCTTACGAATCACAATTTAATTAGAGTGACATTGATGAATATTTCGCTGCTCCGCTCGGTCGGCTGACTGCGGAGCAGCGATAAAGCGGCACGTTATCTGAGCAAAGTGGACCTAGCCGCGCCGATTGTTATTTTATTGTTTGTTAACCTTCAATAGGAACTAGATGTGCTTACATAGCGTAGTTTGATCAATTAGTAAGCTTGAGGGTGTCTCTGGTATGTGAAATAATTGGTTCTTACCTCAAATACAGCCGCTGGAAGGAATCCACACACCTAATACGGCATTGTTCAACAAGGAGTCGAGTTACTGTACCTCCACTGTTAACACACCGTACAGCAGCCATATTCTAATGAAGTGATTTTAAAGCACATGGAGACGGCCATATCCCCACATAACAATATACCGGCCGTAACAAACGAAACGAAGCGGAGGCGGCGCAAGTCAGCTGTGTCATGTCACAGAATACAATAAATAGCTACGCTGTCAGCGTTATTATTGCCATAACTGAGACAAACTCGATATTGGAAGGTATTTGTTAATGTAATAATAATGGTAAAATAAAAAAAAATAAGAAAAAGTGGAATCGAATTGTAATAATGTATACCATAATATTATATAACGAACATTATTTATTAAAAATCGTGTCAATATTTCAGGGCAATTGATTTCAATACCAAGAGTAATACTGAGGAATATTCAATGTGAGGTGTAGCCACTCAAACATGGCGTAATGTCGTCTTCCGTGTACGAACTTGGTCGTTATTTTTTAATTTGTGCGATGTTCGCAGGAGTGCTATCGAAAAAGGTAATATTTCAAAAATCTAACAATAAAAAACAATTATCGATGGTTTCGAACACTCTCATAATCATATTGGTTTTAAGCCCAAAGAGTCCTGGAGCTCCGGTTGCACACCTCCTTTGATATGTTTTGTGTTTTCAACAATCATGGTTGACGGTGTTCACAAACGCAGTCGGAGACATCAAATATTCACGATACGTTTAGTGCAGGCGCCAAAGGACGTCGAATGTGCAAAATATGAGGACCGCATTCTGTAAATTGTTTTAACCACATAAGCTTGCGGATTAAGATTCTGGATGTTGCCGGATATTTGGTTGTTCCATTAATGTTTTATGCCCCATAATAAATATTAGATATTAATTAAATCGATTAAATAAATTCAAGGGAGCCATTGTATTATTGTTTTGGTGATGATATGATTTTTTTCTTATGATTATTATACTTGTACATTTATAAAAAAAGATACAGTGAACTAATGAAAAAAAAATCTCCTACAGTCATACCTCCCGTAATTAATGCCTCCTACTAACACATTGTCTAATATTTGTCCTACATACATTTATTTAACGTTTCATCTGCGTTGCGGACATTGACTAACAAGATTGAACATTCAATCTTTGCTGGTTCGGATCCAGCCTAGCAGTATATTCGTGAAGTAGTTATCTATACTGGGCTCTTTCGTTAAATAATTTGTCCTGGCTTCACGGTAGATAATACAAATATATACCACATTCCATCTGACGGTCAGTTTTGTATTACCCATCCATGTCCAGTTACATAAAAAATAAATAAAAATAATTGGGAATTTTGTTTCTGGAATTAACTACCACGTTGAGATTGTTTAGGTCTATGGTTCGATGCTTTTCACAAGAATAAATAAATTTCAGGATGCTAGTTAGCTGCTAAATCCCTCAGCAAAAATATTTGTTGTATTTTTTTAGGCATTACACTTCCTATAATTGGTTACGATACGACTAGCAGATTGGGCTCGTTAAAAACAATTTGTAAGCGCCATCGTTACAACAAAAAGCTCTAGCACATTTAGTAAACGCATACCTAAGTGTAGAACAGTTAATAAAAATTAGAAACTATTTCGACGTATTTTTTTCCAAAAATTTACTGCTGATGGCTTAATCTATGCTGATGGTTTCCAGTATGCATACATTTATTTCTCAAAATATCGGCTTCGGCTTTAATTTATTAAAAGTAATGTGCACATCAGATGCTCTACATTTAAATTGCCTAAGAACTTCAGCATAAAGATATATGGATGAATGCTGACCAAACACGAATGCAACCTAATAATTATATGTAAGGTAAATTTTATTGATTAATTACGTAATGAAAAATGATACGGTAAATTGTCACCATCGCAACTGACGAAGCGATCTTTGCCAGAATGTTTGAGTCTACCCTGTAAATATGCATACGTCAAATTTGATGAAAATGCACATTAAGTCTTGGACATAAATGAAATAAATGGAAATTCTGAGTTTTGAGCTTCTGGCTTTCTGCAAGGATACTAAAGGCCCTCAGGCTGCGACCCGAAAAGAATGAACTATGACAATTTATTCGTAGTAGTGAAGTAATAAGGTGGCGAGTTATACATTATTCAATGAGATCACGATTAAGATCCAGCCAGAGGTCTCGGTGCCATTTGGCGAGGGACATCTTTTATTGAGTTGCCTTCGTAGAAACTACCCAATTGAGTTCACGACATCTGAATTGCCAAGTTAGTTGTATCAATTTTGGAAAATCTATCTCACTTGTGCTGACAAACAGGAGAGATTTGCCAGAGTTGTCAGCAGAAATATAAAAAGCGAAGAGAAATTTGTAATTATAAATATGTGAATGGAAGATGACGTCGATGCATTTGGAAAACTATGGGAGCATTCTGTGTAAATAGCACAGGTGGAAAATTTTATCTTGAAGTTTGTTTGACCGGCAAGAAAATGCGATTAGAATTTGGGCACACTAACACCATCCTTACTTTATTTTGTTAAGCTTACACACTAACACTTAAATTCGCAAGTTCGGCAGTCACGTTCCTTGATTATTTTTAAAAATACGTTTATTCTCACACTTATGTACATTAAACTAATCAGGTCCTATCCCATTAGATATAGGAATTCATTTTATCAATAAATCGATATATTTATTACTTGTTTTGTCAAATAAATGATATTTTCATTTTCATTAATTTGCTAGGCTAGTAAAAAATCAAGTTTTTACACGTGATGTTTACCATCAAAAATAAATTGATTTGTTTACTGGCACATAATTTGAATCGGAATATTTTGCGTAACAGTTTTTACACAATAGGTCAAACATTCGTTTGAGTTTTGATTCGCATTCAATTACCCCATTATTATAATTGTTCAAAAGCAACATTTCTCCGGATGTAATTATGTCGCGTTTCACACTAAAAACAGAAAACGAATGACCGTTGCAAAGCGGAAAAAGTTTACAGTTTTCAGCTGCACTGTCGGACCGACCGTTGCTGTTTTTTTCCCTTTCCAGGTCGGCACTAACGACCCGTGGGAGATTGCGTTAGACATAAATTAAGAGTGTAAGTCGCCGGAAGCGGCGGCTTGTGTGCTGCTGTCTCGTTGATTCTTGTTCTCTTTTAGACTGTTAAAAGCAGAGATTTCCTAGTTGGGAGAAATCTAGTTACCCGGGTTTTAAACAAAATGCTTATAGAAATTATTTATAAATTTACCTATTACAAAATATAATCACAAACGAAATAAATAAAGAATAAATAATTGCTGGAGAAATATACAGGTCGTAAACGACCGTCCGATCATAGGTCCGATCCTTTTTATAAGCTTATGGAGTTTTCGACGTTTTGTTTTAAATGCTGAGCGCCTCATTGAAATCTGAGCAGTAATTTAGGAGAAATTCGTATTTAAAAACTGTCGAAACCACTGAAGAGAAAGGGTCACAAAGGGTACATTTTTCATACAATTTAAATATTTTTAAAAGGGATTTTCAACGATTCAAAAAAAAATCGGTAATGTGGTGTATTGGGCTAATATCATAACGATAGTTGGGTATTAGCCATCCATGTCCATGTGCGATATTCGCTTTTTTTGCAGCCTGTAGCCAGTGTTATAGTTTCGATCTCGGATACCATTGTATTGGAGTTTTCACCTTTTATTTCTCATTTAAGATGTTAGTGTGTATTTATCTACATGTGCACAAACAGCACTGAATCAAAAGGATAACCAGTCCAGTTCGACTCGGCCGCAAAAGGCAAAATCTTAAATTATGGAAAGGTCCCAACAAGGCTTAACTTACACCTTCAAGAGGTGAATACTAGTCATATATGAGACAAAACCAAATTAAACTTTCTCTCAACAGTTGTAAAGGTGACAATACAAATTGTAATGAACGGAAGACAACGTTTGGGTTGGCAGGTGTGCGCTGGTGCGGCGGCCTCCCCCCTGCACCCACCCACCCCCGCATCCCACGGTGGCGCGATCCTGATTTATCGCAGGCAACGTATGCTGTTAACGATCCCGCTACAAGAAACCACCTAGTTAGAGCACGGTAGAGAAGAACGCGGTTTGTTCAACTTTGAAAATTTAGTTTTCTGGATGTTGAGCAAGGATGTATTAAAGAAGTTTTTAGGGTTTCGAGCAAACCTATATTAAAGAAAGAAAGCTGTATATGAGAACGTATTTATAAAGATAATGTAAGGCTTGACTCGATCTAGTAAGCATATCTTTCGCGGGCTTTTCCTTTCCGCCTAGTATCTATACCCCTTTCCGCCACGTGTCTATACCCCTATCCGCCACGTGTCTATACCCCTATCCGCCACGTGTCTATACCCCTATCCGCCACGTGTCTATACCCCTATCCGCCACGTGTCTATACCCCTATCCGCTACGTGTCTATACCCCTATCCGCCACATGTCTACACCCCTATCCGCCACGCCACCCATAACTGAGAATTATTCTACAGTACCTCGGCCCGTAATCAATGTCACCTCCCAACAGATTTACCTGCGTTGCGGATATTGGCTGCGAATTTCGAACATGTAAATAATGGTCACGACAATCCACGGCCGTTTATAGATACATAAATAAGAAAAATAAGTGAAGGGATTACTTTTTTGGTTCCACCGATCGCCAGGAAAATTTAAACACGATCCGTTCGCGTGAATGTCCAAAATTAAATTTACCTGAGCGGAGCCGGAAACCTCAGCTAGTATCTAATATCTGCAGTGGCAAACATCTATGCGGTTTAATATATTACATAGTCTGAACCAGTCTGGCCCAGAAATTTTTAATCCGTGCTTAGATCCCAAGGTTACATGATCAATTGATAGATGACGTGCGCGTGGTTGATTTATAGTTGACGTTGAATGTATGATCGTAATAATCGCTGTATGCCCGACAGTAAACCTAAGGTAGCGTTCTCTTGTCTTTTCTTTATTCTATATATGCCTATGAGCATGATTCAAGTTAAGCGTATTTATGTATTACATATTTCGTTATATATATATTGTACACTGTACATTTTATATAACGTACATGGAATCTATTTTGAATAAAGCGGAGTTTAATTCATCGTAAAAATAAGAAATACATGTATAATATCGGTATGATAAAATTTAAAACGATCATTTAAAAAAAATCGAAAAGAAAAATAGTAAAAAAAGGAACTAAGAACAAGTAAAAAAGTATATGACCGAGACAGCATTTTACCGCTGGATGGCACGGCTGATATTTTATCTAAAGCACTTTAGGGATTAGGAGACTATCTCCAAACGCCTCAGTAAAATATATTATTATCAAACACTATGCCCATGTACGGATTTTTCAATTAGCTTAACAGCGCTAATTACCTAAATGGAATAACAAAAAATGTGAAAATACTTTTTTTTATCGAGCAAAGTTTCTGTTGTGAAAATCAGTCATATGTTGCGGAGGTACATATTATAAAATAATGTATTTGAGGTAAATTAGTACTGTTAGGTACTGAGTTAGATAAATCAGTGCCACCTAGCGTGTGGAGTCATAACATATCAGCTTCTTGTGATCTGGACTCCATACCCCAAATAATTTCAATTTCATGAGCCTCGTACTCATAAAGTGGTGTGCTGATTCTCATATTTCAGATGGTTTTGCGAGTTCTGCTTTTTCCGCTGCAAAATATTATTTTTATTATTAAATTTAAATTAAATAAATTATTAAATGGAGCATAATTTAAATAAAATTAGCGCTGTCATAACAATAACGCAAGAAATGCCACCGAAGTGCGTGGCAAGTTTCCATGGAATACATTTGGAGTTCACCCTCGTGGGCTCGATGTCAGACGTCCCATTAAAACTCCGCCATCAAGTTTAATTGAGCGCCCGAAACTTTGGCGGCCTTCTTTCACTCGCGAATACATTCGTCTAATGGGCATTAAATTGACACAGAGACAGACGTCCCGGCGCAATCTGATTTAATATCTGGGAACATTTGCATGAAATTCAAGACATGAAACTCTTGGTTGCAAATGGCCGACACGAAATGAGTTTCCGTCGAAATTGCATGTCCAGATTTTATTTGTTCTATCTGCAAAGTGTCTCCAACCTAAATTCAGTGTTGCGAGTCCCATAAGGGCATAAGTAAAACATTATTTAATTTAATTAAAAAATAACTACAGCGAATTTAGATAGTCAAAAAATACATTTGTAGATTTGATGGTCTAGACATAATTTACAGAAAATAACTGTAAGACCGCGATGCTTTGATTGCTCAGACAAATACAAAATGTTTACAAATGCATAAAAAAAAATTACAAAGAAAATATTTATGATTATAAGTTTCAAATACAGCTAAATAACCCATTGATATTTCATTTTTTTGAAATTTAAAAATCAGTTGTAGTTTTTTTTTTAATATTAAAATGTGCTTTCATGTACGCCCTTATGGAACTGAATGTGATCGGGTGATAGCACCCCCTTAATAAATCATTAACCTATTTATGTGACTGGACATGTATGGATAATACCACAACTAGTGTTATGATATTAGCCCAAAGACACTTCATGGACCTACGTTTTGTTGCAAAGCTACATTGAACTGGATAGAAAACACCACGGAGATCTCCGTGGAAAATCGTTCGTTGGATAAATTGGATAAAAAAAAATCTCTTATTAATTTATTGCATTAATTCTGTAGGCAGAAATAATAATGATTGTTGTTTTTTGTGCTTGTTGTAGAGACAGCAATATCACCAATTGAAATATTTTCATTTGTTACGCTAAAAATCAACATTTTCGTTTTTTAAAATACTTCTAAATGAGACGAAAAGTTTATTAATCTCCGCTACGCTATGTGACGCTATTTCAACATTCTAAATAAATGCGATTCCCAATCAAAAAACGTTTTACAGATAACTTTACTGAATTTCTTGGAGAGTCTAGAGTTATAATGAAATTCAGCTTACGTAAAATATTTTATATTATTTATAACTTTTTTTTTTAAGTTAATACTAATTAAGTGTGTAGGATGTTGTATTTAGTATTGTCTTTATTTCCGCGGCAAGTAAAATATAGGGTGCCCATAGACAACTGTCTATGGCTGAAGAAAGAAAAAATATGAAAAAGCCAATCAAGAGAGGACACACTGGGAGTCTCAAATTTCGAAACGTTGCCATGGGAATGGGACAAGTTTGGAAGATTCCGAAAAATAAAAATAAAAACAGGAGAATATCACTGAACTGAAAATGAAAATATTGGGTTCAGTTCGACTCCAGCGCCCGTACAGACCAGAGCTCCGTTGAGAGCTTTCATCGCGTTTTTGCAGCGCCATCTTGAAGGAATCCCCACCAATCGGAATGGTGTGAGGATCTCGCCTCTGGCCTTCGACGCAGCTGCACCCTGAGGGAAGTCCTCCCGCGAGTGTCCGCCGTGTCCTCGACACCAGGTGGTGTGCGAGTCAGATCACGCGGCCCGTGAAAGACATTATGACTCTTTGACCAGGTTCTCATAAGAGACCAAGTGTAGAGGCTGTGCAGTTTATTCCGGTGATGTTTGGAGTCAGCCAGTTGATGAGAGCGGAGGTGGAGCAGGGAGCCTGTAGCCGTCCGACAAGTTCCAGTTTCATCTGAGGAGCGGGACGAAGACCCTACAAACGAGACCGGCGGTAGGACTAGAGCTTCATCGGTATGTCGCATAAGCCTAACAGTTTTACACTTCTGTTTGTGCAATGATAAACTTCAATAAACATCACTTCACCTTCATGCTGTGTGTTTGAATATTTCCTCAAAAGTCCTCTCAAAGCAGATGCATAAATTAGGTAGGGTTTGTACGTGTTTTCTTCCGTAGCTTCGACCCTGCACCCTGAGCTTCCGACTGAGCGACCCGAGGCATCGAGATTGAGGAATGCTCTACACGTCGCCTGCATTTCCTAGATATCTAGCAAGTCGCGGTGGAGGAGACAAAACCTTTACATCCTCACTCATCACTCACTCACCACCTTCTACACACCGCACCACACCGCCACGAACCCTACAAGTGCAATAATACAATTTTCTTATAATGTCTGTTTATATTTAATTACGAAAATCGTAGCATAAAACGGAAAATAAAAATATCAAAAGATTTAATGCGTCTATATTAATGTCTTGTCTATTTTTATCCCTTTTTCCATACATAATGGCCTTCTGTACTTTAGAGCAGCCTGCATTTTTTTATAAAACGAAACTGAATCTTTGAAATATAGCTCCTATCCGGGCTTGATGTAATGGATGGGGTACCTCCACGGAGGATAGAGGTAGAGAGGAGATGGTCTAAGCAAACTGCGTCTGTGTCCAGCAAGTGGGTCGCTACATCACAGCCCACGTGATAAAGAAGGCGTAGCTTAGCGACATTCGCGACATGGCGCTGGCGGTGTTAGGTTGTGGGACAATATTATGGTCTGCGGCGCAATTTTCGGCGAACAGTCGATTACACGATGAGATTTTGTGTAAAATGTTTGCAACATTTTACACAAAATCACATTACACAGGACAAAATAATCTAAAGTTTGTTGGTGGAATTACGTTTTATTTGTCAGTAAAACACCTCATATTTTATAATTTGAGTCAATATTCGAGCATTGTATCGATGTATCGCTCTTGCTATGTGCCGATAGATAGCGCGCAATCATTTTCGTTTTACGGTAAGAAATGTTGATCTCATGATGCAAGTTTTAATGACATTTAGTTGTAGTCTTGTAACCACTAAGAATAGCTCTCGGAATAGCTGCTACCAGAATATCGATTCTTCCGATAGATGGATTTCGCAAAAATGGGCAGTGCATGATCCCACCATGAAGCGAATTTCCCCCCGCTTCCCCGCAGTGTCACGCTGCGATCCTTAGTAATATGAGTTAAAATCATCTCCTCTCTCCCTCTATCCTCCGTGGGTACCTCGCACCTAAGTCACGCGATTTTTAGTATATTGATGTCAGAGAAACCCTGTGCAGAATATTCCATATTGAAATATATATTTTTATACAACCTATCATGGATGGCTCATACACTGAGAAAAATGAGAATTTGGCGTAATGAAGAAGTATCAGCTTCGTGTTTTGCTTTCATTTTTCCTGAACCTTTATCAGTATACCGACCCGTGTCATTCCTGTACCAACGATATTAGCTTACTCGGAATGAGAAACTATCAGTACTTGGCATGTTAATTATCGTAACGATAATCTATCATTATGCCTTGTATTGTTACAATTACATCCCGTTAAGTTGTCATGACAATCTTCCTGATAAAGCGTGACGTCACGCGTGCATCAGGATAAACCGATACATTCTCAAGAGCGCAGAGCAAAATATGGTGATCATTGATAAAACCTAGCGATATTGAAATACTTTAAATGTATCACGCTTATGACCAGAAAAAACAAGCGTAAGTAATGATATCTTAACATGGCGTAGTGCTAGTGGCGGCTCAGTGGTGTAGGGACTTGTTTTGCATACCAGAGGTCTGGGTTCAAATCCCCGCCGCGGATAAGTGCATTTCGTCACAAAAACGAGATGTTCCATAGGTAAGGTCCTCGCTGGATTATACAAACACTGTAGGCCTAATTAGGAAGTTATTATGATTAGAAGAAAACAGTCCCCATTAGGTACACAATCCGAAACTCCAAAACCGGCTCCATACAAATTCAACAACAAAATATGTAGGTACGAGTATAAGCGTAACTTAAAAACCGTAAAAATTTGGTTTTGTGTGAAATACATATTGAAGTCATAAAAGGAAGCAATTCCTTCAGAAGCTTGTTCTGAATGTTCTGAATCATCTTCTGAATAGTTATACAATGTTTTGTCTCTTTCTCCCGAATTCTAAACTGCATGTCAATGCAAAGGACAGAACATTGTAAAACGATTCGAAGGATTCTCTTGGTTTATTAGTAACAGAGTATATATATATGCAGATCTGAATAACAAAATATATTTTTATGTGGCCGATAAATAAGAAATTTAGGTATTTTTTTCAAATAACGTTTCTAAATATGGAAGCTCTCAGAAAATTGGTACCTTACTGAGAGGCTATGGGTCTCATCCACCAAGCACTGATTAGCTTAATCCTAACAGTAAATGGTCTTTTTTACCATCTGGCAATCGATCCAGTACAAGATAATCAGCACTTTGAGTGTAAATTAAAATAATTCAGCACTTGGTGAAAACCAGGCTAAGAATACTATGCCTAACGGAAATATATTGACGATGTATAAATCTATAAATAAACAATTTTTTTTGTTGTTTAAAAAAAAATAATGTCATGTTGCATCTACTAATGTTTTCGAAAAGTACCTCCATGGAAACAATTGGTACCGGGAATGCCGAATATTAATCATCCTGCCAATTTTGTGAATTCATTTAAAAGCCAAAGATGATCAATTTTCCTAAAATAAGAATTTATAGTGTGAAGTAACAATAAAAATAAAAATAATTACCTGATTTCAAAACAACAACAAGCGAACTACCGCAGTCCTTGTCAGTTTACAATTGAATATTTGAACGCATAGTGCCCTTGCCTTTCCCGACGACATATAAAAATAAAAAATATGTAATCGTATTGAACCTAAAGAACTCAAATAATATAATGAGAAAGTATCATGACGACTGATGATTTCTCCATACTGCACGATAATTCATCCGTAAAGTTACGAAAAATAAGCAAGAACACGCACAAACGCACATGATTCTGCGAACGCGCACGAACACAGCCGGCTGGCAAGTTCAAGACTAATTTAGCTTTATGGAAAGAAGACACAAGTGTATATGTAAGTATGTCATATTATAATATTTTTTCGTACAGCAATAAAATGAGAAACTGCTAATCATTTACCTAAAGATCTTTTCCTATGAAACAATAAGTCATCGGACCTGGCTCGCTAGTTGGGGCTGTCAAGTATTGAAGCTCTTATGAGTATAAAAAACAATTTCAATTAGTCAACAAATCTCAGGTGTCATTATAATATGAGTTTTATTGTGAAAATCTGAAAATCCCGTCGCATGTCGCAAGAGCCGACTAAGGGATTCGTTGTTCGTGGTTCGGATTCCTTACTTGATTTGCTTACTAGGTGGTAGTCTAGTTTAGGTTAGCTTAGGTTAGGTAGCGCCCAGGTTGATACAATCGCATTGAACGAACGATGATCGAAGCAATGAACATTTTCTATATTTTCCATTCGGTTCAATGTAGCTGTGCAATAAAAAAGCCTTATTAATGATATAATCGATCTCGATCAAATCGACGACACATTCTAACTCTGTGAATGTTCCACTTTATATTTATTTATAGATTTAAACTTTTTTGTATTCAACCTGACATAGATGGCTAATTACCACATTCCTGACGGAATTAGGTTCCATGCCAGGGCCTTCCCTTTATGAGCACAGCTACACTGAACTGGATGGAAAACACGGACAGTTGTTCATTGCCGCTTTAAACATAGTTTCATCCAATGCGGTGGTAACATTACCAAAGGTTTACAAGTGAGGAATTACAAATTGTTAAAATCTTATGCAATGATCATAAAATAGGTAATACGATTTACAGAAAATTATATCTTGGAATCTTAACTATTTTTGAGATGCAAATATAAATGTGAGGGGCTCATAGTTTAGGGTCGCGGAGTCTTGCTTCTCATGCCGGAGGTCACTTTCTAAGTTGCAGGTCCGAAATCCATTTAAAACAGCGGGGCTCCCCTTTTTCAACTAGGTGAAAGGATTATATCTCTCTGGTTGGTACCATCGACCACAAGCGGCAATTCAAATCAGCTAAATTAAAATCTGCAGAGATATTCCGTGCTATTCAGTTCAATGTAGCAGTGATCATAAAGTGAAGGCATGCGATGTGTTATGATGATATTATGGTGGGGTGTGGTATTTATTTATCCATCCATTTTCAGTTAGGTACTTAAAAAACTTCATTTTACGTAATCACCTTTAGATTTAAGCACAAAAGTATCTAACAACACTGTAATTAATAATGTGATTTGTTAAAGGTGAATTGGAGGTGGTGCAAAAAATATTGAAATGCAGCGAAGCGGGAGAAAAACCTCGACAGACCATTCAGACTCTCCTGGGCATACACAACTAAGTCACGCGCTGTTGCACTACGGTCAGGGCAACCTTAAACGGAGCGCATCACCATCAACGCCACGCTACGCATTGGTATTCGCAAGGAAAACGTATGTAGAGTCAAAGTCCAATGTGTGACGGCGAGAATGAAGCCGTTTGTACATGCGAAATCTTTGTTTTCAAATAGAGAGACTCATTTAACAATGTTGGTGCATTTTGGCCTATCTTTTCCATAAAATGTTGTCATGACATTTAACAGGTCATTATTTCTCTTGTATTCCTGTCTCTGATGCACGCTATTGAACCTGATATCCTGTATACTAGTTTTAGGATTGTCTAATATAATAATAAATTTGTTTGTTCAATATTTTTTTGATGATTTCATTTGAAACCTCATGCATCTAAAACTAAAAGATATAAAATTAATAATACCAATTTTAATCATGTATGTGTAATATTGATACCTTTACATAATTTTCTTGAAATTTCTAGTTACAAACGCATGTTATAATTACAATGTACTGATGCGTTTAATTTCCTTCGTAATCTTTTAACTTTACTCTCCCTATGAATATTTATTACATACCAATAGTTCAGCGCCAATTCACTGTTTTTTCCTCATACTTTCATAATACAACTACATATTTTCAAAGCATGGTCTCTTTTCAATGTGATTTTTTTGCATGAAACTAAGCAAATTTTGTTAATTTTTTTTAAAGATGAAACTACTTGACTGAACTCTTAGAACATTTTAGGGTTCAGTTAAGTACTTACTTTAACTTTAAAAATGTTTTCAAACGAAATTTGCTAAGTTTCATGAATCACCTTGAAAATACCATGCTTTGAAAATATGTACTTGTATTATGAAAGTATGAGGAAAAAACAGTGAATTGGCGCTGAACTATTGGTATGTAATAAATGTTCATACGGAGAGTAAAGTTAAAAGATCACGAAGGAAGTTAAACTTATCAGTACATTATAATTATAATATGCGTTTGTGAATGAGATATTATCAGGAAATGTTGCACAGAATAATGGTGTAGACTCGATAAAAGTACAATACTTACCCTACTTTTTATTGGTAACATCCCGATGAAGTATCAGGAACAGACTGGTTCATTGCCTGACCGTACCGATTGTGCTTCTATTTATTCATATTAAAACATCAGAGTGATCATGATACCTTAACATGACGTCTGCATGTGGTATGATTATTGTCTTGCTCTATTAGTTGTAGTAAGCCTTACGCTTTACACTTCCTGTCCTGTTGATTGTCTGACGACATGGCTTCTGACGTCATAACTTCTAACAATCCAAGTCATGATGTTGTATCAGTGCAGTGATTTCCTGTTAATTGATTCGTTTGGACGCTGAGTCGGTTTTTAAGAGGAATTCCTTCTAACGGAACGAGAATTCCGCTTAAAATCAGGGGTCAATTTTTCTCAGTGTACAAACAACTGCCGTTATGATATTAAACCAAAACACCACATTCCTGAAGAAATAAAGTGCCATGCCTGGACCTTCCCTTTATGAGCACGGCTACGTTGAACTGGATGGAAAACACGGACAATTTTTCATTGCCGCTTCATTGAGATGGTACAAACTCGGGCGCGCTTAAACCCTACCACCTAGTAGGGGAAGGGGACATTCAGTTTTACATTGATTCCGAACCTCGCATTCGTGTCGAAATGCACTTATCGAATTCATAAAGAGAAAGTAATTCGAAACGGGGCGAGGAATTGAACCCAGACTTCTGGTACGCTAGGCCAGTTCCCGCACCACTAGGCTACGGGCCGTTTATCGTGGGACGTATTTTTTCGATATCATCGAAATAAAAACTGTAATGAGATCGACTCCCAAGCCCCGCCAGCGATATATCTGACTGAGATTCGCCAAGTTTCCTTTTAAGCAAATCTGTTTTCCCCCCTTTTCCTTATTTTTATCTCACTACACTTCCTCGCCGGCGAAGCTTTCAGATCCAAAAATATCCCTGATCCTAATAATTCTTCCGTCGCGCAGGGGCTCAGTATGAAATATATAGAAATGAGAAAGTTGGTTGTTGCGTATAGCTTATAATTGCTTATAAAATGTAATGGTCTTGTACAAATATAGTGGTATATATAGCCAGAACAATGCTAAAATCCAGTCCTCGTCTCGGTACATTGTTGTTAAGAAAGGTATTTTCAAATGTGGTGGTTTTTATAAACTCTTACTACATAAACAGCACCCCATAAATCCGCAAATGTACAATCATTTGATAATCATGGACGATTTCTGCATTGAGCTAACATAAATTTCTCAAAGAAAAAAATGCAGCTCGCATTTTTGATGGAATGCACTCCAACTCAGAAAGAGAAATAAAGTGGTGCATGAAAGTGTTGATCGAACCCAGGATCTCTGGAATGGCAGGTAAGTCTCCATGCCCCTGAGTCGCGAGTCGCTCAAGGCGAGCTGCTCTTTCCCATATCAGTGAACTCGATGTGATTACACGCACCGAATCGCGTCACTGTAACGTGCTAACATACATGATCAAGTATACGCTCCGTTGCATATGTTTCGGGAAGGGGAGGACTGTGCAGTGCTCTGCGGCGTATGCGGGCAGCGTCCCAGTACTTTGTAGGAAGCCCCTTAAGTAGAGTATAAATCTACATGTCACTGCGTGCGGCATTCGCCTCGACGCTGTTTATTTCTACAAAGTTGGAGCAAAGTGGCGGGGGCGGCGGGGCGGAGCGGGGCGGTCATTCCGTCTGCTCGGATGAAAATATTAGCAGGCGAGTATGCAGCGGGAGACGTCTCATAATTTAACGGTGACATATTTCGCAATCCTATTAATGCTTAAAATTGTTTTTGGCTAACAAGAAAATAAATCAGGTGAAAAATTTTGGAACCATACAGTGGTGCTGTGGTTTATTTGCACATACTTTTAAAAAAACAGTACAAAAGAATTTAAAAAAACAAAACTTAACTTGATTTTCCGTGAGGTTCAAAACAGAGAAATGATATTTCACACAATTTGCGATTTGCGAAAATTGTTTCAACATAGATGTATCCAAGAGGTGACTAGCGATAGATGATTAAATTTAAAATACTTAATTGTAATTTTTGAAAATGAAAAAATAATAATGTTAAACCTTTTTTAAAAATACTGGCACAAGCTGTGTACAAATATCTATATAATTTCATGTTCATATGCTTACATTAAGTTTGCAATATTTAGCGGGGCCCGGAAGATAGAAAAAAAAATTAAAATGTATGAAAGAATATATATCTCCTAAACTAATATTTAGAAACGGTATTAAAAAAATTTATATGTTATGTCTTTTAAGGAGTAATGTAACTGTGAATTTGCAACAATTTTGTAATTACGGAAATGTATTTAAAAAACTGTTTTTACTAAAAAAAATCTATGCCGCGAACCTAACTTGCTATTGCTATATTTCTTTCTAGAATATGTAAAAGCAAATTAAATTCTTTAGAAACTATACAACGAACGATTTTATACGTATTTCGAATGTTTTGTTTAGCTTTTGTGTGAATAAAAACATTATAAATGAAAAAAAAATGTGCTTCTAATATTTGCAACATTTTACAAATTTCAGAGAATATAGAGTTTGCGGTCAGTTTCCAATTTCAGAAAATAAAATAGAATTAAACAGAAATAAATGCAGATATTAAATATTACAGACATTAAAAGTACAAAAAAAATTTACACAGTTCCGTAAATAAGAAATTGTTGCAAATTCACAGTAATATTACACCTAAAATTAGCTAACATATAACATTTTTAAATAACATTTCTAAATATTCGTTTAGGAGATATCATTTTTTAAACATATTTCATATTTTATTTCTATCTTCCGGACCCCCCAAAATGTTGCAAACTTAATGTACACACGTCCACATGAAATACTACGTTTATGAGAAAAAAAAATGCATTTCGGATTTAATGTTTTTCTAAGTGCTGATTTAAGGCTAAAGTTCCTGGAGTATATAAGCCAGATCCAAATATGATCAATCATTGAGAACTCTCTTAGTAACCCCTAACAAATAGGTAGGCGAAAAACTATTTAATAAAAATCGAATTTAAATAATTTTTTTGCAATTTTGCCCTTTTTTATATTTGGTAACCGACCCCTAAGAATTGAGCTCGTGATTTCTTAACTACCTTTTCTTAACGATACATCAAGTAGATTTTTATTGATTTTCTAAAGCTCTATTTTGGTTGGTAAATATTTATTCGGGGAACCCCTTCTATCAAGGCAAAGGCTACAAGCCGCTTTGACCGAGTACTGTTTTCATGTTACAACGAAACTCTATTGGAATGGCTTTCAATCGCTTTGCTGCCAAAGTCTTAGTTCATTCCAGCATCGGAAGTAACATAATTTCCAAGCAGAGACATCAATTCATAGCTGTATACGGTTGGCTTTTGATGAAAGCGTTTAAGGTGGGCCTTCCCATACAAACGTAGAAAAACGATCATGCGCATATTTCCTCTCAGAGATCCAAAATTATACTCAAAACAGCTTTATTTTATCGCAATAGATGTTCAATGAGCATTGTAAAATAGTGTTTGGTTTCTAAGGTTTAAGGTCCGAAAGTTCGAATATTTTGCGCATTTTTTACAATAACTTTGGAGGTGGATTACTCAACGACATCTTAAAATATTAGTCATCTGACGTAGCTTGTTAAAGGATATTTATAATCTGTTTAGTGTTTGTTTGATTTTTGACCAAAGCGGTCATGATTTACTTTTAACTATGAGTCATTTTGTAATAAAAAAATCGTAAATCTTAACAAATTAAACACTATGCGCATTGTCAGCTTTGTGGACATGTTGCATCCTTCTCATCACGGAGTCTGTCTTTTTCTTTAAACCAGAGAAGGTTCCGGAGCGCAATAAAACGGATTCGTACCGTGCCCGATAATGAGTTGGTCCCGGGAAGGGCCACCTTAATATCTATTCACAGCTCTTCGTCGAGTCTAATGGGGAGCGCTCTCATGCGCAGTACTTCGCTAAGAAGACACTAACTCCACGACTCTCTACAAGTACTCAGTGCTAAGCCTTATTAGAACTGATGGCAGACTTTTTCATAAGTGCTTGTATACTTTTGTTTAACACGGTAGATACGTGCACGGTATAGCTGTGAGAGTGTCCTCATGCTTTAGAAAATAAAATGGAGAACAGTAATTTTTATTAAGTCATAATTTTGGGCGAGTTAGCTCCGGAGCGTCATGCCCGAGGTCATGAGATTGACCCCACCCCGTTCACATATCACTTTCCTTTTCTTTATGAGTTGTATAAGTGAATTTTGTCACGAATGTAAGCTGTTTCATGGTTCGGAATCCATGTAAAACTGTAATTTAAAGTTCTTGCCCTAAATACATCGAAATCGAGCAATGAAACTGAATGCCTATTAGCTGTATCGAAATAAACTTAAAATTAGTTCATAAATATTTTTTTCTTCTTTTTCCTAGCATGAGAAGCAGGGTTACTACTCTATATATAGCAGCCTAGTTATTATTAAAAGAAATACAATTTATGAATTATGTAATATTAGGCTAAGAATTTTTGGTAAAGAATAAATATATTTTGATTTTGATTTTTGAAAATATAAATTAAATCTTTTAAGGGTAAATCTTTTTCTGATTAGTGCTACCACATTGTATTAAAATATGATCGAAGCGGCAATGAAAAAATATCCGCGTTTTCAATCAAATTCTCTGTTGCCGTGCTCACAAAGGAAAGGTCCTGGCATGACACCTTATTCCTTCGAGAATGCTGTGTGTTGGCTAAAATCATGACGAAGGGTGGTATAAAATGGAAAATAATCTTACGTGGCTTACTTAATGGTTTTTTTAATTTCCGTCCTTATTATTCACTCATACCCTAGACATAATAATAAAATGAATTGGTTATTATAAATAGATAACAATTTGAAATGGGCCAAAGAATTGCGACTATTAAATTTATACTCATAATGATTACAATTAGAACTCCCAAAAGTATTTAACGATACCTTGGAAAACATTTAGAAATATTTTAAGGCTATCTTTAAAAAAAGAGACCTTTAATGACACCATGTAATTAGTTAGCTTTTTAAACACATAAAAGTAACTCCCACATTGTAACAATGTAATCAATTATTTTCATGATTTATTGCGTTACAACAAATCTGCCGCGACTCGAAGCCACCGGAAAGGAAGCTGTATCTCTCTGCAGATACCAATAACAGAGTGATCAATAAATCTTTCTCACACATCCAAAGCCATCGGGTAGGCACCGAGTTGTTTTGGACTTTACCCAGCGGCCGACCTAATTATTTCCCACCGAGCACACGTGCGCCCGAAAGCCGAGGCGGAGGCGGCGGGTGGAGGGGGGGGGGGCGGGCGGTATATTGATGGCTCCTCTTCATCACGCGCCTGGCTGAGATCAATGCCTCAAGATGGATGCCCGCCGCGTGTCCTGACAGGTGGGTACAGGGCTGCCGGGCGGGCGGTGGTTAATTCGGAGGTTATCGCGGGCACCGACATGCGGGCGAATGGCGGACGTATTATAGTCTCAATCGATAATATGTGATGGGGGACAAATGTGGTCGTGTAAATGTAATATTTTTATGGTAATAACCTTCCCTTTGAAACAAGTATATTTTATAAGCAAGAAATAAGAATACATTTTGTATGATCTAATATTAAATTGCAAGAAACTCTTAAGGATGTTCCGACCCATACAATTTTTTTTTTACACAGAACGCAAAAATTAAATAAATATCCCTGTCAAAAGAACTACTAAATTGGAGACGCAATACCCGCGAATCATATGTTTTGCTGTTTCGGGTCCAGCCTTGCAGTATATTCGTAAAGTTGTTTCTTTTTCTAATTCTTTCTTTAATTTACGTGTCCTTACTTCAGGGTAATACATATATATCAGTGATATATATGTAAATGAATGGATGTGAGATAATATCACATTCCTTGGAATAAGTGACGTACTTGCTAAGTACGAAAAAGTATAATATTTGATAAAAAAATATTGTTAATCGAACAAATTTGTTTGCAACATTTATTTTTTAATTATGTCAGTACGCATGTTGCAGTAAAGGTTTGGTTGCACATTTCGAGAAATAGAAAATAATAGTTTTGAGGATTTTAGGAGGAGTTTAGAGGATTATTTAAAAATGTCATTTTACAAATGTTTGATTATGTTTGAATCTATTGGATTCACCGACATAATTTCAGGATATAATCAATATTAATATGTATGGATTTGAAGACCAGTCTCGGTTTTCCTGAAAGGTTTACCGATTCAAAATTGCATACCCAGTAGTTTATACGCTTATTTATGTTTGTTGTGTTATATTCACTGTGCACTGCAACATATATTTCTGTTCTATGTCGTTCGGATCGTAGAATATTAATAAAAATAAGTTAATTATTAAGAAATGTACATATTGGAAGTGCTTGAAAAATAGGTATTTGAAAGTGCTTTTAAAATAGACGTCCGACAACCCTGAGCGCTCAGGAATGCTATCTCGAACGCTCGCTCGAGTGTGCAGGACCTTTCCCTATCAAGTAGTTTCTTACACTCTGCGAATTCTTCCTTTGCTTGCAAAATTTGCCAGTCGAGTCAAAACGTTTTAGAAAATATTTTATCGAGGTATTTTTTCATCACTTTCACGTTTAATAGCTTAGGATTCAAAGAGTGAAAAGCAGAGAAATACAATGTAAATTAGTTGATTAGTGGTCACTTAGAATTCTTTTGGTTTGTTCTGAGATAAGCTGTATACTGCCGTAGTTTTAGTCTGTCATATCCTGGGAGGCTAGCCTGGAAAAAGGTAGTTCTTCATGCAGCTTAATTTCTCCAATTTTCCCAATAGTAATATATTTTCCCATAATAAATAAAAGCCCCAGCTTCACTGTTTGCTTCTTTCATTATTATTTCAGATGATTAAAGAATCATGTTTCACTCACGTTTATTCGTAACTTTCTAGATACAACCTTGAATTAATTAATCAATTTGAAGCCCCGATCACAAAAATAAGGTCATATTTTTTATAATGTTGTTAAAAGTCAGGTACATACACCTTACGTACGGTGTACGTACCTTACGGACTGATCACATTTTAAAATTGTATCAATACATAAATATTTTGCCAATAAATTTTAATTTTTATCACCTAAAGTAAATTAGAAAGTCGACCTGGTATGGAAAGCATACATAAGTCAACTCAAAAAAACTCGTATTATGAAGTGATTTCCATGGAAAAGCCTAACAAACTGATCGTTCGCTCGTTTGGAGATGTTCTCATCAAGTTCAAATCGAGTATTAAATATACAATCTAGTATTCAGCCTCTCAGAAGTGGTAAGAGATAAATTCCAATACAAGTTCCTCCTGGTGCATCGCTAGGCGCCGACGAAGCTGATTCAAAAGTCGCTGTAAACTCTGCTAATTGTCGGCACTGCACCATTCCACAAATCTCGCGCCAGGAACCATCGAAGTGCGAAATGCAATAAATTTAATGTAAGAATTCTCCGCCCCGAGGAGTCGGCGCGCGTCATACGTACTTTGGATGCGGTCCAACGGGCGGCGCGGCGGGACGGCCGCTGCGCTCCAGTAAGACGGTAACAAACTTGGCGACAAATTATTTACAGGCGCCGCAGCGTGGTAAGTGGACGAAAGTTGAGGAAACTTGCCGTTAAAAGCTTTTGAAATGATTGCGACTCTCGTGACGAACGGTTGTAGAAGCCGGTAATTAGCTAAATAAATTGTATGCACAAAAATAACTGGAAATATTATCATCTCATAACTTTAGAATGAAATCTAGCAGTTTCACAAAAATATATGGAAGTGGCGTTTAGAATTGAGATTCTGATTTTGACCTCTGATGACCAAAGCCTCATGCAATCGTCATTATAGGTCGCAGCCTCAAAATTTAACTACAAAAACCTAAGCTTTGAATATAAGCTCGTTATAAAATTATGATAAAAGTACGAAGTGGAAAAGAGTTTGAATGATTAAATTTATATTTTAGCCTGACCAACTTCTTATAACTAGCATATCACACCCGATCCCAGATAGATGGTATGCTAGAACATTCTGGAAACACGAAGTGAAGCTTAGCACCGACCGAAGCGTGCTCGGCACCGCAACCGCCGCGCCGCCGCCGCCGCCGCCGCCGCCCGTCACGACTGCGGGGAACCGTCACCGCCGTCACGTCCGGAATCACAACCCTCGGTCATCACTAAGCGCCGCAACCCCCGTGCTGCCCCGCCACAGTATACTCGGTGCGTACAGGTGAATACATGATGGGCTTAACTATTGCCCTCTACTACGGAGCACTATTAGTTATTCTGTGACTACGGCAGGTGAATACACGATGGGCTTTACTGTTGCCCTCTATTACTGCAGATAAATACACGATGGGCTTAAAAAACACTTGCATTACAGGTGACTTCACGGTGGGCTTAACTATCTCTAGTACTACAGGGTAATTACATGATAGGCTTAACAATCTCTAGTACTACATGATGGGATTAAAATTGTCTACTACTACAGGTGAATACATGATGGGATTAACAATCTCTAGTATCACAGGTGAATACATGATGGGGATTACCATCATGTATTCCTTAGTTTTGGCCGTTTCCTGGTTTCTTATTAACTGACCTATGAGTGACGGGAATTTTCTTACCGCGTACTGATGTTAATGTAATGGAAAATATATATAAGGAAAAAAATACCGACCCAACAATGTTTCTTGTCAATTCTTCTTCTTGAGTGTCAATCGATCAGGCAGATATGTTTTATTTTTACAATTCCGAGTACATTGAATGCAGGAAACTAATAAACTAAAACTTATACGTCTATTTTAACTATAGCTATTCCTTTTTCATCTAAGTAGCTAACGGTAAGCTCGGTCTCTTCGAATGACGTCAATGGTGGAACATGTGATCCGACAACCAGGCTCAACCGAATATCTCTCTGCGGGTGATCGTCGGAGCCGGGCTGTATGTCAGGAATGACGTTATTGCCCACGACTTGCAAATGCCCTCGATGGAGGAGTTCGTCGTGACAGAAGACAGTGACAGGACAACAGTCGAGGACAGTGACTCTTAGTCAAGGAAAGTGGATACAGAAAAAAAAATCGCGAACGAAACCACAGATAATTAGCGTTATGATTACTTTTGAAGACATTTCGTTCTACAGTTTTAACCTTTTTTCTTGTGAACACGAACATGAAAATACAATGATAGCAGACAATATTACTTGATCTCAGTGAACTCCCACCACTTTAATGGATACACCGCGAGGTATACGTCTCATGAAAGCAGAAGTGTAATAACATTACAAACTTGGGCGCAGCTTCAGTGTGTGGAAGACGTAAATCTAAAATGTTTAATGCTGATAAAGCGACGGGTGCACCGTAGGATACTGTGGCTTGCGACCATCTCACCGCTTCTAACGAACTACTTGCGCAATCAGATTAGTTCATAGCAGAGTTCTCCGGGGCGCTGGCGATAACAGGGGGCTCTGTGAAATATAAAGATGAAGAAGAAATGATATATGTAAGGCGCGAGAGAAACACGAGCCACTCCAGGGAGTCAATGAGGAGGAGGCATATTGGAAGGATATTGAAATTCAATATTCTTGTTTTTTTTAGGTGTAAAGTTTCATATGTCATTTGTTTTGGTCGCGAATTTACAACAATTAGAAAGAACAATTTAGAAAATCTGCTAATCTAGTACTGATGTTTTGTTAGTTTATACGTTGAATACAGTTGGTGTATTTGTGGAAACGGATTCATCTCAAATCAAGAGTTGCAGGTAACGTTTCGATTGATTTAAGTTGAGGTCACGCACTCCGCTATTTTTACATATTTTGCCGGCTTATAGCAAGCGAGGTTCAGTATCAAATGTTCTTAATTTTACATTTTTTTCAAAATAAACGTACTTTATTTGAGAAATGTATGGATGTAGTGTGCCGTTATCGCCTCAACGTATATCAATCGAGCTATAAATTGTTATCCCCGGAAGCATAGATACGGTTACGAACCTCTTAACGTTTCTAACATTAGTTCAGGATTTGTAAATAAAAATCATGATTGCTATTTTTTCAACGTTAATTTGTTTTCATAAAATTTAGACACACTTTGAACCAGAAACTGTAAGACCCGTAGCGTCCTCTACATTGTTAAAAAGTAGCGACCTGAAACGCCGCACTGAAACAAAATTGTTTTCATAAAGTTCCTAATGAGCGCTCTCACTGCACGGCTGTTTTACGATTCCAGCGACTGAAATGGTCGAAATATTTCCCTATCTACATACTTTCCTGGCAATATCACTCTAGCGGACTATTTCTTTTTGTTAATTATTGAAGAAGGTAGTGGAGTTAGTCGAATATGAGGTGCCCGGGAAGGTATTGTCGGTATTAACCTTTAAAATAGACTATACTTTATAATAGGTTAGCAGACTAGTTATGATTACTATTAAGTATTGCAGAGGGTTATATGATGATTCCTCTTAGAACATCCATTCAATGTTTTCCCCGACTATCCAGCAAACTGTTAATACTGACCCCAAACATATGCGTATTAACTGAAAGACAGATAGAGAATATATTAATTTTGCTTGTGCTTGGGAACACCCTCTGGAAATACTAATGAAAAACAACAAAAATAAGACATAATCAAAATCAAATATAATCATAAAGAAATCGATAGAAAAAATAAAATCGATCGATGCCACACAGTTTTTTTATTGCATTTTCGAGGCTCCGAAATTTACGGAGTTCCTAGACTGTAATACACCGATTGACATCCCAACACGCAACGAGACTGAATGATTCCAAGAGATTATGTACATAACTGATATTCGGTCGGACTTCCAAAAAGAACCTAATCTGAAAGTTACCACGCGCGGTGCGCGGAGGGTGCGGTGTGGGGTGGGGAGGGGTGGGGGGCAGGGGGGGAGGGAACGCACTGATACGTGATATTGTCTGCTGAGGAATGCGCCACTCTCCCGAATAGTTGCCTTTTTGTCGGACAATGTCGGCATTTGTGATTGCGCGAAAGGGCCACTTATTGGATTTTCGATCGGTATTTATTGTTGCGTGTGGGTTCCGGAATAACGACTCACGAAAAAGAAATTCCCGCAGTCCTCGATGAGCTTTGAATAAGCATTTTCTAAGGAATATTTCGTCGTGTACTGCCAAGCTAGTTGAAGAGGATATGGTGTCTCAGTTGTGTGGCTCGAGTAATTAGGTCACGGAGAACCGACCGACTCACTTTGCGAGGAAGAGTCTCTGATCAGTGACGCAATACGAGTACGTTGCTTGGAAATAGAATAAAAAAATGTATTTGCCACTTTAAAATATCGAACCTGAGATATCTTGCGAGAGAGAAAAAAATCGTATAAATGAAATAAATAATGAGTTTAATAGGATAACGTGTAGCTTCATAATGAAATCACTGTCGTTTTCTGGAAAAAGCTCTTCTTGAATTTTTGTAAAAAAATACCCCGGTTAAATACATACTTTTTACATCGGTTATTAAACAGGTTACTCTATTGTATTACAAAACATATCGCTCAGGGTGAGTATTTTAGAGGGCACTAATGAAACTCAATGCTCATTCACTAAAACATCATCATGGGTCTCATATCTGGCACCCGACATACGGTCATAGAGTACCCAGCCGTTGACTATAGTACCTAGTTTAGCCCAACGAAGTATTAGGCACACATAATGAGTATGGCGAGCACATTGCTGTGTCATCTAGCTCTTGCTAGAAAGCTAATGTAGTTATGTACTTACTGAACAGCGCCGACCACACAGAAGCCAGGGCGGAATCGGTCCTGGTGAACAAAATTAATTTGGCTTGGATTTTTTTGTGGTGCCCCACTTACGCATAATTACCACTGTAATAGTTATTCTAAAATTTACCTAATAATTTGATAGACGAATAAACCTCTTTTTAATCAGAAAAAAAATTCCTTGTACCTGAATAAATAATGCTTAAAAGCTTCTGTTAAATTTTAAAAAATTGTTAACAAAGTTAACAAACCCAAAAGGGACGACCGAGACCGATAAGTATGCTGTGGAAATTTCAATTAATTTTAAATCTAACCAATGTGATATGAATATACATATATAGAATCGACCATAAAGCAAGGACACATTAATTAGGGTCCATTTTTACGTTTGTCAAAAGACGACAAAACAGGATCCGGTCATCCACATAATTATATCTTATATCACAATTATCTGACTGTAATTTAAATTAAAAAACAAAATATGGTTTTACTATATGGATAAGCAGAGGCGTAAATAAAACCGTCGAATAGTTATCTCACTGATTATGAGACCATTGAAAAATCATCCCCTAAAGAATGAAATATGTAAAAAGAACTATTTTATGAATATAGTGCAAGGCTGGACTTAAACCAGCAATTATACCTTTCGCGGTTATTACCCTCTCATTGGAAACTTCAAAACTCCCAGCAGAAGTGGCACACGAGCCAGCGACGTCGTTGTCGCCTCCCTGCCGCCAACTGCCACGAGCTCGTCAGCGGCTCGCGACCACGATGTAAACGCTTAATTCCCCACACGTTTCGCTCGCGGCACGCCACGCCGTTAAAACTTAACATCCAGCCACGACTAGACACCGCTCCACGCCGTGCCGCACCGAGTTTCGTCACTGACTTACCATTCCGTATCACCGTTTATTAAAGCTTCAAGTGTGACTGCTGTAGCGGCGCAGTGGTCCCGGACAATGACTCGAAAATAATATGCGAGCGTAATAAGAAATATTGAAAGTCTGCGTGTCTGTGGTAAAACTTGTGATGATCGGTCTATTTTAACTGTAATATTACGATAGCTCAAGAATATGATTGTCGTAGGAGAAACTTGATCTGACCCGCGAATGACTAACTATATGATAGACTAATATATAGACTAATATATATGAAATAGTTTCTCTAAAATTTTACTTTTAAATTTATTCGACGATTATTCTCGATTCGAGTCCTGTTTTATTTTACGGCAGTTCAATGTAGCCGAGCAATACTAGGAAGGTCCTGGCATGGCAATGGTGTATTAGGCTAATATCTGAAATTCAGTTTGGTATTTGCCATCCGTGTCCAGTTACATACATAAAAACATGCTAAATTAACTCGCCGGGTGAGTGATTAAATCCGATAATTAAACGTAATACAACTCATAGTAAAATTTAATCACTCACCTGCCTGTTCAGTGGGTGAGTTAATATACCATGGTAACGTTCCAGGTCTTAGAGATCACAAATGACACGTAAGTCGGTCCGAGACGAGCTAGTTAATGACCGTCTGTATCGATCGCCGCGCCGCCGCCGCCGCGGCCGTGTGTGTACACTAGGCGCCAATAACGAGGGAAGTCTCATACAAATGCATAGCGTGTCAACCCCAAGTCGTGTCCTTTGAATGTAAAATGTATTAGATATTTGAAGGGATTCTTGTATTTGCCAATCAGAAATGTTCGTTTGCATGCTTTGCATTATGACGAAAGCATGATATCTCCACCATTATGGCGATTCTTGAATGAATAATGAATCTTAATTGAATTTACATTTCGAAAATCCGAATCATATACGTGTAAATATTTTTTTTAAAGCAATTTGTTTAAGGATAGTACAAAAAAGTTTTGGTTTTGATAAGTTATTTGTTTGTGACATCAGAATATAAGAAGTTATTTACGCAAAATAAACGTTTACTTACGAAAAACTCACGTCGCGTTTTCCAACAAATGGAATGTGTATGTAAAATAAACCGCTAAGCTGGGACACATTAACTAACTTGAAGCAGTTAAAACAATTACTTTCTGAATCTACTGCAAGGCTGGAATGGATCTGCAAGCATATTCATAATGTTGCAAGTACTTCGCTTTTTAAGTGACGTTCAAAAAGTACGGCGTAAAAAAGCTTAGTTCGAGAAAGTATACTTTACATAATTAAACCTAAGACTGGCTCTAGCGTCTGATGCTAAATACGATTTCGGCGACGTCGGCAAAATGTTTGAATACATATCACATGCGTTATCAACATTTCTTGATCATTGATCAATCTATTAAAAGGCCTCAAGTCCCTGCACCCTATACAGCGACTGACTGCCGCTACATTCACGAGGTCTGCATGTTCTCGCAGATATAATAGGGGTAAGATGGCAGATAGGCGGAGTGTCGCGTAGAATACTGAAGGCGACAGCTTCGCTTCAATATGCACGGGCTGATGTTTCGATAAGAAAGAGCGGTGAACCTGAAGAACGGAGGCGGAGGTCTCCGCCAACGCGCCGCTACCGCCTTGTGTGGCGTGCCGTCGCGCTCGCTGCATCCAATCTATTCTCACGTTCCGGCCGCCTTGGAAAATTGCTTTGGTGATATTTGAAATATAATATTAAAATCTGTATTTATACGTTGGACGAATGATTGATCGAATAATGACAGGGCCGATTTATGTGGACTTGCCATTTCAGGAGCACCGAGAAGAACTTACCATGATCAGATGGGTCATGCGCCTTGCAGAGAACAAATTCGTAGCACTCGTAATCGTAAAGCAAGTATGCAGTTATGCATCAGCGCCACACAAATCAAGATGTTTCCTAAACCGGATTATATTAAATATTTCTACTAAAGCGGCTAAAACGCGAAAAGAGTCGAAATAATTGCTTAAAAAAATTACATATGTAACCAAATACTTATTTTGCCGCGTTTGAGAAAATATAACAATTTTTTCTCTTGTAACGAAGTTGCGTGCGTCGTTGTGATAAAAATGTATTTGAATATAGAATACCTACCCCCCCCCCCCTCGTGGCGCTCATTTAAAATGTCACTATTTTAAAACTGGGGGAACGGCATAACGTATAATATGCAGATCGTATAATGTCATATTTTAACAAAATTTTAAAACCATGCACAACGTATAATCGGCAGATCGTATAATCTTATACGTAGTGCATGAAGAAGTCCAAAAAATTAAATTACTTATTTCTCCATGCATAACGTATAATAGTCACAACGTATAATGTTATGATCTTTATTTAACAAAAAAAGAAAACCATGCATATCATATAATCCTAAAATATTTCATACGATAAGCGCCCTTATCGTTATAAGATTAAAGATTATACTCGCACGCGACTTTTCGACCGTCTCAATTAGCGTTGTAGCAAATTGTTACTCTTCAACAGATATCGATTCGTAGCAATTTCAGCCTTAAATGTATCGTTGTTAGGGCGCTTTATGCAGTGCTTCTTGGCATATTATACGTTCTGCATGGTTTTCTTTTTTTGTGAATTCATGTTAGGAATATTATACGTTGTGACTATTATACGTTCTGCATGATGCAAAGAGTTTATTTTATTTTTAAACTCATGCACAACGTATAACATTATACGTTGTGAATATTATACGATATGCATGGTTTTAATTTTTTGGAAAAAAATACTATTATACGTTGTGAATATTATACGTAGTGAATACGACTCTTTAGTTTGACGGCTTAGCGCGCGTGTGAGAAGCAGGCATTTAAAATGGGTTTGTAAAAAATATGTTTTTATTCACGCCAAAGAATTATATCATCTAAATGCTTACCACTTAGATTATGACTTTATACTGTAATGCTAAAGGCGTCAGTGGGTACACGGACATCATAACAAGCCGATTAAAGAGCTCGAAAATAACTCGAAATTGAAGCACGTTCGTGCTAAACCAATTTGGCGCACGCGCACCAAATGGTCGAAATTAAATACTCGCTTCCGCGGGCGGTTCAGGTGCCTCCGCCCCGGCTGGGGTCAGAGATCGATACTTCTTTGAGTGCGGTAATGTGCAGTTCTTAAGGGAATTTTATGGGAATTCCGAGTTGATGAATCAGGAGAGGAATACACTTTGACATACTTTGTTATTCTGGTAATCAGTCGCAGCACCACACGGGATATGTGATGAAACATTTCGGAAAATGAATGAAGAATGCGTGAAGGAAAGACAGGCATCTTCTGCATGCTAGAATTAAATGAAGTGTGTCGAAATTTCTTTCGAAGTCCCTTCACATTACTGAGGTGTGTAGATTCCGAACAATCCATTGAATGTTTAAGAAACCTGAAGTTAACTTGACCTAGTTTTGATGACGTCACTCCGTATTATCACAATTGTTTTGAAAATAATAAATAACAGCCAGGTCTGATTAGCGCTCCTGAAAATCAATATTTGCAGATACAACTGCAGTGTGGTTGTGTTTGTAATTATTTTCGTAAGCGGCTTTATTTTTTTTTACGGTTGGGGTCACATGGATAGTTCTTAGCTATAGCTGTACCCGGTAGGTGGCACTTTCATCGAAATCCAGAGTTTTTTAATTTATCCTTCGAATAACATGCCCCCGAAGGTTCCTGATCACATCTTACCGGGCTTGGCTCGGTTGATAGGCCAAAACGAAAGCACCGAGCGGAGCCAGCAACCTCAGCTAGTATGATTGTGAAATAGTCGGCTTACAAAGGGGAAACGTCTGGTTGACATATTGCAGGAAACCCCCTGCAACTTTACACAAACTGATTACTCCACGCCGAGGCGAGAGGAATACTAATTCCCCATCCAGGCTCCTTGAAAAATGTTAGCGCTTCGACTGATCTCTTGCACATACTTCCTAACACTCACTCGGAGACTTAATGTTATGTATATAATCGTATTGATCGTTTAGCAGCGAGCATGCAAAATAGTATTTCTATTGTTGATTTACAATAATTAATTTAAATTAAAATACTATACAAATTTAATTGCTACCAGTAAAATTAGGAGGCACTGGCATGCGCTCGGTTGGGAACGTGGCTTTGCCAGCTTTTCTGTCTTCCGTACACAGTACCATCGATCTCGTCGGAAAAATTCTACACCCGTCGCAATGCGGCTTTGAGATCGAGTACATGGGGGAGGCCATTGATGCTTGGCGGAGTCTGTGTCCGGACGAGCCCTTACCTATGCGTCCTATGGTCCAAAAAAGCTAAGACTTACCCGTTTCAAAATTAAAGTTAAGTGTTCTCCTGCAGGATGACGAAAGCGCGCATCTTGGCTGCCTCGCGTCCAGAATCCGGTGCGTGGCTTCAGGCGTATTCTTCAGCTCACCTCGGTACACTGTTGGATCGCATCCCGCTTCGCATAGCGTTCTGGTCTCCGCGTGGGAGTAAAGATATGTCAACCACACACCTGCCCCTGCGGCTCGCCAGTCGACACTTACTGGACGAATTCACGCCACGCTTCCCTTAACGACCTGTTAAAGCGCTCGCTTGCGACTGCAAAGATCCCCAGACACCTCGAGCCCCCCAGAATCTGCTGAGATGACGGGAAGAGGCCCGATGGGATCACCCTCTTACCCTGTTCGCAGCGGAGAGCTTTAGCATGGGACGTTACGTGTGTGGACACCTTGGCCGTAAGCCACTTAGAGGGCTCCTCCCGTGCCGCGGGTTCCGCCGCAGCGAAGGCGGAGGCGCTCAAACACGCCAAGTATTCATCCCTGAAGGATCAGTTTGAGTTCCTTGCCTTCGCCGTTGAGACACACGGCACGTGGAGTGACGACGCGTGGCAGTTCGCCAAAAGATTGTGCAAGTTGCTCGTGGAGGCCACTGACGACCGGCGGGCTCCGTCTTTTTTCCGCCAGCGGGTGTCTCTCGTCATTCAGCGGGGGAACGCAGCATCCGTCATGGGGACGGGACAATGACAACGGGACCCATGATGGATGATTATTTTTACGTTTAGGTCAGTCAATCAGTTATTTTTTTTTCTATTTTGCTATTTTATGTATATCTTATTTTAATTGTGTCGAATAATGTAATAAACAAATTGAACCATTGAATAATCTTTCTTTAAGTTATTTATCATTAAGAAACAAATGTAGCAACGTTAATAATTCATCATTTAAAAAAAATGTTAGTGTTTATTTGGGGGCAGTACTCATCGAGTGATGAGACCTTGGTTGCCGCCGGTGCGTCGGAGGAAAACCATACCCTAGCCAGGATCCAGATCTAAAGGTTAGGTTTCTTACTACTCCAAGTTCCGCAGGTGTCTGCTGGGCTAGCAGAGCTTCCTCTGCTCGCAGCTAGCAATCGCCGACACTTCAGGTCTGTCACGAAACACGCTCTACATGGCCGGCAGTGCCGAAGTCAGACGCAGAATACGTGGCTTTCATGTCAACAACTTCTTCCCTAGAAGAAGTCGTGTGCGAGTGTGCTAAATTCAAAAGCCCGTGGGTGAATCATTAAATTAATAAAAATTATTATTAGGAACTTTGATTTCGATGTATTAATTTGTAAGGAGGTTGCTACAGGCCCCGGCGCCAGACGATTCATTCCCCTTCCAAGCGCCAGCGATGCGCATTAGCAAATTCCGATAGTTTTATCTCTGCGCAGCCGTAAAAGCGTTACTGCAATATAAAGCAATATAAAAAGATAGTAATAAAGTTAAAACGAGCGCGTCTTACATCTCCACATTACTCTTCTTACAACAAAAACAATAATTGAATTTCAAAGAACCCCGCACAAATCGTATGGGAATTGGCTCCCGGTCAAATTGGCTGAAATTTGGATATGTTGTTCGTTTCGGCATCCTGAACAAAAGTCTCAATGGGCACAAAGCCCAATTTTGCTTATTTTGGCCGCTACGGGGCTCCAAAGCTCCACGGGTTGACCATTATTTACTACTCAAAACGGCGATCTCCTGGCAGTTTAGTATTTTCTACGCTGAGGAAAAAGTACCCTCTCATGTTTTCGGGGGGGCTAAATTCAAATCCAATGTCAATATGACAATATTGACAGTTGACAGCTGTCAATTAGTTGTCAACTAGCTGTCAAACAGCGAGAAATAAACAAAATCGATAAAATCCACATGTGAATGTAGGTTTTTGAGGTTGCTGAGTTCAAAACTCATGGCCAAAAGACAATAATGACAGTTGACAGCTGTCAACTGTCAATATCGTCTTTTGGCCACCAGTTTTCGACTCAGCAAGCTCAAAAACATATATTTACATATGGGTTTCATCCACTTTAGCTGTCAAATGCTGTTTGACAGTTAGTTGACAACTGTCAACTGTCTATATCATCTTTTGGACATCAGTTTTGAACTCAGAAAGCTCAAAAACGTATATTGACATGTGGGTTGCATCCATTTTGGTTGTAAAATGCTGTTTGACAGTTAGTTGACAGCTGTCAACTGTCATTATTGTCTTTTGGCCATCAGTTTTGAACTCAGCAACCTCAAAAACTACATTCACATGTGGATTTTATCGATTTTGTTTATTTCTCGCTGTTTGACAGCTAGTTGACAACTAATTGACAGCTGTCAACTGTCAATATTGTCATATTGACATTGGATTTGAATTTAGCCCCCCCGAAAACATGAGAGGGTACTTTTTCCTCAGCGTAGAAAATACTAAACTGCCAGGAGATCGCCGTTTTGAGTAGTAAATAATGGTCAACCCGTGGAGCTTTGGAGCCCCGTAGCGGCCAAAATAAGCAAAATTGGGCTTTGTGCCCATTGAGACTTTTGTTCAGGATGCCGAAACGAACAACATATCCAAATTTCAGCCAATTTGACCGGGAGCCAATTCCCATACGATTTGTGCGGGGTTCTTTGCACCTACTCTTTCAATCTCCTCCGATCGTTTGGTTTTGGGCAAGGTGATATTTATAAGCGTGTGTGAACGTCCTGTGCTTTTAAAGAGTTGCCTGTCGAATTCACTTACCCAATTTACTATCAAGATGAGTCGTTAAAGCACCTCTCCGCTGCACAGTGGCTCTCTATGCACTTGAACGTCGAGTAAGCACTCGTAAACGTGGAAATAAAGCCACTAACCTATCGTTATCGCCGTGCCGATACACATAAATCGAGAGCTCACACGTCTCTATAAACACAGCCAGCAGTAAGAAGGGCCGATATATCGTTACTTCTTTTCTTATTTTGGTATTCCCATTGAGAAAGCACTTTTACATTTGCGCGCTAAGTGAAGATATCTGATGCTTGTATAATATTTCTTGAATTGATAACTGGATTCAGATATTTTTTTTCATCACTTATATAAGAGTCAATAGCGTTCAGTTTATAAGGGCGTAAGTAAATAACATCAGCATATATGAAAAAATAACTACAAAAAAATTAGATAATCAGATAAATGAATTTGGATCCATTAACGATCTTATTATTAAGACCCTGAACATATTATTTCTCCAATTAGGCAAATATTCATATACATTAAAATAAAAAGAAGACGAAATATATTTATAAGTTAAGCAGCAATGTATTTGATGTCAATTGTACTTAATCAATGTTTTCCAATCCTGCTCTACCCGCATCCCCTCGCCTAAAGAGACGCTCCCGCCATCCGATCCCTGTAGATTCGAGTGACGACTGCGCGGGCCACACAGCTTCACCAAACTCGATAATCCGTCCATCTTATTTGTAGTCTTGTAATCAGTGGTATGCTTGTAGATTTACCAACATTTAAAAAAAAAAAAAACATTAACAAATACAAAGGATATAACAAAAGGGAGAGCGAAACAACGACACAAGGGCCAATTATTTTTGACAGTTTCTGCATTGAATAATAACGAAGGGGTTCAAGATACGCACAACGCATATTCACAATGGGTCTCTAGTATATCCAATCTTGTCATAATATTCAATTTATTACTCAGTACAAATGTCACATTAATTTATTTTATTAATCTACAACCCAATATTAAAGAATGGAACGGACAATCAGTCTATTATGGCTTCAAAATCACAAGGGACTATAATAAACTTAAGGTATGTTGGTATTGCACCGAATATTTTTTATTTAATTTGTTTTTGTATCCATTACACATGTTTTTTAAAGAAATGAGGATTATTTTGCTCCTTCCCTGTTAAGTTTAACTGCTCTGGTAAGTATTTCAATATAACATGTTCATCTTTTATGATGTAAAGTAAACTCGGTAAAACCAAAATCACAAATAAAATAAGAAATAAGTTTGTCCGTACCTTATATTTACCGTAATTCACTGCTGTTTGATTCGCTTTGAAGGTTTCAAGGTTCAAAAGTGTTCATACAATAATATTCACAAATTCTATTAGATCATTTTCCCGGTGACGACGAACTTATTTTTATTTTCTTGGTGATTTTGGTTTTACCTAGTTTATTATTATTAATAAACTTTATTAATTTATTATTAGTTTATTATTAATTAAAAATGAACAGTTATTAATCTACCCTGAACATTCACGGGTGTTTATGACTAATTTAGTATTCATAGTGCAGTTTCTATGGATTACATGCAATATAATTGAATGAAAGACAACTGAAATAAGAACCCAGGAAGTTTCGAATAGCAGGCACGCTGCGCTTTGCGGAATCCCAAACAGCAAGCGCGGAAAGTTGTGAAACACCTTAACTTGCACAGTGCTGTTTAAATCCTGAAAGTTTATGGCTCTCTTACTGCAGTGACTTACTGTAAGCAGACGTATAGTAGAAGCGGGTTCTTATGTGGATAAATGCTATAAGCCAACAAGAATGTGTGACTATTGTGAAACACACGCACACATAAAAAATAAGCCTTATAATTTGCTTAAACGTCATCTAATTCCAACACCACAGTTATAGTAGACTCAACTATACAATGAAATGTTATCACAACAACTATTCGGTTGCGATAGCTAACGAAATCTAGTTAAAGCGTGTACGGTAGATTAAGCTAGAGTGAAATTTAGTTTAGACATAAAGAGAGGCTATTTCAGCTAGAAAAACACTCATTTTGTGATTTGAATCATTTCTAGGGTACCGTACCCAAAGGGTGCCAGCGGAACCCTATTACTAAGCCTCCGCTGTCCGTCCGTCCGTCCGTCAGTCCGTCCGTCTGTCACAAGGTTATATCTCATGAACCGTAATAGGTAGGCAGCTGAAATTTTTACATATTGTGTATTTATTTTGCCGCTATAACAACAAATGAATGGTAAAATTAAAAAATTATAAAAATTAAAGGGATAATACAAAAAAAAAGTTTTTTTGTGTTAAATCTTGTACAATGGTACGGTATGGTAACTAGAAAGTTTTAGTAACTGGTTCAATCTTTGTAGTTAATAAATGTATGTAGGTATAATCTTAACTACTGTGTTAGTAGGAGGCATTCATTACGCGAGGAGGGACTGTAGGAGAATTCCAAATTATGGGTGTACAGCCGGTGGCGAAATAGGTAAACGCAATACCCGCCAATGGTATGTTTTGTTCGTTCGGGTCCAGCCTTGCAGTATATTCGTAAAGTAGTTATTTTTACTGGGCTCTTTCTTCAATGAATGTGTCCTTGCTTCACGGTCGATTATTCATACATATATATCACATTCCTTTAAAACCAAAAGCTCTGCAGCAGAGCCCAGCAGCTGGGCTGAATTTTGCGTAAAAGTACGCTCCAAACGGCTTGTAATGGAAGGTACCATTTCATGAATTTTAATTAATTGTTTTTTAAACATTTGAAGGTTACTCAGTGATTTGCATTTTAATCAAACGTATCGGATTCTATGGAACTCTTAATTCCGTATCGTTTACATACATTATACCTATGTCGAAAATAACTTTAGATATAAAAGACAACATAAACAGACACAATATAGACGGACAAGATATAAAAAACACGAACATGTACTTAGTTCCGAAGTCCCAGACAATTACTTCAGACTTTAAATTAGATTATGCAAAGTGTTAAATAATAAAAAAATAAATATAAGACACGGCTTATTTATATTTCCGAGCCAGGAACGTCAGCTGGTATTTTTATAAATTCGGAGGAAATATTCCTTGCGTTAACATAGGGGAGAATTGAGGGGCGATTATTATTATTATTTTTTTCCTTAAAGCGGCCACCATGGGCAAAGTTTGTAAGTAGAAATGTTTTGTCCCGCATTCGTTACTGAACCATTCAACCGAATGCGTTGAAGGTTTTTGACCAGATTTTACCTGGCTGCGCTCGGGTCAGTGTGTCTTTTGATATTCACCTGAGCGCAGCCGAGAAGTTTAGAGAGAATCATATAAATAAATAAAATATAATAAAAAAAAAATAACAAAAAAGATTCGAATTCGAAGAAAAAGCACTAAAAAGTAAAAAATAATTACCAGGAGGATTTTTGTTATTTTTTGAGTCGGTTTTTTTTTGTTAAAATGTTTTTTTTATTTGTTTATTTTTAGTGAATTTGAAGTACACTAACTAATTTGAACACATCCTTTCCAATAAAAAAATAATCATCAAAATCGGTTGGCGTGATATTGAATTCGTTCATTTGTCGCGCGGATACTTAATGCAAATTTAAGACTTATATGATTTTCTCATGGATATATTGTCAGAACTGCACCAGCTTTCAAATAAAAAATGATCATCAAAATCGGTTCACCCAGGCGAAAGTTCTGAGGTAAAAAACATAAAAAAAAAACATACAGACGAATAGAGACAATCCTTCTTTTTTTAAAGTCGCTTAATAAACAAGACAGCGTCTTCCACGCCCGCTAATTAAGTGCCATCAACTTGTAATGCATCAAAACTGTGATAAGAGGTTGATGTTCCAAAGAAACAGAATGGCAATGGCGCATTCTCAGCGTCAGAGGCGCGGTCTCATCTCGCCGCCCATAAATCGCACCCAGCGCTGATAGCGCCAGATATTTCTTACTCGCGCGCTGAAAAAGGAGAATTTATCGCGGCGTGTGCGTCCTGCCCTGTTTACGGACACGCGCCAATGCGTGCCGAGACGTCGCCCGAGACCCAACACTGAGGGCGATAAGCATTTTATGTGACAGCGGTGAAATGTCAATTCTATACGCATACAGTGTTCATATTTCGATTGATAATAATGGTTGTGGTGTTGTTTACAACGTAAAAACATTTTTTTTTTATATTGAGACGGCAGGTAATCAACGTATAACCTTCATCTAAAAGCTTCAAACGACAGGCTCGGATTTATTTTTCGAGTCTGAACATGGCGAAAATCGAAATATAACTACATTCTTGTTTATATAGGTATAACATACAATTACTTATTTGTAAAATTCGATATTTCTGTTTCCGGATCCTTCCCGCATCCTCTGGTAGCGCCAGATATAGATATTCAAGATGACCAGGATAAACAAGAAGGCCGATCACTCCAAAAAAACATGGCCAACAATTACGCGTTTCGCTCGTAGATGCTTTGGGTAGATTATGTAAACTATATGTAGTTTTGTGGGTTTAGTATTTTTTTTTTCGGTAATTTTCTGTAGTTTATTTGTCTAACCATATAAGTGTGTTTCTTGCAACTCAAATATTCATATTGAATTTATACTTGAAATAAACTTTTATTAAAACACTGAATATAAAAACATATTGCATATAGAAATTAATGAGTGAGTAGAGTATCTTCAAAATTCTTGGTTTTCGCTTCTTGAATTGTACTCCGATCAAAGGAAGTACCTTCGAATTGGAACAATGTCTATGTTTTCGGGAATAACTTGGACTCATAATAAATGTTGCGTATCAAATGTTCTGGAAATGTATGTACATAACTAGGCACTCGTATGTTTATGTGCGTTAGAGCTACAAAGATACGGCCTTGACTAATAATGCTTCCAAGACGAGTATTCGAATAATAACATTCGTATTTAGGTCAAAAGCTTCAGTTTCTAGGAAAATGAAGGTAGCACAATATCTTTTCATAGATACTCGAGAGATATTTCTAAGAAAGTTTATTACATGAATCCGTCCAATTGTTGCCCAACTTCATTCAAGGTATAAGTTGGTATATAGATACCGGTCTGATGGTTACAAAATTGAAATTCTAGTTAATGGTTTTATTACTTCGTTTGCCAAGTTATCAGAATTCTAGTTACTTCAGTCGATGTCATTCGAAAGGAATTCTCATTGACTGCTTAAGAATGTAATACATAGGCAGCCATTCTAATAAACAATTCTAATTCTACCACTTTATCTCGGAATAGTTAAAACTGCGTTACAACAAACATTTTGAGGGGAATCTTTTCGGTTCGGATCTTTTATTTATTTATTTGAACACAAATCTGAGCACAGATTTATTTTGGCAGTTATTGAACGCGGGGTTTTGCGAATGTGTCAAAATAATATATATAATAGTGTCAAAATATCAACAGCTGTTTGGTTTGATGACGCCATTTTTCTCTTACATCTAGAGATAGACATACGTTTTGAAAAAATCTATTCTATGGCTTGGCAGAGGATCAGCTTACACAATTTTTAGTAGTATTTTGGTTAGTAGTAGGCTTGGATGAATAACCATTATTATTCATTTAAAGTGTAGTTTCGTGTATTTATACTCGAAAGGGAAGAATTCCTAATCTTCTTTCTTCTTTAAGTTTCTTTTACTTCAAAGGCGTATGCCAGAAAATAACAAGAATTTCTCTCTAAAATAAAAAAAATATATTTAGAAGCATTTTTAACAATTTAAAAATAGGAGTTTATAATAAGATAACCTTTCCAACACATTTTTGTAAAGTAATAAATTTATAAATTGAAAGGGAATCGTTTCATTCATCAATCAATTATATCAATTATAAAATGCGGGCTGTGCTCAGGGAGTGCATATAATTTGGCCCTATCTAGTATTTAAAATTTTCATTTTAGTTCGTTGAGTAAGATGGTTTCTGATAATTTATGAAATAATAAAAGCTGACTTAATAATAAAAAAAATATCAAAACTGACAAAGACACGACCAAGTTTCAGTGTCGTATTAAAACTTGAGATTATATCGTAAAATTAAAGAATTTTCTGGTCTCCGTTGAATAATGAAATTTTACACCAACTAAAGTTTAATCTGTGAAGTTGTTAGCGTGTCTACGTTCTTGCGATGTGCCTAGCTTTTGTTTTACTGTAGAAAACACTTTCTTAAAATAAAGTAAAATTTAACTTTCTTAGTCGAAAACAAGGCTATACAGAAAATGAAATCACAAATTGAGCATAAAATGTATTACCATCCCAATTGTGCCATATAATTTTTTGTTAGGAAGTTATAGCGCTCTTGTTTACCAGCAAAAGAAACACACAATAAACGTAACAATCATGGTTTTGTGATGTAACTCGCATCGTTATTAAGTTGTATTATAAAACGGTCACGTATAAAACAAATACAGAACATCTACAACACTAAATTTCGTTATATCTGCGTACACACATGGGTGTAGATTTTTTTTTTCATATATCCTTTATAGGATCAATCTTAAACATCAATAGGTTTGGAAAACGTTCGTTAGACTTTAAATAGAACACACTTTTCTTTGTAGGGATATTCAAGTTTGTATTTGACTTTACAGGCAGCAGAACAAATGTAACATTGTAAATGTAACAAAAAGTGTTATTTTATTTAAAAAAAAATATTCCGACAAAATGAGAAGTCGGTTAAAAAGTCCAATAAATCATAAATAAAATTAATATATATTTATTTATATTTATATTAATTTTACTGAACATGTAGGGCTAACACCATACCTATTAGCTCATAGCACCCTATTCCCCAAGGAATTAGGTGCCATGCTAGGACCTTCCCTTTACGAGCACGGCTACGTTGAACTAGATGAAAAACACAGAAAATTTTTCATTAACGCTTAGACTATCTTAAATCCAATACAACTCGCGTGAGATTAACTCTACCACCTAGTCGGGGAAGGGGCTTAATTTTTTTTATGGATTTCGATACACAGCATCTTGCAATCCTGACGAAATGCACTTATCCAACTTAGAATAAGAAACAATACGGTGCATGAACGAGGCGGGGATCAAATTCTTGACTCTTGCGATCCAAAGAAATCCCCGCACCACTGAGCTGCTAGGCTGTTTATAAGAGTGCCAATTTTCTTAGAACAAAGATAGGTTAACCTGCTCTCTGTTAACATATGCTCTGAGTTCAAGAGTGAATTTTGAATAAACTCCAAATTCGGTGGCCGAACCTGAAAATTGATCAAATATTTTGATCCTTTGTCTCAACCCGCAGGCGGGGTGCGGGGAGTCCTGCGGTGGGTCCCGGCCAGGACCGTGCGCCTGACACTTTTGTTTACGGACCCGCAAACCACGTGACTCACTTACGGACCCCCGTGGGACCTCAAAGTAACCGCACGGG
This sequence comes from Incurvaria masculella, assembly GCA_946894095.1. NCBI lineage: Eukaryota > Metazoa > Arthropoda > Insecta > Lepidoptera > Incurvariidae > Incurvaria > Incurvaria masculella. The sequence continues at coordinate 16,847,170 of OX335648.2, read as the reverse complement.
ACTATTCGATGCATAGCGTGACGTGGGGCGTGGGGGACCGTTGCCGGACGAAATTTCTGGAATTCATTGAGTGGACCCTTGTTACTTGCCTGGGCTTAAATAAAACGACCGATTTGTTAGCTTTTCTAATGTAATTGCTACCGTAAGTTGATAATCTGGTCTCATTTAGCCATGGCTCCATGAAATTAGCACGATTTTTATTAAAAGGTTTGATACTGGCATACCCTTAAATATTGACTGATTCATGAAAAAGGGGCATATGCTACAGTATTCAGATAAATATACTGTGCTGTGGAAAATAAATTAAAATAAAATAGATCAAAAGAGAGCATGTTTGGTGAGTAGTTAATCAAGAACGCGACCAAGAGCAATTTGTTCTTTATCCTTGCTTAATCAGTTAGAGAACATTTTAATGGTCTGCTACTGCCCGACGGTGATTTCGAGATCGATCTTTTATTGTAGGCTTCTTTGCAGTAAACTTCCCCCTGGATGATGGTAGTTCAATACCTCAATATATTCCTAGTTGTGAATGCCCTATCCAATATGGCTTATGTGCGAATTGATCCGATGGAGACCTCCCATTATATGTCTTACATTAAATGAGCGATGCGCTCGAAAATCATGGCAAAGGTCATGTCATAGGCCTGGATTTTGCGAAATCGTTTAATCCGATCTGGTACTGTTTTCCAAGTTTCACGATGGCCTTCCACTCAACTTGCTCAACCGCCGACTTTCTGCAATATAAAAGTGTTGTTTGACGGTTGTTATTATACAGATATTTTAGTGAATTCCGGCGTACCGCAGGGCACCTTGCTGTCTCCAACCCTACTGAAAATAATGATTTTGATGATCTGAACCTGATGATGATGGATAAATCCGATATGAAGTAGAGGAGGACAGGGTATGATTAATTGTTAGACTCGAAAAGATCCTTGAAGAATCCTCGTTGAGCTAAGCGCGAGCTAAAAGAATGATTTAGTGCGAAGCGAATCCTACATTCTAGAACAGCCCCCTGGAATGTAGGATTCGCTTCGCACTAAATTACTCTTTTAGCTCGCCCTAAGCTCAACAAGGATTCTTTGCCTATTAACGTATTGCCTATTGTCATTATTGTACATTATAATTGTCTTTATTTCATGTATATCTTTTTACATTTTTATTAATAGGCAAAGTTTGCTCAATTCTAATTTTAGAAAAAATCTATGATCCTGTAATGACATTGTTCATTTAAATGTTACTTTTAATATGCATGCCATTTGACGAAGTGATAAAAATGCGTACACTAAAAATCGCATAATAATTTTTTTTAGTCTTTGAATCTATTAACGACCACATACGGATTATCTGTGTCGACCTAATGCATCTTTGGACACAATAACGGTGGTAAACCCAAAATTACCTTTTGTGAAGCAGGTGGGAGTCCTCAACGTCCTCAATAATCAATCAAAAAATGTACTATATAAGGTGTAGGTTAGGTTAGGTTAGGTTAGGTTAGGTTAGGTTAGGTATCGTGTGAAGAATGGCTATCGTCTTTTCTTCGATTCCCGTTTTAAAAGCGCTCCTCCTTTAAAATTCCACCTACGTTAACCAACTGATCTTGTAGATCAATAATATATTGCGTAGATAACCGGTGGAATATACTGTCTACTGAGCTAATTCACCCAAAGTCCAACCAGTGTTCCAACAAAAGTCATATTAAGAATCGCCTATATGGCCATCATCGTTTTCGTAGCCTTCCGAGAAAGTTTGGGGGCTTATTGGCGTCGCTGAGCATCTCTTAGATAAAGGCTTACTTTAAACCAGGCCGTGCTTAACAGAAAACATACCAAGGAATTAAAATCAAGTAAAGAAATTATTTTTAGAAGTCGGCCGCCGCTTTCAAATAAGTAAAATTCTTAGAGTAATCGAACGAATTATGATTCACAAAGGAAAATAATATACTAAAAATATTGATTTTGACGGATTTCCACGCCTATCACAGCAACTCGTTGAGAAACTAAACATTATAGTTCTTTCGTGCCTAATTGTTAAAACAGTAAAAATGGTCGTACCGAAACAGCAACTCACTTCATATACTTAGTTAGACATCAACAAGAAAGAGATTCACAAGCGCGGCAGCGGCGGCGTGACGAACGATACTTTCGGAAAGCCTCCCTTGCAAAACTACTGAAAAAGTAAAAAAGCTTGTTCCACTAAGCTCGCTAAGCGGAAGATTTCAGCGAAATGATATCGGCACTTTCGGGAGAATGACGCGGACTTTTTGTGGACTCGAACGAACTTATTCGTTTGGCGTGCACGCTTCGAGCTTTTAATAACAGCCATGTTTTTGCAAGAGCTTATCTGGGAAATTACTTACCTGTTTTCTTTTTAAAGGTTTAAAAGCCGTAGATATTGTGTATGGTGTAATGGTAATTCCATTAACAGTTTACAATTATTTAAGGACATCAATTTAAAGTAATCAGAAAAAATATTTAAATATTTCAATTTAGATGTCGCTGTTTAATTCGCATTCGCATTATTATTTGCTTCAAAGCAACAAACCATTAGAAAATTTAATTATTTTCAATACGCGCACCATGATTTTGTTTGATAAAATAAGATTATGTAATAAGAATTTCAAGTTCTGAAATGGGAAAAGATATCATATTCACTATATATTTAGTCGAAAGCATACTACAAAAAAATATATGTAAACAAGGGTTTTCGAACTTTCACAGGTGCTGCAATACCATGCCGGTCAGCCAGGTGCTTCTTCACATAATATTTGAAGGACCCCATGTTGTACTTTGAAGGAAATAAACCGGCAGGGAATAGTTTACCGATCTTATAGATAAAGTATATAGAGGATCTGTTGATGAAAAAGTTGAATATTTCATTGGAAATAAGAAATATCATTGATGTTCATAGGTTTGTCTTTAATGTATTTTGAAATGTGAATTGCAACGCAACCTGTGGACTCTTATTATCCCAGTTCAGCACTGGTATGACGTTATAAACCTATAACTTCCTCTTTTATCTGTGATCACCATGGGCACAAATAACATCAAAGAGTGAATATTGTAGGAACCGTGCAAATCGAATATTTGCATTACAAACAAAAGTAAAACGATTTTAAAATTCTAAGCAATTGAGCGCGATCCTATTCGCCATCGAACCACGTTCTATTCAATGCAATACTACGAGCGGTCGCTCGCAGCTCCACGCAACGTCGCCCGCGAACAATAACACTCGTTTCATTGTCATGGCAACGGAGAATAATGGCGGCAAGCCCGCGCTTTTAGCGGCCACAGGAAGGGTCCGACGCGGGAACGCCGAGTGCATTGCGAAAAGTTTCAGGGGGAATGTTTTGCTACGGCAACGGGGCCTTGTCTGAAATGCTTATCTGTGAAAGTGGGCCTCGGCCTGCGTTCGTGATATATTTTTATTTTTTCTCTTTGAAAAATCAACAGCGTTACTGTGCAATATAAACTTATACACAATTAAAGAAATAGCGAATGAGAATAAAGATTTTTACAACTGGTGGTGGTGGTGATTTTATAACATTAAGGGCACGGCAAGATAACTTCCTTTTGTGCGATAAAACGAATTTTACGAAACGTTTGTATATTTTTATAATGCAGGCTGACATATAAACCAATTTTTTTTTGCCATTACCAATATAATTGTTGTATTTTAACGGATTTGTTCGGAAGATAGTAACATATTATATGGAAATAATAGATAAATTATTATAGTCGTTCAATAAATACTGATTGAATGTGGTTTGTAATGTAAGGGTATCAGAAATGTAGTCATTAGAAAAAACTCAATCACCAAACATGTTTTTTTTTGCCAACCCTATATTTTTTTTAAAGCCACGTGATCAATTTTATTGGGGATAAATAGTACAAAAAAATATTATAATAATTTGCCAAAAAAACTTTGGCAAAAAATTTTGGCAACCTAAAATTAATAACGATATTTCTCATTCGATTAGTTTCCTTTGAATATAGTAAAAGGCGACGAAGGAATTCGTCTTTTGAAGTTCGGATTCCACGTAAAACTTTAGGTCTCCTTCATAACTTACTATGTGGTAGTGTTAATTCCATCTGCGTTGGTAGCATTGCATTTAATGTACGAAGGTTAAAGCCGCAATGAAAATCGTCCGTGTTTTCCATCTAGTTCCGTGTAGCCGTGCTAAGTAAGGAACGTCCGGCCATGGCACATAGTTACTTTGGGGTGTGTTGGGCTGATATGTTGACAGTAGGTGTGATATTTATTAGTCATCTATATCCAGTCATAAAAAAATAATTGTAGGTCTTTATGTATGTAGTGTGCAAAAACCACCAGGGTAGGATTTGAATCCACAAGCTCTCGCATGTGAGGCAAGTCCTCTAACACACGACGAGCTATTTTCCAAATATTCTTGTTTTCAAATATTGTTACACTCAACGTTATTTACGGCAACAATTCGGTTTTCGCACCAAATCCCTCCACATTTAATGAATATTGTATTTCACCCATTAAAAGTGCGGCTGCTCAGTAATTAGCGATTTAATTGCAATTATCTGAATTTCCGAGAAATTCCGGAAATTTTCGCTGTAAATATGGACCTACGCAATTAAACTGATAAATTATGAATTTTCAAGACCCGATGCTTCAATTCGTTCCATTAGGGGTCCTCGCCCCATACAATAGTACCATAACTTCATTATTTTCAGTCCTTGTCTCTCAACTCAACTACCTGCTATTAGAATCTGATATGAATGCAACGTTTCGTCTTTTCTTTTCAAACATGTATCAGCCTCATTTTGGCCAGTAATATTTAATTACTGTCGAGCCCATTGTATGTATCATCTGGCCATTGTTAGAAAGCCTAAAACCACAAAAGTGGTGGGTTTACTACTCTACTCAACACATTTATCGATTGGCTTACATAATATTTTAAAATTAATACTATTCTGTATTTTTGCAAATAAATACCACTAAAAGAGGCAACCTAAAAGTTTATTTTTAAAACATATCCTATACATAATTTCGAAAACCAGGCAACTAACTTGTATACAGTTCATTCAACGCGTTCTTGGTGTTAAAACTTGGTTCAGAGGGATTTATATGCTTAGTAGACATCATGCTGATGTCAAATGTCTTATAATGGATGTTTTTTAAAAATATTTAAGATTATATTAAGTCAATTAAATAATGTATTAAATAATTATGTTATTGTTGTGTGCATAGGTATACAACTTATATTTATACATAAATAAACTGACTAATTTTTTAAAATACGGTCCTTACAGTGGTAATACATTTTACCCCCTTGCCCTTAGTAAGTCAGAATTGTACCTACATATTACAAGGTAACGATCTAACAATCATTGTTGATGATTTAAGCCTGAATTAACATAGACATAAATGCACCAGCTCTGGCTGCTGTTTCATCAATAAAGAATCATAATACATAATAACATGGATATTATGAAAAATATAATTAAACATTTTAACCCTTGGATTCCTTTCGGGCCATCCCGAATGAGTTTTTGGGGACAAAATACGCCTTAATAAGGTCTATATTGATAGAGATTTTGGTGCAAAAATAGCCTTATTGCAACGGACGAAAAGGGCAAAGCTAGTATGCAGGCCTACAGCATCCAAAGGATTAAACAACTTAATAGTAAGAATTTTAACTAATATGTAAAAATATAAGTAATACGTTAAATTTAAATTAAATTCGGTTTTTTTGATATCGTGATCGAATTTCGATGTAACGTAGCGATCCCCCCGATCGCGCGTAAAATCTTTTCACCGTCACTGCAGAAGGCGAACACGATTTCACAATTTATTTTTATTTCGCGGCCGCCACTACTGCGCGAGGAGCGAAAGAGTTGATTCAATAACGCGTCCCGGAGGCGAGGCACTTTTCGGAGAGAGCTTACAAACATTTGCACTCCCATTAGATTAGTCAAACGTATTGCAACCTCGGCTGTTTTATGCCCTTGCGCATCGCTCGGCATCGTCTTAGGAAAATTACCTTTCATTGTTGCAGGTTGCATCGTTGACGTTACTTCAGAAATTACTGCAAAAATCAAATCAGTAAATCTGATTGTTATTCCGATGATAACAACACTCTTGCAACGTTAAAATAGAGCCAACTTAGTTAATTGGTTACGCTAACTGAGTGAAAACAGTTCGCTTTAAACATTAAATGTTACTGATTCTTTTAATTTGTTTTAACTGTGTGGAATAACTGTGTTCTTTTACTATAAAACTGTTTCTAGCCGTCGTAATTTTTCCGTTCTTACTTATGTATATCTTATATTCATTGAAAATGTCCTGTCCAATTCGTTAAAATTGCTGTACCTCTTGAAACTGGACATTTGCACGCCTAATTTGTAGTCAGGCGTAATGTAAATCAATCATCTGAACTGTCACACGTGTTATTTTCACCAAGCAGCTGTTCAATCGCTTAAAACAACTGTATTTAATATCAACTGTTTTGGCACATTAATAAATACTTACCGTATTACATGAAGAAATGAGTAAAGATAAATAATTTACCATAAATGACTGAATTTTAACTGTGCTAAAACAGAAAATAGTTGTAATTTTTTTTCAGTGAAGACACTGATTAATAAATATAAAAAAAAAATCTATCATTTTTCTTATAATATTGAGAAGCATAGGATTGACGGTGTTTATACGCTATGTCATACATAAATAATTTTACTAAACCGTCAACCACTAACACAATTTGTTTTTATTGGTGGATAGTGAACCGATTTAGTCCGAGCTAGAGCTTTTAAAACCCACGTCAATGTATACGCAGTTAATACCGCTTTAGAGCCCCGTAAATCACATATTTACGTGGACCTTTCCGTCGCACGGTATGGATTGATGGAGTTCGTATTGATAGAATCTACGCCGTTTGGTTAATACAATAAACAATTTGTTAAATGACTTTTCGATTACTATAGTTTTGTGGAAGGAAATTGGAATAACGGGTCTATAAAAAATATTTGTGCAAGAACACGAAATATGGAAATTAAATAGTTTTTTAGATATACAATATATACAATTTTTATATAAATGATATTGATGATGATATGAATGTATATATGAAACTGTGCCAAATTTTCTGAAGTGTCAGAAAATCTCTCAATAATATTAATTCTTTTTTTATACGAACTGACATGGATGGCTAATACCACCCAACTTATGATATTAGCCTAATACACCACATCCCCGATAGGTGCCATGCCAGGACCTTCTCTTTATGAACACGGCTACATTAAACTGAATGGAAAACACGGACAATTTTTCATTGCCGCTTCGACCATCTTTTCATCCAATGCGATGGTACCAAACCGGTCAGGCTTAAACCCTACCACCTAGTAGAGGAAGGGGACCTACAGTTTTACATGGATTCCGAACCATGGAGCAGCTCGCATTCGTAACGAAATGCACTTATCGAACTCTGAAAGAGAAAGACAGTAGTGCATGTCGGAATCGAACCCAGGCCTCTGGTACGCTAGTCCAGTCCCCGCGCCACTAGGCTACGAGTAAAAATTAAAGTTAAATTGTAAGACTTCAATTGTACGAAGGTAAAAATATTGTTTTCAAATTCATGCTAAATTCACTGAACAAAATTTGTTCAGTTTGAGGTACAATCCTTAAATTTGGCACAAAAGTGTGCCGATATAATCTTTTAAGGTCTTGCAACATAAGCGATAGATTGAAAAAAAAAATATAATTCTAAAAATGATGAATCGAATGGAGGAAATAAAGAGACTAAACTGAATATTTCAACAATAAGTGAAAATGATTATTTCGTGATTTTAATTTGCCACGTGCTGAAGCACACAGTAACTTAACACGTCTAGGATTATAGGGGTTTTTTTTGTTGCAAAGTGAAAAAATATGTTTGTAAATACACATTGTAGAACAGTCTAGGATTTTAGGGGATTTTTTTGTTGCAGAGTGAAAGATATGTGTGTAAATACACATTGTAGGACAGTCTAGGATTAAAGGGAAAATTTGTGTTGCTGAGTGAAAAATGTATATGTAAATACACATTGTAGCATAGTCTCGGATTATAGGGGAATTTTGTGTTGCAGAGTGAAAAATGTGTGTGTAAATACACATTGTAGCATAGTCTAGGATTATAGCGGAATTGTGTGTTGCAGAGTGAAAAATGTGTGTGTAAATACACATTGTAGCATAGTCTAGGATTATAGCGGAATTGTGTGTTGCAGAGTGAAAAATGTGCGTGCAAATACACATTGTAGGACAGTCTAGGATTAAAGGGAAAATTTGTGTTGCTGAGTGAAAAATGTATGTGTAAATACACATTGTAGCATAGTCTAGGATTATAGGGGAATTATGTGTTGCAGAGTGAAAAATGTGTGTGTAAATACACATTGTAGCATAGTCTAGGATTATAGCGGAATTGTGTGTTGCAGAGTGAAAAATGTGCGTGCAAATACACATTGTAGGACAGTCTAGGATTAAAGGGAAAATTTGTGTTGCTGAGTGAAAAATGTATGTGTAAATACACATTGTAGCATAGTCTCGGATTATAGCAAAATTTTGTGTTGCAGGGTGAAAAATGTGTGTGTAAAACCACATTGTAGCATAGTTTAGGATTATAGGGGAATTTCGTGTAGCAGAGTGAAAAATGTGTGTGTAAATACACAATCTAGCATAGTCTAGGATTATAGGCGAATTTTGTGTTGCAGAGTGAAAAATGTGTGTGTAAATACACATTCTAGCATAGTCTAGGATTATAGGCGAATTTTGTGTTGCAGAGTGAAAAATGTGTGTGTAAATACGCCTGAATTTGAAGTGGACTCGACGCCCGAAGAACTCAATGAGCTCTCTCGGATATCGTGCTAGCAGCTTTATGAAACACTAGCTGCGGTACCCGGCTCCGCTCGGGTTAGTGTCGGCTAAATTATCTCATGGATAAAAAGTAGCCCACATGACTGGTCCAAAATAGGGTCAAACTGGTCCAGGACAATGTATCCATGTACCAAATTTAATCAAGATCGTTCGAGCCGAAATAGCATGATTTAATGAGAAACATCCAATAATTCCCATTTAGAGCTTCGTTGACGTTTGGTGGCTATTTAAAAAAAAACATTTGCCGCGAGAACCTTTCTGCACTTTCACTGCTACATAGCTTACCTAGTAAGTAACGTGTAACGTAGGTTAGTTTTGCGTGGACTCCAACCCACAGCCAGCCTCAACATCGAAAACAGTAACCCATCTCGAACCTGACTGCTCCCAGAGATGCTATACATTGATAAAATACGCATATAAATCAGGTAAGTGGTTCGCATGTTATAAGACTTTAAGACTCACTACTTACCCTTCTGGTAATGAAGCGTTATATTATGTAATCTATAAGTTTTTAGTAGAATCAGGCTAGACGTAGATACAATGCACATCTAAATCGAGTAATTGGTTCTCAAGGATTTTATTCTGTTGGTCGCTCCTCCGGCGATTTAGCGTGATGCCAAGTAGTCCTAAAGTTGCAGGAAATACCAAGCCGTACTTCAGTAAAAGTAAGCGCTGCCGCCGCAAAGCCGAGCCGTGCATAGCATTGCAGTTTGTATGACAGCCCCATCTTAGCGTAAGCGAAACTGAATTCTATTCAGCCAATCCCAATTCCCGGGTAGTTAAATGTACATGTACTAAGTTTTACAAATCGCTAGTGCCTTGAAAATTCGCCAAACGGACACCAAACAGTCACGACGTCTGCCCTCCCCCCGCCGCCGCTCCCCGCTACCGCCCCCGGCTCCTCTCCCCCTAGTGTGAAGTATCACTACCGGCATCGTTTTCGCAGCCCCGTGAAAGTTCTAAAGCCCATGGGCACATAAATTGTAGCCTATGTGTTATTCTGATGTATAAGCTATATTATTGTAAAGTTTCATTAGAATCCATTCAGTAGTTTTTACGTGAAAGAGTAACAAACATCCATCCATCCATCCATCCATCCATCCATCCATCCATCCATCCATCCATCCATCCATCCATCCATCCATCCATCCATCCATCCATCCATCCATCCATCCATCCATCCATCCATCCATCCATCCATCCATCCATCCATCCATCCATCCATCCATCCATCCATCCATCCATCCATCCATCCATCCATCCATTATTACAAACTTTCCCCTTTATATTATTTATTAGATTATTGATTGAGTGCATTTAGCGTTATTGGTAGTATTTTTTGAAATGCTTTACGTAGTTTAAAATATCAATTTAAGTTAAATTAGTATGATTAATAATAAAATACCGTTGATAGTAGTTAGCGCATGCTTCGTGCAGGAAATTCTGAAAAACCTGTTTCACAAAGGCTTAAAAAATGTATGTTTTAAATGCAGCCAGAAGAAAGAAGATTTAAAAAAATCACTATTGTTTTAATATTTCGTTTTAGTGTCTGAAGCGAAGGCATGAATAACCCAAAACCACTTCACCAACCTCCCATTTCAGGTGGCATGGTGACAATTTTACTCAACTTCGCCATATTAATTTGGTTTGTCGTCATTCGCTGCATAGGATAAAACTATAATATAATTTAAAATGACTCCTGAAATTCTTGGCACTATATTACGTTGTCCGGCAGTAATTTTGCTGAAATATCTAAGATCTTATTTCTGCTGCATTTGTTATAACTTCCAGAATAAGTAACATACATTAGTTTAATGGCCAAGATTTTAACAACAGAGCATGTTAGAGCACTGTATATATGATACATTTAAACATTTAAACATTTTGCCACCGTCCAAAAAATCGTATTTGGCATCAGACGCTATAGCCCGTCCTTATAGGTTGACTTAAGTCAATGTCTCATAAGTTGGGACGTAGGAAAATTCCAAATTATGAGTATGCAGCAGGTGGTGAAATTGGTAGACGGAATACCCGTGAATGGTATGATTTGCTGGCTCTTGCTGGTGATTACTTACTTACATTAAATTATTATTATTATTATTGTATGTATTATTTTATGGCTAATACCGAACTGACCGTCAGATGTTAAGCCTAACACACCACATGGAAACAAGGTGCCATGCCAGGACCTTCCTTATATTGCTTCCTTATCGGCTACATTGAACTGAACGGAAAAAACGGACAATTTTCATTGCCGCTTCGACCATCGTTTCTTCAATGCCATGGTACCAGGCCGGGCGGGATTAACCCTACCACCTAGTAAATAAGGAAGGGGACCGAAGGGAATTCTATGTATAAAATATTATGTATGTATAAAATAATCTATTAAGAAAATGTTAACGAAAAAACTACGAAGGAAAATATATAAACTATTCGTGGTCTTTTATAAATAAAAAAAAAACTGAAAGCAAATAACCTTCCACCCCTCATTGGTCCTCTGGAAAAGCGAATTCGCGCAAGTGGCCGCCCCGCGCCCCCGGGACACTAACTAATGGACATATTGTGTTTAGCGAAGCGGTCCGATGGATCCCGGAGATGCTTCGAGAAATTTCGATGCATAAATTTTGAAGGGCGCACTCAATAGCCCGCCGTCCCTTGCGGGCAAGAAAGTTCCGTAGCCATAGAGGCTCTCCGCTCGGGTTTATTTAGTCGTAAACGTAAATATTGCTTGCAGAAAGGAAAGTAAGTGTCCTTCAACTTTTCATCCGTCAAATGTTAAGTACGGGTCGGGTCAGTGAGCCGTGCCTAATTTGTATTTTTGTTTTTTTCCTATATTGCAAAAAACGCCAAGCTCTCGCAAAAAGCTCTGTGACTCACTGGTGACTCACCAGTGATTCACGGGTTACTCACAGGTTAGAATATCATGAGTAGACCCGCAGACCGATCTGATTATCTTCAATATTTGATCGCAATTCTTCAATGTAGGTGCCGTTATCTACATTTTCCTCTGTATCATTTCATATGTGATTGCGAACACAAAATAAGTATATGAAAATAAGTTATTGCACTTGCTGATCTAAGCTGCTATGAGTGAGTTCATGTTCAGGGTAAAAACAGCTGGTAAAAGTATTATTATTTAAATAACGGAACTGTTATTTATACTTCCAAGGTATTTATGTGACAAACCAGATTTTTACCAAACTAAAATGATGTACAAGAAGTGTGGAAACATGAACTATTTAAAAAAGTGAAAAGTGACAATCAGCCACGAATCCGAACTGTTCTGTGTGCTTGGTACTCGCTGCCAGCTAAGCCTGTGATCCGGGGTAAGGTCCCGGTCGTGGTTAGGTGGTCGCGGGTTCCATGTCAGATGGGAGGACAACCGTTTCATCTGCTCCATTAAGAACGAAGTGATGATCATTTATTTAAGGCTCCATATTCATTTTTATTTTATGTCAGCGTCTGTTAAGAATAAACACCGGTAAAAAAATCGAAATATCAAAGTGCAACAACATATTTATCTAGTGAATAAGCGTGATATTTGTGTTAATTCACTTAGAAAATAGACTTTACAGGTCAAAAACCTAAATTTCGCTTCGTCGCGCCCGATTTTCACCCGCATACAACAATAAACCAAAACGCAAACTCAGTGCTTCTGGAGATCGCCATTATTGTTTATTAGCTGAACGCTGGAGTCAGTTGAATTTTGTACAATACGTCGTTAAATATAAAAAGCCTTAGAAACAAAAATAATCGATATATTCAACGTATACAAATTATATGAAGACAAGAACCTTTTTACAAGATGACTTACTGCGTCATACCCTAAAATATAATGTTTGAAATCTTATTTAAAAAAATAGAATTTTCCTTTTGGCGCATGTTTTTTATATCAAGAAGCCAAAGTTGATTAAAGTGGCATTACTAGCATTAATGCCACGTTAAGCAACGCTCTACAATATAGGATTACAAAATAATCAAATTGATCCAACACACATTCTTATATCGCTTAATAATGCAACAGCTTGCCTTCTTAAGGCACGTTGATACATTTTCTGTATATATCGGCCACACACAATTGAGAAAAAGAAATCGAAAGTGAGGAGAGAAAAATAATTTTAAAACGAGTCCAATTTTATAACAAGGAGGAATCCCACTCGAGCCACTTTTCAATTTCAGCGGCAAACTGTCTCTTTCACACGCGGTGCGGCGGAAAACAGAAAAGCTTTCCAGTTTTATTCTCGGACCGACCTTCAAAGGGATTACTGAACGGACTGAAAAACTCCCGCCAGTGAAGAAATGAAAGAGATCGCGCAGAATGAGGCACAAATAAGCTTTGGGGAAGCGACACAAATAAATCGTTCGATCACAGTTCGACGTTGTTCTCGTTTCATTCATTTACTCTATTTTCTTTAGCGCTGGGCCTGTTGAATGTTGCTTTAAATGTTTATTTACTACCGATGTGTTAAAATGTATTTTGGGTTTCGAAAAGAGAAGGGTATGTTAAGATTGTTTGGACATTAAGGGCGAATGGGTGACGGAAAAATGAAGGAACTAATGTCACATGCGAGTGGAGTCATGTCCGGGCGACACAGGAGAGTGTAACATAATCAGATTTATGAAGCACCCGTAATTGTAGTTCCTCCGATTGATAATAATCCCACAAATATAATATTACAGCTGGGACAATAACGCGGAGGCATACATAAATTTAATAAAACTTGGATGGTTAATACATGCTTTCGTCACCTAGTCATTTATGCAACTTTTCCACTTTCACCTAATCGTTATCTCTGCGGAGAATTATGAGTAGTAGTCCGTTAATATATTCATAGAATAGTTCAACCGGTGTGCATGACAATTACTATGGTATAATTCCGCAAATCGGACCGAAAATAAAAGCATGATCGTATTTGAATTAATCAGACATTAACATATTTTTTTAGACGCTGTCTCACGAACTGTACGTCGCAAACTTTTCGACTATATTCAAAATATATACCTTGAAACATGAAACTGTACCTTGCTGAACTCTAGTAAAATTACCAAGGCAGAACAGTCGCCCAAATTGCAACATATAAAAATCAACGCGCAATAGGTAGTTGATATCACAAAGCCCGCATACCTACTATAATAATAACCAATAGATCCTTTGGATGCTTCATTAATTTTTTTTGTGACCAGTTAAATGCACTAACGTTTTTTCTTCAAAGCACAACTAACCAAGCACAACAACCTATTTTTGATGATCTTTGAAGGACCTGGTGTCCCTGGTATCATCAAAAAATACCCTCCTGGCGGGAATGGGTTTTGACGCACCCGAAAAAGTCACAAAACTATTGGGCGTTGTCAGGTGCCTGATGTATGGTGGTGGTACATAAAATACCAAAATGGTACCTTAGTAATCGTCATAGTTCACTAACATTCGCTGCAACCTGAATAAATAAGCAGCAGAAACGTGTTGATTGGTAAAGACACGGAGATCGACGATCTCCATAGATAAAGGTTAAATGACGTCAGATTGTCAATTATGTCACTCACCCGGTCCTGGCGAAGTTGGCGATGTAGAGAATGAACGCTTCGGAGAGCGCCACCTCCGACTTGGTGTAGTTCCTGGGGAAGTGGTCGAATCCGTCCACCAGCGGAGCGCCGAACAAGTAGGGCAGTTCCTCTCCGTGCACCGAGCCCATGCGCTGGTGACAAAGTATTCTGTAGTAGACTTAAGTAGATGGCTAAAACTGGCAGGCGTTTTATATAACTGGTTGCTTTTTATGGGTTTGGGATTCGCAAACTATATCGCCTTCACAGCTAAGTATCGATAATTGTGTGTAGGCTGTACCTTTGGTTTCGTTCTGTCCTCGGTCTGATAGTCGAAGGCATAGAAAGACTGGGACCCTACATGCAGCTTTTTCTTGATAGTCGTAGGGAATTTCTCCCGGCGACTTTTTTATGCAACAGGACATACACGGCTAATACCACATCTACTATCATGACAGTAGCCCAAAAACCATATAGGTGACATGCCAGAGCCTTCCTAATATTGGACGGCTACATTGAACTGGATCGAAATCATGGACGATATTGATCGCCGCTTCGACCATTAAATCAATACGATGATACCAAATGATTTGGGATTAGCCCTCCCATCTAGTAAGTAAGTACTTACAGTTTTACGTGAAATCTGATCCACGAACAACGAATCCCCAAGTCGCCAGTCGATATGCATGGAAAGAAATGCAGTGTACGCACGTATCTTTCCCCACAGCACGTAGTGCTGTCCAAATTGCCAACACGGCACGCTTTCAAAGTATATCGGGTGATGTACCTGCGGGTAGTCGCCGTCCTTGGTCTGATAGTCGAATACGTAGAAGAAGGACTTGGGGCCCGCGTCCGGGGCGCTCTTGCCGGCCGTGAGGAAGTCCCCCGTCTGCACGAGCGGCGCCACGTACTGCGCGTCCGATATCGCCAGCACGGCCGCGTCCCGGGTGTTAATTGGATGCTGCGCGTAAACGCGGTCGTCTTGTTAGATATTTATAAACTTAACTCAAAACAAAGGTACCTATTTTGACTTCTACCTCTCACAGGTATAAAACATACATTTAAATATTACCTCTTTTGGATAAGACAGTTTGTCTGTTAATTATAATTTTAAAAGCGTTGCGATTGAAATTAATTGATTATGCCTGAATTATTGTTTTCATCTGTAAACGGTACCAATATTCTAATGCGTTTAGGGAAATTCTATTCGTTTTATTACTAGGACATTGTGATACAAAATTATTCGAATTATTCTATTTTGATGCTTATAAATTAAATTCAATAAAAATATATTTAATACTGTGGATACAAAAGGAAACTCAATCGCAATGCTGACAAGTTATTTCAAAATCGGTTTAGGGAATACTGTAATTCAATTGAATATGTTGCAATATAAATGTAATAAAATATTAGTGCGTACCTGTACAGTCCTTTCCCAATCTGTATACTCGTTGACTATTGTGAAAAATATTTCGCTAAGGTGATATGTATATGCATTCCTAACGTAAGTCCTGTAACAAAAAAAAGATGCATTAGGAACAAGTCAGACCTGCTGTTTTGTTTGTTACTTAAAACGAATTGAAATGTATGTTATTTCATAGTACAAGGAGCGAACGTGACAAGTTCCTCAACAAAGGAGCCATGAAGGAGAACTTCGAAGGAAGTGTTTTTAACGATTTCCTAATTTATTTCCCCTCAAGGGGTCTTGTTTACTCTGCGAAAGAGTTATTTCATTAGATCGGAGGGGCGCCAACTTTCCACGTCCGACGTAGGAAGTTCGGGAAATATGGCGCGCGATTTCAATGGCCTCTTCAATGCAATTTTCCTAAGATTAAGATTAATTGAAGTCCAACTTTGAGAATCACAAACGGTGAACTTAACAACTTTTGGTTCGATTTGTAGACTCTAACAAGCTGGTTTGTGTCACGATGTTTCGAATATAAATGAATAATTACGAATTACATTCACTTGAAAACGGCAGTTGGATTAAATATACTTCGTATTAAGAAAGTACGTCGCATTTTTCAACTAATGTCGCATGTCCGCGAAAGTTCTAACTGAGTGTATTCACAGACTAGTTCTTTTTCACAGCTCTCTTGCAATTAATGTGTCCTTCCTTCACGGTTGCTTGATACATATCACATTCGGTGATCTGATATGTGTGACCGTGATAAAAGAAATTATTCCACATAAACTTTCTTTGAATTTGTTTAATGTTGCCTGTACAATTCGAAGGTTTCAAAGCTTTGCATTTTGTGTGACTTTTAATATAAGAGGTTTTAAACATAAAATAAATATAGCTAACTCTGCAAATTTTTTAAGTTTTTTGATGCAATGATTTAAACCAAACAAGTAAATAAATATTATAATAATAACTTTAAAAAAATTAGAAAACATTTTTGTTTCTTTCAATTCTTTCTTCTTTCTTTCTAGAAGTGAACCCGAATTACTCATCGATAAATGTTATATAAACGCAAAATCTTTGCAACTTATGTTACATAAAACTTTATTATTATTAATATTTTCTCAGACCTTTAGGCAAATGGATGCGAGATTCTCTAAAAGCCAGCCCTTTATCCGCGTCGTATAGAAACACATTATCCCGCGCATCACGCACAAGGAAGTTCGCCCGAGTGAGGTCCCGACCCATCCATCATAGCGTTATTCCAACAAATTGCTAGATAAAAAACATTTAAGTCTCACCTTATTATCCTATCCCGCCTCTCCCCCTCGAATCCGTTCTGGATGTCTTGGGCGGAGAATTTCCAGAGCGCCTCGCTCGTCACCACGCCGAATAGCAAGTCATATTTGTTCTGTCCTCCCCTTATGCCGAAAATTCTTTCACCGTTTCGCTTATCGGTGCCGCCCTTAAAATTATTGACACCGGATACGCTCGTGAAGCCTTGGAGGTCGTTCGGGATGAAGTAGGTCAGCAGCTCCTTCGCATAATCGGTTTTGACGACGACGCCATCGACCGAAGGACCGAAGGCGGTTAGGTAGCTCGGCGTTTGAACGTCGGCCGTCATGAGCTCTTCGAGGGGCACCTCGCGGAGGCAGTCCACTATGAGCTCGTGGTCTTTGACGATGTCGTCGGGCAGTGTGCAGTTGGCTTGGCGCGCGAGCTGGACGGAGTAGCTGACGGGGTCCTCGACGAGCGCCCATGAGCTCAGCGCTGACCCGGACAGTAGCACGGCTCGGTGGAACAAACCTGAGACATTGAACGTGCTGTTGACTCACGCAGAAGATCTTTTCATTGATTCAATTTCAAAGATATTGGACAAGGATGGATAATATCATACCCACCGTCTTGATTCTAGCATTCACATTCAACACATCGCATTTCGGAAGGAATTAAGTGACATGGCACTTGGTGACACACCCTTCCCTTTATGAGCAAGGCTACATTAATCTGGATTGTAAACACGGACAATTGTTTAGTTACGCTTCGACCATATTTTCATCCAATGCTATATCAACCCGGGCGGGATTAACCGTACTGCCTAGTAGGATAAGTGGATCTACAGTTTCACATGGATTCCATTGTTTTCTATAGGTTGCCATTGATGTTGCTCTGTGGAACTTGCTTCCCTTATTCCTCCCATTCAACCTATCTCCGAAGAACCCTCCGCAGACAAATCAAAGCACCCCTTTGTGGTTGAAATTAAGCTTTGACTCATTACTCTGCCGCACCACCAGGATATGGACCTGTCTGCCGGCGGCTGCTTTTCCTCAAACCTATAACCTGGGAGTCTTCAGGTGTAACTCGATAGCTCTGCGATAGTCTGTAAATTCGCTGGTATGGTGTCTGCGCGTGGTTCCAAGAGGTGAGGTGTATTCGGTTGTTCTTAAAAAAAATGGAACAGCTCGCATTTATGCCGTTAACTTGCTTACCAGACATGACGGTGGGTGAGATCATGAGGAAGTTGATACACGCGGCGCCTGCGCCGTGACCTATCATGGTGACGTTGCCGGCGTCACCGCCGAAGAGACCGATGTTCTGCTGCACCCAGTGCAGCGCCGCGATCTGGTCCATGAGACCGTAGTTGGCGACGCGTGCCTTCAAGTGGGGCGTCGGGTTCGCGTTCAGGAAACCTGAGCAAAATAAAAGAATATATAAGTAATTGCAATAATGCAAAATTACGCACAACTTACAACCATGGATTTCTTCTCATGTCACCAGATAAGTAATGGGTCGGATCTAGGTGATTTTTTATGGGTTTTAGGTTATAGAATGAAATACACGTTACATTTAGAAATGCTTAATGTTGTATCCTCCACGTATAACGTGTGCGTGGAGGGTGTACACTATTAGACCCTATTAATTAAAGGGACAAAAACACACTGTGAAATTGTACGACTTTATTTTTAGTACTTTATTTCCACGACCAAGGCACAAACAAAAACCGGAAGTACAATTGTGTTGCCAGCTAACAAAACGAGATAAGTGTTGCTACACTCTTCACCCCCTTAACAAAAGAAAATAATAAACAATATGTAAACTTAAATCACTAAAACAATGTTGTCTCTCTTTCTTAGACTCAAAAAACAAAACTAAAACTATAATTCTTGTGAACATGAAAGCATCTGGTTCACGTGTCTTTTCCACAATAATCCTTCCACTTGAACCAGATACGTTACCCCTTGCACAGACTCTTCCAAAATTATTCCCAAACTCCATTTCTTTTTATTTTTTCTATAATCGCGAACCATTACTTTATTACCAACCATAAAATCAGTCTGACGTGCCCCTTCACTGTTTTCTATCTGACGCAACCTTTCCCTATCCAGGCTTTCCGTTACTGGAGGTGGACGTAATAAGGAAAACCGGGACCGTAGTTCGCGACCAAACATTATTTTTGATGGAGTAACTCCCGTGGCCCTATTGACACTATTTCTATAATCGAATAAAAATAAGTTCATAGCATAGTCCAGTGTATGTCCGCTCTCTACTATCTTCATTACATGTGATTTGAAAGATCCCACAAATCTTTCAGCGGCTCCATTAGTAGCTGGATAGTAAGGTGGAGTAAAGCTTTGACGAACCCCGGTGATTTTACAAAACCTTTTAAATTCTTCGCTGGTCCAAGTGGCCCCATTATCCGTAACCAAATGAAGTGGGAATCCTAACCGAACATATACACTTTTAAATATGCTAATAGTTTTAGCAGCAGTAATATTCGTCATCACAAAAGCTTCTGGCCATTTCGAAAAACTATCTACAATGACCAAAAACATTTTTCCATACAATGGACCGAGAAAATCAGCATGAATTCTATGCCATACAGAAGGTGGTTGGTGCCATGTTGACAATGGTACTTTTTCTGGTGCATTACGATTTTGCAAGCAAATTAGGCATGACTGTGTTATATGTTCAATATCTTTGTCCAAATTTTTCCACCAAAAATAGGACCTTGAAATTTCCTTCATTCGTGTAGTCCCAAAATGACTAGCGTGTAACTCCTTAAGCACATTTTGTTGCAATAACTCTGGAACAATAATACGATAGCCCCAAATAATACATCCTTTATCGACACTTATTTCCGTTTTTCGCTTAAAATAACAATCATATTGCTCTCCGTACTTATTCTCATTTGGCCAACCGTCCATACAAAATCTTAACAATGTTGCGAGAATTTTATCTTTCTTTGTTTCAGCCCGTATTGTTTTCCAGTCTAAATACCCTACATTAGTAGTTATAAAGTTGATCACACTTATGTCGCCATTTAAACACATTTTATTTTCTACTTCTGTTTCGTTATCGATTGGTACTCGAGATAGGTAATCAGCGGGATTTGCTGAAGTTTTAATGTGCCGTATTTTATATTGGAATCCTGAAAGGAACATAGCCCAATGCTGCAATCTTTTTGCAGCCATTTTAGGTATACCCTTTCCCGGACCAAAAATTCTTACTAATGCGGCGTTATCCGTCTCGAGCTCAAAACAATAACCAAAAAGGTATTCGTAAAACTTATTTACTCCAAAGATTATTGCAAAAGCTTCCTTTTCTATGGTTGGATATTTCAGTTGAGTTTCAGTAAGTTTTTTACTAGCGAAAGCGACAGGCTTAACAATTCCGTATTCGTCTCTTATTGAAAGTACACAAGCTACACCTACGTCAGAAGCATCACATGTCAATATTTTGGTTGATTTTGGGTCAAAGTGTGCCAGGGTTTCAGTTTGTGTGAGTTTTTTTTTTATATGTTCGAAAGCCTTGTCACATTGTTCATTCCAGTGAAATGCATCTTGTTTTAGGCATTCATATAGTGGCTGTAATATTGTTGCCATATTTTTCAAAAACCTGCTATAGTAGTTCACCTTGCCTAAAAATGAACGCAACATTTTTACATTTTCTGGTCTCGGAGCTTGTATCAAAGGCTGAATTTTATCTTCTAATACTTTTACTCCTGACTTATCTACGTGCAGTCCGAACACAACTAGACTTGTAACAAAAAAATTACACTTATCAGCTCTGACCTTTAACCCTGCTTGCGACAAACGCTCCAGGACTAATCTTGTTTTGTTGTAGGTATCGTCCAATGTATTTCCTGCGATAAATATGTTGTCAATATACACAATAACCCCATCTAATCCACAAAGTTTTTGTACCATTAATCTTTGAAAAGACCCTGGACCTGTGCTTACACCGAATGGTAAGTAAAGATATTTGAAAATGCCTTTTTCTGTGACAATTGTAACTAGTTCCTGTGATGCTTCATCTAATGGTGCTTGAAGATATGCTTCACTTAGATCTAGCTCACAGAAAAATGAATTACCCTGAAAAACTGAAAGTATTTGATTAATGTTAACTAGAGGGAAATGATCAATTTCAAGATGTGGGTTTAAAGTGACCTTGAAATCTCCACAGAGGCGGACGCTCCCGTCCTTCTTTAACACTGGTACAATTGGTGTTCCCCACTCACTATAGTCAACAGGAGCAATACGTTTGTGCAAAAGGAGTCTATCAATCTCCTTGTTAACTTTTTCTTTTAATGCAAAAGGTACTGACCTTGGTTGCAGAAATTTTGGCTTTGCCCCTGGCTTTAGTTTTAAATGTATAGGTGAACCTTTAAAGTCACCCCAGCCTGATTTAAATACTTCTGAAAACTCAGACTTTAACTTGTTTGTCAAATCGTCAGTGTTGGCCTTTATTTGGTTGACTGCAGGGTTTTGAACAAATTTGGGAGGCCATAATTTTAGTTCTTTGAGCCAGTCTCTGCCGATAACCCGCGGAAGTCCATTCTGCACAACAAATATATCTAAATTCTCAACATATACACATCCATAGCATACTTTCGCAAATGAAATTTTTCCAATTGGTTTGGATACTGTTTGGTCAAAATTTGTGAATGATACATCTGCTGGTAACAGTTCCAAATTTGGAAAAAACAATACTTTATCTTTCATACACAGAGTTGTAACGTCGGAACCAGTGTCGACTTGAAATTTAAAAAATATATCATTGATCTTAATATCAAGGTACAAAGGTTTAATTCGAGTTTTATATGCAGGAAAACTGTTTTTTAATATTGTGTACCTCTTGATTTCACTCTCATATTCATCATCAGAATTTTCTGCCATCGCCATGTTCATAAAATCCTTTTTTAAATTGCCTTCACTGTCGCTTGAAGATTCGTGAATTTCCACGTTCTTTACTGACACTTTTTTTTCCTGTTGCTTGCCACACATTTTAAAAATGTGGCCTTTTCCTCCACATTCACTGCAATATTTGGAACGCAATGAACACTCTTTTCTAAAGTGACCCAATCTGCCGCAACAAAAACAAGTGCTTGCATTATTGTCGAACCGCGATCTCGATGCTCCAGCCGCGTGACTGGAAGTACTGGGACTACCGTTCGATGAATGGGGCCGGCGTTCACCACTCGTGCGCTCCCCGTAGCTCTGTGCTCGCCCATTGCTCCAACCGGCCTTGCCGCTGCCCCTTGAATACTCCATTTTTGAGTGAAAAAGTTGTGTTCCAATATTTTCAATGCTGTCGATTCCCTTCGAATTTTTGAATGCAGATTCAACAGTACGAGCCACTGTCTTCAATTTACTTAGCGGTTCGTCTGCGATTTTCATTAATTCATATTTCATTAGCTCGTGGCTTACTCCATTAAGAAGGCATTCTTTTATTTCTTCATCTATATTTGTAAACTCACATTTGGATGCCAGTTTACGGAGTGCCAGAATATATTGATCGATTGATTCCTCTTGCTGCTGTACCCGCCGACGGAATGAAGCACGATTAACAACCTTGTTGTCCCCGGGGTGATAATGATTCTTTAATTTCTCACACAGTTGCTCGTAGCTAAATAGCGTCGGTTTTTGTGGTAAACAAGCGTTGGACAACACCTCATAAACCGTTGCCGATAGTTTCGTAATGAGCAGTGGAACTTTTTTCTCCTGTGGCAGATCATGAAGAAGTACGTAACAATCGAACTGTTCCACGTACTTTTCCCAGTCGCCTCCCGTAAACGGATCGATGTTTGACACGAACGTTGTCATTTTGTTTATGTCTGTTTTTTCTCTTACAAATTGTCGCACCAACCTCCTCAGCTCTTCCACTGTCGGTTTATCGCTATAGGCGATTCCGAGGCCTGCGGAGATGGTCAAAAGTTCTTCTTTACTTTTATCTATTATCCATGCGGTTTTTCCCTCATCAATTAAGATTCTTGTTTGTTCGTCTAATGTCATGCTTTTTTCTCATTGCAAATTTGTAGGATATTGACATTTCACGTTTTAATTCTTTTCCATTGGTTTGCTCCTTGACTTTTTGGGTGCAAGCTGCCAATTTTACAATGTTGATTGATTTGTTGGATATGAAACCGTCGACCCTTCCACACGGCAAAATGACCAATAAAATGGCGGCCTTTACCTATCGTGTTGAGGTGCGCACGCGTAACTTCGTTCCTCGTCGCCAGTTGTTGTATCCTCCACGTATAACGTGTGCGTGGAGGGTGTACACTATTAGACCCTATTAATTAAAGGGACAAAAACACACTGTGAAATTGTACGACTTTATTTTTAGTACTTTATTTCCACGACCAAGGCACAAACAAAAACCGGAAGTACAATTGTGTTGCCAGCTAACAAAACGAGATAAGTGTTGCTACACTTAATATTCTTAAAATTGTCTCATTCCCACACAATAATAGCCCATCAGATTATAATTTCCTTTCTCGTTTTGAGCTAAAATTGCTAAGTGGATTATTTTGATCTTAGTTTGGTATAAATTGAATCATTAGCTTAAGGCATATCTGCGTGTCACCGAGAAATAGATGGACTAAACTTAACATAGACGCATATTCTCCATGTCTTCCGTAAAGGTCTTCAGGAATTTAATATATATTTGCAAAACATTGTCATACGACTGGTTTTCGAATCATTTAAATATATGAAACGAAATTTTTTATTATCCGAAAAATATTAAAATGTGAATACATTTTCATTTATTTCACAAATACAAGTATGCGAAGCAAAAAAAAAACTGAAGCATGGAACATCTCAAGAATAAACATTGCAGCAAAAGGAGGTCAGACGTATTTAATTAAGCGAAATGAACCTTAAATTACTGCAGACCTCGTCGCCGGCATGAAAACAATGCAATATTACATGTAAGCAAAGTCGATTTTCCTAGGAACTTTGTAGGTGCGGAAAAAATGCAGGTTGCGTTTTTTTTATGTGACTGGACATGGATGGCTAATACCACACCTTCTGTCATGTTATCAGCCCAACACACCACATGGGAACTAGGTGCCATGCCAGGACCTTCCTTATATTGCACGGCTACATTGAACTGGATGGAAAACACGGACAATTTTCATTGCCGCTTCGACCATCGTTCATCCAATTGCGATCGTACCAACCCGGGCGGGATTAACCATAACACCTAGTAAGTAATGAAGGGGACCTACAGTTTTAACGTGGAATCCGAACCAAGGCCAGCCTCTCTCAACGGTCGAATGATCACCCATCCAAGACCAGACCGGACCCAGCGTTGCTTAACTTCGGAGAGCGATCGTCGAAGTGTCGCGCCACTGGGCCACTGAGGCTGCGTGTAAATATAATTTATGCCTGATCTCAATGTTTTTTAAACATTAACTTGACGATATTGCTTACTTAAATTAATATTAAATAGGCATTGAATGTAATATTTTGAATAACATTTCTTTTACATTTTAAGTTTCTTTCTGGGCTGCCTAGGAGGGCATTTAGTAGCACCCGAAATCGTAGAGCATGTGTTTAAAGTTGAATGTCTGTAAAATAAGCGAAATATGCCTTTCCCTGTACGGTATAGCGCTCTATTATCTTTACCTACCCTCCGGGGAAGTGGCGTGCATGTCGAGCGCATTAATAAAAATAAACGTTGCATGCTTAAGAGAGGTTCCCTCACATTACAACCTGAGTTCCTTCAAACATGGTGTGAAGAAGCACCCGGTCGGTCGCCATAGTTTAAGCAGCTCCCATGAAAGTTCGAAAACCCATGGATGTCATTAAGCACCTCTTACGAGTTCCTGGCGTACGCCATATGCGGAGTTTCAAATAAAAAATGTAACATAGCGTATGAATCCCGCGCAGAACATTGTTGGAGTCACGGCGCGGCAGGTCTACGACATAATTGGATTGCGCTCGTCCGTAGAGCAGTCTGCAACGTTCCAGAATAAACACTGAAGTATAAAAAGCAGTGCGAGCGACGACGGATGAAAAAAATACACCTAAATTTTCAAATGCACACAGCGAAACAGACCATGAAAAGAACGGCTCGTGGCTCAGGGGCGGGCCTTCCGTACCAGAGGTCCTGGTTCAAATACCCGCCCGTTCATGTACCACGTTATTTCACATTGTGAGTTGTTTTTTTTTTTATGTGACTGGACATGGATGGCTAATACCACACTTTCTGTCATGGTATTAGCCCAACACACCACATGGGAACTAGGTGCCATGCCAGGACCTTCCTTATATTGCACGGCTACATTGAACTGGACGGAAAACACGGACAATTTTCATTGCCACTTCGACCATCGTTCATCCAATGGGATGGTACCAACCCGGGCGGGATTTACCCTACCACCTAGTAAGTAAGGAAGGGGACCTACAGTTTAACGTGGAATCCGAAACACGGCCAGCCTCTCTCAACGGTCGAATGGTCACCCATCCAAGACCAGACCGGACCCAGCGTTGCTTAACTTCGGAGAGCGATCGCCGAAGTGTCGCGCCACTGGACCATTGAGGCTGACATATAAGTTGCATTTCAAGTTTACAAATAAGTGCATTTCATTACGATTGCGGTTTGGAATCTATGTAAACATGGGTTAAGCACGTTCTTACCCCCCTGTTTACCCCTCGATTGATCTAGCGTAAAGTATGTACCTTATGAAGGAAGAAAATAATCCAGTTAAAATTTAGATACAAACCGCGTTGTAATGCGGTGAGTGGTTTTCTATTTTTAAATGGACCAACAAACATATTTTACTAGAGGTGGTGAACAAAAACTTTTTAGATCACCATTGTTACTTATCGGAAAAAAATCAAATCGGTAATTCCGAATCAAGCAATATTCGTAGTAATGCTTAACATGTGGTAAAGCAGTATATCTTTTATTAAAGTGGAACATTTTCCTTCTTGAATATACGAGACGCTTCGAAAGTTACAAGTACCAGATTTTACGCAATGTTATTATAAGCCATAAAGCCTGGGTGTGTGAATAGCTAGGAAAAGTATTATGAAATTGCTATGCTGAATGAGTTTGAATCGGCTATAATAATTTCAGTAGGAACTTATTTCTGGGGGTTAAAAGGATTTACAAACTTTTATACTATTAACCGAATTCTGCTGCATTTTTTTTGGTTTTTATTAAAACAAATGAATAACTACAGTATGCGTCACTTTTTGGTGGGATTTATTGTCTTGTCATTACGTTTCCTGCTTCATACAGACCCAAAATGGTATTCAGAACCTGAGGGTGAAATGTTAAATAGAAGGAAATATGTGTTTATATGCGAGCAGGAAGATATTTAATACGTAGATTCTTTAAAAGTCAAATTCTAAAAACGACAAGTGCAACAGCTCCCCGTTGTAATCTTACCACGCGTTGGCAAGGTTGAATATGCACTCGTTGATCACTGCTGCCAGAATATCCCCATTCTGTATCCCTAATATTATAAATGCAAAAGTGTGTTTGTCGGTTTATGTGTTTGTCCGTTTCACACAGAGAGCAATAAATGGACTCGATTTGTTGCATAGATATAGTTTTTGGGTTGGAGAGTGACATAGGTTAAATGTTGTTTTAATAATTACCTTTTAACAAATACTTCTAAAACAACATATACAAGTCAGTAACGGAAAAGGCAATGAGCCAATTTAGAATATATGAAAATAAGAGAAAGCAGTGAACGGAGCAAAAGCCAATTTAGCAGTCACGATAAAAGGTTTTGAGCTGAGCCGAATATTTATATTGAAATAAAAAAAACGCGAACGCAAAGCGACGAGGAGGTAATAATGAGGGCTCACGGGCACGCGCGGCCAAAATCAATAGACCGCGCTCCGGGAGTAAGGAATGACGGTAGCGGCGATCGAAAGTCATTCATATAGTGGCAGCGTAGCCACTGTTTGGTTAAGGTACCGCTGGCCAGTCAGTTCTTTTACGAATTCGCTCAGTCAGTCAGCGTGTTTGCGTCCACTGCTGGACGTAAGCCTCAATTTTTCACCTGTCCTGCTGGCCCTCAGCGGTACGAAACCACTGCTTTCCGCTGACGCACTTGATGTCGTCGTCCCACCTGGCGGTAGTTCCCCCACTTCCCACACTCCGTTGTCCTGTCCGCGCCCGCCAGTGTAGGACACGCTTACTCCGACGGTCGTCGTCTCTTCGGCTGACGTGACCAGCCCACTGCCATTTGAGCTTAGCCACCCGGTGTCCAATATCGACTACTTTGGTTCTTCGGCAGATTGCCTCGTTACGCACCACTTCCCGTGGCGATATTCCCAGCATGGCTCGGTATATTGCACGCTGGGCAACTTTAAACCTTTGGACAACGGCGACCGTCAGAGTGCGCGTTTCACACCCGTGTGTCATAACCGGGAGGACGCACTGCTCATATATTCGGATCTTTAAATTTTGCGGAAGGTCAGATCTCAGAGAATTCGCTCACTAGTGATGATCTAGAGTTTCAACGACACGTAATCAATGCAATGAACGCTGCACGTCCTGTAAATAATTGGCGTTTATAGAACGTCGAAGTTACGTAAAAACGTCAAACCCATACAAACTTTTACAATTTATTCTGTGGTTTTACTTCTTCAAGCTGTAAAAATCAATAAAAATGTGACTTTCGATTTGTATGAAAAAGCGTAGTCTGGGTAAACGGCAACGTCAACGCATTTACGGCGACGATGATTAAGCTGTCAAATCTAATTCGGAATCGCAAATGTTAGTTCGCTTAACGCCCACCGCGCGCACTCTTAAAATTTCTCCATCAATTTAAAAACGCTAGTCGATCGGTTTGGCGTAAAGGCTAGTTTAGGTGACAAGTCGGACTAGGGGCACTGAAGTCGCAAGCGAACTAATTACCATCAGTGCGTTTACACTAATACGCGGCTATGCTGCTGCCGCCATACCAGCGAGCTCCGCTCGCCACTCCGGTCTTTCCTTGCTCGCTGACCGCGCCCCGCGGAAGGCAGCGGCCGGAAACGTGCGGCTTCGTACTTACCGCCCGTCGTTAACGCCGCCGCCGCCGCCTGCTTCGTCAGTCATCTCGCGAGAAACGCTTGACGTGTTTCATGGAAACCATTAATTCATCCTAATAATAATACTAATGCCAAACGGAGCTTGTTTGTTCATTCGTTCGTTTCACTTTCACGAATTAACAGTTGAAGTTATTTAAATAAAATATTGAGTGCATTGGAGTGCATTAATAACATATTTTTCCTTGACTTAAACCGTTACAATCGGCAGCAAAATAAAGTGTGGGAAGAGAATGTGTGTTTTCTTAATTGTAGTAATCGACGATGGCTTTGGGCTGCATGTAAATGGTCTTTTGATAGCGATAACGAAGCCACCTAAAATTTAAAGATTTTCAGAGAAACGAACTCCTGGAAATGGGTGGCCAGGAAGAGATTGCCTTGAGGTAATATGGTGGCCCATTAGGTAAAACTAATAATTGTACAATTATATTAAGCCCCGATTGCACGAAGCGACGGCCGAGTTAATCAATGTTCAAACACGTCACTTTTAGGAAACCGCATAGAGTTCCTTCCATACTGTCCACACAAAGTGACGTGTTTATTCACACGTTAATGTTGATTTTGATTGTTTGTGCTTTCATGCACTCGACCCTACTCTAAAGAGATTTGGACGAGTTTCATCTAATAAACAGTTTATAAATATTATTATTAGAATTTCGAGCCAGCAGTTGATATTGATGATGCTGATGTAGCCTACATTGGTAGCGATGACAGAGCCGTCTTACAAGTTGCCGGAGTTCAAATAGCAGCCAACCAACGCACTTACCCAATACTACGAGCTGAGGTTGATAGTGATGTCGATGTAGCCCGCGTTGCTAGATATAACGGAACGGTAATACAAGTTGCGAGTATTCAAATAGTACAATCTCTATACAGTGCTCTTACCTAGTATACCGAGTCGGTAGTTGATTGTGATGACAACACAGCCCGCGTAGCTGGCGAGTACGGCGCCATCATAAGAATTGCCAGAGTTCCACTCGAACGACTCGCCGTGGATGAATATCACCACTGGCAACTTCGCTTCCAGCGTCGCGCCAGCTGTGAATACAAAATAAAGATTTCTAGTTCCCATCCATTCAATGTTTTTTGTGCTTGGACATTTTTTTTAATTACCAGGATATTATCGATAAAAAGGATTCGTCGATAGTCAAAAATGAGTTCTATAAGTTTACGTATTGGAAGAAAACAGAGCCTGAAGGTAAGATAGGGCATAATTTTATCGTGTCTTTAACGTATAGCGTAATTAATTTGAGTTTCGGCGATATCTAAATTTGAAGCATTGTAAATAAGGAAGAATAATGAAATATGAAAATAATTTAACAGATAATAAATTGAATTAAAGATAGCTTAAGCACAAAGAATGTATCAGAAGAGTAATTTTAATGTAATTATTAAAATTAGTGACCTTAAAATATTATTGGAAAACGCTTTCAAATAAAGTTGCTTCACAATTAATTGGCGTACTAATGAATTATAGAATAACGTTACTTTCGCATCAAAGCTGAAATATTCAACCCATTTATCAGGTAACCGATATCCAGTTTAAATTTAAAATGGTGTGCCTAATTAATGCACCCTAAGGGCTCACCTAGAAATTTTCGAGAATTCAAGAGGTGAAATATAATGATGATATTTATTTCCCTGGTGTCGTTAATACAGATTAACGATAACGTTTAAAGATAATAGGAACGCGTTTCATTCAAATTAAATAAGTTATTCTACCTAACGTCATGATTTTTTATTACATTTTCTAAAGACGAGAGACGTAAAAAAAAATTTACAAAAAAAATAACCGACTTCAAAAAAAAAGCACTAAGAAGTAAAAAATTATTTCCATTTTTGTAGTTACGATTTTTGTTATTTTTTGAGTCGGCGTCAGCCGGGCACGCGCTGCGCCAATCAAGAGAATCTAACCTAACCTAACCTTGGCTGACACCGACTCAAAAAATAACAGAAATCGTAACTACAAAAATGGAAATTATTTTTTACTTGTTAGTGCTTTTTCTTTGAAGTCGGTTATTTTTTTTGTTATTTTTTTTTATTTGTTTATTTTTAGTGAATCTGAAGTACACTTACTAATTTGAAAACATACAGACATACAAAAACATACAGACGAATTGATAACCTCCTCATTTTTTGAAGTCGGTTAAAAAAGAAATACTTGTCTGGTAGTTCAAGTACTGATAAGCCGACAAGATGGTGTACACCGTAAATATTTGCTGAAAAAAATGCGGTTATATCAATTTGTTGTGGCAATATTCAAAATAATACTCTTACATTTTCCACATGACAAAATAAGGGACTAGTAGAATAAATTATTTATAGATATATCATGAGATTAGCTTTTCAGACAGTGACCTTCTGACCCTAAGACGATAACTATTTTTTTTTACACACGTCAGCAAAATAAAGGGGTTAACATTAAGAAGAAGTTACAGTTTTATTGACTCAATTTCTACAAATAAAAATGTATGTTAGATAACATACCACTAAAATTATAACTTAACATGAATTTACAGGTACTTTCATATCAAAATGATTGTTTACAATAAATTTACTGGTAAATCAAGCCGCCAAATGGATCGTAACTTTTAGTTCCCCGTTTTGAACATTCGCGTTGTTTCCTATCGGTTCGTAGAGTTTTTCTGATTGAAACCTATCTTAAATACATATTCGAATACGCGATACAATATAAGTGTCAGTATATTTTGACGTCATGGCCTCCAGGTCTATATTTCTTTATAAACGCTGAAATTGGAATCTCTTTGACCTTCCAGCCTCGTGTCCTTTACATTATTCATGCTTATGCAAAGTAGGTCGCGTACAAGAACGATACAAGATATTGACATCGTCTCGAATAAACCTTTGGCTGGATTACAGAGTGCTTTCCTTAGATTTAAGGTTAGATGTAGTTTGATCTGCACTATTATATAAAAAGGTTTACATAATTGTTTTTTGTTTGTTTGCACAGGGTAATCTAAACTAATTTAACAGATTTTAAAAAATATTTCACCAATCGAAAGCTACATTCTTCCTGTCTAACATAGGCTATTTAAATATTTAAACGTTTACATATATAAATTGCTATATTTATAAACGAAGTCGGAAAAAGACCGTTACTTAATCGCTTCATCGGTGTACGCTGCCCAAATAGTTTCAGATACGGGCAATTAATTTTAATTTTTATGTTAAGTGCGGCATATGGCATACGCCAGGACCTGTCGAGGTTACCTACGATGCCCATAGGCATTAAAACTTTCATTTATATCATGGGAAACACTGGTCGTAGACCCATAATTTGACCACTCAAAGTAAACGCCCCGACCTGATCTGTCATATTAAAATTTGATTTGGTTATATCTTGGGAAACACTGGTCGTAGACCCATCATGCGACCACTCAAACTAAATGCCCCGATCTACTTAGCTGTTATGTTAAAATTAGTTTTGGTTATATCTAGGGAAAAACTAGCCATAGACGTATTATGCGACCACTCAAACAAAACGCCGCGACCTCATCTACCTACCTGTTTTAATTTAAATTTAATTGTGTAAATTCAAATTGCCCGGATCGTTTTTTACACCATGTTTGATGAATCCCTTATGGTACCCAATGACGCCCATAGGATTTCGAATTTTCAGGGTGGCTGCGAAAACCAAGCCAAGTCAAATCTTTTTTGCAATAAATTGTTGTAAATAAGCCTAAAATCGATATGGGTGCAGTTATTGAGAATTCTAAGGGAACCAATTTATGATAAAAATAAGATATTTTTAAAAATCCGAATTGGCTATATATTACTTAGAACTTTATGGGGTGAATTCCCCATTAAAAGCATTTATGGAGAAACAATAGTAATTTTCTAAATCATTCAACGGTTTCTAGCGCGAGCGAAGCCGCGGGCAAAAGCTAGTATTTTAAATGTTGCTGTCAAATTAAGATATCCGATAATAGAAGTAAATTTATGCTAACGGTATCGGGTCCTACTTCAGAAATATGTAGTTATGGATAAGAAATGTATAAATAATTGTCGAAGGTAGTTTTCTAGTAGTAGGTTACAGTGAGTTCATTACGTTAATGATATTTTAGTCACGCGAAATGTGTGGTGATCTCATTCCATTTTCACATTATAGCTTTGGAGATATCCTCAAAATTTCAAAGTTTCCTTTTGATATTTTCCTTTACGCATTCGTATATTTATCGGAATCTAAGACAAGTACACGCAAACAGGTAGATACCTGAAGAAAGAACGCCTTCCATGCTCAGAAGCGTGGCCCTAACCATGTTAAAACAGATAAAATACAATCATTACAAGAAATAGGTAAGGTTGAAAGAAAGCTTGAAGAAAATTTTATGTATTAATGAATACGACATTACCGTTATCTCATTAATTTGCGTTTCAGCGACATCTACATTTGAATCATTGCAATGAGATTGTTTTAAATAATCTGATTGCAATGCGTCAAATTTAGATGTCGCTGAAACTCAAATGAATAGGTAAAGTTATCGAGTAAATTTAATATAATAAAAACTAATAGATTTTTATGTTAAAATTTATATATTCCGCGTACCATCGTACAAGATTTAACACAAATAAATCACGTTTTTTGTATGCTACCCCCCTTTTATTGTTTTTTTTAAATTATACCTTTTTGTTTTCATAGCGGCAAAATAAATACATACTCTGTGAGAATTTCAGCTGACTACCTATTACGGTTCATGAGATACAGTCTTGTGACAGACGGATGGATGGACGGACGGATGTACGGACGGATGGACGGACGGACAGCGGAGGCTTATGAATAGGGTTCCGTTTGGTACATACATACATAAAATGCATGTTTAAATTTATTTGTGGAATCTCGTAAAACTGCCCTCTACCCCGTACTAACAACCCGAGTGTGACGCAGCCGGGCATAAATGCTAGGGTTTTACTACGCTATGTGTAAATACAAGACAAATACTACTCAAGATAATGAATACGCCATGAACAGAAATGAAAAGGACACTTAATAGTAGCCAGCTTCCTCCTAACAGATTCACAAAGAATATTTGAATGCATTAATTGTGCATACAGTTCACGAGTCCTGCAATGAGTCCGCGGTTGCTGGGTAATTACATTTCGGTCGCACGCTCGCCTGCGCTCAAACTGAAACGGGCAACCCGCTCATAATCCCTGGTACAGAGCACCAGTGAACGTCCGTGTCCATATTATTATAAGAGATAATACGGACATGGACAGTGAAAGAAGGACCAAAGTGAGCACTTCTAGTTGAAGACAAAGATGAGCTGTCGAAATAAGCTAAATTTTGTCAACAATGCTAAGTTAGGTTAGGATAAGTGAACGGAATAAAATTGGAATAAAGAAGACCTTACGGCATCATCGGTAAAGTATTTCTAATCGTCGTAATATAACTATTCGATATAATATGGGTAATGGGCTGAGTATGGGAATAGTGGTCGAAACTCATTCGAATCCCGACAGCAGCGTAATCAAGTATGAGTGTAATACTGAGATACTGACTACTTAATTCTCTTACGAATTCGGAATCAAATAGCGTCCTATGAAGTTATTACGTATTCTTACGTTTCGTTGGAATGCGAGAACATCAATAGTGAGCGGATTTGGAGCCGGCGGTACCGCTGTTGTATGTAAAAGTGGCTACACCGCCCCTATGCCGCCCCCATACAAACAAGTTTCGGCTGCCACTCCCAATATAATAAAAAATGTTTTTCTAAAATATTGCTAAAATGCTGTCTTACATGTTTATTTTATAAGTTGTAGAATTTACCGCAGAAGAGAGAAGGAGAGTTGTTTTGATTTAAGATCGATTCGAATAATTTGAGTGCTTCCCGTAATGCTACTCAAATTGTATGAATACATTTCTTGAACAGTTCACCGTTGATTAGGATTTGTCCTATTCATAATAATAATCAATCACTTCAGATATAATTCTTTAAATTCTTTGAATCTCAAAGCACAGTTACTTACAATTTCCGGAATGTTGAGCGAATCATATTCGAATCACAATCGATGGCCATTGTTAACACTACACCCCCTAATATAACCTTAATCAAATTTTAAATTCCATTATATACCATGTTTGGTGGTATGAATTTGTGTTTCCACCACTGAAAACAGTAATTCGATCATGTCAATGTCAATTGTTAGACAGTACAGGCGAACTTTAAATTTAAGACTTTTGTTTTTTCTAGCGTACCTGTGCTCGAAAATCCTTATTTTAACATTTATACGTTCGGTATTGTTTATTTGATGGAATATGGCAAAGGCAATTTTTGTTTTAGCAAATTCATTTTACTTCCAACGATATAATAACACGTTGTCATCTGATGTTAATGGTATTTTCGAAGAACCCTCTTTTATTGTGAGGCACAAAACTTTATTTGCTTTGAAACGTAAGTATTATGGTCTGGTAGTTTTGGTAATTCTTAATTATTTTAACAGTTGAGAGTCTCAACTCACGAATGACTCGTGAGTTATATATGTATGTTCCCTTACAAATGTAGTATGAAAATATTTTGAATAATACCAACCACTTTTCGTTGATTTTTTTATTCATATATTAATCAATATCTGTGCCTTAACGTTTTTGTTTAAAAAACACACAAATAAATGGACATTCATCACCAAATGTTAGATACCTAAAATAGACTTATTAGGAAAAGTGTAATTCAAACGATTTTGTATTTTAAATTTAAATAAAAGAGTTATTGTGAGATAAAAAAACATGTTAGGTCAACACTGCTAAATCTCTCGGTTTCTATAATTAGGAGGTTCCTATAAAACATCTGTACCTTCTTTGTTATTGTTTTCATTTTTGGCGATGAGAATAGCGTGTAATATATAATATTCATATTTATCTTGAATTATAAGATGTACTACAAAGGTATTTGCAAGAAAACTAATGGTAACTAATGGCACTATATCTGATTATTATTACGAGTATCATGCCGTTATCATTTTTATAGAGCCCATGGTCATAGACCTAAATGAAAACAGATTTAAGTAATACCTAATTTGATGACTAATGTTTAGTTAAGTAAAACCTTGAATCAATCATCGTACACCTAGAATTAACATATATTTATTGAATATTTAAGTAAATATTACGTACAGTTTTTCAACTCGATTCCTCCTAATCTTTACTTTTAAACGTTAGTCAGATTTTTTCGTTTTGAAATATAAGTCACTGAATATTCACTGACACTGAGTAATATTAATTGATGTCTACCTGACTGATCATAACAAATGAGATATCCCTGAATCTAGAGACCCTACAACTCCGAAGCGATGTAGGTACGTTCTCTGTGTTTTATCGTCTCTACCATGGAGAATGCTCGTCTTCGGAACGAATGTACTGATATTATAACTATAACATATGACACCCACTGTAAATAACCACCTGCAACAACTGTAAACATGAAATTTCCAAATAATAAAGTGAAGTTCCAAGTACCGCATTAACGTACCGACCCACAAATTATATTAAAAAATTTTGCCTCATTGGGTTTTATGACTGAAATACGATTTCCGATTCGGAATAATTTTACTATAGCTGTTTAAATTATTATAAATCATTTTTAGGTTTGGCTGCTGGTGTTCGGAGACCAGAAACGCTGACTGTTTATTATTTACAGCAGTTGAGAGGGTATTAAAAGTCGTACTTTAACATAATATCAAGGAGGAAATTATTTGTATTATCTGATTTTTTTTAAGTAAATGGACATGGATGGCTAGTACCGAACTGACCGCCAGTTATTAGCCCAACACACGACATGGGAACTAGGTGCCATGCCAGGACCTTCTTTATATTGCTCGGCTACATTGACCTGGATGGAAAACATGGACAATTTTCATTGTCGCTTCGACCATCGTTCATTCAATACGATGGTACTAACCCGGGCTGGATTAACCCTACCACCTAGTAAGTAACGAAGGGATCTACAGTTTTACGTGGAATCCGAACCACGGCCAGCCTCA
Source organism: Incurvaria masculella (assembly GCA_946894095.1). Lineage (NCBI taxonomy): Eukaryota > Metazoa > Arthropoda > Insecta > Lepidoptera > Incurvariidae > Incurvaria > Incurvaria masculella. The sequence continues at coordinate 16,811,017 of OX335648.2, read as the reverse complement.
ACGGTTGAAAATTGTCACCCATCCAGAACCTAACCGCGCTCAGAGGTGCTTTCCCAAATTATCGATTCACAAGGCGTCGCACACTGAGCTACCGAGGCTGACATTCAATAGTTAATGGTTAATTAAATAGTTAAAAGCTTCATTTAATTGTTAGTGCTTTCAAACAATAAATACAATGCTACTGTAAACTAAAAAAATACAAACAAAATGAAGGAAAGCAGCGTGGATAAGGCACTGGAGCGCAACAAGAGAACATTAATAAGGCACGGCTGGTTCCTTCCTTAGAACTGGTCGGGACGCTTGATCTATATTAAACTTCCTGTGTGCACAGGCTTCTATTGGATTGTGGTACAATACAAGTACAATACAATACAATTAGATTGCAAGAAGCTCACAAAAATAAAATAAATAAGAAACCCATGCTTAAACATAAAGCGTTGATATTGTTACGAGCGCGCCCCGCTGCGAAGACATAGCGCTGATACACTACCAAAGTGCGCCAAATGGTTCCTTCGAATTTCAGTAGATGGCGCTACTTGTCTTATTGCATTGCGCAGGCTATCGCATCACTGTCGTCCCATATAAAGTGACGCCTCGTCCAGCTGACTTCAGAAACAAATCTCGGACATTCTAGTAATGTCTCGAGGGAGATTGTTCTCGACTGCTGCCCTACATGGGCGCCTAGAAATCGGTGGAGTGTTCTGGAAAGAAGCTCCACCGATATAAAAGGCGCCCAAGGCGCTGAGGGCGGCAGTCTATTTTTGGAAGCGAAGTGAGCGACAACAAGCGATATAGAAGTGCAGTGAACTAGCTCTGAAGTGAATCAGTGAAGTGAGTGATATAGTTTGTAAATTAGTGTTTGAATTAACCTAGTGTGAAATTGTATTTGTGAGTTTGCTTGTGAATTATTTGAAATAAAGGAAGAGTGTTGAGTATTGGTGTTTTCTTCTCTAATCTGCACCCTACCCGCGTAACAATTGGTGTCAGAAGCGGGGATTAGAGATGCCGATTACACCGAGAGAAGACCAGGAAGGCGTGAGGACCAGGAGCCAGACGGCAGCCGACACAACACCGGCCGAGGATGCAGCAGCCTCAGGAACTCAAGAATTCGAGAGCCATCAATTAATGACGCAAACTCCTGCCTTGGACTTGAACGCATTGATGACCTTCATGCAAGAACAGGCCCGCCGTCAAGAGGAGCAGATGCAAGAACAGGCCCGCCGTCAAGAAGAGCAGTTGCAAGAACAGGCCCGCCGTCAGGAAGAACAGGCCCGCCGTCAAGAAGAGCAGTTGCAAGAACAGGCCCGCCGTCAGGAAGAACAGGCCCGCCGTCAAGAGGAGCAGGCGCAGGAACATGCTCGCCGTCAGGAGGAGCAGCAGCAAGAACTGATGTGGGCCGTTAGGGAATCCAATGCCAAAATAAAGGAGAAGCTTGATGAGGTCAACTCTAAGATCGAAGAGCAAGACCAAACTCTCGGGCGCCATGAAGAGCGACTGAACGGGCTTGAGTCAAAGATATCCGAAGAAATGGAGAAAATCAAGACCTGTGGAGTAACTGTATCTTCATCTGCAACAGCAGGAGCAAGATTTAAGGTTCCTCCTTTCGATGGTTTGACATCCTGGGCCGCTTACAAACTTCAGTTTGAATCAGTGGTTATTGCAAATGGATGGAATGAGAACCAAGCACGAACTGCTTTGACCTTAGGACTTCGGGACAAGGCACTCCATGTTCTCGAGGCTTTAGGTCCCCGAATCACCTATGACGGACTTTTAGAAGCACTGGAGTCAAGGTTTGGCGACAAGCATTTGGAACACGTCTACCGAGCTCAACTTCGTGATCGAGTACAACGAGCAAGTGAAGGACTTCAACAGTGGGCACTGGAAATCGAAAAACTTGCCCGAAAGGCCCATCAATCATCATCGAATTCTTCGTTGGAAGATTACTTGGTGCAGGCTTTCGTGGATGGCATCAGGGACATCGAAGTACGAGCTGCTGTACGATTAAGTCACCACGCAACGTTGAGGGACGCTCTTGCCCACGCGTTGGAGGTCGAAGCGGTTCGATCAGATCCCCGAGCGCATCGAATAAGAGAAGTGGTGACGTCGGAAACCAGATCACCTGCAAGACGTAAATTTACTCCCCGGTGCTACAAGTGCAATGAACTGGGGCACCTTCGAACCAACTGCCCCAAAAATCAAACCGAAAGGCCTGATGCTGCAAATGAAGATGAAAAGGCCAGAACCGGGGGGCGGATGCTGGCTGGTAAAATAGAAGCCCCGAAAGTCACAATTTCGCAGGCATGTACTGGAAACAGCCTGCTCGTTGAAGGGCAAGTGAACGGGATACAATGCAACTTGACCTTGGATACCGGAGCATCCCGTACAATCGTTAAGTCAAAAACCTTTGGCCGCGTCATATGGAATCGTCGCCAGTATTTTAATGGTTGCAGGCTTCAGACAGCTACCGGCCAGCACATACCCGTTTATGGAGAGATAGAAGTTACGATTAAAATTGGATGTAAGACTTATCGTCATACCGCCGTTTTAGCAGATATCATCGATGATTGCATTCTAGGTTTGGACTTTATGAGAACTAACAACTGTAAAATAGATGTGGCAAATGGCGTGCTAATATGTGGCAAAGAAGAAGTTTCCTGGCTACGCAAATGTGATGAAATTTCCTCAGATAAATTGGACACAGGGAGATTTAAAGTGTCCACTCTTTTGGAAGAAAACAGACGGGACCTGACTGTTGATGATTTCAAGAAAGCAACAAATCTACTTATGCGATATTCAGACATCTTCTCTTCGCACGACGGAGACATTGGGAGAACAAGCATGGTTAAGCACCGCATCGACACAGGAGATGCTCTTCCAATACGTCAGAGGCCACGCCGTGTTCCCGTAGCTAAAGAAGAAGAAGTTCAGAGAATGATAGCGGACATGCAGAAAAATAATGTTATAGAGACTTCATCAAGTCCATGGTGTTCACCCGTAGTTCTGGTAAAGAAGAAAGATGGCAGCACCAGATTTTGTGTGGACTATCGACGTTTAAATGATGTAACAAAAAAGGACAGCTATCCGATTCCTAGAATTGATGACACGCTGGATACATTGAGTGGCATGAAGTGGTTCACAACCCTGGACCTGAAAAGCGGCTACTGGCAGGTGGAAATCGACAACAAAGACAAAGAGAAGACAGCGTTTACGACAGGGCATGGGCTGTGGCAATTCAAAGTGATGCCGTTTGGACTTTGTAATGCTCCCGCAACCTTCGAGAGGCTTATGGAACGAGTACTTTTTGGGCTGATCGGGGAAGCTTGTCTGGTGTACTTGGACGATATAATCATATTAGGGCGGACATTTGACGAGCACATCAAGAATTTGGAGAACGTTTTGAGCATGATTCGCCAAGCTAACCTTAAACTAAGTGGCAAGAAGTGTTCTTTCTTCAAGCGTCAGGTTAGCTATTTGGGTCACGTTATCTCCGGAAATGGCATCCAAACTGACCCAAAGAAGATCGAAGCCGTACAGGAGTGGCCAATTCCAAAGGATAAGACTGAAGTTCGTGCCTTTTTAGGACTGTGCTCATATTACCGCCGTTTTGTCCGAAACTTCTCCGAGATTGCTAAGCCTCTGCATCGACTTACAGAAGATAAGCGTCAATTCAATTGGGACGAGGACTGCGCAAATTCGTTTCAAGAACTTAAGCAACATCTCTGTAACACTCCAATCTTGGGCTACCCCGAAGCCGATAAAGAGTTCATAGTCGACACAGACGCAAGTAATACCGGAATCGGCGGTGTACTCTCACAACGTCATGGGGACAAGGAGATCGTTATTGGTTATTTCAGCAAATCCCTTTCAAAACCAGAACGGAACTATTGTGTGACAAGACGAGAGCTTCTAGCAGTAGTGAAGACTTTGCAGCATTTCAACAAGTATCTTCTCGGCCGAAGATTCCGCTTGAGGACTGACCACGCTGCTTTGAAATGGCTGCTTCAGTTTAAGAATCCAGAAGGGCAGGTTGCACGTTGGCTGGAACAGCTCCAAGAGTATCAGTTCGATACAGAGCATCGGAGTGGTAAAACCCATGGAAATGCTGACGCTTTGTCTCGTCGACCCTGCCCAGAAGAGTGTAAGCACTGCATCAGGGAGGAGATAAAGGAGACCGTTCATTTAAAGGCCATCCGAACGGATAACATCAGCGAAGAATGGAGCAATGAAAACATGAAGCTAGCCCAGGAGGGGGACGATGATCTGATGCCCATTATTCACTGGAAGAGAGCAGGAGAGACAAAGCCAGAATGGAGAGATATTTCTGCAATGAGCACAGCGACTAAAAGTTACTGGGCGCAGTGGTCGAGCCTGGTACTTCATGACGGAATATTGTACAGAAAATGGGAAACACCTAACGGAAAGGATATTTCTCTGCAATTAGTCATCCCCAGATCTAAGATTAAAGAAGTTCTTCAATGCCTGCACGATGGAACTTCAGGTGGACATTTGGGAATAAAGAGAACTCTCCTGAAGATACGACAACGGTTCTACTGGATAAATTGTCGCGATGATGTAGAAGATTGGTGCCGTAAATGCACGATCTGTAGCGCTGTTAAAGGGCCTCATACACGGAGCAAGGGAACTTTAAAATTGTACAATGTTGGAGCTCCGTGGGAGAGAATTGCTCTTGATGTGGCTGGCCCTTTTCCTCCGACAAATGACGGCAACCGTTACTTTATGGTTGTAATGGATTATTTCACTAAGTGGCCTGAGGTATTTGCCATACCAAACCAACAGGCGATCACGGTTGCACAGAAATTGGTCCACGAAGTTTTCTGTCGCTATGGAGTACCTCTCGAGATACACACTGATCAAGGCAGAAACTTCGAATCCCGAGTGTTTCAGGAGACATGTCGAATAATGGGAATCCATAAGACCAGGACAACCCCATACCACCCACAGTCAGATGGCATGGTGGAACGATTTAATCAGACATTGGAAAGACACTTGGCCAAATTGGTAGAAGACCATCAAAAGGATTGGGACCAGTATATTCCGCTGTTTCTGCTGTCATACCGAACCGCTGTGCATGAAAGCGTAGATGAAACTCCAGCCTACATAAATTTTGGACACGAACTCAGACTACCAGCTGACCTTCTGACAGGAATTCCACCAGAGGCATCCCATTGTGTAACAGAGTATGTGTCAGATCTGCGAGGAAAAATGGACACTGTTTATAAACGTGTCAGAGAGGCTGGTCTACGAGCAAGCGAGCGGATGAAAACACGTTACGACCGCAAAGCTAATGGAAATGTATTTGAAGAAGGATCTTTAGTTTGGCTACATAATCCATTACGAAAAAAAGGAAAAAGTCCCAAACTGCAACCAAAATGGGAAGGCCCATATAGAGTGGTGACTAAAATCAATGACGTGACATATCGTATCCGCCGGAATGATAGATGTCGGGAAAAGATTGTGCACGTAGATCGTCTGGCCCGATACCACGGAGACAATTATGCTCGAGACGAGCATAACTAAGGAGGAGGCAGTGTTACGAGCGCGCCCCGCTGCGAAGACATAGCGCTGATACACTACCAAAGTGCGCCAAATGGTTCCTTCGAATTTCAGTAGATGGTGCTACTTGTCTTATTGCATTGCGCAGGCTATCGCATCACTGTCGTCCCATATAAAGTGACGCCTCGTCCAGCTGACTTCAGAAACAAATCTCGGACATTCTAGTAATGTCTCGAGGGAGATTGTTCTCGACTGCTGCCCTACATGGGCGCCTAGAAATCGGTGGAGTGTTCTGGAAAGAAGCTCCACCGATATAAAAGGCGCCCAAGGCGCTGAGGGCGGCAGTCTATTTTTGGAAGCGAAGTGAGCGACAACAAGCGATATAGAAGTGCAGTGAACTAGCTCTGAAGTGAATCAGTGAAGTGAGTGATATAGTTTGTAAATTAGTGTTTGAATTAACCTAGTGTGAAATTGTATTTGTGAGTTTGCTTGTGAATTATTTGAAATAAAGGAAGAGTGTTGAGTATTGGTGTTTTCTTCTCTAATCTGCACCCTACCCGCGTAACAATATTTATAGGATACATTAGATTTCACGCTTACGCTATGGTCCAAGCGTAACCAGGTATCCCTTGGCATATTCGGAGGAAAATTGGAAGTTACATTGTTATGTACGATTACAAAAAATGCCCTCCCCATTTGTTTTATGTGAGAACGATTTTTTTCAAACTGTACACCAAAATTTAACCTTACCTTGAACTCAAAAGATGTCAAGGAATAAATGGTTAACGTTTGGACCATACCCCCGTAACACGCCAGAATATATATCTAAGTGAAGGGTCATCTATATGAGAGTCTCACCAGAATTAGAAGAGATCTCCTTCTCAAATTGTTTTCGTAATACGGATGAATATGGTGGTGGAATACCTACCCAACAATTGTATAATAGTAGCGATAGATACCACGAGCGCACGTCCATGTTCCCAACTCCACGCCATTTAGACGTGTCTCTCAAAGGTTCGAAGTATTATGAGATAAAGTCAAGGAAACTTCTTGGCATGGTTGTTAAAAACCTATGTTTGGAAAAACCTAATGTGCAGAAAGGGCTTTAACCCAGTGCTTATACTCATATAAGGTAGTTGTTATTACAGCCATCCATGTCCTGTAGTAGAATTACCTGGCCTGCCGGCAAGTAATTCTACAAATACTACGTAATCCCTTATGTAAGGGGTACACAAGGCGTACTCCATATGCGAAGTGTACCCCTTATTAAGGAGGAGCTTAAAATCCGTTCATTATGATAGCAGTGTGTCCAGTACTGCGCTAGTGTAATTTTTCACAAACGTTTGCGACCGAAGATATTTGTGTTGATAAACATCTAGTGAATTAACCGTTAGTACCCGAAAATAAAATGAATTGTAGACCTGCTTGATACGTGCTTGAATTACAGACGGCCATTTAATATTGATCAAAATATAATTCATATTTATATGTTTTGCTTTATTTAAAAAAAAATCTTATTACTTTCAATGTAATTCTCGGTTACCTCTAGAGGAATTGCATTTATTATTGCTTGTAGAGCTTGCGTTAAAAGATTTCCAACGAAGACAAAAGCACCTTCTACGTCCTCTCATCTCGGTTCCGCTTCGCGCTCAGGTGCTTTCTTTCTATTGCACTTTCTGTGCAGAGCTCTGGTTTTAATCTGCGCAGTATAGTGACGCACGGTGCGACGGATACGCCGGTAGGTACAGCTATCTTCCGCACAGTAAAGAGCTGACTTCTCACTATCAAGCCTTTTCTTTTTTACAATTTAATAGTTTTACTCATTTTATTTTATTAATTTTTAGTTTTTGTTAATAATGTAAGTACAGTCTGGAGAAACTTGAATTAAAGTTAATTTGATTTTAATCTAAGTTGAAGTGAATTTTGAATAGTATTGGTTTTTTTGTATACGATTTAAAATTAAATTAGATTTTCAATTTTTTTTGGAATATATGAACTTTTAATGTGATATTTTGTTGTTTATATGTTGTATGTAGTGTTCAATACATGTAGGATATACACATATTCCTAAATAGCATAATGTTATATACTATCATGTCATCGTCATTCACAATATATTATTCTGTTCGTGAACCAATAGATAAATAAATTTAATTCAGTTACAGTTAAATACACGATTAAGAAAGTAAGTAAGTAAGTAAGTTTATTTGCAAATAAAGGTACAATACATTATCATTTCTTATACATATATAATATCTGTAGAAAATGTTATACCCGTGGAGCGAGTCGTAGTCCAGCATCAGCCTGACTACATTCGCAAAGGTTGCGTCCCGAATGCTTCGCTAGGAGTCCCGTGTTGAAGCATGCGGGTTTTTCAATTTCATGCGGCGAAAATAATGCCATAGTTGATATTTTTAATGTTGTTTGACTTGATAATTAGTTATTGTAAATGTAAAAATAGTGTGAAATTACTTTTTTCTTGAACGACGTTTCGTTGTTCTAACTGGACGATGTATCGATGTATGTATGGTTGTCTATTCCTTTTGAACTTTTCCTTATCAACCGTAGCAATACACGGGCGCCATCCTACTGTCAATAAGTAACACATGGTGTAGTATTTGACCCAAACTTTAAATTAGATAATGCTTGTTTAGTTTACGTTTGACAGGCCGAGCTGTCGAACGCTGCTCCAGCACACGCAGCAGACGAAACGTGACGGCAAAACCCGATACGGCACACATAGCAACCGTCATTATATGCGGGACGGTGTGAATTTAAAAAACTTGTATCCATAATATATTTGAGTCATAAAAAATATACAGTTTTCTAGTTTTAGAGATGGACTGATGTCGAAGTGGTTTTAGTTAAATAAAATATGTTTATTATTATTAGATAATGCCAATTATGACCAATTTTAACTTGAAGAAAACCTAGAATGTATCATTTCCATCAGCAATTAACGTATTTTTAGTTCCGAATTCAAAGTTCCGCTAGAGTTGGTTGAGTAAATAACGTTAATGTTTACTTTTTTAGCGTAAGTCAGACTCTTTCTTTTTAAATTAAAATAAGTCGACATTAACGAATTAACATTGAGTAATAATTGTTGACGTCTACATGATCTGATGATAGAAAGGTAAATTTTAGCAAAATGTATATCAAACTAATCCACTAAAATTACATCAACCTGTGACCTCGCTGTATATTGCTCAGCCGTCCCGTGCTGCTGGGACCAGGCAGCGCGGCGCCCACCCAACAACTGCAGCGTCGGTTTTAATTTCAAAATTGTAGCTGTCAAAGAAGTCTATTCGAAATGGTATAGTGAGATATGTATGTTTGCAGCGTTAGTGAATTTGTATGATTTAATTGAACTGAAACAATGCTAAATTACAATAAATATTTTTTATTTAGATGGGAATCGTATTCACTATAATTATTTTAGGAGTCGCTTAAAATTTGGCAAAAAAGTCATTATTGTGGGCAGAATGCGATGCACCAGAATTTATATTTTACTAGCTGAGGTACCCGGCTCCGCTCGGGTCAATATAGGGACAGAGAAAGCGACTTTGTTTTATACTATGTAGTGATTATTCTTGGAGTAAAACCTGAAAAATGTCCCTGTAACATTTAAAGCCCTTACAAAATTAGGAGTAACTTAGTTTAGAACTGTTTTAATTTTATATCGGGTTAACATATAATTAACTGAAACATAAACGAAAGTAAATTTTTGGAATGCGTCTAATCATTGTATCGTCTAATGTTGTATTTATTGGATTATAATTTCTATATATATTTTAAATCTGCTAGCACGCATTTTTTATTTGTATTTTTCCTGTCCCATTAATTACAGACTGGATGATTGGCTCAAGAATGACAGGAAATAACAAAAAATCTCTTTATTTACCACAAATATTAAAAGTTACGCTAGTGACGGAAAGAACGCAGATAAATGATTGCTTTTTCACTTTTAGTGCTGATGTTTTTTTTATTTCATTTTTTATTTTTTGATTAAGTCTTTTTTTCGCCCATAAAATAAAATAATTATTAAAAAAATATAACAAATAAATATCGGTGTAAACAATAAACATATAGAAACAAAAATATCGCAAAAAACTGATTAATACAATATTTTAAAAAATATTGTTTTAAAATTCCTAAATATCTTAGGTCGCGAAAAGTTTTATTGAGGAGCCATTTTGATTGGTTTTATTTTAAAAAAACAGCCAAGTTCGAGTCGGACTCGCACACGAGAGGTTCCGTACCATCGTACAAGATTTACCAGAAAAAAAAAACCTTTTTTTGCATGGGACCCCCTTTACTTTTTATTTTACTTATTTGTTGTTATAGCGGCAAAATAAATATACACTCTGCGAACATTTCAGCTGCCTACCTATTACGGTTCATGAGGTACAGCCGACAGACGGACGGACGGACGGACGGACGGACAGCGGAGGCTTAGTAATAGGGTACCATTTTCACCCTTTGGGTACGGAACCCTAAAAAGACATTGTCATCATAATAGTTGAATAGTCACCTTGCACCGGGGCGTATATGTTCATGTAGAGGCAGTCCTCGCTCTGGTTCCTGAGCCGCGGCAGCAGGCGGCGCAGGTACTCGAGGCGGCCCTTCGGCATGCGCTCCAGCGCGAGGCTCTCGTTGGCGACGTCGGGCAGGCGCTGCGGGCACGCGGGCCCCGGCTGCTGCACGCTCCTCACGCCGTCCCACGGCGCGGGCGCGCGCGTCGGCGCGAACCTGCCGTCGAATACAGGCATCACCAAGAAATAATACGTCCACCTCGGATTGCGCTCCACGAACATCACTCCGAAGTGCACGTTTGGGCCGAAGCGTTATTTCAGAACATCGAATTAGTCACAAAGATGAATCCGCAAAGAAATATCACTGGTTTTCCGTCTATATTTTAAGAATAATTATATAATCATATTGTTTTTTATATTTAGCTTATATCCGTGAAATAAACCATTAATAAATAGTTAATAAATACGAATTAGGGATGCGGAACAACACATTTTGGGTTGCACTAAATTATAAAATGGCGTCCTGTGCAGTTCTTACATGTCTACGTGTTGTTGGAACACAAAAAAAACCAAGTGTGAGCGAATCATTAAAAGTATCTCGGAAAGTGATAGCTTACCAATTAGTCTTAGGTTAATTTAAAATTCGATCACACGAGACGAGTCGTCTGAAGTCAATAACTCAATCTGCCACAAATGTTCACCGTTAGACAGTTCGTCGGTAATTGACGACGCTTTAATATCCTGCCAACTCGGAACAAATCAACTTCCCGCGCCCCAACAAGGCCTCGAGTCCCCTCGAATTTCACAATCAAAGATAGGTAATTGCCGGTCGTGCGACGACGCCGTATGGAGCCAGTGCAGCACACAAAGGAGTTGGCGTTTACACCAAGCGCCGAATATGGAAAGACGGGAGTAACAAACGCAAAGCCACGCCAGCGAGAGCGTTCGCTTACTGCAGATCTACTCAGGAAAGCGAAAACGAGTTAGTCACAGATGAAAGTGAAAAACCTTCGGCTGACGTCATGGAAAAAAAAAATGGACAACACTATAGGATGACTCGACGCTGTCATTTCATGAGTACGAAAGCGTCGTGACTCACCGGTGACCCACAAGTGAGAATCTCATGAGTAGATACATTTTCGACTTCCAGCTACACGTAAGAACTTTACAGGATCCTATTAAAATCAATGAACATTCGAAGTTGTGCGTCCCGGATTCATGTTTCTTTCGTTTCATTTATTTAAACTTTTGATAGTTAAACTACACTAAACTACGCCACAAACTGATAGATCCGATGATTCGATCGACTCAGTCAAGAAGAACCCGCAAAGAAACTTCACTGGTTTGAATAATTGTTGAGTCAACAATAACGATACACCACTTTGATCTTATTGGTACTGTCGATAAATATTTTATAGATAAGACAAAGCATAAGAGATCTCCTTTTTTATTTCATTTCATTTATTAAAAAAAAAATTGATAATCAAACTACACTAAGTTACGTCAAAAACAGATAGATCCACGGATTCTATCAACTAGTAAAGAAGAATTCGCAGATAAATTTCAATGGTTTTCTGTCCACAGTAATAAATACAAACTAAGATCTAAACGCTACTCCCAAACAATTATTGGCAAGAATGAAAGAAATAGCAACCCTCAGAAGGATTAGAAATAGAACTTACTTAACTAATAAAGTTCCTTGCACAATAATATGTATATTGTTGCAAGTATTCTCTGGTGTTAAAGCCATCGTCAACTTAATAATCTATTTCAGGTGCTTAAACCATCTACATTTAGACATTTTTCGTTAACTCGTATCTACGCTGCCGCCATACGAATGAGTTTGGATCGCTACTTCCGTCCTTCCATGCTCGCCAGAGCCAAGCGACCGTCCCGGCAGGTGCAACCGGGAAGCAGATCAAAGTGCCGCGAAAGAAAAAGAAGCAGTAGAATCTCACCTGTTGCTTCCGATCGGCGGAGTGGCGTAAGGCACGCCCAAATAAACCTCCACCGGCTTGAGGTATTTGTGCTGATCCATCGGCAGTATTATCCCTTGCAGCTTCCCGTACCTTGTGGATATCACCCTAGTCCTTAGCATAGAGTTCCTGCCACTCGCGCTGTACAAGTTCGCACTGATGAACTGACTCGACAGTAGCAACACTAGAAACACACTTCGCACTTTGTCGTCGAATCGTCGTGATGTCGCCAAATGGTCTATCGGGGCTCTCAGGAATTGCTTTATCGAGTTACACAGGTGTAGCGGCAACTTTTCGAATGCCATCTTCTAGACATCACCTCGGCAGCATTGCCTCGCTTCGGTCGCTTTGATTCAAAGCGAGGACACTCTTAATTCGTCATTATTGCATAAACCCTAACCACCACATTTGAGTTTAAAGCAATTCTGAAAGAAGCAGGGTGCCATTCTTCCTGTACCTGAAACAAAAAAAAAAACATATATGTGGGGTGTCAAAAAAACTCGAGGAATTGTCTTTAGTCTTTTTACTTATATTTTATAATTTTCGAAATCAACACGTCTTTACAAGATCTCTTTTATTTCGCCATCTTTTTTTTCTTGTTCCTATTGACCAATCACAAGCTTGCTTCTATTTTAAAACTCTCCAATCAGAAGGCTACATTTTAATTCTGAAATGTAACACTACGTGGCGATGCTATCCGTTGCCAAACCAATCATAGCCTCGTATTTGAAATTAGTTAAATGGCGCCAAATTCAAATTATATTCTTTAAAACAAAACATGGAATATTACAATCCTACAACTCGGCCTTCCTGCTACTCGTCCGTCCCGGATGAGTATTCTTGAATATCTGGCGACTTCCATGGTTTCATAAAATCTGCTGCGGATGATGTGTTTTTCGGTCCTTCGTCTCCGACTCTTTCGACATCATATCTGTCATGCATTTTCACTTTAGTGACACGGTAGGGACCAAAATATTTAATTGCAAACTTCAATCCTGTGCCGAACTGCGTTCTCTTAATTGCGACCAAATCTCCGATGTCGTAGATTTTGCTCTGTTTTCTCTTCCGATTAAATGTTCTTTTATTTTCCTCTTGAACTTTTAGTATCTGCTCTTTTGCATCCACTCTTAAAGCCTCTCTTTCACTCTGGAATCGGTTTATCTCTTCGTCGTTCAGAATGTCTATTATTTCCAGGTCTTCTTTATTTCTCATCTTGACTCCAACCATTAATTCAAAGGGAGTTGTCTTGATACTACGTTGCAGAGTAGAATTCAAACATGTCTGTGCGCGGCTAACGTGCTTGAACCATTTTTCTGGATCTTCCATACTAAGTTTACTGATAACTGGTATGACGACTTGAAGTATGCGTTCTGCTTGACCATTTCCTCTTGGAATTCCAGTTGTAATGGTAATGTGTTTAATATTTTCCATCTCACAATACTCTTTAAAATCATTCGACGTAAAAGCACTTCCTCGGTCGGTAATAATCTGTTTAGGATTTCCAAAAGTTTGTTTTTGTAATTCTAGCTTCTCTATAACTTCTTTTGATGTCGTTGTCTTTGTAGGGTATAGCCACGTGAATTTGGTAAATCCATCGATCACAGCAAGGATATACTTGTAATTTTTGTTCGTCGATGGGAGGGGACCTAAGTGATCAAGATGATAAGTGATCAGGGGAGCGTCTTCTTTATTGATGGGATGCAAAAAGCCTTCTTGTTTCCCGCTCTTTTTTGTAGTAAGTATGCAACGTATACAATTGGTTATGCAGTTTCTTATTTTTTCGGGTAGTTTCTCAATAAAAAATTCTCTTTTAACTAACTCTTCAGTCTTCTTTACACCAAAATGTCCATTCTCATGACATAATTTTATTATTTCATTTTCCATCGCTTTAGGGACAACCAAAAGTGGTGTTCCAGAATTTTCCTTGTATATTAGACAGTTTTTAATGAAATAGTCTTCATAGGTTCCGTGTAGTAACAATTCCTTCATTAATTTTAGCTTGCTGTCTGTTTCTTGGGCTCTTTGTATTCTTACTGTAATGTCGTTTAATATTAGTACTGGATATCGACTTAACGCATCAACATGTTTAATTCTTGAACCAGCACGGTGCTCAACTTCATAGTCGAACTCTTCAAGTAAGAGCGCCCATCTTGCTACTCTTGGTGGTAGATCTTTCTTATTTAGCGTCATGGTTAAGGCTGAGCAGTCAGTTATTATTTTAAATTTAATGCCGTGTAGGTACACACGAAACTTTTTGAGTGCTTCTACAATCGCTAGAACTTCAAGGTAGTAACTGTGGTACTTCTTCTCTGTAGGGGACGTCTTCTTGCTCATGTAATAAACTGGGTGCATCTGGGAATCTTCGGGACAACGCTGTAAAATTACGGCTCCATATCCATCCGTACTCGCATCGGTGTGTAATTCTGTGTATAAATGAGGACAATATATTTTTAAAACGGGTGCAGTGGTTAATCTTGTTTTCAGCTCTTCGCAAGCTCTTATGGCTCTTTCATCGATCTGGAATTTGACATTCTTTTTCAACAAGTCTGTCAGTGGTTTAGCGATGATCGAGTAATCTCTTACAAATTTTCTGAAATAACCGGTGAGGCCTAAAAAAGCCTGAACATCTTTGATACTTCGGGGCAAGGGAAACTTCATAATAGCTTCAGTTTTACACTTGGATGGTCTTACTTCATTGTTGGATATCTCATGTCCAAGATAATGTACATTGGGTTTAAGGAATTGACACTTCTTCCAATTTATGTTCAGCCCATACTCTGCCGCTCTGTTCAAAATAATCTTAAGTCGTCGTAGTCCCTCCTCTTCGTCTTTAGCCGGTACAATCAGGTCATCCAGATATGTCAGTACGGTTCCATCTAAAATCAGATCTCTAAAAATGTGGTTAATAAATCGTTGAAAAACTGCAGGCGAGGTTGATAAGCCAAACGGGGTCTTCGTAAATTCGTACTGTCCTCTTGGAGTCACAAATGATGTGTATTTTTGACTCTCTTCCGCTACATTAACGTGGAAAAAACCATTCTTCAGGTCTAAAGTTGAGAACACTGTAGCGCTGCGAAGTTTATCAAGTTGGTCCTCAATGAGGGGAAGGGGAAATCGTTCTTTAATAATCTTCTTGTTCAACTTCCGGTAGTCGACACACAGTCGGTATGAGCCGTCCTTTTTCCTCACTAAAACAATCGGACTGCAGAAATCAGACACACTAGGTTTTATAATACCATCATGCAACCACTCGTCTATTTGTCTATCGACAAAGTCCATCTCGGCCGGTGAAAGTCTCCTAGGACTCTGAAATACAGGTGTGTCGTCGCTCAATATAATTTTCATCTCGATGCTCGACGTCTTGATAAATATAGGTCGATACTCTTCGGTCAGCTGTTTAATTTCTTCTGTAAATCGCCTGCTGCCAATATCTAATTCTTCGTGCTCATAATCAGTTAATAATGACACATGCTCTTTGCTCGTTAAACGTACTGACTTTGATGTTACAGTCACGTTACAATGCTCCAAGATAGGTCTACCGATGAGTATTTCAACAGGTATCACAAAGTCTTCTACAACATAGAACTCAATGGGGAACATGTAACCCTGCGCTTGCATTTTTGTTGTAAAGCATCCTATAGACTTAAAGCCAACCCCACCAAGTCCTATTAAGTCCACTTCACATGAATCGTAGCTCATATTTAAATTCCGACAACATGAAACCGACATCAAGTTAGCGAAACTGCCAGTGTCCAAAAGTGCCTGTTTTGATATTGAGTTAATAATAATATTGAGATATTTAGCGTCTTTATAACTGTAGTCTCTATTTTGTTTCTCTTCGTCACTCGTTACACTCAATGCATTACTGTCATTTGATTTACACTTCGTAGCGATATGTCCGAACTCATTGCACTTAAAACACTTTACTCCTTTGTCCTTATGCTCGCACGTGTCAGCGCGGTGCCCTAACATGCCGCAGTTGAAACACCGGATCTGTGTAGTTGCTCTGCGTCGCTCTCCGTCTGGGTATCGTCGTTGACCGTCGTAACTCTTAAGGCGTCCATCGTCATTCTTTAATTTTGCATCGTCGTCTTTGCGTCGTGTCGTGTCTTGGCGTCTTTGGTCGTCGTCTCGGCGTCGTGTAGCTTCTTGTGATTTCATCTTCATTTTCTCATAGATTTCGAGCTTCTTTCGAAATTCTTTCATGTTAGTTGATCCATATAAAACAGCCTTATTGCACTCTGCGTCGTATATCCCGTCTATAACATACTCAATTAAGGCCTCGTCTTCGATTTCTCCGTGACAAGCGATCTCTTTCATGATAAGGAAGTATTGCTGGTAACTTTCGTCGCGTTTCTTCTTTCGGGAACAAAGTTTTTTGTGAATTGAAGCACTGTTGACCTTAGCTCCAAACTCTTCGACCAGGATCGTCTTAAGGGTCTCCCAATTGGCTATTTCAGGTGTAGAATCGAGCAGAAGGCGTGCAGTACCGCTCAGGAGTCGTCGCGCGTAGATGTACCTCTCTAGTTCCGTCCAACTTAACAATACGCCGTAATCTTCAAAATCGTGGATCCATTTCTTGATAGGATAGGTATCGTCGCCGGTAAACTTGTGCAGGGACTCCTCCACGTCGCGGAAGGTGACAAGATGGCGCTGCGCCTCCGCCGACGCGCCCGCCGCCGTCTCATCGTGCTCCGTCTTGTCCTCTTGTTTTTTCGGCATCCCGGACGAGCCCCCAAAAGTTGTGGGGTGTCAAAAAAACTCGAGGAATTGTCTTTAGTCTTTTTACTTATATTTTATAATTTTCGAAATCAACACGTCTTTACAAGATCTCTTTTATTTCGCCATCTTTTTTTTCTTGTTCCTATTGACCAATCACAAGCTTGCTTCTATTTTAAAACTCTCCAATCAGAAGGCTACATTTTAATTCTGAAATGTAACACTACGTGGCGATGCTATCCGTTGCCAAACCAATCATAGCCTCGTATTTGAAATTAGTTAAATGGCGCCAAATTCAAATTATATTCTTTAAAACAAAACATGGAATATTACAATCCTACATATATCATTAATTTTATTTAAATACCAAGTGGTGGTGATTTAACAAAACGCGAAGCATTATAATCGGATTTAGAAAATAATCACAAAACGTTTTTGGTAGTGACATTCGTCGAAAGCAGGATACGAACCTGCGACCTTTGGATTACATGTTCATTGCTCTGTCCGCTGAGCTATCTCGACAATTACCTTAATAAAATTACATCAAATACAAAAAATTGTCAAGGAAACTAAATGCTTCACAAAAAACCATCCAACACCAGACTTTTGTAACCAAAGACCATTTAAAAAAAACCGGCCAAGTGCGAGTCGGACTCGCACACGAAAGGTTCCGTACCATCGTAAATTATTTAACACCAAAAAATCACATTTTTAATTTTTATTAGATTTTAATTTTACTTATTTGTTGTTATAGCGGCAAATTAAATACACACTCTGTGAAAGTTTCAGCTGCCTACCTATTACGGTTCATGAGATACAGCCCTGTCTCAGACGGACGGACGGACGGACGGACAGCGGAGGCTTAGTAATAGGGTTCCGTTTACACCCTTTGGGTACGGAACCCTAAAAAGGAACAGTACGAATTCTGCATTTAATTGTGATTTATTTCTTGATTTTTGTTTCGGCAAAATAAATTAAAAAAAAAAAACAAATGAAAGCAACAGATTGAAACAGTGTTGCAGTAAGCGCGATACACGCCGCACTATGCACTCGTCGTAAAGCCCTCCGTGAATAGAAAAGCCGAAGTCGAACAAGTGCGCTGAGAGTCAGAGTCAATGTCCTTCATTCGCGAGTCGCTGCAGACAGCCCGACCCCGTCCCTCCCCCGCCGGCCCCGCGGTCCGCGCTCCGGGCCGTTGGCGTTGCTGCGACATAAAAAAGATATAAAAATATATGACTTGGCTCCAAATTGTCGGGTGGCATTATAGCGCCACGGACGAAAACTCCGCAGGCAAATTGGTAATATTTTTAAGATCTGAGAAATACTGTTTTGAAGACGATAATTGTATAACTATTGTGGATATATTTTTTTTTAAAGAAAAACCGGTATGGGTGACTGTGCTGAGAATCAAAGATGCTCAAAAAAGCCAAATACACCTCGCCTCGCGAAACCACGCTCAGCGAGGCACCATACCAGCGGATTTGCGGACTATTGCTGAGCTATGTTATAGGTGTGAGGAAAGGCAACCGCCGGCAGACAGTTCCAAATCCTAGTGGTGCGGCTGAGAAATTAGTTTAAATTAGTCAACCACAAGGGGGTGCTCTGATTCTAGGATTCCCAGTTTCTGTGATGCAATTTTGGCCTTTGATTCAATAAAACGCGAAAATTCACGTCTTTGGACATGTTGCAGCTCAGTAGGTCTGATGAGATGTTCGGAGACGTTGCCTTGAAAACTTGCTAGGAGCGGAAAGGGTTCTGCCTTGGCAGAGAAAATACAGCAATGGGTTGAGCGTTGAACGTTGAAGGCGACAAGGTTCTCCTGGTCCCATTTGGTATAACTTTGACAAACAATGCAATAATAGAAATGGGCAGAAATTATTAATAGAATGTATGTCAGAATTCCATAATTTGAGTTGCAGCCTTTTATTTTACATTGCAACGACCTTAGGTCAAAAAGGAAGGACATGGCAACATATGTGATACGCTCCCTATTTTTTTTTAAACTACCAACTCCATTCAAGCGTATGTACAATACGCAATAATAGTCGAAGATGTATGTAATAGTAGGAACTGACTTAGCGAACGATTTTCGGGAGAAAATTCGGGCGCGGTGGCGATTTCTAGATTTCGTGGATGGAATTTTGATCTGAGATCAGTTTTGAGTTCCCGAAGTTTTGTTACCTATCTCGAAACACCCAGCATTTTTCAAAGTTTATTTTCCGCACACAAGTATATTCTTGGAAATTCATATACCCGTTTTGTTAAAATGGCAGAATCTCAACGGTTAACACTCAAAGGAACAATAAGCTATTACTTTTAGATTTTTACTCGAATTTATTATTCATAAAGTTCCCTCGAAAGAGAGCGTGGCATTATTAATGTACGCTCAATCATTTTGTTTGTCCCTTTGACATTATTTGAACCCTTAACTTGTTGACAAAGACTTCATACACGCACACCCACCAAGGATATTTTATTGTATACTCTTCATTTTGATTCGCCTTTAAATATTTTGAGGGATTTGATATTTCAGTATGTATTTAACTAATTGTTTCATTAATTTATTTGCGTACAAGTTATTATATATTTTTATTGACTATCTTAAATCTCTGAATACGGCTTCTGAGTCTGACTTGTGAACCAAGGGTTCCGGACTTTGTATGTAGGTAGACATTAAGTTAAACCTAAATTATGTAGCAATATCAGAAAATTGACACACTGGTAATGAAAAGTTCACTGTCGGTTCTTCTTCTTTGTGTTCGAGTCTGTGGTGGAAAATAAAGAATAAATGAACGAATTGTTCAAAACAACTTTATTCCATGTTATAAAGTCAATCGTACCTTTTATCACGTTGTTCTCTATTGTCAAATTTCATACAGCCGATAAATTACGTAAAGACATAAACCGAAAGGGTAGTAAAGTCGTGACAAGAGAAAGGCCTCCTCAATCTCTCGCTTTATGTCCTCGCACGAAATATTGCGCTTACGCATTTGATTTATGATTGTACTTATTAGACTACGTGATGCAGAAAAAGACAGGAGAGGGGAAATAATGACAACCCCGATTACTTTATGGCTTCATGCGTTGAACGCAAAACGCGAACTCGAAAAACTTGCCAATATTCCAATGTGAACTTTAGTCACGAGGGTTGTCGTATTAATACTTCATATTCACCATAGCTAGATATTTTTTGTATGTATTTAATGGATACGACATTACTATTATCTCTTTAAGTTGTGTTTCAGCGACATCTACATTTGAAGCAACGTAATCAGATATTGAAAATAATCTGAAAAAGTTTTTGGTCGCGACATTCGACGTATGGATTACATGCCTAACCAATGTCACGACCAAAAACTGTTTTCATATTATTTTCAAAATCTGATTACATCATTTCATCTAAGGTTTCTATCATTGACCTTAAATAATAATAATGTAAGCCATTAAAGGCTGATGTTACGTAATAATGTATTGCGTGTCGTCTAATCGTTTCTCACATGCGTGTGGACCAATAATTGAGGCAAACCAAACATCGATGTTTCTTGAGCAAAGTTCGCACACACGACCACACACCGCACCCCCCAGCCTCCACACATGCAAGCATCACTCATGGACAAAGTTTGTTATAATACTTGCCTGGGATGTAAACGGCGCGGACACGTCTGATAGGCATCGTATACCTAATTTGCAAACATTGCTTGACCCAGAATCTTTGGTATGTCGATGCCCAGAATAGTTGGGTAGACTTGTTCTTCTGTTATGGTGGGCCTTCCCGCTCAGCACCCCGTAAAAACGTGGATCATGCGCATATTTCTTGTCACAGATCCCAAATTTTAGCTTTATTTGATCGAACTATTTATTTATTTATTTATTTATTTATTTATTCACACAAATATAAACAACAAATAATATTCGCTACCACTTAAACTGGCCCAAAGGCTGTATGTAATATGTAACTAGATGTCAGGTGACAATTGTAAAATAGTTTTTGGTGTCTAAGTTATAAGGTCGAAAGTTCGAATTTTTCGCGCGTTTTTTAGAATAACTTTGGAGGTGGATTACTCAACGATAAATAAAAACATCTTAAAAAGATTAGTCATTAGACATATATTCATAATCAATTTGGTTTTTGTTAGATTTTCGACTACAGCGATCGTGGTTTACTTTTAGCTGTAAGTCCTCTCGTAATTTTCGTAAATCTTACCAAATCATACACGCATTGTCTGCTTTGTGGACATGTTGCATTCTTCTCATCACGGAGCCTGTCTTTTTTTTAACAGAGAAGGTCCCAGAGCGCAATAGTACGGTTTTGTACCGTGCCCGCGAATGAGTTAGTCCCGCCGGGATGAGCTACCTTATGTTATCGGTATGAATGGCTAATAAAACACTGGCGCGATTAGGTGACAATAACTCGTTGAATACAGAAGGTGTCCCAAAGTTTTACATGGGCTAGGAACCATGAAGTTAACCTTTATTCACAACAATAATGTTCATTCTAACAACAGTTATAAAATAAAGTAACTGCGTATTATAAGGGTCGATACCAGAGAAGTGCCATGCGCTCGATATCTCGTCTCCGCCGTATGGCCAAAGTGCCATATAATTGTACTAGCAGCCCGTCCCGGCTTTGCACGGGCATAACGTCATTTAAAAAAATATTATTTTGACACAATGATACACAAATAAACCATTTTTACGTAGAGTTCCTACATTGAGAAATTTGAAATAAAAAAAACTTATATATTATTATTACATGATTATTAGATATTAGAGAAATAATAAATTCAAAGTGCTATAGGGAGAACCGCGGCCTCCGAGGCACGCTCCCGCGCCGCCCCGGCCGGCCGGTACCGCGCCGCAAGCCCCGCAATTTTTTAATCTATAATATCTTCGAAAATATTCATTTAAATCATATGATGTAAAGGGCCGTATAGATCTATATTAAATCAACAATGTATTTAAGGTATTTAATTGGATAAGGATTAATGCTGTATTGGTTAAAATCGCTTCAAAAATTAGCCATTATTTGTCGGAAAAAGTAAATGAGAAAAAATTTTTATTGTGGGATATCCATAAGAGATAGATAAATACGATCGCGGAGTTTTCTGTAGACCTTTTCAATGTATACAATACTTAGTAAATTATTTTGATAAATCTCGTAGGGTTCAGCCTGCGTTTGCAATGTAAGCGGAAAAAAAAAATTTTTTTACGACATCACATTGGAAACCTCAAAAATAACAGTATTTCTCAAATATTTAATGGATATTATTATACATATAAACCTTCCTCTTGAATCACTCTATCTATTAAAAAAAACCGCATGAAAATCCGTTGCGTAGTTTTAAAGATTTAAGCGTACATGGGGATATAGGGACAGAGAAAGCGACTTTGTTTTATACTATGTAGTGATGATACAGCGGCTCTCATAGTACGCGCGCTAGATGGTGTATCCTTTTTTTTTGAATCCACATTACAACCGTCTCCAGTGTTTACAATTAAAGTATATTAACAATTATATGATTATGCGTGTATTCATTTAATTAAACTTGCCCATTACGTAACTTGATAATTATTGTATCACACTTCTGTTTAAAAAAAGATGTCTTTATTACTAGGTATTAAAATTCGATTTAATCATATTAATTTTGTAAAATAATCTGAATATGAGATGAACTATGTATGTTCGGTACATATTCGTACATTGATCAGTGGTCATTGTAATTTTAACATATAGGTATATACATAGTTAAGGACTGGAATTCAATATGAATGTGGGCACCGTTGATAAATCACTAAATTATGAAAATATAACTGCAATGAAGAAAACGCTTCGAAGATACTTCCTACGTAGATATTACAGGTATTAATTTTCCATTTCACACGAAATGAGAAAGGAGTCCATACATTAAGTAATTGTTTGGCAAAAAAGGACGTATTTTATTCAGATCCAATTTCGTCGTATATTTTGTAACAGAAGTGAAATTTATTTCATTGGCCTAAGCAAATTGAATTATTATTGTACGCGGCCGGTTGCAAAAACACATTGAAGCGAGGCGCCCATCTGGGTCACTACAGCCAAGCTTACGTTCAGACAATTCATTATATTATTATAATGAATATGATTAAGCAGCGAAATCTATGCACATTGAATTTTTGTAATGTAAAGTGTGATGGGATCTTTTTTGGTCTGGACATTGGTTATAACAAAACAATATATAAAAAAAAATCCGTTGTATTAGGAACTGGTTGCGTTCAATGTAAATAAAATGACAATGAGGCTTGTAGGCTAGTGGCGTGGGGACTGGTCTAGCGTACCAGAGGTATGGGTTCAATTCCCTGCCCCGACATGCACTACTTTCTTTCTGTTTCTAAGTTCGATAAGTGCATTTCGTCATGAATGCGAGCTGCTCCATGCTTCGGAATCCATGTAAAACTGTAGGTCACCTTCCCCTACTAGGTGGTAGGGTTCAAGCTCGCCCGGGTTGGTACCATCGCATTGGATGAAAAGATGGTCGAAGCGGCATTGAAAATTGTCCGTGTTTTTCATCCAGTTCAATGTAGCCGTGCTCATAAAGGAAAGGTCCTGGCATGACACCTAATTCCTTCGGGAATGTGCTAAAGCTAATAAAAATTCTATGACTAATGTTTGAAAAAATCTCCGAATTGGTCCAGCCGTTCTCGAGTTTTGTGCTTAGCCACAAATTAAGTCATTAATTTGTAATTATATAGATAGATAAATAACAAAAATTTTATCTGAAGCTGAATCTGATATATATTACTTTCCATTAGTAGTGCGGGGAAGTCTCTGTTTTTTTTAATGCTCTGCACAGGCTGAACCCGACCAGTCACAATGAGAAATGAATATCGAGAGTGTTTGGTTTTGCCGACAACGCAATACCCCAAAATATCTCCCTTGCGGTTCATTTTCATGTGTATCCTAAAAGTTTAGTTTGTGCGTTTTAATGTTGGTATAGCTAAATGCAGCAACCTCTTGGCTTGAAATGCCAGTAGGCCAGACGGATGGACAGATGGACGGACGGACAGGTGAACGGACGGACAGCGGAGTTTAGTAATAGGGTCCCGTTGGCAAGCTTTGTCCGTAGCCAACCTAAAAATGGTAATATGTACCTCTTAAGTTAAGTCAGACTTAAACAATCCAAAAACATTTAAGCCAGTATTTATTCTTCCCCATAATTTGAAGAAAAATCAATGTTGCTTTCAACTTAATTCTCACTGGAGGAACACGTCAATAATTTGTTCAGCGCACCTTAGTCGGCTTTTCTGAAAATGAACATTGACAACTTGACCCCGGGCCTCCGGTTACGACTATTCAATCGTAAAATTTATGAGGCTACGGTATAAATTCGGGAAATAAATCGCTTGTGTTTTAATGTCACGAATTTATTGCTTCTGGGCTCCAGTCAAAGGGGAACATTTTCGAACTCCAGCCATCCAATGCTAAAATTAATTATTTGTTATCTAGCGTACCACTTGTCAGACATATAAACAAAACAAAAATAATTATACTTATATTTAAAAACAATATTGCACTACATTGAATGACGATTTTTTATTTTACGGATAATTGCAAATGCAATTATTTTTTGGTATTTGGTTTGATCTGTTTCACGTCAAACAACATGTGCAGGGGGTCCATTCAGGGTAAGAGTGAGTTCGAATTCGTCTCTAAATATCAACTCACTTTTTTAAATAGTTAATGTTTCCAAACTTCTTGAATTTCATTACAGTTAGGTAAAAATCTCGTCTGTCCCGTAAATACGTTAAAATTATAAATAACCGGTTCGTTATTTAAATAATAATATATTTCCCAGCTATTTTTAGGTTAACTCACTCCCGAACTCAAACTCACTCTTACCTGAATGGGCCTCCAGTTCTCCTAACCATAATGCAATCGGTCATTTTCATCGAAATACTCGAATTGATTTAAAATTAAAGGAAGATCAAATTTTATTTCAATCAAATTAAATACCTACTATATTACGGCCACGTCATATAAGGAAGAGATTTTTGATAAACTTTTGAATCCGCTAAATGTGCTTGCGTCCTGAATATCAATTGAGATGGTATCTTGATTTCCATTATTATGGCCCTTTTTGATTGAGGACTTCAGATAACATTTTTTAGCTAGGTACATGATAAAACCATTTGATTAAATAATGTTTAAACATCAACAGTAAAACTGCGACAAAAAATAATTTAAACTTTTTCAAAACTAAAGCAAAACCAAGAAATATAAAAATAAAAAAAATAACCTATATTTATCGAAATTTTAATTTTAATTCAATATATAAAAATGGAAATACTTTTCCAAACCTCGGCTATAATATATGATTACTGTTTAAATATCTGATATATAAAAAAACTACATAAAAAAGCTTTTGTAGCTGTTAATAAAAAAAATATTATGGTTTGAATATTCAAATTATGCATGTTAATCGAGCTTCACAATTTACATGCCAAATTTGGTTTATCAAGGCGATTGCGGTATGTAGAACATATTCATGTGAACTTTGCTTATATCTAAAACCAATTTATTACTTTTTCGCGGGGTATATTTTCTCTTTATTTTATTTAAATCTGGTAAGTATTATTTAATGGTCAATAAACATTGGCAAACATTTACTCTCCATAAACTATTACGTATTTGTAACGCAAGATGGATAAGTAGTTGTTATTTCTGTGATGGCGATCATTGATGCGCGTATCGTCACATTTCTAGCCCCCCTTTTTCGCAAAACAACGCTGTCTTTGGCGCTTTCCATCAGAGGCACCTTAAACGCGTAAAAAACCTCCACAAGGAAATGGAGTAAGATAAACACAAGAATGGCTTCAGCGGGCGGTCCTCACGAGTTTTCCAGGTAGTGATTTTTCGAGGCGTCGACGTAGCAAATGAATTCTTTTCTCGCGGATGGAACGAAGGGAAAGCACCACTGGGTATTGTCGGAGAGTAAAAAAATAAAGAAGGACTACGTTTTATGTTTGCTATATAACTATACTTCTGGGAAATGTATAATGCTACCTTTTATAGGGTTCTGTACCTATATGGTACCAACGGAGGCCTATTACTAAGCCTCCGCTGACCGTCCGTCCGCCCGTCCGTCCGTCCTTCAGTCCTTCCGCCCACATTCGTCCGTCCGCCCGTCCGTCTGTCACAGGGCTGTATCTCATGAACTGTAATAGGTAGGCAGCTGAAATTTTCACAGAGTGTATATTTATTTTGCCGCTATAAAAACGAATAGGTAAAATTTAAAATAATAAAAATGAAAGGACGTGATATTTTTGTGTTAAATCTTGCACGATGGTACGGGACCCATTCGTGTGCGAGTCCGAGTCACACTTGGCCGGTTTTTTTATTTCAGGAAATGAAAATTGTCACGATATTTCCTATTGCACATTTATGTCTGGATATTGTTGTTAATTAAGAAAGTTATTCCGGTTGAATATTTGTATTTAGAGAATTCAATATTTTACATTTTGAGGTGTAAATCAGAACAAAGGGAAACAAATATTAGCATGAAAGAAACTAAGATACAGTTCTGGATTTTCACATGAGAATTATAGAAATAAATTCAAAATCAATAGTATAAACGATCTATAACTACATATACCTTCTTATTGCATATATGTCTCCAATTATACGGTGTATCGCAGAGTAGATGGGAAGAGGCATCTTTGCAAGTATTTACCGATTACCAGGAGAAAGTTACCTCGAGAACATCAAGCTCTGCCTCTTGAAACTGTCTTCGTAGATGGAGAGCCCATATCGGAGGGAACGTGACACGCATATTTATACACATCGGCGCAGATTTCTGTGAAGACTCTGCGAAGGGATCAAGTGAGACACCGCTTAATGTGTTTGGAATGACGACTGCTACTATTATTTTTCTGTTTTTTTCCTCAATATGTTCGATGTGCGTGCAATTCTCATATCCTTAGCGTTCTGGATGATACAGTGGGAACGTTGTTAGTATTAAAGGTATAGTAAGGTTAGTAAATACTCTTGTTGGTTGTTGTGCTTTCATACAAACTCGCATATATTTCATCTTCTATACGCTGATATCCTGAACGTTCTGGATGTGTGTCATCCAGAATGTTCAAATCATTGAGCTCAGTTCAAAGCGTTGAAAGTATTAACCCTATTTCTTCGTTATTTATTCCAAGTGGTAGGTAAGCATAATATAGCAAAAAAAACATAGCAGCATACGCAACCTTTAAAATAACATGATGACGCTCTTGTTTTTTGCCGTATTTAGTACAAACGCGCATATATTTCGTCGTCTTTACGCTGATACCAGGAGCATTCTGGATGATACAGTGGAAATCGTGGGAAGTATAAAAGTTACATGATAATGCTCTTGATCGTTGCCGTGTTTTATAATCGCGCATATATTTAGTTTTCTTTATGCTCATATCCTGAGCGTTCTGGTTGATACAGTTGGAATCGTTCCTAGTTTCAAAAGTACGTGATAAGTATTTTGTTATTTACCGTGTTTTATGTAAGCGCGCATATATTCGGTATTCTACTTTAAGATAATTTAGCTTCATCGATGATGTTGGAGTAACCGTGTCCTGCACTGGCGGCCGTGGACAGGAAAACGGAGTGTGGGAAGACCACCCGCCAGGTGGGACGACGACATCAAGTGCATCGGCGGAAAGCAGTGGTTCCGTACCGCTGAGGGCCGGGAGGACTGGAGAAAAATTGGAGAGGCGTATGTCCAGCAGTGGACGCAAACACGCTGACTGACTGACTGATGATGTAACAATGAAGGAAGACAAATGGACAAGAAAATTTGGGGTTCATAGTCAGATGGATTTTTTTATTCACGAAAAAAAACAAGTATGGTCGTTTGTCTGTTCGCCTATTTCTAAAAATATCTTAAAATACCAATAACCGATTTAAATTAAGCATAAAATATATGTAAAGGTACATATTGCCACCACCCAAATAGTTCTTCAACAAATCAAATGTAATAAATAGAGAGAATATACATTCTTCTTTTTGTGTATGCCAAATGTTCGTATAAGCAGTAGAATTGCTGTAATGAAATTACATCATTTTATATGGACGAGTTTGAATATAATACAACTTGCACCTTTTGTAACTAAGTACTAACTAAATGGATATATTTAAATGAAGAATGTCGTAAAATGCCAGACTCGGGCCTTAATGTATCCATAAAACTTATCAAAGTCAAGCCATTACACACTCGAAACAATAAAAAACACTCGCTGTAAACCTCTTAAGCAAGCCGCATAAAAAAGAACATCACAATTAAATTACGACCCGCAAAAAGTATGAGCAGCCAAGGGTTCAAAAAGTCTGAAGTACAGCGGCCATTTTGTAGACGTTTCTTGGCGAATTTTGTTTTTTCTGATCCGGCTCGAAGGACGAGCCCGAAAAAACCGTTGGTTCCGTCGCCGCCGCCGGCCGCAATCCGGAAACGAAAACAAATCTCGGCAAACAAAAAGAGCGGTTGCGCCAGAGAGATGCTCGGCGCTCGCAGTTAGCGAGCGAGGGAAAGAAAGGAGATAATACACGTATGTATGTGTCAGTACGGAAGAGTCATTCAGTGGTCTTTATATTCACTTATCAAATGGACGAAAAATATTGACAGATTTGCTTTGGATAAGCTAACAAATTTTTTACTTACTATTTACTTATTTTGTTATGCAAGGGCATGATATTAGTCCAGTAGACCGCATGTGAACTAGGTGCCATGCCAGGACCTTCCTGGTATCGCACTGTAAAAACACGGTAAACGTATATAAATACAAACCGCATTCAAATCTAATCACGTCATAAGCGGACATACAATTTTGTTTTATGTAACTGGACAATCATCTCTAATACTACACCTACTGTAATGATATTAGCCCAACCCACCTCATGGGAACAAAGTGCCATGCCAGTACCTCCCTTTTATAGCACTGGATGGAAAACACGTACATCTGACGGGAGTTAATCCTACCTAAAGTTTAACGTGGAAACCACGAACGACGTATCTGTTAGTCCGCTCTCACAACATGCACGGAAAGAAATGCAGTGAGATCAACTGTATTCTTTTTGAGTACCGAACCACACACAGCACAAAAATAGAACATAGAGAAACACAATACATAAATAAAGAAACTTGAAAAATCACCTGTTTGGCATCTTAAAACAAAATGGTTCGCTAGTGTTTTAGAATTCCGTACCCAAAGGGTGCCAAACGTAACCCTATTACTAAGCATGCGCTGTCCGTCCGTCCGTTCGTCCGTCCGTTCGTCCGACCGTCCTTCCGTCTGTCTGTCACAGGGCTGTATCTCATGAACCGTAATAGGTAGACAGCTGATTTTTTTACAGATTGTGTATTTGTGTATTGCCGCTATAACAACGAATAGTAAAAATAAAATAACAAATAAATTTTAAAGGGTGGCCCACAAGAAATGTGATTTTTTTGGGTCAAATCATTCGACTCGAACTCGGCCGGTTTTTTTATGAGTTGCTTTAACACCTATTATTGATGCCCAATGCTGACACCTATATCTTATCGGTTTTAGGATTTCCTCCTTAAAGGAAACAAAACTGTCTTTCTTTTTTCAGGAACGTGAAGAGGTATACATATTTATATCAGATTCTTTGTTTCCAAGTCAACCCTATAAAATATACGGCCATTACGCCGCATTTTTGATACTCCCAAAAAAATTTAAGCCTACCACTTACTTCCTGTTGACCTAGAAAAGTGAAATTTGGCATCGTCATCATGAAGCCTTAAATCGTTAATTTGTAGTTAAATCACAAAAAAAATCCTTGCGATTATAAAATAAGCTAAGAAGGGTTGAATTTATACGGAGCTCTTTGTGAGCATTTCGAACTCGCTCTTGTCAATTTTTTGTATTATTGAAATTATGCTTATACATTCAAATATTGCTCAGGAGTGAACAAAAACAAGTCTTCCCAAAAAATGTAATCCCAAGAAGAACGCTATGAAATAATAATAAAAAAAACGAATGCTCAAAAAAGGTTTTTATTTTTTTTATTAGAACAAAAGAAAAGCTATTCATTCGACAAGATTCAAAGGATTTATGTATATAAGCACGTTATGTAATATCGATAAACAACTGAGAATTTTGGTGACTACAAATTTTAATATTAAATCGTAAAATTTCTTCAACGCCGAAATTAATATTTTGGGTTGTTTACTATCCCAGCCAGTCGTCATTTGTGCTGAATTCTGAAGCCTTCAGAAGTCGTAATTGAAATATTATCTAGAATAAGAGATTTAATTTCCCGTCCTTCGCAGTACAGCGGGTCAGCCCGTTCACCCGAGAGATGGGAGAGGATATCGCCTCAAACTTCGAGTAAAGGTTGGCAGAGGTTAGGCGCACTTAAGAGAAAATAAGTCACGTTCATTCAATTCCTAGTTTTCGCGTGTGTTTCTATGTATTCCATGAGAATAGGATCCACAATATGGACTCACACATACTAAAAAATCTGACAACTGCGAGCGTATTTTTTTTGACAAAACTATAAATTTACTTTTTTTTTCTTTACTTGTGCTTTGAGTCCTTGCATTTCGTCAAATAAGATGATTCTAGCTAAATGGGAGGGACCATATAAGTTTAAATTTTTATATTCCGTCAGCGTGTTCGCGTCCACTGCTGGACATACGCCTCTACAATTTCGGCTAGAGGCTAGCTTCAGGCTAAAACCTGTCCACACAATGGCGATAGAATTGTTTGCCAGCTGTGGCTAATCGTAATTCCAGCATTTTTTTTAAACGATGTGGCCCGATTAATTGGATTAATTGAAATTTGATTGAAATTCTATAATTTTCTTTTATTTTTCTTAGCATGGTAATAAAATAACAAATTTATGGAATTCGAGAGAGTGATTTTTTATAAGTTAAGCGTGGCAAATGACGTTCGCCAGGATCTCACGACGCGTTGCCAAACGACTCCCATGGGCTTTCCTTCGCCGGACTATGAAAATCGCCAAATTTGAAGGAACCTAGGTTATACTTTGAGGAAAATACCTCGGCAGGGAGTCGATTCCATGTGTGTGCATTACATATGCTCGTTCATCTGCATTTCCAGGCGTCAAAGTAACTACATTCGAAATTCAAGTACCTAAACTCGCACACGAGCTGAGCCTGTAGTCCCAGTTGTCACCTAAATTGGCGTTTACGGCAAACTGATCGACTGGCGTTTTCCGTAAAAACGTCACACTCCATGCAAGTTTTTACTAGATATTCTGTCGTTTTACTTCTTCAAGCTGTCAAAGTCAAACTCGGACTTTCGATTTGTATGAAAACGTAGAGTCGGCGTAAACGGCAACGTCGACGTATTTATGGCAACGTTGAGTAAGTCGAAACTGTCATACTGTCATAAACGAGAGTAACTGTCAACTCGCAAATGTTAGTTCGGTTAACGCGCACCGCGCGCACGCTTCAATGTCTCCAAACATTTGAAAACGCCAATCCATCGGTTTTCCGTAAACGCCAATTTAGGAGACAACTGGGACTACAGGCTCAGGCTTCTAAACAACGTATACGTCATAGGCATCACTCGAGCGTTTTGTCACGTGATCTGCCTAAGCGACCCACATTCCGGACCCACAATGGTACACTAGCACAATGAAACGCCCCCTCGCGTCCCCCCCTTACGTCACCGCCACTTCCGATCGCTATTTGGCTAGCAATGTACACATTCGGAGATTCCAATTGCCCTCTCATCATTGCTATCACTTATTTGGGAT
Organism: Incurvaria masculella; assembly: GCA_946894095.1. Taxonomy (NCBI): domain Eukaryota; kingdom Metazoa; phylum Arthropoda; class Insecta; order Lepidoptera; family Incurvariidae; genus Incurvaria; species Incurvaria masculella. The sequence goes on along the minus strand of OX335648.2, from coordinate 16,779,518 downwards.
ACAATTTTGTATTGTGTGTTATTATATTGAAATTGGTTTTCAGCGACTGCATAAAAAGCGCCGGTAATAGATGCTCCCATACAAACATAATTTGGGAATTACGTTTGTATGGGGTTCATTGGAACACCATTCATCCGATGTCCTTACAAATCTCTAAATATATTAGGGATATTTTATCTAAAAAACAAAAGCGCGTCGACGGAGATAGAAATGGTCTGATTTTAAATTCCAAAGTCAATAAGAGCTCATTTGCTTTCAATGTCTTTCCAATGTACGTTTATATGGGAAGCGTAATTTTCTAAAACGAACAAGAAATATTACTTTAAGATCAATTGATAATTTTAACGTTTTGCAATTACATGGCAGTTTCTGCAATCCGTTTTCTAAGATTTATATTTTTTGTGCATATTTTTTTTCTTTTATTTGATTGTTATATTAAAACACAACATTCACACAAACTTACATGCTAAGAAAATTATAATGATGCAACCGTTTTCAAAGACCGTAAGCTCATGGGGTCGGGCACCTGGGTGGTCTCTTTTGTCGAGGACCGCTGATTTGAATTCCAGGTGTGCGTTTTCCAGATTGGTTTCACTTTCGAGATGTGCATTTTAAGTAGCGAAATTCACTTTTCAGTTTCTATCTGCTGTCAATAAATGTCTCAAATGCTGCCGGTGGCGGCGCTGCCGTCGCTGGTGTGAAACGAGAGCACTAGAGCACTAGGCAGGCAACATCAATGATGCCAACGTGTCGCATCAAAGAGTCTGTTACCTTGAAAGAGCAGTTTACGAGCTTTAAAACTAGCCGAGTATTGCCTTGAAAGGCCATTTTCATGCAGGACGCTACAGAATTTCCACGTCACGTAATGGAACTTTAACGGCGCCGACGCCATTCACGTCCATTCAGACACCTCGCTTGTGGTTTTACTAACAAGTGTGGCGGCTACCACGTTTTTACTAAGATGTTTACTTTATGAGATCATTTACTTTCATTTTATTATGAGAACAAGTACTGTGTAATCAAATGTATTCTGACGTTCCAGAGAAACTCCGAAAGAGGGTTACTTTGCAAAGGAAACTGACTATCTTTTCTTCTTCTGTGTTTGTTGACATCTACACATTAAACATATGGGGAGAATAAATTATGTTGGTCTTAAAACGAAAGGCCTAAGACAAAATATGTTCAATTAAGTATACAAAAAACTAATGTTCGGGTCTGACTAGCTATATCTGTATAATCTATAGAAATGCGATACCGCTCCGAGTCATCTGGAGGGCTATTCTCGTGCGGCCGGTTTTGCAGCAGCAAAAGTGGAACTCGCAAAACACAAGAAAAATAAGAACGTGTACGCAACTTATGAGTTCGTAGCTTTTGGTGTTGAAACTCTTTGCGTATGGAGTTCGGACGCCAAAAAAATCATTAAAGAATCGGGCACTGTTTTAATTGAGGCGTCTGGAGATCATCGTGCCCAGAGCTACCTCGGGCAAAGGATAAGCCTGGCCATTCAGCGAGGGAACGCTTCGTCGATCATCGGGGGTAATTGTTCCGATGGAAGACTATTTTTATTTATAACTTCTATCATAATTGTAATTGTGTCGTTTTTGTTACTATTTATTATAATAAATAGTAACAAAAACGACACAATTACAATTATTTTATGTTTAAGTATGCCTATAGAAATAAATATTTTATAATTAAATAATTATTTTATAAAAAAAAAAAAAAAATATGTTTAAGTATGCCTATAGAAATAAATTAAATCATTTATGAGCGATAGATAACTGAGAAACAAAGGTAATCATGTTATGTTTTGGTTAGGCGGTAACTATGTAATTTTTATACAATTTCAATCACAACCATATTAACAATATTAATCAAATAAAATATAACTTTCCAAAATAATAATTGTGCAAAGATCTATCTAATCTACATACAAAGATGTAAGTAGTAAAGTACTCCCAGAACATATTGATTCACCGTCCTATGCAAATTTACGTGTGAGAACTCAGCTAATAGTCGGTTTTAAGCCGGCAGCCGTTAGCGACGAATCTGCAAATGCAAATGAAGATATTTCTGTTCTCACAGCCGCCGCATCGCCGCCGGGTGGAGGTGTCTTGTCGGTCTACACAGACACGTAGAAGCTACGTATCTTACTGCATTTTGATTAGAGTGGAATTATTCAACAGGTACAATTATTCAAGGTCCGCGGGACTAATGCGCTTGAATTTATATTTGGGCCGACAGCAGATGGCTGCCACATTTGAACGTAGCCAGTGTAGATGTATTGCACATGATACGGTTGGTGTAAAAGTCCGAGAGAAAGTGGATTAAACTGAAAGAAATAGCAGTATTGTATCCGTTCATGTATTGTGATGGTTATTTAATGGTATTGTTTTTAGGGTTCCGTACTCAAAGGTGTAAAATGGAATCCTATTACTAAGCCTCCGCTGTCCGCCCGTCCGTCCGTCCGTCCCTCCGTCCGTCCGTCACAGGGCTGTATTTCATGAACCGTAATAGGTAGGCAGCTGAAATTTTCACAGAGTGTGTATTTGTTTTGCCGCTATAACAAAAAATAGGTAACATTAAAACATTATAAAGATTAATGGGGGGCCCCATACAAAAAACGTAATCTTTTAATGTTCAATATTGTACCATGGTACGGAACCCTTCGTGTGCGAGTCCGACTCGCACTTGGCCGGTTTTTTGTATAATAAGAAAAACACTGGTGCTTTTGAATGAAGCCAAGGGACAGTATTGCTTAAAAAAAATATATGTAATCGTTCATCCTGAAAGAAACTAAAACATATATACCTTGCCCGCGAAGCCTGTAATCAGTGTCCCCCGAAACTCTATACCCAAATAGAAAAATAAATATTTAAAACGACCATATAGTAACGATAAATGGCAACTCACTGAAAAGTTACCTCTTGTTTAAGCGTAACATCTCCTGTGGTCTGTGGTCGTCGCTGAATGTGTACAGTACATTACGAGGTAAATTACATTTAATTTTGATGAGAGTAGCTAATAAAAGGTTGTTGACTATCTATCCGTCTATTTAATTCACCCAATCCTGGATGGAAATTCACCCAATATTATTACAATCATATACAGGGTGTTAACAGAGTTATGGTCCAAACGTTAACCAGGTGTTCCTTGGCATATTTGGAGCAAAAAAGGTAGATAACATTTTTTGTACGACTGAAAAAAAAATTATCACCCCATACATTTTTGTAAATACCTACACACAAAATGTATGGGGAGGACGATTTTTTTTTCAGTCGTACAAAAAATGTTATCTACCTTTTTTGCTCCAAATATGCCGAGGAACACGTGGTTAACGTTTGGACCATAACTCCGTTAACAGCCTGTATAAACAAGCTAAATAGTAGAAATAGATACATCAGTCCGTTAATTTTAAGAAATAGAAAGAACTTTGTTTTCCCAAATTTCGAGAGACACTTGGCTTACGCCTTCAACGTACCGACATAAATCAGATTTTGATAAATGAACGGGCAACATTCCAAAACTGGCATATTTATTGCCTGCGAGGAAATAAAAGGAAAAAAATATTTTTTTATTCATGAAAATAAAACGGCTATTACATTCTTTGCATAAAATAAACTTATCAGAAAAATAAAGATTTAAATGTGTTTCTTTCTTAGAAAAAACCAATTCACTCAGGTGAATATTTTTCTTAATGTTAAACCTGGCATATGGCATACGCCCGACTCTCATAAGAGGTTCCCGACGATTCCCATGGGCTTTCGAACTTATGAAGATATTGATTTTATTAACGGTTCTCACGAAATGGAAGGAGTTTTTCTAAGCTCCTCGTACCACGTAAAAAAGCCGTAAGGGTTTTACAAAATTTATATTTTATGACTTTTCAATTGCTTTTAATAAATGTTATGTTATAACTTCTAGCAATTATATATCACAAGGTAAATCTGAATGCACACAGGATGTTTTGTACCAGTTTACCTTAACTACGAAAAATTAAATTATCAATATCAGAAGAAGAAAATGCTTATCACACAACTCAAGATACCTATAGTTTTAAGTAATTTTCTTACAATAGTATTGCCGTGTCTTCGGCAGAATACATCGCAATCGCGATCAAAAACCGGCCAAGTGGTGAGTCGGACTAGCACAAGAACGGTTCCGCACAATCGTACAAGATTTAACACAAAACAATCAGGTTTTTTTGTGTTCAATCCCTTTAAATTATTGTTATTTATTTATTTTACCCAATTGTGGTTATAGAGGCAAAATATATACACACTCTCTAAAAATTTCAGCTGCCTACCTATTACGGTTCATGAGACATAGCCCTGTTACCGACGGACGGACAGAGTTTCCGGATGCTTAGGTTACTTAGGTTTCGTAGGCACCCTTTGGGTCCGGAACCCTAAAAACGTACAAAAATTAAGTACATGCTTCGCGTAAAGTTTCCATCGCTTGTCCCGGAACTCTGTGCATCAGTAAAACCTGCCTCCGTTAAAATCGTCCGAGAGCCGTCATCATAACAAACTTAGGCAAGAAGATTCTCCATTGATCAAGCTCATCCCTCGTCACTCGTCACTCGTAGACGTTCTCCTAAATTGAAACGTATCGACAACTTTGTTGACGGCTTCCCGGCCTGAAGTCGAAAGGTTTACAGACTGTGAACACTTCGATAACGCGTACCTAGCCCCAGTACCTGGACTCTATTCAAACGGGTTTGCTGATGTGAGCTGCGGTTTCATAAATTATTCCACTTGGCTTGATTCAGGTACATATGTCGTATTTGGTGTGTGCGTGTGGTGTGTATTACTTTATTGTATTGTATTGTTTTATTGCATTCATAGGTAGGTAACCTACACTTAAAAATGTCAAGAATCATATATATGTCAAAAATATAAATGTCGCATACTCTATTTCCATACATAAAGGACTGGCAAACATACTTTGCAAATCACAAAATTAGTTTAAAACTTGAGTAGGTCATTAATCAATACCGCCGCTGACAAGTAAAACATAAGGAGAAACGTAAAAAATAAATATAAAAAAAACAATAATTATGAATCTGAATTATGAATATTGAACTTAACCTAAATCTGGTGTATAAAAATTGACATAGAAACGACTACAAAGTCATGTCAATAAACATCAAATGAGTTTATTGAAAGGCTCGTAGCTTAGTAGGTGCGGAGACTGGCCTCGCGTGCCAGAGGTCATGGGTTCAAATCCCCGCCTCGTTCATGCATCACTTCCTTTCCCTTTCTGATTTGGATAAGTCACGAAAGTTAGCCATTTTAGGGCTCGGAATCCTTGTAAATCCGTAGGTACCATTTCCCCTACTAGGTGGTAGGGTTAATAACATACATTACATATAACTTTTCTATCGATCAAAAAAGGTGGGTGCATAAAAATCTATGGAGAATTTACCACCTTTCACGGAAATTCTCCACTTTGAATCGATCAACTGGACATATAAAAATACTTCACAAAGTAACATTTATGTAAAGTACTGGCGGTCCAATACATTTCATGAAGCTTAACAGCGGCTTACAAAGTTGGATATGTGGGCGGAGATCCGTCAATAGCTCGCGGCAACGAGACTTCATTCTGGCGGGGCTTTCGTCAACAAATCTGGGGACACGCGCCTCGAGGATTCCGGTCACGTGATACGCGGCTTCCGAATCCAAATCTTGTACGCACGCGATTTCTCTGAAATTTTCATGGAGGGGAATAAAAAGAGAATCGGTCAAGTGTGCACTTGTATGATCATCTAAGGACACCGCAAGTATTTTCTTATATATTCCGAAAACTTAATCATAAAGCCATTGATACTCATACAATCGAAATGTAGAGAACTAAGAGATATGCCTCAAGTGTTATTTACATAAATTTGATGAAACACTTTACTTTAAGCTAATTATGTTGGATTAGACTAAATATACGCCAAATCATTGATGCATTTGGACATAGGTCCACTTCAAGGTAAGAATGTGTTGATTAGCCGCCACTAAAAGGTATTGTTATGCTTTTCGCTTTGCCGAAAACATACGGGAGCGAACTACAAATTTCCGGAATTAATAGGAAAATAATATAATGACTGGTCAAAACGGAATATTTTTTTTCTCAAAATATTCTCCGTTGGCATGAATCCAATTTGTAATTCGAATTTTGATATCATTTGACCTAGCAAACATGTTTTTCATTCTCTTCGACAGCCTCATTTAGTGAGAAAAATCGCTTACCGCAAAATTAGTTCGTCACTATATTTCGTCGTATCGTATTTTGACGTTCAGTCAAATGTGGCTATCTGACGCAAGCACAGCTTTTTCTCACCCTAGTATACGTGTAGAATTATTTGTATCTGACTCTTAGGCATATGTAAGGATGCCCAAATATCATGGTAGGTCACATGCCTGGTCGTTTCGATCGTATGGGGCACAGAATCGATATTTTGGTTGGTATATATTGCCAAAACACTTTTGAGCGAGGCTCTGTTCAGACCTCAAATTACAAATAAAAAAGTGGAAAATAATACTACGAAAAATTTCACGATTTAAATCCACGGTGATGTTGATACGCAATTTTAAATATGACGCCACAATGTAAAAACAAAGGAAAGTAAGATAATAAAACTATTTGCTGAAGCCAAAGAGTTCCATTTTTAAACTTTTAATTACTTTTTAAATGTTGTTCGGTAAGTATGTAGTGTAGGTAAGTGTGCCATATGTATTTAATCCCAAAAAACTAAATTAAATCTATTAAAATTGATGTTCTCAATTACTTTTGTAATTTTGAATGCAAATATGTAGTTGTAAAATATAGAATATCATTGTCCCTCTCTTCCGCCTAATGCCTAAAATGTTCGCTATGGAAATTTCAGTAAATTGTAGTAAATATTTAAAGCCCATTATCGTGCATTGGGAGGGCTCCAAAAAGTGGTCTTGCGAACGCCTTAAAAAGCTGAGCACCGCCAAAAGGCTGCCTCCGCTGGGGACATATTTTTATGGTTCGCTGGATTACGCTCGCTGACTAATTTCGGATATTGCTCGTAACTATTGTTATGGTGGGCTTTATATTTGCTGGTTCAAGTTGGCGATATTCACGCTATCGAGCCAACATTTCCGTGCCTTGACTGCTTTTTTGCCGCGCTCGTGAGAGGCATTTACGTTTTGACGTTATATCAATAAGGACAGACTCAATATATGTACATTTAGGTACACATTAAAAATAATGTCTCCAACATATTATTGCATTCCTTCTTCATCCTTTAAATATGTTAATTCGGTTTGGGAAATTTAATCGTGATCTTAAAACCGTATTGTTAAATTATGATGAATAAACCTATAATAAACAACATAATTTGTATTATGCATTAGTCAGCTATCGTGAATTTATAACAATTCAAATTTACAAAATAATGTTCGATGCCTTCCTGATTGTGGTTTCGCAACTCCTCTCAGGGGGATCTCAGTTTCTTTGGCACAGCCTAATTTATAAAAAAAAAAACCGGATGATTTAGTTCGAAAATTCACAGAACTCATGACAAAAGAACTCATAAAAAATTAAAGGATCTAAAAAACCCGTCAAGTGCAAGTCGGAATCGCCCACGAGGGGTTCCGTGCCATCGTAAAAGATTGCGCACAAAACAATCGCGTTTCTTGAATGAATGCCTCTTTTAATTTTTAATTTATATCTTGATATTTATCGATTTAACGGCTATAAAAATAAATATACACTCTGTGATACTTTAAACTGTCCAGCTGTTACGGTTTATGAGATACAGCCTACTGACAGACGGGCGGACGGACGGATGGTCGGATGGACCATAGGGCACCCAGGATTCCATTGGCACCATTTGAACACTTTAAATTTTCCAGGATATTATTATCTTTTAAGTCTATTTTCGTTTCAGCTTAAGATTCTTTGAAAACATTTCTGTAAGAAACGGAAATTAAAATCGCGTTTTTTTACATAAAAAAGATATAAACATTTCATGTCACACTACTTAGCACTCCTTTAAGTAACGCATCATTTAATATAATTCTCATTTCTCTATCTTAACAATTCAGGACGCTAGCCTCCGGTCGTACTTTTCTTGAAAACGTGTACCCCACTGAAGCAATCGAAAAAGCATTTTTAATGCTACGAGCCTTACTTCGGCTCATCATTGGTATTCACAGATACTGGCACTGTGTGGTCGCCAAATTAGCTCGATGTTGTTTTTGAGAAAAAACTGTTCCAAAATTTTCGTCTTTTATGCATCACTGCCTGCGAAAAGGGTCAACCACACCGCAATAGTATACCGGAGTTCTGTCCATCATGTCCCCGAAATAACCACTCAAACGAAAGAGATGCTCATATTAATGATCAAAGAGATAACTTCAGTGAATGATTTTTGTGAAAAACTATTCGACTACACATAATCAGCCGAAGAGACGACGACCGTTGGAGTAACCGTGTTCTGCACTGGCTGCCGTGGACAGGAAAACGGAGTGTGGGAAGACCACCCGCCAGGGCGCCAGGTGGGACGACGACACCAAGTGCGTCGGCGGAAAGCAGTGGTTCCGTACCGCTGAGAGCCGGGAAGACTGGAGAAAAATTGGAGAGGCGTATGGCCAGCAGTGGACGCAAACACGCTGACTGACTGACTGACTGACACATAATCTCTTTGATTATTCAAACAAGTCTCCCATTTCTTAACGTCGTGATTTTAAGAACTTATCATATACTAGCTGAGGTACCCGGTTCCGCTCTGTTTAATGTTGTTTCGGATTAATGTGGGGCTGAACCTAACATTTTATGTTATATGGGTTCCCCATATAAACTTTCTTGCCCTTTTTCAACCCCTTTGAGTTGAATTATCGCCACCAAAGTTATCTCCTCCTAAGTTCCAGGCTCACTTTATACCAAATTTCATCAATATTGGTTCAGCAGCTTAGGCATAAAATTAACAAACAGACAGAGCTACTTTCGCATTTATAATATTTGGGTTAGATTAAGAGAAATTACTTCCAAAAACAATTATCTTGTGTGTAATAAACATAATGTAAATTCAACAGAAAAAATGGTCGGCTCGTGGAAGAAAATTGCATAATATGGTTTCTTGTAACATGTTTCTATATCTAAATCCTTTATCGATATGTGCTCAAATTATTTTCAATAGCATAAAGTAAGACACTTTCATAAAATATGAGACATTCTAATGAATTTATAGTGAATTATTTCTAATCAAATTGAAAGTAATTATGAATTCCTCCACCCACAAACTTTTTTTTTAATATTGTATACTGTGGAGGCAAAGATCAATAATCTCGAACCCAATTCACACACAAATTCGCAGATACATATAATAATGGACTGTTAATAAATGTATCTATGAAGTCATGTACAAACAATAAACCAAGCACGAAAATATATTCGCTGAAAGAAAACTGATCGTAAAAGCTTAAGTGGCATGTTAAGGCTGTACTTAGAGCTGCTATCGAGTGTTTCGGTGATTCTTATGATCATGCCACAAACCGTCGTTTGTATTTTGATTTTAAATTAAAAACCATATGTGCCATTCTATCATATTTTTGTTTTAATTTGCTTAATTACGTGTTTTGTATTCACAATATAGTTATATTCGTTTAACATGTCTGATACAGACTTATCTACATCTACATCTACACTATTATATAAAGAGGTGAGGTGTGATTTTTGTTTTTCTTTTATGCGACCTGACATGGATGGCTAATACCACACAACTACCGTTATGATATTAGCCCAATACACCAAATTCCCGAAGGAATTAGGTGCCATGCCAGGACCTTCCCTTTATGAGCACGGCTACATTGAACTGGATGGAAAACACGGACAATTTTTCATAACCGCTTCGACCATCTTTTCATCCAATGCGATGGTACCAACCCGGGCGGGCTTAAACCCTACCACCTAGTAGGGGAAGGGGACCTACAGTTTAACATGGATTCCGAACCATGGAGCAGCTCGCATTCGTGACGAAATGCACTTATCGAACTCTGAAAGAGAAAGACAGTGGTGCAAGTTGGTATTGAACCCGGGCCTCTGGTATGCTAGGCCAGCCCCGCGCCACTAGGCTACGAGCCGCTCAGTTTGTTTGTACGGGGCTATCATTGAAACTACTGAACCGATTCTAAAAGTTCTTTCACCGATTGAAAGCTACATTGTCACTGTAGCTATATACTTCCGTCAAAAAAAGCCGTCCGAAGCCGGGGCGAGTCGATAGTTTTTTTTTATATAGAGAAGAAAACAATTTTGGTTTAAATAAAATTATAAAAATAATTTGTAAATCGTTTAAATTTATGTAACAGAACTAGAAATGTTTAGTCAAACATTTGCAGATTATTAAGAAGTGTTTAAGGGTAATACATCGATGTTGTACGCATATAATATATTCAGTGAACACATCACTACACGACTTGCGCCGCATGAAGCGCCCCCTGGCGTCGTTGCTCACGGAAATAGTAGCGCAAGCCGAGTGGCTAATCTCGGCTAGCGGCTGTACCTACATACTCGGTTTATATAAAAACGCCGAAACAGCTCAAGTTCGGATTAGAAAAGTTCTCGCTTCACCTGTACGAGGCTGTGAATCTGGTCCTTGTTGAGAGGCAGGCAGCAACGTGGAAACTGTTATTATAGAAGAAACGGTTTCAATTATAAGGTATTTTATTTTAAAATTAGTTCTGCCGTGGCACAATAACGTCAAAAAGGAATTGACACGAGATTTTCATAGTTCACTCACTTCATCCATGGAAAGTCTGAGACGCAAGTCGATAATACCGAATTTTAAATGATAGTAGATGCATATTCGTCTCAAACCACGTTAAAGTCATTTGTATGATGATAGTGGAAGCAGATCCGTCAAAGTTAGCGTAAGAAAGCAAAAATCTCGAAAAGTGGGTCCTGCACGAATTAAGTAAATATTTAACATGTTGCTGTCCAAGCGTTTTAAATGTAAGATTAGGGTTTTTTAACCGACTTCAAAAAAGGATGAGGTTATCAATTCGTCTGTATGTTTTTTTTTTGTTTTTTTTTTATGTTTGTTACCTCATAACTTTTGCCTGGGTGAACCGATTTTGATGATTATTTTTTTAAATGAAAGCTAGTGCTTCCCAAGTGGTCCCATTTTCATTTGGTTAAGTTCTGACAATGATAATAATCATATAAGTCTTAAATTTGTATTAAGATGTTCGCGACAAATGGACGAATAACTCAATATAACGTCAACCGATTTCGGTGAGTCTTTTTTTATTGGAAAGGACGTGTACAAATTAGTAAGTGTATTTCAGATTCACTAAAAATAAACAAATAAAAAACAAATTTAACAAAAAAAATAACCGACTTCAAAGAAAAATCACTAAAAAGTAACAAAATATTTTCCATTTTTGTAGTTACGTTTTTTGTTATTTTTTGAGTCGGTGTCAGCCAAAGTAGGCAAGGTTCTCTTGATTGGCGCAGCGCGTGCTCGGCTGACGCCGACTCAAAAAATAACAAAAATCGTAACTACAAAAATGGCAATTATTTTGTTACTTTTTAGTGCTTTTTCTTTGACGTCGGTTATTTTTTTTGTTAATTTTTTTTTTCAATAGTCAGATTAACATCTATATAGCTAAACGATGGATTTATTTACGCTTCTGCCTATCCATCAGATAAAGTAAGTCAATATGTTTATTAGTATAATTATAGTCAGATAATTGTGAAAGAAGACATAATTCTCCGGAAATGACTATCCGTCTTTTGACATACGTGAATTTGTACTATCAGTCCGATAAGTACTTTCTGAGGATTGAAAAATGGGCCCTAAGAGAATAATGAGGTGATCGGGCTGTATACAATGGATCGTGCCTGTTTCCTTAGTCAAAAAAGAATATTTTTTTTAAAAGTTGTGCACATTAAATAAACCAATTGAGAGCTAAGTCTGTACTCTTTCATTTTTTGATAGGTTATCCTTTATCCCCCCGACATGGCCTCTAAATATTTGTAACAAAATGTTTAGGTCTTTTACCATCGTTCCATAAACTCTGACATAGCATAAGTATGGTAAAACTCTACAAAATCCTTGCGTTGTTATAAACCCATGTTATGCATAGTCTTTCGTAAGTTGTGCACAGCTCAATCCGTGCCATATGGTTACGGAACGCATAATGCATCACTTACTTGTCATCTTGCCTAGACGATCATAGACAAGAAGAATTATTTTTGTGATCACACGTTTCAAATTTAAAAATATTTGCAATATTTCTACATTTCTACATAAAAAAACACCGGCCAAGTGCGATTCGGTCCCACAAACAAAGAATTCCGTACCATCGTTCAAGAGTTACCACAAAAAAAATCTCGTTTTTTATAATTTTTAAGATTTACTTATTTGTTGTTATAGTGGCAAAATAAATACACACTCTGTGAACATTATAGCTGCCTATCTGAAACGGTTCATGAGATACAGACCTGTGACAGACAGATGGACGGACGGACAGCGGAGACTTAGTAATAGGGTTCCATTCGTACCCTTTGGGCATAGGAGCAGCATTTTCAGAAGCAGGTGGTAAAAACCATGATTTTGGTCAAACCACCTACACTGTTCATTAACACATACATACATACCTTCACACCGCTTTTCCGGAGGGGTAGGTAAGTTAGATGATAGAGCGCCATACAGTATGATCACAGCACACCGCTACGTTCTTCAAGGCAAGACACTTTCGCAAACGTCTGCGGTACATACCACCACATTAAGAATAACCGAGTAATTCGCTAAATTAATATATGAACACTGACCTTTGTTTGAATCTTGTTAACCTTTCATACTATACGTATGAAATATTATCCCCAACTCTTTAATTATATTTTCGAATAAAACACCCAGCAAGCCACACTAAACGGCCGGCACGGATTATTAAATTAAAAACCCGAACCTTAAAAAATCCCCGGACGTGGCTTCGCGTGAGTTCAAAGCCAGCCCTCCCCGGACCCACGCGTATCCTTTTCATAATACGCCCAAGGCACGCACACGGTCGGCGGTTCCTTCCGGGTTGTAAATAGAAACAGAATATTTGCATAACATATCATTTCTAAATCAGAATTCTGGTTCCTATGGCCTCGTGATCCTTACTGTTTCATGCGTGGGATTTCGGCAATAATTATCGTTACTTTGGTTAATAAGGGGAGTCGGTGACTACATTTGACGCCGCCGGCTAATGAAAATATCAATATGCATGTGAATAGCGAGCTTGGAAGGACACCCAAACTGGATCGTATGGGGGAGGCGTAGCCACTTTTACATACAATGGCGCCAGCGCCGGCGAGTGAGTTTGCTTGCCAATTCGCTTACTACTGATTTTATCGAGTTCCAACGACATGTAAGAACTTCACAGAACATTATATTTTGCGCGTCCCGATTCTTAAGCAAACTAACCACGGTGAGACGTTTTCCACTAACTCGTGGCTTCACTGCCGCCATAAGAATGAGTTTAAATCGCTAGTAGATTTCGGCTAATACCACACCACTGCCATGCTAGGAACTATTCCTTTATATCAAACGGCTGCATCAAACTCTACAAAAAACACGGATGTGTATTGCCACTTCTTCATGCAATGCAATCTTTCGTGCAATGCGATTTTACAAACTCGAACAGGATTAACCCTACCATCTAGACGGTGCGATTTCACGTGGTATGCGAACCACGGCCAACTTCCACAGTCAAAAGGTTACCCATCCAGAACTCAACCATGTCCAGTGTTAGTTATCCTCCATGATCGAACATCTAGCTAACGAGATTGAACAATGCGGTAGAGTACCTACTCAGAAGTTATTTTGCGCTTGTATTGCTACTAGATTTTTATCTTTCCACAAAAGTCGTGCTACAAAGCATTAATTTGGACAATATCAATATATCATACTTACCAATTACATTCAAACTCTAATGCCGATGATATTTACATATGTACAATGACTACGACGTAGTTTAAGTTTCAGCGAGTTGAAGAACATTATGTGGGTAATTCATCGTCTCTTAAACTTTCTCGAATCTACGCTTTAAAATGTATATTGTGTAGCATAACATGGGAGGTCATAAATTTCAATAATTGTGTGTTCGTGTTTGTGTTATTTGTAGGCTTTCCATTCGAGCACACACCCTCACATACACTTACAAATGAATATCACGCGGCTGAGCTGTAGGGGAGTACAAGTTAAGTACTTACTGCAGTGGATGTAACAGGAAAAGCTTACATTTGATGTTGAAAAATACCGCGGTCGATTTCTAAAAAACAATATTTTTGACTCGTTTTCTAACTCGTTCTTTGAATAAATTTATTATATTTTGTTTTATTTTATAAATAAACATGATGTTAGATTGATACAATTTTAATTCATCCTACTAACATAGTGTTTAAGAGGGAATCGAGGAGAATTACAGTTTTGGGTATAAAGCAGATGACGATATTGGTAGACGCACTACCCGCGAATGGTATGGGTTGTGTATGTGCTCGAAAGGAAAGATTCGGGTTCAGCTTTGCATTCATTAAGTATGTAGTAATTTAGTAGGGCTCTTTTTAATTAATGTGTGATAGCTTCACAGTCAATTATACATACATATCACATTCTTAGGAAAAAGCGACGTATATGCTCAGTTCGAAAAAGTATATTTACAACAAATTTATGTTTCTTCATATCTGTGTATTCATTGAGATTTGATCAGTTTGATTCGATTGCATTGGTTTTTTTAAGGTGATCTAAACATCGGTTCTTCATTGACGGAGAAATCGGTGAACGGAAATAAACAATACACAAAGCCGAACATATGTAGTAACTCTTCATTTTGCGAGGTCGGTAACAATGCCAATACCGATATAATGATGCATATAATATTATATTCAATAATGACATATACATACGTTAGTTCAATTATTTTTCCTGCTAATCACTATTCAGCCTTTACTTTCGACCCGAAAACATCTCATCAAATAGCCCACTACAATTATGGCCTCTATATAAATTGTGTCTAACGTCGGCCTCCGACCACCAACTTGAGGCTGTCCCTTGTAAAACCATCCCTTGTTCATTCCCTTGAACACACTCGTTGAACAAGGAAAAGGATAGCAGAGAATTCCGAGACTCGGGCACTGTGGAGTTAAAATTTTGGGTCGTGGATTGTGTGTTCACTTAAAATTCGATGAAACCTATGCGTTTGTTTGAAGAGTTTGTTACCGTGCTCGGGACAAATTGTATTGGGCAACCTCATACAGTTAGTACTTTGTCGGAAGATCTTCAGAAAGTAAGTGGTCCGTCGCCTAGTGGTATCCTGTGAGTCGCTTGTAACGAGGACCAGGCAACAAATCTCCAGGTAAAAAGGTAGGTTCCTTTCCTTTGCTAGGGGGTAGGTTTAAACCAGCCCGGATTGGTATAAACACATTGAATGAAAAATGGTAAATGCGGCAAGTAAAAAGTTTCCATGTTTTTTGGCCAGTTCAAGCTAGCTGTAGGTATATAAAGTGATGGTCCTGAGAGGGCACCTATGTAATTCCTATTGATAAGGTAATATAAAAAACAAATTTAACAAAAAAAATAACCGACTTCAAAGGAAAAGCACTAAAAAGTAAAAAATAATGTTCATTGTAGTTACGATTTCTGTTATTTTTTGAGTCGGCGTCAGCCGGGCACGCGCTGCGCCAATCAAGAGAACCTAACCTAATCTAACCTAACCTAACCTAACCTAACCTAACCTTGGCTGACACCGACTCAAAAAATAACAGAAATCGTAACTACAAAAATGAACATTATTTTTTACTTTTTAGTGCTTTTCCTTTGAAGTCGGTTATTTTTTTTGTTAAATTTGTTTTTTTATTTGTTAATTTTTAGTGAATCTGAAGTAAACTTACTAATTTGTACACGTCCTTTCCAATAAAAAAAGAATCACCGAAATCGGTTGGCGTTATATTGAGTTATTCGTCCATTTGTCGCGCACATCTTAATACAAATTTAAGACTTTTATGATTTTCTCATGGATATCATTGTCAGAACTTAACCAAATTAAAATGGGACCACTTGGGAAGCACTAGCTATCATTTAAAAAAATAATCATCAAAATCGGTTCACCCAGGAAAAAGTTATGAGGTAACAAACATAAAAAAAAAAAAAAAACATACTGACGAATTGATAACCTCCTCCTTTTTTTGAAGTCGGTTAAAAAGTAAAATAAAATATGGACCGCCATTCATATCTTGTAGGTAGTATGAAATGAATTGTTATAAAACTTTAAACTCTGAAGAATAACACAATTAGAATGTTGTCGTAATGTATGTATTTAGTGACGTAGGTCGTAGTATTTTTTAAGTCGTTTTTTTTTTGGTTAAATTTTTATGAAAGTAATTTTAAATAAAGGCTGAAATCGCCTCTACTTTTAAAATCAAAAGAAGTGCGAAAAAAGTACGATGCAATTACAATAAAACGAAGTATCCAAAACATATAAATAATATACATTTAATATCTTTCAATACAAAATAGCGAATACCATTAGTTAGTCTTTTCCATCCAGCTGGTAAAATACGGTTAGTTTCAGTAGAATCTCAGGAGACGCATTCAGCTGGCCTCGCGTAGGCAGTAGTTACGAGAACTCCGCAAAGAGGGGCGCGGGTGAAATATGCTTAGAGTTGGGCGGTAAACATCCGCCCAAGCGGCTCAAACAGTAGACTCCTATTTACATAGATTCCTTTCACGCCCTGTACCCGTGTCTTTATTCCTTAAATACATATCCATCCGTGCTTAATTAAAATTAAGCTTTCCACGTGAATAATTAATACAAATTGAGGGTACCTGCTGCGAATACACTGAAAAAAAAATCAGTGAATCCAACTATATTTTCGGTAATAAGTAAATTGTTTAATCTAACTAAGGAAAAATAGTTACCTTTAAACATTAAATGTTAATGTATCTTTCAATGGTTTTTTAAACTGTGCAAAATAAAGGTTTTCTGTCACTGTTTTCTAAACAGTATGAAAACTGTTTCTAGCTTATTATATGTTCTATTCCTACTTATGTTCCGTAATCATTTAAAAGATACTGTTGAATATGTCAAATAATGTACCTGTAGAAAGTGAAAAATTGCATGCCTGATTTTTGGTCAGCCTTAATCTTTTATTGTTATTAAATTAATATTCAATCAGTTAATATAACCGTTTCAAAAGTACATGATCGGTCACAGGATTTATTTTCAACAATCGGTACTGTTCATTCGGCAAGATTACTAGTTTATAATATTAACTGTATGGGCTCATTTATAGATACAAACCATTATATATTCATAGTTAACTGCAGTGCAATGTAGCCGAGCAATATAAGGAAGATCCTATCATGGCATGATGATTTTCCATGCGGTGAGTTAGGCTAATATCATGACATTGCATCATATTCATGTCTAGTTTACAGAAGAAAAAAGAAAAAATATAAATATTGAAGGAGGAAAATATTGACATTACCGAGGAAGTTATGCATTACTAGCTGAGGTACCCGGCTCCGCTCGAGTCAATGTCGTTTTGGAGTGATGTCGGGCCTAATTATTTCCTGGATATTATATGTGAACCCCATATAAACTTGCATCCCCTATATCACCCCCTTTGAGTTTAATTTTCGCCACAAAAGGTAGCCGATCTCCTTCTCCAAGGTCCAGTCTTAATTTAACTGACTAAAGATGTATATAATATTCACAACGTATAATAGTATTTTTTTCCAAAAAAATGAAAACCATGCATATCGTATAATATTCACAACGTATAATGTTATACATGAGTTTAAAAATAAAATCAACTCTTTGCATCATGCAGAACGTCTAATAGTCACAACGTATAATATTCCTAACGTTAATTCACAAAAAAAGAAAACCATGCAGAACGTATAATATGCCAAGAAGCACTGCATAAAGCGCCCTAATAACGATACATTTAAGGCTGAAATTGCTACGAATCGATATTTTTTGACGAGTAACAATTTGCTACAACGCTAATTGAGACGGTCGAAAAGTCGCGTGCGAGTATACGCTTTAAAAGTATATTCATAAGGGCGCTTATCGTATGAAAAGTTTTTGGATTATATGATATGCATGGTTTTCTTTTTTTGTTAAATAAAGATCATAATATTATACGTTGTGACTATTATACGTTATGCATGGAGAAATAAGTAATTTTATTTTTTAAACTTCTTCATGCACTACGTATAAGATTATACGATCTGCCGATTATACGTTGTGCATGGTTTTAAAATTTTGTTAAAATATGACATTATACGATCTGCATATTAGACGTTCTGCCGTTCCCCCTGTAGACCCAATCATGTATGTTTTTTTCAAATCAATTACTGCATGTGATTAGTTTGCCCTTTGACGATATTATAAATTGGTGTGTGCTTCTGTGTCAACTGAAAATCATTGATAAAATAAATTGATTTTTAATTTTTTATTTTGAAATTTTGAATCGGTATACCGAAATGAATTAAAAATTGGTTCAGTGACTTAGGTGTAAAAACGCAACAAACAGACAGACAGAGTCATATTCGCATTTATAATATTATTAAGGAAATGACGAGTAATTGTTTTCAAATAAGAAAATACGTTTTTTTCATTATGAGCACCTTCATATTTTATGGCTCGGTGAATAAAGAAAAAATGCACAAATTGCCTGCAGTGAATAATTAAAATTTCCAGAAAAAGGGGAGAATCCCGCGAGACTGAAGTCTGAACGACGAGTGGTGTTTCAAAAATAAAATTTAATTCAAAAGAAAACCTTCAAAATAATTAAAATGGGCCTCTGCGGGACGGAAAGGGTCGAGTTTTTCAATTTAGCCTTTTATTTACCAGCGAGCTGTACGCATACATTGTTCGATAGTCTCTACATTTTTTTAAATACTCTAAGCTCACTTATAACGAAGGTTATTTATGATTTGCTTAGGTTTTGTTTGTAGTACTTTTTATAAAACCAGAAGTTATTGATATTCTCGTTGTTCCATCTATAGCTAAAATATAATACAGTTTTAAGAAGACTCTAATGGACATTTTGTGACTATAGAATGGTTTACTACCACGTATGTATGTTAAAGATGATGTAACCATTCGCGGTCTAATTCCAGCCAAACGTTTCCATAATGTTCGAAATATTTAAGGTAACGAAGTGGGAAAAGTCCACAGAACTCATGGCCCCATGATATTTTGGCGCATTAAAAATGACTT
Organism: Incurvaria masculella; assembly: GCA_946894095.1. Classification (NCBI taxonomy): domain Eukaryota; kingdom Metazoa; phylum Arthropoda; class Insecta; order Lepidoptera; family Incurvariidae; genus Incurvaria; species Incurvaria masculella. The sequence continues at coordinate 16,760,280 of OX335648.2, read as the reverse complement.
GATACATCAAATGACCAGATTATTAAATTCGGGAAATCACCAAAAAGATATCTCCGATTTATATTTAATTATGATTTTATCTATACCAGAATTACGTCATTTTGAAGCCCGAGAAATCCTCCAGGATATTGTTTTTATTTTTTAGATACCTCTTGTCGTTTATGAGAAACTTTGGATTCTCTGAAAATAGTCATAAAAGAAACGGTAACATTTTTTTTATTTATAGTATAAATAAAAAAAGTTTTCATTTCTTTATCTAAATAATTAAGTTCTTCTACTGAAGCGATTGAAACAAAATTTTCAACGTTAACATTTTAGAAAAGGTAATGCAAGTACGGAATAATATAAAAAAAGACGCCCAAACAGATTGTCAACATAGTTTCCTATTAGGCAGTTCAGTTTTTACAGCTACACATACAGCTAACAGCATACTACAGGGACTCGTTTACCATGAACACAAGGCTGGTCTGTTTCTGGCCCTCTCTAAGGCATTCGATCTTGTCAACCATGATGAACTGGAGTTCTGCGGCAGGCGACCTTGGAGTGGTTCAGGAGCTTCCTAGAGGATAGTTAATTTAACATACTGGTTAGCCACATACATAGACATGACAAAGAGTTAGAAACATAAATAAAGGGACGAGGTTTAATTGCAAAATAATGGGATACCACAGGGTTCAATTCTAACACCGTTGCTATTTTTCGTCTTCATAAACGACCTACCGACAAAAAAACGGAATTAGAACTATGTGAGCCGGTTCGACACTTTCGCATAATTCGGGAGTCCATCAAAATGAGCGAGCATAAGAAAGCTAGTTGTGAAGATTCCTGCATCTTTCATCAAACTTGTCCTGGAAAAGCTGCAGAATTGATTTCGAATAGTAGGTACACCGAAAACAGACGTCAAGGAAAACATAGTCAGTGTGCTTTGCACTTCTTACGAAATTAAGAACGCAGCTAATCCTCTAGCTGACGTACGAGTGTTGCCATGGACGCTGAGAAGTTGAGGAGAGCGGCAGGTAGTCAGTAATGCCATTCTCTTACCTCGGTCGCCCCAGGCATGTTCTCGTGATGATGGAGCCCATGTGAGACTCCGAAACGTGCCCGGGCCGCCTGTCTAACGTAGTGACAGCTAGCCACTCCATTCTTGTCGCGCGATCTTAGTTGTCACGCAATTCGTAACCAAACAGACAAGGTTTTCGCCCAAAATAAATTCGAAAGGTAACAATAATAATTAGTAAGCAAGGTAATTCCAGAAGGTTCGATCGGAAAGGAAGTACGGGGGTGCTAGGGGCTTCGACCGGTCGCATTAGAGCCGGATAGAAGTGTATTAATGAGAGCTGACTGCGCAGGGTTGCGGCGTGGCCGTTAATCAAGCCTGTCTGGCTCCAGCGGGAAACTTTCGCTGTTTCGTCTGTTGTTCTCAAGTTTTTGAAATATTGCCGATGGATAATTTTCAACGAGGTTTTTAACAAGTCTCCCCGCGCCCGGCTCAAGTGGATGTTATTGTTAATTAAAACTTAATTCTTGAATAGAAATTAGTTTTCGCGTGGTTTCCGCATATATTTATATCATATGTAAAGATTAAACTGAAAAGTTGAGGACTATAGAAAAGAAAACTATTAAGCTCCTCTTACATATCAGAGACAATGCGCTAAAATGATTATGTGTAAAATTATTTAAAGTAACTTGCAAGGATGATATTTAAATTATTTTTATCAATGTCTATCTTCTTTATTAATTTATCTAAATTACTTCAAACTTTTCATGCATTCTGCCTAGTGGCGCGGGGACTTGCCTAGCGTACCAGAGGTCTGGGTTCAAATCCTCGCCCGTTAATCACTTTCTTTCTTTTTCTGAGTTGGATACGTGCATTTCGTGAATGCGAGCAGCTTCATGGTTCAGTATCCATGTAAAACTTTAGGTCCCCTTCCCCTACTAGGTGGTAGGGTTAAAGCCCGCCCAAGTTATTAGACCATTGCATTGGATGAAAATATAGTCGAAGCGGCAATGAAAAATTGTCTTTGGTTTCCATCCAGGTAAATTTAGCTGTGCTCAAAAAAGTTGCGAAGGTCCTGGAATGGTGATCAATGCCTTCAGGAATGTGGTATATTGTGCTAATATCATAACGGTAGTTGTGTGGTATTAGCCATCCATGCCAGGTTGCATTAAAAATTACCATTGAAATGGCAATTTTTACATCGTGAGTCTAACATATTTTTATCACCATTTTCCCATTTTTTTTAAATTTTCAATTTTTTAAATTCTTAAAAGCTTGAAATATTCAAATACAATTCATAATGATTTGCAATTTGACTATTCTTCGAGAGGTTTCTAAGAGGGTTTTGTTACAGCTGACAGTAACGTGACAAAGACCTCTCCCAAACAATTCTTAACTCCAACCTAGACTGTTTTTGGTACTTGTAGTAAATTAATTTACATTTTAGAGCGCTCCTCCTTCCAAGGTGCTGTGTCGCCGAAGACAATGCCTCGCTCGCTGCATCATTTTCATATCCTTTGAGCAGCGCGAGGTAAGCAATCATCTTAAGACGCGAGCCCACTGGCGCGCACTACACGGAGCAACTTTTTAATAATCAAGTTGGGAGCATCATAAGAACACTTTTTAATTGAATAACTTCGCCGTTGACGAGAAAAGCGGCTTACGTAATTTTCTCTGATGTAAGATTAAATTGTTGCTGGCGAGTTGTGGCAAAAAATTTCCTGAGATAGGATACATACGTGAGCTGATCAAGAAATACACGGAATATTTGAATTTAGAATTTGAATACGTTATTATATGAGCCAATGATTTTCTTGGGTTAATTATGATCTCCATGTCCACTCATTATAATATATAGAATGTCTAGTGGTCCTGGTACTCTGGCACAAGCTTAGCTTGGTTGAGGACCAGTTGCATATCTGTATTAGTTCCAACTTTATTTATGCAATACATTTATTTGATTTGATTTGGTTTGGATAATAATAGTGTCTGTTATTTTAGAATTTTATATTAAATATTTTTCGAGAGGCTTATACTAACGTAAAAACGTAAAAAACGATTTTATGGAAATGTTTGTCCGTCTGTATGTCCTTCCCAATAGTTGGCTACTTTTAACGATAAATCGTCTAATTCTATTTGGATTCGGTTTGCACTAATAGAATCAAGCACATCTCGATTTTTTTTTGCCAGATATCATCACGATATGTTGAAAAATTTTGAAGTATTTTTCGAGATGAAGTGTGCAAACGCAATGTGTCGATATGATGTATGGATCCTACTTCTGCGGCTCCTACATGGCGGTGGATTCGTTAGCCCTCGGTTTCAGTAATCCGATACGGAACGTGTATAATAATGGCGGCGGCGGTTGGTGAAAGCGAGCAGCGGCTAAATTTATGGCTCGTGTAATTATTATGGCCGGTTATGGAAAGGAGCTAATTATTATCCAGTGTTTTTTCAACTCCTGTAGGGTGGTCATCATAATATCGTTACAATGTGTGTCCTTCTGTCAGTCAGAATCTTCTAGCTCGCGATCCTTCATACTACGTAGTAAGTTTTGTTACACTTTTAAAATATATTTTTTTTAATTATAAAGAAAAAAGTTGCGTTAGATGCTTTAGTAAAAAAAATTTGTAAAACTCATATGATATTTTATTATAAGGCAATTGGAACTTTTTTCAAAATTAAATTTTAAATACCGGAGCGAGGGCCAAAATTTTTTTTTATTAAAATGCATCTACGTCAGATTTATTAAAATCTTTTTTGTTCTCGAACACAATCATCAGACTTTCAAAATATATGACCAGCTAGCCAATTAACAAGCGACATCGTATACGCTCCTTGTGGGTCCCCTTGTCTTATTCATCAACCTCTCCCGAAATTAAACAAGGTCCGTGTAATTAATTATTTGAGGTCCCAAACTGTTAGTTAAGTACCTTATCGGCAAACAGCAGCACTCCATTTTCCCTTCCATCTCATGAATACATCAATGTCGAAGACGGTGCTTCACAACAACTCGATAACGTTAAGTGATAATGAAGTTAAGAACATTTGGGATATGAAATCATTTTAAGAGTATGTTAAAAATTTGCATAGTCTAAAAATAAATACTTCTGTACATATGTAAGTGCCAATGTTCTATATCCAAAGTAGATGTAAAATCCTTGGGTGTGCCTTTTTTAGGGTTCCGTACCCAAAGGGTGAAAAAGGAACCCTATTACTAAGCCTCCGCTGTCCGTCCGTCCGTCCGTCCGTCCGTCCGTCTGTCACAGGGCTGTATCTCATGAACCGTAATAGATAGGCAGCCGAAATTTTTACAGAGTATATATTTATTTTGCCGCTATAACAACAAATAGGTAACATTTAAAAATAATAAGAATTCAAGGGGGTCCCCATACAAAAAAAACAAATTTTTTTGTGTTAAATCTTGTTCGATGGTACAGAACCCTTCGTGTGCGAGCCCGACTCGCACTTGGCTGGTTTTTCAAGTTTGTCAGAATGATAGAAATAAATGAGTCATATTTACTACGCATAAAATTTAAAACTTATAAAAGTAGTTTTGTGCAAAAAACATCATATCGTATAAAATCCACAATGTATAATTTTATACGTTATGCATGAAGAAAGTTTAAAAACAAAATCAACTCTTTTCATCATGCAGAACGTAAACAATTAACAAAAAAAAACCATGCAGCATATATAAAATGACACGGAGTAATGCTAAAGTGCTCTTATGAGCATACTTCTAAAGCTGTAATTGCTACGCATTTGTTACAAAGTAAAATATCGCCACAAACTTCACCTAACCTAACCTAACCTAAAAGTAATTATTCTTGTTGAGTTGAAACTAAAAAAATTGGCGCGCCAGTATATAACTTAAATGTATGCGGCTTAGGGTATTTATGAAATGAAAATTTTTCGCTTTATACGATATGCATCGTTCTCTTTTTTTCTTAAATAAACAGTTTTCGATTGAATCTAAGGCTCAATGCAAATGCTCAAATTGGTTTACGTTGTGATAGTGTTAATAGTAGTAGTGAATAGACAAGCCTAACATGAAGGAAACGACCAAAGATTTTCAGCCTTGAAAAGTCATTCACTTTATCAACCAGAATGAATGATATTCATTTCTAAAGATTAATGATATTATTCATATATATATAAGATATATCACCTCTTTCGTCAGTAGTTAAAGAAAAAAGGCACGTTTAATTCTCTGTGCGAATTTAATAAGGCCATAGGTTTTTATGTTTGTAATATTAGATCACAATATTTAAATAGCAACATTTAAAATTCATACACATTGCTACGGGATATGGTGCGTAACGAGGCAATCCGCCGACGTACGTACCAAAGTAGTCGATATTGCACACCGGGTGGCTAAGCTCAAATGGCAGTGGGCTGGTCACGTCAGCCGAAGAGACGACGACCGTTGGAGTAACCGTGTCCTGCACTGGCCGCCGTGGACAGGAAAACGGAGTGTGGGAAGACCACCCACCAGGTGGGACGACGACATCAAGTGCATCAGCGGAAAGCAGTGGTTCCATACCGCTGAGGGCCGGGAGGACTGGAGAAAAATTGGAGAGGCTATGTCCAGTAGTGGACGCAAACACGCTGACTGACTGACTGACTGACATTTAAAATTAAAATTTACACAAATATTTTAAAACCAGATGTGTATGTTGCGGTGAGTGTACCTAGATTATGATGCTACCTATAACGCTCCCAGTGACCAACCTATGCAAATTGAGCCGCTTATAACTATACAAAAGGACAATGCCGGACAAAAAACAGACAGTGTCGTATTAGCCATCGAACCGCCGAACGATTCTCGTGTTCGAGAGTAGAACCGCTTTCTGCATCTGGAATCGGAACCCAATATCGATATTTATTTTTTCTAAATGTTTGGCCAAATTCTTTGGAACAACGCCGTTCGTAGACATAACAATAATTGGCACGATGGTGGATTTCCGTGCACGCCACATGGCGGTAACCTCGTGAGCCAGGTCTAAATTGTCTGTAAAATTGGTGTTATCGGTAAGATTTGAGCCGTTATCGATATTTCATGGGTTCAGAATGTTTATGTCGCTTTATTCCGCATTACAATTTTAACTATTGGTTTAAATAAATTTCCAAAGGGCATTCTTTCTTGATGGAAAAAAATCAACCGACGCGCCGGCAGCAATCATGTTACAACATTTTAGAACTCATAATTGCGTTCATTCCCTCGTGATTTGCGACTTCTTTACGCAGTGGTATTATATTCTGTGCCCGGAAGGTAAATCTAGTGAATAGAGCACTTACGTGGAATTATGAGGAATCCGAATCAAGGCTAGCCCTACAATCGAACTACCAGAACCCGACTGCGCCCGTTGTTGTTTAACCTCGATGATCGAATGCTGAGCTGGCAAATGTGACATGGAACTGGACATTTATGGCATTACCATACATGTTACATACAAAACATGACACTGTCATGATATTAGCCCATCACACCACATGGAAAATATTTCCGATGAATTCATATAAAATATGGGGACCTGGTTATTATTTTATTTAGGGAATCTACGTTTATATAGTTTCGTATATTAAATTTTAAACTCGCTGAAAACAGTTCTAAAGTCTCATGTATTTTCAGGTAACGTTAGTAAACTTTAGTTAACAGCCAATCTCCTTTATATCCGTGCCGAATTAAGATTCACGGCGCAATTCCTAATAAATACCCTAAGGCGGAGACAGACGACTGCAATTACTAACTAACTCCACGTATAATTGAAATTTGACCTCACTTTGAATCGAGGATTGCACGTCAAGGTGGTTTAAAGATAATCTTCGCTTAACATTTAAGACTCTCGTACATTGAAGTCATATTTGTAACAGTTCAAGCTTTACTATCAGGCCGCTGCTTCCGAGGGGTAGATAGATATGATAGAGCTCCAAAGGGTAGGGTACAATTAAAGTATACTTACTTTACTTCTTATAGTCATTAGAATATCTCCAGGCTACCAAGCGGAAGCGTTTTTTTTTTTGTAGTACGCGGCTTGTACCACGCGTTTTTTGTATACCACACTCACCGTCATGATAGGTGCCATACCAAGAATAAGCGTGGCTACGAGAACCGGATGAAAAACACGGGCATTTTTTTGCTGCCGATCGACCGACTTTGCATCCAATGATTATTAACGCGGGCGGGCTTAACTCTAACATCTAGTAAAGGAACGGGATCTACAGTTTTTTGAGGATTCCGAATCATGGAACAACTCGCATTCTTAACGAAATGCACTTCTCTAACTCAAAAAGAGAAAGAAAGTGGTGTATGAAGAGTGATTCGCTGATCGTCACCGAATACACCTCTATGTAATACTCTTTCACAATGCTCTTTTAACCAACCCTTTGTTAGGAAGACTCACTTCCTATATTAATTTCAATAAAAAAAACACCTTGTTGTTTGCATCTTCATTATTTGATATTATTGTGCAATGAATTGGAGGTGAATAGGAGTCTATATAAGTTTACGTACGATCCGTTAGCTGAAAACGTAATTTTGAGCATGGAAATCGGACGGAGAATGCGTGGGGTTGGGTAGGCGGCTAGGGCGTCGGGGGTGGAGGCTGTAGGCGGGGGGTTGGAGCAGGGTGAACTGCGGAATGCGGAGGCGACGCGATAGGCGAGAACATTGTGCCATCAGTGATCAATGATCGTAGATTAATTTATATAGAACAGTGCCATTTTTTTCGGGATTATTCAGATTTCACAGGTGCCGGGCGCGCCCATCAAAGCTGGGCTTATGTGTAATAAATAATTCAGAGGTCTCTCACGTCGCACGACACAAGAACGGAAACGTTATATTTGGAAATAAAATGAGTAATTAATTGTAAAGTTAACCATTATTCAAATTTAAAAATCAAATCTTTCAGCAATGTGTACTCAAAACAGCTGGAAGAAATTTAAGTTTTAAGGTTGCCAAGGCAAATATGTCTCTTCGGTTTACAAGTACTGAAGAGCGAGTAAGAAAACGTAAACATGCGGTATCGAATTTCTCACGTTTGTGCTCTTAAAATTAAAGACGCTGTTATTAGTTTACGTCAGCAAGGATAAAAAAACCTCTTTCTCTATTAAAATATGAAAACTAGATTGAAAGTTCAAGTTCGCCTGCGCGCGGTTTCGCGGTTGGTGACTCAGTCATGTTTTACACATCTGAAGTAAAAATGCTCCGTAAAAAATGTATGCACTCGAAGCAATCAGGCGTTTATCTGTTCATGACACTAGCAGCAGCAAAAAACTTGAACCGTATCCAGCTGGCGTTGGTCCACTTGGAACACCCGCTATTGCCCCTCTCCCCTTCACTCCTGCCGATACCTGCTCGTAAATCCAGGCTTTTAAGGTTCCGTAGAAACTCTAATGCGCACTTAAGCGCTTTGTTTCTTTTTCCTACTTCGTTCTTGGTCTGGGAGCTCAAAGGTGTGTTGTGTGTGAATATTACTACCGAGAACGAATTTTGGTTTCAAGAAAAAAAATCGAAATTACAAGAAAACGCATGATGGTTCTAGAACTTAGTATAGGTTTTTTTAAGATTTGCCAATATAAAGTGTCTGTTATTTTTTTAATTCAATTTTCAGAACCTTGGTAGTGTAATATTGGAATAGTAATACCGTTACACTCTGTTTAAAAAATTACGACTTTGTCGTAAAAAAAAAATTACGTAGAATGTCGTTACTAATGAACCCAAACTTCCTCTGAATAGTTTTAGAATGTTTTGTCCATTTATCTTGAAACTGCATGTCAATGCAAAGTGATTTCTGTGTTTCTTAGCAACAGAGTGTGGGAAATTCCATTATTAAAACCATGTTAACAGGAAAAAAATAACAATTAAATAATAAAAAATATTTGTTTTCCTATTCAACCGGAAATGTCTTGACGACAATGACAAGAAATAATAATAATGTTTCATAACAGGTAAGTACGACACGCAAAAAAAGGTTGTAAGAAAGATTGAATTAGTAATTTGTGATTACACGTATTTTAGCAAATTGAGGCCTTAAGTAATGCAGTTAACAATATAATCTAATAACCGCATCCTCCTAAAATCAAACGTCCATTCTCATTTATAATAAAGAGTGATAATGAAGCTAATCAATTAATAAGCGTACCTCAGCCCATATTAATTACTCTAAATGACTCAGCCCATCGCCGGGATTAACTCAAATTATGACTGAGATGTATAATTTCGAATCTTTCACAATTTCGCAGGCTGAGATCTGGGGCTCGGGTGAGCTGACTGATGTCGGAGGAAGGGGGGGGGGGGGGGTGGCTAGAGGGGGGGGGGGGAAGTAATGGAGGTCGCGAAAGTGAATTAGGGGCCTTTTTGCCTAATTAAATTTTGAGGATAAATTTGAGTCGTCCGGTCCTTCGTGTGTCGGCTAATTAAGCGAGCCAGGTTCTCTTTTAGTGTTTCGATTCCCGTTTCGACTAAATTTTTATCGGAGTGATATTCTTAAACGACACTGCTTTAAAGCGAGTTAGGTGTTAGGATATATTTTTTCAATTTCACTGAGTTTGGGTTGGGAAATTTATTTTCAAATACTTACTATTGTGTACCAAATATATTCCACCGCAAAGATCTATAATTCTTCAAATATACGTAGCAAACCTGTAAGCTCTTAAAAAATCTACATGAAACTACTCTATAAAAACAGCGTACGAATTGGCTGGGACCTGTATCCAAAACTTTCATAGAAGGATGGGTACCATTTTTGCCATCACTGAGAATTCTCCTTCAGTACTTGAGCCATAATCAATGCCTCTACCTCTTTATATAATATTTTTTTATTGTGCACATACCTTTGTTTTAAGATTATTCCTGCTTAAAATTAAAAGATGTAGTCTTCGTCACCAACAAAGCATTTAGACTAAGACCCGATACATCCAGCCGCAGGTTTACTTGTACGTACTGAGCAAGTGAGTAGCCATTTTCAACGAATATGCCCCGTTTTATAACAGAGATCTCCGTGTGTTTAATGAATCGACGTAATGGGATCGCCATTAGCAAAATATAAAATTAGTCGGAGGGAGTCACTTAATATTTTGACGAAGTGGGAATCATGAATAAATATAGCTTTAAGAGCGAACTTGATTATTTTCTCAGATATTATTTAAGAATTTCCAGAAAAAATATCAAATCAGTTGTAAGCGATCGGATAATTTATATTTTTGATGCGTGTATTTATATGAGGTACGGCATCCTTTACGCCCAAATGATTACCGAGAAAATCACCTACATTTCGCGATAACTTGAGGACACAAATTCTACCGGGGCAAGCATGGAATAATGCGGTATCGAATTTCTCACGTTTGTGCTCTTAAAATTAAAGACGCTGTTATTAGTTTACGTCAGCAAGGATAAAAAAACCTCTCTCTCTATTAAAATATGAAAACTAGATTGAAAGTTCAAGTTCGCCTGCGCGCGGTTTCGCGGTTGGTGACTCAGTCATGTTTTACACATCTGAAGTAAAAATGCTCCGTAAAAAATGTATGCACTCGAAGCAATCAGGCGTTTATCTGTTCATGACACTAGCAGCAGCAAAAAACTTGAACCGTATCCAGCTGGCGTTGGTCCACTTGGAACACCCGCTATTGCCCCTCTCCCCTTCACTCCTGCCGATACCTGCTCGTAAATCCAGGCTTTTAAGGTTCCGTAGAAACTCTAATGCGCACTTAAGCGCTTTGTTTCTTTTTCCTACTTCGTTCTTGGTCTGGGAGCTCAAAGGTGTGATGTGTGTGAATATTACTACCGAGAACGAATTTTGGTTTCAAGAAAAAAAATCGAAATTACAAGAAAACGCATGATGGTTCTAGAACTTAGTATAGGTTTTTTTAAGATTTGCCAACATAAAGTGTCTGTTATTTTTTTAATTCAATTTTCAGAACCTTGGTAGTGTAATATTGGAATAGTAATACCGTTACACTCTGTTTAAAAAATTACGACTTTGTCGTAAAAAAAAAATTACGTAGAATGTCGTTACTAATGAACCCAAACTTCCTCTGAATAGTTTTAGAATGTTTTGTCCATTTATCTTGAAACTGCATGTCAATGCAAAGTGATTTCTGTGTTTCTTAGCAACAGAGTGTGGGAAATTCCATTATTAAAACCATGTTAACAGGAAAAAAATAACAATTAAATAATAAAAAATATTTGTTTTCCTATTCAACCGGAAATGTCTTGACGACAATGACAAGAAATAATAATAATGTTTCATAACAGGTAAGTACGACACGCAAAAAAAGGTTGTAAGAAAGATTGAATTAGTAATTTGTGATTACACGTATTTTAGCAAATTGAGGCCTTAAGTAATGCAGTTAACAATATAATCTAATAACCGCATCCTCCTAAAATCAAACGTCCATTCTCATTTATAATAAAGAGTGATAATGAAGCTAATCAATTAATAAGCGTACCTCAGCCCATATTAATTACTCTAAATGACTCAGCCCATCGCCGGGATTAACTCAAATTATGACTGAGATGTATAATTTCGAATCTTTCACAATTTCGCAGGCTGAGATCTGGGGCTCGGGTGAGCTGACTGATGTCGGAGGAAGGGGGGGGGGGGGGTGGCTAGAGGGGGGGGGGGGGAAGTAATGGAGGTCGCGAAAGTGAATTAGGGGCCTTTTTGCCTAATTAAATTTTGAGGATAAATTTGAGTCGTCCGGTCCTTCGTGTGTCGGCTAATTAAGCGAGCCAGGTTCTCTTTTAGTGTTTCGATTCCCGTTTCGACTAAATTTTTATCGGAGTGATATTCTTAAACGACACTGCTTTAAAGCGAGTTAGGTGTTAGGATATATTTTTTCAATTTCACTGAGTTTGGGTTGGGAAATTTATTTTCAAATACTTACTATTGTGTACCAAATATATTCCACCGCAAAGATCTATAATTCTTCAAATATACGTAGCAAACCTGTAAGCTCTTAAAAAATCTACATGAAACTACTCTATAAAAACAGCGTACGAATTGGCTGGGACCTGTATCCAAAACTTTCATAGAAGGATGGGTACCATTTTTGCCATCACTGAGAATTCTCCTTCAGTACTTGAGCCATAATCAATGCCTCTACCTCTTTATATAATATTTTTTTATTGTGCACATACCTTTGTTTTAAGATTATTCCTGCTTAAAATTAAAAGATGTAGTCTTCGTCACCAACAAAGCATTTAGACTAAGACCCGATACATCCAGCCGCAGGTTTACTTGTACGTACTGAGCAAGTGAGTAGCCATTTTCAACGAATATGCCCCGTTTTATAACAGAGATCTCCGTGTGTTTAATGAATCGACGTAATGGGATCGCCATTAGCAAAATATAAAATTAGTCGGAGGGAGTCACTTAATATTTTGACGAAGTGGGAATCATGAATAAATATAGCTTTAAGAGCGAACTTGATTATTTTCTCAGATATTATTTAAGAATTTCCAGAAAAAATATCAAATCAGTTGTAAGCGATCGGATAATTTATATTTTTGATGCGTGTATTTATATGAGGTACGGCATCCTTTACGCCCAAATGATTACCGAGAAAATCACCTACATTTCGCGATAACTTGAGGACACAAATTCTACCGGGGCAAGCATGGAATATATCGGTATGGAGAAATAATTAAAGCTGTGACCACTATAGTATGTTGGCCGGGTTTGATGATATTAGTGTACATTGGTGTAGTAGCGTGGTACTACACCAATCTACTAGACATATAACTACTAGAAATGCACAGTGCAAGGTTGGCTTCGTTCAAACCTTTCAGGGGAAGTGCCATCTACCACAGTCTCGATGATTCATATATAAAAATTCCCCTAAAATATCATCAATGCTTTCTACTTATTTATTGTTAAGGATTGTTTTGTTTATTTATTGTTTAGGATACTACTAGCTACGTTACCTGGCTCCGCTCGGGTTAATGTCGGGCTGAATTATTTCATGGATAAAAAGTTGCCTAAAGGGCTGGTCCAAAAGGCTGGTTCAGGACAATGCATCCAACTACCAAATTGTATTAAGATGAATTAAGATGTTTAATGAGATACATCAAACATTTCCATTTAGAGCTTCGGAAACTTTTGGTGGCTATTTTTAAAAAAATATATTAAAAGCATATGTCGCCAGAACCTTTCTGTACTTGCACTGAAATATTACATTTCTTTGCCTATTCATTGTTATAGCAGCAAAATAAATATACACTTTTTTCATCGGCCTAACGAATATGGTTCATGAGATACAGCCCTGTGACAGACGGACGGACGGACGGACGGACGGACGGACGGTCGGACGGACGGACGGACAGACGGACGGACGGATGGACGTACGGACAGATGGACGGACGGACAGCGGAGACTTCGTAACAGGGTTCCGTTGGCACCCTTTGGGTACGGAACCCTAAAACTATCCAAAAAGAATGTGGTATAGTACCTGGTTTCCATGTGGTGTGTTAGACTATCCTACTTCCTACTAATATTATAAATGTAGGAGTTTGTATGTTTAGATGTTTGTTACTCAATCACGCAAAAAAGGGACATGTATATACATACACAAACATTTGGGACACATAAAAATTTAGGAAAAAAGTTTATTACCTGGATTAACAAAAAGGATACTTTTTAAGCGGAAAAATGTAAGTTTCCTGCGGGATTTTTTTTTGACCCGAGCAGAGCCGGGTACCTCAGCTAAATGAAGCCATCAGAACCCATACCACATATTGTAATAAAAATACAATATTTTACAATAAAGCTGCGTGAAGGTAATAATAATAATAATAGGAAGGAATAATTTAAGTAAACATATCTAAAGACAACACACTGAATGGAATTGATATTTAAAAAAATGGAGGTCTATTTGGTTAGAACCCATATGAAACTGAATATGTAAGTAGGTATATCAGAATAAGTGAAGCACTCGGTTGAAGCTTTTATGGGTTGAGCCTAAAATATTGCCAGTTGCCTGATCAAACAGAAGCCGAATTGGGTTTGCATGATGAAAGGGCAAAAATATTATCAGGGTGAATAGATCGATTGGGTAGTTTCGAATCGTTCAACTACTAAGAAGTTTTATGCACAGGCATACATAGGTCTTATACTGTCGATCTAAGGTGAAGTCTATTTTACAAATTATGTTTGGTAGAATTATGATTAGCAATAGAACGGCGGAGATTCATACATTAGGTATGTAACTATACTAAAATGTAATAAACTAGGTGCAAATTATTAGCATTTTGAGTTAGCCCATAATTTAGTTATAATATCAATTTCATTTTATCTAGTCTTTTTGGTACACAATCAAACACTTAGGGTCTCTTCCACCAAGTACTGATTAGCCTAATCCGTACATTAAGGTGGCCCAACCCGCTCATCTCCCCATACAAAAGGGGAAAGAAGATCACGCCCATATTTCTTGTCAGAGATCCAAAATTTTGCTCAAAATAGCTTTATTTGATCGACCTAGATGTCTGATGACCATTGGCATTGTAAAATTGTGTTTGGTTTCTAAGTTATAAGGTCCGAAAGTTCGATTTTTTTGCGCATTTTATACGATAACTTTGGAGGTGGATTACGCAATGATAAAGTAAGAACATCGTAAAAAAGATTAGTCATCAGACATAGCTTATTTGATCAAGATTTATGATTTATTTGGTTTTTGTTAGATTTTTGACTACAGCGGTCGTGGTTTACTTTTAGCTATAAGTTGTTTTGAAATTAAAATTTTCGTAAATCTTACCAAATCATACACTATGCACATTGTCTTTTTTGTGGACATGTTGCATCTTTCTCATCACGGAGCCTGTCTTATTCTTTGAAACAAAGAAGGTCCCAGAGCGCAACAGCACGGTTTTGTACCGTGCCCGCGAATGAGTTAGGCCCGCCGGGTTGGGCCGCCTTAAAGAGCCTTTTTTACCATCCTGAAATGATACCAGTACAAGATAGTCAGCTCTTAATAAGGGCCCTTTAAGTGTCAATTAAAATAAAGTAGTTGGTAAAAACCAAGCTTAGACACGTAAAAAGTACATTGATTCAATAAGGTACATATTAAAACCAAAATAAAACAACACAAAATCGATAGAATTCCTCAGAAGCAAATTTACAAAATAAACATTCAGGACCCAAATTCAAATCAAAACAAAAACAAATAGATTGAATTAGATTAAATACAATCCCTGTCAATACTCAAGCATGACATGACGGCGGGGAAGTGAACGGACTTCTTGGGGGCAACAGGCAAGTAGTGATCGGACGTTTATTTGCATTTCGCACCACGCTAAAGAAATGCAGTGAACCCGCTTGTACTCTTTTCACGTGCCGGAACCCACACAACACATACATATAGCTGATTCCGCCCGCTGGGCCTTAACCCATGCAGCGCGTAATGGGTGATTTTAACGGTTGGCGCGGTCTAGAACCCGACCCTTCCTCTATTCGCCTCACATAAACTGCGCCCTATGAGTCGTATTCACTACGTATAATATTCACAACGTATAATAGTATTTTTTTCCAAAAAATTAAAACCATGCATATCGTATAATATTCACAACGTATAATGTTATACGTTGTGCATGAGTTTAAAAATAAAATAAACTCTTTGCATCATGCAGAACGTATAATAGTCACAACGTATAATATTCCTGACATGAATTCACAAAAAAAGAAAACCATGCAGAACGTATAATATGCCAAGAAGCACTGCATAAAGCGCCCTAACAGCGATACATTTAAGGCTGAAATTGCTACGAATCGATATCTGTTGAAGAGTAACAATTTGCTACAACGCTAATTGAGACGGTCGAAAAGTCGCGTGCGAGTATAATCTTTAATCTTATATCGATAAGGGCGCTTATCGTATGAAATATTTTAGGATTATATGATATGCATGGTTTTCTTTTTTTGTTAAATTAAGATCATAACATTATACGTTGTGACTATTATACGTTATGCATGGAGAAATAAGTAATTTAATTTTTTGGACTTCTTCATGCACTACGTATAAGATTATACGATCTGCCGATTATACGTTGTGCATGGTTTTAAAATTTTGTTAAAATATGACATTATACGATCTGCATATTATACGTTATGCCGTTCCCCCCGCCCTATTATGAACAATACGTTCGTACGAAGGCCGTTGGAAGAGCATACACGGGGAATTTGTACTCGACCTATAGACTGGTATAAGCTTATATGTTTCTCATTTTAAGTTGATGGAAAACATCTTGGTGTATGGTTAAGGCTGAGTAACTCTGCTAATTTGCTGTCGATCATTCGTAGATGTCTTAGAAAGTACTTATTACTTATCAAGCTTAATTTGATTATATAACTTCAGGTGTAAATAAAGAAAATTCCTTTTTAGAATGGTGATATGTTGAAATATTTAGGTACAAAGTTTGTTTCACATTTTTAATGAAAAATAATGACCAAATGGAATTATAATTGAAATTTAGTACAACAATGTTGAGTACTTAGAAGAAATAAAAAGATATAGAAGAAATAACAAAATATATAATATGCCTATTTTACGTTTTTATCAAAGCTTTCTTGTTTAGATCCAAAAAAAATATTTATTTCGAATGTAGGGTTGATGTCATACAATATTTTTGAGCGTGATAAGTTAATTGAGTAATACCTTAGAAATAAACGCTTAATTGAGTGCAATCTTATAATGAACTAATAAGTACTTACAAGATTGTAATGCATGCATTTTCTGCATATCTGCAGTATTGTTTGCATTATGCAGTAATGTTTGCATAATATATCCGCAACGGAAGCTCTCGGCCTATCAAAATTCATCGATCATGTTTGCGGAAAAGAGTGAGACAACTAATGGTAAGGCAAGGCTGGCCGGCGGCGGGGCGGCGGGGCAGCGAGGCTGGCCGGGACGTTAACTAGCCAGTTGGGCGGACAATTTACGGGCCGAGATTGCGGTTGCTGATTTTTAGGGTTCCGTACCCAAATGGTGCCAACGAAACCCTATTACTAAGCCTCCGCTGTCCGTCAGTCCGTCCGTATGACACAGGGTTGTATCGCATGAACCGTAATAGGTAGGCAGCTGAAATTTTCACAGAATGTGTATTTATTTGTCGCTGCAATAAAATATATATTTTATAATTTTAAATATAAAAATAATAAAAGTTAAAGAGGAGCCCATACAAAAACCTGTTATTTTGTGTTAAATCTTGTACGATGGTACGGAACCCTTCGTGTGCTAGTCCGACTCGCACTTGACCGTTTTTTTGTGTTCGCGTTGTAGTATAAATTAATTTGGACTGACTATGGGTATGAGCTCGACCTAACAAATTTGGTTTATAACATTAGGCTTAACTAAAATAATGATTTGATGGCCGCGGGAAAATTGAACATATCAATATATCTAGAACAAGTGAAGCATGCTATAATTGTATAGTATAACCCTCCCTTCCAGGGCGGCTTGATGCTATATATACATGTATGTATCTTCTTTAACTCGACTTACAGTCACGAGATATTTTAAAAATGAAACCCCCTTTGCTTACAGTTCTAATAAAATATATCTTTACGGCAAACTTTCACAACCTTTTCAACACATCTCGCCGTGATTGAGTTGTATCGATCACATAGGATAAAACAAAACCACCGAACCGTTAAACGACGTGAACGCGTCGCTCGGGGATTATCTGTACTGCCAAAGATTCGTTCGCTGATATGTGTTAGTAGTAAATCTAGCACGTTCAATGTGCGCACCCTCAGCGGGAAAACGAACGGACGCGGTGAGAATGGAGGCTTTTTGGGAAAAGATAACGTTAATGGAGAAAATCCAGCCAGGACAAGATCGTGTATCGATGGAGCGAGACGGACTTTCCAATTAAACCGGGTCATCTCATTTAACGAGCCGTTGGGAGTGCGTCCGCTGGATGTATAGATACGGACTCAACACCGAGATAACGGGTGATCGAGATTAGAGAAAAAGGAAAAGTCGTAAAAAAACGAAGTTATCAGACAAAGAAGAAGGTGATAAATATGTGTCTAATGGTTGTTCTCATCTATTGGTGGTTTAACAGTTCATGCACAGTCGAGTGTCGCGTTCCGAGTCACATAAGGGGAAGATAAAAAGATAATGACGGTACAAAAACCGGAGTTCCTGTCAGTGTCGCTGGACACCCGCTGGTTACCCGACAGGAAATAATGCACGTCGGACGTTAGAAAGAGACAATCGGCTAGTTTCGGCTTTGTAGTGCGTCGTCGCTGTCACATACTCACTCAGTACCTGTGTACTACGTGCGAGAGAGATGATACTTTACGAAGTCGAAACTAGCCGATTGTCTCGTTCCAACGTTCGTTGTGCATTATTTTCTGCCCTGTAGAGTATCTCCGTTTACGGGTTAGCGGCCTTAATAGTAATATAATAATAATAATGTTTACGTTCAATTCTCAATTGATACTTCGGATTTTATCCCTCTAGCTAGAGCCTATACTCTTTGCACGAACGATTATGTTTTTACATATTCGTAAAAACTAAATATTAAAAATTAAATATTCGTCTGCACCTTAAATGTTATTGCATTGAGATACATCAATAAAGTATTAATCATATTATTGAATATTAATCAATGCAAGGTAAGTAAACTTTCTTGTCAGTTCTTCTTCGCTGTTTTTTGAACTAACTTATGCTAAAATATGACAAGTCCGACTGAAGTGTATTGCCTATGGATGATAATAAACAAACATGCTTTCGTTACTAGGGTCGAATTGTAAAAAGAAAAGAAATATTTTCATACATAAATTAGGATTTGTAAGGGAATATAATTACAGATTAGCCATTTTCATGCGGGACCAATTTCTCAATTTTTCATCTAATAAAATATATTATTCCTTTTCATCTGAAAACCACGGCCACAGAAAACAGAACAAAAGGCAGATCCCATATTTATTGGAATGCAGCATTTGAATGTTGGCCGCCAGCCAAAATGGCTTTTGGGTCATCAGTGCGATTATTGTTGTTTTTGTTCGAAAAGGATAGATGAATGCAGTTCATTTTCTGTTTTAAGACAATGCAAGCATAGAAACCATCATGCTAGTATGTATATTTTGGGTGGGCAGAGCATTTGGAGATACAACATTATGTTTGTTAATGTTCATTGAACAATTTTTAATTTTTTTTTTCTTTATTCGTTAGTGGTAGGTTAGGTTTAGAAGACGTGGTAGCGCAGCGATTACAAAATATACGTATAAAAAAGTGTTATCCTAATATAGCTCATACCAGCGATGGGTTAAATGTCAAGTTAAATCCGGGCTGACTCTAATGTTTGATACCAAATTCAATGTTGTACGGCATTGCGCACCGGAAAACCGTAAGTTCGACAAATACTATGCACAGCAACGGTGTAAACTTAAGAACATTAGCAATTATGGAGGTTAATATCTCAATATGTAGGATTTAATACAAGGAATCTCGGCTACCGAGGGAAGCTATCGATATTGAGGAGTAATTCTGCTTATTAGAACATAAGCGATACATTGTTTGCCGTACGTAATCGTCTGGGTAACTTAGTTGTTAGAGCAGCGCACGAGTAATTAGAACGTCGCAGGTTCTGAATTGAATTGAACAATTGTCTGGATATGTTTCATATTTGATTACAATAATCGAAACTCGTGTTGATGCTCAAACTTTTATCAATAGTTCAAGCTCTAGCTTAAAACACGTTAGCTTATTTAAATTATTATTATGGGTATTAAGAAACCAAATATTCCAATCAACAAATGAACTAAATTAAGATTTGATACCTTTAGAAAATGTATCTCGCTCTCCACTAGGATGTGGTGACCCTGTTTACGTCAGAACGCATAGAATCAACGAGAAAAAACAGTTCTTTTCTCTAATGCATAGAATAGAGGTAACATTTATATGGATGCTAAATATGACGGGTACACGTACGGTCGCATTCAAAAGTCCAGTAGCACATTCCAACGCGATTGATATAAAGCGCTCGCATCGCGCGGAGGTGAAGCGGGAGGAGGGGATTGCACCGCCCGCGAGGCTTGCGGTAGGATTCCCAGCCTGAACACCGGTTGGCGGGGGAAGGGGCACACCACATGTGCAAAACAAACCCGACCGTAGGGTGCTACTGGGCCTATGTCGTCGAGGGTATGGTTGATTTCACTCACCAAAAGAAGTATCCACCTAGGCGGGCATATGGTGCACCCAGATGAGATCAGATCGATCGCTCCCCAAAAACTACTACACTTCATAAAAAGTTTAGGGTTAGAGAGCGAACTATAAAAGGGGTAAAGTCACAATAGATCTTCTCAGGTCGCAGTGACGTGAAGCTACGGACACCGATTAGGGGCTATAGGGCACGACACCCAGTTTCAAATAATAATAGTAGGAATGTATGATTATGAATATACATATTGTTACTTATTATTTTAGATAATTGTTAGCAAATAAAATAATACGTAGCCTCATTTGTGATAACCTTGCTCGGTAATGTTGTCACGCGTACATAACCTCGAAATGTTATTAAGAATACTCTTCTCTGGAAAACGGCCCACCTCAAAGGAATCTGCAACCCTCAAAGCTTCCCGCAGCGTTACATAAGCCACGCTAGCCTCGCCGACACAGGTATCGCGCAAGATAAGACTGAATGTGAGACAATAAATTAAAAAGCTCCGTTCCTGGAATTCCCACGAATGATAAACTAAACTCCAAGATTAAAGGGCGGGGAATAAAGGCATTAGCCGCCCTGTCCTTGCTGGGTGCCATAAATTCAGAAACTTGCGTGATGTACGGAGCACCGCGCGGACCACTTTCACGTCTTTGTCGGTATTATGAGTTCGTTAGGGAAAATTAAGCGTCTTGGATTTCGAATGCTATATTTTCTAAGAAGCCTGTGCGAAATGCGTACCTTTGTACCGTACGCTTTGTACTGTCTCGTCTGATATAATGGAATCGAGCGTGATGTGTTCCCCACATTAAGCATAATTTAGAACAAAAGGTGTATTAATAAATTCGTGTGAAAAAAGTTTCACCGATTTTTTTCTATATTTCAGTTCTGGCTTACTCTTTCAATAGAAGTTTGGCAATATTTATTTTCATTGATTCAATGTAAATTTTTACTAATTTATAATACTTTTGAGATTACCGCGTTCGTTGAACATATTTGAAAACTTACGGCTTTTCACGCGGCAGGAGGAGACATTCTCCGACGTTTGATGATCGTTCAGCCCATTGTCAAGGAGGCAGCCGCTACGTCCGTAAAAAGTCGTAAGCTTTCAAACTAATGTTTAAAGGTTACATGAATCATGTCAAAGGATTATATTATAAATTCATTATTCAGTTTCTGCAGTGGGTGTTTCGATCGCCAGCCATCCACGGGGATCAAAGATTGTCGATCTCCGCATTTTCATCAATCACGTCGATGCATCTAGCCTCCAGGGTATATCGCGCCGAAGATTGCAATCGCGCTCTATCTGTTTATCAGCAACATATTTTCTTCCCCACTTTTCCTCTAATTCTAACACAGAAATAAAAAGTTCTACAGGCTATACTCATACCCCACCGTATTTTACGTTAAATAGGGGTGGGTCGCACTCGAAACTAAAACCGCCCACAACCTCCAAAAACCGGCATTATTTTTTCTGACACTGAGTCAAATATCAAGTATCCTTTCGTCCTCATTCTGTTTTTTTTTTTGACTGTATAGATATTTGGAGTATACTCCTGCGTTGTTTTCGGGACCCTGATGCATGTTGACCTGAATGAAAAATTGTGAACCTATATTGTTTATTGTTTATTCATCATCCATAGACAGTACACTGCACTCGGATTTGTCATATTTTATCATTACCCAGTTCGGGGAAATCCCAGCGTAGAAGAACTGGAAAGAAACTCCGCTGGTTTTTTTTTCCAACGTCCACTTAGTCTAAATTTACAAAGTATTTAGACTCACAGATAAACACGCTAAATTAATATGAATTGACGAGAATCAGCAATTCATGTCATATGCAACAGTTCATGACAAATATCAGTTTATTAGTAATGACCATGCCCGCCATCTAGAATGTTGCCAATTGGAGCAAGCCAGTCCCCACAAACAGCACCCATTCACGAGCATCACGCCAGGCACAGCCATCGCCTCTATCAACCATATTTTAGGGAAAGAGGAGACCCGAACCCAGCGTCGCCGCAAGTAGGGACCTTAAAGCGATGCACTACAGACTCCAGTGGCAACATGAAAAAGTTGTGAAAGGTATAGATGTCTTCTAGTCCATAAAATGTTTGAAGGACCAGGAAATTTCCTAGCGCTTGTTAAGCCTTTGCATTCTTAGCCGAGTTGCGTTGGTTTATGGGATTCAGTTTAGCTATTTTGACGGGTTGGTACTCTGAAGAAATTACTTCCGCAGAACATCGACCGAGCATCTTTCCGTGGTCTGGAGAAATTATGTAACAGGTGTTTTTACTGTTCTTCTACATTATTGAGCAAATCCTGTCTACATCGTATAATTCAAAAGTCACTAACATTTAAAACCGATTGTAATATCATGACAGTGATCGCCGGAGCACAAATGTGACTTACATGGAAACTTCAAAGGTACCTACACACTGCGAGGGTGAAGTCATATAACTCCCACGCTACACATTCTTGCTTTAAGGTCAAGAATATACCTAAACTTTAGTATCTTTTTAAACGTTCTTGCTTAAAATTGGTTGATTGATTAAAAATTCTTCAATACGCCACAAAAAAAAAAAAACAATTTACAAAAGTAAGTATAGTGCAATAACAACATAAGTGGGGCGCAAATGCGGGCTTATCCCTCATAGAGAGTGGTCTAAATGCATTAAAAATAAAAAGTTGTGAGTAATAGAAATGTCCAAATCTGACTTCATTTAAATCACCAGAAGCCTTAATACAAACAAATCTAGGATCATGTTTAAACTCATTCGGTCTACCATTTGCTAACACCTATCGGGGAGCTAATCTGATTCAAAAATTTACATTTCATAGTATAGTTCAATGATATACTCACAAGAGGTCGTTGGTAATTTAGCTTATAGAAATCAAATTAATAAAACAATCTGCAGCTCCCAGGAATTAGCGAGCACGTATCCGGAGATTAAAACTTCGTTTACATACCCGGATTAAGGCTATAAACACACGCTCCTAAAAAGCACGGAACGGGACTGTGAGCGCGTACGGGAATTAAAATTGAGCAAATTATACGACGACTTTATGTCTGCCGTTTCGCTTCAGGTGCTATCGGCGTGCGACATCGTAAAGTCGACGGTTTATACGGCGGATGTGCTGAGTCTAGCTGGATGGCCTAGGAACGGATATTCCGGGAGATCACGACATTTTTGGTTACGATAAGGTAAATGGTTGAATCTGGGTCTCGAGGTTAGAGACCAATCCTCTGATGCTAAATATGTCGGTATGCTTGCGCGCCAAGTGGTAGCGTTAGCTAGATTGGCTAAACAAAATAGATGTTGGTCTGTATTGCCTAGACATATTAATACCTATTAATTATGCAACAATAACCAGTCGGATTTATAATTAAATACTTAAATTTACCTTAAATCTGTAACCTAAATCACCGATAACTACTAAATGCAACCATAGTTTTGTTCAGTTTTGGTATGACTATAAGTAAGTATGTACTGATACTTTGATGTTTCGTTATGTTTATTATGTGAACACAGTTGCAGCCATTTACGTTATAGTTACCATTTTTGTCGCGACCTCCTAGTCTAGGACCTATTTCATTCGTGTTGCCGAAAGCCGAAAGTCCAGAATACATAAGCCAGTGATAATATCGTTCTGTAATGTATAGTATTCATCGATATAAACTACAAATTATAGTATTTTTTATGTAAAGCGCGGCATATGGCGTACGCCAGGACCTCTTAGGGTGCCCGACGACGCCCATGAGCTTTCGAACTTTCGGGGCTGCGAAAACCATGCCCGCCGGCCAGGTGCTTCTTCACACCATGTTTGAAGGATCCCAGGTTGTACTTAGGGAGAAATAACTCAGCAGGGAGTGCATTCCATAGTTTACCAACCCTATAGATGACCTAAAGGATCGGTTGGTTCTGATTTTTGGAATGTCGACAGTGAACGGGTGCATTTCCTGCCTGTTTCGTGTTGTGCGATGTAGAAAGGGGACGGAGGGACAGCGTTATGCAGCTCCGATGAACATTCTCCATGGTAAAGACGGTAGAACACAGAGAGAGACCCAATATCCCTTCGGAGTTGGAGGGTCATATAGTATATTTTAAATACAGAGATTAGATACAGAACCGCTTAATGTGCCGGCACTATTGATTAAGATTTAGCTTAACTTCATAATTTTAAGGAGTTATAGCAGAAATAGCTACGAACGTCTTTGGCGCGCAGTACATCAGCCATTACTAAAAATAAGAGTCAACGGTATGTCAGATTTCTCCTATTCTCAAGTTAAAGGAGAGGTGAAAGAGTAGTGTGGGTAAAAAAACACAAGTAGTTGAACTCATACATGCTTCAATTATTTCACACACATTGCGACTTATTAACTTTATTCATTTTGACAAGATGTGTAGCGAGTCGTGTGTGCCAGTTATGCTGTGAGGGAAAGCCTTTGCAAGTTACCTTCGTGGGTGGTAGTTTATACGAGTGTGTGGGAAAAATATAATATTAAACTTACTAGATTCCATCAGGATACGAATGGTGATATTTGGCTCTAATGTAGGTAGATGTTAATTAGTCTAAAGGTGCTAACAATTTAGCCCAAGACAAAACGTTCCAGAAATGTTAAGCAAAACAAATCGCACGAGAGATCTTTCATTGTTCGTAGTCTCAAGACGTAAGGGGTAGGAATGCTAGGTGCAGTAGATGGTTAGTCAGGAGCGGTTCGTAGAAACAACGGACCCTCACTCCAATTAACGCCTCCGCACCGCCTCCGCCTCAGTTTTACGTACGTTCAGAGTCGCCGCCTACCACTTCCTCTTGGGACTTCTTTAGGTGAAATATCACTACAGGAAGGTAGATCTTGATGAGATCTCGATTCCACGCTTTTCTTCAGGTTCGATTAACCGTTGCAATCGGTTCCACACGAAATGTTACTCAGGCGACAAATTCGCCTCATACAGAACGCTTGCCAGTCAGTTTTGAAAATTTCAGTATTTGTATAACGTCCTACTCTAAACTGACCCACAAAATCATCGCCTTCCTATTTGTTACTATATTTCGGATTGGACGTCTCTGTTTGAGTGGCGATTGTTGAAACTTTTAATCGTCAATGAACCGGAGATACGCTTGAACAAAGCAAAGAAATATTTGCACGGGATCATGGCAGTTGGACGATTTATTTATATTTTCGTTATTCACAGCGGCCATGTTCATCCGTTCCAAATTTACCGTACTTTCGACAAACATCTACAACCACAGAAACTACCATAGGGATGTAGTTATGCTAATAGATATGCTATAGAATAGAACGAAACTGTCGACAAGCGAGGACGTTAAGACAAAACACAATTTACACTCTCGCAGTAGAAGATTTAGATGGCAAAAGAGGGGAAAAGAATATTTGGCGGCAGCGGTAAAAAGTCGGTTGGAACGAAGGGGAACTGAGAAAAGAATTTCACAAAAACGTATTGCTGGCGTCGTCGTCAGGATATCCAATTTTCTACTTTGATCGATTATGGGTTTTCTAGGCTGCCGGAAGCACACATTAAGAGTTCTTTGTCCATTAGGTTGCATCCCAAAAGACCTCATGACATGACAAAAGTGACTTGTGAGTTATCTTTACAGATAAATCTATTTTAAGCTAGGAAACATGGATTGCTACATTAAGCTCTCGGGATATATATTTAGTAATGGAATCTTTCATTTTATTCCTTCCACCGAAAATGACAATGACTTATTAATAGCAAAACCTGTTAATGAAATAAAAAAGTGCTGTTATGTATGATATATTTAGAAAAATGCCAGGATTCCATACCTAAAGGGTGCCTACGGAACCCTATTACTAAATCTCCGCTGTCCGTCCGTCCGTCTGTTACAGGGCTGTATCTCATGAACTGTAACAGGTAGGCAGCTGAAATGTTCGCACAGTGTGTATTATTTTACCGCTATAACAGCAAATAGGTATATGTACAAATACAAATAATTAAAGGGGTGGCCCATGAAAAAACCTGATTTCATTGTGTTAAATCTTGTACGATGGTACGGAACCCTTCCAGTGCGAGTCCGACTCGCACTTGGCCGGTTTTTATATCAGGAAACTGCATATATAATTTTAAAAATACATTTTAACAATAAAACTGGAAGACTGTAAATTTCAGGCCATAATAAAAAAAAATTTAGTCACATCATACCAGAGATGGCACCGTCAGGAGAAAACTCATGGTTGAGTTTTCTCCTGAACTTCCATCTCTATTATAAACATGGTGCGCAAAAAAGGTAGGACTATGTGTAATAATCATCCATACGTCAGTGATATGCGTTAACGTGCTGAGCTTGGCAAAATTGGAGTCTAAAATGTGCCAGAATTTGTTTTTGATCATCCGGTACTTCAAAAACTAGCTACAAATACGAAATCCTATTTTAATTTAGAGTTATAAACCACGTCCAAACTTTCATATTACCAATTTACAACTTAAACTCTCGTTTTATTTTGGTCGTTGTCCATTGAAGATTTCAAATTTCAATGTTGCCGAACCTACATCAAGTAGGAAAGTTGTTATTTTAATATTTGAATGATTTAGGTACGTTTATTGGAAAATTCATTTGTCACCATAGTCCCTTGTTCACATTTGTCACCATAGTCCCTTGTTCACATTTGACTGATAGTCTATGGCACCCCTTATTAGAATTGAGATTTACCGACATCACGCCGCCGCCGCAGTCCGCGGGTGTAAATCAATTTGGACTTGACTACGCGGAAGGTTGTAACTTTTCCGACAACTTTTTTCGATCCTAATACTTTCCGAATATTGCAAAGTTCGACTTTGCGTTAAAGTGACATTTCTCAAGATTCGGGTACCCAAACGTTAAATGTACAGTAGTAGTATACTTATGCTCGTTAGGGTCTGTATTTTCAATTTCAATGTTTATACCTTTGTCAAGTTCCCTGAAATGAATTACACTAAGCCTGGTTTTCACCAAGTAGTGAGTTATTTTAACCGACACTTAAAGGGCATTTACGACTAAAGTGCCGATTATCTTGTACTGGTATCGATTGCGAGATGGTAAGAAACTACCTTTAAAGTGAGGATTAAGCAAATCAGTACTTGGTCGAAGAGACCTAAAATATAATTGTAACCCAATCCTACCCTTTTATTTTTACAACTTTACCTATTTAATTGGAAGTATTTCAATTATTCTTTTTATTTATTGAGTGAATAATTATTCATTATGAGATGAGTAAAGTAAGTATTGGTTTCACCGTTTAAGTAGTTTGGAAAGAATTATGTGACTTGAGAAATTATAAAAAAAAAAAACTAACACAATATTAGATTGATTCCTCTATTATCACGTACCAGTGTCTTTTTTATCATAAATGTGTGGTAATTCATCTTATAGATTTCTTATTCATTTTAGAACGGAGTCAGCGCCATCTATTTGTTGCTGCGACGAATGCTGATATTAGTGCCATCTATGGTGTCAGCAATGATGGCGACAAACAAATTTTGTTTGATGAGATCTATACATTAGTCACAGTTGTAATATTTTATTAAATCTGCATCAATATAATTAATAACTTACAGAAGATATTAGAAGTGAAATAACCTGATGATAAATATATATATTTAAATCTCCTAATATGTAGTTAGATGTCATTTTACTCTTTTCTGGCTCTAAAAATGTATAACCAAATTTAAAATGTTCCACATCTAACCTCAAATCAAACCTTGGCACGCAAAAAAACTTTTAAGTTCTTGGATTATAGCCAAAGGAAGACCAGAATGTGAGCAAGCTCTGACCTACATTATTGAGTAATACTTTGATACTTGTAACTCGTAACTAAGTTATAACTGACACCTGTTAAGTTAACATTTAAGTATATAAAACACTGTTCTCTTGTCTATTTCATTACGATTATTTGAATGTTCGTTAGGTTTTTTTATTGTTTGTACACTCAATAAGTTTATTGTCCTATTGTTGTAACCCTTCCACCACGGGTCTTGTGGTCTACCTCTACAGAAATGGTTTAATCCAAAATGTTTAAGATAAATTGTTTTGTACATATTGTATGAGTGTTATATTGGATACATAAATAAATAAAATAAAATAAACAATTTCTTTCGATTATGCCGCCGATAACATAACAGCATAGTAGTAATAGTTAATCGGGTGTACACGAGTATAGATGAGCTCATGAACGCACACTCCCTTTATATATTCTCACTCACATAGCCTCTCGAATTCACCCTCACACACACACCCTCTCTCACACATACACGTCCCTACTTATTTCCCTATTCACCACGATCAGCATTTATTTACTCATTTACTCACGAAAGTTCACTCTTAAAAAAGTGAAACTCTTTATTGGCTTAAATTTTAGGATTCATAGTTTTTTTTATGATATGAAGACGTTTCATTAATTTGAGTTTCAGCGACATCAACATCCTATTTTCGAAATACGTCACCACCAATACTTTTCAGATTATTTTCAAAATCTGTTTACAATGCCGCTGAAACTTAAATAAATGAGATAAAGGTAATTTCGTATCCATTAAATACATAAAATTATCATGAAGACGTTTGTTTGTAACGTTAGTTTTTGCATGACCTAACGAAAACATATAAATATGTGTATGGTCAACTTAGGTGTGTGAATATTAGAATTCAGAACAATGCTCTTGATTCTATTATTAGATAAATATATTTAAATGTACTGTCTTAATAAGGCCGCCTCGTCAACAGAAGAACGATAGACATTTCATTCATTCATTCCAGCCCACATCGGAGCGGACGATTTCGTCTCGTCAGGGCTTCAGCCGGGAAATAAATATGTTTCCATTAGCGGACATAATAAGATTGCTTCAACTGTATCACATAAAGAAAACGTTCGATAAAACTCACCTCTGTCCCTATCGCGTTAAGGCTCAGTTCTCCGTGACCGACCTCACAGCTAAGGGTCTTCATAGTTAGATAATCTGGCCCGGATTCTTAATGACATGGAGTTTATCCTCATTTATTTGCTTCTGGAAGGTACGTACGAGTAAGTTGCTAATAGGCCGGAAGGAACTATATACATAGGTAAGCTTATATCAAGTATCTACGTCTCTTTCGTTGTGAACTTTATATAGTCAAATTTAATTAAAAAGAATTTTCAAATTAATTTAAATTTCATTGACTGATAACAGTTAAATTATTTTTCACAAGATACTCAGTAATTTCATTCTAAAATAGGAAAAATATTGCCTCGATAAATAAATATAGAATATGCAATTCATTTAGTCGCAACTCATAATGAATAAATAATAAACATTAGTCATAATTTAAATTTATTGAAATGAAAGCCCCGCAAGATTTTCGAATCTGTGTTAATACTGCATACGGCTTATTGATAATCCCTACTCTCTAAAACATTTCCAATACAGAGCACCTAGTCCGCTTTGACACCTAAATTGGCGTTTACTTATATGTTTATTTATATGGAGAATATATCTATGAAAAGCACGCGCAATGGGCGTTAAGCAAACTAACGTTTGCGAGTCCGAGTTTGATTTGACAGCTTACTCATCGTCGCTGTTATTACGTTGACGTTGCCGTTTACGCCGTTTCCGCGTTCTCATACAAATTTGGTAGTCCGAGTTTGATTTCGACCGGTTGAAGAAGTAAAACCACAGAATAAGTGAACATTTGTGTGAGGTTTGAGGTTTTTACGTAACTTCGAAGTTCCGTTAACGTAAATTTAGGTGAGTACTGCGACTAGGAACTCGGTTTTCGTTGCGTTGTTCTAACCACATTACTCAATCAACGATTCACGTCCTATTCCAATCTCTGCACACAGAGATTTGGCAGGGATAATGATAAACCAACATTTTCTGAACGAACGGGCTCGCTGTATGACAATGAAAATGGCAGGTAATTGAATTTGAATACCGAACGTGAATTTCACTTTACATAATTTATCGATCAGTTTTCACGTACTTGCCCGGGTACGTCCTCGGAATACGGAGTCATCGCCTAGTGTGGGTTCGTGATCATTACTCTACATTATATTCTATATATTCAAAATGTCAGTGTTTTCAGTGTGAGGGAAATGAACTGATATTATACTGGATGTTTATCATTAATACTATCATTAATGGTAAACACTCACTGTTAATGTTATAAGGAATGAAATATATATCATTGCACAAACAGGTTACAATAACGCGTACATCTGTAAGCAGTGGCAAGCCTTTTTAAGGTTCCGTACCTAAAGGGTGCCAACGAAATTATATAAATAAGCCTCCGCTGCCCGTAGGTAGGTAGGTAGAGTGTGTATTTATTTTGCCCCTATAACTACAAATAGGTAAAATTCATAGTTAATAATAAATAAAGGGGAGCCCCATACGAAAAACATATTTTTTTATGTTAAATTTTGTACGGTGGTACGGAACCCTTGGTGTGCGAGTCCGACTCGCACTTGGCCGATTAATTTTGTAAACTTTGACTGAGTGGATGTTGAAAGAAATTCCACCAAAATTTCTTGACAGTTCTTCTTCACTTTGATTGCTGAACTGGGTAATGTTAAAATATTATAAGATCTGAGTGCAGTAGTGTATGATGGATGGATGATGAAAAACAATCATAAAATTTAGGAAACCTGTAATATAAATTTATTAGACTTTTAACATAGACGTACGCTTTATATTTGATGCTTGTGTGAACGTACCCTCTTCCTTCTCTCGTACGAGTAAGCATGAGCTTCCGAGTTATTATTTCTGAAAGTTTCTTTGCATATCCTCGGCAGCCGGCGGCGATGTGTCGAGGGAGCATCGGTGCCTCCGAGTAGATATTGTTGCCGGATTAATACCTATATAACCATGTGAGTGAATACGGCTATATTGCTTCGTTCTTAACATTTATGGGAATTATGTTTAATGCCTGAGCATTTCGCATTCATTTTAATTATTTTGTCCCATTGAATCATGGATTTTTCATCATTTAGTCATAAAATGACTCAAAAATAAAATTGTGAAAATTTATGGAGCCATTCCATACATAATGAAAATGTTAAGTAATAATTTTAAAAGATTAACGGATCTCTAACCACAGCATAATAAATGTTTACACAAATATTTGACTCATCTTCAGGTGAGCTCCCCTGTCCAAATCTTTTAAAATGAAAAATGATCACTCTAATGTAAAAACTTACATTTGTTAAGTAATCGTTCATTAGGAGTTCAATATTCCTTTTATGGAAAGAACCTGCTGTGCCTAGAGACCAAAGGTGCACTGAAAAACTAAAATTATCCCACCTCGGAGACCACGCTCAGGGAGGCAGCAAAACATACTATTTGCGGTATCTGGCTCAAGTTGACTACTTTTTAGGGTTCCGTACCCAAAGGGTAAAAACGGAACCCTATTACTAAGCCTCCGCTGTCCGTCCGCCCGTCTGTCCGTCCGTCCGTCTGTCACAGGGCTGTATCTCATGAACCGTAATAGGTAGGCAGCTGAAATTTTCACAGAGTGTGTATTTATTTTGCCGCTATAACAACAAATAGGTAAAATAAAAAAAAAGGAATTCATCTCATCAATTCAATTCAATTCATCAATTCAAGGGGGTTCCCATACAAAAACGTGATTTTTTGGTGATGATGGTACGGAACCCTTCGTGTGCGATTCCGACTCGCACTTGGCCGGTTTTTAGAGAACTTTACTCTACAGAACTTTGCGCTTCGCCAGGCTGCGCATCCTTGCTCCTCTAAGCCCTGGCATAACCTCATGCCCCATGCTTGTATGTTATCCACGATAAAGCATTGCATCTATTTACAAGGAGTTTTATCAGAAAAAGATAATTCACCTCACAATCAACGAATGCACTGGCCACCATGGCTTCGACACCTGCTTTGTTGGAGGAAAACTAGAGAAATCATAAATATTTTATTAAAACTCATTTCACATCGAATGAGCCCGGACACTATATTCTATCTCTCTCCAACTCGCGGTAGTAGTGCTGAGTTGATTTCTCACTCCCGCACTGTGTTCTTCTTGTAAACACAACGCGTTCATGCTAGATTTATGGTAGTAGCTACATCAATATCAACCTCAAACATCAACCTAATTCACATATTTTAATGCTAAGATTATTCCACGAAATTTAATGTTATTGCTAAACCATTTTAAGTGAAAATGAGAAGTGTTTTGGCAATTTATTACATTTCGCAGAACAGTTTGGATATGAGGAATCTGCAAAATGTAAATTTCAATATTTTTGTTGATACATACAACTAATAATAATTATTTTCCAAGTTTTCAGATCTAGATTTCGTTAAGATAACGTAAAGTTCGGATGACCTTAAACTATTTTAAACATTAAGCCCACAAGATAATTAACCGTCATATTAATATCTTGCCTCTCATAGTGGGCACATAATGAGTTTAGATTGAAAGGTAACAAATTTGCTAATGTTTTGTAAAAATATTATTTAAAATTTTGCTGTTGTTTGTTAAATATCTTATTATTGATACTCAATTTATATATTTGCCAGAAAGATTTAAATTAAAAGGAAAAAAAGTCTTTATGTAAAACTGTACTCGACATTATGGAAGTCCTGCATAGGATAAATCATATAAGGTTGCTTTGAGCTACAGAAAAATAAATCTTTGAATAATTCTCGTGTTCGTGGTACTTATAACTGCTTTCCACACTTTAAAAAAAAAATACAAAACAGAGCCCAATGTCGATGTTCAATTGTTCAATATATTCACAGACGTTCGCGGACACATATGTAGATTGGCACGATGGTGGTTTTCCTTGCACACAACATAACGGTAACCTCTTGGTATTGGTCTAAATTTTACACGACATTATCATATTCAGGCCTGTCGACGTTGTCGGTCTTGGATCGACCAACACAATTATACTGTTTGCATCGATCAATATTACAAAATGGCACCACTGAGTCGATCAAGCCGTGTTTGAAGGATACAGTTTCTAATCGATTGTGCCGCTCCGGATAGTTCACCCTAGCCAGGCGAATACAACCGGAAGTGATATGACGGATGGCCTGACATGATTGTTCACAGGCAAATGTAATAATAATTAGTGGAATACCTCAGTAACTCTAAATTGAACTGTAAAGTGATAATTTCTCGATCGTTTTTTATGCATTGTATGATACATTAGTAACATTGAGAATATGTAAAGGTATGTCTCATAAACCAATATAAATAAAAATGACAATTTAACGTTCACAAATAATTTATATTTTAACTTTGGCAAAAATTGTTCAGAAACTTACACCTTTTCTACATTATTTTCTAATCGAAAATAGAAAATTATGTGAAGAAAATTAGTTAAGTGAATAGAAGAAAAATTATATATTTTTATTAACGAGATTTCTAATTATCAGACCAATCTAGTTTACTTGCTATGCCTTGGCAATATTGGCGTTTTAGCTAGCATTAGCGCAAAATGGCAAGTTGCTGATCGACTATTTTGGCAACTTAATTGAGCCGCTCCAGATATTCAACAATTCCGAGGCGTATACAACCGGAAGTAATATGACGGATGGTCTCCACAGGTTGCCCACAGGTTTATTTGGCAAGTGGCTAATCTTGCATTATATTACTAAACTTTACCCGTTCGGTAATCAATCAACCGTCTAGAAACTCCCTTTACTTGCAGTCAACCAATATGGATAATCTTATTTATGGGTGCGTTCCACTTTACCAGTAGGTGAATATTTTAAAATTAGGTATTCATGTTAATTGTAATTATAAACTAATCCAGCAGCAAACTAAAGCAGCTTTGTATTTAAAAAAATACATATATGTAAGAGTTATAATCGTGGCCGATGTTGAGATGATATGAATATTTGGAACAAATAAGCGATGACATAATGACGTAGTAACTGGACTGCCCTAGCGACCGAGAAAAATGAACCTATTTATGAATCAATGTATTTAAAAATTATCGACGGAATGGTCAAATTAATTTAATAAATGATAATGAAATAAACATAAAATTATTGGTAATAGAAGTGTTTTATCAAACGATGTTTGTCAATTAAATACGCTTGAGAAGCATGCCATGATATAGTACCACAATGCCCTCTCTCATCTTTGTTTATTTATATTGAACTAGCAGCCCGTCCCGGCTTTGCACGGGCATAATATCATTTAAAAAAATGTTATTTTGAACTATTTATAGGCACGCTCCCGCCGCCCCGGCCGGCCGGTACCGCCGCAAACGCTACGTCCCGCAATTTTTAAATCTGTGATATCTTAAAATATTCATTTCAATCATATGCTGTAAAGGGCCATATAGATCTATATTAAATCAAAAATGTATTTAAGGTATTTAATTGGATAAGGATTAATGCTGTATTGGTTAAAATCGCTTCGAAAATTAGCCATTATTTGTCGTAAAAAGTAAATGACAAAAAAATGTTATTGTGGGATATCCATAAGAGATAGCCATATACCATCGCGGAGTTTTCTGTAGACCTTTTCAATGTGTATAATACTTAGTAAATTATTTTGATAAATCTCGTAGGGTTCAGCCTGCGTTTGCAATGTAAGCGGAAAGAATGTAACTCAAAACTAACAGTATTTCTCCACTATTTAATGGATGTTATAATACATATAAACCTTCCTCTTCAATCACTCTATCTATTAAAAAAACCGCCTCAAAATCCGTTAGGTAGTTTTAAAGATTTAAGCATACATAGGGATATAGGGATACAGGGACAGAGAAAGCGACTTTGTTTCATACTATGTAGTGAGTGATAGTGATTATAGTCTTAAAATATGAAGAAGTTTGATATGTTCAGGTAACCATAATTTACTTAACAATGCAAATATCAGAGATTTACAAAAACTAAAATTAAGTATTGAACTAATAAATAGCGAAGGCCATTTTATTCTTCCGACTAACATAGGTATATTGGAGTTTTATTAAAGGCGGCTGCAAGAGCAAGACAAGGACACTGGCGGCGGTCCCGACTACTTCCCCTTGTTTCGTCGACAGGACGACGACACTTGGAATCTCTTATTTGTGAATGGTTGGCTGGCACCCTGCGAATGCGAAGGGATCGAAGAGGCATAATGTTTGCAAGTTAATTCTCGAAGAATTATTTAACAATAATAAAATAAATTTATATTTCTTGGATAATGTTAGTGAAAAAAAAAGTTGTTTGAAAAATTACTTCCGGTGAAAAAAAATTGAATTGTTAATCAGAAAATAAAAATGCTCTTTATAAAACTAGACATAGATGATAATAATATCACACCTACTGCTATCATAGATGTATAAGTATTATCTCATGGTACAACATTTTTGAAGGACCTAGTTGCCACAGTTCAGCTCCCACACTTCTTTATTTAATTATACGAAAATAAATAATTTGGAAAACGTTTCCCCCAGTGTATTTAATGCACTTATTTCAAAATGACATACATTTTATGAGCACGGCTAAATTTAACTGAATGGAAAATACGGACAATTTTTCATTGCCGCTTCCACCATAGTTTCATCCAATGCGGTGGTACCAACCCGGGCGGGCTTAACCCAACCACCTAGTAGGGGAAATGGACCTACAGCTTAATATGAGTTCCGAACCATGCAAAAGTTCGCATTGGTTACGAAATGCACTTATCCAACTCAGAAAGAGAAAAAAAGTGGTGCATGACCGGGCGGGGATTTGAACGCAGACCTCTCGGACGAAAGACAAGTCTTCTAGCCCTTAGACCACGAGCTGTTAAAACCTATTTTAGAACAAATAAATGTAATAAATCAATTAAATGTCTTTTGGCAACTAACCCGTGCGGAAAAAATTAAATCATGCCGAAACATGGATCAAATTGAACCTCAAAATGCTTGCTGGTAACTCTATTTACCACGCTCCTAAGACGGATATTGTCAATATCCGTGGTTGGAGGGTGCCATTTCTGTGTCTTATGTTCTGTCTCAGAGTTCCCAGCATTAATAACTACTATTTATAATGAAATTCGTATGTTCCTTTGAGATCTTTGACCTAAATTTTGGCCCATTTGTTTTCGTGATTTTAATTATTTACGTAAATAGTTTTTTTTAATCTTCTATTAGGTAGCAGAAACTAGTTTTAAATCAAGCGAGTTTATGCTTAATCTACTTTTTTTTCTAAAAAACGTTGTTTTTGGCCATATTTGGAAATAAAACATGCGTAGGGTTGTACATGCATACCATTATATTGATTTCACAGAGCTACCCGTCTATGCTATGCACAATAAGACCAAATTCATTACTCCTAAATACGGGTGAATAGGACATAACTTGCACGAAAATTCTATCCAGATACTTCATGGTCTATTGATACGGTACACATTGAAGTTCCATTAGCTATTTATATATGGAACATGTATTTGTAATTGGATTCAATATTGCAATAACAAAAGAATCCTGTTAAGGTAATTCTGAACGTATGCAGGCCTTAAACAATTTCTTCCAAACAATAATATTGGAATTCGTTACTCGAATTAATTTTAAATATGAATTATGGACGTAAATGTTGATTTGTTTATACATTAATAAGTGCCTTAAAGTTAATTACTTTTTATTGTATATTTATTGAAGAAAGACATGTTCAATACCCCGTTAAATTAAGAATGTTAAACAGATACGAAGAATATTATATAAATATATATCAAACATTTCTTTTAAACTATGGCGTCGTGTCGTGGCATCCAGGTGCAAAGCCGAAGCACTAAACGTCAGGATGTTCAACGCGTTATCTGAAGGCGCCTGCAGCTTGTCGCAGACTTTCCTATCTCAAATTTCGAACATGTTGCAGGAAAAACTTTTAACGGCGACTTCAATTCATGGAAACATTTTGTAAGTCAAATCTCATATTATTACGTAGTCTTTGAGTTATCGTCAGATTCTTGTATTCTATTGTTTTAAATAGCAGTTTAACGATGTTTCGATGGTTAATGGAAAAGTCGAGTTCCACATGAAATGAGAAAGTTTTCTACATACTGGCTTAAATATAGATAACCATGTTATTGGTTTCAAATGGTTTCTTTCATAAAATTTTCTTTCACTTATAGTAGCTAGCCTTAGTGGTGGTTGATTTTTTTAAAGAAAAAAGTTGTTTTCCTAGTCATCGAACTATGTCTCTGAACTGAGAATTAACACGACTTAGGAGAGTCGTGTTAATTCTCCTAAGTCGTAAGTTTATGTTAAATCCCCGTCTTCCATACTCCAATTGCAAGCAGCGCTGTCAATATTATTATTTGAGTCGCTGCAGAATTATCTCCGAAAGGCTTGAAAAGTTGTTCAACATCCAGTGACGGACAATATAAATGAATTAAGCTAATGCTCCCATCCCGGGAACAGCAGTTAAGCCACGGATCATTAAGCGGACTCACATCCGTGGGGTCCCTTTGACCGATTTAGTCTCATTTAGTTGAACTTTGTAGTGGACGCATTCTACTGTGAATCTTGAATTTGGTAGTAAGCTTATTTAATTATATGCTCTGTTAACTAAGACCTCTAAGGACCGATTTTTCAGTTGTCTTATAAAAAATCGGATAAGTATTCGACGAATTGATCTACGCCGCTGCCTAACCATACTTTGTAGTAAGCCCATATTTTTATTAGGCCTGATTTTTCAATAGTCTGATAAACAGCCATTTATTTACGCTTCCGTTTCTCCATCCAATATAGTAAGTCCATATGTTTATGAGTAAAATTATTGTCATATAATTGTGATAGAAGATATAATTCTTCGGCAATGACTATCCATCTATACTAAGGTCCAATCCAATATAATAAAGCTGAAGAGTTTGTTTCTTTGTTTTTTTGTTTCTTTGTTTTTTTGTTTTTTGTTTGTTTGAACGCCCTAATCTCTGGAAATACCAGTCAGGTTTGAAACAATATTTTTACATTCGATAGCCTAATTCTTGAGGAAGGCTTTAAGCTTTTGAACATGACGTAACGACCCTTAGGAGCCGAACAAAAAGAAAAATAGTCAGAGGGCGCGGAGCGAAAACGAAATAATAGCGCGGCGAGGGCCGTGACAGCGGTGGCCACCCGACGAGGACCGAGTATTGCCGATTAGAGCCGAAGGTACCTACGCGCGAGCGGGCGAAACGGTGACCAGCGTTGCCGATAACCACTCCTCCAATTCCCCAAAAACGTTCTTAGAATTCCCGGAATTCCGTAAAAATCCGGAATAGGAACCAAATTTTCATCGAAAATTTCGAATGACCAAAAAAAAGGTCGTGCAGTCGACGGCCGTCCGAACAACTTTCGGGAGAAGATGAAATCCAAAGTTGCCCTGATTGCTTTAAAGTTCGATATATTTTACGAATGAGCAAAGAAAAAAAGGTGATGTGGCCAAAAAACCAAGCCAAAAAGGCCAAAATTCCCAACGCTTGCATTCCCCACCATTTTCCCCGCAATACCAAAAATTTCCCGTGATTCGGGGAGCGATCGGCAATGCTGGTGACGAACGTCTCGCCGCGGTGCCCGCGCCGCCTCAGTCAAGACGCGCAGTGGCGCTCTGTGGTCGTGTGGTACGCGGATTAGTATGAGATTTTTTACGTTAATTCTTTGTATTATTTCTAACAACCCGCGTGGTATGCTTACTTACCGACAGCCGTTCCTGGCTACACGCATTTGTTTGGGCTCTTTAGGTTGATTCTTTAAACGCGTATTTTTAAGATATTACGGTTTCAGTTGAATGGGTTCTTATTTTTTGTTTGGTAGATTAGGAGGTACTAAGCCAAGCGCGGCATTTCGAACTTTCACGGGGGATACGAAAACCATGCCGGCCGGCCAGGTGCTCTTTTACCCCAAGTTTCAACGACCCCGGGGGACTTTGGGGGAAATATATCGGTATGGAGTCGATTCCATAGTTTACCGACCCTATAAATAAAGGATCAAAGGATCGGATGGTTTTTATTTTGTGTCGGATGGAATGGGTGCATTGCCTGCCTGTTCCGCGTTAAGTGATTGTAGAAAGGGGACGGAGGGACAGCGTTATAATGATCCGTCGAGCACTGTTTGGCCGGCAAGGTGCTTCTTCACACAATGTTGAACAAATCTGATTACAACGATGCAATTTATATGTCACTATGAAGGGGGTGATATAGGGGATGATAATTTGTATGGTTCATCCATTATTGATGCTACATAATTGTACCTACGTATAGCTCGATTTATTTCCGCAATTTTAGGGCTACTAACATCACGCTAAATTACCAGAGAGGTGACCAGGAGTATGAAATGCTTATAACATGAGAACTAATTCTCCGATTTAGATGAGGTTTGCATCTAAGTCTAGCCGTATAGACTACTTAACATCACGCTAACTTACCAGAGGAGTGAGAAGAGAGGGTTACATATTTATAACAAAAAAATAAGTGGACTGCTCCTGCATGTGGAAATTGGCAGAGTACATCAATCTAAATCACGAGAGGGGTGACTGGTGCGATTATAGGCTCATAACTTACGAACTACTCACTCGATTAATATGTGGATTGCATCTACGTACAGGACCTATGGGCGCGGTCGGGGTTTGGATGGGTGGCCGTTTTCGATGTCGACGGATTCCACGTAAAAAATAGCTCCCCTTTCTTACTAACTAGGTTGTAAGGTTAATCCCACCCGAGTTGTTACGTACCATCGCACTGAATGATAGATGGTCGAAGCGGCAGAAAAAAATGTCCGTGTTTTCCGTCCATGGCAATGTGTAGTAGTGCCAGCGCAGGATCCTCCCAGCGCGCGACTAATGCTTTTAAAAAACAATTAATTAATTGGCCCCAATATTTGGAATATATTCAAGTACATTCCTTTCTCTGAATTTATAAATGGCAGTATTTGGATGTTTTCTTATTCAATCATGCCACATCGGCTCAACGGATTTCGGTCCAGTTTTTTTTGGTAGATACATTGTTTAATCTTCTGTTAGTAAAGTATTTCGACTAGCCTTTTGGGCCAGCCCTTTGGGTTACAGCACGACATCAGTCCAAAACGACATTGACCCGAGCGGAGCCGGGTACCTCAGATGGTCTTTTGATAAACGTGAATTTCAGTCCGATAAGTACTATGTGAAGATTTAAAAATCGGCCCTCAATAAAATAACATCAAGAAAATAGTGATAGGCGATATTATCATCAGGTAGTGACTATCTGTCTTGTGGCAAAAGTAAATTTTGCTATCAGACCGTTAAGTATTATCTGAGGATTTAAATATCGGTCCTAAGCAAACTACTACTTTACTAGTTTACTAAATATTTAGTCGTAGAAAGTTATTAACTCTGTTACGGAATTGAAAAATTAGATTAGTATTTCTTTATGGTACATGAAAAATACGTTTAAGAGTTTTTTGCAGACTTGGTATCCAACATCAATGAACTTAATGACGATTTTCTCGCCAATTTTACTGCTAGTCGTAAAGAAGAAGGCTTCAGAGGTGGACTATAAAAACTAACCTAGAATGATAGCTCATCGATATTTACGAGCCTTTTCTATAGTAGTTTATAACAATATTCGAGGAAAAATAGGCTACCAATCAATCACACACCTCTTTGTTGTCATTAATGGTTTAGAAGCGTAACGACGATAACCTTCAGTATTTTTATTTTGTTTTGCATTATCTTTCTTCAATAGCCCACAACTGACTCTTTATTCGCTTAAGCCGTGGACTTATTTATTAACCATCCTCACTTCCATGGTTTACAATGTGCCAGTACTAGGTCAGTGCTAATATGAAGATAGCTTTTTATAGAGTATAAGTCTGGTTACTTCGCACTTTTGCAGCTCTCAGTTTTACTAATCCACCGCTGAGAATAATTGTGGGTGAATACATTGAGTAAGGGTATATGAAGACCTTAGAATTTCTATTGCTTTTTTTTCTTGACATCTTTTAAAGTTTGCACCATTGCTGCTGCTATAAGTCGTAGAATAAGTCACGGTTTAATTTTTTTTCGTCAATTAGTTACGACTTAGACGTTATTGTGTTATCTAGGAGCAGTTTTAAGGTGAAACAAACGATTTTAAGGACTTGAAATAGATCTTAATATAAATACTTTAAGGATTTTTTCGATGTTAAACATGTTTATCTATGGTTTAGCAGTAAGACAGTGGTATCTAAGGAAGAAACAGTTAGAAAGACAGCCTTATTTTACGCGAAGAAAGTAACCAAGAGAGTTGCAAGCACTTTTATTTCTTTTGAGAAGTAACATTTTGTCCGTATTTCTTGTGCTCCTTGTTATCAACGTCCAAATGCGTAAGAATTTATTTTAGTTAATCAGATGAAATGCCATAAATTACCTAAAATATCGAATAGAAAAGTGATTTATCACCCTCCACCGAAAGCCTTAACTTAGTCACGCTATGCTTTCGTCTATGAATAGGTAAATTAATATTATACGCTTTAGGCACTCGAAATGTTACCATAATGTTTAATCGATACAAAAGAATAAGGCAGGTCAGTTCCACGATTTTCTTAGTCACGAAGCAGCGTTGGTCTAAAAGCAATATATTTTAGCGGACGGGGAACAATCTCGTGACAAATAATCGTAAGATTACACCTAATTATTTTGTGGCCAACCGTCAAATATATTACTTAGCTTCATTATAGGCAACGCAAAATATTTTTCAACGATTTATATTAGTTTTTGCACTCCTTGTGTTGTTAAATTAGTCCTAACCCATTCCATTTTTTTGTTGGAAATCTTTGTGTATTGTATTGATCTTGATTTTCATAATCCAGGCTTTGCTGTTTTTACTGAACTCATTTTTAAATTATTCATATGGTGAAAGATTGTTTTCATTGAAAGCAGATATAATACATGACTTATTGGTATCACAGATAAATTCTGACAAATATTTCTCGTTAGGGTTGAAGGTTCATCCACACATTTAATTATAAATGTGAACCAAACAATCTGCACCACTGTGGGGTGTACATTGAGCAACTCGTATTTTCTTTGTAGTAATTTTCATTTTGGAATTGGAAAACTTCGTTGTTATTCAAATTATCATTTTAACAGTCTGTATCTCGACAACAGCGCCCCTACCGGATCTAACTATAACTATGAACCGTCCAAGTGACCCCATAAGATTTTTTTTTTTCGGTCAAGCCGCTTACTTAGAGGAAAATACACACCGTAAATTTATCTGTAACAATAAAATTACGGTGTGTAACGATAAAATTCCGGTGAGTGTTTTTACGTCCCTAGTTGTAGGTTCGTACGAGCGGCTCGTAGCCTAGTGGCGCGGGGACTGGCCTAGC
Source organism: Incurvaria masculella (assembly GCA_946894095.1). NCBI lineage: Eukaryota > Metazoa > Arthropoda > Insecta > Lepidoptera > Incurvariidae > Incurvaria > Incurvaria masculella. The sequence continues at coordinate 16,717,860 of OX335648.2, read as the reverse complement.
GTACCAGAGGCCTGGGTTCAATGCCGACATGCACCAATGTCTTTCTCTTTCCGAGTTCGATAAGTGCATTTCGTCACGAATGCGAGCTGTTCCATGGTTCGGAATCTATGTAAAACTGTAGGCTCGTAGCCTAGTGGCGCGGGGACTGGCCTAGCGTACCAGAGGTCTGGAATCAATTCATCGCCCCGACTTGCAACACTTTCTTTCTCTTTCTGAGTTCGATAAGTGTATTTCGTCACGAATGCGAGCCGCTCCATAGTTCGGAATCTATTTAAAACTATAATTTCCCTTCCCCTTCTAGGTGGTAGGGTTTAAGCCCGATCGGGTTGGTACCATCGCATTGGATGAATAGATTTTCGAAGCGGCAATGAAAAATTATCCGTGTTTTCCATCCAGTTCAATGTAGCCGTGCTCATAAATGAAAGGTTTCCTCCCTTTCAAATTCCTTTGGGAATGTGGTGTATTGGGCTAATATCATAACGGTAGTTGTGTGGTATTAGCCATCCATGTCAGGTCGCATAAAAAAAGCCTTTGGCATCGAGTGACCATACACAGAACATTACTTAGCCATACTTAAATAAATTAAGTTTTTGTTCGATACAATTTTGGTGAATGAAACTCAACATAACTTAACCTGGGCTCACGATGGCTCATCTTGTTTACGCATCGCAAGGCGTTTCAGTTCTGTACGAACCAAATAGTATAGTTTGAAACGAATAATAATGACAATAGGTTGACTTCATACACGTAACGTGCGTACAATATAGTATTCCTCTGAGGTAGTATTATTTCATATTATACGGAGTTCATCTTATTATTATCATTGGGTCAATTTGTGACATAACTAAGTGTAAATGCATTTTTAAAACAAACAAAATTTAATGAGAAATTATGTAAAAGTTCAGCCTTCTGGCTCAATGAGAGAGCTTATTTTTTGAGATGACTGAAAAAATTAGGAAACAATGCCAAAAGTCCTATCAGATGAAAAACCTTGTAGAAATCCGCTTAAATTGTTCATCAAGACTACAAAAAATAACGACAGTTTGCTGCAAGAAACAGCTACTGCTCACTAAACACTACGTTATTGCTGGGCTACAATTAGCCAAAGTGCCTCGATGGAAGCCTGTGTGCATACTGATTGACCCATTTCCGGGGTCAGGAAAGGCAATGCCGGTGTTTACATTAAGCACTTTCGGAGCCGTAAGATGCTTTAGGATAAAATGACGTGTAAAAGCCTCTTACTGACTACCATTAAGAACCGTTTGTTCATTTAAATTACGGTGTATCTTCTCCGTGATAGGCAGGGCTCTTTGAAAACTACCCTGCGTCTTTCATCTACGAGCCAGTTAGACGAGAGATAGTGTTTCTTGTAAATATTGCCTACGCCAGGTTTTTAGGGTTCCGTACTCAAAGGGTGCCAACGGAAGCCTATTACTAAGCCTCCGGTGTCCGTCAGTCCCACCGTCCCTCCGTTTGTCACAGGCCTGTATCTCATAAACCATAATAGGTAGGCAGCTGAAGTTTTTACAGAGTGTGTATTTATTTTGCCGCTATAACAATTAATAGTAACATTAAATAATAATAAAAATTAAAGGGGGTCCCGATAAAAGAAACGTGTTTTTTTGTTTTAAATCTTGTGCTATGCTACGGAACTCTTCGTGTGCGATTCTGGCTCGCACTTGGCCAGTTTTTTAATGTTAAGTGCGACATATGGCGTCTCCAAGCGTAAATTTAACAAGCTTGATAGCTCAGCAATAGTCCGCAAATTCGCTGGTATTGTACCTAGCTAAGCGTGGTTTTGCGAGGCGAGGTCTTTTTGGCTTTTCTGAACACCTTTGGTCCTCAGCACAGCCACCCAACCCGGTTTTTCATTAAAATAATATGGCGTACGCCAAGGCCTCGCATAATACGTGCCCGAAGATGCGCAAGTGGTTTCGAACTTCAAACGTTTCTAACCCGGTCAACCGCTTTCGCGATATCCAGGCCCATAGCCATACTTTCATAACGATTGTCGAGAACATAGACTCTATGCTGGGCTGGACCACTCCTCTTCACTTCGAGCCACTCTTTTTTTATGGAACCTGACATGGATGGCTAATACCACACAACTACCGTTATGATATTAGCCTAATACACCACATTTCCGAAGGAATTAGGTGCCATGCCAGGACCTTCCTTGCTTATATTTAGGAACATAGCGAACTGCTTGGCGGTGTGGCTTATTACTGCAATCTACTACACGCTGGCTCTCTTAGTCGCCTCTTGCGACATTCACGGGAAGAAAGGCAGTGGGCCCATTTGTATTCCTTTTGCGTACCGGAAATCACACAGCAGCAGGTTCTCAAAGAGATGCCTATGAGCTTCTGAAATTTCATAGTAGACTAGGAGGTCGCGACAAAAATGGTAACGATAACGTAAATGGCTGAAACTGGGTTCACGGTATAAAGACCAACCCTCTGAAGCTAAATGTGTCAGTCTGCCTGTTCCAAGTGGTTGCGTTACCTAGATAAGGCGATTGAAAAATTAGTTATGGTGACAAACAATATATATGATAAGGTAAATGGATGTAAATGACGAAGCATGAAAGTATCAGTACATTCTTGCTTAGCAATACAAAAACTGAACAAATCTTTGATTGCATTTCTTAGTTATAGGCGATTTAGGTTACAGATATAACTTTAGGTATATTTAAGTATTTAATTAAAAAACCGACTGGTTATTGTTGTATAATTAATAGGTATTAATGTTTCCAGACAATCAGTATATTCATCAGTACGTACATACCAGCGTCTATTTTATATAGCCAATCAAGATAACGCAACCACTTGGCGCAGGCAGACCGACATATTTAGCATCATAGGGTTGGTCTCTAACATGTGAACCCAGATTCAGCCATTTACCTTATCGTGACCAAAAATGTCGTGACCTCCCGGAATATAGAGGCTTCGTCACGCCATGTTTGAAGGATATCTGTGAAGGACTGTGAGGTATACCTCGGCAAGGAGTGAAAATCATTATCCAGCCTCGAAGATGATTTTCCATGGTTTATACTAGAGTCTAAAATCTCTGGGTTCTTCTAAAATTTCGGCATAGTTGACGACCTACATTTTTAGGGTAATTAGATATCTAATAACCACATATACTTTAATGATACTAACCCTTTTACCTCATGTCAACTAGGTGATATGCAAGGACCTTACCTAGACGCATCGATCATCGTTCATTCAGTGTGATTTTACAAACCTGGGCAGTATTATTTCTACCACCCAGGAAGTAAGGAACGGGACCTACATATTTTTTTAGAGGAATCTGAACCAAAAACGAAGAATCCCTTCGATGCTACGATTTTATATTATAGATACTCAAACATTTCGACCGCAAATTCCAGCCCTCACACGAATATTTTGTGAGCACTGTGTCTACCTCAAAGTGCCGATGCTCAAAGAAGCAAAGGAATATGAATCCTGAATTGATACAAGAAATTATAAATCTATACCGGGTGTAGCAAAGGATTAAAGTAACGCCTAGCTGGCGCGGGGCTCTTGCTGCGGCGCCGGAGTGGTCTTTATTGAATTGTAGACGTTTTTGCGATTCGGACTTCATTTACATATGAAACGCGCCTCCTTTCCGGGAATATTTGAATAAATCATTTTTTGCCCGCGTGAGCCGTAAGAGTAAAAAGAACGTTCACGCGCAGGAGTGGCGCCGATACAAACGGGCGAGGCATTTGACTTCCAAATAATTGAAAGGGTTAAAAGGAACTTTTGCTTTGAGACAACGATAGGTACTAGGTATATATCTTTCATCGATTTGAGACAACGATAGGTAGAAATTGATGCTTCTTCTATTGACTTCTCTGCTTATTAATATTCAAATATTTTCAGACTAGCCTAACGTCATTGTTTTCAGAGCGTTCGTATCTCGGTGCAAGACAGTATTTACCGTTGATTGATAGGTCAAAAACGCAGGTAAATACATCCTATTAATATTATGTCTTCCTACAAAACCAATACGGTGAAAACAAATAAATAAGTTAATGAATAAATAAGAAAAACAGCTAATCTGGTTGCATGTAGCTGAACGCCCCCTCTTGTGTCCCGCGCCGCCGTCTCTATGCGGATCGGATGGCGCGAGCCGCGCCCCTGGAGCTGCAATGGGGTGCAGGGAGTGCAGGATCGGGAATCGGGAGCCGATCCTGAAACATAACATAGATATCGTAAACAGCAGTAATATTTCGGCATTATCAAATTAATATTTCGCCGTTATCAAATTGATAACGGCGAATGCCGAAATATTACTGCTGTTTACGATATCTATGTTATGTTTCAGGATCGGCTCCCGATTCCCGATCCTGCACTCCCTGCACCCCATTGCAGCTCCAGGGGCGCGGCTCGCGCCATCCGATCCGCATAGAGACGGCGGCGCGGGACACAAGAGGGGGCGTTCAGCTACATGCAACCAGATTAGCTGTTTTTCTTATTTATTCATTAACTTATTTATTTGTTTTCACCGTATTGGTTTTGTAGGAAGACATAATATTAATAACAACGATTGTTGTTTTTGTGTTTGTTGTAGAGACAGCACCATAACCATCCTATTAATATGAATTCACAAACATCAACCATTTTTCCGTATGGAAGAGTTCACAACAAAATATTAGTTTATTCACAAGACTATGCCCGCCATCAAACATGTAGCCAATTGTAGTTAGGGCCGAGTGCACGAAAGGAGAAAAAATTAAAATTAACGTCAAAGTATGATCAAACACGTCACTTTGTGTTGACAGTATGAAAGGAACTCTGTGCGGATCACTAAAAGTGATGTGTTTGAACATTGATTAACTCGGCCGTATCTCCGTGCAACCGGGGCTTAGAGCCGAGTCTAAGGCTGAGATAATAGTCGTAACCAAAACTAAGACTAACGAAAAGTAGTACTTTGTGACGTCACTTTGACACATTTTGTATGGACGAATCCTTCCATCAATTCTTAACGAATGCAAAATGAAAATATTCAGGTTTCTGTGCCGATACTGAAAGGGTGTGGATAATTTAATGCGGATAATGGAATGCGGACGCGTCAAGCAATGTGTGGATGTGGAGCTATTTAACATTTCAGCGTCGATTCGTCCGTTGAAAATTAACATGAATATTGATAAGTTAGCTGTTCGTGTTCAGTTCGATTCAGTAACATGTTTTAACACAAATTTATATTACCTGCTCCATTATTGTGTTTGTACATTTTTTACTTGTAAGGTGCACGATATAAGTGATATATTATTGTAATCATTCGTTATTCTAAAAATGCACGAGATGCTGTTAGGGGTGAAGGAGGCTTAGCCTTAGGCCCACCGATTGCAAAAAGAACCGTCAAAAAAGATTCCGTTGAAAACCCCGGTGATATCACACGTTTTGAAACGCAAAACCCTAGAAATAATGAACCAACTCGTAAGTCTGATATCATGAATGTGTACCATAAATCAAATTTAAACACATTAAGAAAATACTTAAAACATATCTAATAAATTATCTTCTTACTTGTAGGTATAGTTCGCATTTAGAAGAGTTGTTTTTTCGTTCGTAATTTTTTGATATTGATAAATTTGATATTTTAGCAAATCCTTAATTGTATTTAGTTTATAAAATACCGTTTTCCCTATCTACATACATACGTATAAACCACTGAAAATAAGCAAATATTTTTGCACATTCCTGTTAAGCGGAAATGTCGAATTCTAAATGAACACCATTGGACATGAACATGTCAATTGCGCCAACCAAAATATCTAATCACATCGGCTAACCAATTTTATTTTATCTCTTGTTTTTATAATTAAAGCAAAATCACCTCGATCACTTGCAAATAATTGAGATTATTACCTCTTTGCTGTCATCAACAAAGTCGATTTTGGTATACACTACAATGGTACACTACAGTGCTTCAATGCCGAGATCGCTGTTTAACCTGAAAAATATTTCACAAAATTCAAGCATTCAATGCTATATTTATTAAATATATATTTTGTTAACGTTAAATGAAAAGTCTCACGTTGGAAAGTGACTGTACGTGAATTACTTTTCTCACTAGCAATTTTATGCATACACATACAGCAAAAGATCGAAGCCGGCCTTTGTGTCAAGTGACGTCAAACGAACCAGGTGCGCGAGTACACGCTAGCAGACATCAGATATTAGGCGATCCAATATGGCGAGATCGCGTCCCAGCAGGGGGACACGCCGCACGCAGGGACATTTTGTTCCTGAAAGCAATCTACTCCGCCGGCTCCGGGTACGATTTACCTTCCTGAAGAGCTCCAATTGTCCCTACATTTGCAGAGAAGCCATGTGGGCCGGAGCATTGGGGACTCTTACTGACCCCGATAACGTAATTAGCTGAGAATTCATGATGAGAGGAACCTTTTGAATGTTTATCCGTAACAATTTAGGTTTTTACTGGAAATGAGATCTAAATAAATAACAATCGATTTGTGTTGATATGTTTGTATGTAATTTATGGACTCCAAAACGGCTGTACCGATTTTAATAATATTTTTAGTCAATCTTCCGATAGCCCAACGGGTGATCCTGTGAAGTTTGGCAGCGATCGGAACTATAGTTTTTAGGGTTCCGTACCCAAAGGGTAAAAACGGAACCCTATTACTAAGCCTCCGCTGTCCGTCCGTCCGTCCGTCCGTCTGTCACAGGGCTGTATCTCGTGAACCGCAATAGGTAGGAAGCTGACATTTTCACAGAGTGTGTATTTATTTTGCCGCTATAACAACAAATAGTTAAAATAAATCTTGTACGAAGGTACGGAACCCTTCGTGTGCTAATCCGACTCGCACTTGGCCGGTTTTTTTATGTTCGCGAGGAAGTCACATTCAAATTTCAGGGCAAGCGCGTAACGAGAAGGGTTGTACTTAAGAACGGTATGTATGCCTGACTGATCTGAAAGCATTTTCTATTAGAAAATATTATTTTTGTAACTAAAAACATTTTATGAATATATAATAATTTATAATTTCCAGCAGTTACATTTTGTATGTGCCAACATACGAACATACTAAATGTTCGTTAGTTGGCAACTATATTTTCACATAAATACTAGTTTTAAATCTCCGAGGACTTCTTTGCTTACAATGAATTGCCATACAACTATAAAAAACACGATTGATAAAATTTCCCACATCACCATTGACTTGGATACCAATGAGCTTCCTTGTGCGGATTTGTCACTTGGGCTTAACTGACAGGAATTGGACCCAAATCGAGGGCTAGTATGGGGTTAATTGGGCAGAAAATCCGGGATTCCCCACGCATCTTCGCCGCGTCACTGCTTGACGTCTTTGGGCCGGTTCAACCTCGGACAGGCAATATATGATACGATATGATACATAAATATACGATCGTGTTTCATACAAAGGATCTACAGTTCACTAGAACGTGTAAGTATCCACCGCTTTGTTGATATAAGAACTTGGGATAAAAAAAGTTTTACATTGTAATCTGTTTACAGCTCGCAGTACATATTTTGTTAATAGAATTTGTTTTTCTTCTAGTCAATCAAATGCGATTTACATTTTCACTCGGTAGGAGATCATATTTTTTTAATAAATTTAAAATTTGACAAAAACCATAGCTGAAAATGTAGCTAAAAAAAAATAGACAAAAAAAAACATATTTTTAATATTTATTTATTTATTTTTTTATGTGACTGGACATGGATGGCTAATACCAGAAGTTCTGTCATGGTATTAGCCCTACACACCACATGGGAACTAGGTACCATGCCAGGACCTTCCTTATATTGCAAGGCTACATTGAACTGGATGGAAAACACGGACAATTTTCATTGCCGCTTCGACCATCGTTCATCCAATGCGATGGTACCAACCCGGGCGGGATAAACCCTACCACCTAGTAAGTAAGGAAGGGGACCTACAGCTTAACGTGGAATCGAACCACGGCCAGCCTCTCAACGGTCGAATGGTCACCCATCCAAGACCAGACCGGACCCAGCGTTGCTTAACTTCGGAGAGCGATTGCCGAAGTGTCGCGCCACTGGGCCACTGAGGCTGACAAGATAATTGGACCAAAAGAGATTTTCTACAAACATATAAATATTACAGTGTGTGTAGCATTCCCCTTCTACCATTGCTCAACGCGGAACAGGCTGAGAATGCACCCACTCACTGTCGACATTCCGAAAATAAGAACCAAACGATCCTATACATCGTTTACCTATAGGATCGGTAAATTTGGAATCGACTCCCTGCCGAGGTATTTTCCCCAAAACACAACCTGGAGTCTTTCAAACATGGTGTGAAGAAGCACCAGGCCGGTCGGAATGGTTTTCGCAGCCCTTGTGAAAATTCTAAACCCCATGGGCGTCGTAGGTCACCCCTTTTGTCGGGCGTACACCATAATGCTGCACTTACAATTATAAATGGATCCATGCCACAATGTACATGCCAATTATTGCGCGGCTACATTACATGGAAAACATGGACGATTTCCATTGGCGCTTCGACCATCGTTCATTATTTCTTAATGCTATGTTACCAACTAACATGGGCGGGAAAGAAGGTTTAAACTGTAAACAATGGAACGCCAAAAGTGGAAACATGTCGACAAAACTGTCGGTTACTTCTTACAATATGCACTAAAAAAACTCATTGGGTACAGTTTGTATTCCAGGACCGGCACTGAGCAAAGATAAACTATTACTTTGTACAAGAAAAAAAGTTTTGGTCTGATCCAAAAATATATATTTAAATATTATATATTATTACGTTTATATTGACTAGGTTAGGGCTAGGCAAATCATTTATTACCTACCTTCTGAATATGTTAATATTTAAGGCAAACTTCACAGCTTAATGCTTTTTGCTAATTAAATCTAATTAAAGCTAATTTTGCATCGCTAATACATTATTTATTGCTTTATATCTGATTAGCTGGGTAACAAAAGTGTTATATACATTATAATGTTTAATTAAAATATAGGATCATGAAACATGGCGGCATAATGAGGGTCTGCCGTTGTCAGGATATAGAGAGCCAAATAAAACGAATTTGAGGCAAACAGGCCCGCTTTTGTTAGCGAAAACGCAGTTATCGAGGTTGTGTAATGAGAAACCATTTTAATTACTTTAGTAGTACCATTTCGTCATTTATAAAGTAATGGTGTTTCTGCGTCAGCATTATTAAATGAATAAAGTTTTATGTTGTTATAATAATGATAATGATTACGCTTTTAAAATAAATTTACGCCCATCACATTGTTGTTACCTAAAATAACTCAATAACTTATTATATTTTATATTAAATATCCAAAATAAACATTAATTGGGTACAAATACAAATATATTCTCCTCTGATTTCAAAATATTCGAGGTATTATATATTTGGTTGAAACCTTTACATTAGCATGCCCAATGGTAATCCTAATCAAAACAATTAAATCCTGATAAAAAAACGTCTAATAATCCATTTAATAGTAAAGTGAACAATATTAACCTCTACCCTTCGATGTAAAAGGAACCTTCCTTTTTCACCTAAGCCTCTACCTTGCTGGTTAGAGATTGTAAATTAAAATGGTAACACAAGTAATTTTTAGTATAATATATGTAATTCTGAAAACAGAATATTTAGCGTAATCTGATATCGGTTTTGGATCTAAAACTTATTGTATTTTTCGTATATAAATACATAATTCGAGAACGAACGAAAGCCCATGGGAGTAATTGGGTACCTCTTAGGTGAGGGTTTGCGTACGCCAAGGCCTACGTAAGAACCATTTTTTTACCTTTCTGACAGAAAAATGAACCATGAGCCATTATTTTATTTTTGGTTCAGTTTTTCTAAAATTATAATTGGTTTTTCAAGTTCATACGATTTTTAAATTCACCGTAAGTGATTATGTTTTCCAAAGTCAGATGATAACACATTTTGAGCTCCACTCAACATTTTGGAAAGAGTCGTTAATTTTGTTTTGGCAGGGGGCAGCCTTAAGACAGTAAGTGCGGTCTTGACGTCGGCATATGTGTGCAGATGTGATGGTCACGACATATTTGGTTTCAGGCATGTCTGTTGTGACCATTGTATAATGAACTGGACCGAGGACAGAGCCCTGAGAGACCACTGCCAGAAAAAAAAACAAGTACGAGTAGTTTTATGAAAAAAAAAAAAATTCCGGTTTGTCAGAATGTCAGTTCTATAAATAATTTATTGTGGGTAGATGAACCGTCCGTAAAACCACTTATTGTTGGGAAATATACCGAATTAAAGACCGTGATTACACTCTTCTGAATGTTGATAAATGTTAAATTTTATTTTAGGTTTATCTTATTGTAGGATTATCGGCGTTTTGTTAAACTGGCCATTTTCCACTAGATCATTTCAAATGTCTAACGTTTGGTTAGGAATTCCTAATTCAAATTTAGACCTGTGAATTTGGATGAAGAATTTAGTGATTTATTAGTTTTCGAGACATTTGTTTTTCTTTGACATCTTTCTCATCAAAATATGGAAAACTTGAAACTCGACTTGAAGTTTTGCGTTATTTACGAATACGAGTTATTGAATACCAGTGCTGCAGAAACACATAAAAGGATAGAAAATTATGAGTATGGGAAATTACTGTTCACAAAAAAAAAAATACGTTTTTGGTTCCAACGTTTTCGTTGACGTTGATGTTGACCTATAGAACGAAACGCTTGGAGGGCCAGAGACTCTAGTCGACAATGAAGAGTGATCAATAAAAGTGATCGCGAAAGCAGATCCTTCGCAAACCACGCCAGAGTTAGCGGCGGGCTTCGGTGTGAGTGTTAAAACAATTTTAATTCATTTGAAAAAATGAATCATTGAAAAAAAAAAACCGCCTTCAAAGAATCTATTGGCTCTTGCTCCCACACATTTTTCAGCAAAGAAATCAATGAACTACCTAAAAATTAGAAACATTGATATATACTTTGATTAATTAAACATATAGTACAATAGTAGTATAGTATAAACTACGGTAGTAGTAGTAGTAGTAGTAGTATAGTATAAACCATACCATTTATGACTATACTTAATACAATAGTAAACAATGATTAGATATTTTTTATTAAAACCACGCTTTGTTCCACGTAATAACATAGTAAAATTACATTAACTTTTTTAACACCTATGGGAGTGGTTAAGCTATACCAAGCTGAAGTTGTTTTGTACTCAAAGAGTACACGTACACGATATAAGAGGATCCGTCGAAGTCGTGTCAAGCCGTCACACCAATATGGAAGCCATTCCACCCTGGGAGAGAAAAAACTGAAATGGGTAGCGCGCGTGCACTGAATACGGATTGTACCTTTTTCAGAAGGCTGTCTATTGAATTCGGATTTGTAGCTTATTGAAGGACTCAAGTTTGTATAACGATTTGGCAATTTTGAAATTGAAAGTAATTGAATTAAATACATATAACGGTTAATTTAAAATATTTTTGGAAACTTCAATGTAATTTAAAATTGAGGTCTCACTTTTGAAAATCATTTTGTTTGCATAAAATGGCATCTAACTGTATCAATTGTACTGGCCTCAAGAATAATTTCCTGAAGTTACGGCAGTGACTGATGTATGACAGCATCAATAATGTAATTTTTAAATACTCTGAAAGTATTAAAAATAACGTAATGTATGTTGTAAAGGAAGGTTAAATAATCATTGGCTACATGGTACAGTTAATATGTAGTTCAGTAGAATTCTAGTTTGGGGTGTAGAAAATCATAACTGTGAATGTTTTTGCACGATCATTTGATTTTAAACAGTTGCTTTTTTGTGCGATCAGATTTTACGCTATTTGTCTATTATTTCTAGAGGTTATTTTCTAAACGTTAAATAAATTTATTAATAATTAAATTAATTAATTAATTAAAAAGCTTGTTATATTACATTAACCATCACAACATTATTATATATTTACAATACCCTTCTTTCTGATTGATCAGACGCGACGTATTATATATTTTTATTTAAGTTTTAATTTTTTTATTTATAAATTTATGTATTATTTTTTGGTTTTGTGAGCCAATTTGCAGAAGATTTCGACATGTGTCAGAAATTAATTAATTTACATATATTACGTCTTTTTGCAATTTGAATTTATTTCTCTGGACCCCGACCAGTCATTGAATGAGCTCTTGAGATATCTGTTCCATTCAAAAAATACATATTGGATGATGTAGGTCACTCGTCAAATGTAATTGGTCATCAATTAGTACCACACCTACTGACATTTTATATTTTTGTAATACCTGTCGGAATACCTATGCAGTGATTTATCTAACTGAACATGGATTGCTACTGCAATACATGGTGGCATGGTATAATGTAGCCTAATGCACCACATGTTAAACGCAGGTGCCATACCAAAAACTTTCTTATTATGCACGGTTACATTGAACTGGATGGAAAACCCAGACAACTTTCATTGCTGCCTCGACCATTGTCCATTCAATGCAATGGTATCTTCATGGGTTGGATTAAGTCTACAATTGAATGTTTAGTAGTCAATACTTTAATAAAGTTAGTTTTCTTAGTCTATATTTTTACAAAATTACTGCAAGAATTGTAGGTAAAAAACCGGCCAAGTGCGAGTCGGACTCGCACACGAAGGGTTCCGTACCATCGTAAAAAATGTATACAAAAAAATCACGTTTTTTGTATGGGGACCCCCTTTAATTTTAATTATTTCTTAATCTTACCTATTTGTTGTTATAGCGGCAAAATAAATACACACTCTGTGAAAATTTCAGCTGTCTATCTGTTACGGTTACTGAGATACAGCCCTGTGACAGACGGACAGACGGACGCACGGACGGACGGATGGACGGACGGACGGACGGATGGACGGACGGATGGACGGACGGATGGACGGACGGACAGCGGAGGCTTAGTAATAGGGTTCCGTTTTCACCCTTTGGGTACGGAACCCTAAAAAAATGATGCCTATCCCAACATTATCCTTGGCCACAAGAATGGGAAGGTGGCTGAGAACGATTCCATGCAAAACTTACTTGATTATGTTTAATTTTATTATATTTTTATTCATCAAATAGTTTGTATACGCACAAGATTGATCGTTGTTGATTGGTGTAAATACATTTCCTTTAATTACACACACTTAACACACATTAATAATGTTTGCATTATCTTGCCCATTTGCCATCTTGCCATTAAGATCCAGTTTAAGTTAAAATAAATCCAGACCCTAAGCCTAAGCATGAACCATAAGCATGTAAATTATTATTTTGGAAATGAATTTTAGAAACTAACCTAACTTTTCCGTATGTTATGGAAAGGTATGCCGTGGGAGTTGTTAAAAGGGTTCACATATTTTCCGAAACAGTTATATTGCTATCAGGGTGCTTTCTGTAGTTTATATATGCGTTGACGGGTGTTATCTTTCCTATATTTTCTCTTAAGGTGGCCCATCCCGCTCATCTCCCCATACAAAAGGGGAAAGAAGATCACGCCCATATTTCTTGTCAGAGATCCAAAATTTTGCTCAAAATAGCTTTATTTGATCGAACTAGATGTCTGATGACCATTGGCATTGTAAAATTGTGTTTGGTTTCTAAGTTATAAGGTCCGAAAGTTCGAATTTTTCGCGGTTTTATACGATAACTTTGGAGGTGGATTACGCAATGATAAAGTAAGAACATCTTAAAATGATTAGTCATCAGACATAGCTTATTTAATCAAGATTTATAATCTATTTGGTTTTTGTGAGATTTTTGACTACAGCGGTCGTGGTTTACTTTTAGCTATACGTCGTTTTTAAATTAAAATTTTCGTAAATCTTACCAAATCATACGCTATGCACATTGTCTTTTTTGTGGACATGTGGCATCTTCCTTATCACGGAGCCTGTCTTATTCTTTGAAACAGAGAAGGTCCCAGAGCGCAACAGCACGGTTTTGTACCGTGCCCGCGAATGAGTTAGGCCCGCCGGGTTGGGCCACCTTAAAAAAACAATTCGATTACTTTTAAAATTATTGAATTATTTAAAGCTAGTCTATGAAATACTTGACAATTATTTTTGTGGAAAGCTCAAGATAACGGTGACGAGAACATCACAACCATTGTATCAAACATTTTATTACAAAATCTATGATGCCGTTTGGGCTCATATATCACATAAATATTGCAATGTACTCACGTTTTGCAGGTGACCTGAATGCAACGGAGCTCGTGAAAAATTACGAGCCAGCCTCCGCCGCAAATGACTCCTTCCGCACAATCGAGTACCTAATGTACTAACTGTACTCGAGATATTTCATCCGTCACTCGCACTTCAGCGACCACCAGTGCTGTCACTCTGACCACATGTCCACTACAATATTCTTATGTTCAACTGTATACGAATAGTTACAACCACCGACAAATCCACCGCTGCAGCTCAGGTTAAATCGACGAGTTTTCACCGCACCGCAACGTCGAGGTACAAGCTCGCCGCGTTCAGGTTAGGGGCACACTGAAATCCTGAATTACGCTCAGAATACGCGCCGCCACCCCGGAATAGTGCTGTCACCTTCTCGCTCGGGGCTTCGGGGCGCCCGCTGTGACGTCGCCGCCGTTCGCGTCTCGGGCCAGCGCGAAATGGAGGCATGGACGCGACTGAGGCGGGACAAGGAGGGTGAATGTGTACGGAGAATGTATAGATTGAGATTGAGAGCAACAACGGCCGCCGGGAGGCTGTGGAAGGCATTTTGGAGCGGGCCCGATATCGGCGCGAGTGCGCATGTGCGCTGCGGACCGGCTGACGAGGTTATTACGATTTTGGACGCAGCGCTCGGACGGAGTATCTACAATTAATTACGTATTCCTTTTACAGTGTGTCCAGACTGCGCTTGGACTTCCAGTATCAAAGTAGTGAGTTAAGTCTCCCGAGTGGGTGCACAGTGTGCTTTTGAGCATGAATATGTCTGTCTGAACTAATTTTTGATGGACGCGCAAACACTCAACGAAATGGTAGCAATTGTGGAGGAGAATTCGAATATGAAGTGGCCAACAATGACATGTTGGCTAGACGAGAGATTTTTGCGCTCCGCTTTAAAACTCACTTTGGGAGTAATGAAGGCGCAGGAGCAATTTTTAATTGTAACCGAAAATAAGTCTACAACATACATAAATAATCCATTCGTTTCTTACTTCAGTTAAATAGATCGATAGTGTGAATGGATGCAGTCCCTCATGGGTACATCTCAAGTGGAAGGGCTTCATGGATAATAAAGGACGCCTCACATTAATAAAATTTAAAATATTGGTTAAAAATTAAGATTTTCTGTTTGATTTTTTTTAAATAACTTTTTTTTTAACATTCACTACTCAATTTTCGAGTACTTAGTTTTCGTTGTTCTCTACCTCGTTGATTGCTCTTCCGATTAGTTAAACCGTATAAAAATTTCGTTCTCTGGTTTAGAAGAAGTAAGTACCGCTACCGCCTCCCCCCTCCCTTCAGCCTCCGCCGCCAACCCGCCGGGGCGCGCGGAGCATTCCGGTTTGTATGACAGTCACATCATAGCGTAAGTGGAATTGAATTGAATTTAGCCTATCCTGTGTCCCGGGTAGTTATATTTACGTGTACTAAGTTTCATACAATTAGGATGATTGGTTTAAGAGTTATGGAAGAACATACATATATACATACATACAGAAAATATTTTCGTCAATTTAGTTTTAGTATCATACATAAAGTCTAAAAATGCAGTATCTTAGGAAAAAAAGCATAAGGTCATAAGGCTAATACGCAAAACCAAGCGTTTTCTATCTAAATTAATGAAAACTCACGTAATTTCCAATCGATGCAAAATTAAACTCGAAATGATGTAGTTGTACGCGAGATAATTGCTGACGTTTAAGGCGCTAGGACTAGCCAACTACTCGCGCCATACAAATGCACTTTTTAACAAATGTAATAATATGTAGTGAAACGCTTCAGCAAATCCAAATAGAACTCCAGACTGATAATGGATTGTTAATATTTTTTTATTCCATCATTTATTTAAATAATAATAAAAATAAAAAAGTTGATTTTTCTCATTAGAAATCTGAAAGTAATTCGATTTATAGTTATAAGCAAAAACAGCATATATGCATAAACAAAAAATTCCATTTGCTTTTAGATTTCTACATTTAGTCAAAAAAGTTCGGAAATGGACACCGTTTCCGCAATGTATTTTGTATAGAAAAAGGAAACATAAATTAACGAAAATAATTCGATTCCTAGACAAGGAATCATATATTGTAAGGATGACACTTATAATCGTCAGACTTAGTTAGTTAACTTGGGGTGCCTCGTCTAACTTTGCGATTTGGCTAGTACCAGGCCCTTAAGTGACAGTTGACAGATCTTTCGTTCCGATAGAGGTTCGGTGTTCTACCTCTGAGAGGTGGAGCAAACATGAGTGATGCCCAACGATCCCGAACCGTTCTATGGTCAATGAAAACGGCCGAGTTAGGCACACAGTACTGTCATTATGCTAACCATAACGCTATTTCTTGCTCCTTCTTGCACTGAATGACTCTGAGCAGTCCGCTCGAATGCAGCCGAAGTGATGCAGAGGGATCGAAATAAATATTCTGGGATCGTACCATTTGGCGTTATATTATTTGTGCCTACCCTTCGGGGAATCGGCGTAACAGTGTGTATGTATTTTTAGATCAGGGTGAAGCTAAATATGTCAAGTTAATAATTAGTCAAGGACTTTATGATACTAGATTATCATGGTCATTTCAATTATGGTATATACTGTACGTATAATTTGAACGTGGAATTATTTCTCTATATCTTCAAATACTAATTTCCAGTCCACAATCAACAGATAAGCAATGCGCATTGAATTAAATTTGAGAAGGCCCCCGGGTGCCCTTTGATCCGTTGATTGGTTCGAGTGTGATGCCTGATGTCAGAGCATTTAATTAACGCTTATACAATAGAGAAAGCAAGTCAACTAAAACTTAATTCCAAAATTGCTTTTATTAATGGGTTTTTTTCCCAAAATTTTATAAAAAGAGTAATTTCGTTATTTTGGTGAAGAGTCTTACGTTAATTATTTCATTAAATGAATGTAAAATTCCTTCCACAGCCGATCGAAGAAAAATGCTCATGGCTAATAAAAAAAAACCAGTATCGTCAGGAATAAACCTAACATTGATTATTACTTCTCAGAAGTACTTTTTGTATATTTCCGAAGTTTATTCATATATTTTCACGCTCTCTTCAATTATTTTTAAAAATGTTTTTTTTTTAAAACGGTGTTTACCAAAATGTAGAACCAAAATTTAAAATTAGTTTTTAGTTTACAAACTCACACCTAGAGAAATAACAAAAGGAAAATTTGAACCAATTCAATAATATGTATAAATATTTTTCATTCAAAATAGGAACAGTATTCCTGAATGGGATGTGTCCTTAGAAATGTTTATTATTCATACGAAATAGTATAAGCACAAATACTTTGTTTGAAATTTCGTTACGTGTTAAATAATAATGTGTACCCGGTTAGTACATAATTCCGGTTAATGCCTCTAAATGATTCAGTCTAAAAATGTGTGTACTTATCTTGGTACGATCCCTTCCTTTTGCAAGTTAAGTCCATACCTAAAGATTGGTCACCTGGATTCGAGAACGGCAAACATTTCACAACCCGTAATGGTAGAAATATTTATTTTAAAAACTTACTATTTTACTTTTTGCCACATTCGTATCGCGTCCAGATGTAATTAATTTTATTCACATTAAATATGTTTATCAAAGATATAATACAATTAAAACAGTTTAATCTTAATTAAATTTAGTGAGTCAATATTTTCCAACGTTAACGTCAAAATCTCATTAGTTTAAGCCAACAGGCGTCGGAGAATAATTCCACCTTTTTTGCTGTGTAGGTACTTGAATTTTTTTCATCCCATGTAATGAATGAGCCCGAAAGCACCCGCTCGACCCGCTTAATTATTAACGAGCCTACATTAAGATGATGTTATTTTGTAGCCTTTCCTCTTGTCCGACATTTAAAGGGATGGAGATTTATATACTTGTTCTTAAGTTTTTCAAGACCGTTAAGTCCATGCTTCGCCGGGCGCTATTTTATCTTTTTTTGGGGTTCCGTACCCAAAGTGTGCCAACGAAACCCTATTGCTAAGCCTTCGCTGTCCATCAGCCGGTCCGTTCGTCTGTAAAAGGGCTGTATCTCATGAACCGTAATAGGTAGGCAGCTGAAATTTACACAAAGTTTGTATTTATTTTGCCGATATAACAAAACAAAGGCAAAATTAAAAAAATATAAAAATAAAACGTGATTGTTTGGGATAAATCTTGTACGATGGTACGGAACCCTTCGTGTGCAAGACAGACTAGCACTTGGCCGGTTTTTATATCACTGGACATTGATGGCTCATACTTCCCCCACCAGTCATGATATAAGTCCAACACACCGCATTCTCGAAGGAATTAGGTGCCATGCAAAGACCTTCCCTTTATGAGCACGGCTGAATTGAACTGGATGGAAAACACAATTTTTCATTTCCGCTTTGATCATCTTTTCATGCAATGGGATAGTACCAACCTGGGCGGGCTTTGCCCTATCTCCCAGTAGAACAGAACAGTAGATGGAACAGCTCCCTTTCGTAAAGAAATGCAATTATCTAATTCGGAAAGAGAAAGAAAGCGGTGCATGGACGGGGCGGGGATTTGAACCCATACCTCTGGCATGCAAGACAATTCCCCGCTCCACAAAGCTACGAGCAAACAATATCTAAGAATTTTAATTTTATTTAATTAAAACTTATATTTTATTATATCGTCGCGAATGGTAAGTACATAAACATAAGAATACAATATTTACTTTAACAACATAACTTTACGTAGCACGTATATTAATTATCATTAAATTATACATAACCTCACGCCGTTACCCCTGAGGGGTAGGCAGAGACAATACATAGACCGCCATGCGGTACGACACCATGTTCTTCTATTATGGGCGCTACGAATTTGATCGTTAGGACATGACGTGTCTGGTCAGGATAAGTTCTCTGTCTTTTTGGTATGCGAGTTGCACTCAAATCGACTCACTAAATTTGCTTTGTTATTATCGCATCACTTCATATTAATTAAAACAATTCTTGCAGCCTGAATATTTTATTCTTTGTTTAAGTTATGTGCTTACTGTTTTCCTAGCATTATACCTCATGGCCATGCATGCAAGCAGCCAATGAACAAAAAAACATAGCTCTATTTAGATGAAGTCGCAATTCAATTTTTGCATTCGCTGAATCCAACTTTTAGTAACAAAGTGGGGTGTAACCGCAATTTAATTTAGATTTATCTGGGCGTAACCGATATCGAGCTTTTGTTCAGATGAACAAAAACAAAACAGCGGAACGTTGCATTGGCGAAACATGAATGTGTGTGTAACTGAGATCAAAAAAGGAACGAGATGTGCCATCTAAAATCTTGTGCCATACTCTTGGCGTGTCCATTTTTATCTCATTTTGTCGTTGCGTAAATGATAGCAGCGAGAGTATTAAGATCTAATGTCGTAATCCTTGGTGTAATTTTACTTCCGTAGAACATAAAATAATACGTTTAATTAATGAACTTTGAACATATACGATACGTCACGTTTTTCCGTCAAAGCAGCACTATTTTCACTTGACTTGACCTGTAGTTTAATGAAGATGTGGGCTCTAACTAAAATATTGAGACGAGTTTCGGCGATCCGCACATAGACACAGTCACTCAGTCAGTTAGCGTGTTTGCGTCCATTGCTCTCCATACGCCTCTTAAAATTTTCTCCAGTCCTCCCGGCCCTCAGTGGTACGGAACCACTGCTTTTCCTCGATGCACTCGATGTCGTCGTCCCACCTGGTGGGTGGTCTTCCCACACTCCATTTTCCTGTTCACGGCCATCAGTGTAGGACACGGTCACTCCAACGGTCGTCATCTCTTCGGTTGACGTGACCAGCCCATTGCCACTTGAGCTTAGCCACCCGGTGTCCAAAATCGACTACCCTGGTATGTCGGCGGATTGTCTCATTACGCCCTATATCCCATGGCGATATTACCATCATGGCTCGCTCCATTGTTCGCTGGACAAGATTCAACTCCTGAACGTACGGCGACCGTCAGAGTCCACGTTTTACGACCGTGCGTCATAACCGGGAGGACGCACCTGGTCATATAATATGGTCTTTTAAATTTTGCGGAAGGTCAGACCACATAGGGAATTTAAGTTTTCGTCTCTTGACCTCCTTAGTCAGCCCTTGTCTACCAAGCCTCAAGATTTGACCAAGATATACGTACGTTAGTACTCTTGAAGATTACTAACACAGTAGCCAACAATGATCTCTCTGTGAAGAAGGTGTAGCGCGGGAAATATTTGCCCAACTAACTTACTCACTAACATAGTAGTGATAAATCTGCCTTTCCCATAGCATAGCGCGCTGTGCTTACAAGACGAACAAAGTGTGGAAGTGAGACGTCAACTCAATTACCACTACCGCGAGTTAGAGGGAGATGGAACACATCTGCCCGTTGAAACAAATTCTACAATCGTTATCTACACTCTACATTGGAGTCACGCTCATGGAATGTGAATTTATTTTTGTGTAAATGATTTCTCTACTTTTCCTTAGTTAAAACATGTTGACCTGTGCATTCATAAAATGTTAAGCGAACGGGAGTGAAAAACCCGGACAAAACCCCTTTTTTATGGTAAAAAAAGTGGTGACCCACTGATTCTTTGTGTATTTGATTTGACCGCGTACCCTTGAGTTATGGGTAAATGACTTGGATAAATATGTAAGTTCTAATAAAATAAATAATAATATAAACATTTTAGTTATAGTTATTTTAATTTTTGTTATGAAATATTGTTTTCGATTAAATTGTGTTATGCACGCTTTCGCAAGTAAAAAATAATAATATATAAACATTAAATAAGTTTGAATTTGGATATCCAAATCAAACGCAATAAACTTGACTTTATATATGCCAGTTGCAAAAAAAAAAAATTCAATATTATTTCTATGTTGCACGATAAATAAAATTATTCATTTATTCAAATCCAAGCAGGTTTATTTCATGTTTTGTTATTTTATGTTTCTGCACATTAAAAGTTCACAACAGAGTGATATTTTCCCGAGTTTACGAAATTATCTCGCTTGTGATTAACGAGCCAGTCCGTAAGCTTGAAGATGCTCAGAAAGGTCGCAATCTATTGTTCTTTCTCTCTAAAGCAAAATATTGTTCAGTTTGGCCGCAGCTTTGCTTAAAATATTATCTTTTCAATTTATTTGAGAAGCAAAGCGTATAAAATTATTTTGCGAGCATAATATTACGTAGCAATAAACGCATACCTAGAGATTTTTTCTTCAAATTCGTTTTAACGGTTAATGCTGCGCAATTATTTCACTATTGAAGAAAGAAAAACCGGCCAAGTGCCAGACGGACTGGAACGCGAAGGGTTCTGTGCCATCGTACGAGGTTTAACTAAAAAAAATCACGTTTTTTGTATGGGACCAATAAATGCGGCATATATACATACTCAGTGAACATTTCAGCTGCTTACTTATTACGGTTCACGAGATACAGTCCCGTGACAGACGGGTAGACGGACGGACGGGCGGACAGCGGAGGCTTAGTAATATGGTCCCGTTGGTTCCCTTTGGGTAAGGAACACACTATAGTAAATGCGGATGCATGGGATGCAGTATTACTGTTTATAGATTTACCGCCAATTTTGGATAACTATACGGTTGCTCTTTTTTTCATTCAAAGCCATGGTAACTGAATATCACTCATGATCGAGCGTAATAATTTGCGGATCAAGCTCTTTTCAGCATGGTTTCTTCATTCAGTGAAACATCTAAGATAATAAATCGATTTACGTGATTTTTACAGTAATCATTAAACATTCGGAAGTCATGGTATATTTTATTTCATACATGAATGTTAATGTTAGTAAATGTTTGAATAATTTTGTTTTGTAACGGTTCAAAAAAGGCTGATTTTATTAAAAACTTTTTTTTTTTAATTACATGTTACATTCCTGTTCAGAAATGTATGATGATTATTGAATATTATTTATGCAAAGAATAAAAACATTTTTTTTTGACCTAACCTCAAGTTCCCTGCCTTAGAAAATGACTGAATTCCGATCTCGTGACTCGATAACCGCAGTACATTGTACGTATCATATCAGTCTGCTGCAGGAAATGTGTGAGATCATTTCACTAAAGCCTTATCAGGGTTCAATACGATATGTTGAAATAACAAATTTATTATTCACTCGAGTATGTTTGTTATCGAGTGAATTTTCCGATTATATATTCTTAGTTCCTTTATTATTATTGGAACACTTTTAGAACACATTTAGATCGTTAAAAAATACTCATAAAATATGAATTCATGCATTATTAGTCTATTGAATTGAATTGAGTTACATATGATTATACAAACTTTAGTAAAATAAAAGTATTAAAAAAAATTACCGACGATCGATGAATAAAATAATACATCCCAAAACGAGGCTGGATTTTGAATATCGGGCCAAATGATTGAATTCATGAATTTATTCAACAAACTCGTATACCTATATGAAGTAATTTAAGTAGATACGGTGTTTTTCAAACTATTAATCTGATTGAAATTTTTGTTATCTAAATATGTATGCAATACAAGTATTGCAGTATAGTATTATCTATTGAAAAAAAAACAAATTTAACAAAAAAAATAACCGACTTCAAAGGAAAAGCACTAAAAAGTAAAAAATAATGTTCATTTTTGTAGTTACGATTTCTGTTATTTTTTGAGTCGGCGTCAGCCGGGCACGCGCTGCGCCAATCAAGAGAACCTAACCTAATCTAACCTAACCTAACATAATCTAACCTTGGCTGACACCGACTCAAAAAATAACAGAAATCGTAACTACAAAAATGAACATTATTTTTTACTTTTTAGTGCTTTTCCTTTGAAGTCGGTTATTTTTTTTGTTAAATTTGTTTTTTTATTTGTTAATTTTTAGTGAATCTGAAGTAAACTTACTAATTTGTACACGTCCTTTCCAATAAAAAAAGAATCACCGAAATCGGTTGGCGTTATATTGAGTTATTCGTCCATTTGTCGCGCACATCTTAATACAAATTTAAGACTTTTATGATTTTCTCATGGATATCATTTTCAGAACTTAACCAAATTAAAATGGGACCACTTGGGAAGCACTAGCTATCATTTAAAAAAATAATCATCAAAATCGGTTCACCCAGGAAAAAGTTATGAGGTAACAAACATAAAAAAAAAACAAAACAAAAAAAAAAAAAAAAACATACAGACGAATTGATAACCTCCTCCTTTTTTTGAAGTCGGTTAAAAATTATGTTGTGACTAGAATCGAGAATCGAGAGTGCTTAGATGGTTTGGACGTATAGAACGATTGCATGACGACAAAATGACGAAACAAATTTACAAATCAGAAGTGAGCGGAAGTGTCGTACCCGGGCGGCATAGAAGAACGTACCGCGACCCGTAATCGTAGAGAATGTATGAAATGAAGTATGTCTGACGAAAAGAATTAAACCAAAATAAAATCTGGATGCCAAATATAAAAACCAAAGATGGAAGTTCTACAAGTAAAAGACAAGAAATACTCAAAATCGCCACAGACTATTATAGAACACTATACCGAAGACAAAATACAGCACAAGTAGAAAAACAAAAACAAATAACGACAGACTCAGAAATTGTACCAATAATATTGCAGGAAGAAATCATAAAAGCAATCAAAACACAGAAACTAGACAAAGCGCCAGGTTCAGATCAAATAACCAATGAGCTATTAAAACGTACACTACCGGTGATTGCTCCTAGACTAACAGAACTATTCAACGACATCTTGTCAACCGAATGTATTCCTAATGATTGGACAAAATCAACTATAATATTAATACACAAAAAAGGAGACAAAGGAGATATGAGCAACTACAGACCAATAAGTTTAATGTCGAATATCTACAAGATATTCTCAAAAATAATACTGTCAAGAATTACCGCCACCCTCGATGAAAACCAACCCAAAGAACAGGCGGGCTTCCGGAGTAAATTTTCGACGATAGACCACATTCACGTCGTAAGACAGGTGCTTCAAAAGTATAAGGAATACAACAAAGTTTACTACTTAGCGTTCGTGGATTTTAACAAAGCATTTGATTCCTTGTGCCACGATAGCATCTGGAGGGCCCTAGAAAGTCAGGGAGTTGAGGCCAAGTACATTCTAATACTGAAGAACATCTACTCAAATAGTACGGCCCAAGTCAAGCTAGAAAGAACGTGAGAAGAATTTCCTATCGAAAGAGGTGTCAGACAAGGTGACCCCATTTCACCGAAGCTATTCTCTGCGGTTCTAGAAATGATTTGTAGAAATCTACAATGGGAAAGAAATGGTCTCAGCATTAACGGTGAAAAACTTAACCATCTACGCTTCGCAGATGATATCATCCTGTTTTCTGAGAACCCAGATAATTTGCAAGACATGCTACAACAACTATTAGACGAAAGCGCCAAGGTAGGCCTATCAATGAACACATCGAAAACGAAGGTAATGACTAACTCAACTAAAAAAGACATTACAATCAATGGTGGACGCATAATAATAGAGTATGTCAACGCATACATATATTTAGGCCAACTAATATCTACAGAAGACACGATGCAAAAAGAAATAGATAGAAGGATAGCAAACAGCTGGAAACGATTTTGGTCACTGAGCGAGGTCATGAAGAACAAAGATATGCCTATCAAAGAAAAAAGGAAAGTATATAACACATGTATCCTCCCGTGTTTATCCCACGGATGCCAAACATGGGCACTTACAGAACAACAACTCAAAAAAATTCAAGTATGCCAAAATGGAATGGAAAGAAGCGTAATAGGAGTAAAAAAAATAGACAAGGTGAGATTACAAAATATAAAGAATAAAACTAAATTTAAAAATATACATACCATATGCAAACGCCTAAAATGGAAATGGACTGGACACATGCTAAGGGAAGGAAAAGAAAAGTGGACGAGACTAATAACGGAATGGTACCCGCGTGATGGTAAAAGAAGCCAAGGTAGACAAACTAAACGTTGGGAAGACGACATTAAAAAGATAGCTGGCCCAGAATGGACACGCACTGCAAAAGACAGGAAACAATGGAAAGCTTTAGAGGAGGCCTTTGTCGAAGGACAAGCTGTAAAAGAAAAACCGGTTGCCGATATATATAATTAGTTAAGGAAAAAGATAAATTGTTAAGTAGAATTAGGTAAATGTTATATTATGAATGTTATTTAAGTTACAGTAATAAAGGCTTTTTATTTTTTTATTTATTTTTATGTCTGTCGAT
Organism: Incurvaria masculella; assembly: GCA_946894095.1. Taxonomy (NCBI): domain Eukaryota; kingdom Metazoa; phylum Arthropoda; class Insecta; order Lepidoptera; family Incurvariidae; genus Incurvaria; species Incurvaria masculella. The sequence continues at coordinate 16,692,436 of OX335648.2, read as the reverse complement.
GAAGCGAAAGAGGTGTGCTGTGATCGTATCGTATGGCGCTCTATCATCTCTGCCTACCCCTCCGGGAAATCGGTGTGAAGGTATGCATGTAAGTATGTAAAACAAGTATTGAAACTTGTTGGGTTCTTTATTCGTTGACCAGTGTCAAAAGTGACGTTTCGTCAATGCTAACTTGACAAAGTGACGTAAGAATGTTACTACTTTTTACGGAATTCGTAAAAAGAGGAGGTTCTATGTTCGACTGAATAAATTTCATGTCTGTTCCCTTAGATGAAAAAGGTCTGTTCCCCGATTCATCCTTAATAGTCCTAAATAATCCTAAATAGTTATTTTAGTTTCAGTTACGACTGTACACTTTGTTATGGCGACCGAATGTATGACAGCCCTTATCCAACGGCCGTGTTCTTCCTCCGTCGCAATATGATCTCGCTTACTGAGTATGCGAGTCCACCTATATCACACACGCAACATAATGGAGAGAGGTGTACATATTTATATAACCTAAGAGCATGTCGTAGTCGCTGGCGGGTGAAAATATATGTGTATAAGATGAATTAAGCATAAAATTATGTTTGATCCTCGTTAGTCCAATTTTATGAAATCATAAAGCACTAACCAGTGAAATCTAGATGTTGAGTTCTAATTAGGCTAAAGCAGTGAAATTCAGCCCAGATTCTTTTAATAATTAAAAAATTTCCAGTGTTTTTAGGCACCGCTTTTAAAAAAAATATTATTGCTTTTACTGATATAATCGATGGAATGGAAAATGTAGATTCCATTAACATAGTTCATATGAAAGGTACAATATCTCAAAATATTCAACAATACATTTTAAGAAATACATATCTGTGGCTGCCACTAAAGTTATTGGATCGTATATTCGGATAAAATGGCGTACTTTCTGAAATAGTGCAGTTTTCACACACCGTTACTTTTCCAAGGCAATGTCGTTGGTTACCAAGCTACCTTGGCGTTTACTTACATTTTATTACCATTAACTTTATCATCTTTTTTAGGATATTGAATTTAGTAATGAATAAAGAAATGTTTTTTGGCGGAGTGCTTAAAGTGGTTAAAATGATCACAAATTAAAAACGTAGCTTTTGTCGGACATGTGAAGCCAACTTATTTATTTTTGTAAATTATTATTAATACCGTCATTTTGTACCTTATTAATTACCGTGATTGAGAGCAATGTATGAATTTATTTGCACGTTTAAATTATTTTTTCAACATAGTAAACGGACTAAAACTCTCAAAAAAACGTTTGATTATATTATTTCGGCACAAGGCAAAATATAATCAATGTGATTCACATGAGTCAGTTACTCTCATGCCTCGTTGCAGCAAAAAAAACCATTCAATCTTCTAGTTCAAGTAGTTCATTAAAAGAATTATATTTTTTTATTAGTTCCTTCGCACCGTATACCCTAACTTTAGTTGTACATATTTCTTTCTTGCATGTGATCAGACTCGCATGCAAGAATTTTATTAACTCATATTTTTTCACAATGTTCAATTGCTCTCAAATGATTGTTATCTTATTAATTATGTTGGTGGTTGCATTTAAAAGAAATAGTAATATTATTTAATAACCCGCTGTAGGTCCAAATATAATTTGTCCGTATTAATAGAACTTTCTTTGAAAATTTACGAATTCTAGAGTTTATGAAACGTTATGGTGGACTAAACGAATCGGATATAAATATTATGTTTCGTGGTTCGGATGACACGTTAAACTGCAGGTTATCTCCCTAGATGGCAGAGTAAGCCCCGCCTCATATTTCGTCTTCGAATTATCCTGGCACGGCAATTACTTAAATGAAAATGGTGGTCAAAGTGGCAAAACCAAAATGTCATTTTTATACCCTGTTCAATGCAGCCGTGCTGATAAATAAAAGGTTCTGGCATGGCACCTAATTCTCATGAAGATGAGGTATTAAGCATAAATATACATGCACCCAGAACCATGAAAAAAAATGGAACTCTTGTAGTCTAGCTTATAAACACGAATCCCTGTGCGCTCTACCTATAGGCAGATATACTCCACCACAATCATATAATGACAGCAATATTGCTTAAAATTTACCGAACGCTTGTTTAAACCAAAAATGGTTTGGTAGTAGTATTTAAATCTAAGTATGTTTATCATTACTGTGGACGGAAAACTCGTAAAGTTTCTTTGCGGATTCTTCTTTACTGAGTTCATCAAATCCGCCGATCAATCCGTTTTTGACGTAACTGCGTATAGTTTGACTACCAAAAATTTTACATAAATTAAATGAAATTCGTCAAATGTTTTCTAAAATATTGGATTAGCATAATGTTGTCTTGTTGGTCAGTTAATGACCTCAGCCTCTTAAATACCGGCGTTGACCAGATTTTAAATAATGAACATTGTAATATCTTTAACTACTTTCAACGATATAAAATGTGCAATTCCATTCTTTCTATCTCAATAAATATTTTCTCACGAAACTCTTTTCCTTTATCGAACTGTGAAACAGCGAGAAAAACCAATCAAACGACATCGTTCTAACTATTGCAAAAGTTGTGAGCTTGTCTACAGTTGGGTAATTTGTTTTCATGTTCTCTAGTAATCTACCTGATTTCTTTTTACTTTAACCAATTACATTTAGCTCGGTAAAGAAAGTATAGTTCCTCCTTCAAATTAAAACATGGGAATCATTTAATCCGAGGGCGCGTTAGATTTTTTATCATCTATGAATGTAAATATTTTTTTAGGAAAATATTGGTAGTGCCCAGAGAATTTTCACATTTTCAGATAAAAAAGGAATACAGACATGTTTATTGATATTTAATTTGTGAAAAAAATAAATACGTTTGTTGAGTTCTAAAATAGATCACCTGCTGACTAACCTCACCGAGCACTAAGGTTGAGATAAATAGTCGTAACAGAAACTAAGACTAACGAAAAGTAGTACTTTGTGACGTCAATTTGCATTACTTTGACATTTCGTCCATACAAAGTGTGTCGAAATGACGTCACAAAGTACTACTTTTCGTTAGTCTTAGTTTCTGATGCGACTATTTATCTCAACCTGAGACTCGGTGCTCGTCTCCCTGGAGCCATATAGGCAGAATTGGCACCAATTGGTCAGCCATCCTACTGAAAGCAGTCAATTCTGGTCCCTCACCAAATCAGTCTAATCAAATTACTGCCGTTTTTTATCTTTCACCACTGCAGCATCAGCGGTAGTTCACTCGATTTTTCCGCCAAAAAGAAGGCGGATCAGCACTGGCGGCAAATATGAAGCTAAAGGATGGTGGTTCCACACCAACATCCGTTTCTAGGAGGAGCGACTGTTCCATGCCGAAGATGCAGTTGTCTGCCGGGGCCGGTGTGGTATGAGCCGGGTCACCCTGATGATATTCCTGTGTAGGTGTTTAAGATCAGTCAAGAATAAGTCCCTATCCTAACCCTCTAGTGGTGATTAGAATGTTGTATATGTGTTACTTTGCATGGAAACTTCTTTAGAGTAATTTATACTTATTTTGTTTTAGACATGTTTGAACTTCCAGTAGTTATTGTATCTGTTTGTTTGTTGAATTTGTTGGTATGGTATATTGTGGTATATGTCAGCCTCAGTGGCCCAGTGGCGCGACACTTCGGCGATCGCTCTCCGAAGTTAAGCAACGCTGGGTCCGGTCTGGTCTTGGATGGGTGACCATTAGACCGTTGAGAGAGGCTGGCCGTGGTTTGGATTCCACGTTAAACTGTAGGTCCCCTTCCTTACTTACTAGGTGGTAGGGTTAATCCCGCCCGGGTTGGTACCATCGCATTGAATGAACGATGGTCGAAGCGGCAATGAAAATTGTCCGTGTTTTCCATCCAGTTCAATGTAGCCGAGCAATATAAGGAAGGTCCTAGCATGGCACCTAGTTCCCATGTGGTGTGTTGGGCTAATACCATGACAGAAGGTGTGGTATTAGCCATCATGTCCAGTCACATAAAAAAAAAAACACAAAATGGGAATAATGGTTGGATGGTACCAACCTGACAGGGATTAACCCTCCCAGCTGACAGTGGTAACTATAGGTTAATATGGAATCCGAACCACGAACTACAAGTCACTTATATGGCACATTGACGTGGTGGAATGCGATTCCAAGCTAACCCCGATATTCTGCCTGATGCGAGATTCACGCTGACCATCTCGCAATCATTACCAGTACAAGATAATCAGCACTTTAGAAATAAAGGCCCTTAAAGAGTCGATTCAAATAAATCAGCACTTGGTAATCATTAAATCGCCGCGCCGGGAATATTTGTACATATATCTGAACAGCCAATGCACATGGTCGCTTTGTTTCTCGAAACCTAAAATCAATAATATGAAAAAAGTACATATGTAGGTTTATTGAGTTTTTTTTTATTTTGCAACAACTTAACGGTAGGTAATGTATATTGTTGTAAAGCTACCTGCTGTACGAATTCGTATCAAAGTCAGAGAATTAAATTAAGATTTAAGAAAAGGGTACAGCGTAAATTTTTTAGAGTTGTACCAATTTCAAATTTCACCAAACATTCATGATACTTGAAATGTGTAACACCAAACCGCCGTAAACCGTAGCACGGACGCATTTAATGTAATTTAGTCTGTTTTTATTCGGTCTCCAGGCGCGTAGGGTGTCTTTATTATGAAATCTTAGTAGAATGGGTGCCATTATGTTTCGTTATTTCGTATTTTATAAGCAGCTGAAGCGCGGAGTTCATATCAGCAGGAATGTTATGACCGTGAGTGTAATAAGGGATCTCGTAGATGCTATCTACGTATCAGCTTCCCTCGTGACAAATGTGAGGAAAATTCTAATTTAACAATATTTTAAATGATGGCGTTAAATTTGGCTGACATTTATTTTTGTACGTCGTCAACTCCATATCTGTATCCTTAATATTTGCATCATTGTAGATATTTAGAGATTTCTATTTATTGAGTTTTTTTTTGTTTCTATCAACCGTATAGGGGCTTTTAAAAAAAAAATCTGCTGAGAATGCTGTTCAATCGAAGGTTCGGATCCAATTTAATACTATATATTTTGTGTGGAGTGATATCATCGAATTGAATCAAAGATGTAGACATACAAATTGTCTGCGTTTTCCTTTCAGTTCAAGAATACCGAGCTCATATAGTGGTAAAATAATCACTAAATTGATATTAGAAATAAGTATATGCTATTTATGTGCTGCACAATTGTAAACTTTTAAATATATCTATGGATATTTTTAAAGAGGCCCAGACCCGAAAAGCCTGCAAGAACAAGTTGGTGGCTATAAACTAAGTTTGAAAAAGACAAGCCACATACTTGAAAATAGAATGTATTTCTTACTTTATTCCAAAGAAGTCAACTGTTCCCCGATAATGTCTACTAAATCCAAGAAAAGGTATTAAATACATTCCCGCCGTGTGCTTAACCCGAGGCGCAAAAAATAAAATGGAGGTTTCATCTTACTTAAATTCACTCAGCGCCTCACAGGACAGCTCTCTTTCAAATCCACCCCATACGTCTCATTCCTGAATACCATCGTTATCGGGAAAAACCTTTTCATTATGCATCCTCCGTTTATTTCTATTCGCTCTTGTAGCATGTTTTCGAAACGCTTTTATTAATGTACAATCTCCCTAGAATTATGACACGTCGGTTCAACATTGCAGCACAGATCTCCCGCACAATTCGTAGCGAGCCAGCATTCCCTTTCTCCCTCGCACGCGACCCCAACGTATGGCGCCTTCGGCGGGCCAATCACAGGCTCAGGATAGCACCGCACGCGACTTCAACGTATGGCGCCTTCGGCGGACCAATCACAGGCGCAGGATAGCACCGCATTGACACCACGCGCGGTACCGTCGTTGCAAAACGCGCGCCATGGTTTCTATAACTAGACTGAGCAAGCCGCGCGGCGCTATTCCAGTTTGGGCGCTGAGTACCGACGAACGTGTGCGAGTGTCTTCAACGCGCGAAAGGCGGTTGGAACGTAGGCGACGCCGATGTCGAGTGTGGAGCACCGTGAGGAGGCCAGGTGACGCGGCCGGGCGCTTCGGGGGGCCGAGTGAAGCTGCCGGGTTCCTGCGGAGCTTCAGGTCCGGGCCGCGAGGAACGCCGAGAGGCGGCCGGGTGCGGCCTCGAGCACCGGCGTAGCGGCGGAGCGTAGCTTCCGGAGGCGTCACCAGCCAAGGCGAGCTCCCGCGGCGCACGTCCATCGCCTGCGCATCTTCGGCGAGACCTTCTTGTGATCGGTACCCCTCACACCTCTATCCTGGAACTATATGCCCAAGATCAGTGAGATAGGACCCCACTAAAGTCGCTCAGGGAAGCGCGGCAAAATACATCCTTGGACTTCTGGTGATCACCTCCGTTGTGTCTGTTAGACATAAGTTCTTTGTTAATTCAAATTGTGTAAATATGTAGATATTAATCTCTTTGAAAGGCGAAGCCAGAGCCCATCTTACCCTTATATGCATAGCGTCTAGTTTTCTATACCTCACCTTGCTCTAGTCTAGATTTGGTACTGTGTTTATGTCTCATGTAATATAGACTGAACATGATGTTAAATTTGGTGCACATTAATAACTCCTCCCTGGGTTAGGCCTCCTTTCCCTACCGCTATCCTACACACAACTACTCGGCGGAGGCGTTACAAGGTACATACACGACACCTTCCCTTCCCGATGTAGGTGGTAGGACAGCAACATAGCAGTCAGCAAATTCACCACCATGTAGCTGAATGGAAGTTTAACTTACCACCGGAAGAACCACACCCTGGGTTCCCTTTGCTCTACCGCTACTAGCCGAGGCTTCTCCTGTAATTCTGCTTATCATTATTTTTTATATAAATTCTTGGACTTAACCGGCAGTGTTCCTACACTCGCCTGGAACCTCATACATAATAAAATAAACTCTTAAATTTATACAGCTACATACTGGCGCCCAACGTGGGGCCCGAACCCACGACCCTGAGATTAAGAGTCTCATGCTCTACCGACTGAGCTAGCCGGGCTTGGCGGGAACTTCCATTAGGAGAGCTTTGAGCATCTCACCCCTTCCTACTTTATCAGATGCATTGTATTTGTCTGTCCACCTGTTGTTTCTAATCAAATAGGCGGAGAGCATCTTTAGATCTAAATTCAGTATTTTGTCCTTAACCATAGGACCGCAAGAAAGCTCTGTTATCCACTTCAGAGGTCTGTAGGAGTGAGAGGTGGGTTTGATCTCAAAGCTTCGAGGGTTGGCCACGAGGACTATGCACTCCTCGGTGATGTACTGATTCTGAACGGATAGTGAGAGATCCTGACCTTGAGTGTATCTAGAGGTCGCTTCTGAGGAAATCGTAGACCGGGGTGCTGAGGAGGTGGTAGCATGTGTTCTTCCTTGTAGTGAATGTAGTTTCACCTCGGCTTCTCCCACTGCAGCCATAAATGTTTCGATCGACTTGGTCGCCTTATTTTGCTGTAAGGCGAGGTGCTCGAAGTATTTGGAAACCCCTCGAACTTGGTTTGTCAGCATTAATTGTTGAGATTGGGTGTCACTCACTAAGGTAGACAGACTGGACAACAGGTCTACAAATGCGTTCGCCTTGAATGATGTCATAGAATGTAGGCTTCCTGACATGCACCAGAAAAATGATACTGGCCCTATACGTGCTGCCCGGGCCAGTTCATGTTTTAATCCGTGCCAGCTGTCTCCTGCGACTGGGATGATACGTTGAAATAGGTTTAGCATCGTTTCTTGAGTGCCTTGCTGTTGTCCATTTACTTGGGCGATAGTGGCTTCTAATTTTTCGTCAGCAGGTGAGGTAGAGGCTTCGAGATAATACGCTAAGTTATTCATTGTCTCGTAATCCTGTCGCCAGGCCTGTTGCTGCTCCTCGCTAGAGTGTCTGGGATCACTCTTGGTCCGTTCCTTTGGTATTGGTGTGTCCTCTACCGGTAATGATGCCTCTTCCTCCTCCGGCTCGAAATTGTCAGCTGAAGATAATCGATCTCTGATTTTATGGAGATCCTCGTTACCAATGATAGTATCGATACTCAGGAGGCCTTGAAGAGGACCTGTTTCTCCTGTTAATTGAGCATCTGGGAAGCTTTCTCCTGTTCCCTCTGAAACACCAGACTGACCTGACTCGGACATTGTTCTGTAGGTGATATACCCGGCAAGTGCAGCCAAAGAAGTTCCCAAAAACAAGTATTTCAATAAGTTTGAATCTGTAGTTAGAGGAACCGTCTCAAGGGAAGTACAAAATGGGTTTTTTACCGGCAATGGCGCCGTCTTGAACCCCTCAGCTTCCTTGTTAGTTATGTATCTTGTAGCAAGTCTCTCGTCATTACATAATCGCCATATGACACAGAGCCAAGCCTCAAACAAACTATAGAAAATAGAAAAAACAAGCATTGTCCCTCCCTTGCCCGCCCCTCTTTCCACGTAGTCGTGCGCGGTTGTTTTTTTGGAATATTTTTCGAACGCACGTAAATATCTAAAGCCTTATTGAAAAAATATCCCGTGAACGGTATTGGCAAGGGAATTCACGTTAATAAATAAGCCCTACCTTTGCTCGCAGGACGGTTTCGTGATAATCCTGCGTTAACAAATTTAAGCCTCATATCACACTCTCTGGCATAGAGTCTTCTTATAAAAATTTAATTGTATACTTTAAAATAAAATAAAAATAAGATTTATTCATAAATCTCGTAACTGGTCTTGTAACCTTGTAAACGGTCTTGTAAAATAAAATATAAACTTTGGGAAAAACCTTTTAAATGTTCTTGTCAAACAAATTTAGAAACTTTTGGTAAATCTTGTCAATGGTAAGTGTTATTATGAACATTGAAAAATCTTGCTATCGGTCCTTGTTATAAAAAAATTAAGACATATATTTTTTTTAATTTGTTTTCATATATGTGCCAATAAATACTTTAAACATCTTTTGACACGCCTAAAAAGGCCACGTGTCATGGGATATACGGAAGACGGATAATTGGGGAATCTTCTATTAGAAAAATAAGCCATACCCCACAAAAAATAAAAATTGGTACCAGGTTAGGCTCCTTGCTTACCCTGGACCCCCTCAGACGAATCCGGAGCTAACTTAGCCTCGCGTTCGTCGCCAATCCCCTCTACCCTCATACCCTTCCCTACGTCCTCATCCCTAGCAAGCTTGCGCCTTCCCCTTACCTTACCCTAATCACCTCTTCCCATCCCAGTTTGTCAGTTATTCTAAAAGAAAGGATACGTAAGGTCGTTTGAATGTATATGGATGTATGTGTTTCCTTCCCTATTCCTATAAATTGTCACTTGTCACCAGTAGTTTGGTCTCACCTGAGCCAGCTACGTTGACAAGACAACTAGCGCTTCCGCGCATTTCTCACGGCACCAGTGACCGGGTGACAACCATATCACATCTCCGGTCACAATTTTGCCTACGCACATTCGTGTTTTAATTAATGGACACGCCCCCTGGGGGGGGCAGACATTAACGGATACCCCATTTATGGCCAACCCTCACGTAGCGCTTCTCGACATGGCGACACACTCGGTGTCTACCTAGGGCCCTGATCTGAGTTACCCCAATCAATCCGTGCTCAGGTCTAAAGAGGTTTTGCGAGTCCTTATTCGAAGGCTCATTCACCACCAATTTTTTTTTATCAACACTGCAGCATTATCTAAAATATATATATACAAAAACTCCACACCTCTGTAAATAGTTGTAAATAAACTTTAGCTATAAATACTACTAAATAAGGATAGAATATTTTAATGTTAAAAAAAAAAAAAATATTAAATAAGTATTGCCTAAAAATAGATCTTAAATATTGTTACGTTTGGTTCGACCTCTATCACAAACCAAACAAAATATGCTCGTCACGAACCCTATAGTCTCGGATTTTCTTGTCATAACTTGTGCATTGTAAATTGCACAACGAAGTACGTAATTTATTCAATAAACATTCCTTATTACCTTAATATTAGGCTCAATATGTCATCTCGCTTATTTATGTTAATAAATAAGCTTAGTTAATAATATCTAGTCGTAGGCATTTATACATTTAAGAATAAAAATCTCTGTGTATTAACCTTGTTAACATAAATACGTTCCTGTACTTACTCAAAATCTACAGCGAACAAATCTTTCAAGGCTATTTTTCTCGTTTCAATCGTGACTACGCCTTAGTAGCTGCCATGACACATAATTATGGTATAAAAATAATGTACATATGGTAATAAAAAAGCTCGTTATATTGCAAATACGATTAATTTTGTAATATAAAGTTTTAAATAAAATAAAAAGATAGAAACAATTCTACGTCTTTCGGTCACTTTATAAAAATGTATCGAGATACACGGTTACTTTATTTACGTTTCATGCTATCGGAACTAACTTGTTGCTCGTCGTCTTCTCGTGTCTGTTTAGTTAACCGCTCAAGCGAACGCACCTTTTCAACAAATTTTCAAATGTCGCATTTCGTTTTCGAACCTTTTAACACATAATGTTGAATAACAATTTAAGTTGTATATTTTTAATTTAAAAAAAAAATTACTAAGTTTATGGGCTCTGGTTTCTTGTTTGTGTTAGTTATAAGGTGTTACTGCTTTAAGACTTCAATAGTATCTATGTAATGTTTTTTGGTTAAAATTATCTATAATTTGATATTATTCTGTAGTAATTTAAAATTATTTATATAAGTTAGTACTCCTCTGGGCCTGGCTTCTGAACTTCTGTAAATCTTCTTGTGTTCATAAACTTTGAACGTCTCGTGGTTATTTTGTATAATTGTCACTGTACTAACTAGCTTTATTTAGGTTTCTCTTTTCAAAACTCATGTTACTGTCACACTGATAGTTTATGTTAAAGTCTTAATGACATCTTGGTCATTTCAATTAATGTCCATTGTACTTCAATTCTTTTTTCTTTTTTTCTTTTTTCTTTTTGGTTAGTTAATTTAGGATGTGTTGTAGCATGTTTTCGAAACGCTTTTATTAATGTACAATCTCCCTAGAATTATGACACGTCGGTTCAACATTGCAGCACAGATCTCCCGCACAATTCGTAGCGAGCCAGCATTCCCTTTCTCCCTCGCACGCGACCCCAACGTATGGCGCCTTCGGCGGGCCAATCACAGGCTCAGGATAGCACCGCACGCGACTTCAACGTATGGCGCCTTCGGCGGACCAATCACAGGCGCAGGATAGCACCGCATTGACACCACGCGCGGTACCGTCGTTGCAAAACGCGCGCCATGGTTTCTATAACTAGACTGAGCAAGCCGCGCGGCGCTATTCCAGTTTGGGCGCTGAGTACCGACGAACGTGTGCGAGTGTCTTCAACGCGCGAAAGGCGGTTGGAACGTAGGCGACGCCGATGTCGAGTGTGGAGCACCGTGAGGAGGCCAGGTGACGCGGCCGGGCGCTTCGGGGGGGCGAGTGAAGCTGCCGGGTTCCTGCGGAGCTTCAGGTCCGGGCCGCGAGGAACGCCGAGAGGCGGCCGGGTGCGGCCTCGAGCACCGGCGTAGCGGCGGAGCGTAGCTTCCGGAGGCGTCACCAGCCAAGGCGAGCTCCCGCGGCGCACGTCCATCGCCTGCGCATCTTCGGCGAGACCTTCTTGTGATCGGTACCCCTCACACCTCTATCCTGGAACTATATGCCCAAGATCAGTGAGATAGGACCCCACTAAAGTCGCTCAGGGAAGCGCGGCAAAATACATCCTTGGACTTCTGGTGATCACCTCCGTTGTGTCTGTTAGACATAAGTTCTTTGTTAATTCAAATTGTGTAAATATGTAGATATTAATCTCTTTGAAAGGCGAAGCCAGAGCCCATCTTACCCTTATATGCATAGCGTCTAGTTTTCTATACCTCACCTTGCTCTAGTCTAGATTTGGTACTGTGTTAGGCCTCCTTTCCCTACCGCTATCCTACACACAACTACTCGGCGGAGGCGTTACAAGGTACATACACGACACCTTCCCTTCCCGATGTAGGTGGTAGGACAGCAACATAGCAGTCAGCAAATTCACCACCATGTAGCTGAATGGAAGTTTAACTTACCACCGGAAGAACCACACCCTGGGTTCCCTTTGCTCTACCGCTACTAGCCGAGGCTTCTCCTGTAATTCTGCTTATCATTATTTTTTATATAAATTCTTGGACTTAACCGGCAGTGTTCCTACACTCGCCTGGAACCTCATACATAATAAAATAAACTCTTAAATTTATACAGCTACATACTGGCGCCCAACGTGGGGCCCGAACCCACGACCCTGAGATTAAGAGTCTCATGCTCTACCGACTGAGCTAGCCAGGCTTGGCGGGAACTTCCATTAGGAGAGCTTTGAGCATCTCACCCCTTCCTACTTTATCAGATGCATTGTATTTGTCTGTCCACCTGTTGTTTCTAATCAAATAGGCGGAGAGCATCTTTAGATCTAAATTCAGTATTTTGTCCTTAACCATAGGACCGCAAGAAAGCTCTGTTATCCACTTCAGAGGTCTGTAGGAGTGAGAGGTGGGTTTGATCTCAAAGCTTCGAGGGTTGGCCACGAGGACTATGCACTCCTCGGTGATGTACTGATTCTGAACGGATAGTGAGAGATCCTGACCTTGAGTGTATCTAGAGGTCGCTTCTGAGGAAATCGTAGACCGGGGTGCTGAGGAGGTGGTAGCATGTGTTCTTCCTTGTAGTGAATGTAGTTTCACCTCGGCTTCTCCCACTGCAGCCATAAATGTTTCGATCGACTTGGTCGCCTTATTTTGCTGTAAGGCGAGGTGCTCGAAGTATTTGGAAACCCCTCGAACTTGGTTTGTCAGCATTAATTGTTGAGATTGGGTGTCACTCACTAAGGTAGACAGACTGGACAACAGGTCTACAAATGCGTTCGCCTTGAATGATGTCATAGAATGTAGGCTTCCTGACATGCACCAGAAAAATGATACTGGCCCTATACGTGCTGCCCGGGCCAGTTCATGTTTTAATCCGTGCCAGCTGTCTCCTGCGACTGGGATGATACGTTGAAATAGGTTTAGCATCGTTTCTTGAGTGCCTTGCTGTTGTCCATTTACTTGGGCGATAGTGGCTTCTAATTTTTCGTCAGCAGGTGAGGTAGAGGCTTCGAGATAATACGCTAAGTTATTCATTGTCTCGTAATCCTGTCGCCAGGCCTGTTGCTGCTCCTCGCTAGAGTGTCTGGGATCACTCTTGGTCCGTTCCTTTGGTATTGGTGTGTCCTCTACCGGTAATGATGCCTCTTCCTCCTCCGGCTCGAAATTGTCAGCTGAAGATAATCGATCTCTGATTTTATGGAGATCCTCGTTACCAATGATAGTATCGATACTCAGGAGGCCTTGAAGAGGACCTGTTTCTCCTGTTAATTGAGCATCTGGGAAGCTTTCTCCTGTTCCCTCTGAAACACCAGACTGACCTGACTCGGACATTGTTCTGTAGGTGATATACCCGGCAAGTGCAGCCAAAGAAGTTCCCAAAAACAAGTATTTCAATAAGTTTGAATCTGTAGTTAGAGGAACCGTCTCAAGGGAAGTACAAAATGGGTTTTTTACCGGCAATGGCGCCGTCTTGAACCCCTCAGCTTCCTTGTTAGTTATGTATCTTGTAGCAAGTCTCTCGTCATTACATAATCGCCATATGACACAGAGCCAAGCCTCAAACAAACTATAGAAAATAGAAAAAACAAGCATTGTCCCTCCCTTGCCCGCCCCTCTTTCCACGTAGTCGTGCGCGGTTGTTTTTTTGGAATATTTTTCGAACGCACGTAAATATCTAAAGCCTTATTGAAAAAATATCCCGTGAACGGTATTGGCAAGGGAATTCACGTTAATAAATAAGCCCTACCTTTGCTCGCAGGACGGTTTCGTGATAATCCTGCGTTAACAAATTTAAGCCTCATATCACACTCTCTGGCATAGAGTCTTCTTATAAAAATTTAATTGTATACTTTAAAATAAAATAAAAATAAGATTTATTCATAAATCTCGTAACTGGTCTTGTAACCTTGTAAACGGTCTTGTAAAATAAAATATAAACTTTGGGAAAAACCTTTTAAATGTTCTTGTCAAACAAATTTAGAAACTTTTGGTAAATCTTGTCAATGGTAAGTGTTATTATGAACATTGAAAAACCTTGCTATCGGTCCTTGTTATAAAAAAATTAAGACATATATTTTTTTTTATTTGTTTTCATATATGTGCCAATAAATACTTTAAACATCTTTTGACACGCCTAAAAAGGCCACGTGTCATGGGATATACGGAAGACGGATAATTGGGGAATCTTCTATTAGAAAAATAAGCCATACCCCACAAAAAATAAAAATTGGTACCAGGTTAGGCTCCTTGCTTACCCTGGACCCCCTCAGACGAATCCGGAGCTAACTTAGCCTCGCGTTCGTCGCCAATCCCCTCTACCCTCATACCCTTCCCTACGTCCTCATCCCTAGCAAGCTTGCGCCTTCCCCTTACCTTACCCTAATCACCTCTTCCCATCCCAGTTTGTCAGTTATTCTAAAAGAAAGGATACGTAAGGTCGTTTGAATGTATATGGATGTATGTGTTTCCTTCCCTATTCCTATAAATTGTCACTTGTCACCAGTAGTTTGGTCTCACCTGAGCCAGCTACGTTGACAAGACAACTAGCGCTTCCGCGCATTTCTCACGGCACCAGTGACCGGGTGACAACCATATCACATCTCCGGTCACAATTTTGCCTACGCACATTCGTGTTTTAATTAATGGACACGCCCCCTGGGGGGGGCAGACATTAACGGATACCCCATTTATGGCCAACCCTCACGTAGCGCTTCTCGACATGGCGACACACTCGGTGTCTACCTAGGGCCCTGATCTGAGTTACCCCAATCAATCCGTGCTCAGGTCTAAAGAGGTTTTGCGAGTCCTTATTCGAAGGCTCATTCACCACCAATTTTTTTTTATCAACACTGCAGCATTATCTAAAATATATATATACAAAAACTCCACACCTCTGTAAATAGTTGTAAATAAACTTTAGCTATAAATACTACTAAATAAGGATAGAATATTTTAATGTTAAAAAAAAAAAAAAATATTAAATAAGTATTGCCTAAAAATAGATCTTAAATATTGTTACGTTTGGTTCGACCTCTATCACAAACCAAACAAAATATGCTCGTCACGAACCCTATAGTCTCGGATTTTCTTGTCATAACTTGTGCATTGTAAATTGCACAACGAAGTACGTAATTTATTCAATAAACATTCCTTATTACCTTAATATTAGGCTCAATATGTCATCTCGCTTATTTATGTTAATAAATAAGCTTAGTTAATAATATCTAGTCGTAGGCATTTATACATTTAAGAATAAAAATCTCTGTGTATTAACCTTGTTAACATAAATACGTTCCTGTACTTACTCAAAATCTACAGCGAACAAATCTTTCAAGGCTATTTTTCTCGTTTCAATCGTGACTACGCCTTAGTAGCTGCCATGACACATAATTATGGTATAAAAATAATGTACATATGGTAATAAAAAAGCTCGTTATATTGCAAATACGATTAATTTTGTAATATAAAGTTTTAAATAAAATAAAAAGATAGAAACAATTCTACGTCTTTCGGTCACTTTATAAAAATGTATCGAGATACACGGTTACTTTATTTACGTTTCATGCTATCGGAACTAACTTGTTGCTCGTCGTCTTCTCGTGTCTGTTTAGTTAACCGCTCAAGCGAACGCACCTTTTCAACAAATTTTCAAATGTCGCATTTCGTTTTCGAACCTTTTAACACATAATGTTGAATAACAATTTAAGTTGTATATTTTTAATTAAAAAAAAAAAATTACTAAGTTTATGGGCTCTGGTTTCTTGTTTGTGTTAGTTATAAGGTGTTACTGCTTTAAGACTTCAATAGTATCTATGTAATGTTTTTTGGTTAAAATTATCTATAATTTGATATTATTCTGTAGTAATTTAAAATTATTTATATAAGTTAGTACTCCTCTGGGCCTGGCTTCTGAACTTCTGTAAATCTTCTCGTGTTCATAAACTTTGAACGTCTCGTGGTTATTTTGTATAATTGTCACTGTACTAACTAGCTTTATTTAGGTTTCTCTTTTCAAAACTCATGTTACTGTCACACTGATAGTTTATGTTAAAGTCTTAATGACATCTTGGTCATTTCAATTAATGTCCATTGTACTTCAATTCTTTTTTCTTTTTTTCTTTTTTCTTTTTGGTTAGTTAATTTAGGATGTGTTGTAGCATGTTTTCGAAACGCTTTTATTAATGTACAATCTCCCTAGAATTATGACACGTCGGTTCAACATTGCAGCACAGATCTCCCGCACAATTCGTAGCGAGCCAGCATTCCCTTTCTCCCTCGCACGCGACCCCAACGTATGGCGCCTTCGGCGGGCCAATCACAGGCTCAGGATAGCACCGCACGCGACTTCAACGTATGGCGCCTTCGGCGGACCAATCACAGGCGCAGGATAGCACCGCATTGACACCACGCGCGGTACCGTCGTTGCAAAACGCGCGCCATGGTTTCTATAACTAGACTGAGCAAGCCGCGCGGCGCTATTCCAGTTTGGGCGCTGAGTACCGACGAACGTGTGCGAGTGTCTTCAACGCGCGAAAGGCGGTTGGAACCTAGGCGACGCCGATGTCGAGTGTGGAGCACCGTGAGGAGGCCAGGTGACGCGGCCGGGCGCTTCGGGGGGCCGAGTGAAGCTGCCGGGTTCCTGCGGAGCTTCAGGTCCGGGCCGCGAGGAACGCCGAGAGGCGGCCGGGTGCGGCCTCGAGCACCGGCGTAGCGGCGGAGCGTAGCTTCCGGAGGCGTCACCAGCCAAGGCGAGCTCCCGCGGCGCACGTCCATCGCCTGCGCATCTTCGGCGAGACCTTCTTGTGATCGGTACCCCTCACACCTCTATCCTGGAACTATATGCCCAAGATCAGTGAGATAGGACCCCACTAAAGTCGCTCAGGGAAGCGCGGCAAAATACATCCTTGGACTTCTGGTGATCACCTCCGTTGTGTCTGTTAGACATAAGTTCTTTGTTAATTCAAATTGTGTAAATATGTAGATATTAATCTCTTTGAAAGGCGAAGCCAGAGCCCATCTTACCCTTATATGCATAGCGTCTAGTTTTCTATACCTCACCTTGCTCTAGTCTAGATTTGGTACTGTGTTTATGTCTCATGTAATATAGACTGAACATGATGTTAAATTTGGTGCACATTAATAACTCCTCCCTGGGTTAGGCCTCCTTTCCCTACCGCTATCCTACACACAACTACTCGGCGGAGGCGTTACAAGGTACATACACGACACCTTCCCTTCCCGATGTAGGTGGTAGGACAGCAACATAGCAGTCAGCAAATTCACCACCATGTAGCTGAATGGAAGTTTAACTTACCACCGGAAGAACCACACCCTGGGTTCCCTTTGCTCTACCGCTACTAGCCGAGGCTTCTCCTGTAATTCTGCTTATCATTATTTTTTATATAAATTCTTGGACTTAACCGGCAGTGTTCCTACACTCGCCTGGAACCTCATACATAATAAAATAAACTCTTAAATTTATACAGCTACATACTGGCGCCCAACGTGGGGCCCGAACCCACGACCCTGAGATTAAGAGTCTCATGCTCTACCGACTGAGCTAGCCGGGCTTGGCGGGAACTTCCATTAGGAGAGCTTTGAGCATCTCACCCCTTCCTACTTTATCAGATGCATTGTATTTGTCTGTCCACCTGTTGTTTCTAATCAAATAGGCGGAGAGCATCTTTAGATCTAAATTCAGTATTTTGTCCTTAACCATAGGACCGCAAGAAAGCTCTGTTATCCACTTCAGAGGTCTGTAGGAGTGAGAGGTGGGTTTGATCTCAAAGCTTCGAGGGTTGGCCACGAGGACTATGCACTCCTCGGTGATGTACTGATTCTGAACGGATAGTGAGAGATCCTGACCTTGAGTGTATCTAGAGGTCGCTTCTGAGGAAATCGTAGACCGGGGTGCTGAGGAGGTGGTAGCATGTGTTCTTCCTTGTAGTGAATGTAGTTTCACCTCGGCTTCTCCCACTGCAGCCATAAATGTTTCGATCGACTTGGTCGCCTTATTTTGCTGTAAGGCGAGGTGCTCGAAGTATTTGGAAACCCCTCGAACTTGGTTTGTCAGCATTAATTGTTGAGATTGGGTGTCACTCACTAAGGTAGACAGACTGGACAACAGGTCTACAAATGCGTTCGCCTTGAATGATGTCATAGAATGTAGGCTTCCTGACATGCACCAGAAAAATGATACTGGCCCTATACGTGCTGCCCGGGCCAGTTCATGTTTTAATCCGTGCCAGCTGTCTCCTGCGACTGGGATGATACGTTGAAATAGGTTTAGCATCGTTTCTTGAGTGCCTTGCTGTTGTCCATTTACTTGGGCGATAGTGGCTTCTAATTTTTCGTCAGCAGGTGAGGTAGAGGCTTCGAGATAATACGCTAAGTTATTCATTGTCTCGTAATCCTGTCGCCAGGCCTGTTGCTGCTCCTCGCTAGAGTGTCTGGGATCACTCTTGGTCCGTTCCTTTGGTATTGGTGTGTCCTCTACCGGTAATGATGCCTCTTCCTCCTCCGGCTCGAAATTGTCAGCTGAAGATAATCGATCTCTGATTTTATGGAGATCCTCGTTACCAATGATAGTATCGATACTCAGGAGGCCTTGAAGAGGACCTGTTTCTCCTGTTAATTGAGCATCTGGGAAGCTTTCTCCTGTTCCCTCTGAAACACCAGACTGACCTGACTCGGACATTGTTCTGTAGGTGATATACCCGGCAAGTGCAGCCAAAGAAGTTCCCAAAAACAAGTATTTCAATAAGTTTGAATCTGTAGTTAGAGGAACCGTCTCAAGGGAAGTACAAAATGGGTTTTTTACCGGCAATGGCGCCGTCTTGAACCCCTCAGCTTCCTTGTTAGTTATGTATCTTGTAGCAAGTCTCTCGTCATTACATAATCGCCATATGACACAGAGCCAAGCCTCAAACAAACTATAGAAAATAGAAAAAACAAGCATTGTCCCTCCCTTGCCCGCCCCTCTTTCCACGTAGTCGTGCGCGGTTGTTTTTTTGGAATATTTTTCGAACGCACGTAAATATCTAAAGCCTTATTGAAAAAATATCCCGTGAACGGTATTGGCAAGGGAATTCACGTTAATAAATAAGCCCTACCTTTGCTCGCAGGACGGTTTCGTGATAATCCTGCGTTAACAAATTTAAGCCTCATATCACACTCTCTGGCATAGAGTCTTCTTATAAAAATTTAATTGTATACTTTAAAATAAAATAAAAATAAGATTTATTCATAAATCTCGTAACTGGTCTTGTAACCTTGTAAACGGTCTTGTAAAATAAAATATAAACTTTGGGAAAAACCTTTTAAATGTTCTTGTCAAACAAATTTAGAAACTTTTGGTAAATCTTGTCAATGGTAAGTGTTATTATGAACATTGAAAAATCTTGCTATCGGTCCTTGTTATAAAAAAATTAAGACATATATTTTTTTTAATTTGTTTTCATATATGTGCCAATAAATACTTTAAACATCTTTTGACACGCCTAAAAAGGCCACGTGTCATGGGATATACGGAAGACGGATAATTGGGGAATCTTCTATTAGAAAAATAAGCCATACCCCACAAAAAATAAAAATTGGTACCAGGTTAGGCTCCTTGCTTACCCTGGACCCCCTCAGACGAATCCGGAGCTAACTTAGCCTCGCGTTCGTCGCCAATCCCCTCTACCCTCATACCCTTCCCTACGTCCTCATCCCTAGCAAGCTTGCGCCTTCCCCTTACCTTACCCTAATCACCTCTTCCCATCCCAGTTTGTCAGTTATTCTAAAAGAAAGGATACGTAAGGTCGTTTGAATGTATATGGATGTATGTGTTTCCTTCCCTATTCCTATAAATTGTCACTTGTCACCAGTAGTTTGGTCTCACCTGAGCCAGCTACGTTGACAAGACAACTAGCGCTTCCGCGCATTTCTCACGGCACCAGTGACCGGGTGACAACCATATCACATCTCCGGTCACAATTTTGCCTACGCACATTCGTGTTTTAATTAATGGACACGCCCCCTGGGGGGGGCAGACATTAACGGATACCCCATTTATGGCCAACCCTCACGTAGCGCTTCTCGACATGGCGACACACTCGGTGTCTACCTAGGGCCCTGATCTGAGTTACCCCAATCAATCCGTGCTCAGGTCTAAAGAGGTTTTGCGAGTCCTTATTCGAAGGCTCATTCACCACCAATTTTTTTTTATCAACACTGCAGCATTATCTAAAATATATATATACAAAAACTCCACACCTCTGTAAATAGTTGTAAATAAACTTTAGCTATAAATACTACTAAATAAGGATAGAATATTTTAATGTTAAAAAAAAAAAAAATATTAAATAAGTATTGCCTAAAAATAGATCTTAAATATTGTTACGTTTGGTTCGACCTCTATCACAAACCAAACAAAATATGCTCGTCACGAACCCTATAGTCTCGGATTTTCTTGTCATAACTTGTGCATTGTAAATTGCACAACGAAGTACGTAATTTATTCAATAAACATTCCTTATTACCTTAATATTAGGCTCAATATGTCATCTCGCTTATTTATGTTAATAAATAAGCTTAGTTAATAATATCTAGTCGTAGGCATTTATACATTTAAGAATAAAAATCTCTGTGTATTAACCTTGTTAACATAAATACGTTCCTGTACTTACTCAAAATCTACAGCGAACAAATCTTTCAAGGCTATTTTTCTCGTTTCAATCGTGACTACGCCTTAGTAGCTGCCATGACACATAATTATGGTATAAAAATAATGTACATATGGTAATAAAAAAGCTCGTTATATTGCAAATACGATTAATTTTGTAATATAAAGTTTTAAATAAAATAAAAAGATAGAAACAATTCTACGTCTTTCGGTCACTTTATAAAAATGTATCGAGATACACGGTTACTTTATTTACGTTTCATGCTATCGGAACTAACTTGTTGCTCGTCGTCTTCTCGTGTCTGTTTAGTTAACCGCTCAAGCGAACGCACCTTTTCAACAAATTTTCAAATGTCGCATTTCGTTTTCGAACCTTTTAACACATAATGTTGAATAACAATTTAAGTTGTATATTTTTAATTTAAAAAAAAAAATTACTAAGTTTATGGGCTCTGGTTTCTTGTTTGTGTTAGTTATAAGGTGTTACTGCTTTAAGACTTCAATAGTATCTATGTAATGTTTTTTGGTTAAAATTATCTATAATTTGATATTATTCTGTAGTAATTTAAAATTATTTATATAAGTTAGTACTCCTCTGGGCCTGGCTTCTGAACTTCTGTAAATCTTCTCGTGTTCATAAACTTTGAACGTCTCGTGGTTATTTTGTATAATTGTCACTGTACTAACTAGCTTTATTTAGGTTTCTCTTTTCAAAACTCATGTTACTGTCACACTGATAGTTTATGTTAAAGTCTTAATGACATCTTGGTCATTTCAATTAATGTCCATTGTACTTCAATTCTTTTTTCTTTTTTTCTTTTTTCTTTTTGGTTAGTTAATTTAGGATGTGTTGTAGCATGTTTTCGAAACGCTTTTATTAATGTACAATCTCCCTAGAATTATGACACGTCGGTTCAACATTGCAGCACAGATCTCCCGCACAATTCGTAGCGAGCCAGCATTCCCTTTCTCCCTCGCACGCGACCCCAACGTATGGCGCCTTCGGCGGGCCAATCACAGGCTCAGGATAGCACCGCACGCGACTTCAACGTATGGCGCCTTCGGCGGACCAATCACAGGCGCAGGATAGCACCGCATTGACACCACGCGCGGTACCGTCGTTGCAAAACGCGCGCCATGGTTTCTATAACTAGACTGAGCAAGCCGCGCGGCGCTATTCCAGTTTGGGCGCTGAGTACCGACGAACGTGTGCGAGTGTCTTCAACGCGCGAAAGGCGGTTGGAACGTAGGCGACGCCGATGTCGAGTGTGGAGCACCGTGAGGAGGCCAGGTGACGCGGCCGGGCGCTTCGGGGGGCCGAGTGAAGCTGCCGGGTTCCTGCGGAGCTTCAGGTCCGGGCCGCGAGGAACGCCGAGAGGCGGCCGGGTGCGGCCTCGAGCACCGGCGTAGCGGCGGAGCGTAGCTTCCGGAGGCGTCACCAGCCAAGGCGAGCTCCCGCGGCGCACGTCCATCGCCTGCGCATCTTCGGCGAGACCTTCTTGTGATCGGTACCCCTCACACCTCTATCCTGGAACTATATGCCCAAGATCAGTGAGATAGGACCCCACTAAAGTCGCTCAGGGAAGCGCGGCAAAATACATCCTTGGACTTCTGGTGATCACCTCCGTTGTGTCTGTTAGACATAAGTTCTTTGTTAATTCAAATTGTGTAAATATGTAGATATTAATCTCTTTGAAAGGCGAAGCCAGAGCCCATCTTACCCTTATATGCATAGCGTCTAGTTTTCTATACCTCACCTTGCTCTAGTCTAGATTTGGTACTGTGTTTATGTCTCATGTAATATAGACTGAACATGATGTTAAATTTGGTGCACATTAATAACTCCTCCCTGGGTTAGGCCTCCTTTCCCTACCGCTATCCTACACACAACTACTCGGCGGAGGCGTTACAAGGTACATACACGACACCTTCCCTTCCCGATGTAGGTGGTAGGACAGCAACATAGCAGTCAGCAAATTCACCACCATGTAGCTGAATGGAAGTTTAACTTACCACCGGAAGAACCACACCCTGGGTTCCCTTTGCTCTACCGCTACTAGCCGAGGCTTCTCCTGTAATTCTGCTTATCATTATTTTTTATATAAATTCTTGGACTTAACCGGCAGTGTTCCTACACTCGCCTGGAACCTCATACATAATAAAATAAACTCTTAAATTTATACAGCTACATACTGGCGCCCAACGTGGGGCCCGAACCCACGACCCTGAGATTAAGAGTCTCATGCTCTACCGACTGAGCTAGCCGGGCTTGGCGGGAACTTCCATTAGGAGAGCTTTGAGCATCTCACCCCTTCCTACTTTATCAGATGCATTGTATTTGTCTGTCCACCTGTTGTTTCTAATCAAATAGGCGGAGAGCATCTTTAGATCTAAATTCAGTATTTTGTCCTTAACCATAGGACCGCAAGAAAGCTCTGTTATCCACTTCAGAGGTCTGTAGGAGTGAGAGGTGGGTTTGATCTCAAAGCTTCGAGGGTTGGCCACGAGGACTATGCACTCCTCGGTGATGTACTGATTCTGAACGGATAGTGAGAGATCCTGACCTTGAGTGTATCTAGAGGTCGCTTCTGAGGAAATCGTAGACCGGGGTGCTGAGGAGGTGGTAGCATGTGTTCTTCCTTGTAGTGAATGTAGTTTCACCTCGGCTTCTCCCACTGCAGCCATAAATGTTTCGATCGACTTGGTCGCCTTATTTTGCTGTAAGGCGAGGTGCTCGAAGTATTTGGAAACCCCTCGAACTTGGTTTGTCAGCATTAATTGTTGAGATTGGGTGTCACTCACTAAGGTAGACAGACTGGACAACAGGTCTACAAATGCGTTCGCCTTGAATGATGTCATAGAATGTAGGCTTCCTGACATGCACCAGAAAAATGATACTGGCCCTATACGTGCTGCCCGGGCCAGTTCATGTTTTAATCCGTGCCAGCTGTCTCCTGCGACTGGGATGATACGTTGAAATAGGTTTAGCATCGTTTCTTGAGTGCCTTGCTGTTGTCCATTTACTTGGGCGATAGTGGCTTCTAATTTTTCGTCAGCAGGTGAGGTAGAGGCTTCGAGATAATACGCTAAGTTATTCATTGTCTCGTAATCCTGTCGCCAGGCCTGTTGCTGCTCCTCGCTAGAGTGTCTGGGATCACTCTTGGTCCGTTCCTTTGGTATTGGTGTGTCCTCTACCGGTAATGATGCCTCTTCCTCCTCCGGCTCGAAATTGTCAGCTGAAGATAATCGATCTCTGATTTTATGGAGATCCTCGTTACCAATGATAGTATCGATACTCAGGAGGCCTTGAAGAGGACCTGTTTCTCCTGTTAATTGAGCATCTGGGAAGCTTTCTCCTGTTCCCTCTGAAACACCAGACTGACCTGACTCGGACATTGTTCTGTAGGTGATATACCCGGCAAGTGCAGCCAAAGAAGTTCCCAAAAACAAGTATTTCAATAAGTTTGAATCTGTAGTTAGAGGAACCGTCTCAAGGGAAGTACAAAATGGGTTTTTTACCGGCAATGGCGCCGTCTTGAACCCCTCAGCTTCCTTGTTAGTTATGTATCTTGTAGCAAGTCTCTCGTCATTACATAATCGCCATATGACACAGAGCCAAGCCTCAAACAAACTATAGAAAATAGAAAAAACAAGCATTGTCCCTCCCTTGCCCGCCCCTCTTTCCACGTAGTCGTGCGCGGTTGTTTTTTTGGAATATTTTTCGAACGCACGTAAATATCTAAAGCCTTATTGAAAAAATATCCCGTGAACGGTATTGGCAAGGGAATTCACGTTAATAAATAAGCCCTACCTTTGCTCGCAGGACGGTTTCGTGATAATCCTGCGTTAACAAATTTAAGCCTCATATCACACTCTCTGGCATAGAGTCTTCTTATAAAAATTTAATTGTATACTTTAAAATAAAATAAAAATAAGATTTATTCATAAATCTCGTAACTGGTCTTGTAACCTTGTAAACGGTCTTGTAAAATAAAATATAAACTTTGGGAAAAACCTTTTAAATGTTCTTGTCAAACAAATTTAGAAACTTTTGGTAAATCTTGTCAATGGTAAGTGTTATTATGAACATTGAAAAATCTTGCTATCGGTCCTTGTTATAAAAAAATTAAGACATATATTTTTTTTTATTTGTTTTCATATATGTGCCAATAAATACTTTAAACATCTTTTGACACGCCTAAAAAGGCCACGTGTCATGGGATATACGGAAGACGGATAATTGGGGAATCTTCTATTAGAAAAATAAGCCATACCCGACAAAAAATAAAAATTGGTACCAGGTTAGGCTCCTTGCTTACCCTGGACCCCCTCAGACGAATCCGGAGCTAACTTAGCCTCGCGTTCGTCGCCAATCCCCTCTACCCTCATACCCTTCCCTACGTCCTCATCCCTAGCAAGCTTGCGCCTTCCCCTTACCTTACCCTAATCACCTCTTCCCATCCCAGTTTGTCAGTTATTCTAAAAGAAAGGATACGTAAGGTCGTTTGAATGTATATAGATGTATGTGTTTCCTTCCCTATTCCTATAAATTGTCACTTGTCACCAGTAGTTTGGTCTCACCTGAGCCAGCTACGTTGACAAGACAACTAGCGCTTCCGCGCATTTCTCACGGCACCAGTGACCGGGTGACAACCATATCACATCTCCGGTCACAATTTTGCCTACGCACATTCGTGTTTTAATTAATGGACACGCCCCCTGGGGGGGGCAGACATTAACGGATACCCCATTTATGGCCAACCCTCACGTAGCGCTTCTCGACATGGCGACACACTCGGTGTCTACCTAGGGCCCTGATCTGAGTTACCCCAATCAATCCGTGCTCAGGTCTAAAGAGGTTTTGCGAGTCCTTATTCGAAGGCTCATTCACCACCAATTTTTTTTTATCAACACTGCAGCATTATCTAAAATATATATATACAAAAACTCCACACCTCTGTAAATAGTTGTAAATAAACTTTAGCTATAAATACTACTAAATAAGGATAGAATATTTTAATGTTAAAAAAAAAAAAAAATATTAAATAAGTATTGCCTAAAAATAGATCTTAAATATTGTTACGTTTGGTTCGACCTCTATCACAAACCAAACAAAATATGCTCGTCACGAACCCTATAGTCTCGGATTTTCTTGTCATAACTTGTGCATTGTAAATTGCACAACGAAGTACGTAATTTATTCAATAAACATTCCTTATTACCTTAATATTAGGCTCAATATGTCATCTCGCTTATTTATGTTAATAAATAAGCTTAGTTAATAATATCTAGTCGTAGGCATTTATACATTTAAGAATAAAAATCTCTGTGTATTAACCTTGTTAACATAAATACGTTCCTGTACTTACTCAAAATCTACAGCGAACAAATCTTTCAAGGCTATTTTTCTCGTTTCAATCGTGACTACGCCTTAGTAGCTGCCATGACACATAATTATGGTATAAAAATAATGTACATATGGTAATAAAAAAGCTCGTTATATTGCAAATACGATTAATTTTGTAATATAAAGTTTTAAATAAAATAAAAAGATAGAAACAATTCTACGTCTTTCGGTCACTTTATAAAAATGTATCGAGATACACGGTTACTTTATTTACGTTTCATGCTATCGGAACTAACTTGTTGCTCGTCGTCTTCTCGTGTCTGTTTAGTTAACCGCTCAAGCGAACGCACCTTTTCAACAAATTTTCAAATGTCGCATTTCGTTTTCGAACCTTTTAACACATAATGTTGAATAACAATTTAAGTTGTATATTTTTAATTTAAAAAAAAAAATTACTAAGTTTATGGGCTCTGGTTTCTTGTTTGTGTTAGTTATAAGGTGTTACTGCTTTAAGACTTCAATAGTATCTATGTAATGTTTTTTGGTTAAAATTATCTATAATTTGATATTATTCTGTAGTAATTTAAAATTATTTATATAAGTTAGTACTCCTCTGGGCCTGGCTTCTGAACTTCTGTAAATCTTCTCGTGTTCATAAACTTTGAACGTCTCGTGGTTATTTTGTATAATTGTCACTGTACTAACTAGCTTTATTTAGGTTTCTCTTTTCAAAACTCATGTTACTGTCACACTGATAGTTTATGTTAAAGTCTTAATGACATCTTGGTCATTTCAATTAATGTCCATTGTACTTCAATTCTTTTTTCTTTTTTTCTTTTTTCTTTTTGGTTAGTTAATTTAGGATGTGTTGTAGCATGTTTTCGAAACGCTTTTATTAATGTACAATCTCCCTAGAATTATGACACGTCGGTTCAACATTGCAGCACAGATCTCCCGCACAATTCGTAGCGAGCCAGCATTCCCTTTCTCCCTCGCACGCGACCCCAACGTATGGCGCCTTCGGCGGGCCAATCACAGGCTCAGGATAGCACCGCACGCGACTTCAACGTATGGCGCCTTCGGCGGACCAATCACAGGCGCAGGATAGCACCGCATTGACACCACGCGCGGTACCGTCGTTGCAAAACGCGCGCCATGGTTTCTATAACTAGACTGAGCAAGCCGCGCGGCGCTATTCCAGTTTGGGCGCTGAGTACCGACGAACGTGTGCGAGTGTCTTCAACGCGCGAAAGGCGGTTGGAACCTAGGCGACGCCGATGTCGAGTGTGGAGCACCGTGAGGAGGCCAGGTGACGCGGCCGGGCGCTTCGGGGGGCCGAGTGAAGCTGCCGGGTTCCTGCGGAGCTTCAGGTCCGGGCCGCGAGGAACGCCGAGAGGCGGCCGGGTGCGGCCTCGAGCACCGGCGTAGCGGCGGAGCGTAGCTTCCGGAGGCGTCACCAGCCAAGGCGAGCTCCCGCGGCGCACGTCCATCGCCTGCGCATCTTCGGCGAGACCTTCTTGTGATCGGTACCCCTCACACCTCTATCCTGGAACTATATGCCCAAGATCAGTGAGATAGGACCCCACTAAAGTCGCTCAGGGAAGCGCGGCAAAATACATCCTTGGACTTCTGGTGATCACCTCCGTTGTGTCTGTTAGACATAAGTTCTTTGTTAATTCAAATTGTGTAAATATGTAGATATTAATCTCTTTGAAAGGCGAAGCCAGAGCCCATCTTACCCTTATATGCATAGCGTCTAGTTTTCTATACCTCACCTTGCTCTAGTCTAGATTTGGTACTGTGTTTATGTCTCATGTAATATAGACTGAACATGATGTTAAATTTGGTGCACATTAATAACTCCTCCCTGGGTTAGGCCTCCTTTCCCTACCGCTATCCTACACACAACTACTCGGCGGAGGCGTTACAAGGTACATACACGACACCTTCCCTTCCCGATGTAGGTGGTAGGACAGCAACATAGCAGTCAGCAAATTCACCACCATGTAGCTGAATGGAAGTTTAACTTACCACCGGAAGAACCACACCCTGGGTTCCCTTTGCTCTACCGCTACTAGCCGAGGCTTCTCCTGTAATTCTGCTTATCATTATTTTTTATATAAATTCTTGGACTTAACCGGCAGTGTTCCTACACTCGCCTGGAACCTCATACATAATAAAATAAACTCTTAAATTTATACAGCTACATACTGGCGCCCAACGTGGGGCCCGAACCCACGACCCTGAGATTAAGAGTCTCATGCTCTACCGACTGAGCTAGCCGGGCTTGGCGGGAACTTCCATTAGGAGAGCTTTGAGCATCTCACCCCTTCCTACTTTATCAGATGCATTGTATTTGTCTGTCCACCTGTTGTTTCTAATCAAATAGGCGGAGAGCATCTTTAGATCTAAATTCAGTATTTTGTCCTTAACCATAGGACCGCAAGAAAGCTCTGTTATCCACTTCAGAGGTCTGTAGGAGTGAGAGGTGGGTTTGATCTCAAAGCTTCGAGGGTTGGCCACGAGGACTATGCACTCCTCGGTGATGTACTGATTCTGAACGGATAGTGAGAGATCCTGACCTTGAGTGTATCTAGAGGTCGCTTCTGAGGAAATCGTAGACCGGGGTGCTGAGGAGGTGGTAGCATGTGTTCTTCCTTGTAGTGAATGTAGTTTCACCTCGGCTTCTCCCACTGCAGCCATAAATGTTTCGATCGACTTGGTCGCCTTATTTTGCTGTAAGGCGAGGTGCTCGAAGTATTTGGAAACCCCTCGAACTTGGTTTGTCAGCATTAATTGTTGAGATTGGGTGTCACTCACTAAGGTAGACAGACTGGACAACAGGTCTACAAATGCGTTCGCCTTGAATGATGTCATAGAATGTAGGCTTCCTGACATGCACCAGAAAAATGATACTGGCCCTATACGTGCTGCCCGGGCCAGTTCATGTTTTAATCCGTGCCAGCTGTCTCCTGCGACTGGGATGATACGTTGAAATAGGTTTAGCATCGTTTCTTGAGTGCCTTGCTGTTGTCCATTTACTTGGGCGATAGTGGCTTCTAATTTTTCGTCAGCAGGTGAGGTAGAGGCTTCGAGATAATACGCTAAGTTATTCATTGTCTCGTAATCCTGTCGCCAGGCCTGTTGCTGCTCCTCGCTAGAGTGTCTGGGATCACTCTTGGTCCGTTCCTTTGGTATTGGTGTGTCCTCTACCGGTAATGATGCCTCTTCCTCCTCCGGCTCGAAATTGTCAGCTGAAGATAATCGATCTCTGATTTTATGGAGATCCTCGTTACCAATGATAGTATCGATACTCAGGAGGCCTTGAAGAGGACCTGTTTCTCCTGTTAATTGAGCATCTGGGAAGCTTTCTCCTGTTCCCTCTGAAACACCAGACTGACCTGACTCGGACATTGTTCTGTAGGTGATATACCCGGCAAGTGCAGCCAAAGAAGTTCCCAAAAACAAGTATTTCAATAAGTTTGAATCTGTAGTTAGAGGAACCGTCTCAAGGGAAGTACAAAATGGGTTTTTTACCGGCAATGGCGCCGTCTTGAACCCCTCAGCTTCCTTGTTAGTTATGTATCTTGTAGCAAGTCTCTCGTCATTACATAATCGCCATATGACACAGAGCCAAGCCTCAAACAAACTATAGAAAATAGAAAAAACAAGCATTGTCCCTCCCTTGCCCGCCCCTCTTTCCACGTAGTCGTGCGCGGTTGTTTTTTTGGAATATTTTTCGAACGCACGTAAATATCTAAAGCCTTATTGAAAAAATATCCCGTGAACGGTATTGGCAAGGGAATTCACGTTAATAAATAAGCCCTACCTTTGCTCGCAGGACGGTTTCGTGATAATCCTGCGTTAACAAATTTAAGCCTCATATCACACTCTCTGGCATAGAGTCTTCTTATAAAAATTTAATTGTATACTTTAAAATAAAATAAAAATAAGATTTATTCATAAATCTCGTAACTGGTCTTGTAACCTTGTAAACGGTCTTGTAAAATAAAATATAAACTTTGGGAAAAACCTTTTAAATGTTCTTGTCAAACAAATTTAGAAACTTTTGGTAAATCTTGTCAATGGTAAGTGTTATTATGAACATTGAAAAATCTTGCTATCGGTCCTTGTTATAAAAAAATTAAGACATATATTTTTTTTTATTTGTTTTCATATATGTGCCAATAAATACTTTAAACATCTTTTGACACGCCTAAAAAGGCCACGTGTCATGGGATATACGGAAGACGGATAATTGGGGAATCTTCTATTAGAAAAATAAGCCATACCCCACAAAAAATAAAAATTGGTACCAGGTTAGGCTCCTTGCTTACCCTGGACCCCCTCAGACGAATCCGGAGCTAACTTAGCCTCGCGTTCGTCGCCAATCCCCTCTACCCTCATACCCTTCCCTACGTCCTCATCCCTAGCAAGCTTGCGCCTTCCCCTTACCTTACCCTAATCACCTCTTCCCATCCCAGTTTGTCAGTTATTCTAAAAGAAAGGATACGTAAGGTCGTTTGAATGTATATGGATGTATGTGTTTCCTTCCCTATTCCTATAAATTGTCACTTGTCACCAGTAGTTTGGTCTCACCTGAGCCAGCTACGTTGACAAGACAACTAGCGCTTCCGCGCATTTCTCACGGCACCAGTGACCGGGTGACAACCATATCACATCTCCGGTCACAATTTTGCCTACGCACATTCGTGTTTTAATTAATGGACACGCCCCCTGGGGGGGGCAGACATTAACGGATACCCCATTTATGGCCAACCCTCACGTAGCGCTTCTCGACATGGCGACACACTCGGTGTCTACCTAGGGCCCTGATCTGAGTTACCCCAATCAATCCGTGCTCAGGTCTAAAGAGGTTTTGCGAGTCCTTATTCGAAGGCTCATTCACCACCAATTTTTTTTTATCAACACTGCAGCATTATCTAAAATATATATATACAAAAACTCCACACCTCTGTAAATAGTTGTAAATAAACTTTAGCTATAAATACTACTAAATAAGGATAGAATATTTTAATGTTAAAAAAAAAAAAAAATATTAAATAAGTATTGCCTAAAAATAGATCTTAAATATTGTTACGTTTGGTTCGACCTCTATCACAAACCAAACAAAATATGCTCGTCACGAACCCTATAGTCTCGGATTTTCTTGTCATAACTTGTGCATTGTAAATTGCACAACGAAGTACGTAATTTATTCAATAAACATTCCTTATTACCTTAATATTAGGCTCAATATGTCATCTCGCTTATTTATGTTAATAAATAAGCTTAGTTAATAATATCTAGTCGTAGGCATTTATACATTTAAGAATAAAAATCTCTGTGTATTAACCTTGTTAACATAAATACGTTCCTGTACTTACTCAAAATCTACAGCGAACAAATCTTTCAAGGCTATTTTTCTCGTTTCAATCGTGACTACGCCTTAGTAGCTGCCATGACACATAATTATGGTATAAAAATAATGTACATATGGTAATAAAAAAGCTCGTTATATTGCAAATACGATTAATTTTGTAATATAAAGTTTTAAATAAAATAAAAAGATAGAAACAATTCTACGTCTTTCGGTCACTTTATAAAAATGTATCGAGATACACGGTTACTTTATTTACGTTTCATGCTATCGGAACTAACTTGTTGCTCGTCGTCTTCTCGTGTCTGTTTAGTTAACCGCTCAAGCGAACGCACCTTTTCAACAAATTTTCAAATGTCGCATTTCGTTTTCGAACCTTTTAACACATAATGTTGAATAACAATTTAAGTTGTATATTTTTTATTTAAAAAAAAAAATTACTAAGTTTATGGGCTCTGGTTTCTTGTTTGTGTTAGTTATAAGGTGTTACTGCTTTAAGACTTCAATAGTATCTATGTAATGTTTTTTGGTTAAAATTATCTATAATTTGATATTATTCTGTAGTAATTTAAAATTATTTATATAAGTTAGTACTCCTCTGGGCCTGGCTTCTGAACTTCTGTAAATCTTCTCGTGTTCATAAACTTTGAACGTCTCGTGGTTATTTTGTATAATTGTCACTGTACTAACTAGCTTTATTTAGGTTTCTCTTTTCAAAACTCATGTTACTGTCACACTGATAGTTTATGTTAAAGTCTTAATGACATCTTGGTCATTTCAATTAATGTCCATTGTACTTCAATTCTTTTTTCTTTTTTTCTTTTTTCTTTTTGGTTAGTTAATTTAGGATGTGTTGTAGCATGTTTTCGAAACGCTTTTATTAATGTACAATCTCCCTAGAATTATGACACGTCGGTTCAACATTGCAGCACAGATCTCCCGCACAATTCGTAGCGAGCCAGCATTCCCTTTCTCCCTCGCACGCGACCCCAACGTATGGCGCCTTCGGCGGGCCAATCACAGGCTCAGGATAGCACCGCACGCGACTTCAACGTATGGCGCCTTCGGCGGACCAATCACAGGCGCAGGATAGCACCGCATTGACACCACGCGCGGTACCGTCGTTGCAAAACGCGCGCCATGGTTTCTATAACTAGACTGAGCAAGCCGCGCGGCGCTATTCCAGTTTGGGCGCTGAGTACCGACGAACGTGTGCGAGTGTCTTCAACGCGCGAAAGGCGGTTGGAACGTAGGCGACGCCGATGTCGAGTGTGGAGCACCGTGAGGAGGCCAGGTGACGCGGCCGGGCGCTTCGGGGGGCCGAGTGAAGCTGCCGGGTTCCTGCGGAGCTTCAGGTCCGGGCCGCGAGGAACGCCGAGAGGCGGCCGGGTGCGGCCTCGAGCACCGGCGTAGCGGCGGAGCGTAGCTTCCGGAGGCGTCACCAGCCAAGGCGAGCTCCCGCGGCGCACGTCCATCGCCTGCGCATCTTCGGCGAGACCTTCTTGTGATCGGTACCCCTCACACCTCTATCCTGGAACTATATGCCCAAGATCAGTGAGATAGGACCCCACTAAAGTCGCTCAGGGAAGCGCGGCAAAATACATCCTTGGACTTCTGGTGATCACCTCCGTTGTGTCTGTTAGACATAAGTTCTTTGTTAATTCAAATTGTGTAAATATGTAGATATTAATCTCTTTGAAAGGCGAAGCCAGAGCCCATCTTACCCTTATATGCATAGCGTCTAGTTTTCTATACCTCACCTTGCTCTAGTCTAGATTTGGTACTGTGTTTATGTCTCATGTAATATAGACTGAACATGATGTTAAATTTGGTGCACATTAATAACTCCTCCCTGGGTTAGGCCTCCTTTCCCTACCGCTATCCTACACACAACTACTCGGCGGAGGCGTTACAAGGTACATACACGACACCTTCCCTTCCCGATGTAGGTGGTAGGACAGCAACATAGCAGTCAGCAAATTCACCACCATGTAGCTGAATGGAAGTTTAACTTACCACCGGAAGAACCACACCCTGGGTTCCCTTTGCTCTACCGCTACTAGCCGAGGCTTCTCCTGTAATTCTGCTTATCATTATTTTTTATATAAATTCTTGGACTTAACCGGCAGTGTTCCTACACTCGCCTGGAACCTCATACATAATAAAATAAACTCTTAAATTTATACAGCTACATACTGGCGCCCAACGTGGGGCCCGAACCCACGACCCTGAGATTAAGAGTCTCATGCTCTACCGACTGAGCTAGCCGGGCTTGGCGGGAACTTCCATTAGGAGAGCTTTGAGCATCTCACCCCTTCCTACTTTATCAGATGCATTGTATTTGTCTGTCCACCTGTTGTTTCTAATCAAATAGGCGGAGAGCATCTTTAGATCTAAATTCAGTATTTTGTCCTTAACCATAGGACCGCAAGAAAGCTCTGTTATCCACTTCAGAGGTCTGTAGGAGTGAGAGGTGGGTTTGATCTCAAAGCTTCGAGGGTTGGCCACGAGGACTATGCACTCCTCGGTGATGTACTGATTCTGAACGGATAGTGAGAGATCCTGACCTTGAGTGTATCTAGAGGTCGCTTCTGAGGAAATCGTAGACCGGGGTGCTGAGGAGGTGGTAGCATGTGTTCTTCCTTGTAGTGAATGTAGTTTCACCTCGGCTTCTCCCACTGCAGCCATAAATGTTTCGATCGACTTGGTCGCCTTATTTTGCTGTAAGGCGAGGTGCTCGAAGTATTTGGAAACCCCTCGAACTTGGTTTGTCAGCATTAATTGTTGAGATTGGGTGTCACTCACTAAGGTAGACAGACTGGACAACAGGTCTACAAATGCGTTCGCCTTGAATGATTTCATAGAATGTAGGCTTCCTGACATGCACCAGAAAAATGATACTGGCCCTATACGTGCTGCCCGGGCCAGTTCATGTTTTAATCCGTGCCAGCTGTCTCCTGCGACTGGGATGATACGTTGAAATAGGTTTAGCATCGTTTCTTGAGTGCCTTGCTGTTGTCCATTTACTTGGGCGATAGTGGCTTCTAATTTTTCGTCAGCAGGTGAGGTAGAGGCTTCGAGATAATACGCTAAGTTATTCATTGTCTCGTAATCCTGTCGCCAGGCCTGTTGCTGCTCCTCGCTAGAGTGTCTGGGATCACTCTTGGTCCGTTCCTTTGGTATTGGTGTGTCCTCTACCGGTAATGATGCCTCTTCCTCCTCCGGCTCGAAATTGTCAGCTGAAGATAATCGATCTCTGATTTTATGGAGATCCTCGTTACCAATGATAGTATCGATACTCAGGAGGCCTTGAAGAGGACCTGTTTCTCCTGTTAATTGAGCATCTGGGAAGCTTTCTCCTGTTCCCTCTGAAACACCAGACTGACCTGACTCGGACATTGTTCTGTAGGTGATATACCCGGCAAGTGCAGCCAAAGAAGTTCCCAAAAACAAGTATTTCAATAAGTTTGAATCTGTAGTTAGAGGAACCGTCTCAAGGGAAGTACAAAATGGGTTTTTTACCGGCAATGGCGCCGTCTTGAACCCCTCAGCTTCCTTGTTAGTTATGTATCTTGTAGCAAGTCTCTCGTCATTACATAATCGCCATATGACACAGAGCCAAGCCTCAAACAAACTATAGAAAATAGAAAAAACAAGCATTGTCCCTCCCTTGCCCGCCCCTCTTTCCACGTAGTCGTGCGCGGTTGTTTTTTTGGAATATTTTTCGAACGCACGTAAATATCTAAAGCCTTATTGAAAAAATATCCCGTGAACGGTATTGGCAAGGGAATTCACGTTAATAAATAAGCCCTACCTTTGCTCGCAGGACGGTTTCGTGATAATCCTGCGTTAACAAATTTAAGCCTCATATCACACTCTCTGGCATAGAGTCTTCTTATAAAAATTTAATTGTATACTTTAAAATAAAATAAAAATAAGATTTATTCATAAATCTCGTAACTGGTCTTGTAACCTTGTAAACGGTCTTGTAAAATAAAATATAAACTTTGGGAAAAACCTTTTAAATGTTCTTGTCAAACAAATTTAGAAACTTTTGGTAAATCTTGTCAATGGTAAGTGTTATTATGAACATTGAAAAATCTTGCTATCGGTCCTTGTTATAAAAAAATTAAGACATATATTTTTTTTTATTTTTTTTCATATATGTGCCAATAAATACTTTAAACATCTTTTGACACGCCTAAAAAGGCCACGTGTCATGGGATATACGGAAGACGGATAATTGGGGAATCTTCTATTAGAAAAATAAGCCATACCCCACAAAAAATAAAAATTGGTACCAGGTTAGGCTCCTTGCTTACCCTGGACCCCCTCAGACGAATCCGGAGCTAACTTAGCCTCGCGTTCGTCGCCAATCCCCTCTACCCTCATACCCTTCCCTACGTCCTCATCCCTAGCAAGCTTGCGCCTTCCCCTTACCTTACCCTAATCACCTCTTCCCATCCCAGTTTGTCAGTTATTCTAAAAGAAAGGATACGTAAGGTCGTTTGAATGTATATGGATGTATGTGTTTCCTTCCCTATTCCTATAAATTGTCACTTGTCACCAGTAGTTTGGTCTCACCTGAGCCAGCTACGTTGACAAGACAACTAGCGCTTCCGCGCATTTCTCACGGCACCAGTGACCGGGTGACAACCATATCACATCTCCGGTCACAATTTTGCCTACGCACATTCGTGTTTTAATTAATGGACACGCCCCCTGGGGGGGGCAGACATTAACGGATACCCCATTTATGGCCAACCCTCACGTAGCGCTTCTCGACATGGCGACACACTCGGTGTCTACCTAGGGCCCTGATCTGAGTTACCCCAATCAATCCGTGCTCAGGTCTAAAGAGGTTTTGCGAGTCCTTATTCGAAGGCTCATTCACCACCAATTTTTTTTTATCAACACTGCAGCATTATCTAAAATATATATATACAAAAACTCCACACCTCTGTAAATAGTTGTAAATAAACTTTAGCTATAAATACTACTAAATAAGGATAGAATATTTTAATGTTAAAAAAAAAAAAAATATTAAATAAGTATTGCCTAAAAATAGATCTTAAATATTGTTACGTTTGGTTCGACCTCTATCACAAACCAAACAAAATATGCTCGTCACGAACCCTATAGTCTCGGATTTTCTTGTCATAACTTGTGCAATGTAAATTGCACAACGAAGTACGTAATTTATTCAATAAACATTCCTTATTACCTTAATATTAGGCTCAATATGTCATCTCGCTTATTTATGTTAATAAATAAGCTTAGTTAATAATATCTAGTCGTAGGCATTTATACATTTAAGAATAAAAATCTCTGTGTATTAACCTTGTTAACATAAATACGTTCCTGTACTTACTCAAAATCTACAGCGAACAAATCTTTCAAGGCTATTTTTCTCGTTTCAATCGTGACTACGCCTTAGTAGCTGCCATGACACATAATTATGGTATAAAAATAATGTACATATGGTAATAAAAAAGCTCGTTATATTGCAAATACGATTAATTTTGTAATATAAAGTTTTAAATAAAATAAAAAGATAGAAACAATTCTACGTCTTTCGGTCACTTTATAAAAATGTATCGAGATACACGGTTACTTTATTTACGTTTCATGCTATCGGAACTAACTTGTTGCTCGTCGTCTTCTCGTGTCTGTTTAGTTAACCGCTCAAGCGAACGCACCTTTTCAACAAATTTTCAAATGTCGCATTTCGTTTTCGAACCTTTTAACACATAATGTTGAATAACAATTTAAGTTGTATATTTTTAATTTAAAAAAAAAAATTACTAAGTTTATGGGCTCTGGTTTCTTGTTTGTGTTAGTTATAAGGTGTTACTGCTTTAAGACTTCAATAGTATCTATGTAATGTTTTTTGGTTAAAATTATCTATAATTTGATATTATTCTGTAGTAATTTAAAATTATTTATATAAGTTAGTACTCCTCTGGGCCTGGCTTCTGAACTTCTGTAAATCTTCTCGTGTTCATAAACTTTGAACGTCTCGTGGTTATTTTGTATAATTGTCACTGTACTAACTAGCTTTATTTAGGTTTCTCTTTTCAAAACTCATGTTACTGTCACACTGATAGTTTATGTTAAAGTCTTAATGACATCTTGGTCATTTCAATTAATGTCCATTGTACTTCAATTCTTTTTTCTTTTTTTCTTTTTTCTTTTTGGTTAGTTAATTTAGGATGTGTTGTAGCATGTTTTCGAAACGCTTTTATTAATGTACAATCTCCCTAGAATTATGACACGTCGGTTCAACATTGCAGCACAGATCTCCCGCACAATTCGTAGCGAGCCAGCATTCCCTTTCTCCCTCGCACGCGACCCCAACGTATGGCGCCTTCGGCGGGCCAATCACAGGCTCAGGATAGCACCGCACGCGACTTCAACGTATGACGCCTTCGGCGGACCAATCACAGGCGCAGGATAGCACCGCATTGACACCACGCGCGGTACCGTCGTTGCAAAACGCGCGCCATGGTTTCTATAACTAGACTGAGCAAGCCGCGCGGCGCTATTCCAGTTTGGGCGCTGAGTACCGACGAACGTGTGCGAGTGTCTTCAACGCGCGAAAGGCGGTTGGAACCTAGGCGACGCCGATGTCGAGTGTGGAGCACCGTGAGGAGGCCAGGTGACGCGGCCGGGCGCTTCGGGGGGCCGAGTGAAGCTGCCGGGTTCCTGCGGAGCTTCAGGTCCGGGCCGCGAGGAACGCCGAGAGGCGGCCGGGTGCGGCCTCGAGCACCGGCGTAGCGGCGGAGCGTAGCTTCCGGAGGCGTCACCAGCCAAGGCGAGCTCCCGCGGCGCACGTCCATCGCCTGCGCATCTTCGGCGAGACCTTCTTGTGATCGGTACCCCTCACACCTCTATCCTGGAACTATATGCCCAAGATCAGTGAGATAGGACCCCACTAAAGTCGCTCAGGGAAGCGCGGCAAAATACATCCTTGGACTTCTGGTGATCACCTCCGTTGTGTCTGTTAGACATAAGTTCTTTGTTAATTCAAATTGTGTAAATATGTAGATATTAATCTCTTTGAAAGGCGAAGCCAGAGCCCATCTTACCCTTATATGCATAGCGTCTAGTTTTCTATACCTCACCTTGCTCTAGTCTAGATTTGGTACTGTGTTTATGTCTCATGTAATATAGACTGAACATGATGTTAAATTTGGTGCACATTAATAACTCCTCCCTGGGTTAGGCCTCCTTTCCCTACCGCTATCCTACACACAACTACTCGGCGGAGGCGTTACAAGGTACATACACGACACCTTCCCTTCCCGATGTAGGTGGTAGGACAGCAACATAGCAGTCAGCAAATTCACCACCATGTAGCTGAATGGAAGTTTAACTTACCACCGGAAGAACCACACCCTGGGTTCCCTTTGCTCTACCGCTACTAGCCGAGGCTTCTCCTGTAATTCTGCTTATCATTATTTTTTATATAAATTCTTGGACTTAACCGGCAGTGTTCCTACACTCGCCTGGAACCTCATACATAATAAAATAAACTCTTAAATTTATACAGCTACATACTGGCGCCCAACGTGGGGCCCGAACCCACGACCCTGAGATTAAGAGTCTCATGCTCTACCGACTGAGCTAGCCGGGCTTGGCGGGAACTTCCATTAGGAGAGCTTTGAGCATCTCACCCCTTCCTACTTTATCAGATGCATTGTATTTGTCTGTCCACCTGTTGTTTCTAATCAAATAGGCGGAGAGCATCTTTAGATCTAAATTCAGTATTTTGTCCTTAACCATAGGACCGCAAGAAAGCTCTGTTATCCACTTCAGAGGTCTGTAGGAGTGAGAGGTGGGTTTGATCTCAAAGCTTCGAGGGTTGGCCACGAGGACTATGCACTCCTCGGTGATGTACTGATTCTGAACGGATAGTGAGAGATCCTGACCTTGAGTGTATCTAGAGGTCGCTTCTGAGGAAATCGTAGACCGGGGTGCTGAGGAGGTGGTAGCATGTGTTCTTCCTTGTAGTGAATGTAGTTTCACCTCGGCTTCTCCCACTGCAGCCATAAATGTTTCGATCGACTTGGTCGCCTTATTTTGCTGTAAGGCGAGGTGCTCGAAGTATTTGGAAACCCCTCGAACTTGGTTTGTCAGCATTAATTGTTGAGATTGGGTGTCACTCACTAAGGTAGACAGACTGGACAACAGGTCTACAAATGCGTTCGCCTTGAATGATGTCATAGAATGTAGGCTTCCTGACATGCACCAGAAAAATGATACTGGCCCTATACGTGCTGCCCGGGCCAGTTCATGTTTTAATCCGTGCCAGCTGTCTCCTGCGACTGGGATGATACGTTGAAATAGGTTTAGCATCGTTTCTTGAGTGCCTTGCTGTTGTCCATTTACTTGGGCGATAGTGGCTTCTAATTTTTCGTCAGCAGGTGAGGTAGAGGCTTCGAGATAATACGCTAAGTTATTCATTGTCTCGTAATCCTGTCGCCAGGCCTGTTGCTGCTCCTCGCTAGAGTGTCTGGGATCACTCTTGGTCCGTTCCTTTGGTATTGGTGTGTCCTCTACCGGTAATGATGCCTCTTCCTCCTCCGGCTCGAAATTGTCAGCTGAAGATAATCGATCTCTGATTTTATGGAGATCCTCGTTACCAATGATAGTATCGATACTCAGGAGGCCTTGAAGAGGACCTGTTTCTCCTGTTAATTGAGCATCTGGGAAGCTTTCTCCTGTTCCCTCTGAAACACCAGACTGACCTGACTCGGACATTGTTCTGTAGGTGATATACCCGGCAAGTGCAGCCAAAGAAGTTCCCAAAAACAAGTATTTCAATAAGTTTGAATCTGTAGTTAGAGGAACCGTCTCAAGGGAAGTACAAAATGGGTTTTTTACCGGCAATGGCGCCGTCTTGAACCCCTCAGCTTCCTTGTTAGTTATGTATCTTGTAGCAAGTCTCTCGTCATTACATAATCGCCATATGACACAGAGCCAAGCCTCAAACAAACTATAGAAAATAGAAAAAACAAGCATTGTCCCTCCCTTGCCCGCCCCTCTTTCCACGTAGTCGTGCGCGGTTGTTTTTTTGGAATATTTTTCGAACGCACGTAAATATCTAAAGCCTTATTGAAAAAATATCCCGTGAACGGTATTGGCAAGGGAATTCACGTTAATAAATAAGCCCTACCTTTGCTCGCAGGACGGTTTCGTGATAATCCTGCGTTAACAAATTTAAGCCTCATATCACACTCTCTGGCATAGAGTCTTCTTATAAAAATTTAATTGTATACTTTAAAATAAAATAAAAATAAGATTTATTCATAAATCTCGTAACTGGTCTTGTAACCTTGTAAACGGTCTTGTAAAATAAAATATAAACTTTGGGAAAAACCTTTTAAATGTTCTTGTCAAACAAATTTAGAAACTTTTGGTAAATCTTGTCAATGGTAAGTGTTATTATGAACATTGAAAAATCTTGCTATCGGTCCTTGTTATAAAAAAATTAAGACATATATTTTTTTTTATTTGTTTTCATATATGTGCCAATAAATACTTTAAACATCTTTTGACACGCCTAAAAAGGCCACGTGTCATGGGATATACGGAAGACGGATAATTGGGGAATCTTCTATTAGAAAAATAAGCCATACCCGACAAAAAATAAAAATTGGTACCAGGTTAGGCTCCTTGCTTACCCTGGACCCCCTCAGACGAATCCGGAGCTAACTTAGCCTCGCGTTCGTCGCCAATCCCCTCTACCCTCATACCCTTCCCTACGTCCTCATCCCTAGCAAGCTTGCGCCTTCCCCTTACCTTACCCTAATCACCTCTTCCCATCCCAGTTTGTCAGATATTCTAAAAGAAAGGATACGTAAGGTCGTTTGAATGTATATAGATGTATGTGTTTCCTTCCCTATTCCTATAAATTGTCACTTGTCACCAGTAGTTTGGTCTCACCTGAGCCAGCTACGTTGACAAGACAACTAGCGCTTCCGCGCATTTCTCACGGCACCAGTGACCGGGTGACAACCATATCACATCTCCGGTCACAATTTTGCCTACGCACATTCGTGTTTTAATTAATGGACACGCCCCCTGGGGGGGGCAGACATTAACGGATACCCCATTTATGGCCAACCCTCACGTAGCGCTTCTCGACATGGCGACACACTCGGTGTCTACCTAGGGCCCTGATCTGAGTTACCCCAATCAATCCGTGCTCAGGTCTAAAGAGGTTTTGCGAGTCCTTATTCGAAGGCTCATTCACCACCAATTTTTTTTTATCAACACTGCAGCATTATCTAAAATATATATATACAAAAACTCCACACCTCTGTAAATAGTTGTAAATAAACTTTAGCTATAAATACTACTAAATAAGGATAGAATATTTTAATGTTAAAAAAAAAAAAAAATATTAAATAAGTATTGCCTAAAAATAGATCTTAAATATTGTTACGTTTGGTTCGACCTCTATCACAAACCAAACAAAATATGCTCGTCACGAACCCTATAGTCTCGGATTTTCTTGTCATAACTTGTGCATTGTAAATTGCACAACGAAGTACGTAATTTATTCAATAAACATTCCTTATTACCTTAATATTAGGCTCAATATGTCATCTCGCTTATTTATGTTAATAAATAAGCTTAGTTAATAATATCTAGTCGTAGGCATTTATACATTTAAGAATAAAAATCTCTGTGTATTAACCTTGTTAACATAAATACGTTCCTGTACTTACTCAAAATCTACAGCGAACAAATCTTTCAAGGCTATTTTTCTCGTTTCAATCGTGACTACGCCTTAGTAGCTGCCATGACACATAATTATGGTATAAAAATAATGTACATATGGTAATAAAAAAGCTCGTTATATTGCAAATACGATTAATTTTGTAATATAAAGTTTTAAATAAAATAAAAAGATAGAAACAATTCTACGTCTTTCGGTCACTTTATAAAAATGTATCGAGATACACGGTTACTTTATTTACGTTTCATGCTATCGG
Source organism: Incurvaria masculella (assembly GCA_946894095.1). NCBI lineage: Eukaryota > Metazoa > Arthropoda > Insecta > Lepidoptera > Incurvariidae > Incurvaria > Incurvaria masculella. The sequence continues at coordinate 16,649,931 of OX335648.2, read as the reverse complement.
AACTAACTTGTTGCTCGTCGTCTTCTCGTGTCTGTTTAGTTAACCGCTCAAGCGAACGCACCTTTTCAACAAATTTTCAAATGTCGCATTTCGTTTTCGAACCTTTTAACACATAATGTTGAATAACAATTTAAGTTGTATATTTTTAATTTAAAAAAAAAAATTACTAAGTTTATGGGCTCTGGTTTCTTGTTTGTGTTAGTTATAAGGTGTTACTGCTTTAAGACTTCAATAGTATCTATGTAATGTTTTTTGGTTAAAATTATCTATAATTTGATATTATTCTGTAGTAATTTAAAATTATTTATATAAGTTAGTACTCCTCTGGGCCTGGCTTCTGAACTTCTGTAAATCTTCTCGTGTTCATAAACTTTGAACGTCTCGTGGTTATTTTGTATAATTGTCACTGTACTAACTAGCTTTATTTAGGTTTCTCTTTTCAAAACTCATGTTACTGTCACACTGATAGTTTATGTTAAAGTCTTAATGACATCTTGGTCATTTCAATTAATGTCCATTGTACTTCAATTCTTTTTTCTTTTTTTCTTTTTTCTTTTTGGTTAGTTAATTTAGGATGTGTTGTAGCATGTTTTCGAAACGCTTTTATTAATGTACAATCTCCCTAGAATTATGACACGTCGGTTCAACATTGCAGCACAGATCTCCCGCACAATTCGTAGCGAGCCAGCATTCCCTTTCTCCCTCGCACGCGACCCCAACGTATGGCGCCTTCGGCGGGCCAATCACAGGCTCAGGATAGCACCGCACGCGACTTCAACGTATGGCGCCTTCGGCGGACCAATCACAGGCGCAGGATAGCACCGCATTGACACCACGCGCGGTACCGTCGTTGCAAAACGCGCGCCATGGTTTCTATAACTAGACTGAGCAAGCCGCGCGGCGCTATTCCAGTTTGGGCGCTGAGTACCGACGAACGTGTGCGAGTGTCTTCAACGCGCGAAAGGCGGTTGGAACCTAGGCGACGCCGATGTCGAGTGTGGAGCACCGTGAGGAGGCCAGGTGACGCGGCCGGGCGCTTCGGGGGGCCGAGTGAAGCTGCCGGGTTCCTGCGGAGCTTCAGGTCCGGGCCGCGAGGAACGCCGAGAGGCGGCCGGGTGCGGCCTCGAGCACCGGCGTAGCGGCGGAGCGTAGCTTCCGGAGGCGTCACCAGCCAAGGCGAGCTCCCGCGGCGCACGTCCATCGCCTGCGCATCTTCGGCGAGACCTTCTTGTGATCGGTACCCCTCACACCTCTATCCTGGAACTATATGCCCAAGATCAGTGAGATAGGACCCCACTAAAGTCGCTCAGGGAAGCGCGGCAAAATACATCCTTGGACTTCTGGTGATCACCTCCGTTGTGTCTGTTAGACATAAGTTCTTTGTTAATTCAAATTGTGTAAATATGTAGATATTAATCTCTTTGAAAGGCGAAGCCAGAGCCCATCTTACCCTTATATGCATAGCGTCTAGTTTTCTATACCTCACCTTGCTCTAGTCTAGATTTGGTACTGTGTTTATGTCTCATGTAATATAGACTGAACATGATGTTAAATTTGGTGCACATTAATAACTCCTCCCTGGGTTAGGCCTCCTTTCCCTACCGCTATCCTACACACAACTACTCGGCGGAGGCGTTACAAGGTACATACACGACACCTTCCCTTCCCGATGTAGGTGGTAGGACAGCAACATAGCAGTCAGCAAATTCACCACCATGTAGCTGAATGGAAGTTTAACTTACCACCGGAAGAACCACACCCTGGGTTCCCTTTGCTCTACCGCTACTAGCCGAGGCTTCTCCTGTAATTCTGCTTATCATTATTTTTTATATAAATTCTTGGACTTAACCGGCAGTGTTCCTACACTCGCCTGGAACCTCATACATAATAAAATAAACTCTTAAATTTATACAGCTACATACTGGCGCCCAACGTGGGGCCCGAACCCACGACCCTGAGATTAAGAGTCTCATGCTCTACCGACTGAGCTAGCCGGGCTTGGCGGGAACTTCCATTAGGAGAGCTTTGAGCATCTCACCCCTTCCTACTTTATCAGATGCATTGTATTTGTCTGTCCACCTGTTGTTTCTAATCAAATAGGCGGAGAGCATCTTTAGATCTAAATTCAGTATTTTGTCCTTAACCATAGGACCGCAAGAAAGCTCTGTTATCCACTTCAGAGGTCTGTAGGAGTGAGAGGTGGGTTTGATCTCAAAGCTTCGAGGGTTGGCCACGAGGACTATGCACTCCTCGGTGATGTACTGATTCTGAACGGATAGTGAGAGATCCTGACCTTGAGTGTATCTAGAGGTCGCTTCTGAGGAAATCGTAGACCGGGGTGCTGAGGAGGTGGTAGCATGTGTTCTTCCTTGTAGTGAATGTAGTTTCACCTCGGCTTCTCCCACTGCAGCCATAAATGTTTCGATCGACTTGGTCGCCTTATTTTGCTGTAAGGCGAGGTGCTCGAAGTATTTGGAAACCCCTCGAACTTGGTTTGTCAGCATTAATTGTTGAGATTGGGTGTCACTCACTAAGGTAGACAGACTGGACAACAGGTCTACAAATGCGTTCGCCTTGAATGATGTCATAGAATGTAGGCTTCCTGACATGCACCAGAAAAATGATACTGGCCCTATACGTGCTGCCCGGGCCAGTTCATGTTTTAATCCGTGCCAGCTGTCTCCTGCGACTGGGATGATACGTTGAAATAGGTTTAGCATCGTTTCTTGAGTGCCTTGCTGTTGTCCATTTACTTGGGCGATAGTGGCTTCTAATTTTTCGTCAGCAGGTGAGGTAGAGGCTTCGAGATAATACGCTAAGTTATTCATTGTCTCGTAATCCTGTCGCCAGGCCTGTTGCTGCTCCTCGCTAGAGTGTCTGGGATCACTCTTGGTCCGTTCCTTTGGTATTGGTGTGTCCTCTACCGGTAATGATGCCTCTTCCTCCTCCGGCTCGAAATTGTCAGCTGAAGATAATCGATCTCTGATTTTATGGAGATCCTCGTTACCAATGATAGTATCGATACTCAGGAGGCCTTGAAGAGGACCTGTTTCTCCTGTTAATTGAGCACCTGGGAAGCTTTCTCCTGTTCCCTCTGAAACACCAGACTGACCTGACTCGGACATTGTTCTGTAGGTGATATACCCGGCAAGTGCAGCCAAAGAAGTTCCCAAAAACAAGTATTTCAATAAGTTTGAATCTGTAGTTAGAGGAACCGTCTCAAGGGAAGTACAAAATGGGTTTTTTACCGGCAATGGCGCCGTCTTGAACCCCTCAGCTTCCTTGTTAGTTATGTATCTTGTAGCAAGTCTCTCGTCATTACATAATCGCCATATGACACAGAGCCAAGCCTCAAACAAACTATAGAAAATAGAAAAAACAAGCATTGTCCCTCCCTTGCCCGCCCCTCTTTCCACGTAGTCGTGCGCGGTTGTTTTTTTGGAATATTTTTCGAACGCACGTAAATATCTAAAGCCTTATTGAAAAAATATCCCGTGAACGGTATTGGCAAGGGAATTCACGTTAATAAATAAGCCCTACCTTTGCTCGCAGGACGGTTTCGTGATAATCCTGCGTTAACAAATTTAAGCCTCATATCACACTCTCTGGCATAGAGTCTTCTTATAAAAATTTAATTGTATACTTTAAAATAAAATAAAAATAAGATTTATTCATAAATCTCGTAACTGGTCTTGTAACCTTGTAAACGGTCTTGTAAAATAAAATATAAACTTTGGGAAAAACCTTTTAAATGTTCTTGTCAAACAAATTTAGAAACTTTTGGTAAATCTTGTCAATGGTAAGTGTTATTATGAACATTGAAAAATCTTGCTATCGGTCCTTGTTATAAAAAAATTAAGACATATATTTTTTTTTATTTGTTTTCATATATGTGCCAATAAATACTTTAAACATCTTTTGACACGCCTAAAAAGGCCACGTGTCATGGGATATACGGAAGACGGATAATTGGGGAATCTTCTATTAGAAAAATAAGCCATACCCCACAAAAAATAAAAATTGGTACCAGGTTAGGCTCCTTGCTTACCCTGGACCCCCTCAGACGAATCCGGAGCTAACTTAGCCTCGCGTTCGTCGCCAATCCCCTCTACCCTCATACCCTTCCCTACGTCCTCATCCCTAGCAAGCTTGCGCCTTCCCCTTACCTTACCCTAATCACCTCTTCCCATCCCAGTTTGTCAGTTATTCTAAAAGAAAGGATACGTAAGGTCGTTTGAATGTATATGGATGTATGTGTTTCCTTCCCTATTCCTATAAATTGTCACTTGTCACCAGTAGTTTGGTCTCACCTGAGCCAGCTACGTTGACAAGACAACTAGCGCTTCCGCGCATTTCTCACGGCACCAGTGACCGGGTGACAACCATATCACATCTCCGGTCACAATTTTGCCTACGCACATTCGTGTTTTAATTAATGGACACGCCCCCTGGGGGGGGCAGACATTAACGGATACCCCATTTATGGCCAACCCTCACGTAGCGCTTCTCGACATGGCGACACACTCGGTGTCTACCTAGGGCCCTGATCTGAGTTACCCCAATCAATCCGTGCTCAGGTCTAAAGAGGTTTTGCGAGTCCTTATTCGAAGGCTCATTCACCACCAATTTTTTTTTATCAACACTGCAGCATTATCTAAAATATATATATACAAAAACTCCACACCTCTGTAAATAGTTGTAAATAAACTTTAGCTATAAATACTACTAAATAAGGATAGAATATTTTAATGTTAAAAAAAAAAAAAATATTAAATAAGTATTGCCTAAAAATAGATCTTAAATATTGTTACGTTTGGTTCGACCTCTATCACAAACCAAACAAAATATGCTCGTCACGAACCCTATAGTCTCGGATTTTCTTGTCATAACTTGTGCATTGTAAATTGCACAACGAAGTACGTAATTTATTCAATAAACATTCCTTATTACCTTAATATTAGGCTCAATATGTCATCTCGCTTATTTATGTTAATAAATAAGCTTAGTTAATAATATCTAGTCGTAGGCATTTATACATTTAAGAATAAAAATCTCTGTGTATTAACCTTGTTAACATAAATACGTTCCTGTACTTACTCAAAATCTACAGCGAACAAATCTTTCAAGGCTATTTTTCTCGTTTCAATCGTGACTACGCCTTAGTAGCTGCCATGACACATAATTATGGTATAAAAATAATGTACATATGGTAATAAAAAAGCTCGTTATATTGCAAATACGATTAATTTTGTAATATAAAGTTTTAAATAAAATAAAAAGATAGAAACAATTCTACGTCTTTCGGTCACTTTATAAAAATGTATCGAGATACACGGTTACTTTATTTACGTTTCATGCTATCGGAACTAACTTGTTGCTCGTCGTCTTCTCGTGTCTGTTTAGTTAACCGCTCAAGCGAACGCACCTTTTCAACAAATTTTCAAATGTCGCATTTCGTTTTCGAACCTTTTAACACATAATGTTGAATAACAATTTAAGTTGTATATTTTTAATTTAAAAAAAAAAATTACTAAGTTTATGGGCTCTGGTTTCTTGTTTGTGTTAGTTATAAGGTGTTACTGCTTTAAGACTTCAATAGTATCTATGTAATGTTTTTTGGTTAAAATTATCTATAATTTGATATTATTCTGTAGTAATTTAAAATTATTTATATAAGTTAGTACTCCTCTGGGCCTGGCTTCTGAACTTCTGTAAATCTTCTCGTGTTCATAAACTTTGAACGTCTCGTGGTTATTTTGTATAATTGTCACTGTACTAACTAGCTTTATTTAGGTTTCTCTTTTCAAAACTCATGTTACTGTCACACTGATAGTTTATGTTAAAGTCTTAATGACATCTTGGTCATTTCAATTAATGTCCATTGTACTTCAATTCTTTTTTCTTTTTTTCTTTTTTCTTTTTGGTTAGTTAATTTAGGATGTGTTGTAGCATGTTTTCGAAACGCTTTTATTAATGTACAATCTCCCTAGAATTATGACACGTCGGTTCAACATTGCAGCACAGATCTCCCGCACAATTCGTAGCGAGCCAGCATTCCCTTTCTCCCTCGCACGCGACCCCAACGTATGGCGCCTTCGGCGGGCCAATCACAGGCTCAGGATAGCACCGCACGCGACTTCAACGTATGGCGCCTTCGGCGGACCAATCACAGGCGCAGGATAGCACCGCATTGACACCACGCGCGGTACCGTCGTTGCAAAACGCGCGCCATGGTTTCTATAACTAGACTGAGCAAGCCGCGCGGCGCTATTCCAGTTTGGGCGCTGAGTACCGACGAACGTGTGCGAGTGTCTTCAACGCGCGAAAGGCGGTTGGAACCTAGGCGACGCCGATGTCGAGTGTGGAGCACCGTGAGGAGGCCAGGTGACGCGGCCGGGCGCTTCGGGGGGCCGAGTGAAGCTGCCGGGTTCCTGCGGAGCTTCAGGTCCGGGCCGCGAGGAACGCCGAGAGGCGGCCGGGTGCGGCCTCGAGCACCGGCGTAGCGGCGGAGCGTAGCTTCCGGAGGCGTCACCAGCCAAGGCGAGCTCCCGCGGCGCACGTCCATCGCCTGCGCATCTTCGGCGAGACCTTCTTGTGATCGGTACCCCTCACACCTCTATCCTGGAACTATATGCCCAAGATCAGTGAGATAGGACCCCACTAAAGTCGCTCAGGGAAGCGCGGCAAAATACATCCTTGGACTTCTGGTGATCACCTCCGTTGTGTCTGTTAGACATAAGTTCTTTGTTAATTCAAATTGTGTAAATATGTAGATATTAATCTCTTTGAAAGGCGAAGCCAGAGCCCATCTTACCCTTATATGCATAGCGTCTAGTTTTCTATACCTCACCTTGCTCTAGTCTAGATTTGGTACTGTGTTTATGTCTCATGTAATATAGACTGAACATGATGTTAAATTTGGTGCACATTAATAACTCCTCCCTGGGTTAGGCCTCCTTTCCCTACCGCTATCCTACACACAACTACTCGGCGGAGGCGTTACAAGGTACATACACGACACCTTCCCTTCCCGATGTAGGTGGTAGGACAGCAACATAGCAGTCAGCAAATTCACCACCATGTAGCTGAATGGAAGTTTAACTTACCACCGGAAGAACCACACCCTGGGTTCCCTTTGCTCTACCGCTACTAGCCGAGGCTTCTCCTGTAATTCTGCTTATCATTATTTTTTATATAAATTCTTGGACTTAACCGGCAGTGTTCCTACACTCGCCTGGAACCTCATACATAATAAAATAAACTCTTAAATTTATACAGCTACACTCTTTTCCGACGCTTTATTAAATTGAATGTGCCGCGCAGCTCTCGTGGGCGAATTATTTTTTCCGGGTGCGGTTGCTCCTTTCGGCTGCATCAAAATTAGGAAATATAATTTGATTAATTTTATTTAAAAAAATATTCCTAAAAATTGTCGTTATCCTATCAATTTCCTATTTGTGTGTCGATGTTCGATAAGTGTTCTCAATGTTTTACTAGGTTTTAAAAATTTAGGATTCCAAAAATATTACTGTCGAAATCTATGTCTGTTTTTTTTTTCATTTACCATTTGTATTGGAAAATATTGGCTAAAATATCTAGGAAAAAGTTGTGTCGTTTTTTGGGAAACATAAAAACATACAGATTTAAAATTATTAATTAAAACCTGGAATCTTTTAGGCGTAGGGAACCGGTAAGCCAAGGTGGACAAGAAGAAAATTCGCCTTAGAAGAAGATTTTGCTAGTTTAATCCGCAGTCGGCGTGCAAGATTGTGGCTTGGCCAATTGACAAATAAAGCATTTCTTTAAATTTTAATGTATCACAAATTAAAAGTTTATTATGAATAAATACATAATCTTGAATATTAATGATCTTATGTTTCGATTTGGAGAATCATTGGTCAGGATACTTTTTTTTTATAAAATAATTTATTTTTAAGTTTTAAATTTAAATCGGAAATTTACCTCAAAAAGGCAGATTTTTATCTCCCGTTGATAATAATTTCAGAAATAATAAAAAACCAAGTAGCATTATCGGATTAAGAATTATGACACATTTTCGGGAACGAAAACAACCCAATAAACTGCCTCAAAAGATCGAACCAGTTGTTTTATCTGACTAGTGTTGACAGGTAAAATATTCATAGCATATGGAGAAACGGGCAACCCCGATACCAAGTCACTAGATATGTAGCTATGATATTTGCATACGGCAAGGAAGGTTACCTTACCAGCCGTTTCGTTGTTTCAATTTCACGGAACATAACTTCTTGTTTTACAGCGGCGGGTCTCGAAACGTAATAACCGAGAACGAAAAGAATTATAGTTCCCATGGAATACGACACACAAAATGTTGAGGGAGGGCCAGGGAGACTTTGAAAGAAAATTTGTGTTGACAGGAGGATAGCGAAATTAACGGCAAATAGGAAATTACTGTGATAGGTAGGAGGTAGAAGAATTAAACATTGTCAGTTCTATCCATCCAGTTCCTGGCAGACCTAGCTCCCATGTGGTGGTGTGGGTTTAATGTATTGACAGTATATTTTGGTATTACAATAATACATGTGCTTTTATTATTTTTTATATAAAATACCCATATGTTGTTAGCATAAATAGCTGGAGCCAATTTTTGCTTAGTTATCACACAGCATGACTTTTTGAACGAACCAGGCGTGAAAGGCTTTTACCATATCTACTGTCATGGTAAATACTGTATCCTTATATCAATAAGGTGTCATGCTAGGACTATCCTTTTTTGAGCACGGATGATAAACATGGAAATTTTCATTACCGCCTCGACCGTATTTAATTATCTGGTACCATCCCGGGCGGACACATCTTTACCGACTAGAAAGTATGGTACTTTAAGATTTACATGGATTCCGAAGCATGGAATGTCATGCATTTTTAACAATAACGTTACATATTTACATCTTATACTAAAGAACTTAGTCTCATCATTAATATCAAATCAACAATGTAAAACCATGAAAGGAAAGTAAAAATAAACTAAAATTAAAATTTGAATAAAAAAAAGATTAATTTATATTATCATAATTATGCAATATAAAAGAACTAATATTTATTTTTGTATACACAGACATTATTAGCTCATTTTCAAATGAAAAACACAAAAAAAAGTTTAAAAAACATATGGGTATGAGGATTAAAAAAAAAAAACAGACAACGATTGCGAATATTTTAATACCAGGGTAAGCTGAAAAGAAATTCTTACAGACTTTTCAATAGATAAATTTTCTTATTTCAATAAGATATTCAGGCAACATTTTAAAATGTTAGCTTATTTTAATCCTTGATAAAATATTAGAATATGGCCTAAATTGTACTGAAAAACATTAATTTTCCTAACACAACCGACAAGGCTTTGTCTGCTAATACGATTACAAAGCAGCCAAAGCCGTCCGCTGTCGCTATTCATTTTATCAGCTTCCTCGTTAAATAAATTCCCACCTGCATGCGATACATCAAATAATGAGATTTATTAAATAACTTGCCTTCTTTTACTCCAGTAAACTCCCCTTCCACCTTCTGCCTACTGTCCCCCCCCCCTCCCTTCTTTTCCCCTTACCACCTACTTTCGATGGGCTAAACGTGAGCCAGGGCAACGTAGTAATTGAAATTTGAGCCCGTATTTCTTGACGTCAGCCGACATTTTTAATTTTAGCTTTCCGCGTGCGAAAAATCCCCTGTAATCAAATATTCAGCGTGCATTCTTACGTTAAACCATTTGCAGGTTAGAAATGCAGATAAATGCCTAAAAATGCGTATATGAAACACAATGCGTATACAAATATTAACAAAACATATTTAAATCGTTTTCGGTCATAAGAGCGTCATCCGCCAATAAGAGGCACAAGAAAGAAGGTACAAAACGTCGGATTGGAAGACGCTGCTGTTAACTTCCGCATCAGAGCCCACGAGCAAGAGCTTGGCTGAAGCTGCCGTGTCACCTTATGCTTTACTATTATTTATTCATATTGCGACGATTCTATAATATACTTAACTAAGCGAAGAAGGGGCAAACATCGGCTTAATTAATTTTACTTTTAGATGTTAGATTATTAATTTAAATTGTTATAGTTAGATTGATAGAATATTAATTTAAATACTTATTTCGTGTTTATGTATACAATAAAACTGACCGTTGTAGAATCTAAGCAAAGACTTGAAATTATATGAACACATTCACACATAAAAAAAAAATATTTTTACTCCAGTTTCGGTTTTTTATTTCCTCCATTAGATGTATTACACAATCGGATTCGTAATTTGTTTCCTGATAAATAGATTACTTCTGGCGAAGAAGAGCCGACAAAAAACTTAACCAGTATTTTTTTTATTAATACTTACATAATTACTTTGAGAGATTTGAATAAAAGGGGAAAACGTTAAAACCTTAAACCTGTAAAATTTTCGGGAGTTTCTTATAGAATACCGCTAAATAAAAACAAAATACAATATTGAGTCAGAAACGACGATATAATTTACAAAATATAGTTTCCTCAATAGCGGAAATTGTAATCAAAACTCAACATAGCTCCGCTTTCGGTAATTATAACGGCTTACGTCTTCGTATTGGTTTTCGTTAACACGTTTTAAAATAAAATGATGCCTTCAATTTGTTGCTTCGCTTAATTTAAGGAATAAGAAGAAAGGATTGGGTTTGGAATATGTTTTTCCCATTTGAAAATAAGCAAACAAAAATTAACAACCACGCACATTAAATTATTATTTCGTTAATAAATTTCGTTTGCGATTGGCTATTTGTTAAACGGGTTACACATAAAGTTTTCGAATTATTTTAATATTTTCTAGTGATTGGAATTCGAAAAAAACATCAGAAATCCTCGATCTCACGTATTAACTATACAAAATCTACGTGCTAATAAAAACGACCGCATGTTCTTACATTCGAGCCCATTCCAAACACAATGGACCAGCAATGATACTGAGTCCATGCCATTAGCGTAACGAGAACCATTCTCTGAAAAACCTGCACACTTTACGGATGGAAATTGTTGGACTGTGCTCTTTGCCAGGCATTGAAATTGTTATGGAGGTATCTGTACATATGTATCACGGCCACGAGCCATCACATAGTGGATTAGGGTTTGATGCATTTATAATTGGGTTTTGTTTTCATTTAAATTAAATGTACCCGATTATAAATGTTGCAATAGTTTTGTGTCGGAAGCACAGAAGGGAATAGGATGGAGAAGTGTCATGTTGCGTTATTCGCGTCCTCGCCGTATGGAAAAAATATGCATAGTGATCGTATGGTGCGATTGCCATACAGTCCAAACATCGCGGGAAATGCGATCGCTAAATCGTCTCCATCCACACAAACTCTCCAATACGTGACTTTTATAACCTTACAAAATTTTCGTCGTAAGTGATAAGAATATTGTCACTTATTTAAACACGAAATAGCCAAGATAACGGTAATTATTATATTTCACAAGTAAAAAAATCTGTAGTGTTTTTATAATCAAGCAAAATACGATGCAAAATAACGCAATTTTTGTGGTAATAACTGTTAATAAAATATGTCTAAGAATAACCTCTAAAAATAAAGTATAATATCAAAAGTTACTTCTGAGGTAATTACAGAGTAACGACAGATTTTGTCATTTAAGATTTTCACCTCAAGAAAGAAACTGGCACATTCTTAAGTCAGCCATCTTTTTGTTGCTACCTACAAGACCGCTATTACGTAGTCGGCTACATGAATGAAACTTAAGTTAACTACCAGCATACAGCGAGCAAGAGAGTATGTTGCAACAGCAATCCGTTTGTTTGGGGGTGGTGTAGCTACTTTTTAATTACTGATACGAAAACGCCGGCGTGTAAGGTATCTTCTGATTCTATTCGCTTACTACTGATTGAAAAGTCATATCGGCTGGCTTAAGGCGGCCGTCAAAGAGTATTTTTACCCTGACAACAACTGACCCTTAGAATAAAACTATAAACTTCGAGAAAAAAGGATAGGCAGTGCATTCGAGATCTATGAAAAATAAAATACTTTAATAGAATTCCAAGATAATGAATGACTTCAATGCACGAAATATACATACACAGTGTAAACGGCTTTTTTAAATGAATGGACAGTTCTTCTTAATAGGTAAATGATGACAGTTTCAACAAACTTAGGATAACCTTAAATTTTATTGATTGATTGATTGAACCCCATTACATAATAAACGTCACGGTTTTAATCAACGTATTAGGAAAAGGAAACAATTTATTCTAGTATAAATATCGTTCCACCCCGCACTTTATGAATGTTCAAAATGGGGTCAACAATGTCTTTCACGCCTACAATATTGTCCCCTCGGCACATAAGTTTGCCGAGTCATCTAATGCAAATTCTCACACAGGGGCACGCGGAAAACGTTCCGGCCGTCAATAAAATAACCGTCTGACAAGACATGCATGGAATAACGAAGGAATACTCTCGGACAGTGCAGTAAAAAGCTCGGTTTGATTTGAATTCATATCGTTGCATCGCATTGCTCTCGCCGTTCTGTTTATTTATCATTATTAGGATAGGTTAGGTATCTATGAATATTATGTTTTAAAAAGTTACGAATGTTTCGCCTCCAAAGTCGCCGTTTCATTGCCCTGGAGATGAACGGTAACTCGTTAACGGTCAAAAAGATAATGTCAGCGACGGTGTAGTCTTAATAGATATGTTACCTATATAATTGAATTCTTAATCAGACGATTAGTTTGAATTTCCAAATTAAAATACATTTGAAAATAAACTACATATTCGATTTATGTTTCGAAATTAATTATTTTTTTGCATTTAAATAGTTATTGCTCTAATTTAGTTTTTACCACTACTATGGGGAAATTAGGATAACATAATATTTTAACATATTTTATTTTTTTGTGATGTGTGGATTGGGTGCAGTTAAAACAAATACAAGTTGTTCCGTGTATGTCATAAGAGCGGCGAATTAATTTGTCAATCGTGGTTCGGCTTCCACGTAGAACAGTAGGTATTCTGCATCGAGTCCAGGAGGCCAAGCGGGTACATAGATGAGCCCTCCCTCAAATGCGAACCTTACTCCAGGCAAGACCTTATCTTAGACCGGATCAGTCGTAAAATTCTGGCGCACATTCTTAAGGTTTCCCTGCTTATTTGATTTGAGCTTGGTTTTGACTCGATGTGGCGTCCAAAATTAGGGTCTTGCATCAGGTCGACACCAAGAACCTATATTTGGTCGTTTATACGTAGAGTTGTACCCTGGCGGTCGGAGTCCGCTTCGCACTGAATACGCATGCCTTCATTGCTCACGTTAAACTCAACGAAGTTCTAGATGCCCTATCTGAAAGGTTTTTCCAGGGTCACCTTGAGTCTAACAACGAGGCGCTGCCTTACTCCTCTGCCTCTTCAGCCCAGCTTAGGGTCTGGAGGGTACGTGTGAAAGACAATTATGTTGTTGCGGACTAGGGTGTGTGCGCTTGTAAGGAAGAGGACACTTTCGTTCGTTTGGTTTTATTGGATCTACTTACTATGATCAAAAAGTTCCGGGAATTAATGAATAAAAAAATGTGTTAATTTTCGGATACATTTATTTTATTACCTTCAAAATAACAACCGTCTGAAGCGATGCACATACGCCAACGCTTAATTCATTCTTCCATACACTTTTGATAGTCCGGTGAAGGAATGGCTTTCAATGCCTTCATCGCATTTTCTTTTATTTCATCGATGCTCGAAAATCTCTTTCCACGAAAGGGTAATTTAAGTTTTGAGAACAGGAAAAAGTCACATGGTGCCATATCCGGAGAATACGGTGCCTGTTGGATTGTATTTACAGTATGTTTGGTCAAATAATCGGTCACGATGCGCGCTTTGTGAGACGGAGCATTGCCATGGTGCAAAATCTATGAGTTGTTTTGCCACAATTCCGGTCGTTTTCTACGCACAGCATCTCTCAAACGCTTAATTACGGCCAGGTAGTACTCCTTATCGACTGTTTGACCAGTAGGCACGTACTCATAATGAACAACGCCGCGATAATCAAAGAAAACTGTGAGCATTACCTGTATTTTTGATCGGCTTTGACGCTCTGGTGATTGTTGGGTAGTTAGAACATCATATTCGTAAACCCACGTTTCGTCACCAGTAATTATGCGTTGCATTATGTTAGGGTCATTCGTTACCTCAGAAATCATCTGCTGGGCCACTCTCTTACGGTACTGTTTTTGTACGAAGTTCAGGTCTTTTGGCACAAGTCGTGCTGCAACGCGTTTCATGCCCGAAATATCCACCACAATATGCTGTGCCGATCCATACGCGATGTTGAGCTCACCAGCTATCTCTCTAAGGCTTGCATGACGATTTTCGATTACGATTTCTTGAACTTTTTCGACGTTATCAGCGGTAGTTGATGTTGAAGGGCGTCCACGACGAGGTGCATCGTCAACTTCTTTGAGACCATTTTTGAACGACGAATACCACTCGTATACTCTTGTTTCTGAGAGAGCAGAATCCCCGTAGGCTTTTTGTAGCATTTTGAATGCATCAGCATAAGAGATTTCGTTGGAAACACAAAACTTGAAACAAATTCTTTGTTAAATATTTTTTTCCATTTTGAAATGCGACGAACTTCAAAAACTTGATTGATATAAACAGACGCCAAACAATTACTAATGACATTTAATATTTGACATTTGGCAGGAGTGTCAGGGAAAGGTGTACCAAACTGAGAAAAAAAAATTGGAATTGGTAAAGCGTTATAAATTAAAACTACAAATTCCCGGAACTTATTGATCATAGTGTATATTCTTTAAAATGATTTGATTAAAGTAATTTAAAATAATCTTATAAACGTTTCTTATTTTTCCTCATAATTTCTCATAACGTGTAAGTTGAATGAAATACTTTACGAAAAAAGGCTTCTTTTGGATTAAACGCTTTGCAAATACCTCAAAGGCGTGATGAGGGCCGATTGCGTTCAGTTTGATAAGGACATAACTAAAGTAAGTAATCACGTTTAAAAAAAACTACAACTAATTTCGATAATCCAAGTATAATGTGTATATAATTCCAGTAAATATGTACATCGATGGTCTAGCTAGAATTTCAACCTAACACTGTAAGTATCTGGTAATTTGTGTTCTCAAATAAGGCAAATATTTACACACTTTCTTTAAACAAGTTTGAACGCACAATACGAGCATCACATATTTACCGTTATAGGTTTCAAATATAACTGGACTATTAATGCATTTTTAAACTTTTTGAAATTCTAAAATAAGTAGTCGTTATTTTTTGAAAATAATAAAATATAATTTCACTTACCCCCTAATGTAATTTAATGTAATCAGGTGTTTTCAAGCCCTTAACAATTCGACATTCCCAAATAAGAACCCACCGATCCTCTAGATCTTTTTTCCATAGGGTCGATAAACTATGGAATGGACTCTTTGCCGAAGTTATTCCCTCAAAGTATAACCTAGGGTCCTTCAAACATGGTGTGAAGAAGCACCTGGCCGGCCGTCATAGTTTTCGCAGCCCCTGTGAAAGACCGGAAGCCCAAGGGCGCCGTCGGGCGCCTTTCTTGTGAGGTCCTGGCATACGCCATATGCAGCGCTTAATAGATATAAAAAAAGAAGAATGAAGTATAGTTTTCAAACCACGAGTGAGGCACATAATTCCGCGTAGACTAGCGGAATTATCCTGAGCGCAGAGTCGAAACATTGTGTTGAATATTTCAAGCAAGCAAGATTATCCACAGTATGCTGCACTGGAGTATTAAGCCTTCTTAAATCCCTTTGACCAGAGATGTAGGATTATATTAGGAGCTGCTTCAGAACTTGTGTTTTTCCCACAGATATACTATGTATAGATTTATTGATAACATAAAAGGCCATTATAACGACGCCATACTTAAGGCCCTGGTACTAGCCAAATCGCAAAGTTAGACGAGGCACCCCAAGTAAACTTACTAAGTTTGAAGATTAGAAGTTTCATTCTTACAATATATTATTCCTTGTCTAGGGATCAACCTATTTTCGTTAATGTATGTTTCCTTTTTCCATACAAAATACATTGCGGAAACGGTGTCCATTTCCGAACTTTTTTAACTAAATGTAGATATCTAAAAGCAAATTGAAATATTTGTTTATGCACATATGTGGTTTTTACTTATATCTAGAAATCGTATCAATTTCAGATTTATAAAGTGAAAAATCGACTTTTTTATTATTATTGTTATTTAAATTAACAATGGAAACAAAACATATTATCAATCCAATATCAGCCTTGAGTTCTATTTGGAATTGCTGAGGCATTTCACTACTTATTATTATATTTGTTTAAAGGTGCATTCGTATGGCGCGAGTAGTTGACTAGTCATGGCGCCTTAACTTATTTTAAAAAGTATTTTAAGTATCTAAAGTCTATCTTTGAAATTATTTCATGAATTCTCTCTAACCGTAGCCACACTGAAAAATAGAGAGGTGACATGAGATAATAATCGAAAAAAGAGTCCATCAGAAAGTTTCTTGTCCAGCTCTGGAGTGTTGGATGGAGTGATGAGTGATGAGATGAGTGGATAGAAAATAAATGTGAATGAAAACCTCAATATACCAAACCAAAAACTTTCAAATACATTTCATGCACAAAATAAGGTACAATAGTAAATATTTTGTCATGCATTCATTTGTAAGTCCTATTGTTAACATAACGCACAATGTGCTTGGCTTCATGAAGTCGCCGTCTCATCCACGAGCGGTGCTTGCAAAGTATGAATTTCTCACAAGATTATACCGATGTACTGTGCTTGCGAATTTCGTTTAGAGAATTCATCCCTGAAGCGTAAACCACTGCTGAGTTTAATATATTTTAACTGTATACGATTATTAATGTTATGTAGTTCTATACGTGTACTAATGGTATTGTCAAACATTTAATATTGTCAACGCTTTGTAATTAGATAAGCTTGGTGAAACACCTCTGAGCGCGATTCTGGATGGGTGACCATTTTCAACCGTTGAGGCTGGCCGTGTTTCGGATTCACGTAAAACTATAGGTCACCTACTACTTACTAGGTGGTAGGGTTAATCCCGCCCGGGTTGGTACCATCGTATTGAATGATAGATGGTCGAAGCGGAAATGAAAACAGTCCGTGTTTTCCATCCGTTTCACTGTAGTCGAGTAATATAATAAAGGTCCTGGCATGGCACTTAGTTCCCATGTGGTATGTTAGGCCAACTATGTCCAGTTACATAAATAAAAAACACTTTTTCTTACTAAGCAAGTACGTCGCTTTTTTTAACGAATGATTCACGAGATTATGTTTAAATTGTTTTACAAAAGCAGCATACTTTCTTAGTACGAAAAAATATATTTACTTAAAAACGGATGCTATTCTAGACGCTGGTAAGGAATGCGGTTGGTTTTTTTTCGCATCTTATCAAGTGAATGATCTTTGACCCTATAGAGGTGAGCGTCTTTTTTCCGAGAAATTCAACTAGGCGCTCGCCTCTACCTCACGATTCAATTATTTATTTTATTCTAGTCACAAAGGGAGATATCCTCGAGGCAAACTGTTTGAAAAGGACTCAGTAACTACCCATTTTTCGTTTTGTTGGGATATTTGAGAAGCTACTGATATAAGATGCAAAAAAGGTCTCTCTCTTACTCGCACGAAAAGATGTCATTTTCTCAAAAAAAAAAAAAACCGCCACATTTACCAAATTTGGAAACCTTGACAAATCTAAAATATTTAAGCATGTTTCTAAATTGATATGAAGTCAAAAAGTATTATTACACTCAAGCCTAAGAGATACAATTTTAGTTTTATCATATTTGGCATAAATAAACCCCAGCGACGAAAACATGCAAACGATGTACATATTTTTTCTCGATACGTATGGAATGTATTCTGCATATTGGATTTGTTCATTTCCAGTGATTCGGCAATGGTCCAACTGGGACAGCGTCCCTGATACCAGAAGATTTAGTGCCCCCTTTGGACTCAATAGACCAGGCTGGACTAGAAGAACAACATAACAAGTAGGATAAGGAGCTGTGGTTATTTAAACAAATCGCACAAC
Organism: Incurvaria masculella; assembly: GCA_946894095.1. Classification (NCBI taxonomy): domain Eukaryota; kingdom Metazoa; phylum Arthropoda; class Insecta; order Lepidoptera; family Incurvariidae; genus Incurvaria; species Incurvaria masculella. The sequence goes on along the minus strand of OX335648.2, from coordinate 16,631,838 downwards.
AAATAAAAGCTAAATATATAATCACACTGACCAACTGTCCATACTTATAATGTTAAAAATCTACGTTACGTTGTAAAAATAACGATCTGGCGAATTAAAAGGATAATGAATGAGGTGATCAAGTTCCATCAACGGCTCTTGCCTGTTCCTCAGTCAAATTAAGAAATGTTTTTCCAAAATTTTGAACATTTATTTAATAAACTATACGTCTGTAGGTTTTTGTTGTTTTTAATACCTTATATCCGTGATATAGGCCTCTAAACATTTGTATGTAAATACAAAAATCCTCTTAAGTGCACAATTTTGGTGAAACAATTATGAATCATTAAGATATTAATAATTTTGGTAATAAAGTTTCATTTGATTCTATTGTGTATTTCCTTATTTTCTTTTCTTTATAGCGTCTTATAGGTGGCCAAATAAAACCACGTCACTTGTATTTGATGACTTCTGAGTAATTTTATTTATTTGGAGTATTTAAATGAAATAAAATGAATAGTCCCTAAGACTGGAACTAATTCACACCATGTTCAAGAAAATGTGATCCTCTTGAAAGAAAGCAAGTGCGTCACACATCGGATTTAAAAAAGTTATTAACAACAATAAAAAATACACTTCCTAGCATTTATTTCTCCCTGCAACAAAGTTTTGTTTTACTGTGGATCTATCATGTGACAAATAACTTACAAGGCAGTTGCTTAATGAACTCGGGCCACGGAGATCGGCGTTCTCCTTGAATTGTGCCGTCATTTATCTACTGAGGTGCCAGTATCGAGTTCATTCAAATCAGATGCAAAACTGAACACGAAGCTTTGAGCAATATTGCTGACGGAACAGGGAAGTTAGCTTGCAGCTTCGCTGCTGACAAGGGCTCGTCGCTTCATCTAGTTTGCTAAGACTTGCTAAGACGTTCCGAGTGCCAATAGAGTTGAGCTAAGTAATGGCATCAATAGTTTAGGTAAGTGCACGTACGCACATTTATTTCTAAGAAAATTAAATATGAATACAGGTGTATCTACGAGACTACACTAAGTTTAGTAGATACATTTCTTCAACGTTTGCGTTGCGCATTTGAAAACCAAATTTAAAAGCTAGTCATTCAATGAATTTAGGTCCCGACTGATGCATGGAATAGCATTTTTTTTTAAATATTTAGGAAACATTAAGTAAGTAAGAGAATCTACGATAAATTAGTATCCCAGATGAAAACATGAAAGTCTAATAAATCTACGTATTTTTTCTAGTGAGGTGTTAATTACTTGTCATTAATTAGTTGATTCAAAACTCTATTAAGATTTCAATTTTAAAATATTTAATCAAACATTTGTGGTTTAGCAGTTTAGTCTGAGCCCAAGATATATTGGTTGGAAATCCCGTGATTTCCCCTGAGTAAATGGTGAGTAAATTCACTACTTCAGTGGTAGATACTCGCGCAATGACTAGATGCAACCGCATTGTACCTTGCCACTACTAAAAATTGGCGTAAGGTAGATACTAAAATCTAAGACCACGCGTAACACAATACATATGTCATCAATTTAACTGTCGCCATAATTATAACCAAACATTCGACAAATGCACCCAACACCTGAATACTGTTGAAATAAATTGCTTATTCCATTAGATAAACGTTTATCGATAAAAGTATGTAGCGTTATTGAAATATTTGTCACGGAAGTGAGGTAATCAATCTCTCCGGGGATTACTGCGTTACGTCGTATACAAATAAATCATATAATAATGGAACAGCAATCTCTTGGGATACGGCATTTTAATTACGATTTGAAATAAATCATTATATATTAGTACCAAACGAAAAGATAAATCAAACAATTTTTTTTTGCTTTACATAAAAATACACATATTTTAGAAGAGATTTTTTTATGCGCACAGAACTACAACTGCTGCAACTTTGAAGTTAAATGGTTAATTATTATGCAATATGGGTCTGTTGTATACAAACAAATATGTAGTGATGTAGCCCTTTTAGTAACGCATGTGTTGATACCTCGATGTAAATAAGAAAGGGCGCATGCTCCCGTCGCACTTTTTTTTAAAACTGTTACTCTGTACCGAAGATATCAAGAAAGCATTCTCAATGCTTAAGTTTGTGCCTAACTGAAAATTCAATTTGAAGAATAAATTCAACAACATTTTCGATATTTTGCTTAGTCTTAACGTCATTAGTTCTTAACACGTTATGCGCAGTTGTCTCCACAGGAAACTTAAAAAAACCACAATCGATGTTAATACCCTACCATTTCACGGCCAAAAATGTTTCTGATTATTTTAAAAATCTGACTACAATACTTTAACTGCTGTGACAATTGCATATAAATCAAAATAAAAAATCAATCTAGAAAACCTAAGCAAAGCACGTTTACAACAACAGCACAGAAATAATACAGAAAGAAGAGACTAATCTACGAGTATTAGTATATAGATGTTCGAAGTTATAAAACTCCCTAGAGCCAATAATGTAATACCACTCGTAATATTGAAGCCTTTCTGTACCGTACCTGCTCGCAGCGTTAAAAACTGTCGTACGAGATTCCACAGCCCGCCTCATATATTCCTTCGTTGGACCGAAGAGCCTGCCGCTCAAACAAGAACAGATAAGCCTATTGTCCCCATATTTTTGGCGTGTATTCGGTTGCTTCGGCCAACAAAAGCGAAGTTTATTTAATGTTGGTATTTTTAAGCATTGACGGCCTTCAGACCAGTACTGAAATTATAAGAAATATGCAATGGAAAACTCAAAGGAGACATGGGGTAAATTTTGATAAAAATGTAAACTGCATTTTTGGAATATAAAAAATGTCAGGATTCGAACCAGCCAGTGGTTTCGCTCATAAGGATCACATTTGGAGAAGTGATGTCAAACGCCAAAACTAAAGGAAAGGGATCATTTAAAAATTGATTACTTAGTTTAGTTAAGCAATGCATACAATTAATTTGAGTTTCAGCGACATCTACATTTTAAGCATTGTAATCAAATTTTGAAAATAATCTGAAAAAGTATTGGTCGTGACATTCGTCGGAAGCAGGACTTGAACCTGCGACCTTTGGATTACATGTCCACTGCTCTAAATCTGATTACAATGCTTAAAATGTAGATGTCGCTGAAACTCAAATTAATGAGATAACGGTAATGTCGTATCCATTAAATACATAAAATTTATCAATGCATACAATACTTCACAGAATGTTTTCTTTATAAGCGATACTATTGGATGTGATAATAATACCGGCTGTGTTCATTTTCTCAAATTCAACGGGTGATTCGGAAAGATAATAAAAAAAAATCTAAAAATGCAGTTTTAGTTTTAATCAAAATCGGCCCTCTGACTCCTTTGAGTGTTTCTCGATATCGTAGCTTCGGATTTGGTCAGGAAGGTATTTTCACGTTAAAATGAGGATATACATTGCTATGAAGAATAGACAGACCACAGACAAAACGAGCACGACAAAATTACAACAGTTTCCAAGTAGCTACGAATATACCCTATAAATACAAATAAAGACATTGCGTAAGTTGTATCGTAGCGATTACGTCTCGTTTTAAGTACACCGAATTTTCAGCAGAGTTGAGTGAACATTTAAATTATATGCTGTAAAGGGCCATATAGATCTATATTAAATCAACAATGTATCTAAAGTATTTAATTGGATAAGGATTAATGCTGTATTGGTTAAAATCGCTTCGAAAATTAGCCATTATTTGTCGTAAAAAGTAAATGACAAAAAAAAATTATTGTGGGATATCCATAAGAGATAGACATATACTATCGCTGAGTTTTCTATAGACCTTTTTAATGTGTACAATACTCAGTATAATATTTTGATAAATCTCGTAGGGTTCAGCCTGCGCTTGCAATGTAAACGGAAAAAAAATAATTATTTACGACATCACATCAGAAACCTCAAAAATAACAGTATTTCTCCACTATTTAATGGATGTTATTATACATATAAACCTTCCTCTGCAATCACTCTATCTATAAAAAAAAAACCGCATCAAAATCCGTAGCGTAGTTTTAAAGATTTAAGCGCACATGGGGATATAGGTATATAGGGACACAGAAAGCGACTTTGTTTTATACTATGTAGTGATGATGAGATATAGAAGAAAGTTTTCTGTGATCGTATATTTTGGCAAGCTATTATATGTAAATAAAACTGTTAATGTTTAAAAATTTAAACTAAATCTAAAGGAATGGCTTTTACTAAAATCATATTATAGCTTAGAAAAATTCTTATAAGAAAATAAGGGTTAATTTAGGGTAATTTTATTTTCAAAATGCTTTGTTCGTACACCTTATTATGTTTATGTATTTTTTTTTCTTGTGTTTGATTGATTTTAAGTGCTAATATGCTAAAATTATTAGCATTTGCAAAAATTGCCACACCTATGTTTAGGTAGCATTTTTATAAACTGAGTAAGTCATTGTACCATATTTTTCTACTTTAAGACTACAATGCATAAGAAATGTCTTGCATTGTAGTCTTAAAGTACTATATGATATGTACTTATGTATACATCTCCAAATAAAATAAACCTCCCACTATACATCAACAAAAATGCTACAACAAAATCGTACCTATGTAATAAAATTATGCTACAAACATTTTTGCTAAGCAAACAGCTTTTTCTAGAGTTCAGCGCCCCCAAAACCGAGCAAGCAAACCGGTATCAAACTATTTAAATAAAAATATTTTTAAATAAAAAAAGGACCGCCTTCAAAAAAACCGGAACTAAAAAGCAAAAAATAATTGGTTACTTTTAATTAATGTACGACAAGCTATTTTAATACTAACTAATTATGTACAATTTCTTAATTTTTAATCATCTTTTGAAGTCGGTGCCTTGGGTAGAGTTCACTCCGCACGCCGTTGACCGAACAGACACAATTTCAGCCGAACACACCCGAAGTCTACGAGAGCGTAAACAACCTGAGTCAGCAATGATTGGTCCACAGAGCATTCTACCTGGAGATGCCCTTAGCGTTGGTTTACGTGCAAGCTGATATCGATACAGCAGCGCAGCGTACTGAAATTGGGTTTTAACGATTATCAGTACTTTCGGCTTTATAAAGGCGCGCACTGGTGAAGAAGTAGATACGTTAATTCGCTGCTCTGTGGATTGGTGTTTCCTACGACATCGTTGTCTGAACGAGACGATTTCTGCCGAAATTGGTGAGATATGTACCTACTAACCGCACACTCGTTTTCACACGTAGTTGAGAGCAGACACCTCAAAGCCGCTACCAATAGTTTTCTGTTCTTTTTTTATATTTGTAATTTTTTTGTTTTATGTTATGTAGGTATTTAGGTAGAATGAAAAGTACAAGCTACACCTACCTAAATTTTACCATATTAGTGGTCGTTGTTTTTATATTGGTTTGTTTGTTTAGTTTGTAGGGTTTTCTTGTAAATATTTAGTTTTTACTGTGTTAGGTATTTAGTTTAAGTTATAAGGAATATTTGAATTACAAAGTACTTGCCTAATTACCTACTTACATACGTTCCTCCGACCTGTTTGTTTATTTAATTTTTGATTTTGTGTTTTTTTCTTTAAGTAGGTTAATGTAAGTAGCTACCTACTTATATTTCTTTCTTAGCCATAGGTAATATTAATCTAACTACTTACAGCCCTTATAGAACGTCTACCCAAGGCACCGACTTCAAAAGATGATTAAAAATTAAGAAATTGTACATAATTAGTTAGTATTAAAATAGCTTGTCGTACATTAATTAAAAGTAACCAATTATTTTTTGCTTTTTAGTTCCGGTTTTTTTGAAGGCGGTCGGCGGCGGTGAACATTTAAATTATATGCTGTAAAGGGCCATATAGATCTATATTAAATCAACAATGTATCTAAAGTACTTAACCGGCAGTGTTCCTACACTCGCCTGGAACCTCATACATAATAAAATAAACTCTTAAATTTATACAGCTACATACTGGCGCCCAACGTGGGGCCCGAACCCACGACCCTGAGATTAAGAGTCTCATGCTCTACCGACTGAGCTAGCCGGGCTTGGCGGGAACTTCCATTAGGAGAGCTTTGAGCATCTCACCCCTTCCTACTTTATCAGATGCATTGTATTTGTCTGTCCACCTGTTGTTTCTAATCAAATAGGCGGAGAGCATCTTTAGATCTAAATTCAGTATTTTGTCCTTAACCATAGGACCGCAAGAAAGCTCTGTTATCCACTTCAGAGGTCTGTAGGAGTGAGAGGTGGGTTTGATCTCAAAGCTTCGAGGGTTGGCCACGAGGACTATGCACTCCTCGGTGATGTACTGATTCTGAACGGATAGTGAGAGATCCTGACCTTGAGTGTATCTAGAGGTCGCTTCTGAGGAAATCGTAGACCGGGGTGCTGAGGAGGTGGTAGCATGTGTTCTTCCTTGTAGTGAATGTAGTTTCACCTCGGCTTCTCCCACTGCAGCCATAAATGTTTCGATCGACTTGGTCGCCTTATTTTGCTGTAAGGCGAGGTGCTCGAAGTATTTGGAAACCCCTCGAACTTGGTTTGTCAGCATTAATTGTTGAGATTGGGTGTCACTCACTAAGGTAGACAGACTGGACAACAGGTCTACAAATGCGTTCGCCTTGAATGATGTCATAGAATGTAGGCTTCCTGACATGCACCAGAAAAATGATACTGGCCCTATACGTGCTGCCCGGGCCAGTTCATGTTTTAATCCGTGCCAGCTGTCTCCTGCGACTGGGATGATACGTTGAAATAGGTTTAGCATCGTTTCTTGAGTGCCTTGCTGTTGTCCATTTACTTGGGCGATAGTGGCTTCTAATTTTTCGTCAGCAGGTGAGGTAGAGGCTTCGAGATAATACGCTAAGTTATTCATTGTCTCGTAATCCTGTCGCCAGGCCTGTTGCTGCTCCTCGCTAGAGTGTCTGGGATCACTCTTGGTCCGTTCCTTTGGTATTGGTGTGTCCTCTACCGGTAATGATGCCTCTTCCTCCTCCGGCTCGAAATTGTCAGCTGAAGATAATCGATCTCTGATTTTATGGAGATCCTCGTTACCAATGATAGTATCGATACTCAGGAGGCCTTGAAGAGGACCTGTTTCTCCTGTTAATTGAGCATCTGGGAAGCTTTCTCCTGTTCCCTCTGAAACACCAGACTGACCTGACTCGGACATTGTTCTGTAGGTGATATACCCGGCAAGTGCAGCCAAAGAAGTTCCCAAAAACAAGTATTTCAATAAGTTTGAATCTGTAGTTAGAGGAACCGTCTCAAGGGAAGTACAAAATGGGTTTTTTACCGGCAATGGCGCCGTCTTGAACCCCTCAGCTTCCTTGTTAGTTATGTATCTTGTAGCAAGTCTCTCGTCATTACATAATCGCCATATGACACAGAGCCAAGCCTCAAACAAACTATAGAAAATAGAAAAAACAAGCATTGTCCCTCCCTTGCCCGCCCCTCTTTCCACGTAGTCGTGCGCGGTTGTTTTTTTGGAATATTTTTCGAACGCACGTAAATATCTAAAGCCTTATTGAAAAAATATCCCGTGAACGGTATTGGCAAGGGAATTCACGTTAATAAATAAGCCCTACCTTTGCTCGCAGGACGGTTTCGTGATAATCCTGCGTTAACAAATTTAAGCCTCATATCACACTCTCTGGCATAGAGTCTTCTTATAAAAATTTAATTGTATACTTTAAAATAAAATAAAAATAAGATTTATTCATAAATCTCGTAACTGGTCTTGTAACCTTGTAAACGGTCTTGTAAAATAAAATATAAACTTTGGGAAAAACCTTTTAAATGTTCTTGTCAAACAAATTTAGAAACTTTTGGTAAATCTTGTCAATGGTAAGTGTTATTATGAACATTGAAAAATCTTGCTATCGGTCCTTGTTATAAAAAAATTAAGACATATATTTTTTTTTATTTGTTTTCATATATGTGCCAATAAATACTTTAAACATCTTTTGACACGCCTAAAAAGGCCACGTGTCATGGGATATACGGAAGACGGATAATTGGGGAATCTTCTATTAGAAAAATAAGCCATACCCCACAAAAAATAAAAATTGGTACCAGGTTAGGCTCCTTGCTTACCCTGGACCCCCTCAGACGAATCCGGAGCTAACTTAGCCTCGCGTTCGTCGCCAATCCCCTCTACCCTCATACCCTTCCCTACGTCCTCATCCCTAGCAAGCTTGCGCCTTCCCCTTACCTTACCCTAATCACCTCTTCCCATCCCAGTTTGTCAGTTATTCTAAAAGAAAGGATACGTAAGGTCGTTTGAATGTATATGGATGTATGTGTTTCCTTCCCTATTCCTATAAATTGTCACTTGTCACCAGTAGTTTGGTCTCACCTGAGCCAGCTACGTTGACAAGACAACTAGCGCTTCCGCGCATTTCTCACGGCACCAGTGACCGGGTGACAACCATATCACATCTCCGGTCACAATTTTGCCTACGCACATTCGTGTTTTAATTAATGGACACGCCCCCTGGGGGGGGCAGACATTAACGGATACCCCATTTATGGCCAACCCTCACGTAGCGCTTCTCGACATGGCGACACACTCGGTGTCTACCTAGGGCCCTGATCTGAGTTACCCCAATCAATCCGTGCTCAGGTCTAAAGAGGTTTTGCGAGTCCTTATTCGAAGGCTCATTCACCACCAATTTTTTTTTATCAACACTGCAGCATTATCTAAAATATATATATACAAAAACTCCACACCTCTGTAAATAGTTGTAAATAAACTTTAGCTATAAATACTACTAAATAAGGATAGAATATTTTAATGTTAAAAAAAAAAAAATATATTAAATAAGTATTGCCTAAAAATAGATCTTAAATATTGTTACGTTTGGTTCGACCTCTATCACAAACCAAACAAAATATGCTCGTCACGAACCCTATAGTCTCGGATTTTCTTGTCATAACTTGTGCATTGTAAATTGCACAACGAAGTACGTAATTTATTCAATAAACATTCCTTATTACCTTAATATTAGGCTCAATATGTCATCTCGCTTATTTATGTTAATAAATAAGCTTAGTTAATAATATCTAGTCGTAGGCATTTATACATTTAAGAATAAAAATCTCTGTGTATTAACCTTGTTAACATAAATACGTTCCTGTACTTACTCAAAATCTACAGCGAACAAATCTTTCAAGGCTATTTTTCTCGTTTCAATCGTGACTACGCCTTAGTAGCTGCCATGACACATAATTATGGTATAAAAATAATGTACATATGGTAATAAAAAAGCTCGTTATATTGCAAATACGATTAATTTTGTAATATAAAGTTTTAAATAAAATAAAAAGATAGAAACAATTCTACGTCTTTCGGTCACTTTATAAAAATGTATCGAGATACACGGTTACTTTATTTACGTTTCATGCTATCGGAACTAACTTGTTGCTCGTCGTCTTCTCGTGTCTGTTTAGTTAACCGCTCAAGCGAACGCACCTTTTCAACAAATTTTCAAATGTCGCATTTCGTTTTCGAACCTTTTAACACATAATGTTGAATAACAATTTAAGTTGTATATTTTTAATTAAAAAAAAAAAATTACTAAGTTTATGGGCTCTGGTTTCTTGTTTGTGTTAGTTATAAGGTGTTACTGCTTTAAGACTTCAATAGTATCTATGTAATGTTTTTTGGTTAAAATTATCTATAATTTGATATTATTCTGTAGTAATTTAAAATTATTTATATAAGTTAGTACTCCTCTGGGCCTGGCTTCTGAACTTCTGTAAATCTTCTCGTGTTCATAAACTTTGAACGTCTCGTGGTTATTTTGTATAATTGTCACTGTACTAACTAGCTTTATTTAGGTTTCTCTTTTCAAAACTCATGTTACTGTCACACTGATAGTTTATGTTAAAGTCTTAATGACATCTTGGTCATTTCAATTAATGTCCATTGTACTTCAATTCTTTTTTCTTTTTTTCTTTTTTCTTTTTGGTTAGTTAATTTAGGATGTGTTGTAGCATGTTTTCGAAACGCTTTTATTAATGTACAATCTCCATAGAATTATGACACGTCGGTTCAACATTGCAGCACAGATCTCCCGCACAATTCGTAGCGAGCCAGCATTCCCTTTCTCCCTCGCACGCGACCCCAACGTATGGCGCCTTCGGCGGGCCAATCACAGGCTCAGGATAGCACCGCACGCGACTTCAACGTATGGCGCCTTCGGCGGACCAATCACAGGCGCAGGATAGCACCGCATTGACACCACGCGCGGTACCGTCGTTGCAAAACGCGCGCCATGGTTTCTATAACTAGACTGAGCAAGCCGCGCGGCGCTATTCCAGTTTGGGCGCTGAGTACCGACGAACGTGTGCGAGTGTCTTCAACGCGCGAAAGGCGGTTGGAACCTAGGCGACGCCGATGTCGAGTGTGGAGCACCGTGAGGAGGCCAGGTGACGCGGCCGGGCGCTTCGGGGGGCCGAGTGAAGCTGCCGGGTTCCTGCGGAGCTTCAGGTCCGGGCCGCGAGGAACGCCGAGAGGCGGCCGGGTGCGGCCTCGAGCACCGGCGTAGCGGCGGAGCGTAGCTTCCGGAGGCGTCACCAGCCAAGGCGAGCTCCCGCGGCGCACGTCCATCGCCTGCGCATCTTCGGCGAGACCTTCTTGTGATCGGTACCCCTCACACCTCTATCCTGGAACTATATGCCCAAGATCAGTGAGATAGGACCCCACTAAAGTCGCTCAGGGAAGCGCGGCAAAATACATCCTTGGACTTCTGGTGATCACCTCCGTTGTGTCTGTTAGACATAAGTTCTTTGTTAATTCAAATTGTGTAAATATGTAGATATTAATCTCTTTGAAAGGCGAAGCCAGAGCCCATCTTACCCTTATATGCATAGCGTCTAGTTTTCTATACCTCACCTTGCTCTAGTCTAGATTTGGTACTGTGTTTATGTCTCATGTAATATAGACTGAACATGATGTTAAATTTGGTGCACATTAATAACTCCTCCCTGGGTTAGGCCTCCTTTCCCTACCGCTATCCTACACACAACTACTCGGCGGAGGCGTTACAAGGTACATACACGACACCTTCCCTTCCCGATGTAGGTGGTAGGACAGCAACATAGCAGTCAGCAAATTCACCACCATGTAGCTGAATGGAAGTTTAACTTACCACCGGAAGAACCACACCCTGGGTTCCCTTTGCTCTACCGCTACTAGCCGAGGCTTCTCCTGTAATTCTGCTTATCATTATTTTTTATATAAATTCTTGGACTTAACCGGCAGTGTTCCTACACTCGCCTGGAACCTCATACATAATAAAATAAACTCTTAAATTTATACAGCTACATACTGGCGCCCAACGTGGGGCCCGAACCCACGACCCTGAGATTAAGAGTCTCATGCTCTACCGACTGAGCTAGCCGGGCTTGGCGGGAACTTCCATTAGGAGAGCTTTGAGCATCTCACCCCTTCCTACTTTATCAGATGCATTGTATTTGTCTGTCCACCTGTTGTTTCTAATCAAATAGGCGGAGAGCATCTTTAGATCTAAATTCAGTATTTTGTCCTTAACCATAGGACCGCAAGAAAGCTCTGTTATCCACTTCAGAGGTCTGTAGGAGTGAGAGGTGGGTTTGATCTCAAAGCTTCGAGGGTTGGCCACGAGGACTATGCACTCCTCGGTGATGTACTGATTCTGAACGGATAGTGAGAGATCCTGACCTTGAGTGTATCTAGAGGTCGCTTCTGAGGAAATCGTAGACCGGGGTGCTGAGGAGGTGGTAGCATGTGTTCTTCCTTGTAGTGAATGTAGTTTCACCTCGGCTTCTCCCACTGCAGCCATAAATGTTTCGATCGACTTGGTCGCCTTATTTTGCTGTAAGGCGAGGTGCTCGAAGTATTTGGAAACCCCTCGAACTTGGTTTGTCAGCATTAATTGTTGAGATTGGGTGTCACTCACTAAGGTAGACAGACTGGACAACAGGTCTACAAATGCGTTCGCCTTGAATGATGTCATAGAATGTAGGCTTCCTGACATGCACCAGAAAAATGATACTGGCCCTATACGTGCTGCCCGGGCCAGTTCATGTTTTAATCCGTGCCAGCTGTCTCCTGCGACTGGGATGATACGTTGAAATAGGTTTAGCATCGTTTCTTGAGTGCCTTGCTGTTGTCCATTTACTTGGGCGATAGTGGCTTCTAATTTTTCGTCAGCAGGTGAGGTAGAGGCTTCGAGATAATACGCTAAGTTATTCATTGTCTCGTAATCCTGTCGCCAGGCCTGTTGCTGCTCCTCGCTAGAGTGTCTGGGATCACTCTTGGTCCGTTCCTTTGGTATTGGTGTGTCCTCTACCGGTAATGATGCCTCTTCCTCCTCCGGCTCGAAATTGTCAGCTGAAGATAATCGATCTCTGATTTTATGGAGATCCTCGTTACCAATGATAGTATCGATACTCAGGAGGCCTTGAAGAGGACCTGTTTCTCCTGTTAATTGAGCATCTGGGAAGCTTTCTCCTGTTCCCTCTGAAACACCAGACTGACCTGACTCGGACATTGTTCTGTAGGTGATATACCCGGCAAGTGCAGCCAAAGAAGTTCCCAAAAACAAGTATTTCAATAAGTTTGAATCTGTAGTTAGAGGAACCGTCTCAAGGGAAGTACAAAATGGGTTTTTTACCGGCAATGGCGCCGTCTTGAACCCCTCAGCTTCCTTGTTAGTTATGTATCTTGTAGCAAGTCTCTCGTCATTACATAATCGCCATATGACACAGAGCCAAGCCTCAAACAAACTATAGAAAATAGAAAAAACAAGCATTGTCCCTCCCTTGCCCGCCCCTCTTTCCACGTAGTCGTGCGCGGTTGTTTTTTTGGAATATTTTTCGAACGCACGTAAATATCTAAAGCCTTATTGAAAAAATATCCCGTGAACGGTATTGGCAAGGGAATTCACGTTAATAAATAAGCCCTACCTTTGCTCGCAGGACGGTTTCGTGATAATCCTGCGTTAACAAATTTAAGCCTCATATCACACTCTCTGGCATAGAGTCTTCTTATAAAAATTTAATTGTATACTTTAAAATAAAATAAAAATAAGATTTATTCATAAATCTCGTAACTGGTCTTGTAACCTTGTAAACGGTCTTGTAAAATAAAATATAAACTTTGGGAAAAACCTTTTAAATGTTCTTGTCAAACAAATTTAGAAACTTTTGGTAAATCTTGTCAATGGTAAGTGTTATTATGAACATTGAAAAATCTTGCTATCGGTCCTTGTTATAAAAAAATTAAGACATATATTTTTTTTTATTTGTTTTCATATATGTGCCAATAAATACTTTAAACATCTTTTGACACGCCTAAAAAGGCCACGTGTCATGGGATATACGGAAGACGGATAATTGGGGAATCTTCTATTAGAAAAATAAGCCATACCCGACAAAAAATAAAAATTGGTACCAGGTTAGGCTCCTTGCTTACCCTGGACCCCCTCAGACGAATCCGGAGCTAACTTAGCCTCGCGTTCGTCGCCAATCCCCTCTACCCTCATACCCTTCCCTACGTCCTCATCCCTAGCAAGCTTGCGCCTTCCCCTTACCTTACCCTAATCACCTCTTCCCATCCCAGTTTGTCAGTTATTCTAAAAGAAAGGATACGTAAGGTCGTTTGAATGTATATAGATGTATGTGTTTCCTTCCCTATTCCTATAAATTGTCACTTGTCACCAGTAGTTTGGTCTCACCTGAGCCAGCTACGTTGACAAGACAACTAGCGCTTCCGCGCATTTCTCACGGCACCAGTGACCGGGTGACAACCATATCACATCTCCGGTCACAATTTTGCCTACGCACATTCGTGTTTTAATTAATGGACACGCCCCCTGGGGGGGGCAGACATTAACGGATACCCCATTTATGGCCAACCCTCACGTAGCGCTTCTCGACATGGCGACACACTCGGTGTCTACCTAGGGCCCTGATCTGAGTTACCCCAATCAATCCGTGCTCAGGTCTAAAGAGGTTTTGCGAGTCCTTATTCGAAGGCTCATTCACCACCAATTTTTTTTTATCAACACTGCAGCATTATCTAAAATATATATATACAAAAACTCCACACCTCTGTAAATAGTTGTAAATAAACTTTAGCTATAAATACTACTAAATAAGGATAGAATATTTTAATGTTAAAAAAAAAAAAAAATATTAAATAAGTATTGCCTAAAAATAGATCTTAAATATTGTTACGTTTGGTTCGACCTCTATCACAAACCAAACAAAATATGCTCGTCACGAACCCTATAGTCTCGGATTTTCTTGTCATAACTTGTGCATTGTAAATTGCACAACGAAGTACGTAATTTATTCAATAAACATTCCTTATTACCTTAATATTAGGCTCAATATGTCATCTCGCTTATTTATGTTAATAAATAAGCTTAGTTAATAATATCTAGTCGTAGGCATTTATACATTTAAGAATAAAAATCTCTGTGTATTAACCTTGTTAACATAAATACGTTCCTGTACTTACTCAAAATCTACAGCGAACAAATCTTTCAAGGCTATTTTTCTCGTTTCAATCGTGACTACGCCTTAGTAGCTGCCATGACACATAATTATGGTATAAAAATAATGTACATATGGTAATAAAAAAGCTCGTTATATTGCAAATACGATTAATTTTGTAATATAAAGTTTTAAATAAAATAAAAAGATAGAAACAATTCTACGTCTTTCGGTCACTTTATAAAAATGTATCGAGATACACGGTTACTTTATTTACGTTTCATGCTATCGGAACTAACTTGTTGCTCGTCGTCTTCTCGTGTCTGTTTAGTTAACCGCTCAAGCGAACGCACCTTTTCAACAAATTTTCAAATGTCGCATTTCGTTTTCGAACCTTTTAACACATAATGTTGAATAACAATTTAAGTTGTATATTTTTAATTTAAAAAAAAAAATTACTAAGTTTATGGGCTCTGGTTTCTTGTTTGTGTTAGTTATAAGGTGTTACTGCTTTAAGACTTCAATAGTATCTATGTAATGTTTTTTGGTTAAAATTATCTATAATTTGATATTATTCTGTAGTAATTTAAAATTATTTATATAAGTTAGTACTCCTCTGGGCCTGGCTTCTGAACTTCTGTAAATCTTCTCGTGTTCATAAACTTTGAACGTCTCGTGGTTATTTTGTATAATTGTCACTGTACTAACTAGCTTTATTTAGGTTTCTCTTTTCAAAACTCATGTTACTGTCACACTGATAGTTTATGTTAAAGTCTTAATGACATCTTGGTCATTTCAATTAATGTCCATTGTACTTCAATTCTTTTTTCTTTTTTTCTTTTTTCTTTTTGGTTAGTTAATTTAGGATGTGTTGTAGCATGTTTTCGAAACGCTTTTATTAATGTACAATCTCCATAGAATTATGACACGTCGGTTCAACATTGCAGCACAGATCTCCCGCACAATTCGTAGCGAGCCAGCATTCCCTTTCTCCCTCGCACGCGACCCCAACGTATGGCGCCTTCGGCGGGCCAATCACAGGCTCAGGATAGCACCGCACGCGACTTCAACGTATGGCGCCTTCGGCGGACCAATCACAGGCGCAGGATAGCACCGCATTGACACCACGCGCGGTACCGTCGTTGCAAAACGCGCGCCATGGTTTCTATAACTAGACTGAGCAAGCCGCGCGGCGCTATTCCAGTTTGGGCGCTGAGTACCGACGAACGTGTGCGAGTGTCTTCAACGCGCGAAAGGCGGTTGGAACCTAGGCGACGCCGATGTCGAGTGTGGAGCACCGTGAGGAGGCCAGGTGACGCGGCCGGGCGCTTCGGGGGGCCGAGTGAAGCTGCCGGGTTCCTGCGGAGCTTCAGGTCCGGGCCGCGAGGAACGCCGAGAGGCGGCCGGGTGCGGCCTCGAGCACCGGCGTAGCGGCGGAGCGTAGCTTCCGGAGGCGTCACCAGCCAAGGCGAGCTCCCGCGGCGCACGTCCATCGCCTGCGCATCTTCGGCGAGACCTTCTTGTGATCGGTACCCCTCACACCTCTATCCTGGAACTATATGCCCAAGATCAGTGAGATAGGACCCCACTAAAGTCGCTCAGGGAAGCGCGGCAAAATACATCCTTGGACTTCTGGTGATCACCTCCGTTGTGTCTGTTAGACATAAGTTCTTTGTTAATTCAAATTGTGTAAATATGTAGATATTAATCTCTTTGAAAGGCGAAGCCAGAGCCCATCTTACCCTTATATGCATAGCGTCTAGTTTTCTATACCTCACCTTGCTCTAGTCTAGATTTGGTACTGTGTTTATGTCTCATGTAATATAGACTGAACATGATGTTAAATTTGGTGCACATTAATAACTCCTCCCTGGGTTGGGCCTCCTTTCCCTACCGCTATCCTACACACAACTACTCGGCGGAGGCGTTACAAGGTACATACACGACACCTTCCCTTCCCGATGTAGGTGGTAGGACAGCAACATAGCAGTCAGCAAATTCACCACCATGTAGCTGAATGGAAGTTTAACTTACCACCGGAAGAACCACACCCTGGGTTCCCTTTGCTCTACCGCTACTAGCCGAGGCTTCTCCTGTAATTCTGCTTATCATTATTTTTTATATAAATTCTTGGACTTAACCGGCAGTGTTCCTACACTCGCCTGGAACCTCATACATAATAAAATAAACTCTTAAATTTATACAGCTACATACTGGCGCCCAACGTGGGGCCCGAACCCACGACCCTGAGATTAAGAGTCTCATGCTCTACCGACTGAGCTAGCCGGGCTTGGCGGGAACTTCCATTAGGAGAGCTTTGAGCATCTCACCCCTTCCTACTTTATCAGATGCATTGTATTTGTCTGTCCACCTGTTGTTTCTAATCAAATAGGCGGAGAGCATCTTTAGATCTAAATTCAGTATTTTGTCCTTAACCATAGGACCGCAAGAAAGCTCTGTTATCCACTTCAGAGGTCTGTAGGAGTGAGAGGTGGGTTTGATCTCAAAGCTTCGAGGGTTGGCCACGAGGACTATGCACTCCTCGGTGATGTACTGATTCTGAACGGATAGTGAGAGATCCTGACCTTGAGTGTATCTAGAGGTCGCTTCTGAGGAAATCGTAGACCGGGGTGCTGAGGAGGTGGTAGCATGTGTTCTTCCTTGTAGTGAATGTAGTTTCACCTCGGCTTCTCCCACTGCAGCCATAAATGTTTCGATCGACTTGGTCGCCTTATTTTGCTGTAAGGCGAGGTGCTCGAAGTATTTGGAAACCCCTCGAACTTGGTTTGTCAGCATTAATTGTTGAGATTGGGTGTCACTCACTAAGGTAGACAGACTGGACAACAGGTCTACAAATGCGTTCGCCTTGAATGATGTCATAGAATGTAGGCTTCCTGACATGCACCAGAAAAATGATACTGGCCCTATACGTGCTGCCCGGGCCAGTTCATGTTTTAATCCGTGCCAGCTGTCTCCTGCGACTGGGATGATACGTTGAAATAGGTTTAGCATCGTTTCTTGAGTGCCTTGCTGTTGTCCATTTACTTGGGCGATAGTGGCTTCTAATTTTTCGTCAGCAGGTGAGGTAGAGGCTTCGAGATAATACGCTAAGTTATTCATTGTCTCGTAATCCTGTCGCCAGGCCTGTTGCTGCTCCTCGCTAGAGTGTCTGGGATCACTCTTGGTCCGTTCCTTTGGTATTGGTGTGTCCTCTACCGGTAATGATGCCTCTTCCTCCTCCGGCTCGAAATTGTCAGCTGAAGATAATCGATCTCTGATTTTATGGAGATCCTCGTTACCAATGATAGTATCGATACTCAGGAGGCCTTGAAGAGGACCTGTTTCTCCTGTTAATTGAGCATCTGGGAAGCTTTCTCCTGTTCCCTCTGAAACACCAGACTGACCTGACTCGGACATTGTTCTGTAGGTGATATACCCGGCAAGTGCAGCCAAAGAAGTTCCCAAAAACAAGTATTTCAATAAGTTTGAATCTGTAGTTAGAGGAACCGTCTCAAGGGAAGTACAAAATGGGTTTTTTACCGGCAATGGCGCCGTCTTGAACCCCTCAGCTTCCTTGTTAGTTATGTATCTTGTAGCAAGTCTCTCGTCATTACATAATCGCCATATGACACAGAGCCAAGCCTCAAACAAACTATAGAAAATAGAAAAAACAAGCATTGTCCCTCCCTTGCCCGCCCCTCTTTCCACGTAGTCGTGCGCGGTTGTTTTTTTGGAATATTTTTCGAACGCACGTAAATATCTAAAGCCTTATTGAAAAAATATCCCGTGAACGGTATTGGCAAGGGAATTCACGTTAATAAATAAGCCCTACCTTTGCTCGCAGGACGGTTTCGTGATAATCCTGCGTTAACAAATTTAAGCCTCATATCACACTCTCTGGCATAGAGTCTTCTTATAAAAATTTAATTGTATACTTTAAAATAAAATAAAAATAAGATTTATTCATAAATCTCGTAACTGGTCTTGTAACCTTGTAAACGGTCTTGTAAAATAAAATATAAACTTTGGGAAAAACCTTTTAAATGTTCTTGTCAAACAAATTTAGAAACTTTTGGTAAATCTTGTCAATGGTAAGTGTTATTATGAACATTGAAAAATCTTGCTATCGGTCCTTGTTATAAAAAAATTAAGACATATATTTTTTTTTATTTGTTTTCATATATGTGCCAATAAATACTTTAAACATCTTTTGACACGCCTAAAAAGGCCACGTGTCATGGGATATACGGAAGACGGATAATTGGGGAATCTTCTATTAGAAAAATAAGCCATACCCGACAAAAAATAAAAATTGGTACCAGGTTAGGCTCCTTGCTTACCCTGGACCCCCTCAGACGAATCCGGAGCTAACTTAGCCTCGCGTTCGTCGCCAATCCCCTCTACCCTCATACCCTTCCCTACGTCCTCATCCCTAGCAAGCTTGCGCCTTCCCCTTACCTTACCCTAATCACCTCTTCCCATCCCAGTTTGTCAGTTATTCTAAAAGAAAGGATACGTAAGGTCGTTTGAATGTATATAGATGTATGTGTTTCCTTCCCTATTCCTATAAATTGTCACTTGTCACCAGTAGTTTGGTCTCACCTGAGCCAGCTACGTTGACAAGACAACTAGCGCTTCCGCGCATTTCTCACGGCACCAGTGACCGGGTGACAACCATATCACATCTCCGGTCACAATTTTGCCTACGCACATTCGTGTTTTAATTAATGGACACGCCCCCTGGGGGGGGCAGACATTAACGGATACCCCATTTATGGCCAACCCTCACGTAGCGCTTCTCGACATGGCGACACACTCGGTGTCTACCTAGGGCCCTGATCTGAGTTACCCCAATCAATCCGTGCTCAGGTCTAAAGAGGTTTTGCGAGTCCTTATTCGAAGGCTCATTCACCACCAATTTTTTTTTATCAACACTGCAGCATTATCTAAAATATATATATACAAAAACTCCACACCTCTGTAAATAGTTGTAAATAAACTTTAGCTATAAATACTACTAAATAAGGATAGAATATTTTAATGTTAAAAAAAAAAAAAAAAATTAAATAAGTATTGCCTAAAAATAGATCTTAAATATTGTTACGTTTGGTTCGACCTCTATCACAAACCAAACAAAATATGCTCGTCACGAACCCTATAGTCTCGGATTTTCTTGTCATAACTTGTGCATTGTAAATTGCACAACGAAGTACGTAATTTATTCAATAAACATTCCTTATTACCTTAATATTAGGCTCAATATGTCATCTCGCTTATTTATGTTAATAAATAAGCTTAGTTAATAATATCTAGTCGTAGGCATTTATACATTTAAGAATAAAAATCTCTGTGTATTAACCTTGTTAACATAAATACGTTCCTGTACTTACTCAAAATCTACAGCGAACAAATCTTTCAAGGCTATTTTTCTCGTTTCAATCGTGACTACGCCTTAGTAGCTGCCATGACACATAATTATGGTATAAAAATAATGTACATATGGTAATAAAAAAGCTCGTTATATTGCAAATACGATTAATTTTGTAATATAAAGTTTTAAATAAAATAAAAAGATAGAAACAATTCTACGTCTTTCGGTCACTTTATAAAAATGTATCGAGATACACGGTTACTTTATTTACGTTTCATGCTATCGGAACTAACTTGTTGCTCGTCGTCTTCTCGTGTCTGTTTAGTTAACCGCTCAAGCGAACGCACCTTTTCAACAAATTTTCAAATGTCGCATTTCGTTTTCGAACCTTTTAACACATAATGTTGAATAACAATTTAAGTTGTATATTTTTAATTTAAAAAAAAAAATTACTAAGTTTATGGGCTCTGGTTTCTTGTTTGTGTTAGTTATAAGGTGTTACTGCTTTAAGACTTCAATAGTATCTATGTAATGTTTTTTGGTTAAAATTATCTATAATTTGATATTATTCTGTAGTAATTTAAAATTATTTATATAAGTTAGTACTCCTCTGGGCCTGGCTTCTGAACTTCTGTAAATCTTCTCGTGTTCATAAACTTTGAACGTCTCGTGGTTATTTTGTATAATTGTCACTGTACTAACTAGCTTTATTTAGGTTTCTCTTTTCAAAACTCATGTTACTGTCACACTGATAGTTTATGTTAAAGTCTTAATGACATCTTGGTCATTTCAATTAATGTCCATTGTACTTCAATTCTTTTTTCTTTTTTTCTTTTTTCTTTTTGGTTAGTTAATTTAGGATGTGTTGTAGCATGTTTTCGAAACGCTTTTATTAATGTACAATCTCCCTAGAATTATGACACGTCGGTTCAACATTGCAGCACAGATCTCCCGCACAATTCGTAGCGAGCCAGCATTCCCTTTCTCCCTCGCACGCGACCCCAACGTATGGCGCCTTCGGCGGGCCAATCACAGGCTCAGGATAGCACCGCACGCGACTTCAACGTATGGCGCCTTCGGCGGACCAATCACAGGCGCAGGATAGCACCGCATTGACACCACGCGCGGTACCGTCGTTGCAAAACGCGCGCCATGGTTTCTATAACTAGACTGAGCAAGCCGCGCGGCGCTATTCCAGTTTGGGCGCTGAGTACCGACGAACGTGTGCGAGTGTCTTCAACGCGCGAAAGGCGGTTGGAACCTAGGCGACGCCGATGTCGAGTGTGGAGCACCGTGAGGAGGCCAGGTGACGCGGCCGGGCGCTTCGGGGGGCCGAGTGAAGCTGCCGGGTTCCTGCGGAGCTTCAGGTCCGGGCCGCGAGGAACGCCGAGAGGCGGCCGGGTGCGGCCTCGAGCACCGGCGTAGCGGCGGAGCGTAGCTTCCGGAGGCGTCACCAGCCAAGGCGAGCTCCCGCGGCGCACGTCCATCGCCTGCGCATCTTCGGCGAGACCTTCTTGTGATCGGTACCCCTCACACCTCTATCCTGGAACTATATGCCCAAGATCAGTGAGATAGGACCCCACTAAAGTCGCTCAGGGAAGCGCGGCAAAATACATCCTTGGACTTCTGGTGATCACCTCCGTTGTGTCTGTTAGACATAAGTTCTTTGTTAATTCAAATTGTGTAAATATGTAGATATTAATCTCTTTGAAAGGCGAAGCCAGAGCCCATCTTACCCTTATATGCATAGCGTCTAGTTTTCTATACCTCACCTTGCTCTAGTCTAGATTTGGTACTGTGTTTATGTCTCATGTAATATAGACTGAACATGATGTTAAATTTGGTGCACATTAATAACTCCTCCCTGGGTTAGGCCTCCTTTCCCTACCGCTATCCTACACACAACTACTCGGCGGAGGCGTTACAAGGTACATACACGACACCTTCCCTTCCCGATGTAGGTGGTAGGACAGCAACATAGCAGTCAGCAAATTCACCACCATGTAGCTGAATGGAAGTTTAACTTACCACCGGAAGAACCACACCCTGGGTTCCCTTTGCTCTACCGCTACTAGCCGAGGCTTCTCCTGTAATTCTGCTTATCATTATTTTTTATATAAATTCTTGGACTTAACCGGCAGTGTTCCTACACTCGCCTGGAACCTCATACATAATAAAATAAACTCTTAAATTTATACAGCTACATACTGGCGCCCAACGTGGGGCCCGAACCCACGACCCTGAGATTAAGAGTCTCATGCTCTACCGACTGAGCTAGCCGGGCTTGGCGGGAACTTCCATTAGGAGAGCTTTGAGCATCTCACCCCTTCCTACTTTATCAGATGCATTGTATTTGTCTGTCCACCTGTTGTTTCTAATCAAATAGGCGGAGAGCATCTTTAGATCTAAATTCAGTATTTTGTCCTTAACCATAGGACCGCAAGAAAGCTCTGTTATCCACTTCAGAGGTCTGTAGGAGTGAGAGGTGGGTTTGATCTCAAAGCTTCGAGGGTTGGCCACGAGGACTATGCACTCCTCGGTGATGTACTGATTCTGAACGGATAGTGAGAGATCCTGACCTTGAGTGTATCTAGAGGTCGCTTCTGAGGAAATCGTAGACCGGGGTGCTGAGGAGGTGGTAGCATGTGTTCTTCCTTGTAGTGAATGTAGTTTCACCTCGGCTTCTCCCACTGCAGCCATAAATATTTCGATCGACTTGGTCGCCTTATTTTGCTGTAAGGCGAGGTGCTCGAAGTATTTGGAAACCCCTCGAACTTGGTTTGTCAGCATTAATTGTTGAGATTGGGTGTCACTCACTAAGGTAGACAGACTGGACAACAGGTCTACAAATGCGTTCGCCTTGAATGATGTCATAGAATGTAGGCTTCCTGACATGCACCAGAAAAATGATACTGGCCCTATACGTGCTGCCCGGGCCAGTTCATGTTTTAATCCGTGCCAGCTGTCTCCTGCGACTGGGATGATACGTTGAAATAGGTTTAGCATCGTTTCTTGAGTGCCTTGCTGTTGTCCATTTACTTGGGCGATAGTGGCTTCTAATTTTTCGTCAGCAGGTGAGGTAGAGGCTTCGAGATAATACGCTAAGTTATTCATTGTCTCGTAATCCTGTCGCCAGGCCTGTTGCTGCTCCTCGCTAGAGTGTCTGGGATCACTCTTGGTCCGTTCCTTTGGTATTGGTGTGTCCTCTACCGGTAATGATGCCTCTTCCTCCTCCGGCTCGAAATTGTCAGCTGAAGATAATCGATCTCTGATTTTATGGAGATCCTCGTTACCAATGATAGTATCGATACTCAGGAGGCCTTGAAGAGGACCTGTTTCTCCTGTTAATTGAGCATCTGGGAAGCTTTCTCCTGTTCCCTCTGAAACACCAGACTGACCTGACTCGGACATTGTTCTGTAGGTGATATACCCGGCAAGTGCAGCCAAAGAAGTTCCCAAAAACAAGTATTTCAATAAGTTTGAATCTGTAGTTAGAGGAACCGTCTCAAGGGAAGTACAAAATGGGTTTTTTACCGGCAATGGCGCCGTCTTGAACCCCTCAGCTTCCTTGTTAGTTATGTATCTTGTAGCAAGTCTCTCGTCATTACATAATCGCCATATGACACAGAGCCAAGCCTCAAACAAACTATAGAAAATAGAAAAAACAAGCATTGTCCCTCCCTTGCCCGCCCCTCTTTCCACGTAGTCGTGCGCGGTTGTTTTTTTGGAATATTTTTCGAACGCACGTAAATATCTAAAGCCTTATTGAAAAAATATCCCGTGAACGGTATTGGCAAGGGAATTCACGTTAATAAATAAGCCCTACCTTTGCTCGCAGGACGGTTTCGTGATAATCCTGCGTTAACAAATTTAAGCCTCATATCACACTCTCTGGCATAGAGTCTTCTTATAAAAATTTAATTGTATACTTTAAAATAAAATAAAAATAAGATTTATTCATAAATCTCGTAACTGGTCTTGTAACCTTGTAAACGGTCTTGTAAAATAAAATATAAACTTTGGGAAAAACCTTTTAAATGTTCTTGTCAAACAAATTTAGAAACTTTTGGTAAATCTTGTCAATGGTAAGTGTTATTATGAACATTGAAAAATCTTGCTATCGGTCCTTGTTATAAAAAAATTAAGACATATATTTTTTTTTATTTGTTTTCATATATGTGCCAATAAATACTTTAAACATCTTTTGACACGCCTAAAAAGGCCACGTGTCATGGGATATACGGAAGACGGATAATTGGGGAATCTTCTATTAGAAAAATAAGCCATACCCGACAAAAAATAAAAATTGGTACCAGGTTAGGCTCCTTGCTTACCCTGGACCCCCTCAGACGAATCCGGAGCTAACTTAGCCTCGCGTTCGTCGCCAATCCCCTCTACCCTCATACCCTTCCCTACGTCCTCATCCCTAGCAAGCTTGCGCCTTCCCCTTACCTTACCCTAATCACCTCTTCCCATCCCAGTTTGTCAGTTATTCTAAAAGAAAGGATACGTAAGGTCGTTTGAATGTATATAGATGTATGTGTTTCCTTCCCTATTCCTATAAATTGTCACTTGTCACCAGTAGTTTGGTCTCACCTGAGCCAGCTACGTTGACAAGACAACTAGCGCTTCCGCGCATTTCTCACGGCACCAGTGACCGGGTGACAACCATATCACATCTCCGGTCACAATTTTGCCTACGCACATTCGTGTTTTAATTAATGGACACGCCCCCTGGGGGGGGCAGACATTAACGGATACCCCATTTATGGCCAACCCTCACGTAGCGCTTCTCGACATGGCGACACACTCGGTGTCTACCTAGGGCCCTGATCTGAGTTACCCCAATCAATCCGTGCTCAGGTCTAAAGAGGTTTTGCGAGTCCTTATTCGAAGGCTCATTCACCACCAATTTTATTTTATCAACACTGCAGCATTATCTAAAATATATATATACAAAAACTCCACACCTCTGTAAATAGTTGTAAATAAACTTTAGCTATAAATACTACTAAATAAGGATAGAATATTTTAATGTTAAAAAAAAAAAAAATTAAATAAGTATTGCCTAAAAATAGATCTTAAATATTGTTACGTTTGGTTCGACCTCTATCACAAACCAAACAAAATATGCTCGTCACGAACCCTATAGTCTCGGATTTTCTTGTCATAACTTGTGCATTGTAAATTGCACAACGAAGTACGTAATTTATTCAATAAACATTCCTTATTACCTTAATATTAGGCTCAATATGTCATCTCGCTTATTTATGTTAATAAATAAGCTTAGTTAATAATATCTAGTCGTAGGCATTTATACATTTAAGAATAAAAATCTCTGTGTATTAACCTTGTTAACATAAATACGTTCCTGTACTTACTCAAAATCTACAGCGAACAAATCTTTCAAGGCTATTTTTCTCGTTTCAATCGTGACTACGCCTTAGTAGCTGCCATGACACATAATTATGGTATAAAAATAATGTACATATGGTAATAAAAAAGCTCGTTATATTGCAAATACGATTAATTTTGTAATATAAAGTTTTAAATAAAATAAAAAGATAGAAACAATTCTACGTCTTTCGGTCACTTTATAAAAATGTATCGAGATACACGGTTACTTTATTTACGTTTCATGCTATCGGAACTAACTTGTTGCTCGTCGTCTTCTCGTGTCTGTTTAGTTAACCGCTCAAGCGAACGCACCTTTTCAACAAATTTTCAAATGTCGCATTTCGTTTTCGAACCTTTTAACACATAATGTTGAATAACAATTTAAGTTGTATATTTTTAATTTAAAAAAAAAAATTACTAAGTTTATGGGCTCTGGTTTCTTGTTTGTGTTAGTTATAAGGTGTTACTGCTTTAAGACTTCAATAGTATCTATGTAATGTTTTTTGGTTAAAATTATCTATAATTTGATATTATTCTGTAGTAATTTAAAATTATTTATATAAGTTAGTACTCCTCTGGGCCTGGCTTCTGAACTTCTGTAAATCTTCTCGTGTTCATAAACTTTGAACGTCTCGTGGTTATTTTGTATAATTGTCACTGTACTAACTAGCTTTATTTAGGTTTCTCTTTTCAAAACTCATGTTACTGTCACACTGATAGTTTATGTTAAAGTCTTAATGACATCTTGGTCATTTCAATTAATGTCCATTGTACTTCAATTCTTTTTTCTTTTTTTCTTTTTTCTTTTTGGTTAGTTAATTTAGGATGTGTTGTAGCATGTTTTCGAAACGCTTTTATTAATGTACAATCTCCCTAGAATTATGACACGTCGGTTCAACATTGCAGCACAGATCTCCCGCACAATTCGTAGCGAGCCAGCATTCCCTTTCTCCCTCGCACGCGACCCCAACGTATGGCGCCTTCGGCGGGCCAATCACAGGCTCAGGATAGCACCGCACGCGACTTCAACGTATGGCGCCTTCGGCGGACCAATCACAGGCGCAGGATAGCACCGCATTGACACCACGCGCGGTACCGTCGTTGCAAAACGCGCGCCATGGTTTCTATAACTAGACTGAGCAAGCCGCGCGGCGCTATTCCAGTTTGGGCGCTGAGTACCGACGAACGTGTGCGAGTGTCTTCAACGCGCGAAAGGCGGTTGGAACCTAGGCGACGCCGATGTCGAGTGTGGAGCACCGTGAGGAGGCCAGGTGACGCGGCCGGGCGCTTCGGGGGGCCGAGTGAAGCTGCCGGGTTCCTGCGGAGCTTCAGGTCCGGGCCGCGAGGAACGCCGAGAGGCGGCCGGGTGCGGCCTCGAGCACCGGCGTAGCGGCGGAGCGTAGCTTCCGGAGGCGTCACCAGCCAAGGCGAGCTCCCGCGGCGCACGTCCATCGCCTGCGCATCTTCGGCGAGACCTTCTTGTGATCGGTACCCCTCACACCTCTATCCTGGAACTATATGCCCAAGATCAGTGAGATAGGACCCCACTAAAGTCGCTCAGGGAAGCGCGGCAAAATACATCCTTGGACTTCTGGTGATCACCTCCGTTGTGTCTGTTAGACATAAGTTCTTTGTTAATTCAAATTGTGTAAATATGTAGATATTAATCTCTTTGAAAGGCGAAGCCAGAGCCCATCTTACCCTTATATGCATAGCGTCTAGTTTTCTATACCTCACCTTGCTCTAGTCTAGATTTGGTACTGTGTTTATGTCTCATGTAATATAGACTGAACATGATGTTAAATTTGGTGCACATTAATAACTCCTCCCTGGGTTAGGCCTCCTTTCCCTACCGCTATCCTACACACAACTACTCGGCGGAGGCGTTACAAGGTACATACACGACACCTTCCCTTCCCGATGTAGGTGGTAGGACAGCAACATAGCAGTCAGCAAATTCACCACCATGTAGCTGAATGGAAGTTTAACTTACCACCGGAAGAACCACACCCTGGGTTCCCTTTGCTCTACCGCTACTAGCCGAGGCTTCTCCTGTAATTCTGCTTATCATTATTTTTTATATAAATTCTTGGACTTAACCGGCAGTGTTCCTACACTCGCCTGGAACCTCATACATAATAAAATAAACTCTTAAATTTATACAGCTACATACTGGCGCCCAACGTGGGGCCCGAACCCACGACCCTGAGATTAAGAGTCTCATGCTCTACCGACTGAGCTAGCCGGGCTTGGCGGGAACTTCCATTAGGAGAGCTTTGAGCATCTCACCCCTTCCTACTTTATCAGATGCATTGTATTTGTCTGTCCACCTGTTGTTTCTAATCAAATAGGCGGAGAGCATCTTTAGATCTAAATTCAGTATTTTGTCCTTAACCATAGGACCGCAAGAAAGCTCTGTTATCCACTTCAGAGGTCTGTAGGAGTGAGAGGTGGGTTTGATCTCAAAGCTTCGAGGGTTGGCCACGAGGACTATGCACTCCTCGGTGATGTACTGATTCTGAACGGATAGTGAGAGATCCTGACCTTGAGTGTATCTAGAGGTCGCTTCTGAGGAAATCGTAGACCGGGGTGCTGAGGAGGTGGTAGCATGTGTTCTTCCTTGTAGTGAATGTAGTTTCACCTCGGCTTCTCCCACTGCAGCCATAAATGTTTCGATCGACTTGGTCGCCTTATTTTGCTGTAAGGCGAGGTGCTCGAAGTATTTGGAAACCCCTCGAACTTGGTTTGTCAGCATTAATTGTTGAGATTGGGTGTCACTCACTAAGGTAGACAGACTGGACAACAGGTCTACAAATGCGTTCGCCTTGAATGATGTCATAGAATGTAGGCTTCCTGACATGCACCAGAAAAATGATACTGGCCCTATACGTGCTGCCCGGGCCAGTTCATGTTTTAATCCGTGCCAGCTGTCTCCTGCGACTGGGATGATACGTTGAAATAGGTTTAGCATCGTTTCTTGAGTGCCTTGCTGTTGTCCATTTACTTGGGCGATAGTGGCTTCTAATTTTTCGTCAGCAGGTGAGGTAGAGGCTTCGAGATAATACGCTAAGTTATTCATTGTCTCGTAATCCTGTCGCCAGGCCTGTTGCTGCTCCTCGCTAGAGTGTCTGGGATCACTCTTGGTCCGTTCCTTTGGTATTGGTGTGTCCTCTACCGGTAATGATGCCTCTTCCTCCTCCGGCTCGAAATTGTCAGCTGAAGATAATCGATCTCTGATTTTATGGAGATCCTCGTTACCAATGATAGTATCGATACTCAGGAGGCCTTGAAGAGGACCTGTTTCTCCTGTTAATTGAGCACCTGGGAAGCTTTCTCCTGTTCCCTCTGAAACACCAGACTGACCTGACTCGGACATTGTTCTGTAGGTGATATACCCGGCAAGTGCAGCCAAAGAAGTTCCCAAAAACAAGTATTTCAATAAGTTTGAATCTGTAGTTAGAGGAACCGTCTCAAGGGAAGTACAAAATGGGTTTTTTACCGGCAATGGCGCCGTCTTGAACCCCTCAGCTTCCTTGTTAGTTATGTATCTTGTAGCAAGTCTCTCGTCATTACATAATCGCCATATGACACAGAGCCAAGCCTCAAACAAACTATAGAAAATAGAAAAAACAAGCATTGTCCCTCCCTTGCCCGCCCCTCTTTCCACGTAGTCGTGCGCGGTTGTTTTTTTGGAATATTTTTCGAACGCACGTAAATATCTAAAGCCTTATTGAAAAAATATCCCGTGAACGGTATTGGCAAGGGAATTCACGTTAATAAATAAGCCCTACCTTTGCTCGCAGGACGGTTTCGTGATAATCCTGCGTTAACAAATTTAAGCCTCATATCACACTCTCTGGCATAGAGTCTTCTTATAAAAATTTAATTGTATACTTTAAAATAAAATAAAAATAAGATTTATTCATAAATCTCGTAACTGGTCTTGTAACCTTGTAAACGGTCTTGTAAAATAAAATATAAACTTTGGGAAAAACCTTTTAAATGTTCTTGTCAAACAAATTTAGAAACTTTTGGTAAATCTTGTCAATGGTAAGTGTTATTATGAACATTGAAAAATCTTGCTATCGGTCCTTGTTATAAAAAAATTAAGACATATATTTTTTTTTATTTGTTTTCATATATGTGCCAATAAATACTTTAAACATCTTTTGACACGCCTAAAAAGGCCACGTGTCATGGGATATACGGAAGACGGATAATTGGGGAATCTTCTATTAGAAAAATAAGCCATACCCCACAAAAAATAAAAATTGGTACCAGGTTAGGCTCCTTGCTTACCCTGGACCCCCTCAGACGAATCCGGAGCTAACTTAGCCTCGCGTTCGTCGCCAATCCCCTCTACCCTCATACCCTTCCCTACGTCCTCATCCCTAGCAAGCTTGCGCCTTCCCCTTACCTTACCCTAATCACCTCTTCCCATCCCAGTTTGTCAGTTATTCTAAAAGAAAGGATACGTAAGGTCGTTTGAATGTATATGGATGTATGTGTTTCCTTCCCTATTCCTATAAATTGTCACTTGTCACCAGTAGTTTGGTCTCACCTGAGCCAGCTACGTTGACAAGACAACTAGCGCTTCCGCGCATTTCTCACGGCACCAGTGACCGGGTGACAACCATATCACATCTCCGGTCACAATTTTGCCTACGCACATTCGTGTTTTAATTAATGGACACGCCCCCTGGGGGGGGCAGACATTAACGGATACCCCATTTATGGCCAACCCTCACGTAGCGCTTCTCGACATGGCGACACACTCGGTGTCTACCTAGGGCCCTGATCTGAGTTACCCCAATCAATCCGTGCTCAGGTCTAAAGAGGTTTTGCGAGTCCTTATTCGAAGGCTCATTCACCACCAATTTTTTTTTATCAACACTGCAGCATTATCTAAAATATATATATACAAAAACTCCACACCTCTGTAAATAGTTGTAAATAAACTTTAGCTATAAATACTACTAAATAAGGATAGAATATTTTAATGTTAAAAAAAAAAAAATATTAAATAAGTATTGCCTAAAAATAGATCTTAAATATTGTTACGTTTGGTTCGACCTCTATCACAAACCAAACAAAATATGCTCGTCACGAACCCTATAGTCTCGGATTTTCTTGTCATAACTTGTGCATTGTAAATTGCACAACGAAGTACGTAATTTATTCAATAAACATTCCTTATTACCTTAATATTAGGCTCAATATGTCATCTCGCTTATTTATGTTAATAAATAAGCTTAGTTAATAATATCTAGTCGTAGGCATTTATACATTTAAGAATAAAAATCTCTGTGTATTAACCTTGTTAACATAAATACGTTCCTGTACTTACTCAAAATCTACAGCGAACAAATCTTTCAAGGCTATTTTTCTCGTTTCAATCGTGACTACGCCTTAGTAGCTGCCATGACACATAATTATGGTATAAAAATAATGTACATATGGTAATAAAAAAGCTCGTTATATTGCAAATACGATTAATTTTGTAATATAAAGTTTTAAATAAAATAAAAAGATAGAAACAATTCTACGTCTTTCGGTCACTTTATAAAAATGTATCGAGATACACGGTTACTTTATTTACGTTTCATGCTATCGGAACTAACTTGTTGCTCGTCGTCTTCTCGTGTCTGTTTAGTTAACCGCTCAAGCGAACGCACCTTTTCAACAAATTTTCAAATGTCGCATTTCGTTTTCGAACCTTTTAACACATAATGTTGAATAACAATTTAAGTTGTATATTTTTAATTTAAAAAAAAAAATTACTAAGTTTATGGGCTCTGGTTTCTTGTTTGTGTTAGTTATAAGGTGTTACTGCTTTAAGACTTCAATAGTATCTATGTAATGTTTTTTGGTTAAAATTATCTATAATTTGATATTATTCTGTAGTAATTTAAAATTATTTATATAAGTTAGTACTCCTCTGGGCCTGGCTTCTGAACTTCTGTAAATCTTCTCGTGTTCATAAACTTTGAACGTCTCGTGGTTATTTTGTATAATTGTCACTGTACTAACTAGCTTTATTTAGGTTTCTCTTTTCAAAACTCATGTTACTGTCACACTGATAGTTTATGTTAAAGTCTTAATGACATCTTGGTCATTTCAATTAATGTCCATTGTACTTCAATTCTTTTTTCTTTTTTTCTTTTTTCTTTTTGGTTAGTTAATTTAGGATGTGTTGTAGCATGTTTTCGAAACGCTTTTATTAATGTACAATCTCCCTAGAATTATGACACGTCGGTTCAACATTGCAGCACAGATCTCCCGCACAATTCGTAGCGAGCCAGCATTCCCTTTCTCCCTCGCACGCGACCCCAACGTATGGCGCCTTCGGCGGGCCAATCACAGGCTCAGGATAGCACCGCACGCGACTTCAACGTATGGCGCCTTCGGCGGACCAATCACAGGCGCAGGATAGCACCGCATTGACACCACGCGCGGTACCGTCGTTGCAAAACGCGCGCCATGGTTTCTATAACTAGACTGAGCAAGCCGCGCGGCGCTATTCCAGTTTGGGCGCTGAGTACCGACGAACGTGTGCGAGTGTCTTCAACGCGCGAAAGGCGGTTGGAACGTAGGCGACGCCGATGTCGAGTGTGGAGCACCGTGAGGAGGCCAGGTGACGCGGCCGGGCGCTTCGGGGGGCCGAGTGAAGCTGCCGGGTTCCTGCGGAGCTTCAGGTCCGGGCCGCGAGGAACGCCGAGAGGCGGCCGGGTGCGGCCTCGAGCACCGGCGTAGCGGCGGAGCGTAGCTTCCGGAGGCGTCACCAGCCAAGGCGAGCTCCCGCGGCGCACGTCCATCGCCTGCGCATCTTCGGCGAGACCTTCTTGTGATCGGTACCCCTCACACCTCTATCCTGGAACTATATGCCCAAGATCAGTGAGATAGGACCCCACTAAAGTCGCTCAGGGAAGCGCGGCAAAATACATCCTTGGACTTCTGGTGATCACCTCCGTTGTGTCTGTTAGACATAAGTTCTTTGTTAATTCAAATTGTGTAAATATGTAGATATTAATCTCTTTGAAAGGCGAAGCCAGAGCCCATCTTACCCTTATATGCATAGCGTCTAGTTTTCTATACCTCACCTTGCTCTAGTCTAGATTTGGTACTGTGTTTATGTCTCATGTAATATAGACTGAACATGATGTTAAATTTGGTGCACATTAATAACTCCTCCCTGGGTTAGGCCTCCTTTCCCTACCGCTATCCTACACACAACTACTCGGCGGAGGCGTTACAAGGTACATACACGACACCTTCCCTTCCCGATGTAGGTGGTAGGACAGCAACATAGCAGTCAGCAAATTCACCACCATGTAGCTGAATGGAAGTTTAACTTACCACCGGAAGAACCACACCCTGGGTTCCCTTTGCTCTACCGCTACTAGCCGAGGCTTCTCCTGTAATTCTGCTTATCATTATTTTTTATATAAATTCTTGGACTTAACCGGCAGTGTTCCTACACTCGCCTGGAACCTCATACATAATAAAATAAACTCTTAAATTTATACAGCTACACTCTTTTCCGACGCTTTATTAAATTGAATGTGCCGCGCAGCTCTCGTGGGCGAATTATTTTTTCCGGGTGCGGTTGCTCCTTTCGGCTGCATCAAAATTAGGAAATATAATTTGATTAATTTTATTTAAAAAAATATTCCTAAAAATTGTCGTTATCCTATCAATTTCCTATTTGTGTGTCGATGTTCGATAAGTGTTCTCAATGTTTTACTAGGTTTTAAAAATTTAGGATTCCAAAAATATTACTGTCGAAATCTATGTCTGTTTTTTTTTTCATTTACCATTTGTATTGGAAAATATTGGCTAAAATATCTAGGAAAAAGTTGTGTCGTTTTTTGGGAAACATAAAAACATACAGATTTAAAATTATTAATTAAAACCTGGAATCTTTTAGGCGTAGGGAACCGGTAAGCCAAGGTGGACAAGAAGAAAATTCGCCTTAGAAGAAGATTTTGCTAGTTTAATCCGCAGTCGGCGTGCAAGATTGTGGCTTGGCCAATTGACAAATAAAGCATTTCTTTAAATTTTAATGTATCACAAATTAAAAGTTTATTATGAATAAATACATAATCTTGAATATTAATGATCTTATGTTTCGATTTGGAGAATCATTGGTCAGGAT
Organism: Incurvaria masculella; assembly: GCA_946894095.1. Lineage (NCBI taxonomy): Eukaryota > Metazoa > Arthropoda > Insecta > Lepidoptera > Incurvariidae > Incurvaria > Incurvaria masculella. The sequence goes on along the minus strand of OX335648.2, from coordinate 16,598,434 downwards.
ACTTTTTTTTTATAAAATAATTTATTTTTAAGTTTTAAATTTAAATCGGAAATTTACCTCAAAAAGGCAGATTTTTATCTCCCGTTGATAATAATTTCAGAAATAATAAAAAACCAAGTAGCATTATCGGATTAAGAATTATGACACATTTTCGGGAACGAAAACAACCCAATAAACTGCCTCAAAAGATCGAACCAGTTGTTTTATCTGACTAGTGTTGACAGGTAAAATATTCATAGCATATGGAGAAACGGGCAACCCCGATACCAAGTCACTAGATATGTAGCTATGATATTTGCATACGGCAAGGAAGGTTACCTTACCAGCCGTTTCGTTGTTTCAATTTCACGGAACATAACTTCTTGTTTTACAGCGGCGGGTCTCGAAACGTAATAACCGAGAACGAAAAGAATTATAGTTCCCATGGAATACGACACACAAAATGTTGAGGGAGGGCCAGGGAGACTTTGAAAGAAAATTTGTGTTGACAGGAGGATAGCGAAATTAACGGCAAATAGGAAATTACTGTGATAGGTAGGAGGTAGAAGAATTAAACATTGTCAGTTCTATCCATCCAGTTCCTGGCAGACCTAGCTCCCATGTGGTGGTGTGGGTTTAATGTATTGACAGTATATTTTGGTATTACAATAATACATGTGCTTTTATTATTTTTTATATAAAATACCCATATGTTGTTAGCATAAATAGCTGGAGCCAATTTTTGCTTAGTTATCACACAGCATGACTTTTTGAACGAACCAGGCGTGAAAGGCTTTTACCATATCTACTGTCATGGTAAATACTGTATCCTTATATCAATAAGGTGTCATGCTAGGACTATCCTTTTTTGAGCACGGATGATAAACATGGAAATTTTCATTACCGCCTCGACCGTATTTAATTATCTGGTACCATCCCGGGCGGACACATCTTTACCGACTAGAAAGTATGGTACTTTAAGATTTACATGGATTCCGAAGCATGGAATGTCATGCATTTTTAACAATAACGTTACATATTTACATCTTATACTAAAGAACTTAGTCTCATCATTAATATCAAATCAACAATGTAAAACCATGAAAGGAAAGTAAAAATAAACTAAAATTAAAATTTGAATAAAAAAAAGATTAATTTATATTATCATAATTATGCAATATAAAAGAACTAATATTTATTTTTGTATACACAGACATTATTAGCTCATTTTCAAATGAAAAACACAAAAAAAAGTTTAAAAAACATATGGGTATGAGGATTAAAAAAAAAAAACAGACAACGATTGCGAATATTTTAATACCAGGGTAAGCTGAAAAGAAATTCTTACAGACTTTTCAATAGATAAATTTTCTTATTTCAATAAGATATTCAGGCAACATTTTAAAATGTTAGCTTATTTTAATCCTTGATAAAATATTAGAATATGGCCTAAATTGTACTGAAAAACATTAATTTTCCTAACACAACCGACAAGGCTTTGTCTGCTAATACGATTACAAAGCAGCCAAAGCCGTCCGCTGTCGCTATTCATTTTATCAGCTTCCTCGTTAAATAAATTCCCACCTGCATGCGATACATCAAATAATGAGATTTATTAAATAACTTGCCTTCTTTTACTCCAGTAAACTCCCCTTCCACCTTCTGCCTACTGTCCCCCCCCCCCCTCCCTTCTTTTCCCCTTACCACCTACTTTCGATGGGCTAAACGTGAGCCAGGGCAACGTAGTAATTGAAATTTGAGCCCGTATTTCTTGACGTCAGCCGACATTTTTAATTTTAGCTTTCCGCGTGCGAAAAATCCCCTGTAATCAAATATTCAGCGTGCATTCTTACGTTAAACCATTTGCAGGTTAGAAATGCAGATAAATGCCTAAAAATGCGTATATGAAACACAATGCGTATACAAATATTAACAAAACATATTTAAATCGTTTTCGGTCATAAGAGCGTCATCCGCCAATAAGAGGCACAAGAAAGAAGGTACAAAACGTCGGATTGGAAGACGCTGCTGTTAACTTCCGCATCAGAGCCCACGAGCAAGAGCTTGGCTGAAGCTGCCGTGTCACCTTATGCTTTACTATTATTTATTCATATTGCGACGATTCTATAATATACTTAACTAAGCGAAGAAGGGGCAAACATCGGCTTAATTAATTTTACTTTTAGATGTTAGATTATTAATTTAAATTGTTATAGTTAGATTGATAGAATATTAATTTAAATACTTATTTCGTGTTTATGTATACAATAAAACTGACCGTTGTAGAATCTAAGCAAAGACTTGAAATTATATGAACACATTCACACATAAAAAAAAATATTTTTACTCCAGTTTCGGTTTTTTATTTCCTCCATTAGATGTATTACACAATCGGATTCGTAATTTGTTTCCTGATAAATAGATTACTTCTGGCGAAGAAGAGCCGACAAAAAACTTAACCAGTATTTTTTTTATTAATACTTACATAATTACTTTGAGAGATTTGAATAAAAGGGGAAAACGTTAAAACCTTAAACCTGTAAAATTTTCGGGAGTTTCTTATAGAATACCGCTAAATAAAAACAAAATACAATATTGAGTCAGAAACGACGATATAATTTACAAAATATAGTTTCCTCAATAGCGGAAATTGTAATCAAAACTCAACATAGCTCCGCTTTCGGTAATTATAACGGCTTACGTCTTCGTATTGGTTTTCGTTAACACGTTTTAAAATAAAATGATGCCTTCAATTTGTTGCTTCGCTTAATTTAAGGAATAAGAAGAAAGGATTGGGTTTGGAATATGTTTTTCCCATTTGAAAATAAGCAAACAAAAATTAACAACCACGCACATTAAATTATTATTTCGTTAATAAATTTCGTTTGCGATTGGCTATTTGTTAAACGGGTTACACATAAAGTTTTCGAATTATTTTAATATTTTCTAGTGATTGGAATTCGAAAAAAACATCAGAAATCCTCGATCTCACGTATTAACTATACAAAATCTACGTGCTAATAAAAACGACCGCATGTTCTTACATTCGAGCCCATTCCAAACACAATGGACCAGCAATGATACTGAGTCCATGCCATTAGCGTAACGAGAACCATTCTCTGAAAAACCTGCACACTTTACGGATGGAAATTGTTGGACTGTGCTCTTTGCCAGGCATTGAAATTGTTATGGAGGTATCTGTACATATGTATCACGGCCACGAGCCATCACATAGTGGATTAGGGTTTGATGCATTTATAATTGGGTTTTGTTTTCATTTAAATTAAATGTACCCGATTATAAATGTTGCAATAGTTTTGTGTCGGAAGCACAGAAGGGAATAGGATGGAGAAGTGTCATGTTGCGTTATTCGCGTCCTCGCCGTATGGAAAAAATATGCATAGTGATCGTATGGTGCGATTGCCATACAGTCCAAACATCGCGGGAAATGCGATCGCTAAATCGTCTCCATCCACACAAACTCTCCAATACGTGACTTTTATAACCTTACAAAATTTTCGTCGTAAGTGATAAGAATATTGTCACTTATTTAAACACGAAATAGCCAAGATAACGGTAATTATTATATTTCACAAGTAAAAAAATCTGTAGTGTTTTTATAATCAAGCAAAATACGATGCAAAATAACGCAATTTTTGTGGTAATAACTGTTAATAAAATATGTCTAAGAATAACCTCTAAAAATAAAGTATAATATCAAAAGTTACTTCTGAGGTAATTACAGAGTAACGACAGATTTTGTCATTTAAGATTTTCACCTCAAGAAAGAAACTGGCACATTCTTAAGTCAGCCATCTTTTTGTTGCTACCTACAAGACCGCTATTACGTAGTCGGCTACATGAATGAAACTTAAGTTAACTACCAGCATACAGCGAGCAAGAGAGTATGTTGCAACAGCAATCCGTTTGTTTGGGGGTGGTGTAGCTACTTTTTAAATACTGATACGAAAACGCCGGCGTGTAAGGTATCTTCTGATTCTATTCGCTTACTACTGATTGAAAAGTCATATCGGCTGGCTTAAGGCGGCCGTCAAAGAGTATTTTTACCCTGACAACAACTGACCCTTAGAATAAAACTATAAACTTCGAGAAAAAAGGATAGGCAGTGCATTCGAGATCTATGAAAAATAAAATACTTTAATAGAATTCCAAGATAATGAATGACTTCAATGCACGAAATATACATACACAGTGTAAACGGCTTTTTTAAATGAATGGACAGTTCTTCTTAATAGGTAAATGATGACAGTTTCAACAAACTTAGGATAACCTTAAATTTTATTGATTGATTGATTGAACCCCATTACATAATAAACGTCACGGTTTTAATCAACGTATTAGGAAAAGGAAACAATTTATTCTAGTATAAATATCGTTCCACCCCGCACTTTATGAATGTTCAAAATGGGGTCAACAATGTCTTTCACGCCTACAATATTGTCCCCTCGGCACATAAGTTTGCCGAGTCATCTAATGCAAATTCTCACACAGGGGCACGCGGAAAACGTTCCGGCCGTCAATAAAATAACCGTCTGACAAGACATGCATGGAATAACGAAGGAATACTCTCGGACAGTGCAGTAAAAAGCTCGGTTTGATTTGAATTCATATCGTTGCATCGCATTGCTCTCGCCGTTCTGTTTATTTATCATTATTAGGATAGGTTAGGTATCTATGAATATTATGTTTTAAAAAGTTACGAATGTTTCGCCTCCAAAGTCGCCGTTTCATTGCCCTGGAGATGAACGGTAACTCGTTAACGGTCAAAAAGATAATGTCAGCGACGGTGTAGTCTTAATAGATATGTTACCTATATAATTGAATTCTTAATCAGACGATTAGTTTGAATTTCCAAATTAAAATACATTTGAAAATAAACTACATATTCGATTTATGTTTCGAAATTAATTATTTTTTTGCATTTAAATAGTTATTGCTCTAATTTAGTTTTTACCACTACTATGGGGAAATTAGGATAACATAATATTTTAACATATTTTATTTTTTTGTGATGTGTGGATTGGGTGCAGTTAAAACAAATACAAGTTGTTCCGTGTATGTCATAAGAGCGGCGAATTAATTTGTCAATCGTGGTTCGGCTTCCACGTAGAACAGTAGGTATTCTGCATCGAGTCCAGGAGGCCAAGCGGGTACATAGATGAGCCCTCCCTCAAATGCGAACCTTACTCCAGGCAAGACCTTATCTTAGACCGGATCAGTCGTAAAATTCTGGCGCACATTCTTAAGGTTTCCCTGCTTATTTGATTTGAGCTTGGTTTTGACTCGATGTGGCGTCCAAAATTAGGGTCTTGCATCAGGTCGACACCAAGAACCTATATTTGGTCGTTTATACGTAGAGTTGTACCCTGGCGGTCGGAGTCCGCTTCGCACTGAATACGCATGCCTTCATTGCTCACGTTAAACTCAACGAAGTTCTAGATGCCCTATCTGAAAGGTTTTTCCAGGGTCACCTTGAGTCTAACAACGAGGCGCTGCCTTACTCCTCTGCCTCTTCAGCCCAGCTTAGGGTCTGGAGGGTACGTGTGAAAGACAATTATGTTGTTGCGGACTAGGGTGTGTGCGCTTGTAAGGAAGAGGACACTTTCGTTCGTTTGGTTTTATTGGATCTACTTACTATGATCAAAAAGTTCCGGGAATTAATGAATAAAAAAATGTGTTAATTTTCGGATACATTTATTTTATTACCTTCAAAATAACAACCGTCTGAAGCGATGCACATACGCCAACGCTTAATTCATTCTTCCATACACTTTTGATAGTCCGGTGAAGGAATGGCTTTCAATGCCTTCATCGCATTTTCTTTTATTTCATCGATGCTCGAAAATCTCTTTCCACGAAAGGGTAATTTAAGTTTTGAGAACAGAAAAAAGTCACATGGTGCCATATCCGGAGAATACGGTGCCTGTTGGATTGTATTTACAGTATGTTTGGTCAAATAATCGGTCACGATGCGCGCTTTGTGAGACGGAGCATTGCCATGGTGCAAAATCTATGAGTTGTTTTGCCACAATTCCGGTCGTTTTCTACGCACAGCATCTCTCAAACGCTTAATTACGGCCAGGTAGTACTCCTTATCGACTGTTTGACCAGTAGGCACGTACTCATAATGAACAACGCCGCGATAATCAAAGAAAACTGTGAGCATTACCTGTATTTTTGATCGGCTTTGACGCTCTGGTGATTGTTGGGTAGTTAGAACATCATATTCGTAAACCCACGTTTCGTCACCAGTAATTATGCGTTGCATTATGTTAGGGTCATTCGTTACCTCAGAAATCATCTGCTGGGCCACTCTCTTACGGTACTGTTTTTGTACGAAGTTCAGGTCTTTTGGCACAAGTCGTGCTGCAACGCGTTTCATGCCCGAAATATCCACCACAATATGCTGTGCCGATCCATACGCGATGTTGAGCTCACCAGCTATCTCTCTAAGGCTTGCATGACGATTTTCGATTACGATTTCTTGAACTTTTTCGACGTTATCAGCGGTAGTTGATGTTGAAGGGCGTCCACGACGAGGTGCATCGTCAACTTCTTTGAGACCATTTTTGAACGACGAATACCACTCGTATACTCTTGTTTCTGAGAGAGCAGAATCCCCGTAGGCTTTTTGTAGCATTTTGAATGCATCAGCATAAGAGATTTCGTTGGAAACACAAAACTTGAAACAAATTCTTTGTTAAATATTTTTTTCCATTTTGAAATGCGACGAACTTCAAAAACTTGATTGATATAAACAGACGCCAAACAATTACTAATGACATTTAATATTTGACATTTGGCAGGAGTGTCAGGGAAAGGTGTACCAAACTGAGAAAAAAAAATTGGAATTGGTAAAGCGTTATAAATTAAAACTACAAATTCCCGGAACTTATTGATCATAGTGTATATTCTTTAAAATGATTTGATTAAAGTAATTTAAAATAATCTTATAAACGTTTCTTATTTTTCCTCATAATTTCTCATAACGTGTAAGTTGAATGAAATACTTTACGAAAAAAGGCTTCTTTTGGATTAAACGCTTTGCAAATACCTCAAAGGCGTGATGAGGGCCGATTGCGTTCAGTTTGATAAGGACATAACTAAAGTAAGTAATCACGTTTAAAAAAAACTACAACTAATTTCGATAATCCAAGTATAATGTGTATATAATTCCAGTAAATATGTACATCGATGGTCTAGCTAGAATTTCAACCTAACACTGTAAGTATCTGGTAATTTGTGTTCTCAAATAAGGCAAATATTTACACACTTTCTTTAAACAAGTTTGAACGCACAATACGAGCATCACATATTTACCGTTATAGGTTTCAAATATAACTGGACTATTAATGCATTTTTAAACTTTTTGAAATTCTAAAATAAGTAGTCGTTATTTTTTGAAAATAATAAAATATAATTTCACTTACCCCCTAATGTAATTTAATGTAATCAGGTGTTTTCAAGCCCTTAACAATTCGACATTCCCAAATAAGAACCCACCGATCCTCTAGATCTTTTTTCCATAGGGTCGATAAACTATGGAATGGACTCTTTGCCGAAGTTATTCCCTCAAAGTATAACCTAGGGTCCTTCAAACATGGTGTGAAGAAGCACCTGGCCGGCCGTCATAGTTTTCGCAGCCCCTGTGAAAGACCGGAAGCCCAAGGGCGCCGTCGGGCGCCTTTCTTGTGAGGTCCTGGCATACGCCATATGCAGCGCTTAATAGATATAAAAAAAGAAGAATGAAGTATAGTTTTCAAACCACGAGTGAGGCACATAATTCCGCGTAGACTAGCGGAATTATCCTGAGCGCAGAGTCGAAACATTGTGTTGAATATTTCAAGCAAGCAAGATTATCCACAGTATGCTGCACTGGAGTATTAAGCCTTCTTAAATCCCTTTGACCAGAGATGTAGGATTATATTAGGAGCTGCTTCAGAACTTGTGTTTTTCCCACAGATATACTATGTATAGATTTATTGATAACATAAAAGGCCATTATAACGACGCCATACTTAAGGCCCTGGTACTAGCCAAATCGCAAAGTTAGACGAGGCACCCCAAGTAAACTTACTAAGTTTGAAGATTAGAAGTTTCATTCTTACAATATATTATTCCTTGTCTAGGGATCAACCTATTTTCGTTAATGTATGTTTCCTTTTTCCATACAAAATACATTGCGGAAACGGTGTCCATTTCCGAACTTTTTTAACTAAATGTAGATATCTAAAAGCAAATTGAAATATTTGTTTATGCACATATGTGGTTTTTACTTATATCTAGAAATCGTATCAATTTCAGATTTATAAAGTGAAAAATCGACTTTTTTATTATTATTGTTATTTAAATTAACAATGGAAACAAAACATATTATCAATCCAATATCAGCCTTGAGTTCTATTTGGAATTGCTGAGGCATTTCACTACTTATTATTATATTTGTTTAAAGGTGCATTCGTATGGCGCGAGTAGTTGACTAGTCATGGCGCCTTAACTTATTTTAAAAAGTATTTTAAGTATCTAAAGTCTATCTTTGAAATTATTTCATGAATTCTCTCTAACCGTAGCCACACTGAAAAATAGAGAGGTGACATGAGATAATAATCGAAAAAAGAGTCCATCAGAAAGTTTCTTGTCCAGCTCTGGAGTGTTGGATGGAGTGATGAGTGATGAGATGAGTGGATAGAAAATAAATGTGAATGAAAACCTCAATATACCAAACCAAAAACTTTCAAATACATTTCATGCACAAAATAAGGTACAATAGTAAATATTTTGTCATGCATTCATTTGTAAGTCCTATTGTTAACATAACGCACAATGTGCTTGGCTTCATGAAGTCGCCGTCTCATCCACGAGCGGTGCTTGCAAAGTATGAATTTCTCACAAGATTATACCGATGTACTGTGCTTGCGAATTTCGTTTAGAGAATTCATCCCTGAAGCGTAAACCACTGCTGAGTTTAATATATTTTAACTGTATACGATTATTAATGTTATGTAGTTCTATACGTGTACTAATGGTATTGTCAAACATTTAATATTGTCAACGCTTTGTAATTAGATAAGCTTGGTGAAACACCTCTGAGCGCGATTCTGGATGGGTGACCATTTTCAACCGTTGAGGCTGGCCGTGTTTCGGATTCACGTAAAACTATAGGTCACCTACTACTTACTAGGTGGTAGGGTTAATCCCGCCCGGGTTGGTACCATCGTATTGAATGATAGATGGTCGAAGCGGAAATGAAAACAGTCCGTGTTTTCCATCCGTTTCACTGTAGTCGAGTAATATAATAAAGGTCCTGGCATGGCACTTAGTTCCCATGTGGTATGTTAGGCCAACTATGTCCAGTTACATAAATAAAAAACACTTTTTCTTACTAAGCAAGTACGTCGCTTTTTTTAACGAATGATTCACGAGATTATGTTTAAATTGTTTTACAAAAGCAGCATACTTTCTTAGTACGAAAAAATATATTTACTTAAAAACGGATGCTATTCTAGACGCTGGTAAGGAATGCGGTTGGTTTTTTTTCGCATCTTATCAAGTGAATGATCTTTGACCCTATAGAGGTGAGCGTCTTTTTTCCGAGAAATTCAACTAGGCGCTCGCCTCTACCTCACGATTCAATTATTTATTTTATTCTAGTCACAAAGGGAGATATCCTCGAGGCAAACTGTTTGAAAAGGACTCAGTAACTACCCATTTTTCGTTTTGTTGGGATATTTGAGAAGCTACTGATATAAGATGCAAAAAAGGTCTCTCTCTTACTCGCACGAAAAGATGTCATTTTCTCAAAAAAAAAAAAAACCGCCACATTTACCAAATTTGGAAACCTTGACAAATCTAAAATATTTAAGCATGTTTCTAAATTGATATGAAGTCAAAAAGTATTATTACACTCAAGCCTAAGAGATACAATTTTAGTTTTATCATATTTGGCATAAATAAACCCCAGCGACGAAAACATGCAAACGATGTACATATTTTTTCTCGATACGTATGGAATGTATTCTGCATATTGGATTTGTTCATTTCCAGTGATTCGGCAATGGTCCAACTGGGACAGCGTCCCTGATACCAGAAGATTTAGTGCCCCCTTTGGACTCAATAGACCAGGCTGGACTAGAAGAACAACATAACAAGTAGGATAAGGAGCTGTGGTTATTTAAACAAATCGCACAACAAATAAAAGCTAAATATATAATCACACTGACCAACTGTCCATACTTATAATGTTAAAAATCTACGTTACGTTGTAAAAATAACGATCTGGCGAATTAAAAGGATAATGAATGAGGTGATCAAGTTCCATCAACGGCTCTTGCCTGTTCCTCAGTCAAATTAAGAAATGTTTTTCCAAAATTTTGAACATTTATTTAATAAACTATACGTCTGTAGGTTTTTGTTGTTTTTAATACCTTATATCCGTGATATAGGCCTCTAAACATTTGTATGTAAATACAAAAATCCTCTTAAGTGCACAATTTTGGTGAAACAATTATGAATCATTAAGATATTAATAATTTTGGTAATAAAGTTTCATTTGATTCTATTGTGTATTTCCTTATTTTCTTTTCTTTATAGCGTCTTATAGGTGGCCAAATAAAACCACGTCACTTGTATTTGATGACTTCTGAGTAATTTTATTTATTTGGAGTATTTAAATGAAATAAAATGAATAGTCCCTAAGACTGGAACTAATTCACACCATGTTCAAGAAAATGTGATCCTCTTGAAAGAAAGCAAGTGCGTCACACATCGGATTTAAAAAAGTTATTAACAACAATAAAAAATACACTTCCTAGCATTTATTTCTCCCTGCAACAAAGTTTTGTTTTACTGTGGATCTATCATGTGACAAATAACTTACAAGGCAGTTGCTTAATGAACTCGGGCCACGGAGATCGGCGTTCTCCTTGAATTGTGCCGTCATTTATCTACTGAGGTGCCAGTATCGAGTTCATTCAAATCAGATGCAAAACTGAACACGAAGCTTTGAGCAATATTGCTGACGGAACAGGGAAGTTAGCTTGCAGCTTCGCTGCTGACAAGGGCTCGTCGCTTCATCTAGTTTGCTAAGACTTGCTAAGACGTTCCGAGTGCCAATAGAGTTGAGCTAAGTAATGGCATCAATAGTTTAGGTAAGTGCACGTACGCACATTTATTTCTAAGAAAATTAAATATGAATACAGGTGTATCTACGAGACTACACTAAGTTTAGTAGATACATTTCTTCAACGTTTGCGTTGCGCATTTGAAAACCAAATTTAAAAGCTAGTCATTCAATGAATTTAGGTCCCGACTGATGCATGGAATAGCATTTTTTTTTAAATATTTAGGAAACATTAAGTAAGTAAGAGAATCTACGATAAATTAGTATCCCAGATGAAAACATGAAAGTCTAATAAATCTACGTATTTTTTCTAGTGAGGTGTTAATTACTTGTCATTAATTAGTTGATTCAAAACTCTATTAAGATTTCAATTTTAAAATATTTAATCAAACATTTGTGGTTTAGCAGTTTAGTCTGAGCCCAAGATATATTGGTTGGAAATCCCGTGATTTCCCCTGAGTAAATGGTGAGTAAATTCACTACTTCAGTGGTAGATACTCGCGCAATGACTAGATGCAACCGCATTGTACCTTGCCACTACTAAAAATTGGCGTAAGGTAGATACTAAAATCTAAGACCACGCGTAACACAATACATATGTCATCAATTTAACTGTCGCCATAATTATAACCAAACATTCGACAAATGCACCCAACACCTGAATACTGTTGAAATAAATTGCTTATTCCATTAGATAAACGTTTATCGATAAAAGTATGTAGCGTTATTGAAATATTTGTCACGGAAGTGAGGTAATCAATCTCTCCGGGGATTACTGCGTTACGTCGTATACAAATAAATCATATAATAATGGAACAGCAATCTCTTGGGATACGGCATTTTAATTACGATTTGAAATAAATCATTATATATTAGTACCAAACGAAAAGATAAATCAAACAATTTTTTTTTGCTTTACATAAAAATACACATATTTTAGAAGAGATTTTTTTATGCGCACAGAACTACAACTGCTGCAACTTTGAAGTTAAATGGTTAATTATTATGCAATATGGGTCTGTTGTATACAAACAAATATGTAGTGATGTAGCCCTTTTAGTAACGCATGTGTTGATACCTCGATGTAAATAAGAAAGGGCGCATGCTCCCGTCGCACTTTTTTTTAAAACTGTTACTCTGTACCGAAGATATCAAGAAAGCATTCTCAATGCTTAAGTTTGTGCCTAACTGAAAATTCAATTTGAAGAATAAATTCAACAACATTTTCGATATTTTGCTTAGTCTTAACGTCATTAGTTCTTAACACGTTATGCGCAGTTGTCTCCACAGGAAACTTAAAAAAACCACAATCGATGTTAATACCCTACCATTTCACGGCCAAAAATGTTTCTGATTATTTTAAAAATCTGACTACAATACTTTAACTGCTGTGACAATTGCATATAAATCAAAATAAAAAATCAATCTAGAAAACCTAAGCAAAGCACGTTTACAACAACAGCACAGAAATAATACAGAAAGAAGAGACTAATCTACGAGTATTAGTATATAGATGTTCGAAGTTATAAAACTCCCTAGAGCCAATAATGTAATACCACTCGTAATATTGAAGCCTTTCTGTACCGTACCTGCTCGCAGCGTTAAAAACTGTCGTACGAGATTCCACAGCCCGCCTCATATATTCCTTCGTTGGACCGAAGAGCCTGCCGCTCAAACAAGAACAGATAAGCCTATTGTCCCCATATTTTTGGCGTGTATTCGGTTGCTTCGGCCAACAAAAGCGAAGTTTATTTAATGTTGGTATTTTTAAGCATTGACGGCCTTCAGACCAGTACTGAAATTATAAGAAATATGCAATGGAAAACTCAAAGGAGACATGGGGTAAATTTTGATAAAAATGTAAACTGCATTTTTGGAATATAAAAAATGTCAGGATTCGAACCAGCCAGTGGTTTCGCTCATAAGGATCACATTTGGAGAAGTGATGTCAAACGCCAAAACTAAAGGAAAGGGATCATTTAAAAATTGATTACTTAGTTTAGTTAAGCAATGCATACAATTAATTTGAGTTTCAGCGACATCTACATTTTAAGCATTGTAATCAAATTTTGAAAATAATCTGAAAAAGTATTGGTCGTGACATTCGTCGGAAGCAGGACTTGAACCTGCGACCTTTGGATTACATGTCCACTGCTCTAAATCTGATTACAATGCTTAAAATGTAGATGTCGCTGAAACTCAAATTAATGAGATAACGGTAATGTCGTATCCATTAAATACATAAAATTTATCAATGCATACAATACTTCACAGAATGTTTTCTTTATAAGCGATACTATTGGATGTGATAATAATACCGGCTGTGTTCATTTTCTCAAATTCAACGGGTGATTCGGAAAGATAATAAAAAAAAATCTAAAAATGCAGTTTTAGTTTTAATCAAAATCGGCCCTCTGACTCCTTTGAGTGTTTCTCGATATCGTAGCTTCGGATTTGGTCAGGAAGGTATTTTCACGTTAAAATGAGGATATACATTGCTATGAAGAATAGACAGACCACAGACAAAACGAGCACGACAAAATTACAACAGTTTCCAAGTAGCTACGAATATACCCTATAAATACAAATAAAGACATTGCGTAAGTTGTATCGTAGCGATTACGTCTCGTTTTAAGTACACCGAATTTTCAGCAGAGTTGAGTGAACATTTAAATTATATGCTGTAAAGGGCCATATAGATCTATATTAAATCAACAATGTATCTAAAGTATTTAATTGGATAAGGATTAATGCTGTATTGGTTAAAATCGCTTCGAAAATTAGCCATTATTTGTCGTAAAAAGTAAATGACAAAAAAAAATTATTGTGGGATATCCATAAGAGATAGACATATACTATCGCTGAGTTTTCTATAGACCTTTTTAATGTGTACAATACTCAGTATAATATTTTGATAAATCTCGTAGGGTTCAGCCTGCGCTTGCAATGTAAACGGAAAAAAAATAATTATTTACGACATCACATCAGAAACCTCAAAAATAACAGTATTTCTCCACTATTTAATGGATGTTATTATACATATAAACCTTCCTCTGCAATCACTCTATCTATAAAAAAAAAACCGCATCAAAATCCGTAGCGTAGTTTTAAAGATTTAAGCGCACATGGGGATATAGGTATATAGGGACACAGAAAGCGACTTTGTTTTATACTATGTAGTGATGATGAGATATAGAAGAAAGTTTTCTGTGATCGTATATTTTGGCAAGCTATTATATGTAAATAAAACTGTTAATGTTTAAAAATTTAAACTAAATCTAAAGGAATGGCTTTTACTAAAATCATATTATAGCTTAGAAAAATTCTTATAAGAAAATAAGGGTTAATTTAGGGTAATTTTATTTTCAAAATGCTTTGTTCGTACACCTTATTATGTTTATGTATTTTTTTTTCTTGTGTTTGATTGATTTTAAGTGCTAATATGCTAAAATTATTAGCATTTGCAAAAATTGCCACACCTATGTTTAGGTAGCATTTTTATAAACTGAGTAAGTCATTGTACCATATTTTTCTACTTTAAGACTACAATGCATAAGAAATGTCTTGCATTGTAGTCTTAAAGTACTATATGATATGTACTTATGTATACATCTCCAAATAAAATAAACCTCCCACTATACATCAACAAAAATGCTACAACAAAATCGTACCTATGTAATAAAATTATGCTACAAACATTTTTGCTAAGCAAACAGCTTTTTCTAGAGTTCAGCGCCCCCAAAACCGAGCAAGCAAACCGGTATCAAACTATTTAAATAAAAATATTTTTAAATAAAAAAAGGACCGCCTTCAAAAAAACCGGAACTAAAAAGCAAAAAATAATTGGTTACTTTTAATTAATGTACGACAAGCTATTTTAATACTAACTAATTATGTACAATTTCTTAATTTTTAATCATCTTTTGAAGTCGGTGCCTTGGGTAGAGTTCACTCCGCACGCCGTTGACCGAACAGACACAATTTCAGCCGAACACACCCGAAGTCTACGAGAGCGTAAACAACCTGAGTCAGCAATGATTGGTCCACAGAGCATTCTACCTGGAGATGCCCTTAGCGTTGGTTTACGTGCAAGCTGATATCGATACAGCAGCGCAGCGTACTGAAATTGGGTTTTAACGATTATCAGTACTTTCGGCTTTATAAAGGCGCGCACTGGTGAAGAAGTAGATACGTTAATTCGCTGCTCTGTGGATTGGTGTTTCCTACGACATCGTTGTCTGAACGAGACGATTTCTGCCGAAATTGGTGAGATATGTACCTACTAACCGCACACTCGTTTTCACACGTAGTTGAGAGCAGACACCTCAAAGCCGCTACCAATAGTTTTCTGTTCTTTTTTTATATTTGTAATTTTTTTGTTTTATGTTATGTAGGTATTTAGGTAGAATGAAAAGTACAAGCTACACCTACCTAAATTTTACCATATTAGTGGTCGTTGTTTTTATATTGGTTTGTTTGTTTAGTTTGTAGGGTTTTCTTGTAAATATTTAGTTTTTACTGTGTTAGGTATTTAGTTTAAGTTATAAGGAATATTTGAATTACAAAGTACTTGCCTAATTACCTACTTACATACGTTCCTCCGACCTGTTTGTTTATTTAATTTTTGATTTTGTGTTTTTTTCTTTAAGTAGGTTAATGTAAGTAGCTACCTACTTATATTTCTTTCTTAGCCATAGGTAATATTAATCTAACTACTTACAGCCCTTATAGAACGTCTACCCAAGGCACCGACTTCAAAAGATGATTAAAAATTAAGAAATTGTACATAATTAGTTAGTATTAAAATAGCTTGTCGTACATTAATTAAAAGTAACCAATTATTTTTTGCTTTTTAGTTCCGGTTTTTTTGAAGGCGGTCGGCGGCGGTGAACATTTAAATTATATGCTGTAAAGGGCCATATAGATCTATATTAAATCAACAATGTATCTAAAGTATTTAATTGGATAAGGATTAATGCTGTATTGGTTAAAATCGCTTCGAAAATTAGCCATTATTTGTCGTAAAAAGTAAATGACAAAAAAAAATTATTGTGGGATATCCATAAGAGATAGACATATACTATCGCTGAGTTTTCTATAGACCTTTTTAATGTGTACAATACTCAGTATAATATTTTGATAAATCTCGTAGGGTTCAGCCTGCGCTTGCAATGTAAACGGAAAAAAAATAATTATTTACGACATCACATCAGAAACCTCAAAAATAACAGTATTTCTCCACTATTTAATGGATGTTATTATACATATAAACCTTCCTCTGCAATCACTCTATCTATAAAAAAAAACCGCATCAAAATCCGTAGCGTAGTTTTAAAGATTTAAGCGCACATGGGGATATAGGTATATAGGGACACAGAAAGCGACTTTGTTTTATACTATGTAGTGATGATGAGATATAGAAGAAAGTTTTCTGTGATCGTATATTTTGGCAAGCTATTATATGTAAATAAAACTGTTAATGTTTAAAAATTTAAACTAAATCTAAAGGAATGGCTTTTACTAAAATCATATTATAGCTTAGAAAAATTCTTATAAGAAAATAAGGGTTAATTTAGGGTAATTTTATTTTCAAAATGCTTTGTTCGTACACCTTATTATGTTTATGTATTTTTTTTTCTTGTGTTTGATTGATTTTAAGTGCTAATATGCTAAAATTATTAGCATTTGCAAAAATTGCCACACCTATGTTTAGGTAGCATTTTTATAAACTGAGTAAGTCATTGTACCATATTTTTCTACTTTAAGACTACAATGCATAAGAAATGTCTTGCATTGTAGTCTTAAAGTACTATATGATATGTACTTATGTATACATCTCCAAATAAAATAAACCTCCCACTATACATCAACAAAAATGCTACAACAAAATCGTACCTATGTAATAAAATTATGCTACAAACATTTTTGCTAAGCAAACAGCTTTTTCTAGAGTTCAGCGCCCCCAAAACCGAGCAAGCAAACCGGTATCAAACTATTTAAATAAAAATATTTTTAAATAAAAAAAGGACCGCCTTCAAAAAAACCGGAACTAAAAAGCAAAAAATAATTGGTTACTTTTAATTAATGTACGACAAGCTATTTTAATACTAACTAATTATGTACAATTTCTTAATTTTTAATCATCTTTTGAAGTCGGTGCCTTGGGTAGAGTTCACTCCGCACGCCGTTGACCGAACAGACACAATTTCAGCCGAACACACCCGAAGTCTACGAGAGCGTAAACAACCTGAGTCAGCAATGATTGGTCCACAGAGCATTCTACCTGGAGATGCCCTTAGCGTTGGTTTACGTGCAAGCTGATATCGATACAGCAGCGCAGCGTACTGAAATTGGGTTTTAACGATTATCAGTACTTTCGGCTTTATAAAGGCGCGCACTGGTGAAGAAGTAGATACGTTAATTCGCTGCTCTGTGGATTGGTGTTTCCTACGACATCGTTGTCTGAACGAGACGATTTCTGCCGAAATTGGTGAGATATGTACCTACTAACCGCACACTCGTTTTCACACGTAGTTGAGAGCAGACACCTCAAAGCCGCTACCAATAGTTTTCTGTTCTTTTTTTATATTTGTAATTTTTTTGTTTTATGTTATGTAGGTATTTAGGTAGAAAGAAAAGTACAAGCTACACCTACCTAAATTTTACCATATTAGTGGTCGTTGTTTTTATATTGGTTTGTTTGTTTAGTTTGTAGGGTTTTCTTGTAAATATTTAGTTTTTACTGTGTTAGGTATTTAGTTTAAGTTATAAGGAATATTTGAATTACAAAGTACTTGCCTAAATACCTACTTACATACGTTTCTCCGACCTGTTTGTTTATTTAATTTTTGATTTTGTGTTTTTTTCTTTAAGTAGGTTAATGTAAGTAGCTACCTACTTATATTTCTTTCTTAGCCATAGGTAATATTAATCTAACTACTTACAGCCCTTATAGAACGTCTGCCCAAGGCACCGACTTCAAAAGATGATTAAAAATTAAGAAATTGTACATAATTAGTTAGTATTAAAATAGCTTGTCGTACATTAATTAAAAGTAACCAATTATTTTTTGCTTTTTAGTTCCGGTTTTTTTGAAGGCGGTCCTTTTTTTATTTAAAAATATTTTATTTTTTGCTTTTTAGTGGTGGCGTAACTTTTTGACTCAAGGTGGGCGAGCCATCCTGCTCAACTTCACATACAAAGTGGAAAGAAGATCATACGCACCTCACTATCTCATACGAACCCTCTAAACTGTTAGTAAACCCTACAATGAACGAGCATTATGAGATATGAAACCATTGAGAAATCTCATTTCTGACGAAAGGTAGACCGGTACCTATCTGGATTCATGAGTTCACGGTTCATGAGATAGAGCGCTGTGACAGACGGACGGACGGACGGACAGCGGAAGCTTAGTAATATAGTATCCGTTGGTACCCTTTGGGTACGGAACCCTAACAAGGCAAAACAACGAATGTCCAGAACCGCTGAGCTTCTGAATTTCTCATCCTTCCATTGTTCCGGAGAGTCTGTTTCTTGCGTAAGTGTTGTATGAAAATGTGTACATATCGGTCTCGTGTATCCCCTTAACAGTTGAATTTTGTAAAATCACTAGCGAGCCTTTTCGTCGTAAAAAGAATTCACTGAAAATTTTAAGTTTCTAGGATAATTGGTTTCGGAGATCTCAACATGAGTGGTTTTCGCCTAAATGTGTTCATTTTGACCTATTTTACCCCCCTAATAGTAGAATTTTCAAAAATATTCTCTTCGTAAACATTTTCATCTCAAAACAAAACCTACTCTGACATTTCTTGGTTCAGCGGCTCTAGAGACAGAAATGTGTACAATTTGCCCTCTTTTACCCCTTCAATACCCCCATCAGTTAAATTAAAAAAAAACCTCTCATACTGAGCAATCTCACCCTTAAAGAAAGCTACTGTAACTCAAAAATAACATTTCTGGGTTCGCGGGCTTAAGAAATTCGATGTTTTTTGTATTTAAGTACCAAACTACTGAACCGATTTTGATAAAAAAAAAATGGGACCAACTAGAAAGTATACCCTTTCGAACAAAAAAAGAATTTTTCAAATCGGTTCAGGGGTCTTCGAGTAATCGGTGAACATACATAAAAAAAAAAAGAGAAAAAAAAAAAAAAAAAAGATTCCGACGAATTGAGAACCTCCCCTTTTTTTCGAAGTCGGTTAAAAAGTTGCCCCGTCTCGGTAGCCGCGGCTGGAGCGGGTAGACATATGTTCCCCGGCTAGGGTTTATTGCAACTCTGAGCTCGCTCGTTGCCGTACAATTTTGGAGCTGCAGGTGCACTTATTCAAAAGTTATCCCGGACGCTGGCGTAAAGGGGCCTTGCTTACCTGCGCCTAGACCGTATTCCGCTTGTAATAGGGCGCAGTTGGCGTGTCTTGCGGTTGTTTATGGGCCTTAGCATTAGTTTGTGAAGGATTGCGACTTGAACAACGCCTTATGCCAACGCTTATTTAGATAACTAACGAGGCGCAGAGAAGCAGACAATGGACTTTGTTAGTCATGTACTTAGAAAATAATAAAAGCACCGGTTTGATGTTGCCCAAAACGTCGACGTTTTTGAAAGGAATCGTTAGACCAATGAAACTGATGCAAGATTAAATATAAATTGAGACCATTTTGTGATCATATTCATCAACTAACTAGAAGTCTCGATTGTTAAAAATATTTGTCACAAATTGAAAATTCCATTCAGAAACCTTATTTTTAGGATACACAGTTAATCTTTCAGGTTGTCGTATACATACTTACGGAAGACAAAAATACTAACTCATGGAATTGAATATAATCTACTTAGTCCATTGTTAACTTTTTGTCTGATCAGTGTTCTACAAGGCACGCTAGTCTAGTAGTAAACATATAGAAACCTTATTTTTAGGATACACAGTTAATCTTTCAGGTTGTCGTATACGTACTTACGGAAGACAAAAATAACTCATGGAATTGCATATATTTTTTGTCTGATCAGTGTTCTACAAGGCAAGCGAGTCTAGTAGCTTACATATTTACCGCCAATTTCAAAAGTAGATCAATTTATCGTAAATATTATTTCAAATATAACAGCTAAAATTATTGAAGGACTTAGAAATATTTAAATTGTTTAGTCAGAGTGTCATTTCACAAAGCTGTCAAGTTGCGTACAAAAACAGGACAAGTGCGAGTCGGACTTGCACACGAAGGGTTCCGTACCACCGTACAAGACTTAACACAAAAAAAAAATTTTTGTATGTATATTTAATTAACGGGGGGTCCCTTTAATTTTTATTTTTTTTTTATTTAATTTTTTTTATATTCTAGCGGCAAAATAAATACAAACTCTGTGAACATTTCAGCTGCCTACCTATTACGGTTTATGAGATACAGCCCTGTGACAGACAGACAGACGGACGGACGGACGGACGGACGGACGGACGGACGGAGAGCGGAGGCTTAGTAACAGCGTTCCTTTTTCACCCTTTGGGTACGGAACCCTAAAAATGAATTTCCCTAGGGAAAACGTTCCGGCCATAAGTTTAGAATAGGACTAACACGACTTCAATATTAAATGGACCTGCCTTCAGTGTAAAGAATCCTTAGCTAGTATAAAGAATTGCAGCTATCATGACAAACCTCGTGAAGGACATACAAAATACGCCTTTACCGAAGATGATCATTACTGTGAAATAAAATGTCGCCATATTAAACAAAATATAGACTTTTGGAGACAAACATTTAAAGAAAGTACTCTGTATAAAGCGCTTAATTTGAGAAAGCTGGTCTCACCTCCTGTTGGATAAAGCATTAACGTTCCGAAGATCATGAAGCGGCTCGTGTTAGATGGTGCAGGAAAACTCTTCAATGATTCAACCGATGAGTGTTAAAACAAGTCTACGATATAGATTCAAGTGATGAATCTTAGATTGATGTCTATGATCCTGATATAGAGCAGCTTTCGACCGTCTGGGTCTTCACAAAACCGGCCAAGTGCAACTCGGACTCGCACATGGAGGGTTCCATACCATCGTACAAGATTTAACACAAACAAATCAAGTTTTTTGTATGGGTACCCACTTTAATTTTTATATTTTTTTTATTTTACCTATTTGTTGTTATAGCGGTAAAATAAATACACACTCTGTGAAAATTTCAGCTGCCTACCTATTACTGTTCATGAGGATACAGCCCTGTGATAGACGGACGGACGAATGTAGTAAGGTTCCGTTTTCACCCTTTGGGTACGGAACCCTAAAAACGAGCCAAAATGGACAAACGTTTTTCGCTCCCGAAGCACTTCAAAGAAAATAGGTGGCCGCGTTCGTTGTGAAAACAGGTTCTTTGCTGAGATTTAACTAGATAGTCGTAGATCAGTTATTTCAGATTCGTATACAACGAGTTATCACTGAGTAACAGAAAAAGAAATCAAAGCGACGGATCTTTCTGTACTATGACAATGCAAGCAGGCCCACCACTTGCTGAGAATTTTATATTTGGAGCAGAAAAACGTAGACTGTCTGGACCACCTTTCAAATAGTTACTGACCTAAGCAATAATATTTAAACCTTCTTCCAAAATTAAGAAAAATCTTTGTATTCAACGGTTTTGGTGTCGTGAAGAAGGAGTTTTTAGTACTCCGAAATCAGATAATGTAATGTTTCCAAAACTGGTTCGAGTGTATGGAAGTGTCTGAAAAATTAAATAAATGCATATTAAGTCTTTATGTTTATTTGTTTTAAAAAAAAACAAATTTAAAAGGCCCGCCACGTTTTCATTCTCTAAGCCATGATAATCTCAAACGCTAAATCTATCGGGTAAGTTTAATCCACTTTTCTGTTGAGATATTGCTCGTGCCCTAACAGGGAGTATCTCAGTTCTCTTTTTGCCCTCCATATTTCCACCTCAGTTCATCCATTAGTTTTTTTTAATCTTGCCTCTTTTAATAGTTTCATGTTACGAAATCTCTATTTTTGGTTCGATATTGTTTATTTTCGACCTGTTTTCTATTTAGCTAATTAGTGAAAAATCACTGGACCATTACCACTTATTGAAGGTTTACAAAAATATTTGCCACTGCGTACACATATTAGCGATCGTCTTTTACTGGTTACTTCTCTACATATTATTGTTGTCAATTAAGGCCAGCACTCTGCAAAGTTCATTAAAGTGCATCAACGAATGACAAAATAATGATATATTATGTCATAAGTTTGTTGTGGCTTAAGGAAAATGTTTGCAGCACCCGGTGAAGAGGATCAACGTTGGATCGGAGTTTAGAAATGTATAGTTCATAATTTAATTATTGTTTTGAGCGTTCCATTGTTTCCATTTATTTGCAAAGAGCTGAGCCTCCGCTCGGATCGATTTCGTTTTGGAAATTCACCCAAGCAGAGCCCGGTTAAATACGATAAGAAATTTCCGTTGGCGAGTTATTTAAACGGTCAGTTAAAAACAAACCTGGATCTTGACAATCTGGATTTACCTACCGGGCATAGTATATAGCTAAGGACTGTCCACGTGACCCCCCCATAAGTACATTGTTTCATCAAAATCGGTCAAGTCGTAAATAAAAACAATAACAGCGGAATTTTAAATGTGAAGATTACCAGTTTTTGTTAACATAGCTTTAAAGCCACAATCATTTCAAATGGTACAACGCACGATTTCACTCTTGAATTCGGTTTGCTCGCAGTATTTCGCAACTGATATGTGTCGTAGGTCTGCTTTGGTCCGATATCGTGATCGGTAGGCCAACAGCCGGCCTCGACGATCCTCGACGCACTGGCGCGTGGCCAACTCTATCATAGGCCCGCGTCCGGCCGAGTCAAGAACACAGAACAACCAGAATACTCAGAGGCTTCATAAATACTATTAATATAAATGCGAAAGTAACTCTGTCTGCCTTTATGTTGTATTTCACGCCTAAACCGTTGAACTAGTTTTGATTAATTTCGGTAAAGGTATAGTCCGGACCTTGAAGAAGGACATATGCTAGCTTTTGTAGCGAATGTTAAACTCGAAAGTGTAAAAATGGGGATGAAAATTTGTGATAATGAAAAACTCATAATAATATCCACGAAATAATTCAGACTGACATCAGTCCAAAACGACATTGACCCGAGCTGAGCCGAGTACCTCAGCTAGTTTGTCTATAAAAACGAGAAAAAATACCCTTTTAATAGGCCTGCAACAGTTTAGTAACGTATGATGAATTTATGGCCACTAGATTAAGTTTCTAGTTAGTAGGTATGTGATTCAGTTTTTAAATTTTTCTAGCCATGGTATTATGCAGTTAGACCTGATAATGCAGAATAACCATTATTATAAAAGGTAGAAAGTGAGATGACGTGGAAGTGGTTTAAAAAATATAAATAACACCGAACTATAATGTAGTTTTAGCGTGCAATGTTTTTAATTGGACAAATTGAGTGTTCTATCAGCTAATACGATTTCTGAAAACATTAACATGCAACTTGCATTGCAATTGAGTCGATATTTAAAATTGATTCAAGCACCTCATAATAACTGATTAATAGCCTAATAAATTAGCTGAATCTCGCTATCAAATTCAGCTAAGATATAAGATAACATTAAGGTAAACTTAAAAAAAAAAACGGCCAAGTGCGAGTCGGATTCGCACAAGAAGGGTTCCGTACCATCGTACAAGATTTAAATAAAAAGCAGGTTGTTGGATGGGGCTTGATTTTTATTACTTTTAAATTTTACCTTTTGTTCTTATAGCGGCAAAATAAATACACACTCTGTGAAATTTGCAGCTGTCTATCTATTACGGTTCATGAGATACATTCAATAGATCACAGAGCCCTGTGACGGACGGACGGACGGACGGACGGACGGACGGACGGACGGGCGGACGGATAGCAGAGGCTTAGTAATAAGGTTGCGTTGGCACCCTTTGGGTACGGAAAAGTATTTGTTTATGAATTGGTTTGACAATATGTAATAGTTCGTCAGCAAATATATTACTCTGTGCATCTCACACTGCAGCCTAGCCGTCTTGCCAGGAACTTTACCCTTTTGGGCGAGAGTATTGAACTTAGCAATGGACAAACTTTTGCCTAGCTACATAAACCTTCGAGGAATGCTATTTAAGTCACACTATACTTGATACCCCTACGTAAGGTTAGGTAAGATTCGTTTCACTATACTATACCTATTATATATATACTAGTATAGTGTATATATAGTAGATATATACACTATACTATATCTACTATACAGAAAAATCTCTTTCAAATTATCAAACCCTCGGGCATTTAAGATTTATCATCTAGAAGTTCCAAGTCCGTGAGTGTTATTTTGCTTTTAAATTACTTTCTTGCTTTAGTCATGTATAACATGTTCACTCTATAAAATATTCATATGTTAAAGTATACATGACTACTCCGTAACATATCTCGGAGGTCACCGATCCGGTGTATATAAAATCGCTTTAACTAAGAGTTTTCTTGCGAAAATTTCTGTTACTGACCGCATTACTAAACACGGTTCGTAAATTCGTTCTCTACCCATCGAGTAATTAATGGATATTTGTATAATATTTTGAAAACACGCTGTTTCCCGGTATGCTATATATGCTAGGCATGTTTCGTATCGAGAGGACCACTTCGTTGCCAAGGAGTTACATTTGACAGCCGGCTCGTCAAACGGTAACTCGCGGCTGTCGGCTGCGAACATTGTAGGTGTGGGTAGGATCGGGCTGCCTCGCGGATGAGAGTAGATTATGAATTTTCTTTACCATACGCATGTAGGGCTACGTGCACACATAGCTGACGGTGTTAGCTGGTTCCACTGTGACTTGTGTTTATGTGGAGTTCAAATCGCTGTATTTATTTTCGGACCAAAATGTGAAGTGACGGTGTGAATCTAAAACAAGATATGCAGTAACAGTGTAAATCTAAAACATCATTTAAAGTGACGGTATGACTCTAAAACATCATGTAAACTGGCAATGTGAATATAAATCATCTTGTACGGTGACAGTGAGTCTTAAACATCATATACACTGAAATTTTGAATAAAAAAAAATACAGTGTCGGTGTGACTCTAAAACACCATGTACACTGGCATTGTGAATATAAAACACTACGCACTGTGACGGTGTAAAAACTGGACTGCCGAAGTGACTGTATGACGTTTGAGACTGTTTGTATGACTGACATGCAAGATCTATGGATATACTGATTGTATTAATCTTCCTATTAATAAAATTATTATTAATAAAATACTATTCCTAAAGCGTGTTGG
The DNA here is from genome assembly GCA_946894095.1 of Incurvaria masculella. Lineage (NCBI taxonomy): Eukaryota > Metazoa > Arthropoda > Insecta > Lepidoptera > Incurvariidae > Incurvaria > Incurvaria masculella. The sequence continues at coordinate 16,573,035 of OX335648.2, read as the reverse complement.
TCTTTAGTACATGGATGGCACACTTGTTCAATAAATGTCAACTAGTGTGAAACATTTTGAAAGCCTTATATTGCGCTCATGTTCCCGTAAAAACAGAGCTAATATGTGTGCTCAAGACCAGAGCAAAAAGACTAGCATTCTGGCAAAACTCGCTGTGAGCTAGTAGCTCCGTCCCTGCTGTTTGCTTTGCCGCTGAATATTGGTGCTTGTAGCCGTCGCCGCACAGTGGAACGATATGGAAAAAAGTGGGACTTAGGGCATTTTGAGCATGCAAACGTATTTTACCAACTGTTTTAAACAATATTTATAATTTTTAAATTTTTTAAACTCAATTTTTCGGGTTAAAAATATTTTTTAAAAACTTTTAGTAACTATTTTTTTTTCTGAACAGCTTAAACATTGTTAAATACTATAATCATGCTTGCAGAATGAAAAATATGAGAATTGGTTAAAAACCGTATCCGAGTAAGTCTGGTTTCTCAGTCATATCGACCAAATGTCGATCAAATTTAACTTTAAATAACTCACCTCAAATTAATTGTTCTTGACCTCAGTGTTTTTATGGTGGTTTTTTCAATATTAGGTGGTTTAATGTGAGATCTAAATCGATTAAAACGTTTTAGAAAAGGAAAAAAAAATTCCGCAATATATTTATTGTACAGATAAAAAAGCCTTATAACAGTATGGAAACTAAGATCACATAAACATAGCAATTTGACTAAATAGAAGAAGAACTAAATCAACTTAATTATAAATTGCTGTAAATGTAACAACCAATTAAATGATAAGGGCTCGTAATTTATTTATTTAAAATTTTATGAAATACTAAACATCTTAAGAATTAATCTGGACAGAGCTAATTAACATGTTCAAATAATATTTACCTAACTTAATGGATTTCATCCATCTAAGGAACCAACAAAAATACATAAATTATATTTAGGTTTACATATTGTCTTTGTTATGCAAGGAAAAACACTATGCACAAATGGATTACACGAAAGTTTCAAGCATTCAAAATTATTGTTAATGTTAAGAACACAAACATTTAATATAGTTCACATGGGTTAGAAGTGAATCCTTCAGAAAACTAAACTTTGAGAAGTATAATGAAAAATGTCTGTGAATTGTTTGTATGTGCTTTGACGAGAAGCAGCATAGGGGGATCCTATGCTTGTTATGTTAGCTGGCAGCTATGAGCTTATGAGGTCTCGGCTCGCCACTTTTAAAAAATATTCCTGTCGTGTGATACAAAATAACTTGCAGTTTAACTTAACCTTCTGTTTCGGTAACGTTAATGTTCGGGCCACTTTATGCCTGAGTCTAACCATTCAGCATTCTTCTTTGGAATTTTATTCATTTCGTAGCTTGATTTCACTCATCGTTTGTGTAGATTGAAACAATATATACAAAAACATTCTTCTACTTGTGCCTCCTCGAACAAATTCATGGTGATTTTGGAAATAATAGCACTAACCAAAACATCATGTTTCAGAAAACTGCCACAATTCTTCAATATCACGTAGATATCAATGTTTTTAATATGTTTTCCATATTGACAAATAATAGTAAGATATTTAGAGTACGTAAGTAACAAGACTGTACCTTACAAAATACTGGAGTAAACTGATTATCGACTAGCTGGACCAATTTGCTTACGTAGCTCGCAAGTTCCAGGTATTTTGATTAAATAATTAGTTTAATTGTTAGCAATTAGTGTTGTTATTTGTAACAAGCGTCGAGTGGTTTCATGGAAATAAATAAAATTTCACGAAAAGTAAGTACTTTACGGTAGAACATCGGAATAAGGCTGAGTAAGAGCCTCGGTAGCTCAGTGTGCAACGCCTTGCGAATCGATAAGCTGGAGAAGTACCTCTGAGCGCGGTTAGGTTCTGGCTGGGTGACCATTTTTAACCGTTGAGGCTGGCCGTGGTTCGGATTCCACGTAAAAATGTAGGTTCCCTTCCTCGATTACTAGGTGGTAGGGTTAATCCCGCCCGGGTATGTACCATCGTATTTAATGAACGGCGGTCGAAGCGGCAATGAAAATTGTCCCTGTTTTCCATCCAGTTCAATGTGGCCCAGCAATATAAAGAAAGTCCTGGCATGGCACCTAGTTCCCAAGTGGTGTGTTAGGCTAATATATGACAGTCAGTTCAGTATTAGCCATTCATGTCCATTTACATAAAAAAAGAATCTATCTAGTAATATTTTATTCGAATTTACTTTTTTAGGGTTCCGTACCCAAAGGGTAAAAACGTAACCCGTAACGTAACTAAGCCTCCGCTGTCCGTCCGTCCGTCCGTCCGTCTGTCACAGGTCTGTATCTCATTAACCGTAATAGGTAGGCAGCTGAATTTGTATGCTGAGTGTGTATTTATTTTGCCGCTATAACAAGAAATAGGCAAAATAAAAAATTAAACGGGGGCCCCGTACAATAAACGTGATTTTTTTGTGGTAAATATTGTACAATGGTACGGAACCCTTCGTGTGCGAGTCCGACTAGCACTTGGCCGGTTTTTTTATGCTACTGAAAATAGATGGCTAATACTACACTTCACTGTATGATTTTACCCCACATATCTAGGTGCATTACGAGGACATTTCTTGTATTACACGATGGAAAAAACGGTCAATTTTGACTTTCGCTTCGACTATTGTTTATTTAAGGTGATGATACCAACCTGGGCGGAATTCACCCTACCACATTGCAAGCAACCTACACTTTTACATAGAATCAGAAGCAGATGCCTCAACGGTCGAAAACGCAGAGCCCCACTGCGCTCAGGGTTTCTCAACCTTGTTAACCGAACGCCGAGGCTAGCATCCGCCAGGCTAGTTAGGCTGAAAAAGATTTTTTACCTGAAATTTCATGAAAAAGTGAATGAATTGAGTGTTGCAAAATACATTTTACTTAAAAAGTTTGAAAGGCTTAATACAGAAAAATCGGACGTACTCGGATACAGTTTCAATGGGGTAATAATCTTTATAACTCAAAGAAGCAATATTTAGTAACTACAGGTCCTGCATTTTGTAGCATTTTGAGAAAAAAAATAAAGTTACATTATCTCCATACTTCAAAATCGTTAAAATGATTATATCTCAAAAAATAAGGCCTAAATAAGAAAATTCGATTTGGAAATGTCATTTCAAATAACGCTTACAAAAGGTTTGCATACTTAAATTTTAAAAACAATGCGATCAAAAAACAATTTTCCTAAGTCCCACTTTTTTCGGTATCAGTCCAATGTGCGCCGGCTGCATCGCGTCGAGTGGCGCTAGTACGGAGGACGCTAGGGAAGCTGCTAGTTAATTTATCACGCACGATATAAACAATTAGGGAATTAAATGATATCATTGGCACATGTCCCCATAATTTAAAATGAATATAAATCTTAGTCGGTAATGCAAAACAATAAAATAAGAATATAATATTGAAATTTGTAGTGACAGTAAAATAAAATGGACAACTCCCCTGTTGATTTAAAGCTGTCTGCCCGCGCTTGTATGCCTGACTTTCTATGATGATCGGACGGTATAAGCTGGTCTAGAGCCGCGAATAATCGCGGGCTCAGAGAAACGGAGACCCGCAGTGCGATTACGCAAAATTTGAGGATGGTGCCGCGATACGTGTAGGTGCGCCCCCGTCATTTCTAAAGCGCGATTATGAAGCCGTTTTTCATCCACCTACATCCAGCACGGACCAATCTGTGTAGACAATAGGTCAACTTTGGAGGTACTTGACTAGACGAGCAGACGAAATAGGCGTTTACCTCCCCGCATTTGACAGTTCTATGCCGTTTCGTAATACCGATTCGACGCGAAATGTATGGAGTTGACCTAATTGCTGTGGGTAGCGCTGAGTGCCGCAACATTTGTGAATGCATCGATTTCGTAATCTCAAAAGCTGTCATATTGCTGTAAGTACAGCAACCTACACCCAATTTTGAGCTTCGTAATTGTACTGCCGGTCCTTAAACAAATGTTTGCAACTTTAAACCACAGCGATATTTCGTTTTCGAACTGAGAATTAATAAACAGGGAATTATAGATATATTTATAATTTTATGTAACTGGACATGGAAAGAATTGATTACTTAGGAACTATGTGAAACGCTAGGATCTTTATTGCATTTACAGTGGATAAAAACACATCCATTTTCATTGCCACTTCGACCATTGCTCATTAAATTCTTGGGAATTTCCTTGGCAACCGATACTGGACTATTTTTGGTAACACATTCCTGTAAAAGACCTGTAACCTAGAAAATGTATTGCATAAACCGGTTAAATCAATCAAATGTTGGACAAAGTATTTACCCATTCGAGCATACTTACACCTAAAGACGGATGAAATTTCCATACACAAGAACAAAACTTAAAACTGTTTCTATGTTTCACTTGGTGAGTAGCAATAAACATGAGTAGAGATATGTTTCCAAAAGAGTTTGCCATTTGAAACAATTTCATGGATATTTTGAGCGCTGCAACTTATCCCCGACGTCAACCAGCTCTCCGAACGTAATAAAGCGTTTCCAGTCAACTGCAAAGCCAACAACCAGAACGAACCCGCAGCGTCTAAGAGTTCGTTCCTATCAAGAATAAATTGGCTCGCTATTTTTCTTCAATTCGTAAAATTGTCCTTCACTACACCGCTAGGAGACGCGCGGGATGTTTGCCCTCCGCCCGCCCGCCGTTGCCGCCGCCCACCGCCTGCCGCCAGCCGCCCACGTCAACAGCGCTGCGCTGATGTCGTCTTAGCGGCGGATTATACGTTCATGAATTATTATTGTGCACGCGTATGGACGCAGCGTATTTATTAGTAACGAGCTGTTGCCGTGGATACATGCGTTGAATCTGGAATATTTTTCGCGTTCTGATTTAAAGAGGAACCTTTCTGATTTGTTTATGTACTAACTGTCCGTCCGAGGGTCAAAGGCCGGTAGTATTATTTTTAAATAGTTTTTATCAAATTAAAGTATGAAACGAAACAAGAATTGCTTTGCGCATTCCATCGAAGATAAATTTAAAAACCCAATACGTTTATTTTTAAATACTTTCTATTACGTTGCCGTGTGTGTTTTTTTAACTGAGACAGTATGAGGATATCCGAAATTATAACACATACAGGGAAACTGTCTCAGGAACCATTTTATATTTTTAAGGTCCGGTATGGCCGAAGGTACGGTATCCTTCAGTCTGTCAGCGGGCTGTATTTCAAGAACCTTAATAGCTTGACTGCTGACTTTTCACGGTGTTTGAATATATATAACCTTGCTTGGATAGCTTGTACCCGAAGGAATCAGGTGTAATTCTAGGACCTTCCCTATACGAGCGCAGCTTCATTGAAAAAATAATAAAATGGGCCGTAGAAAATACCATCTTATGAGCATATTGATTTACGTAATACATTTGTGGGACCACCGTAGCTTTCAGTTTACAACTTCAGCTTGACCACCAACAGCATTGCCCACGAATCGCGTCCTCATACTAGCGAAGTTTGCAAAGACTTTTACGCTCGAGTTTTGTAACTATGTACGTTTGCTGACATCAAATTTCACACCTGCTCAGTATCGTTTTCGAAAAAAAAAAATTTATTTTTTGGTCCAATTTGAATATTTAAATTGTTTTTTATTGATTGCTTTAAAAAAAATCTTCAGTCCAGCTATGTTAAAAGTTTCAAATGTCTAGCTCATTGGGAAGTTAGATAATGAAACACAATTCAATAATCAGAAAAAAGAAACCAGATAATATTATATATCGTGTCAGCAAAGGGAGTTTTATTTTGGGGACTATATAATGAAATAAACCCTTTTGGTAGACTAAATGCAAGGTTATCAGACGTCGTCACGTATTGATTATCACCAGTGATTTCTTGATGGTGATTGGCCAACACTTAGGCAGATAACATGCTTTCATATTGAAAAATATTAAAATATTTTTATTCCACTAGTACAATTTCTCATTTCCATGCTAAGCTTTAACTTGTAGAATAATGTATATTTTTGATTAAAGCCCAGCTTTTGAATACGGCTGCAGCTGAAATACTGAAATACAAAAGCGAGCTGCTGCAAAGGCTCTTAGTTTATGAACATTTGCGTAATTTATTCAGGGGCTACATATGGTGGTTCAGAGAGGGCAATTTCAATCTGTCACTGAGTTGGAAAATCCTTCTTTCCACATTTGGAAAATATATTATACTAAATATTTCCATCACTGTTCATTTTCGTTTAAATATGTTATATTTTGATTACGATATCATTGAAAGTAGACTATTAATAAATGACTATTAAGTCATTTCAATACGATAATAACGACAGTTGACAAAAAAAATTACTCATAAAAGTGTATGATAATCTGTTAACCTGCCAAACGTTTTGTTAGAGCGGCAGCAACCAGTTAAAATTTTTTTAACATGTAACAAAGAGCAAAGAGTTTCGAAGTGAGTGCTAGGTTTTCTCGTAGCGAGAGCTACACCTCTCGTAGCGAGTTTTAGGCATCACGTAGCGAGTGCTACGAGTGTCGTAGCGGGCGCTAGGACATTACGTTAAGGATGTTCCGACCCATACAATGTTTTTTTTACACAGAACCCAAAAAGTATTGCACTTTAAGGCACGAATTTGTCGAAAATATTAAATATAGCCATAGTAGTTGCAGCGAAAACATATTCACAATTTCAGGTTTAATGGTTTCGTTTTAATTGCCCATTAGAAGTTTTACACCGTTGGATGGCGCTGTTAAATAAAAATCGTATTTAAATAAATTGTAACAAAACCAATAATCCTGAAATTGTGAAAATGTTTTCGCTGCAAGTAATATGACTATATTAAACTTTTATTATTAATTCGTGGCTTAAAGTGCAATACATTTTGCGTTATGTGTGCAAACAACTTTATATGGGTCGGAACAGCCTTAAGTTGTGCTACGCTTCTCGAAGCAAGTGCTACGGCTCTCCTAGCGAGTTCTAGGCGTCACGTAACAAGTGCTGCGAGTGTCGTAGCGGGCGCTAGAACATTAAGCTATTTACACCTTTAGGATTTTTTACAACTAACATTTAGAGATGGGATTAGAACAGCTGGCCTATTCTAGAAATTCCACCTTTAAGAACAAAAAAATGTTTTCGGTCGAGAAAACTGCCTTTATAGCGATTGTCAAAGCGATTTTCGCGACAAAAAGATTCCGGAGCAAGTTAATTTAAATAATTTAACCTTTTTTTTGGACCGACAACCTTTTTTGATTCCTGAGCATAGAATTCTTAGGAAAAGGCTGCAGATTGGATTGGTAGAGGATCGGGAAGAACAGCCGATCATGAAACTCAACTATCTAATGGTAAATTCGGCTCTCTTATTTCCGGATCTGCACCTTCTGAAACCTCCTCGCAGATGCATAACCGCTTTTAACACCCCCAAGAAGGACACATAAATCATAGAGGGAAGAAACAGCTTTATGTTACAAGAGAAATTCCATCTTTTTTATTATTAACCATGCAACAATTTCACTGGGTTCTTCAGATAACTGTTATTTTTTAAAGGTGCTTCTAGGATTAAGTTTGCAGATGCGTAAAATATTGCTACAGCTCATATTGCACGTTTTTTTTAAACCATTAAACCAATAAGATTTTTTTTAAACGTCTACATGATTGGAGTTAGTAAGGACCTGAAAATAATCTACGTCGACAAAAGAGTACTATAGGAAGAGATCTACTTAACTTATATATTGTTTGTAGAAAGACGTTGGTGTGCTACAAAGGAAAACATGAAGCGGAATGTGTTAAATACTTTGAATGGCAATAATGGGCCTAGGATCCCAGGAAATACAGGACCTAGACGAAGGAGAGTCAGTCCTCAACATACATATACAAATATAGAAAACGATAAGTGAATCTGTGCTAGTATCAAGTGGTCTTGAAAGGTAATGCATTCGTTATAAAATAGAGATTAACTAAGGTTTATCATGCGTCTTATTGTCTTTATTCCACAATAAAAAAACAAAATGTTCACAACATTATTAAAGGAGTTAACTTGATATGTATAAAGAGATATTCATATACATTTAATTCAGTTACTTTTGAGAAAATAATTTACTTCATTCAAATAAAAAAATAGCATGATTGACTTTACGACATATACAAGTATGTATTTCCAACATAATTATTTTAACAATAAAAAAAGAAGAAGAAATGTCAAACAAGACAGACGACAAATTATTTACAAAATTTAATATTTTTATCGTTTTTAGATATCTCTTCTTTCTTAGATTATATTACAAAAATATTTGAAATACGTTTACAGTTTTGCTACAAATAAATTATATGCCGGACCCGACAAGCGGTTATTCAAGCCGAACGTCTACTAATATTTTTTGCTGCCCTGTATGCGGGGACGGAAGACGCTTCAATGGAAGTCGAGGACTACACATACACCTGGCCAGAGCTCACCGACCCACCACACGTCCACCAACTACCGCACAACCCTCGCAAGAGGCATCTACCGCTTCTCTACCAGTTATTCATTCATCCTTTGATGACATGATTAAGTGTCTCCGTGTCACATCCCCCGTACTCCGAAGGATTCCACGTGGCTCTAGACATGCTGTTGCATCGAAATTATGTGCCGTCATAAAGAAATGCGTTTCCGACAATACTGAAAAAGCTTGGGAAGAGCTTTTCCTGTTTGCTTATAAGGTGCTTCACGTATCCAGAGACAAGACAAGAAACCGGCCTTCACTAACCTGTAAAATCAGAGAAAACCTACAAAATTATGATTCTGTGCTACAGGTTCCAGACCAATGCACATACCTCAACCAAAATTCAACAGTATTCAGGAAGGTGGAGAACAAAATATCGAATGGCGACATCCGGGGAGCAGTTAGGCTGCTCACCTCAGATGACGCGCTGGCAGATGAAACGCCGGAGACGCTGGCTGCTCTGAAGTCGAAACATCCCGCTCCATCGCGCCTTCTTTTTCTCCCGGAGGAGCCGTCCGCAGATCACGAATGTCTATTGACTAAGGAAAGCTCTGTGAGAGAAGCAATTTTATCTTTCCCCAATGGATCTTCGGGCGGGTTCGATGGTTTATGTCCTCAACATCTAAAAGACCTTATAAACTCTTCAAACGGTGTCATAGCTGATAATCTGCTAGTGGAGCTTACTAATTTGTGTAACTTTATGCTCGCAGGTAAAGTAAATCCGGTTTCCTCGAAATATTTATACGGAGCAGCCCTCATAGCTCTAAATAAAAAGGACGGTGGAATACGGCCCATCGCTATCGGTTGCACTCTGCGTAGGCTAGTCTCCAAGGTGGCATGTCGCAGTGTTTCGACGGCTCTTGGTGAAGAACTACGTCCAGTGCAGCTGGGTTTTGGAACCAGATGCGGATGTGAGGCAGCTGTGCATGCTACACGCTCCTTTATGTATCAAAATACCGAAGCTGAAGTTGTTTTAAAGATTGATATCCGAAATGCATTTAATTCAGTTGAACGAGACTCACTGCTAGATCAGATAAAAGAACACATCCCAAGTATTTATCCATACCTAAACCAGTGCTATTCTTCTCCTTCACACCTCTTTTACAATGACCATACGATTGAATCAGCCGTCGGATGTCAACAGGGTGACCCGTTGGGCCCTGCTATATTCAGTTTGGCCATCCACCCGATTATAAAATCGCTCGGCTCGCCATTAAATGTTTGGTATTTAGACGATGGAACGATTGGCGGTAGTTATTCGTCAGTCTTATCAGATTTAGAGAAAATTACAGCAGAATTTAACAAAATCGGATTAAGTATTAATTTAGAAAAATGCGAATTGTTCTTTTGTCAGTCAGTATTAGAAGCACGGAAGGCTGAAATATGCAGCAGTATTTCTAAAAAATTACCACACATCCGTATCCTTGACGAAAACTCAGTTGTGCTCCTAGGAGCTCCACTGACGGAATCTGCTCTGGCACCCTTTATTGTTAAAAAAGAGGTCGCACTGCGTCAGTTCTCTGAGAGACTGCATTATATAAACTCACACATGGCCTTTTTCTTGCTAAAACATTGCTTCTTTATACCTAGACTCACATATTTTCTTAGATGTTGTCCTTTTTGGAAATACCCCGACAAAATTTTGGCGTTTGATAATTGTTTAAAGAGTTGCTTAACTGATATTTTAAACGTTAAAATTGAAATAGGTGATTCAGTATGGGACCAGATATCACTACCAGTAAGATTAGGAGGCACTGGCATGCGCTCGGTTGGGAACGTGGCTTTGCCGGCTTTTCTGTCTTCCGTACATAGTACAATCGATCTCGTCGGAAAAATTCTACACCCGTCGCAATGCGGCTTTGAGATCGAGTACATGGCGGAGGCCATTGATGCTTGGCGGAGTCTGTGTCCGGACGAGCCCTTACCTATGCGTCCTATGGTCCAAAAAAGCTGGGACTTACCCATTTCAAAATTAAAATTAAGTGTTCTCCTGCAGGATGACGATAAACTGAACAAAGCACGCATCTTGGCTGCCTCGCGTCCAGAATCCGGGGCGTGGCTTCAGGCGTATCCTTCAGCGCACCTCGGTACACTGTTGGATCGCATCACGCTGCGCATAGCGTTCTGCCTCCGCGTGGGAGTAAAGATATGTCAACCACACACCTGCCCCTGCGGCTCGCCGGTCGACACTTACGGCCGCCACGGTCTTTCATGTGCCAAGAGCGCTGGACGAATGTCACGCCACGCTTCCCTTAACGACCTGCTAAAGCGCTCGCTTGCGACTGCAAAGATCCCCAGCCACCTCGAGCCCCCCGGAATCTGCCGAGATGACGGGAAGAGGCCCGATGGGATCACCCTCTTACCCTGGTCGCAGGGGAGAGCTTTAGCATGGGACGTTACGTGTGTGGACACCTTAGCCGCAAGCCACTTAGACGGCTCCTCCCGTGCCGCGGGTTCCGCCGCAGCGAAGGCGGAGGCGCTCAAACACGCCAAGTATTCATCCCTGAAGGATCAGTTTGAGTTCCTTGCCTTCGCCGTTGAGACACACGGCACGTGGAGTGACGACGCGTGGCAGTTCGCCAATAGATTGTGCAAGTTGCTGGTGGAGGCCACTGACGACCGGCGGGCTCCTTCTTTTTTCCGCCAGCGGGTGTCTCTCGTCATTCAGCGGGGGAACGCGGCATCCGTCATGGGGACAATGACAACGGGACCCATGATGGATGATTATTTTTACGTTTAGATAAGTCAGTTATATATATATTTTTTTTTTTTTTTCTTCTCTATTTTTCAGTTTTATGTATATCTTATTTTAATTGTGTTTGTATTAATTACAGAAATTTTAACAATATCCATATTAGTTTACTATGAGCTAAGGACAGTAATTTATCCATGTTTACTTTGTGTTTTTTTTGCCCCGATTGAATATGTATACCTTAAACCACTAGAATGTTTCACGTAGAGTTAATTAGTTGCTTTTCAGTGTGATGAGATAAACGAGTTCACAGGATTAAATAAAATACGAAGTTAGTGGCAATATGCGTTACAAATGATTTTTATTTTTAAGTTCACAAATATTTTTCCTATATTTTAGTCAACAGAATACGATAAGGTACAATCCGTAGATGAAAAATTTCTATAAACGAGCTTCCTAATAAAAATAATTCCTAAAAACTATATTTATCTTAAGCAACATTAAAACGTTCGTTCAATAATACTTTTATACGTAAAGAAAATAATAAAACGTGTTTGTAGTTAAAGTAAATCGTTACGCTCTCGAATAATTAGATATTACCATAATATCACTCGTGACTTAAGTACCATGCCACATGCAACGAATAATAAATTTCGATGTAAATAGAAAAAGTACACTCAGCAGCAAATAAAGTGGGCTGCCGAGAGAAGTCTAAACAAGAATGGACTTCGCAAATTGATCGATGGCGGCGGGAGCTGGAGCTGGGCGCCGCCGCCGCCGGCGTGCGGCACGTGGCTTGGGGGCGGCGGGGGTGAGGGGGGGAGGGGGGAGGTGGCACGTGCGGAGGGTACACCACGGTAAGCTCGAGCTAATGAGCTTGAAGTAGATATTGGGAATGTAACCACATAAATATATATATTTTAAAAAATCTTCATGTGTTACCTACTTTAAAAAAAAAAAACTTATAGCTACCTCTTAACCATATACGCGACTCGTCTTCGACTTGCCTAGCATACCAGAGGTCTGGGTTCAAATCTGCGGCACGTTCATGCACCCCTGGCTTTCTGATTCTGGGTTGGATAAGTGCATTTCGTCACGAGTGCAAGTGCTGGTTTGGAATCCATGTAAAACTGTAAGTACCCCCTACTAGGTGGTAAGGTTTAAGCCGGTCCGGGTTAGTACACTCGCATTGAATGAAAATATGGTCGAAGCGGCAATGAAAAATAGTCCCTGTTTTCCACCCAGTTAAATGTAGCCTTGCTCATAAAGGGAAGGTCCTGCCATGGCACCTAATTCCTTCGGGAATGTTGTGTATTTGGCTAATATCATAACGGTAGTTATGTGGTATGAGCCATCCATGTAAAATAGCTGAAAAAAATCATCCCTAAACCCATTGCAGAATTTAAAAAAAATACGGACCCTCCGCACCGATTACAAGACAGTAGCCTATGGTACCTACATTCCTAAATTTGTTGTTATTAAATCTAACATGGATCCTCAGCACTAATGCCATGGGGTAAGCGGTCGATGGACCTTAAGTAAAAGGCAGGGGAGGCCTAATGATTTCGTTTAGAGTAGTTAAACGAAGGGTTTACTGACTAAATATTTAGATATTCACCTATAAAATAAAAAAATCCGTTCAATACTGAACTTGGTAATATATGACAATTTTATGAACAATAGATAGTCCTCAATCGCTTGATGAAAAGATAAAGCAAAATTTCCATTAAAAAAAAACGATTGTGTTGGATATAATATACTAATTCTATTAAGCATATTAAATGAGCTTCATGTTAAACGGATGTATAGGATACACGAAATTATGTAGGTGATTATGAATGTTAATGGTATTTAACTGTTAAAAAACTATTATAACAACAAAGATAAGTTGCCAATTTAAGTAATATCGGTGCTTTCTTAATTTAATAAATTAATTATTTACATTTAGGAACATCCCTGATAGTTTGGGCACTAATCAGCAAAATATCAAAAATATCAGTTGTTATTTTATTTAAATCACGATACATTTACACAGACCAAGCAAAGGATAAATTCAATCAAACCCCGCAATTTTATCCCAAGTTGAAAGTAGTTACAAAGCTATTAAGGTAGTTACGTGGCCATTTTCGATTGTGACTAGTTAGTCAGCGGTACGCGAGTCTCGTTCCAATGCGCTAAGAGTCGTCCCGCTTGACATGTTTTGATGTTCTTGGTCTTTATATTTAATGTTAATTGTTTTAATTGTGTTAAAAAAATCATAAATTAAATTTTGCTTTCAAGTCAATTTCCGGTAGATTTTGTTCATGCAAAAATCAACACTTTATTTGTTTTGCGAAATGTTCCATCAGGGGAGCTCCACATAACATTAACTCAATGGGTGAACAGGCAAGTAAGTGTAATTTCGTATTTGATAAATTTCAGTTAACTTGGCCAAAAAGACCTTATTTGCCAGTTAGTAAGGTAGGGAATAAAACAAAACGTCCAATTTTAATACTAACGCACTATTCTATACACTATTATTAAAATAATTTATAAAATATATTAAAATAATTTAAAGCTCTATTTACTTTTTCAGCCTAGAGAAATAAATTGTATAAATTTCCAGCAAACTCCATCCAAGTGGTTTTTAGGCGATATGACTGTTTTAATAATCACACCAAATACTTCGTAAAAGTTTCTCATCCAATGTTTAAATATCTATTACTATACTGGTGTAGTACGAGTACCATTTTGATATAGTCAGATGTCAAGTAATTTGAAATGATCAATCACTAATCTTCTTAGGTTAACCGTCTTCCGTAAACTTGCAGACCAACTCTTTAATTAATTCAAGCACACGACGACAGCGACAGTCACGTGTGGTCACATGGTGTCTGGAATCACTTAAGAGGATAATGGGATGATCAAGTTCTATACAATGGCTCTTGCCTGTTTCCTCAGTCAAATTAATAAATATTTGTCTGATATTTTGCACATTAAATAAATCAATAGAGATATTCGTCTGTAGGTTTTGATTATTTATTTATGAAAATGATGACGAAATGACTAAATATATTTGAAAAATTAAGAAAAAACGTCGTAAAGCAAACCAAATAGACATCGTATTAATTTATATTATAACATAAATATTATAACTTATCTTACATCTATGATATAAGTATGTAAATATTTGTATGTAAATGATAAGGGGTGTATATCATAGATATAAAATAAGTATTAAAAAAATCTAAACGTACAGACGTAGCTCTCGGTTGATTTAATTAATGTGCGAAATATCAGGAAAATATTTCTTAATTTGAGTGAGGAATCAGGCACGAGCCATTGTATGGAACACGATCACCTTATTATCCTCTTAAATCATACATTGAAGTATGCGTAGACGTTGTATTTCTTCAACCATATATTTTATTTGTATGTATTAAGTATGGAATCGCGCACGGAAAAACCAGTTATTTGTAATATATTATTGCTGCGATTCGATTTTGAGAGTTGAAATAATGAAATGAAAATTCTTGGTTACGCAAACCTAACCTATGAAGTATTCTTAGCGCCGATTTTTCAATCCTCACATAGTACATACTTATCGGTCTGATAGAAAAAATTACCTTTGCCAAAAGACTGATAGTCACTACTGGATAATTCTCCGATAACTATTATCTTGTTGCAATTTTGTTAAAAACAATATGGAATTACTGCAACGGATGAATAAATGGGCGTAAATAAATTCGTCGAATATTTATCCGACTGATTATTATCAGATCAATAAAAAATCGGCCCTTAGAGAAAGCCATAATTTCAGGGCTATCATCAAAACGATGTAACGTGAGGTCAAAGTGAGTTTGGCTATTGGTTCTCGAAATTTCGGCCGATTATGATTATTGCATAATTTTTTTGGTGGATTGGAAAACATTTGTCTACCTAGATTTTTTTATGTATGTAATACGACACATATCTCATTAGTTTGAGGTTATGCAACAACATTTACATGGAAGCATTGTAATCCATTTTTGAATATATTTTTTTGTCAGGACATTCGTCTGAAGCAGAATTCGAACCTGTGGTAACATGTCCGCTGATAAATGTATCCATTCAATTGCGTGAACTAACGAATTTCTGGATTTTATTCGAATCGTCACAATTCTTAATTGTTTTGCTAACAATTTAAGGTTCGACGCATATTGACATCTATCAATGTTGTGACGGGTTGTAATTATAACACGTACGCTGTGGTTACGTTTGTAAACTTAGGACAACATGGAAAGTTCGCGTGGCGGCATATTGGCGACATATTTCAAAACTACAAATCTCAAGCGTTTGCACTGAATGCCAAAGCGTATACGTTTATCGCACCGTCTGGATAAATATCCGAGATGTAAATTGACACATCCTTATACCATTGCTTTACCTTTATATTGAGAGGAGGTATGCTGAAAATATATTTACCGAATAGGATATGTATGTAGAATAAACCGTGAACCAAGGACAGATTAATTAAAAAATGAGAGCTGTAAAAACGACTACAAGAATAATACAAGACTGGACCCTTACCAGGAAAACATACCATTGCAGGTATTGCGTCTAAAAATTTTGCCATCTGCTGTATAGTCATAATTTGGAATTTCCCTACAGTCTCTCCTCCTATAATCTGTGCCTCCTACTAACAGTGTTTAAGATTATACATACATTTATGTTTTACCTGCGTAGCATACATGGACTGCTAAGATTGAACATTGAAACATATTGCCATCATAATTAACATTATGTTTTTTTCCCCTAGTTTATGTGTATCTATTGTGTAAAATCCAAATTATGAAATTTCTGGTACCCAGTAAATTTAAGACTACAAAAGTTTCAGTTCATTTACTTAAAATTTTGGTAGGATACCTACACTTAGCTATGTCACAAACTGATAGATCCGAAAATTTGATCAACTCAGTAAAGAAGAACCCACAAAAAAAAAACTTCACAGGTTTTCATATTTTTTCCATCCACAATATTGAAATGCACGCTTAGGTCTAAAGCTGATTTAAGTGCTACTGCCAAAAAAATATTTGGTAAAACACTTTGACGCCCGTTGCCACCACCTCCAGCTACAAAAATCCTAGTTACTTTTCGGTTACACCATGCAAATATGCGATGTAACTGAAAGTCACTAATCGGATTTCAGGTAACTGGCGGTGATGAAAAAAGGGGTTAGACAAATAACAGAAAAAACCCTCAGTTTTAATGGAACAAAAATATCCAAATAAAAATATACAGAAATATATTTATTAGTTGTTTTTTAAAATGTTCTTTCCCCGCGGTCATTTCTACATAAATATTATATTTGTGATCATTTAATATTCTCATACGGCTTAACGATCTTAGAAAATCAGCAATATAATTTTTGTATGTGTAGCAGATAAAGGAAGTGACAGTTTTAATTACAGATAAATACATTCCAGGAATCTCGTAAGCTTACTGAGTAAGATGAGAATAGACCAATATTATCTATGATTAGGATGTTGAGGCTAGGTTAGGTCTACCCTCAATGGATTAGGTTGAGTCAGGATAGATTACGCTAGGTCAGGTTGACTTAGGCCATACTATTTTATTCCGAATAATAAAACTTTTCTATGGAGGTTGTTATTTTATGTATGTTTATTACAAGTTATCTGCGATATCAACAAAAATAAAACCATCTTTATTGTACACAACATAACGGTTACAACAGGCGGACTTAATGCCGAAGGGATTCTCTACCTACCAGAATACTTAGATACTACAGAGAAAAATAAAAAATGAAAAGAGTGATAAGTTAACAATGTTGGTTGCATTTTGAAATTCAATGAAAGCCCGTCAATTATTTCGTTTTCCCTCTCCTATCTACTGATATATGACGTCATATTGTCTCTTCCAATAACCGAGCGCCGCTGAATCCTAGCCGACACATGTCGCAAACCATTTTAATATACGAAACAGCTAGACGTGCACTTTTAGAACCGAGTTGCAACATGTTGCTTGCATTTCGCAGCTACATTTGGAATTTAAATTGAAGGAAATGGATTTCTATCAGAACGAGTTTCAGTGATTCGTTTTTGCTTTCGTTTTAATTTCTCAAAAGTGGAGACCAGTAAGGAGTGAATTCTGTCAATAAATTGTTATTGCATCACAACTAACTTCACGTCATCGTTCGATCCAATTCCTTATTGCATTATTTTAAAGAACAATGGCAATAATTGGATCTAAAGAGTTACTTATGAACTAACTTTTACGGTAAACATCACAGAACATATATTTAAATAATGTAATAAGCATTGTATCCGGTTTATTCCAAATAAATCTAGGAAAGAATCCAAACTAAGATTATAAACGCGAAAGAAAATGTATCTGTCAGTCTGTTGCGTTTTCTCGCCTAAACAGCTGAACCCATTTTGATAAATTTCGGCAAAAATATAGTCTAGATCTTGAAAAAAGAAACTTTGGCAAAAAATATACTTTAAGGATATAAATAAATAGGGAATGAAAGTTTGTATGGGAACTCATACATACTATGATCAAAAAGTTCCGGGAATTAATAAATTTAAAAAAATTGTGTTAATTTTCGGATACATTTATTTTATCACCTTCAAAATAACATCCGTCTGAAGCGATGCACATACGCCAACGCTTAACCCATTCTTCCATACACTTTTGATAGTCCGGTAAAGGAATGGCTTTCAATGCCTTCGTCGCATTTTCTTTTATTTCATCGATGCTCGAAAATCTCTTTCCACGAAGGTGTAATTTAAGTTTTGAGAACAGGAAAAAGTCACATGGTGCCTTATCAGGAGAATACGGTGCCTGTTGGATTGTATTTACAGTATGTTTGGTCAAATAATCGGTCACGATGTGCGCTTTGTGAGACGGAGGATTGTCATGGTGCAAGATCCATGAGTTGTTTTGCCACAATTCCGGTCGTTTTCTACGCACAGCATCTCTCAAACGCTTAATTACGGTTAGGTAGTACTCCTTATTGACTGTTTGACGATTTTCGAGTACGATTTCTTGAACTTTTTCGACGTTATCATCGGTAGTTGATGTTGAAGGGCGTCCACGACGAGGTGCATCGTCAACTTCTTTGAGACCATTTTTGAACGACGAATACCACTCGTATACTCTTGTTTTTGAGAGAGCAGAGTCCCCGTAGGCTTTTTGTAGCATTTTGAATGCATCAGCACAAGAGATTTCGTTGGAAACACAAAACTTCAAACAAATTCTTTGTTAAATATGTTTTTCCATTTTGAAATGCGACGAACTTCAAAAATTTGATTTATATAAACAGACGCCAAACAATTACTAATGACATTTAATATTTGACATTTGGCAGGAGTGTCAGGGAAAGGTGTACCAACCTGAGAAAAAAAATATTAGAATCGGTAAAGCGTTTTAAATTCAAACTACAAATTCCCGGAACTTATTGATCATAGTGTATAATAATCCAGGAAATCATTCAACCCGACAATAGTCTAAAACGACAATGACCCGAGCGGAGCCGAGTACTTAAGCTAGTTGTACCATTTGTTTTGAAATGAAAGGCAGATATAATAATAAAAATATAAAAGATAATGTACTTACTTACGTTTCGAATTTTCTAAAATCTCAATATTTCCCCAAAATAAATATGATTCAAAAGAGACATGTTTCGTTAATACTTCTCCAAAAAAAGTACAACTAATATTCAGGTAAATGTTGGTATTAATGCGAAGCCTTAAAATAACATCGAATTATCCATATCATCAAAACAGACAGCAGAGAGACGACCTAACGCATTCATATGAGATTTTCCCGGAAAATATGCCCTCCACTGTGGGTGCGTCCATAGATAACGAGCCCTAACACTCAAATATTCGAACACTTCTACATATTGACATATATGCTTAGAGTCTTACTGATACGGGCAAATTATTAAAAAAAACAAAGGAATATGGAACGCAACGGGCTTTTAACCACAGTCTTTATCTTAACACCGATTAAAGGCATTTGTGTTTTGATGTTTTGACTTCTGCAGCTGCCTCCCCCTGCAAACCGCTCGACGTCTTGTGATTTCTCATTCGTTCTGCTTGTCAGCTTATTCCAGTATTTAATCTCGACATATATCAGAATTTGCGCGTTGGCGCAGAGCCGCCACGCGCACGAATTCTCTCGCATTTTGGCATGAGCCAGTAGGCGTGTACAGATGTTGGCAACATCCATTTACTACCTCAAGGCCCGCTGTTCAATAATACGCAACTAGATGCTTAGACTGTTATTTTGTAAAAAAATAAGCAGATTAAGTGTTATTTATGTATACGTCCGCATAAAATTACAAGAATGGAGTTTCAGCTCAGAACATTTATTAATTGAGATATGGATAGACCGACACAGTTAAATTAAATTGAAGAAAAACTTTGTTATGTTTCAACATTACACACATCTTTAATTTCATGCAGAGTACCAATGACATTCAAGTAAATAATTGGATAAAGAATAACTATACAAAGTATAACTTTTGCCTGCAATATATGAGGGTTGTTAGCAAAAGGGTCCAAGAATGTTTTGAAAAACAATTAAGAGAATCGTTACCATGGGGAATCCATACTACGGCTAAAATTGTTTACCTGCTCTTAAAATTTTACTAAGGTTTTGATAATTTGGATTGCAAAATATATTGTCAATATTTATGCCGTTATGTTTAATTTTTTTTTAATAAACTTTTTACTTGGTAAATATAAAAAAAAGTTGTATGTTTTTTAACCCATTTAAGATTTTTTTACTGAAAAATACAGATATTTAAGAAACAATCTAAACAGACGGACATAGAATGAAGCTTTCTTAAGGGATATATTTTTTTATTCCAACCACTTTTAGGTAAAGGGAACCTAGGGACTGAAAGACGATTTCGGTAGTTAAATGGCAGTCGCCGTGCACAATTGTTCCAAAATAATGCGTTTATAAAAAAAAACAATGTAAGATTTCCTGTGACTTCACGGCAGCCTTAAGTAAAAAGTGTGTAAAATATGAAGTGGATGTTGCAAAATAAGATGCCTTAATATTTAAGACGTTACTATGGTTTAGTTAAATGCAAACTATGCGGTTGGTTGTTAATTCATTGCAATTAATTTAATACAATGTATTTAAACTATTCATGAAATCTTATTGTTTAGACCTGCTTCAGTACTGAAATAAATATTTAATTTCACACCGTCGGTGGAAATAATGTCGGTTTACACTTACGGTTGTCCTGCGTGCTTTATCGGATTTCGCTGATAAGTTTTGCCCGCTGCGCCGCGGGCTACTTCAGGACGGTGGCTGTCACGGATCAAAGCTCAGCAGCTCGACCTGTCAAACGTTGGCTTGGAAGGTTATGCCGGTCGGTAGGCTATGACCCGCAGGCGGATGAGGGTAGACCGAAATAATGGTGCAACATAGGCAAACTCGGCTGTGTATCCGCATAACTATCGATATAATTTTCCGGTATTCGTGTATTTTGTGAATTTGCGTCACACCGGACAACCGTAAGTGTTAACCGCCATTACTTATTATTTATTTTGATAATAATTTTAGGGTTCCGTACCCAAAGGGTGGAAACGGAACCCTAAACTAAGCCTCCGCTGTCCGTTCGTCCGTCTATCCGTCTATCCATCTGTCCGTCCGTGCATCCGTTCGTTCTTCCGTCCGCCCGTCCGTCCGTGCGTCCGTCCATCAGTTCGTTCTTCCGTCCGTCCGTCTGTCACACGGCTCTATCTCATGAACCCTAATAGGTAGGCAGCTGAAAATTTCACAGAGTGTGAAATTTCCGCATAAGTATGCCGCCATAACAAATGGTATAATGAAAAAATTTATAAAAATTAAAAAAGAAAGTGTTTTTTTTATCTAGTACGATGGTACGAAACCCTTCGTGTGCTAGTCCGACTTGCGCTTGGCCGGGTTTATTGTAAATTCTCAATGCTTACATAATACGTATGCTATGATTGCCTACTAGTGGAGATAGTGAAAAAAAAGTGTGCAATAGTTAAAAGTATGCGACGAATATGATACGATGGAAGCGTTCTTATCAGATTTGAAAAAACCCGAAACTTTTTGGTCTCGACATTCGTCTAAAGCGGAATTAGAAGCTGCGACATGTCTACTGGTCTGCCGCTGAGCTATCTAACTATTAACGTCGGCCACGAATTTCTCGATTGTATTCGAATCATTGCTTAGATTTTTCTATTTTCTGTCCCTTCTTTTATCAAACCAATTGCTATCGTCACCAAACTCAATAATGGTATCGGACATAATTTGTTTTAATGTATTGTATATGAATACCTACGATATTAAGGTTATCCCATTAAAAATCTAAATACAATGCTTCAATGTAGATCTCGTTGTGGTTATCAAATTATTGATATGAGATAATTTCGCAAACAACAAATACATACAAAATAACAAGTATGCAAGAACTCTCAACCATCAGCATAAAAACACAATCTTAGTAAGCTTGCAAACAAAACATTTTACATACGTTCCGAAGTATTAAGTACCGCTATGCCAAGCTATCGTTATCATGCATTAAATATGACACACGAGATAGGATTAACATAATGTATTCTTTGAATAAGTAAGTATATAATCATTATACAGAACCATAGATCGAACTTACAACACTTACACCAACTTAACTGAATTTCTATGACATAATACGACATATATACCGAGTACCGCGATGTATAAATCAACCCACATAGGTAAAGGAAAGAAAATAAAAGATATTATAAACATTTTCACAATAATTATTCTACTAATGCTTATCTATGATATTTCATTATCAATTCTAAAAATATATAGGCCCATACTTGTACTAATGTATTTTAATTTAATTTAATTAACTCAATTTAAAACGGTATGGGAAAAGTAAGGGCGAAAAAAATGCTGAAAAAAATATTAACAAATCTGAGTCCTCCCAATTATAACAAAACATAGATAACGAGCTGTCTGCACAAGATTAAAACAATCTTGGTACGAAATAAGGCACTATCGAAAAACAAACACAATCCTTGTTTAGTCTGCTAGTAGTAGTGGAAATCTTCTAGATGTATCTAAAGGTTCATTCGTTGGAATACGAGGAGTGATACTGAAATCAATATATTCGTATCAAAGTAATAGTACATTTAGTATAATCAATAGACTTAGAACAAATAGCGCTCATGCTGGGTCTGTGGTAAGATTATAACTAATCTTAATAAAATCACTTACAAAATGTGCAACATAACATACAGGTATAACGATATTACATTATGGACTGGTGCAGGGATTGGCGCTCTCTCCTCTACTCTTTCTGGTTTTTTGATATTTGCAATGAATTTGTGACAATTTTCTACCGTTGAGGCTGGGCGTGGTGTGTGATTTTACGTAAAACTGTAAATGTCCTTTTATGCTTACTAGGTGGTAGGGTTTTATCTCGCGGTCCTGGCATGGCTGCATGTTAGGAAAAAAATCGTAGGCTTGGCATAAGCCATTCATGTCCAGTTTAATACAAAAAAAAATTTTTTTCCGACGAATGTCATGGTCTGAGTTTCGAGTGCGTCTGAACGTAGCACAGGTTACGTAGGCTGAACCCAAACATCATTTTTTCAAGCAAAATCTTATTTGAACAACAATCGCACCCGCGCGGGCGCTGGGGAATTTAATGAAATCCAACATGGCGTCACACCATCGCTGACGTCACAGATCCGAGAACACTTCAATTCCCGAAGCAGTAGATCGCAGTAAGTAATAATAGAAAGGGGTCATTAATCATATCCGGCCGAGTCTGCCTGCAGCGTACGCGAAAATGATAGCTTCGAGAGATGCCCGCTCACTTAGTCCGCTGTAATGAAATCACCTCTAAGAGGTTACGGTGTCGGCGTTCCGAGCTCATTAATTTCTAGTTGATCCCCAGGTTAATCGGCGTTAATGGTTAATGTTATAACACCCAGAGTGACAAAGTATCACCTGAGAGTCAAATTAGAGAACAAACAGACGTCTACATCAAATTTTAAAATATCCTTATGTATTCGATGTGTAACCGTGCTTTGCTTTAATTTAATTTTGCCCTAATTTACTTACGTTGGTTTATTTATTTTTTTGTAATTTACACGTGTATATTTTTAGATTTCTGAGCATTCCAATGTAAATATTGCTATTAACTATTCAGACTTCCGGCCTTTTGACCTTCCAATTTTCGATGAACATCATTTCTTAGAGGTTCGGCTGAGGTAACTTTCATGTAATACAATCGTGTAACGGGCTAATAAGATTTCTATGCTTTCTGTAGCTAAAGTAACATACCAAAAATATTATACTACATATTGAGCGGCTCGTAGCCTAGTGGCGCGGGGACTGGCCTAGCGTACCAGAGGCCCGGGTTCGATACCAACATGCACCACTGTCTTTCTCTTTCAGAGTTCGATAAGTGCATTTCGTCACGAATGCGGGCTGCTCCATGGTTCGGAATCCATGTAAAACTGTAGGTCCCCTTCCCCTACTAGGTGTTTAGGCCCGCCCGGGTTGGTACCATCGCATTGGATGAAAAGATGGTCGAAGCGGCAATGAAAAATTGTCCGTGTTTTCCATCCAGTTCAATGGAGCCGTGCCTCATAAAGGGAAGGTCCTGGCATGGCACCTAATTCCTTCGGGAATGTGGTGTATTGGGCTAATATCATAACGGTAGTTGTGTGGTATTAGCCATCCATGTCAGGTCGCATAAAAAAAAAAAAAAATTATAACGTGGCCTTGCTCCAACGGAATGGTAAATGAAAATAGTTTCGCGCACTTGCGTAGTCGGTGAGAGGGGGCCGGGAGAGAGGGGAAAATTTCGACGCAAGCGCTCAGTGTCAGACACTTGGACTCATAATTCATGTTATACTTATATTGTTTAACTCGACGATAGATCATCGATGTTAAGCTTAACTGACCATGTTCAGGTACTCGATTGGTGACCATTAACTCTGACTGTAAAATCTAGCTTTCAGAAATAACTATGTAGTTCTTATTCTTACTAAGTGACAGGATTAACACCACCCGGCTTGACACTGTAAAACATGGAAAGTAGAAATTTGCTTTGTGGTTACATTCATCAATTCAGTGGTAGAAAATCTATGCAAATTCCTGTTGAATTGCTCACATAGTGCAGCGTTTGTAACTTCGCATGCAATAAGTATGTACACGCGAAACAGCACTACAGCTTCGTGACAATACACATCCGGTGCGTCGCGATCTCATCTCCGGCGCGTCGTCGTCTCGCAGCGAGCATGGTAGGACAGAAGTAGCAATGGGGTGCACGGCGCAAAGCTTTGCGTAAATGGCGCCACATAAAACTGTGCCAAGACTATCATGTTGAAGTTATGTTTACCCTACGTCTCTGGACGTATTCGAGTCATTAATTAAGAATATTTTAGGTATCTTTGAGTAATTTTAAGTTGGTTAGGAACGTTTCCAAACTGTCTTATTGGAAATGTAAAATACCTAACCCTACAGTCAGAGATACTGTACAATATTCCTCACGACGACCATTTTCTTTCTACGCCCGGGCGATTCCTCGGGCGGCTAATATTTATATGAAACGCACATGTAAATCTTTGTTAGAAAAATAAATTAGTGGATCCAGGTTGTATAACTACAATCTCTCGCTTAGAAAGGCAGTGCTTTGCCTCCAAGCGAGCCTCCATGGCTCCATAACTACTTAGGCTGGAGTGCACCATCTCTGGTTAATGTCATATGTAGTTATGGTTATTAAAGATCTATCTTTTTTTCTTCTTCTTTAAAAAAATAAGGACGGATCTATAATAGCCGTAGCTATAAAATTAACCATATATGGTGCACTCTAGCCTCCGTGTGCTCACCATTCTAATTACAGTTTATAACCATCTATTTCAAGGGAGTTATTACAGAAATTTCAACGAATGACCGTGGGGCCATCTATATGGACGCCGAAACCTTAAATTATCGCTTCGATATGTATTGCCATCTTGTTTTGTTGTGTGGCGATGACTCGCTCGCTAATAGATATCAGGGTACGCACGTCGGCACAATATTCACAAAATTGTTACTTGTTCTATTAGTATTCGTTTTTTTTTTGTGCCGATATATAAGTGACAAGAAGTACCTGTCTATATAAGCCGAGGATGAGCGTGCGCCAGTGAATCAAGAGCTTAGGCTTTTATTAGGGAAAAGTTAAATTTCTACTGTAATAAATTATGAAGTTTTGATAAAAATTGATTGTACTGGGAATGTTGTGACTACAGAGCTCTTAAATAAACTATACGGCGTGGGATCACACAATTTGACAATTTCAACACAAAATGTAGTAACAATGATTGAGAAGGGGTTGGTAATAGTTTGAGCATGTAGAATAGAATAGTGTGCAATAAATAAATAACGACAAACAAATTTTGAAGCAAAGTGGCAAGGTGGAACTCACTCTGGTTCGGCCATGGCCATGGTTCGGAATCCATGTAAAACTGTAGATGGTAGGGTTTAAGCCCGCCCGGGTTGGTACCATCGCATTGGATGAAAAGATGCTCGAAGCTGCAGTCAAAATTGTCCGTGTTTTGCATCCAGTTCAATGTAGCCGTGCTCGTAAAGGGAAAGTCCTAGCATAGCACCTAATTCCTTCTGGAATGTGGTGTATTGGGCTAAAATCATAACTGTAGTTGTGTGGTATTATCCATCCATGTCAGGTTGCATAAAAAAAATGGCACCGCATGGCGCCCTATCATCTCATACCACGTTCTCCTATCATCTCATTCCGGGAAAAGGATAGGAGAAAGCTAAGTTCTTTAAAGAAGGTAAAACAGCTATACAATAATGCTATGAAATTAAGGTATGTGAAACAATTTAATACAACTGTGGGTTTTTATACTATATCGTATATCACTCGGCCGACGTAGACGCGAAATATAAGAGATAGTGAAATACAATTTAACATCAAGATTTCTCTGATTTCGCAACTCTTTGTTTTCTAAGCAGTCTTATAAGCAGATGGTTACAAGTAGGTACATCTATTAAATTATTTCAGAACTTTTGAAGTAAACAAGAAGCTCGAAGCGAAAACACTTAAGTATTTGATGAGTAAGTTGACAGAAAAGCCGTCGCCGCCTAAATAGATTTTTCACATGGTTCGGGTTATTCAACAGATAATGCTTCGGCACTATTATTATTATTTTTTTTATATTCTAGCTAGGAGTTCTACAATAGTTGCGTTATAGATCAGATGATATAGTGACAAACATTAAGGAGGGTATGTTTTTTATGGCGACATGTATTAGCACAACCCCGAAAGAATGAGGTGCCATGCCAGATTCTTACCTGAGCTCGGTAACATTGAACTGGATAGTAACACAAATAAATACATATGTGTGATGCCGTGTTAATTGTTTTTGCCGTTTCGACCATATTTTTATTTAAGGCGATGTTACCAACCGGGGCGAGCACACATGTTGGGGAAAGAGGACCTGTACTTTGACACGCATTACGGACCAGATCGCATTCTCTCAGACTATTTCGGTTTCTTACTCTTGACTTTTGTATTGACTCTTTCAAAGAGGGCAGGATGGGCAGAAGAAAGGTGTACAAACAGGGTGGAGATCGAACCCATGACGTGTGGCATGGAAGGCAAGTCCCCGACCCACTAAGCCACGATCCCCCGTCTAAGCCATATTGAGATATTTTAGGAATGCAGATAGAATGAATGTGTGACGAAAGGTGATTGAACCGATCAAATGAGCTCGAGCGGAAGAAAACGTATGGCGCTAATAGTCCCTATTTAACCCTCCAGGGAAGCTGTGTTTTTTAGTAGGGCTGCTTCTATTAAACCATAAAAAAATTCAATCTCAAAATATAAGGCAGATTTTTTTAACCGATTTCAAAAAAGGAGGAGTTTCCCAGTTCGACTGTTTTTTTATGTTTGCTAGCTCAGAACTTTCGCCTGGATGAACCGATTTTGATGATTATTTTTTATTTGAACGCTGGTGCTTCCCGTGTGGTTCCATTTCAATTTGGTTTAGTTCTGACAATAATATCCTGCATTCAGTATGTGCGCGACGAATGGACGAATAACTCAATATCATGTCAACCGATTTTGATGATTCATTTTTTACTGGAAAGGACGTGTTACTGCACGTCAGATTTACTAAAAATAAACAAATGAACAAAAATAAAAAAAAAAAACCGACTTCAAAGAAAAAGTATTCCAAAACCAATTAACATGCACTAAAAAGTAGGAAATAAATGATTTTTTTTATCTCCGATTATTGTTATTTTTTGAGTCGGTATTACTCGGTATTAGTCGGTATACTAGGCATATAATTGAAATATTATATTAAATAAATAAATAAATATTATAAATAAATAAATATTATATATAATATTATATATATATAAAAAATAAACTGTGAAAACAGACCGGTTAAAGGTTAGACGGCATTCAAAAATTGTCCGCATTTCCCATCCAGTTCAGTGTAGCTTATGGAAGGTCCTGGCATGGCACCTAATTCTAGGGAATGCGAATACGGCTAATATCATCACGATAGTCGTGTGATACTCGTATTAGCCATCCAAGTCCGGTTTTACAAAAAAATAACAATACTCACTTATTTCTCGAGAGCGGTATTGAATCCCTATGAAATAAATGATGTAGAAAATCAGCAGGTTAGGTGAGGTTGCCTAACCTTATCTTATCTAACGAAGCTTAATATATGTACGTAACTATTAAAAATATCTACAATAACGAAAATAAAAAAATACATTATGTGAAATCATACGGTACAAAAAGACGGAAATTAATGCCATACGGCGTAAAAACGTATTGTTTGTCGAAAACGTATGGTATAAAATATTTTAATCTGTATCTACAAAATACTTTGCCAATCCTATTAAAATGTGAAATTGGTTTGACTAGAATCCATACTAATATTTTATTAATGCGAAAGTAACTCTGTTTGTTGCATTTTCACGCATTAACCGCTGAACGAACCTTGATACATTTTTGAGAGTAGTCAGGACCTTGAAGAAGGAAATACCATTTTTTTGTGGTGAGAATAAAATTGGAGGGGGTGAAATTTGGAATAAAATGTTGAATGTGAAACTCATATCATCCAGGAAATAATCCAGTCCGACATCAGTCAAAAACGATACTGGCCAGAGCGGAGCCGGGTACCTCAGCTAGTGTTATTATATCGATAATTCAAATTCACCGTTTCAGTTTAATTATCGCCACTGTAATGTAAATAATAGCATACCTCCTGCATAATGGCTTCCGAATTGTGAATATGGCGCTGTGAAAGCAATTTGAGGTGAGGGCCCGCTCTTTGTCCTCGCACCTCCCACGCCCCGCGCCCCGCACCCCACCGCCGCCGCGACCCTCCGCACGCTCAGGTTCGGCCTCCAAGAATCACAACAAAAGTGCTTTCTGCATGCTCGTCGATACTTTAATAACAATACGAACGTCAGCCGAATGATTTTGATACTTTAGCGATTACCTTTTTAATATCATTTCAATTTCAACTGAAAGTTAAAGGGTCTATATTTATTATTGTGATAGCACAAATAAATGAAAATGAATACACCGTTTGAAATATTTGAATAATTAATTTTTTTTATTTGCTGACAGTTTCACGGTGAGAGAATACGGTGTATCTTGAATATCTATGAATATATAATATATTAGAATAAATATTGAATATATCTATAAAATATATAATATATCTTTGATAAGATGGTGCATCAAACGTCACATGCAAATGCCAAAATCGGGAGCACAATGTGATCTGCGTGACGATGCCCAGAAGTCCGGTGTAACACCACCTTGAGTTCGAAGTCAAGGCTTGCGCCGTCCCGGTTAGTACCACCACCATGACCTGTACTCACTGGCGCACTTGGAGGGACCTCTCACGCCGCCGCGCGCCGGTGGATAAGAAAAAGTTATGTATTTTATTATTATTTAAAAACATAAAAAATGTTAGCAAGTCATCTAAATATATGTCACTGTAAAACAATCTGTGGTTAATAATAATAAAAGCAATTAATTTGAAGCATAATATTTAGTACATTAAATCGTCGTTTTTAAATACGTAATAAATTAAATTAAATGTATCTTTTCAAGATGTGCCTAAAAGCAAAAAAGTGGCTTATTATAAAAAAAGTTAGTTGGTTCCCGAATATAGGATAAATTTAGGCCTTTTTGTATTTTATTCCATGTATTCCGATTCGGTACAATTTCAGTCCATTGTTGTAATGTGTATGTTATCTATAATAATAATAATAATAAATCTTTATTTCACAGATTAAGCAAGTTCAGAACAAGTACAAGAATAATAAACAAAACAACAGGTTTCAGATAGTGTAGTAATGTAAGTATGTATCGTGTTCATTGAAGAATATTTTTGCTTAGTTAAATTTTGTAGGATCCCTGTCTCCCAAAATAGGATTCCCTGTGCTATGGGAGAGAGGGTCTTTCGTCGGAATATGGTAGGTTATAGTTGAGAGTAGTGTAGGTGTATTTTTCCAGATAATATTAACATATATTATAAAGTGTATAAATACATTGTTTGCATATCCAAGCAATTAATGTTCAAAACACTGTATTTCGACGTGAGGGCAGACGTCGTGACTGTTTGGTGTCCGTTTGGCGAATTTTCAAGGCACTAGCGATTTGTAAAACTTAGTACATGTACATTTAACTACCCGGGAATTAGGATTGGCTAAATAGAATTCAGTTCCGCTTACGCTAAGATGGGGCTGTCATACAAACTGCAATGCTATGCTATGCTCGGCTTTGCGGCGGCAGCGCTTACTTTTACTGAAGTACGGCTTGGTATTTCCTGCAACTTTAGGACTACTTGGCATCACGCTAAATCGCCGGAGGAGCGACCAACAGAATAAAATCCAATTACTCGATTTAGATGTGCATTGTATCTACGTCTAGCCTGATTCTACTAAAAACTTATAGATTACATAATATAACGCTTCATTACCAGAAGGGTAAGTAGTGAGTCTTAAAGTCTTATAACATGCGAACCACTTACCTGATTTATATGCGTATTTTATCAATGTATAGCATCTCTGGGAGCAGTCAGGTTCGAGATGGGTTACTGTTTTCGATGTCGAGGCTGGCTGTGGGTTAGAGTCCACGCAAAACTTACCTACGTTACACGTTACTTACTAGGTAAGCAATGTAGCAGTGAAAGTGCAGAAAGGTTCTCGCGGCAAATGTTTTTTTTTTAAATAGCCACCAAACGTCAACGAAGCTCTAAATGGGAATTATTGGATGTTTCTCATTAAGGCTCCAACTGAGTCCAGCGTAAAATCTGTTATTGGTGTTCTGAAAAAATAGGGCGGGCCACGGCTAGTCAGGAATCATCCAATAGCTTTCATTCTCACGATGTCGCTAACTCCGGCAAGATCATTTACGACGCGCTATAGTCGTTCGACGCGCCAGAGTGGTTTAAATATTTCAGAGGTGGCGAATTAATTCAGATCTGATAAATGTTGTATTACACTTAATGAGGTTGGAATTTTATTCAAATCACGATCGGTTCGTGATTATGTACCGATTGTAGAGTTTTATTTATCAATACTGCTTTTTATGTTTTATCCGTTTTTTTAATGTAAGGATGAATAAAACAATATTAAACACATATTAAACAATATTATATGTTTATCTGTACTTAATCGAAATAAATATCATCTTGAGGTCATTTTAAAAATTAATATAAAATATTATGTATACTATACGGGTTGCTCTTCTAAATATATGTATATGAAATGTATATGCGTAATAAAATGAACGCAGTTCAAACACATTTCATCAAAGTTAATTGACAAAATCATATGTAGGTAGTGTTATTTTTATATTTGAGCCAAATAAAACATTTGAAGGTGCATCGAAAGAATGATCTGCATAAGAATAAGAAACTTGTATTATTTTACATAGATCTAAGAAACTCTAGTTATACGCTTGGGCCAACCTACATATTCAGACAAACATTAATTGGCAAATTTTATTTTAGCAAAATGAAGTTAACAAAATACAATAATCATAATTAAAATTTTAAAAAATCTATATAAAATAGAATTTTCTTAACGGCTAACTTATAATTATGTATTTTAAATATTTTATGA
Organism: Incurvaria masculella; assembly: GCA_946894095.1. Lineage (NCBI taxonomy): Eukaryota > Metazoa > Arthropoda > Insecta > Lepidoptera > Incurvariidae > Incurvaria > Incurvaria masculella. The sequence continues at coordinate 16,541,738 of OX335648.2, read as the reverse complement.
GGCCTGTGGCCAATACCTTATATAGTTTTTAAAAACATTATTTCTGTTCTTTCCCTACCATCTCTAATTTAGGTAATTGCTTTGCAGTCACTTTTCTTTTTTGTAGTATTAGATAACATATTTATCTAGTGAATAAGCGTGAAACATATATTAATTTACGTTACAAAGTGGGGTTTACAGACCAAAAACATAACTTTTGCTCATCTGAAAACGATTTTGACTTTAGACTTGATTTTGAAATATTATATGCATTTGACAGATTGTACTGAAAGTGCTGTCGTTTTTTTATGCCACCTGCCATACTACAAAACTACCGTTATGATACCCGGGCGGGCTTAAACCCTACCACCTAGTAGGAAAAAGGGACCTACAGTTTCACATGGATTCCGAACTATGGACCAGCTCACATTCGTAACCAAAATGCACTTATATAACTCAGAATGAGAAAGAAAGTAGTGCATGAACGGGCGAGGATCTGAACCCAGGCCTCTAGTCTAGTCCCCGCGCCACTAGTATGTATATTTTCATTCCTAAGCCTTAACAGTAGTAATCATAGTTGGCGGACTACCTATAATACACCGATTATCGCCGAACTAAATAGCATTTTGTATGGTTAGTCCAGTGCTAGTCTGCGTACTAAAATTTGACAGTTCACTCTGAATACGATTATAAAAACGTAACGGACTGGTAGATATATTGCACAGACTCTTCTTGAAAACGAAACAACAATTCAAGGAAATGTTTGATGTAAAAATGTATGCACCTGAAGGTTGTAAACAGTAAACAATACAAGTCGAGCGGTTGATTTCAGGAAATGTGTTGCAGGACTCGATGATACGCGTTTTTACGGCAGTAAAATATATTGTTTGTTAGTTCGATCGGACGTCTTCAGTTCGTGATATTTTATGGCACACAACAGGTATACTAATATAAAAGAAATATGTAGCTACTTTGTAATATGTGTGTACCCACCAAGTTGTTAATGTATTTTACATAAACACAAATTCGTACAATGCTGCTGCAATAACAAAAACATCCTAACGATCTGAAAATCATAACGATTTCAATGACGATCAAAAATACCTTAACTGAAGTCTAATGTAACACATTGGTCGGCATCTGATTGAATTCAGAGCTTACTAGCAAAGATAATACTAATAATTACTTCGTAATAGATGGCCATCTCCGTACGAAGTGCAAGCCTTTCGCAGTTGTTTGTGCCGGCAGCAATAAAACCTAAAGTCAGTACCTGGAGAATGTTTACACCAAATTAAGCTTAGCGCGCTGCCCCGAAACATGACATTCACTTAGCAGCGCCAAATTGTGCGGCTGTTCAGGGTTAACACATGTTATGCTATGACGAGCGCGCTGAGACAAGCTATTTAAATAGTTGAGTGCCACATTAAATTAATATTAAGAGATGTGTTTTCATAAAAGAATATTTAGTCTATATTTCCATACATATTTACATCTTTGAGCGGCTCGTAGCCTAGTGGCGCGGGGACTGGCCTAGCGTACCAGAGGCCCGGGTTCAATACCAACTTGCACCACTGTCTTTCTCTTTCAGAGTTCGATAAGTGCATTTCGTCACGAATGCGAGCTGCTCCATGGTTCGGAATCCATGTAAAACATGTAAAGCATGGGGTTGTGCAACGCAATCAGCCATCGATAGACTAGATGTCGCACAGAAGGCAGTGTTAAAGGTTATGTATAAGAAACCATACAGGTATTCTAGTGAAGTACTTTTTAAAGAATGTCAGGCTATGACTGTGAAACAAATGTTTATCCATAAGATTTGTATATTCACACATACAAATCTGAACAAATTTATAAAAACCGATCATACTCATGAAACACGTCGTGCAACAACACTTACCCTACAGCTACCTACAGTGACGTCACGATTTGCTCAGAGATCAATTCACTGGCTAGGTCCAAAGATATACAATAAACTAGACGAAAATATCAAACGGATTAAAGGCATTCATGCGTTCAAAAGATCTGTTTATAAATGGCTTCTTACAAAATACCCAAAAACTATTTGACATAGTTATATGAATTCTCTACATATAATACATATAATAAACACAAAAAGATTTAGATATTACACAAGTATACTTACAACAAATAAAATAACAAGTTATCCCCCTTCACCACACACAAACACACCCTCTTACACACAATCACGCTTACTGACACTCACACCCCCCCCCCTCCACACATACACACTCACACATACACCCTTACCTATGTACACACACACCCACGCCTATTACATAACATAGTGCTACGCTACCGTCTGCTAACTAAGTCCAACGGAACCTACACCCTGTTGTGCAGAATTGTATTCTTTTACAGGATGTAGGAACTATTAGTACCATCAATGGCACGTTTCAAAAAACCTGATTTATTCTTGGATATTATAACTGTACCACCTACTTGATTTATGAAACCAAATAAATAATTTTGAATTTTTTTTTGAGTTTTTGAATAATCATTTCGTACAGTCTGGTTTATTTTAATATCCCCATTGTGTCGAGTGATAACCCTCGCGATGTTTCGTAGCGCGCCGCGCTCCGCCGCTGCGCCGACGGTGAATCTCACACAGACGAGGAGTGTCGACGGCGTGCCAACAGCCTATTGTTTGATATATTATTTCAAAGAAGCGGCATTGGCAATTGATTTTAGGAATTTCAGCGAGCCAGTTTACGACTCTTTTCTTGTGAGCTTTCAAAAGGGCCACGGCGGCATAGGTTTATATAATAGGTCGGTTCATAAAGGATGTCCCAGAAGTAAAGAGACTTTAATCAAAATCAAAGTGGCCACAGAAAAAGTTTTCACAGATAAAATAAATAATTGTCATGGTAACCATACTTAACTAATCTGTCAAAATAGGCCGGTTTAAAAACAGTCTTGCATTTTTTTAAAATTAATGGAGCCGAACAAAAATTGTTTTCAAAGATAGTTATTCAATACTATTTGATTCATGAGAAATCTGAGATAGAGCATCATATTATTGAAGAGGGCGCAGGAAAAATTAGTATGTACCGAATAATAAAACGTCACAAAGAAACGGAAGAGGCCGATTTTAAAAAGATTCCGTGAAGACTAAGTAAAATAAAAACATAAAAACTAAAATATCTACATGAAGAAATATAAGCCGAGTAAAAAAGGTTTTTGAACAGGCATCAACAAAATCGGTGAGAGTTGCAACGGATAAACTAAAAATTTCCAAGTCCAGTGTATACCTTGTTTGGCAACCTATGAACGAAAACAGCAATGTTTCCGAACCCTATTATTATACAGGGTATATGAACTCCCAGATTTACCTTAGAGAGTGCATTATCATATTGCAATACCTTTCATAGACAAGCATTATTGGAGAGTAGGTGTTTTGTTTTGGACCGATTAGGCTTCACGCCATTACGAGTTTAAGTTACTCAGTATTTACAGACTGCGGGTGTAGAGTACTCAACTAGACAAAAAATGCCCCAATTTTTCTTCAAGCTCGACTTATTGAATTTTTTTAGGACCTGTGTAAAAAAGAGCCTAAAGTACACAGATATACCTCAAACATTCTTATCTTTCAAAAAGAGATGGACTAGGTTGGCCAAAAGAGTAAGGGCTACATCTGGAAAAGCGGCCATGCCGCGTGCTGCTATTAATTTCAGAAAAACTGAATACAAAGATATCGCTGGAGCAAATATGATAAATATATATCAAAATAAGTTAGTTTTCCTTCCATTTACATACCAAATTCATACGCTATCGATTTTTTTTAAATAAAATATTGTTAAGACTAGTTTGTCCATTTACTTCTGGGGCACTCCATTGTATAAAACATTGTAATGACTTTAACGCTGCGTGGTTAACAATTTGATGTTTGTTTTAATGTACTTATTTTTCGGACGCATGGATAGACTAATAAGGGACTAACCGAACGAAAAATAATGTAACAAAACAAAAAAATATGCATGTAAATATCTAAGAAACATCCTTTTATGAAAACCCGTCTTATAAAATGTGTTTGATGTGGCACTCAAATATCTCAGCGTGCTCTTCATTCCAAAACATATGGCAGCCCTGGAGAAACGGAGATTAAGGCGCTGCTAAGTGAATTTCATCTTTCCGCGCAGAGTGCTAAGCTTAATTTGGCGTAAATATTCTTAAGGTATCATTAGTTTTATTGCTGCCGGCAAACAACTGCGAAAGGAGAAGACTTTGTGTGAAGGTGGCCATCTATTATGAAGTAATTATTAGTATTATCTTTGGTGGGAACGATGAAACCACCCGTCTCATGCAGGTGTTTACCACAATCTGTACCCAGCGCAAGTAACTCGGCCGTGATACTTGTGCCAAAACAGGTTGCGGGTGGCGGCGGCTAGTCATATCCGCTATAGCCTCTTATATCATTTAATATACCTGACTTCAATATTTTTAAATTGGTTTAAGTATAACATAAACGTCATTACTTTAACATATTATGTCAAATAAAGCAACATATTTATGCTATTCTAATAATAGTATTCATAACTATAGCATGAAACTATGTTTGAAGCGGCAATTATTTTTTTTCCGTGTTTCCCATCCAGTTCAGTGTAGGCGTGAGGGAAGGTTCTGGGTTGGCACCTAATTCTTTCGAGAATGTGGTGTATTGGGCTAATATCATAACGGCAGTTGTGTGTTATTAGCCATCCTAGTCAGGTTGCATAAAAAAAACTGGGAGGAGCGAATGGGTAACGAAAGAATGACGAAACAAATTTACATAGCAAAAGAATCCATGATAAAATAAAAAACTGTAGGTTTTTATAAATATTCTAAACATTTTATACTAAATTTAAAACACATTGGAAAAATAAATGATTAAGAACAAAAACAATTTTTAGGATTCCGTACCCAAAGGGTGAAAACGGAACCCTATTACTAAGCCTCCGCTGTCCGTCCGTCCGTCTGTCACAGGGCTGTTTCTCGTGAACCGGAACAGATAGGAAGCTGATATTTTCACAGATTATGTATTTATTTTGCCGCTATAACAACAAATTAAAATAAAAAAATTAAAGGAGCCATACAAAAAACTGTTTTGGTTTTGCGGTAAATCTTGTACGATGGTACGGAACCCTTCGTGTTCGAGTCCGACTTGCACTTGGCCGGTTTTTTTAGTTTGTTGGCGTTAAAATAAAAAAAAACATTAAAACCTTTAACAAATAGGTTAATAATTAAATTACTATTACTGCATACATTATTTCCAAACATCCAAATGTTTCCTTTTGACCACTTTATTGACTTAAAATATGACTTTTATAAAATCCCCTTTTCCTATTAGGTGGTAGGGTTAAGCCCATCCCGGTCGATACCATAGCATTGGATGAAAAGATGGAAATCATTTCTACCCATAGATACCTCCGGGGAATTGGCAGAATAAATCATTGGGTAAAATTATAAACAAAATCGACTTAAATTTTATTTCGGTCATTAAAAATAAATCCGAGTCTTTTTATCTTGAGGCGGACCGGACTAGCATTTCCTAAATATTTTCGTTTGTTGCTCATTGTTGATGTTGAACGCTGAAAAAAAAATGTCAGTCGTGACTGCCGCCTCTATCACAGAATGCCTCTACTGTGCTCTATATTTGTTTCATACAAAAAATATGCAACAAAGATAACTTGATTCTTACTTACTAAATAAGAAGAATACAGGTAAATCAAGGTATTCCCAAAAGGATAAGTTCGTAAGATGTGTATTTTTAGAGTTATTTGAACAAATATCACCGCAAAAATTGAGAGAATAACTAGCACAGAAACCACGTGCGTAGAGCCCAACGTCAGGGGCGGTACTAGTCGGCAGAGATCAGAAAACAAACGATAAAGGCGACCTCTGTACACACTGTATTTGCGTTAGGGTCCATTATTGAATGCGCGTCAGAATCGATTTTGCAGCTTGATGGCGAGCGCGAGGAAGCAAAATATTGTTTTCGATTTATAAAATCTATTTTTCGCGATTTCATAATTTTTTGACGGTTATTCACTAGATAAATATGCAATCTTGTACTTTAAAAAAGAAAATTGTATAAATCATGAATAATTTCCAAGCGCTGGAACAAAAACCTAGTAAATGGGCGTCTGCAAACTTATTTTTTTTTGAAGAGTATAAGCATCGCATTAAGCCCGTTTTACGGTCATACACTAGACAATAGTCCAAACTTTGATATATAATTTTTTTTACTGTTATTTATTCTTAACAGGCTCTGAAATAACCATTGAAATAACACCAAAATATCGTAATGTTAGCGTCAATGGGCCTCTTAAATCATGCTATTTCGGCTCGAACGATCTTGATTAAATTTGGTACATGGATACATTGTCCAGAGTGGGCAGTCTGAGTTCTCACCGAAATTGGCGTTTACGGCAAACCGATCGACTGGCGTTTTCTCCAAACTCCATACAAGTTTTTACTAGATATTCTGTGGTTTTACTTCTTCAAGCTGTCAAAGTCAAACGCGGACTTCCGATTTGTATGAAAACGCGGAGTGGACGTAAACGGCAACGTCGACGTATTTACGGCAACGTTGAGTAAGCTGTCAAATCAAGCTCGGACTCGCAAATGTTAGTTCGCTTAACGACCGCTGCGCGCGCTCTTCAATTTCTCCATACAATTGAAAACGCCAGTCGATCGGTTTGCCGTAACGCCAATTTAGGTGACAACTTAGACTACCGGCTCTGGACCAGTTTGACCCTATTTTGGACCAGTCATGTGGGCTACTTTTTATCCATGAGACAATTTAGCCGACACTAACCCGAGCGGAGCCGGGTACCGCAGCTAGTGTATGTATAATTTTGTAATTTTCAGATTATATATATTTTTTTTTCGAGAGGAATTTGTCATTGTAGTATAAATCGTTTTGATCTATTAATATGTGTGTGTATTAGAACTCAACTGAGTTGCAGTGACTATTTGTACATTACTTTGTTATTGTTAATAGATTCTCGGTACGGTGAATCTGAATTTCTAGTTTTTTTTTTATTTCCATAATAAGTAATTCTAATAAAAATACAAAAGGTAGTACCTATCTCTTATGTTTTTGCTCACGTAACTCTGTATGTCCGATATAATTCCCTTTTATGAATTGAAGCATACCCTGTTTTTTATGCTTGTCGATACAACAGGCCGAAATAAGGGAGTATAATTATCAAATGATCTATCTATACGATAAAATAAGAAGCAAGACGTGTCGAACATACTACAGTATACTTTCACACCCCAGGGCGCCGAACGAACACTTGACGCTGTCTAGAACGTTATAAACAACCAATTTATGTTGCAGTCCACTCGCGAACTCGCGCGACTCAGTGCAGAGCTGTTGAGAGTCGGTCCAGTTAGATATATAATTTATTTCTATTTCTAGAAGTCATAATACTACTGCGGTCAGCGCTCGTGCAGAGTGAAGACCTTCGTTCATTAAAAAATATCATTTAAAATTTTAGATAAGTAAATGACCGTCGAATCTGAGCAAACAGAAGTGCGTGTTAATTTTAAATTTCACAAACCATAATAATTGTTAACTATATTTTCGTTTAAAAAAAAAAGTTTGCAACCATATTTCTATGTCCAATCATCATTGAATTTATTTTAAGAATGGTAAAAATAAAATAATCTTCAAATCCGATTAGTAACCAACTAAATAATTAAATAGAATACATTTATAAAAAAAACCCTAATTAAATTATGTTTTTTTATATAGTGGGATTTAGTTAGAAACACGCTTGTACATAGTATAAGCTCAAGTGCACGATAAGGCCCTTCTGCGCGGAAAGACCATTGGGGATTCTCAGTAAGTTATCGAGTAGCGAGTTGTATTGGAGCGAAATAAAAGTGTTAGGAGATTGTGCCTCGTCCGCGTTCTTGGGAACGTCTCCAACGAGAAATCGGAAATACACTGCGCTATACGGTTCCGCCAACCGGAACGGTGTTGAATTCTGAAACCGGAGACACATCGAAAGATAAATATGTATACTTCTAATGTTTTCGTACAACTCGTGGTTTAGGGGCTATGCGAGAGGTTACAGGTTCAAATCCTCGCCAGATCCTCGGTCATGCATCACTTTCTGAATTGGATCAGTCCATTTCGTTACGAATGCGAGCTGTTCCATGGTTCTACCAACTGTAGGTTCCCCTATTGGGTGGTTTTGCTAACTGAGTAGGGGTTGGGCTCATGATATTAGCCCAGCTCCGAAGGAATGGGGTGCCGCGCCAGGCTCTTCCCTGGAATCTGGGGGTCCATTCAGGGCAAGAGTGAGTTCGAATTCGTCACTAAATATCAACTCACTTTTTTTAAAAGTCAATGTTTCCACACTTCTTGAACATCATTACAGTTGGGTAAAAATCTGGTCTGTCCGGTAAATACGTTGGAAATATAAATAACGGTTCCATTATTTAAAAAATAATATATTTTCCAGCTATTTTTAGGTTAACTCACTCCCGAACTCGAACTCACTCTTACCTGAATGGGCCCCCAGCTCAGTTACATCAAAGTTAATGGAAAACGCAAACATTTTTTAATGCCATTTCGATCATATTTTATTCCAATGCGCGAGCTTCAACCCTACCAGCTAGTAGGGCAAGGGGAAAAAAAGTTGTGCTTGTTTTTTAGGCAGTCCCCGTGCCACTAGTCTGAGCTACTCAACATGCACATACATACAATATATCGTACCTATGCTATTCATCGTTGATTGCTTCGGCACTCGGAATCAAATCCTGAGGGTAGTAGCCATGTCATGGTGAAACTTAGAAAGGGATTTCACAATTAAATATGTATCCAACATTTAGTGTCTATGCTGTTAGTTGTTGAGTTCCCTTGTTAGGAGCCAACCTTGGGTGCAGTGTAGCCATGCCATGATGATGCTTAAATTTCGTGTATTTGGTGTTGACAGTTGAAGTGTTTCTTTATCTGGAGCTTATCTCGATGTCGATTCAGATAATTCTTACCATAAAAATGCTATGTCATCGGCAATTTAGCATTCAGTTTGCAATATTTTACCTAAACATACAAATATGGCTAGTTAATAAACGCTTGTAAAAATATGACAAAAGAGAAAATATTCAAGCGTACGTGTATTACGTAATAAGTTCAACTGCAAAAGGTTTCTCACGAAAAAGAGCGCAGTGTGAGATGGCACTTACAAAGCTTACGATGCCTCAAGGAAATAAAAATATGGTATTTTAAAACCCCGCGAAACGTGCGGCTTATTGTGTCGCACTAGAGATAGTATTACAATGGCAAACGCGTCTCGATAGAAGTATCATAGAGTAAATAAACCTATTGACACTCACTCGTGAAATTATTATCTATCTACTATAACATAACATGTTGTAATAGTATTACTTGGGATATGTCTTTAAAAAATAATAATAGCCAATTAGAATATTATCTGAAAAATTACTTTGATTTATTTGAAAAGTCATCCGAAGAATTTTACTTCAAAACGACGCATTCTTCAAAGTCAAATTAATAATATTGAATAGTAGGCCTATTACGAGTTACGTATTGCGTTTCACTTTTGATCGGCTCGTGGACTAGTGGCACAAGGACTTGCCCTGCATATCAGAGGTCTGGGTTCAAATCCTCGTCCCGTTCATGCACTACTTTCTTTATTTTTCTGAGTTGGATAAGTGCATTTCGTCACGAATGCGAGCTGTTCCATGGTACGGGATAAATGTACAACTGTAGGTGCCCTTTCCCTACTAGGTGGTAGGGTTTGACCCCGTCCGGTTTGATACCATCGCATTTGATGAAATGATGGTCGAAATGACAATTAAAAATTGTCAGTGTTTTCTTTTCAGTTCAATGCAGCCGTGCTGATACACTTAATTCCTTCGGGAATTTCGTATATTGGGCTAATATCATAACGGTAATTGTGCGTTGAATATCAGGTAAAACGAATTGCTTTGATCGCTGATTTTGCTAACTTACACCATTTAACCTTTTAGCTGGCATGCGGTTTAGTGGCTGGCAGTAAGCTGGCATACCGTTCAGTGGATCGCCATGCGTGGCGTATTTTTCTTTCTGTTTGCCATCTACTTAGGATCTTATCTATTTATTTTCTCACAACTATAATCAGACGATACACGTTTTTGGAATCTGCATTACATTTCTTATTATTTGGTGTAATCCAATGCACAAAAATAATAATTTATAAACACGTGCCTAACATTATAATTTAACTTAAAGTGACAGCTGTCCTTGCCAGTGAAAGGGTAAGTAAAGCATTTGAAGTATGCAATACATTGCCCTTCTATGTCGTTTAATGCTTATAAAATAAAAAAAAACATTGAATACATATATTTAACGTATATCTCAAATTGTTTATTCAATGGTGTAAGCTAGCAAAATAGATATTCAAAGATGTATTGACAGGCCATACGTACCTCGTAATAAAGCTGCAGATTCCGATGAGCTTTGCACATCGCAGTGTATGCAAATAAAGAATACCAGTCGCAAATATGCACGTTTTCCGTCGCCCTGTGAGCACCGTACGTGCACGTTGTTGCAGGGGCGTAAGTGCCTAATGGATGACGGGCCACTAATCTAACTGAGCCATTAGGCAAAGCTGCACGGGCCTACTTAGCCAGATTTCACGCGCGTCTGTCGCCGGTAGGCCGGATTAACACCGGAACTTTAATATTTCGTGCGCGTGTCGCTCGCCACGCACATCGCGCTTCCGGTGACGTACATACTGAAAAAAAAACACGGGCCGTACAATAACAATGAATGAACACAAATGAACTCGAATATCTTTCACGTAACGCGTAAAAATTAAATCAATCGATAATAAGGTACAGCATCAATGAAAAATACTGCAAAGCCTTGCCCGAGCTCATAAAGAAATTTTGTTGTTAAATTAACCATTGCCGCTATATTTTTTAAGTAAATTGCGTCTCAATTAATTTCAAACGAATTTCCCGAGATAATGGATTTTTTGTAAGGATTTTTCAAATTTTAATTCGAACAGTTATTCGGATATAAACATATGCATTGTTACACACAGCCCATAAAATTTTTCTTCGAAACAACACATAAATTAAAAAAATAGCGCCGTCTAACGGTATAAAACTTATTTATTTTTACCACAACCATGCAATCTAAAAGTTTTAATTTTATTTGCCCACAATATTTATGGCCAGTTGGAAATGTGTATTAGTGCCTTATGGTTAATTATTTAAGTGTGTTGTTTAGAAGAAGCTTTGCATAGGTCGGAAATGTACGTAGCCCCTGTTAACCAGAGCTGACCTTATTTGCAAAGCGGTTAAGCCGCTTTGGCCTTATGCCTTATTGTACATATTTGATAATCATGTCCACACAAATTATGTTTAAGTTAATGTTGCTTACATACGGTATGAACCTTGACATTTCTGAAAGGCAAGGAATTCAATACATTAGAGAGAATCTTGAAATAATTTTAAGGTTTTTAGATTTAATTAAAATCAAGCAGCGCATTGAAATAGCATTTTTTATAAACTTTATATTGCCACTCGGCCTTCAAATCTTTCCAAGCAGACATCGCTAAAAGATTCCACGGATCACGGTTAGAGTCTCAGATCTACACATGTGTAGATCTGGGACTCTAACATGCACGGCTTAGCCCTGTTTTCACCACCTCCTGCTACCTGAAATCCGATAAGTAACTTTCGGTTACATTGCTTATTTACATGTTGCAACTGAAATATAACTTTGGGATGTTTGGAACTGGTGGAAACGTGCGTTAGTCAATTAGCTTGCCAGCCATCAGACAAAGCATTTTTAAAAAAATAAGATAAAGCGAGAAAAAATATTTCGGGACATCTTAATTCCTAATTGAATAAAAAAATTAAATCATGTTTTAACGCGTCGCTTTGTTACTTAACGCGTCGTTTGAATTTTCTCCAAAGATAAATTATGGTAAAATTTCGTTGAAAATATCTGCCGAGCAATTAAACCGGATGTATTATGACCCAGTTCTCTTTCATCCCCTATCCGCCCCTTGGCACGTTCTGGGAGTAAGGCATTACGCTAGATGTAATAAAGTATTCGCATTCCCTTCCAATTTGGGGCCAGTGAGCTATTGGAGCACATATTTTTTGTTTTTGTGGTGGGGAATATCATTTAACTATGCCAAAGTTATTAGGAGTGCATAATTGTTTTGATTTAACCTACGCCTCAATGAAGCTCAAAAATTGCGGATATTATCAAATAAAATCACTTATTGTGATAAAAAATTATGCGGTCGTAGATTCATGGAAATCATAGTTGCACGTATATATGTTTTATGTTTCCTTGGCTTGGCTGATTTTAATGTTTTTTTTTTTGTACTTCACCTGTTCAGTAGGATGGTTCTTAATTGTAGTTGGACTAGCAGGTCTATTCCTGGCATTCAGGAATCAAGAATCAGGAATCCTGAGTCTACAAAACCATTTTTATAGCGATTTTCAAAGCGAGTTTTTCTACGGAAAACCTTGATGAATTAACAACTATGTTTCGGAATATTTTCGTCAAGAAAATCGCTTTGAAAACCGCTACAAAAGCTGTTTTCTAGACTCAGGATTCCTGATTCCTGATTACGAAATGCAAGTAATAGGCCTGCAGGTAGGTGATAATATTGTTTAAGTATAGTGCAGGGCAACGTCTGCCTACCGCGTCCGCTAATTCATAATATAAACTTTACGCCACAAATGAAGCCCGCATTAATATCTGCATAGAAAAACTTATAATTAAAATTTAAAAAATAATCGTAAATTCGGCCCACTATTAAAACATTCTTACAAAAATGTCGTCTCATAATTTAATAAGGGCATCGTATTCACTCTTAATGCATACCAACAAATCACAAAAAGGGCAAGCCCTTGTTTCCTGGAGATGCGCAGATAGGCGCACGTTAGATGACGCGGTCAGATAGCGGCGAGGAAGGAGATTGTTCGCGATTCTTATCGTTGGGTTGTTATTCGCAAATTTGAGAGAACCACCGCATACATTACCGAGGGGGAGCTTCGGGGCAGGCGTCTTGAGTGGATCGCGGATATATTGGGCCTCAAATGTGGCATGTAAATAGGATAAACTGGTATGTACATACTTATACTCAATGTGTAATGTTTACATCTGGAAATTACATTGATCATTGAGGAATTTTTAAGTTGCCTGAAATGTTGGAGAAACATAAAATTAAGTCGCAGAGAAAATTATTTAAAAATATAAAAAACCCGACAGCGTAAAAAATTGTAACTTAAAATTGACTTAGTAAACGAACTGAAAAGATAGAAACAAGTTGAAAAATTAAATATTTGTTGTGTTTGAATGATCATGGTTGACAGTGTTTACAAACGCAGTCGGAGGCATCAAATAGCCCCAGTACGTTCCATAGTAAATGACTAGCGATTTTATGGATTATTTCGGTGGAGCAAGAAAATACGTGGTGGGGGAAGTTCCAATATCCTATCTTTCATTTTTATGTCTAAAGTGAGGTTTTTTTTCTCGTTCTCGGTGTCACCGATCATCATGAAATTTACATAGGTACACTTTCAATGAATTTAATAACAAAAAAATAATATAAATCATAGTTAAACTATTTGATGCACAATATGAATTATATAATGATATATTATAAATTTCCCAATACATTCCACTATTAATGACTAGCGATTTTCTTAGTGATATGGGTATAGCAAAAATAAACTTATTGAGACAAATTATAATCTCCTAACTGTCATATAATAAATACGAAAGTAAGTTTGTCTGTTTCGCAAACTCAACCGACCATCGTGAAATTTGCATAGGCACACCATTGAAAATATAAATCGTAGTTAATGTATCTTATGCCTCCGACTGCGTTTGTAAACACTGTCAACCATGATCATTCAAACACAACAAATATTTAATTTTTCAACTTGTTTCTATCTTTTCAGTTCGTTTACTAAGTCAATTTTAAGTTACAATTTTTTACGCTGTCGGGTTTTTTATATTTTTAAATAATTTGTTTTATTTTAATTATTTTTAGTTTTCGTAGAGCATGCATTTATCATTTCAATATCTGCACGTTAATAAATTCCAACGAAAGTAAGGTTAGGTAATATTATGGAACCTGACATGGATGGCTAATGTAACACAACTACCGTCATGATATAAGCCTAATTCAACAAATTCCAGAAGGAATTAGGTGACAGGTCAGGACCTTCCTTTACACAGAATCACGGCTGCACACGGATACCATGGGTGGAAAATACAGACAATGATCTATTGCCACTTCGTCCATAGTTTTTCCTAATGCGGTGATACCAACCCAGGCGGGATTAACCCTGTCACCTAGTAGGGTAAGGTGACCTAGAGTTTTACATGGGTTCCGAACCATGAACAACTCGCAAGATAAAGTGGTGTATAACAGATGCGAGGATTTGAGCCCATAACCTCTTGCATGAAAGGCAATTTTTTAGTCCCTACACTACGAGGTGTAACAAATAGAGTTCTTTGATTGATATTAAAACAAAACTACATTTTCTAAAAGTTTCTTCATGTTATCTTTAAGGCTTTAATGAAGTCATCAGTTCATAGAATGAGATTCCCTCATTCAACGAATTTTGATCATATGCCGATATATACAAGGTTTTAGTGGAGGTATGGTCCAAACATTAACGTATTCCTTGGCATATTTGAAACAAAAAGGATATACATTTTATTTGTTGGTATTTAAAATGTATGGGGAAAATCTTTTTCAAGTCGTACAACAAAATATCTTCTACCTTTTTAGCTCCAAATATGCCGAAGAATACGTGGTTAGCTTTTGGACCATATCTCCGTTAACACCCTATATATGGTTTTTTTAGAATCTCCCTCTCATCATCGTTGATTACAGTTACATTAAATTTATAAGCGAACAGTTCGACACTCAAATCCTGTGTTTATATACAGGGTCCGTCACTCGAAGTGTTACCAATTGAAAATGATGTTATTTAGTTAATTGAAGTACGGTTCGTTAAAAATTATATCACAATAAAACGTTTAATTTTAAGACAATAATTGTTATTGTTCGATATAGCCTCCTTTGATCCATAGATAAGAGCTTTCTGAGACGATCCTGAGTGTTGTTGGAACGTCCAGCGTTTCGTACTGCATTGTTTACACGTGCACATGATATGAGCGCCTCATTTAACACCTTTTGCACACACTTGCTGGTTGACTTTGACGCCCTTCTCGATAAACACGAGTGAATAGCGACCATTTGCGGTCACTGCAGCCGAGACCATAACAGAAGCGGGCGCTTGCTTACGAACGGGAACTCCATCGTCTAAATTCTCGTTGGATTTGCCCTGTAGCCAAACACGAAAATGTTGTTTGTTTATATACTGTTGGACAGTAAACACTTTTTCATCAGAAAAAACAATGTTTTCCAGATCGCCACGCAAGACTTTCATTGCTTGAGCTCTTTGTAGTCGAACTGCCTTCTGCGCTGAACTAAGATGCTGTAATTTTTGTATCTTGTTGGTAGGGCTTCAGTTGCATTTCTTTTTGTTTCAGTATGCGCCGATTAGTTGAGCGGGTATTGACTGACTTTTCGCAAATTTTGCAGAACACTGGTGAGGATTTCCTTGAATTCGAGCCTTTACCTTTCGAACCATATCATGTGATACTGCTATTTTCGGATGACCGCCTCTATGCCGTTTAGCAATGCTAGGTTATAACGCTTAATGGTTCGATGCACTAACATTTTGTTCACATGTAAATGTCGGAGCTCCCGAACGATGACTGGTTGTGATTTTCCGGTCAAATACAAAACGATCACAATGTTAGGTTTAATATCCATTGCGAAAAATGATTATACAATTCAAATTTGTTCCCGCTCTTTTCGCCCACTTAAAAACAATGAAACAAATTGACGTTTCACCAAAATTTGGCGCAAAATTATTATTTTGAAAATAGAAGTAACAGTTCAAGGGACGGACCCTGTAGTAATCGCTTTGATCACAGGATTTCATCCATATATAAACTAACTGCTTCTAACTGCTGCTAAAATACTTCATAATACTGGAAGTTGTCTCTTGACTGACAGCTTTGAATGTGAGTCAAAAGCATTGTTAAAGCCATTTTTATTTAATTATTGTGCTAGTTAAGTTCCAGTTTCACAGATAAGAACTTTAACTGGAAGCGGCGAAAGAGACCTGGATTCATCGTTTGCAAATATATGTAGGCCCGAGGTCCACAATCGCCCGATCGAATGTGTTACCTTGGAGCTTATATACTGTTACATCCCAACTGAGCGTTTGCCTCCAAAGCCCATCAAAATATAATGTTCATGATTTAATCCGTACATGAACTCCTGGTTTATTATTTTGAATAATATAACGTGTTAATAATATGTGATATATGATGACAAACCCAACTTTGGCAAAGCCGTGCTTTTCCTTCCCACTGCTCCCAAGGACGCACGGTTAAAGATCAGCGATATTATGATGACGATCATATCTTATGTACCCTATGTAACATAAGTCCTCATCAGGGGGCTGACGACATCTTCATGGAAAGTTTTCCTATCTTTGGTAAAGCTTTTAGATATTATCAGATTGATACCGATTTTGGGCACCACAGTATCTCGGCACTGTAGGGTCGCCCTCTTGTGGAACAAGCGGACCTTCCCCAGCGTGACACCCATTGACAACGGAAGTATGAATTTATGAGCTGTGCAGGTGCAGAATGCTGATAGTAAAGCAATGATGGTGATATCGGTCTATGCGGCGACCGAGAATGTCGAAAATCTATCTGACTATCGCCCGGATCCACCACTTCCAGTTATAGTCATCCCAAAGTTATCTTTCGGTTACACCATAAAAATATGCAATGTAACCGAAGCTACATTCCATATAGCTGGAGGTAGTGAAAAGAGGAGTATATGACCTGAGTTGGTGTGACCAGCGCGCTTGCGTAAACAAAAATCATTTGAATTAATTTTTAACGTTGAATATTTTGATGTTTTTGGAATTTCATATTCCAAATTACATTTAAACATATAAGTTGCATACCTTTTTGTAAACTATTTTAAAAACCCTTTAGTTTGATACCCCACTCGATAGGTTTCAAGAAAAAAAATATTTGAAAACACATAATTTGGCGCCAAAAATCAGCCATGATTTTTTTTTATGATTTTGATATACCCAGTGTCACTCTCACAATTAAGACGAATGTAACGACACCTCTCAAGCTAAAATCCATCAAGCCGTTTAGGCTGCAGGGGGCGACAAAGAAATATACATACATACATACATACATATATACATACATATATACACTCGAAAAACATAACCCTCCTTCTTTCGCAGTCGGGTAATAAGATAGTCTGTGCGAGCGAACAACAGTAACGATATTTTTCATTATGTGATTTCTTTTATTGTTGACATAGATTTGGTACGTGATCTGTTATGTGTAGTTACGAAAAAATATGATACTATGAAAAATAAGATTTACCAGAATCTACGCATTAATGATTAAAATCAAATTCCAACAATATACAGCAAGAACCGATGAGATGTTTACATAGTTTTGAGTTTAAATTAAATATTTAAAACCGGTTTGTACAAAGTAATAAAAAAAGCTTCAGTTACATTACTCGTCGATACAAACACAAGTGCTGCAAAGGACAGAATAAAATGAACAAACAAGCCGGGAGTGACGGCGGAACAGGGACGAAATACGGAGAAACACAAAGTGACTCTCAAACTGTTGCCGGTGAGGAGATAATTAAACCTGAAGCGGGGAGGAAAGGATCTCAAGCTTTCAGGAAACTCGTGAAGCTTACCAAAGACAAGGGTAAGTCGAACAATGTCGTTAATGACAACATGGATGGCCCAATTTTGGGCTCTTACTTCAGTTTTAAGACGGTGTAAATGTTTATAGAAAATCGATGAGTTCTAAGGGCTCTAGCGCTCGTTCGCTTGCAACCGGTACATTTGACGGTACTTTTCTGTAATAATTTGATAAATACAATGTTTTTTTTTCTGTGACTGGACATAGATGGCTAATACCACACCTTCTGTCATGGTATTAGCCCAACACACCACATGGGAACTAGGTGCCATACCAGGACCTTCCTTATATTGTGTCCTAACCTACGTAACATTTTGTTCATTTCCGAGTTAAATAGCACAGAAATGTAAGCACTTTTCTTGTCATTTAAACTGGACCGTAACCAAGTGGATACGGCTTCGGGTTTTTATGTTAGAGCGCTAGGTTCTATTTGCAATGGCTGGGACTATTACATTTATACACTGAGTATGCAGGCAGACTGCTTCATGTTTGCCTAACCAATTAAATAGGTTTTAAGGTTCAGCGTGTCCGGGTTAGTAATAGTGAATGTGGTTATGATAAGTGTCCGAGGTTGCAGACAGATCGATAATAATTTGCAACGGACATAAAAGAGGTTTAGAGCCGTGAATTTCACAGTTAGAATAATATAATGGCGGCTGGAGCTTGCAGTGACTATTTATATAGAGAGTGATATTTGTATATATTGCTACTCCCAACAGTCTTTAGCCATAATTATGTTAGGTCTTCAAATTTATTACTTTGATAATGTTGGCATCATAATATTTAAATTTAAACTATGTTTATAGAATAGTCCATTTACTGTTTGATCATTTAAAAAGGCAATGAAAAGGTAACTTTCTCTTAGCGTATCCTATTTTCTGCATAATTAATTCATTACAACTAACAAACAACTTCCACTTCCCATCGAAATTCGCATTTTCATTCAACTCACTGGTCGTTTAAGAAGTAATTATTCAGAATTTAAAAGAGTTATTGCCTCCGATAAGAGTTCGTAGTCGACTTCAGATAATGTAGCATACTCAGCGTAAATTTATGAATGTTACCTTTATTTAAAATAAATTTAATTTTTGAGTTTACTACGAGACTATTTATAAGATTATTATGATTATTACTGCAATCACTTTTATTGCCTTAAAATATTAAATCTAGACCTTCATACTCAGATTACTTTTTACAGGACCGATGAATCAAACTCAAGTCTAGGAATCCGTTCAATACATTTCTAATGAAATTTGTCCAACTCCATAATTTTACATTGGTATAAAGCTTGTGTATTTTATTTTCTTATTGAGTTTGTTGAGAATTGTACTACTATTGAATAAATAATGATATTATTTTCTAACCAACAGTCTTACAGTTAATTTTTTGGATCTGATATGATTCGATTTGTGGATATTTTCAGGATTCATTGAGCAACGGTGGGTCATTGCGGTAAAATGTGGAGTAATTTCGGCACTAGATAACAACTTTGTTGCGGTTATGTTTCCAGTTTTGTTTGAAGTCCGGTTCGTCCACTGCGAATATTGACCGCTAAATAACATGTACATACACAGTTTTTAATTTATTATTTTTTCTATTCGTTAACACACTTTATACCGTCATAGTGTATCACTGCGTCTAGTCAAGATTGTTAAGATTCTAATGTATGGTACCGTTAAGGCATATGATTTGGTTGTTCTATATGAATACTTATGAATCGTAATACGTGCTGCAATTAGAGGTGTTAGGTACATGTTCTATAGTTTGATGCCGCTACCTACGAAGTTGCCTCGCAAAGGCTCTCGTTATTTTCCGGTAGGTGCTTGTACCCAAACCTTTACGATTTGGTCATACTCACCTTATCTATAATCACCCGCAAACTTCTGCAGCGTGTATTCTGTAAACTTCACCGTGTATTTTCTGAGCACCCGCACCGCGCAGGATGTTTAGATCCTATCGCTTGTGCTGTTTCTATCTCCTGCTGTGAAAACTCAACAAATAGTTCTCTTCCTGTGATGTATAGGATGGAAGTCTTGAGATAAAATATAAGCTAATATAATTTATAGAATCCAAGCTCCATCGGCGTGCATATATTCTAGGGGTGTAACAAGGTTGGGAGTTCTCTATGCAGCACCGACCGTTAGCTATCCGCAAAGCTAACAAATAAAAATTAAAAAGAAGTGTAAAAGTTTTTGCCGAAATGCAGTTCTGTTGCAGTTTATTAAAGTAAAACTGATCATCTGCTTTGTGTAATTTTGTATGTATATTTAATTAATAGTAAATTTATTTATTTGAAAGAGTGATATTAATGCCATCACACCCAGTTTCAAGAATAAATAATTCAGTTCTTGGTGAAGCGCTGAAAAAGATAGATACCTGCAAGAGATAAGTCTCGAAAAATAAATTTTACTAACGAGATTTTTTGGAATATTTTCTTTTTTTAATCAAAATCATTTATCTTACTTATTTTTCATAAATTGCTACACAAGTTATATCATGAGCAATAATTTTTTTTTCCCTTGCAAATTACATATTATTAAAACCTACGTAAAATTAATCTAATTGAAATATACGTGCCAAAAAGTAAACTCGCGGTGATCCACCTAAATTAATAGTAGTAATTTATAACGAAGAAATTAATTTTCGAGTAAGCTCCCGACCAAAGCCGTTCCACCACATACTCCCACATAGCCCTGTGTCTAATCATTCTAATTATACACTTCCATTGTTGAATCAAAGAAACTTGATATTTTAACACAATATTCATTTTTGATCTGGTCGATTCAAACACATAAAATAGTTTTTGAAAGATACTCATTTGTCTCGCTCCATATCACGTGTATAATATTTGTTGAACTTACACTTTCGCGGTTTGCGGTGCCGTACTTCCGTGTAGCCGGGCTGTCAGAATGAGGTCCGGGCAATGAAGTGTTCCTGACGATATCTTAGAAGTGAAATACGTCAGCCCAGTACGGAATTGCGCATTGAGAAACCATAATAATTTAGACAAATATTTCGATGGATATTTTTATGTATAGTTATATTTAATAATACATCTCGACGGGCAAGACTAGCAGCCATTTATTTCAAGGACAACGGTAAAGGAAAAAATAAAAATAGGCAGGCTTAAGCAGATAGGGAGTCTCGTAATGAAGATGGGTGTTAATTGCGACTTGTTTGAGACAAGCAGTGTTTCCGGTAGCAGAGCGAGAACTAAAACGCGTCCACGGTTTCATGAGTGGTAAGGTTATATATTACGCTTGTCAAAAGAAGATATACCTACATATCCGAGCGTCAGAATTACAATGTCTGATGATTGCTTGTGTGGCATCAATAAATTTAATTTATCGGGTGTTATCAAAACGTATATTAAGTAAGTGGGGGGTATAGAGAATAACGAGAGTGCAAATATATTTAAATAACCAATGTTGAGGAGGAAGGATCCTTAACCTCTCCATGTTTTTGATTGTACTTGACAACGTCATCTGGCTAATATTACTCTTTTATTATTTTTAATCTGCCAAATTCTTCATCCTGCAACATTAAAATTTAGTAGTACATCAGATTTTCCGGATCTTCAACTAAAATTATTATTTAAATATTTATAAAATTGCACGTGTGCAGTGCGTATATATGTTCGCTTATAACTAAAGAACTTCTCAACTCATTTCCGATGCGTTACACATCTACGTATACCTTCATTTGTCTTGCAACTTATAAAGTACTTAACTTCACGCTAAGCTACCTGAAAGGTGAGCAGTGGAAACATGAGGAAGTTTAGGAAAACCCACTTTTATTCATCGAACTTTAAAGCCGAGGGAGCCACGCGAGCAGCAAGTTTGCTTTTTTTTTAAACATATTTACCACGGAATACAAACTTGGAAACAATTTAAGTACGAATTATTAATGAATTACAATTACAAGTCGTAATTTTTTTTCTTGCGCCTTAGTATAAATTAAAATAAACAGACTGTTAACTTTCTAAGAAAAATATGATCAAAACCTGATACTCCAACTATGATTCTGTCACTGTCAGAGCGCAGAAGGGTTGTCTGATAAGGCGCAGTGCCGCGATAAATTGATGTTATACAGCGTGCGAAATTGCGAACTGATGCCCCATTACTTCGCATTATACAGCCTTCAATCTATTGTTGTATTCACCGTCCCTTGGAATGTGGATTTGGCCCATAAATTAGCGAGCACATTTATGTATCCGTCTAACAAAATGTTAACAAATATATTTTTTTTATCATGAACTGTAAATAATTTATAGATTTCGAACAATAAAAAGCAATATAATAATAGAGTAACATTTAAAGCAATGTCCAAAGAAAAACAAAAGCATATGTTTTTGAACTAAAATATTTATAAAAAAAATTGTAATATTATAATTTTAGATATATTTATTATATAGTTTTAGATTCACACTATCGCTATTCACACTGTTTTTAAAACTTACGGTTCTCCGGTGCGCGATGCCGTCTTGACGATGCCTCCTTCGTTAGAGGCGAATCATGTCGGCTAAGCACGGTATCGGTAATGTAATGTCAAATACAATATATTTGACATTACATTGAAAAATAAAATTTACATAAAAGTCGCGGTAACCGGCTTTGCTCGTGTCAGTATCAAAAATACTTTTTTGCGGGTTAAAATGAACTTATTTTACTTAACGACTCATAAACGATTTAATTTTAAAAAAAAGTTTATAAAACTGTTATCCGACTACGAATTAAAACACTAAAAGGTAAGAAACAAGTCAGGTGCTGTTTTATTTCATTGTTTTATTGGTTTTATCGAACAGTTCCTACCTTATTTCTTACATATTATGTTTTAATTCGTAGTTAGGTTACATTTTTTAAAACCTTTTTTTAAACATTTTCCATGCCATGGGCCATAATAACGAATGATTGATACCATTTTCATCATAATCGGATTAAATGTGTATGCGCTACGGTGAAACATACTTAAATACAAATATATATATATATACATAGACTACTAAAATTATAACCCTTCCTTTTGGCTGTAGTAGGGTAAAAAGATAACATGGATACGTTGCTTCTTTGCTGCGTGAAGAAAGGTAAAACATTTCAGAGAGTATCATGTGTTTTATTTAGTTTTTTTTTCACCGAACAGCTAATTAAATTCCCAGCTCACCTAGACGGTGCATTCGATCTATTCTTCCTTTCAATTGAAAACTCTCAAAATTCTACCTCTATCAATAGAGAAGAAAACCAGTCTCGGAGAGAGCACCCGCTTTCATGAAGACGCGGCGGCACCTTGCTGAATAATCTGAAGCGCTCTCAGCTCGCGTAACTCATTATGGTTTGCATAAATATGTAGAGCAAGCTGCACACGGTGATAAGTCGGCAACGCGTAACAGTTGCGCTCTGCGAGGCGAAAGCTAAGTACACGTAGTGATTTTTTATTTGTTATTTGAACTAACAATTATTGGAATTAACAGTTTTATTGGAAGCTTAATGCTTTTTATAATAGTCTCCTCTCAATTTGAGCATTAATGAAAACAATAAAAGTTCTTAAGTTAAAATGGATGAATTCAGTGAAGCGAGATATTCATTATTGACAAAAACTGAATAATTTAAAGTGGTGTGTTAATAGTGGCAAAATAAGTTTGAAGCTATATTTTCTTTCGATACTTAAAATGTTATTTTAAAATCCTGTCACGAACCATGGATCACCCTAAAAAATCATTTCTGTACGAGCAGGCGCAAACAGTCCGAACGTTCTTAGATTATGAAATGATGGATCCGCGAGAAAACGAAGAAATGATGCGACCCAATAACCATCACCTTTATTCTCCAGATTCAATTAGAAGAAATAAAGGTAGGGACACAAAATGGACGCGTGAATAACGTTGAGCATATGAATTCTTCATTACCGTTCTTAGAATAGATTTTGAGGGCTCCGTACCGAAAGGGTGCCAACAGAACCCTATTACTAAGCTTTCGATGTCTTGACGTCCGTCTGTCACAGGGCTGTATCTCACGAATCGTAATATTATGTAATTATATTGCCGCTATAACAACAAATAAATTGAATAAATTGAAAATGAAAATAATCTTTAAATCAAAGGCGGTCTCAGTGCAAAAATACCGGATTTTCTTATGTTAAATCTTGTACGATGGTACGGAACCTTTTACGTGCGAGTCCGACTCGCACTTGGCCGGTCTTTATAAATGTTCCCTAACTTTTCTAAATGAACTTTCTACTTGGTCTGTTAAATCCAAATCCCAGGACAATGGATTGGATACAATTTCGTACGCTTTCAATAGAAAGGTACCTTCCCTATCGGCTCGCTACGAAAGCAATAGTCAATGGCGCCCACAGCCACCGAAGCGACGATGCTTTGCAGCAAGCTTTAATCAACACGCTGGTGGAGTTTTGTTCTAAAAAATTTTAGGGAAGTGCCCATTCTTCGACGATAATAATCTTAGACGATATCGGTAGAAATTCTGTTGCAATAGAGAATACATGTTGATAATTGCATATATTTAGTAGATTTGACATTACCGTATCTCATTAATTTGAATTTCAGCGACATTCTACATTTGTAACATTTTTAATCCGATTTTGAAAATAATTTAAAAAAGTTTTAGTTTGTGACATCCGTCGGAAGTTAGATTCGAACCTGCGATCTTTGGATTACATGCCCACAGCTCTAACCAACTGAGCTATCCCGACTATTATGTCAGTCAAAGAATTTCTCGATTATACTAAAATAAAATTGATATCTCAATTTATCTTAGCGTAGGATCAATACGCGAAATCATCGGCGCCATCTTTCTAGATCTAGATTTTTGTAGTTAGGAAGAGCGGCTTGTTGTGCTCCTCGCACTTGTGCACCACTTGTCTCACATTAAATAAGTGATCCACAATTGTGGGTGTAACAACACTTTAGTCGTTAAATTACTTAAATTATATTATAATATTCGAGGTATGTGCTAAAAATCAACAAGTTTTTAAATATTTCTATACAGAACATTAAAATAAGATTAACTAACCGGCTGCTATTCCTGCAGTTATGAGAAAGTTTTTGCTATGATCAACTATGCATTTAATGTGTCATCAAAAGAGGCTAGCAGGGAATTTTGTCGATACCTACACTATTTTTGCAATTCCCAACCCAAATCACTTCTAATCAGGAAGCGAAACTGGAAATAACAATAGAAGCTAGAGACACACTCCTGGGAGGAACAGATAACAACACATGCGAAGTATTTTTTTTTTAATAGTTTTCATTTGATATAGTAAGTTGACCTGAACTCTTTTACTAATTTTTCTGAGTAAATCCAGCCCAAAACTTTCTGCATATTTTTATTTTAATTACGCATTACAGATCATATATATAATGAAAAAATAAGTTCAATAAATATTTTAAATTACAATTAAGAAGTGTGTACACACTTCTTAAATATCTTCGTAAATTTATCATATGTGTAATTTTGTGCAAGAAAAGTGAGTCCTTTTCTTTCAGAAATTATCTAACAACTATACTCCTCGTATCGAAATGTATGTGTATTCCTAAAAAAAACACATTTAATAAATGTGTTGTTAACGATACATCTAAAATAATGTGCAAAGATAAAAACCGGCCAAGTGCGAGCCGGACTCGCACACAAAGGGTTCCGTAACATCGTACAAGATTTAACAAAAAAAAAACAGGTTTTTGTATGTATATTTAATTTTTGTTATTTTTTTAAATTTTACCTGTTTGTTGTTATAGCGGCAAAATAAATACACACTCTGTGAAAATTTCAACTGCCTACCTATTACGGTTCATGAGATACAGCCCTGTGACGGAAGGACGGACGGACGAATGGACGGACGGACAGCGGAGGCTTAGTAATAGGGTTCCGTTTTCACCCTTTGGGTACGGAACCCTATAAAGTCGTTTTAAAGGGGACACTATCTTCGGTTATCAAAATTATTTTATTTAAAACAAACGAATATAAGAAAACATACGATAATAATAAGGTAATTCCTTAGCAGGAGCCTGCCACACAAGCTCAGAGATATACCTACTACTATGAAAAATAGGAAACCGTCACATTAGACCCTATACCGCATTTTCAACCTTTATTTTCGCGTTCACAAAACAATTTAATGGTGCCGATACACGAAAGTACCAGGCTCACATGTGCTTACCGGGCTTTGACTAAAAATAAAACATTAATTTCCGTTGCAAGCTCAGCTGACAACGAAGGTTACTGGGTGTTAACTACAGAGTGTAGATTTAAAACCGAGAACTTTTAGGAAAGTACTACGAAACTCAATTTAATTTTGAGAAATAATGGTGATGGTCGCAAACGTATGGTATGGTGATGGTATGTCAGTTGGATTAGATAATTAATGGCTTATTAGTTAGGTCTAATTGTAGGCAGTAGGAAGAGTATATGTAGTCTTTAATGTCGTTCTTAGAATATATTTTTGTAAATTTTCCCTATCTATTTAAATGAACTATATTCTTGGTCCGTTAAATCCAAAGCCTGTGTATTCCCCTATTATTCTAACAGAGAAAAAAATCTTGTTCACTTTTTAAATGTAACAATACTGCAGATGCTACTGAATTGAGAGCTTATCTTTTTATACGTCGGTAAAGAAGTATTTTCGAAGAAGAGTTCGAGCATGCAGGAGCCGTGTTGGCCTTTGGTTCTGGAGTTCGAGCCACGCTCTACTGCTACTAAATTTCGGTTCATCTTCAGTCTAGCGCTCGACAGCTAAGCTTGTTAGCCCACCATCAGCACCATACGAGCAGCATAAATTGCTCGCGGTGCTTGCCATAACTTGGCACCGGCCGCGATTGCATATCCGATCCGTGCGTACCGGAATTAACTGCCAGAGCCTTGGCGTAAATCATTCCGGGCCCGAATTCGATATGCAACATTGCCTGCAGTCGTCCAGGAAGTACGACGTATTAAAACCATTTTTTTTAACCTCTTTAAGCAGCATTAGTAGGTGCATAAAAAAGTAATAAAATATTAAAAAGCGTTTTAAAAAATACGTGTTATTTGAGTCGGACGGATTTTGTGATTTCAAAGGGACGATGAAACATGATTTTAGTGCTAGTTTTTGATCTCCATATCAAATAAATAGGTAATCAACTGTTATGAATTTGAGGAGATTTAGTTTGAACCATTTAATATTGTCATATCAGAAATTATTAAAAAGCATAAAAAAGAACCGAAACATAACTGCTAAAATGCGGGCTATGTCTGAGTGATTCGTTAGCAAAAACCTCTGGGCGATGAGTAGAGATTGTTATGCACATACTGTATTCTAAGGATGTAAATGTAAAATTGATCTACGTTTAGTTAAGGGGGTCTTAGCACATAATTGCATTCAGTTACATTTCAAAATGACTACAAAAAATTTCGATAATAAAAAAAGTACATTTGTAGATTAGTGGTCTATCCATAATTTTGAGACGAAACCCCGATGCTTTGATGGCTCAAACGAGGCAAATAAAATATGTTTAAAAATACCTAAAAAAGGTTTGAATAATGAAGGGGAGCCTCAGGTATATATAATTATGCGTTTCAAATACAGCTAAATAATAAATTAATCTTTCGTCATTTTTAAATTTGAAAATCAGTTGTATTTATTATTAAAAATAATAAAATGTGCATTCTTAAATATACTTTTTAGTACTTAACAGGTACGTCGCTTATTCCAAGGAATGTGATTTGTATGTATGAGTATGCAATCGACCGTCACTTACGGCCTTTGAAACTAAATGAGATCGGGTGCTAACACCCGCTTAAAAGTATATTTCAAACATTAACGTGATCGATCATGACTGAGTCGATCTTGTGATGACCTACTCGTGCATGCGACCTATGGTGCTAGGTGCAGTCAAGGCGGTGCGATGTTTTCATTTTGACGCCGCCTCCGACCCTAGTTTGACGTACGCTATTTACTGTTCCAATTTGAGTGAATGCGGTTAGGGCTCGACGTTCCAGAGTGTTCAGGTGAGTGTTGCAATACGTTGTCCATTGTTTAAAGGAGTGCAATGTTATTAAATTCTGCTGCATTTTTGCTTTAACATTAGAGCATTTAAATCAAATAAATACACGTGAGCTGGTATAAAGTCATAGAACATTTCAGCTCTACTATGGAAGGAAAAGGATATTTTAACTGAAAAACAAAGGTTACTTTCCGGTATGATACCTGCATAAAATTTGCATGGTAGTCTCGAAAACATTAATAATAATATGATAATTAAATCTTTTAAAGTCTTGTGGAAAAAAATCTAATTATTGTAACTAATCTTAACTAGATAACATTAATTTTTAATTTAGTTTTTTTATGAAATAAGTTTACAATTTAAAATATATTTTGGTAATTAAATTCAATTTTAAGAGAATCAATTTTATTATTTCAAATCTTCGAAATAATATACAACTAAAACACATTATTTTATAAAAATAAGAGAAAAAGACCAACATTTTTATCGTAAAATCCTCATTCGTTCCATTCATATCGTATTTTTTTATAGAATATGCCTAGAAAACTTTACTTGATTATGAAATATTAAATTTTTAATATTAAATTAAATAATCCAAAAAATTATTTTTGAAATTAAAGGCCTTCCCATATCGGTAAACGATAACGGAATCGACATCGTGGTAACAAATAAACGCCTTTAAAATATCATACCTTACGAAAAAAAGTCTACAATTTATACCCAAATACAACACGTGTCAACGACAGTAGACGCGTGAGTCGGACAGGTGCACTTCGCCTCTGACCTTCCCTGCCGAGTTTTGACACGAAGCAATCTAGCCGAGCCTCGCATGAGCAGGGTGTTGGGCGAAGGGGAGCGCTTTTTTATCCCTCCCGGATTGGCGATTCCATTTTCACCTTTAAGTAAATTCCTCTTTACTTGTGACCTATCAAATTCTGCATCTATGTTTTCAATTAATATACGTTTTCCCCCTTTAATCTATCGCAATGACATAATCAGAAAATTAAGCATGATAACTATACGTTGCTCGTAGTGTAGCAGAGAAAGAACGAAGAATATATTCTTATCTTACCGACAGGTAGAAAAATTAAATTATTTATTCGATATAGCAAAAGGTAAGAAAAATAAAATAAAAATATATTGGTATCACACCGAGTTCGTTCGATACGGTGTATCGCGCTGTTTTGTCATGTGTTAAATTACATAACGCTGAGCAAATTATTACATCCAAACATTAGGCCCCGGTTGCACGAAGAGTCGGCCGAGTTAATCGATGTTCAAACACGTCACTTTTAGTGATCCACATAGAGTTCCTTCCATACTGTCCATACAAAGTGACGTGTTTGATCATACTTTTACGTTGATTTTGATTTTTTATCCTTTGTGCACTCGGCCCTAAGACTTCTTACCGGGCAGTTGGCAGGTATTTTATCGTAACGTTTCAAGAGACGCTACCCACTACTAAGGACATCACCATGTCTCTCGTGATTGACATGTCAGTCGGCGGAGGCAGCGGAGTGGGAGTGGGGACTGAAGGTAAATTATATATTTTCCTAGCAGTTGGCAGGTATTTTATCATAATGTTTCAAGAGACCCTACCCATTACGAAGTACCGATGTCTCTCGTGCTAGACTGTCAGCCAGTGGCGGCAACGCAGGGGGAGTGGGGACTGAAGATGAACTATTTACTCTTCTGGTAGTTGGCAGGTGTTTTATCATAACGTTTCAAGAGGCCCTACCCGCTACTGAGGATTTCAAGCCATGTCTCTCGTTCAGCCGTTGGCGGCAGCGGCGAGGGAGTGGGGAGAGAGGGAGTGGGGACTGGAGGTGAACTATTATCCTGGCAGTTGGCAGGTATTGTATCCCAACGTTTCAAGAGACCCTACCCATTACGAAGGAGGCCAAGCCGTGTCTCTCATCCTAGACATGCCAACCGGCGAGGGTAGCGCAGGGGGAGTAGGGACGGAAGGTGAAGTACATATTTGTTGTCCTGGCACTTTGAAGGTATTTTATCGTATCGTTTCGACAGGCCCCACCCACTTCTAAGGATATCAAACCATGTATCGGTGGCGGCAAAGGGAGGAGGAGTGGGGACTTGATGGTAAAGTACTAAATACCCCGGCAGTTGGCAGGTATTTCATTACAGTGTTTCAAGACGCCATACATGCACTACCTAGGATGTTAAGCCATGTCCACCCATTCAAGATATTTCAGCGGTCACATTTAATAGCAAACTCAACACTGATGGAATATAATTTAAATGCAAAGAATTCGAGGGCTCCATACATAATCCACAGATTAAGTAATCATAATTTAATCATCACAGGTGGCATGTTTTGCTTCCGAGCATATCCGGTGTCAGGGTAAGTAGTGGTTGACTATTGTCAAAATGATATTTTAGGCTTATGTGCGCAATGGATGGTGAGCCCGTTGCTGTGCAATGTTTTTATAATTTATTTAAGAACTATGGCTATCAAGAAATCATTTCCAGTAAACTGTAACGGGATTCTAGTAATTCTATTCAGTGAACAATGATCAAGAAATCATTTCCAGTAAATCAAGAAATCAAGAAATCATTTCCAGTAAACTGTAACGGGATTCTAGTAATTCTATTCAGTGAACAATGATCAAGAAATCATTTCCAGTAAATCAAGAAATCAAGAAATCATTTCCAGTAAACTGTAACGGGATTCTAGTAATTCTATTCAGTGAACAATGAACGTAGATGATTCGACCTGTAAGGAACATATCCTTGAATCGAACGGAAATGCGACGGTGCCCTGCAGTGCAAACCCACCCCATATTTATCACGTGCGGTTGAAATTCAATCTCCACAGACAGTTCGAGGAACACCAACATGCAATTATCCTCGATTCCGCTTTCGTGCTCGATAATCGAATCACACCACACGACCTTCGAGGCCGGGAGCGTGCGTCGATCGCTTCGAACTGGGATTGCACTGCACTTGGGCCTCGGCTCACGTCGAAGTAGGTCCTCCTTGGTTATCACGCTAGGGTACAAATAATGATAGCGATCATGAGGCGCGCCTTGATCGTGGAAATTATCGACAGTCGGGAGCAAGCTGTGTGAGATGTGGACTCTTTTTTAGGATAACGCTTAGGGCTTCGATTTTGTTTGGAAATATCGATTGTGTTTTATTTGATAACTGTATTGAGAACTGTTGAGGTTTAATATATAATTTCAGCTATGAAGAACAACAGAATTCTCGAAAAGAAAGCAAGTGAAACTATTTTGAGTTTTTGCAAAAGTGATAGTACTACGCCGAGTATGTAAAAGATTTATTGAAATTATACTATTTTACCGTTTGAGAAAATCGGGTGTTTTCTTGCGTCGGCGGAAAGTAGTGGTTCCGTACCGCTGAGGGCCAGGAGGACTGGAGAAAAATTGGAGAGGCGTATGGCCAGCAGAGGACGCAAACGCGCTGACTGACTGTATTATTTCGCTTGCAACGAAAAGATTTGTAACACATAATTTATTTGAATATAGAATACCTCCCCCCGCAGTCTATAGTTCGTTTGACTCAGTTCTTTGTTTGAATGCTTGAAAAAATTTATTCTCATTCACGCCAATGAAGAGCGTACATTACGCACGACTTTTGTGTTGATAAAATTCGATTTTTTCAGGACGAAACAAGAAAGTGACATTGTGTTGTTGTTGTTCAGAGCGCGTGCTGTACCCGCGCTTCCAGCTGCCGCCGGGCGCGCGGCCGCCGGTGGTCGGCGGGCAGCCAATTACCGAGGAGCAAGCCATTGTGAGTACCGCGAACCTTATTATTTAAAATACGAAGTTAGGGAGCCTTTATTTTATTCGGAAATGGATTAAATTCCCTTGGTTGAACGTTGTCATTTAAAATGAATTCGGCCTTTCACCCAGAAAATATACATCATTAAATGATACGTTGCGAACAACATTTGATTTTGATTCCAGTGTTATAAGCCACGTCTTTAGAATAAGCGACGTACCTGCTTAGTACGATAAAGTATATTTACTTTTAAGCTTATTACCTAATTTAGAAAGAGCGAAAGATAATACAATTTTCAGATAAAACAAAGAAATATATTTAATCTTAATACAACTTTAACACACCAACTAACCATTGAATTGAAATTATGGTAAAAGTTTAGGCGGTCTATTCATGGCAGTATCTCAGCTTTTGAGGCGAATGAATGAAAAACAAAAAGTTTTCAAAGTGACCTCGTTTTTTAAATATCCACATTATAGCGAATATGTTTGTGATAAAAATAAAACTAAATTTTGAGGCAATTTTACTTTCAATAAGAAAGTAGATAGGATAAGATAGAGAGATAAAAAAGAAAGATTTATTATGAATGTGCTCATTAATATTTAAAGATATTAAGAACCTTTGAATATATAGTTAAGCCACAGTTACGTCACAAACTGACCAGCGGATTACATGATCTAAGCTAAGAGCTGGCAAATACGTTTTCCAGGTCTGTTTTATCCTTCGTCAAAATGTGTTGTTATTGAACTAGTCATTGATGGCTAATATTTTGACTAATAATGTCATGATATTAGCGATAAACAGTGTTTTCAAAAAATCATATTACAAACATAGGCTATAGTATTGTCTTATTACGACATGCAAATCAACTGATGGAGAAGAAAAGAAAAAAACGCGCTCTTTATACAAATTCGGAAGCGCTACCAAAACTACTAATTAAGAATGAACAGTTCAAACCAAATATCACACTCCATGACCTCATTCGTGACTGAAAGTAAAACTGAAATAAAACAGAATGATATTTTATAGACGACCCAAATTATGCATACGAAGAATACTATTAAGTAAGATAAAGATGGATATTAAGAACGGTCCGCAAGCTATGCTCTCCATACAAACGTAGTTTACAAATCATTTGAAAACCGCTATTCCAAATTAAATTGATATTTAATATCTAATATCAGGTAACAAATATCTGTGTCTGCACGATTTTGTTTCTTTGAAAAATCCAAACCGAATGAAATGGAAGCAAAAAGAAAATCTTCATACGAATTTTGTTTTCTCTGTGGTTTGACACAGAATAAATTTGCTGAAAAAAAAGACATGCAGATACAGATATTTGTGGCTTAATATTATATACCAAATATCAAGTAACTTGGAACAGTAGTTTTCAAATTATTAGTAAACTACGTTTGTATGGGAGGCGAAATTTTCTGATGCTTACGGGCCGACCTAAAGGACTTGAATTACTTGAAGAAGACTATGCAATAAAACAGGGTATTTCCAGATATATACGAAATTGTAATGTTTTTAAATACAAAACAGGAACAAAAAAGTCTGTTAATCCGATTGCTACCAAACTTCTCAGGATCACACTGGGCTAGTACGAATATTGCTTGAAAATGTCATCAAAATCGATCACGACGCCGTTATTTCATTTTGGACATTTGGAGGTTCTAAACTATTCCAAGGTTTTCCCGGTGGATTTATCAGACTCCCAGTTGTCACCTAAATTGGCGTTTACGCCAAACCGATCGACTGGCGTTTTCAAATGTATGGACAATAGACCGGGGTAGATACGGTTTGAGAAGCACATGAAATCCGAAATGATTTTTTTTTTCTCAGAAATATGTAATTTCATGTTCATATGCTTACATTAAGTTTCCAACATTTAGCGGGGCCCGGAAGATAGATTTTTTTTTAAATATATTTATCTCCTAAACAAATATTTAGAAACGATATTAAAAAACAATATATGTTAATTCTTTTAAGGCGTAATATAACTGTGAATTTGCAACAATTTTGTAATAACGGAAATGTATTTAAAAAAATGTTTTTACTAAAAAAAATCTTTGCCGCGAACCTAACTTGCTATTGCTATATTTCTTTCTAGAATATGTAAAAGCAAATTAAATTCTTTAGAAACTATACAAGGAACGATTTCATACATATTTCGAATTTTTTGTTTTCAAGCTTTTGTGTGAATGTAAACATTATAAATGACAAAAAATGTGCTTCTAATATTTGCAACATTTTACAAATTTCACAGAATATATAGTTTGCAATCAGTTTCCAATTTCAGAAAATAAAATAGAATTTTCATTATTTACTTTGCAGATATTAAATATTACAGATATTAAAAGTACAAAAAAAATTTATTTTACACAGTTCCGTAAATAAGAAATTGTTGCTAATTCACAGTAATATTACACCTAAAATTAGCTAACATATTAACATTTTTAAATAACATTTCTAAATATTTGTTTAGGAGATATCATTTTTTAAACATATTTCATATTTTATTTCTATCTTCCGGACCCCCCAAAATGTTGCAAACTTAATGTACACACGTCCACATGAAATACTACGTTTATGAGAAAAAAAAATGCATTTCGGATTTAATGTTTTCCTAAGTGCTGATTTAAGGCTAAAGTTCCTGGAGTACAATGAAGAGCGCGCACAGTGGGCGTTAAGCAACTAACATTTGCGAGTCCGAGTTTGTTTTGACAGCTCACTCACCGTCGCCGTAAATACGGTGACGTTGCCGTTTACGCCGACTTCGCTTTTTCATACAAATCAGAAGTCCTAGTTTGACTTTAACAGCTTGAAGAAGTAAACCACAGAATATCTAGTTTAATCTAGTAAATTTGAAATTCCGTAAACGCAAATTTAGGTTAGAATTCGGATGCCCACTCTGGAGATTGCCTAAACAATTCATAAAAAGCAGTCCAGCCGTTTTGGAGTAACAAACAAAAATACATACATACATACAAAAATAGAACATTCATCGTATATTTTGATTGGGATTTGTGTGGCATAGCCAACCTGCCCGTTAGAGTCCGTGCGGAAAGAGAACCGGCGTGGCGTACAATGGAACTAACATTAAGATTTTTACATTACATACACTAAGACAATTATTAAGACCCGAGAATCTGAAAATATTATATTCTAACGCAGCGTCAAAATATCAAGTTGTTACAGTCATACTAAAATGACGTGCCAGTGGTTCAACAAATCTTACGGCGGTTCTCTTTCCGCCCGGACGCTATCGCCTATATTGCGCAGGAGTTGCGCGCGGTGACGTTCGGCACGGCGTCGTGCGCGCCGCGTGGCGAGTGGGCGCGCACGGCGCTCGCGCTGCGCGCGCCCGGCCTGCCGCTCGCGTACGGGCTCGCCGCGCCGCGCAACGCCGCGCGCTCGCTGCTCGCCGCGCTGCAGGCGCACCTGCTCAAGCACCTGCTGTTCGACGCGCGCGACCGCCGCGCCGGCGCCGGCGCCGCCAGGCCGAACGTGCCGCCTGAGACGTGAGCGTGCGCGTTTATTTGTTTACTAGCTGCGTTACCCGGCTGCGCTCGGGTTAGTGTCCGCTAAATTATTTCATGGATACAAAGTAGCCCACATGGCTGGTCCAAAATACGGTCACTGGTTCAGGACAATGTATCCATCTACCAAATAAAACATCAATACATACATACAGAAATGATTTCTAAAAATCGTCAAATAATCATAGCATGCATATATGCATGAAAAAACAAAGCAACTTACTCCATGAGCACTCTTTACAGATGTATTATTAGTATAGATTTACTAGCTGAGGTTTTGGACCGATGTCGGGCTGAATGATTTCCTGGATAAATAAATAGATGCTCTACGTCGATAAAATACGTACGTAAGTACAGGTAATACGTGAATACAGGAAAATTTTAATAACTTTATTAAAGATCAACACTTTCCTTTAATTTGTCGTATAACATTACTTCACAGCATTTGTTCCTCATAAGCGTCATTATTTCCTGGTGCAATAATACAGGATGCGTTTTTATTTTCAAAATCAACGAGTTGCATTCCCGACTCAGTATTCTTTTTATCTAGTTTTAAGCTAAGTACTAAGCAGTTTTAGTTTTTATCGAAATCGGCCTTGTGACTCCTTTGTGTGTTTTTCACTATTTCCTATAGTTTCGGATTAGGCCCTGAATGCCCACTTGAAAAAATCACCTGTATTGGGATTTTAATAGGAACACCAAAGGCTCATAGACAATATATACACTGATTAACAAATGTCACTTAAATACTATGTTATGGTCTAAGTTCCTATTATAGTAGTGCACAACTAGCAAATTCGTGCTACTACTAAAGATAAAATTAAAAGTTTTAGTTGACTTTTAAAATATAACAATAAACCAATATCAATACAAGGAATACTCAATCATAAAAATCACTTTTTCTTTAACTATGCTACAAAAAAACCACTTAATGGTACAAAATATTACACAATACTACAATCGATAAGATTAGATCGCATCTTTGAGGTGAATCTAGAAACGAAAATAAAAAAAAATCATGAAACAAAAATGTATCCATTAGAATAATAAACAGTAAGGAACAAAGAGAATGGAAACTCATTCGTATGGGGCCAGGGTAGCCACGAGTTAGTTAGGTAAAATCGAATGTTTGTTGCACTAAATGCCGCCATCTGATGTTCTTACGTATTCTTACGTGTCTTTGGAACTCGACAAAATCAGTATAAATATAATGTAGGTAATAATTTAATTTGGATATAAGAGGATAGGTAACCATAGCGTTTAGTTATATGCAAGTATGTTCGGTAAATCTAAATCCTTCGCTAGAAATAAGAAAGCCTGTTTGATTTCTAAGCGAATGTTACAGCCGAGAGGCTTAAAAGTACGCACAGGGGTTGAAAAGGGTTTTCCCTAGTATTTACATGTACAATGCTTCATAAGCCTAGAGCCTAGGGTGTAGGATTTAAAAATGAATTTTATCGGCGACTTATTCTTTTAGTATGTCATTGAGAATGTTATGGAATATTTGTTGATACGGATAACTAGCCGAGCTTCTTATGAAATGTAATGATGCATACAATACATTGAACTTTCTAATGAGAAAGTTTAAATATGCACCCGATTTGCGATTTGAGACTTAATTTATGATAACTTACGATTGTAAGATTATTTAAATTTTAAGAAAAAATAAATATTTTTAGAATTTTCATGGATTTAAAAAGTTTATTACAAGCAAACAATTTATGCTGATTTAAGGTAAGCTTATCAATACTCGAGTATGATTCGCAGTTTGTGATTCGTGGTTTGCTTATTTTTCTTACGTTTCATATTTTGTTTTTTTGTCATGCGTTATACATACAATCCTGCGTCGTATAACTTTTACCATTCTTGTGAAACACAAAGCTGAATTGACATATATTTGTAACCATATATTAACACTTACGTTAAGATTTCTATCTTACTCTGTTTGTTTTTCCTAAAATAAATAATAAATAAATAAATAAATATCACTTTTTAAGTTTCCAGTTTTTAGGTGGCCCTTACAATATGGTGATATCCGTCTGTTTGCCCATTACTTCGTTTATTCGCTCGTATGCCACAGCGTTGTACTTCCTTCATTTTTAAAATCTTTTTCTGAAATTTACAAAATCTTGCAATATTTTTACATCAACAACATAAATTAAATCAAATTGCATAAACACTATTTTAAATGATCAAGTCTGTACATATAATGGTGAGATGTTTTTCCCATACCATCGATTGCGATATCGCTTAGTAGGTTTTTTATTCAAAATGCAATATATATTTTGCTTTTATTTTCTAAACAAGAGTTAAATCGAATCAATATCGTAAAACCACTGAAATATTTTGCACTGTCTCACCCTTCTGCTGCTATTATAGCACGATTTAACCTAGTAATCTATTTTCATAATTATATCTTCACTCCTGTCAATGCAAATGACAGGCCAAAATAACTCGCGAACATCTTACGTTAAATACCTCACGAGAATATATTCCCATAACGTAGCATCTAATTTGTTCCGCTGGGTGGTTAGTGAGCGAGGTAATTTTCGCGTCAGTGCTCTACGTGAACTTAATTGTAAGTTTAACGCTCGATGTGATAATTTTAGATTCGATAACAGCACGAGAGAGGGATTTTTTTCGCACAAAAAGTCTTCTGATAGGCGTGAAGTAAAGACTATTTTTATATAAAACACGATTTTATGAAAACAATATTTCACATGGCTTTCTTATTGCTCATGCCAATACAACAGGAGAAATAAAGTATATAAATAATAAATAATGGTTACAACTCGATTGCTATCACTTGGAACCAAAAAGAGTAATTATAATGGAACCGAACTCACTTTCAATCACAAGTCAATGTACGTACGTATCACATATGCTATGCATATATTAATGTTTTTTTGGTTATATTTATGGAAATAAGCAACTGTACAGTTCAAGAAAATATTATTTCTGCATCACTTGATATTTAGTAAAATCCTGTATACTATTCTGTCTATGCACTTGAAACTTGGAATTCACTAACTCGATTTTAATGTGGTTAATGAATAAGTAGTTATGGGTTGATGATTAGAATTTGTTACATGCTTTCCATCATTACGCTCCTAATACCATTCGTGACTCGTGGTGTTAAAAACTGTTACGCAAACGGAATGTATTTATTTCGTATTAAGGAATTCAACAGCGTTATCTAAGGTTAGTTATACAATAGTTCTTAATCTAAACATTAGGGCCAATAAAAGAATTCCATTGATCAATTTAGAACTAAATATTGTAGTTATGTCCCGCGTAAGTTTTAAAATATCAATTTAGAATGTTGGGTTCGGACGTTCAGCATTTTGTTTTTAAGGTTACGTACACATTATGTTAATCAATTTCAAGAGCTTGTAGTGTGAATTGTGTTGTGTAAGTTGTGTGCGGGGGGGAGGGTGTGTGTAAAAAAAGGGGGAGGATATTTAAGTGTGCATGTGATGTGGAATTGGGGGTCAAAGGGGGGGGGGGGGGGGGGTAAGTCATTCGCTTTGGGTAATTGTTTTGATGATTTTATTTCGAAAGTCTATTCTCGATTAATGAAATATGTCGACAGTATTAAATAGGTCATTATACCAGCACACAATCCGAGTAAGGACAGAATCTTTCGCATAGTTGGTGTGGTGCGTGGACTCGTGAAAGAGCGCAGTATGGCGTGTGCGGCGTCGTGGTACATTGAGCGCCACTTCACCCAGTAGATCCATGCTATCGAGGCGCCCTCGAACCACATCAAATAGGAGAGTTACATCGGCTTAAAGCCTTCTTTCTTCTAGTGTTAAAAGTCTAAAATGCCTGCAGCTATCAATGTAGCGTTCGTTTGATGTTTTAGCTATGATATGATTATGATACCATAATATTGCTTTAAATAAATGACGGGCAATTCATTTGTTATAGATATTATATTTTAAAAGAGAAAAGAAGTCAGCTAAAAAATAACGATTAAATAAAAGGTAAATCATGTTTTCACTTCAGATTTGTTTTATATTTCTGCAATCTCTAGAAGGCCATATTTGAAATTGTATGTTCGTAGACTTGAGCCAATATCATTTAAGTTTACAATTACCTCCTGTGTGATCGTAAAAGAGAATTCCGGTTTCAAGCAATGACCCCATAAAGGCAGTTTAGATAACGGTCTTTTCTGCGCCCGTAATGTATAGCTCCATAAACTAGCTTGATTTTACGCCAATGCACATGCAGTTTCGTTTGAAATATGCTCGCAGCATCGAAACTCGATTTTTCATGCCTCGATATACGATTTCAGTTTATTTACTATGGCAAACATTTATTTAGTAAAGAAAATAAAAATAATCGCATTGGATCGGCGAATAGCTTGTGCACTCTTGCGTGTTTTGGATGTAACTTTTGGGGAAGATGGATGTCAATAAATTATTTAACGAGTACGTTACATTATGACATACCTAAAATTGTTTAAGGAAAAATATATTTATTTTGAGCTGAGTGTGACTCAAGAGATATTTTTCCAAATGTATTTGATCGGTTTAGTTTGCGGTTGGCGATGTTTGTAATTTCCTGATAAAATAAATCTGTCAAAAATAAAATATATTGAAGAAGATAAACGGCTTTCTACTCAGGGTATTGTTTGTGCTGAGTAAAACGTTTCGTGCCAATCATTTAGTTCATCATCGGGTGAGCTACCGTGTCCAGTGGCGGCCAACAGAAAACTGTGAATTTGACATGTTCCGCCGTTGGCGAAGATTGTAGCTGTGGGTAGTCAGAAGATCTTGAGCGGCTGCGTTCCGGATCTCCAGGGAAAGGCAAAAGGCAATAACCGTATCTTGACTTTCACTGCACGCCTTTACCTTCCGGGTTTTCAAAGGAGCAAGTACAAAATCCTACAAAGGAAATAACTTAAAGGAGTCTTCTCGGTTAAAGATATCGTGATTGGCGATGCCGTTAGTAGGAAGCCAGTTATCTTTTAAAATTAACACTGACCACGGTAGTCTAAAAACTTACAAAAATATATTGTTTCGTTGAATATTGGAATAGTGACTTTTTTTTTTTTTTTTAAATGGTTGTAGTGGACTTAAATTAGAATGATATGCTGATAAGCTTGCAAATTTTCCACAGTTTCCTCCGCCCATCCGAGGAGCTCCAGGAGGAGGCGCTATGGCACGCCTGTAGTGAGGTGGTGTGGCGCTGCGGGGGTGGGGTCGGTAGCGGGGTCGGGGGTGGTGCAGGCGCTACGTCCGCCGCCGTCGAGCCACGTGCCGTGGTGGCGCTGCCGAGCGATCGGGTCTACGTGCACCACTCCTCCCACTACTACCAGGACGGAGTTACAGAAAGGGTATAGAAGCGATTCGTGCTCAGCTATCTGTCCGAGTATCTGTCTAGTCATAGCGCCAAGAAAAATTGCTATGGAATGGTTATAGTGAGGTAGTGTGTTGGTGCAGAGGTAAAGGCAGCAAATATGTGTAATAGGATAAACAAGTGACTCGTTCTCGGCTACCTCAGTCTAGTTAGAGAGTCCACCATTACGCCTGATCCTGGCGTAATGGTACTATTTACCTAATTATATCAATTGATACCTTAGCACCAGTTTACTTTGTCACAAACATCTCATATGTAAAAATGTCTCGTAAATATCAAAGAAATCAATTTAACCTAAAACTATAGACAAGTTTCGCAATAAATTAGTTAGACAGTATGTTCAAATAAAATAAAATTGATTGAATATTATTATGAAAGGTATCTTGATATTGTTTGGAGATGTGGGGCGTACTATATTATTTACAAAGAGAGCGATCACAGAAATTACCACATTGATTATAAATTCCTAAATGCCAGGTAAATAGCACCCTCAATCTTAAAAGATATGTGAAAAGATTATGTATGTATGTTTATACAGTAAGCGACAAAAATATGCTGTTATCATACTGTGTAGCGCTGCACTCACCTGCGCTTGTCCCTATGAGAAAGAGGCGTGATGGTAAATATGTAGGTTTGTACGATGGATAAAATAACACAATAAAAGGTTTTAATTCATTTTTGCAGCTGCACCTCTATGGATTCAATAATCTAGAAGATCTGCAGATTTTTCTGAAGCGATATATTTATGTGGTGAGAATTATTTGCATATTTTTTCAACGACTAGACAAACCGGACGAGTCGTCTAATTTATAATGAAACTGAATTCAATGTGCGAGATGGTTTATATTTTAAAATTTGTTAGGGTTCCGTACCCAAACGAGTCGTCTAATTAATAATGAAAATGAATTAAATGTGCAAGATGGTTTATATTTTCAAATTTATTAGGGTTCCGTACCCAAAGGGTTCCAACGGAACCCTATTACTAAGCCTCCGCTGTACGTCCGTCCGTCCGTCTGTCACAGAGTTGTATCTCATGAACCGTAATAGGTAGGCAGCTGACATTTTCACAGAATGTGTATTTATTTTTCCACTATAAAAAAATAGGTAAAATAAAAAATAATAAAAATGAAAGGAGGCCTCGCGAGACAACCTTTTATGAAGACTCAACACAATTTTTTTAATGTTTAAACTTGAACGATGGTACGGAACCCTTCGTGTGCGAGTCCAAGTCGCACTTGGCCGGGTTTTTATCATTCCTGATTTGTACACCCGCACTACTTTCTCCACGGAGAAATTTCCCTGTCTTAATGTAAATTAACGTAAAAAAAAAACAGAAATTAACTTGTCTAGAATATGTCGAAACACTAAGGGTGGAGTGCACAATATCTAATTAGATTATAGTTAAAACTCTCCACGCTAAGTGGTGTTACATTACAAAAACGTATAGACGTAGCTCTAAATTGCTTAATTTAATGTGCAACATTTTAGAAAAATATTTCTTAATTTGACTGAGGGAACTGGCACGAGCCATTGTATGGAACTTGATCACCTCTTTATCCTCTTAACAAATCATGAAACAGAATGGAGCGTCCTGCTTTCATCATACATCAATTATTTAAAATGTATATGTGTTTTTTATTGTAGTTTCAAGACGAGCAAGGACCGGGAGCGATGCTTCTACTGTACGCTGCTGTTCTTTCCAGAGGCTGTGACAAGTAATGCCAATCAACATTATTAATAGGATTATTAATTGATTTCGTATCCGCTCATCTGGCACACGGACTCCCTGCGTCTGTATCTAAGGCTTTATTATGTGACTAGACATAGATGACTATAATACCATACCCACTGTCACAAAAACAAAAATATAAAGTTCCTACAGTAAGCCTATTCTTAGGATCCCGTTCTCAGGAATCAGGAATCTCTCAGTCGATAAAGCCTCTTAGCGATTGTATAGCTTAATCATGGAAATACCGTGCTCCAGTAACCATCCGTCGAGAAAGTTGCTTTAACAAATGCTAAAAAGCTGTTTTATCGACAGAAAGATTCCCGATTTCTGAGCACGGAATTTTTTAAAAAATCCACCGGGAATGCGGTCTGCGGTCACCCATCCAGAACGAAACCGCGCTCAGAAATGCTTACCCAGCTTATCGAATCGCAAGGCGTTGCACCACTGGGCTACCGAAGCTGACAAAGTATATAGTGGTATTTGGGTATAATATGCATTCAATTCCGTCACCTTTTTATTTTTAGGGTTCCGTATCCAAAGGGTAAAACGGAACCCTATTAAGAAGCATCCGCTGTCCGTCCGTCCGTCCGTGCGTCCGTCCGTCCGTCCGTCTGTCACAGGGCTGTATCTCATGAACCGTAATAGGTAGGTAGCTGAAATTTTCACAGAATGTGTATTTATTTTGCCGCTATAACAAAAAAATTGTGAAATTAAAAAATATTAAAAATTAAAGGCCCCCCTTTAATTTGAAAACGTGATTTTTTGTGTTATATCTTGTACGATGGTACGGAACCCTTCGTGTGCGAGACCGGCTCGCACTTGGCCGGTTTTTTCTTTATTTATACTTACAAAAATAATATAAAATGATGTAAAGGAATGTTTCTTGTTGGATGTACTAAACAGCATTGGTAGAAAAATCACCTAGTGCCGTAGTGTGTAAGCGATGAATAGAAATTAACAATAATAATACTATGGCCTAACATTTTGGTAGATAAGCAAAGCCTGTAAACACGATTTCCATTTAGTAGTTTGAATAATGTAAACAAAGTTGTTTGCTCATATCTAGCTTATAGAATGTGCTAACAATCCCTTTAAATCGATGTGATAAATAGACTTACGATATAAAAAGTCGATTATATTGCACGTTACATTATTAATAATCATTTATTTTATCAAATATTTATAACTTTGAAGAATGTCGGTTTAACCCTTTTGATTCTCCCGAAATGTAAACGGTTAAAGCGAGGGTTAGTATTAATGTGAACTATATATTCTCTTGAAAAAAAAAAAGGTGTTTTCCGTCCAGGTAGTTCGGTGTAGCCATGCTAATAAAGATAAGGTCCTGGCATAGCACCTAATTTCTTCGGGAATGTCGTGTATCGGGCTAAAATCATGGCGTTGGTCCACCGCATTGGATGAAACTATGGTTGAAGCGGCAACGAAAAATTGTCCGTGATTTCCATCCAGTTAAACGTAGCCGTGCTCATAAAGGGAAGATCCTGGCATGGCACCTAATTCTTTTAGGAACGTGGTGTATTAGGCTAATATCATAATGGTAGTTGTGTGGTTTTAGCCATCTATGAAAATTGAAAATCCATTGAAAATTGTCTGTGAAATTTACATGTTAGGACGTATTCTATAGTTTTTTTTTTATGCGACCCGACATGGATGGCTAATACCACACAACTACCGTTATGATATTAGCCCAATACACCACATTCCCGAAGGAATTTGGTGCCATGCCAGGACAATTTTTCATTGCCGCTTCGACCATCTTTTCATCCAATGCG
Organism: Incurvaria masculella; assembly: GCA_946894095.1. NCBI lineage: Eukaryota > Metazoa > Arthropoda > Insecta > Lepidoptera > Incurvariidae > Incurvaria > Incurvaria masculella. Next base: position 16,497,748 of record OX335648.2, on the reverse strand, counting down.
ATGGTACCAAACCGGGCGGGCTTAAACCCTACCACCTAGTAGGGGAAGGGGACCTACAGTTTTACATGGATTCCGAACCATGGAGCAGCTCGCATTCGTGATGAAAATGCACTTATCGAACTCGGAAAGAGAAAGACAGTGGTGCATGTCGGTATTGAACCCAGGTCTCTGGCACGCTAGGCCAGTCCCCGCGCCACTATGCTACGAGCCGCTCAAATTAAGTGTATCAATTGTATTGTACATTTGTAAAATGCTCAATTGAATAAATAATTTGAAATATGAACTATGAAACATGTCAGGTTGCATAAAAACCATCTTATTATCTTTCTCGTCATCATATTATTTTCAGCATAATAAAAGATCTGGACGGCAAGCTGTCGTACCTGGTGTCGTCACACGTGGAAGGCTCCCTGAACGTGGTGACCTTGCTGCTGACAGGTCGCGCCACTCCCTACCTTCACAACGGCGTGATCTACGTCGGCGACGAAGACCATTACGTGAGCCCACCATGTTTCACTTCTTCTGTATTTATCTGCTGTCGAAAAGGCTACATATTCATGGAAAAATTAAGTACCAAGAGTTCCATTAATTAATCTTATGCTACACTATATTGATTAATTACTGTTAATTTTTGTAATAAGTTATTTAGATTTACTTTAGGCAGATATAATATTAATAACAATGATGGTTATTTTTGTGTTTGTTGTAGAAACCGCACCATGACCACCTTTATTTTGATTTGATATTTTTTACATTTAAATTTTTATTATTTTAAATTATTTTTTTAATCATGATTGTTTAGATTTTCACTGTTGTTCGACATATATACAGTTACATTGCGGACATCATCAGGGCTGCGAGGACTGTACATCCGTAAACAAATTTATTATTTTAATATTTTTCAATAATAAATAGATAAAATAATAATAGTTAATAACCCTAAATATTTAACAGTCGTTTAATGTTCTAAATAATAATCCTACAAATTTTCAAATGCGATGGTTACTTATGGCCTTAATGGATGGACTTAACCCTTCTACTACCTACGTACAGTTTTACATGGATTCCGAACAATGGAAAGCTCGCATTGGTAACAAATCAACTCAGGAGGAAAATAACGCGAACGGGGCGGGAATTTGAACCTAACCTCTGGGAAGCAAGGCAAGTCCACTAACGCTCTTAACTATGTGCAATACAATCGGATTCGATCCAATCCAACAGTGCTCCAATAATATAGTTTATGTCCAAAACAGGCGATGCCACAGTTCGGTATACTGGCTCGAAGTGCGGTCGGGTTTCTCATCTGGCACGGCGGCGAAGATAGTGCTAAGAACCAGGTCATGAAGCAGCAGCCGGGGTCCCGTCTCAAGACTCCGGCGATGCCAATATGGGTACAATCTCTCTTTATTCTTCAGGTTACAGTTTACAAGTAGATCTTGACCCAGCCAACTTGACCAGGGGATCTTGTTGGCTGGGTCAAGCTCTGAAGTAAAACTTTGGTTTTTTTCTGACTCATCTCATATTTCACCTCACTCCCAACTGCTTGGGCAATAGTAGATGTAAGTAGTCAATAATTGATCAGAATTGGGATATATGATAAACTTAGGACCGATTTTTCAATCTTCAGATAGTACTTATTGGACTGATCGTACAAATTCACGTTCGTCAACAGACGGATAGTCATTGCCGGAGAATTATATCTTCTATCATAATTATCTTATCAAAATTTTACCAATAATCATATGGACTTACTATTTCAGATAGATAAGCAGAATCGTAAATACATCAGTCGAATAGTTATCTTAGGGCTGATTTTTTAAACAGCCAGATAACTTTATTTACGCTTCTGTTTATCCATCGGATAAAGTAATTCCATATGCATATCCATATGCAAAATTATAGTCAGATAATTGAGGTAGAATTTGTATTTCTCCTGCAATGACTATCCGTCTTTTGACCAACGTGAATGTGTACTATCAGTCCGATAAGTACTATCTGAGGATTAAAAAATTGGCCCTAAAATTGGGTAACTTGTTCTAAAGTTATGAACACACTGAAGGATAGAAATACAAACAGATAGTTTACGTTGGATTTATAAACGTTCAGTGCATTTTAAACTGTTGGGTATTGATTTGATCGAATCCTTAATATAATAGGTAGGAACGTGGGAAATATAATAAATATTATCAAGGAAATGAAGGATTAAAAAAATGTACGAGTAACTGACATATTGACATGTAAATTGCAGGTAACATCGTGTGCTGGACATTTTGGAATTTTGTTCAATACTAACCGGGAGCTACTGAGGAACTACCACGCCGAAAGAAGGTAAATAAGAGAATAGCCCACTACAACAAAACTAAACTTACTTAAAACAAAATTAGACGTCACTTGTTAATTACCTCTAAAAAGGTCACGGACGAGGTAATCATTTCTCGAACTAGTTTAAAATCAAAATTTATGTACGAGTAAAATGTGTTAAAGACATTGTTATTAATTTATTTATTATATCAAAATTACCTCTAACTCCGAAGGGATTCTGTCGTCTTTACCATGGGGAATGCTGGTCAGAGCTGAATGACGCTGTTCCCCCATACCTTTCTGCCTTGGCTCGACGCGGAACAAGAAGAATATGCACACATTCACAAGGACATACCTACAATATGAACGTACCGATCCTCTAGATCCTTTATTTATAGGGTTTGTAAACAATGTAATGAACTCCTTTTGAGGTATTTCCCCCTAAATACAACCTGTGGTCCTTCAAACATTGTGTGAAGAAACACCTGGCCAACCGGCATGGTTATCGCAGCCCGCCTGAAATTTCGAAATCCCATGGGCGTCGCGTCGTCGGGCACTTAAGATGTCCAGGCGTACGCCATATCTCGCACTTATCATAAAATATACCCTTTTTATTGCAGCGTAACCGAAATATAACATCGGGTTGGTACCATATTAGTGGATGAAAGACGGTAGAAGCGGAAATTAAAAGCTGTCAGTGCTTATAAATCGGGAAGGTCCTTCACCCAATTCCTACAAAAATACAATGTTGGGGTTAATATGGTAGTATATGATAGTATTAGCCATCCTTAGTCAATATTGGAAACTTGGTATGTCCAGATGTCCTTATAAGTTATCGATGGCTAAGGAAGTAAATGGAATATGATTGTAACTACTATATTTTTTTACTAAGAGTAACATGTGAAGTACGCCCATTGACTTTCCTACTGCGCTTTGATAACCAAGCCGGCCGGCCAGGTTTATTTTTACTAAATGGATATGGATAGCTAATACTCACCAATATGATATGATTCCAACACACAGGTACTTTTTCACATTGGCTGAAGCTTTCCCAGTTATACCTTGGGAATATTCTTGACAGCCAGTGTATTTAAAATGTTAAAGTTTTGATATGTCATATTTGCCGATACATTTCATTTCTCGCAAAACGTTTACTAAGTTATGCAAAGATTACGCCCAAGTCATGCAAAGATAACACTCAAATTAGTTAATACCTTCAGTAAATGACTAAATAAAATTAATGTTAGGAATTAGGTATCATATATTTTAACACCTCAGGGATAATGCGGAAAAATAATTTGGGGCCGATTTTTCAATAGTCTGATCATCAGCCAGATAACTATTAAACGAATTTATCCACGCCGCTGCTTATCCATCCGTTATAGTAATTACATATTTGTATGAGCTAAATTACAGTAAGTTAATTGTGATACGAAATCGAATCCTCCGGTGAGGACTTCTGTCTTTAAAAATAAAGTTAAATTTATTCAAGTTAAATCGGTACTAAACGGTTCTATTTGAGGATTGAAAAATCGACCCAAAATGTCTACCGAAAGAACACTAAAATTTCTTTGTCCGTCGCAGATTTGACATCCACTACTACACATGTGGCGGATGCCACGTGCTTCTATCGGTGGACACTCGCTCGCAAGAGGACGCCACCGCGCCGCCTTCGCGCAACGACGACATTACGGCCACGCCGCTCGAGAAGCTCATACATACCAAGTAACTGCATACCTGCTGCATAGTATATTTTTAATATATTTGAAATGTAGATACAGCCTTAGAAACCTGAGTCCCTACTTGGCTTGAAGAGCCCAAGAACTTCTACAAATATAAACGGCACTGCAGGCACGTGAACATATTCTCGTAGTCTAAGCAGAGAGAGCAATTACAGGGACATTATTTTCTAACAAAATTGTCGCTATGGTTCCTACTTTCAAATTGTGTTCAAGCAGAATGTATTTAACGATAAGATACTTTAATGAGACAATCATGGGAGGGACCACCCAGATACTGATTGACATTTCTATTATTATTTGAATGCATGGTATGAATCCAACCAATGCATTTGTCGGATAGCGATTAATACTTGTAATTATGAAGTAAAATTCCAAATACCCCCAAAATAAATTACGAGCTCCACTGAGTACTCTGTATTATATATGTATTGGTCAATTGTATAGATTGGTTAAAGTAATAAAAACATATTTATAATCAAGTAAAAGTAAATAATGTTTTCTTGCAATTGCTAAGAAAAAGATTAGATAAAACTCTTATTTCTCTTCCCCGCCTTGATATAATCTCTCAATTCAATGAAGCTATTTAGCATATGTAACATTGGAAATAATCACCTGGGCTTTAAAATTATATCGGACTTAACATACATATAAAAATATTTTCTGTCGTAAATTTGATATAAATTGTGTATGTTTACAGATGGCAAGACGCTAAGGTGACGTGGACAGGACCAACGCCATATGTCTCAGAGCAATCATTGTCCTGAATTTGTATTTTCTTGTTTTTTTATCCTTTGTGATAAATACGGACATATCATATATGAACATGGTTTTAGGTCTCTGAATAGAGTAGTAGAGTAGAGTTGAAATTAAAGAAACCTTTTATTTACTTCAGAAATTAATTGAAAATAATAAAAATCTTGTAAACAACATAATATTATGTTAAATATTAACCTTTAATTACCTACCTTTAGATACCTACAACGATTGTGAAGTAAGCCATTACCATACGGTTAATATATAATATTTCATTCCAGTTTGCCTTATAGAATATTTATAATTTTCATATTAGTTATATCAAAATATTTATTATAGGCATCCATATTATATTAATTTAACCACTAAACCGACACGGGCATATATTTACGAAGCTAAGATATTATGGTAGTGAATGGTATAATATTTTTTCGCTAATGCAATAACGACGTTTGCCTTTCTTCATCATCACACAATGTGCGCGCCGATGGCTCTGTGAACAGTTCCGTAGCTCCGCACGGCGCGCGGACCAGCATCCAGCACTCATAAAGTGGAAGTGCCATTTATTTTCAAAGATCTTAAACATCTTTCAAGATATTTTCTACAATTATACATTCATTAACATGTCCATTAGCTTAATCATAATATTAAGAGAATATATGTAATAAAATTGTTGTTGGCTTGCTAAAATGCACAAGTCTTATATATTCATTAAGTTGTTAGGATAGCTACGATTAATTTGTGAGAAATAACGCAAGTTAACGCGAGCTAAATGCATATTTTGGTAAATATTTGTAGAGTCATCTTAGTGGAGGCAAAGCTATGAAGTTTTCAGTAAAATCTCAATGTACATATTTTATGCAAGTTATAATTTATAAACGCCTGTGTTAAATATTCGAAAATTCCACCGTATCAGAACCACATGATTTTGTTAACACATTAAAACACTAAAATATACGTATTGATTAATTGTATGGTTATTACGAAGTAATTGTACTTTCATTGGCTCAAAACTATTGATAGTGATGTGTGGTTTAGTTATATATAAATTAAACAAAATATTAAATTTTAAATCGATATTGTACAATACAATAAATAGATATAAATATGTAATGCAAATACAATATTATTGAATAAAGAATTTTGTAATGTTATAACATTAAACTGCATCCTTGACTAAATTACGAAGCCCGATTCTGCTATTTGTCCAATTTCAAACCATTCCGTATTAGTTATGTTTCCGTCAAACATAACACGCTAAGTTTCGAGTGCGGTTTCAAAAAATCGGTATTCAGCTAATTCACACACGCGTTTTGTTATTGTCTACTAGCTGCGGTACCCGGCTCCGCTCGGGTCCAAGTCGTTTTGGACTGATGTTGAGCTGAATTATTTCCTAGACAAAAAGTAGCCCAAAGGGCTAGTCGAAAAGGCTGGTCTGGATGTAATTTATCTGCGAGTTTTAAATCATAACGGGTGGAGCCGATATGGCTTGATTAAATAAGAAATATTCTAACATTCCCATTTATAATACATAGCGCGCACTATAAGTTTTCGGAACTGGCCACTTCGCTAAACAGTATCGAAAAGTAATTAAGTAATTTGAAATTATAACTCATAGGGTCGAGTGCACGAAAGGGCAAACAATCAAAATCATCGTCAACTTAAACACGTCACTTTATATGGACAATATGGAAGGAACTCTACGCGGTTCACTAAAAGTGACGTGTTTGAACATTGTTTAACTCATCCCTCTCTTTTGAACAATGGTTCTGTTTAGTGATGGAAATCTAATCAATGTTAACTGTGCCGACAGATGGCATCACAATCAACTTCAGCGTATGATTAAACATGTCACTTTGTATAGACAGTATTGAAGGAACTCCATGCGGTTCGCTAAAAGTGACGTGTTTGAACATTGATTAACTCAGCCGTACTTCGTATCAAATGACCGACTCGAGAACAAAATTTCTCGCAATGACTTAAAATTGTTCCTTACGAAAAAGGTTTTGCCATTAAATTATTGCTTATTACGTAAAAAAAACATAAAAGTTATATGCTAGATAAAAAAAAACAGAAAAACAAATTGAGTTCTCAGGATTCGAACCTGAACCCTCCCTCGAACAAAACATACTTGAACCAGTCGGTTATATACGCTATGCCAACTGGCTTCTTGCTTTTGTCGCGAAAATTGTTAATCGTTTCTATTTTAGAGATATTTGGAAGGCGGGCAAAGTGACGCCGCACGTAGCGCCGCCATGCGCCACAAAATTGGTGTTAATTTTGTTTAAGAGTAATATCATTGATATTGCTCAGCCTTTAGGATATTTAGCGTGATGGTATGTATCCTAAAGCAAGCCCCGCGATCGAATCTGTAAATCGGTACAAACTGCATCTTGATCTGTTCTGTGGTTAAGGAGATTACCTTTTACATGTGGACAGACGTTTCCTTTTATATAATCACGTAAAAAACATAAAAATTATGTGCGAGATAAAAAAAAACAAAAAAAACTAATTGAGTTTCCAGGATTCGAACCTGAACCCTCCCTCGAACAAAACATATTTGAACCAGTCGGTTATACGCGCTATGCCAACTGGCTTCTTGCTTTTGTCGCGAAAATTGTTAATCTTTTCTATTTTAGAGATATTTGGAAGGCGGGCAAAGTGACGCCGCACGTAGGGCCGCCATGCGCCACAAAATTGGTATTAATTTTGTTTGAGAGTAATTTCACTGATATTGCTCAGCCTTTAGGATATTTAGCGTGATGGTATGTATCCTAAAGCAAGCCCCGCGATCGAGTCTGTAAATCGTTACAAACGGCATCTTGATCTGTTCTGTGGTTACGGAGATTACCTTTCACATGTGGACAGACGTTCCCTTTTATATAAGTAGAGATGGAGTGGTTTGTCTTACGCGCCGCCTACAGGTTAAAATAACCTGTCACGATTTTGACAGTAATTTTCTCACTCAAATATGACATACGAAAAGAAAGAGACAGCGATATGCCAAAATAATGTGCGATGCGATGCTCCGAATATGACAAATCGAATTCTCAAAACCGCAAGTTTTCGGAAAAACACACGGCCCACGAGAACATGAGCGCGCGTTACGAGTTTGCGAACAAGACACAAACACAACGCATGCGTTTTGCAAACTGCGCTAGTAGAATACCATTTCGCGCGAAACATGCGGTTTTGAGAAAACACAAACATAACGCGCGCAGTTATCAATTAGCAGAATAAGGCTTCTGTACCTTACAAAAAACATCACTTACAGTATGTGTTCATGCAGCCCTTTTAAAAGTTATTAATTGCTAAAATTATATTGTTTGCGTCCACATTGAGCGAAAAATCACAGGAAAGAAAAAGGTCATATATTTGTGGCCTCACCATATTATTCTTATCCAGAAATGTCTAGATTCAGCTGGTAGATGGCGTTGATCGATCACCAATTAAGGTGGCCCAAAGTACGGCTCACTGCCGACAAACAAAAGTCATTACACGTATTGATGTGATTTGATAAGCATTGTAGTGACATGTGAACGCACTCTTGCAAATATTTCATCCGTTGTGAAAAAAATAATAATATAAAACTCATGTGTGCTCATATTTTGTGTGTTTTCAATAAATGTGTTAGAACATTTTGTACATTCAATTTCCAAAAACATTTCTGGTCATTTTATAACCACAAATATGTATTGGTATATTATATACGTATAGAATATCACTGGTTTAACTCAATTTAATATGAGCTAATTGTTACGTAAAACAAATGCAAATGCGAATCCCGTGGTCGCCTCTTACGACATCCGTAGGAAATAATGAAATGGTATTATTTGTTCTGTATTCTAATTTAAATATCATAAATTCATCAGCAGGTTATATAATATTCTTTTATAACTTAGTTGACAATCGATAATCAAATGAAACCTAGGTATTTTATATATATTATATATATTTATTTTAGAGAATACTTGAGAAAATAAAATGAAAATCTTTTTCGAATAAGTAATTCGTTGCTGATGAAAATATGGATAATAAATGAAGCTAATTTTCTGTTTAGGTCGCTATTAGAATAGCAATTGACGTTAGTTCTATCCTGCTCAAAATTACAACCTATTAAATGGTTTTACTCAAAAAAATGAAACAGAAACAAGTGAAACCTAGGACTGCGCACGGAATAACACGACCTTGTTAACATTGTTGTTCGCTTGGCTATATTTAATGAAGTCAAATAGTGATGTTAAAAGGCTTTGAGAGTAATTTTACAGTGAAACGCTCCAAAAAACATCGGATTTCAAGCACAAAGTAAACAACATACTCGTCGCTCGAGAGCATTCAGTGTGTTTATGTGAAACATGATCACATCACTTTCATACTGTTTCGCAATAAAACACATTTATTGGAAATTCTGTTCACGTTTGTACTCGTTCAGATCATTCATTCCAAGGTTATATCATTTAGGGATTTTTAGAGATTTCATGTTATTAACTGAGATGGAAATGCCTCCAACGTATTATTGTATTGATCGTTGTATTGACATTAAATATCTTGATAATTTTATGTATTTAAGGGCCTGGTACTAGCCAAATCGCAAAGTTAGACGAGGCACCCCAAGTAAACTAACTAAGTCTGACGATTATAAGTGTCATCCTTACAATATATGATTCCTTGTCTAGGAATCCAATGATTTTCGTTAATGTATGTTTCCTTTTTCTATACAAAATACATTGCGGAAACGGTGTCCATTTCCGAACTTTTTTGACTAAATGTAGAAATCTAAAAGCAAATGGAATTTTTTGTTTATGCATATATGCTGTTTTTGCTTATATCTAGAAATCGAATGACTTTCAGATTTCTAATGAGAAAAATCAACTTTTTTTTATTTTTATTATTATTTAAATAAATGATGGAATAAAAAAAATATTAACAATCCATTATCAGTCTGGAGTTCTATTTGGATTTGCTGAAGCGTTTCACTACATATTATTACATTTGTTAAAAAGTGCATTTGTATGGCGCGAGTAGTTGGCTAGTCCTAGCGCCTTAATGGATACGACATTACCGTTATCTCAATAATTTGAGTTTCAGCGACATCTACATTTTAAGCATTGTAATCAGATTTTGAAAATAATCTGAAAAAGTATTGGTCGTGACATTCGTCGGAAGCAGGACCAATACTTTTTCAGATTATTTTCAAAATCTGATTACAATGCTTAAAATGTAGATGTCGCTGAAACTCAAATTAATTAAATATCTTGCTGGCAATTCCTACGGTACAGTTAATACAAACTTAGGTATATTTGTAAGCAAATCTTATAGGTTTTTTAATAAATATTGATAAATAAAAATATATTAGAACATTCTATTGTACTCATCGTTATTTTATCAAAAGTCCTTAATACTAATGTAAAAATAATATTTTCATTAATAAAAAGCTCAGATGATCTTGGTGCACACGTATATATCCGCATATATGTATTTTTGATTATTCTTTGAGTGTTTCAGTTAAGGATGTTCCGACCCATACAATGTTTTTTTTACACAGAACGCAAAAAGTATTGCACTTTAAGGCACGAATTCGTCAAAAATATTAAATATAGCCATAGTAGTTGCAGCGAAAACATATTCACAATTTCAGGTTTAATGGTTTCGTTGTAATTGCTGATTAGAAGTTTTACACCGTTAGATGGCGCTGTTAAATAAAAATCGTATTTAAATAAATTGTAACAAAACCAATAATCCTGTAACTGTGAAACTGTTTTCGCTGCAAGTAATATGACTATATTGAACTTTTAATATGAATTCGTGGCTTAAAGTGCAATACTTTTTGCGTTATGTGTGTAAACAACTTTATATGGGTCGGAACAGCCTTAAGGAGCTCTAGCAGAATAGCAGTCATAGGGCATAAAAGTTGTAATAATCCCCGGTAAACTACTGTATCCTATAATTTATGGTTTCGGATTAAATCACTATCGGGAAACTTGGCATGGAATAATTCGTTTATTTAGACCAATAAATTAACATAAAATCAATGACTTGGCAATAAAATTCAAGCCTTGAACTGATTTGAAAAATTTTAAAAGCGTTAACTACTGTTTATATATGTATATAGATATTATATGACCACATTTCGGTAAACCATGATCAGCTTCAGTGGCTCAACATTCGTCTTCGAAGACAATCACATGTCCTTTCTTTGCTTTACACAGTCCTCAACAACCCACGTGCTCCCACATACCTCAAAGATGGATTAAATTTCTTGTCCTCCCATGGCTTACCGCTTAGGTCAATTGATAACCTTCTTCTACTGATACCGCCACATAATTCCACCTGCTTTACCGATTCATTTGCAGTTAATGCAGCGCGACTATGGAATCAATTACCACATGAAATCAGGAGCTCAGCCTCTCTGGGTATTTTCAAAAAAACGCATGAAATCAATACTACCTTGCAAAATTAGTTATGTTTTACATTGTAATATTTATGTTTGAATATAATGTAACATATATTTAATATAAAATAAAATAATTGTATTTGATCTATTAAATGTAAGTATTGTATTATATTTTTTTTGAACTGTTAAGATAAATACTTTTCTAGCTGACTTTTGTCTGCAGACACTTTCTTTTACATAATTATTTTGAAGTATCAATAAATAGTGCACAATATCAAATCTTAGGTTACTTTTCTTTTTGTTGCTACCTGTATATTTTTGTCCCATTATCGGGTTGATTGGAAGATATTGACTTTAGGCAATAAGTCCGGCCTTACATGTACCATTGTGTATGGAAGCAATAAAGAATATTGTTGTTATTATATTAAATTTGGTTGAGAAATTGATTTTCTAGTGTCACGCTTGGAAACATATTTTGAAGCATTATTCATGAAGCAAATTCGTCTTCAAAAAAAAAACAAGCATGAACTTAATAAATTATACATTAACGCAAACCGCACAAAATACTAGCGTTCTTCATTAAAGGCATGATAAGTGTCGATTTACCTTCAGCTCGATATGGACATTAGCAATACCTCATTCAATTATAATAAAAAAATAACTACAACGAATTTTGATAATCAAAAAATAAAATATTTAATGGTCTAGCTATAATTTAAAGATAAAACTGCAAGTCACTGGTGATTTGTGTTTTCAAATTAGATAAATATTCATGAACTTTCATAAAAAAAGTTTGAAGACGGAATTTGAGCACCAGATATTTACAGTTATAGGTTTCAAATATAGCTAGTCGGTCAATGTTTTAGAAAATTGAAAAATAAGGAGTAGTTATTTTTAAAAATAACAAAATATGGTTTACCTTACGTCCTTATGGAACTGAATGCAATCAGGTGTTATCACACCCTTAAGTACGCTACGTTCAGCAGCCCCATCACTGTGCTCTGAGTAAAGAGCGATCTGCTCGACGCTGAGAGAAGGTGGCTTTGTACTGCGACAACTGGACTCAGCTGGACGCCCTGCACGCGACCCGTGGGGGAAGTAGACAGGAGTATGGGCTGCTAATTGTCCAGCGCGAGCCCAGTAGGAGGTCGAACGTGCAGAAAATGTTCGAAACTTACCTGAGAATGCCGTGATTTGCAGTATTGATTTTTAGTTTGTTTCGAAAATTTTAATGTTGACTTCTTCTCTCAAATTTCAGAAATATACATATGTATAATTATACATGTAGGTAATGAGAAAGAGCGCAGAAAGGTGGTAGATAAAACCTTCAGCGACGACCTGAGTTCACTGCATTGGCGGTGGAACCTTCGGATGATTCCGACGGGTGTGCCACCGCCAACGAAATGGGAACCCCGTCCTTCTGGAGCTCTCAACTGGGAACCATCTCCATCAGCCGGCTTGGGCTCGGCAGCACCAGCTGCAATTCCGAACCCCCAAGTGGTGGAAGCAATTATTTTATTTTATACTTATTCGTTGTTATAGCGGCTGCCTACCTATTACGTCTCATGAGATGAGGCCATTTGATAGACGGACGGACGGACGGATGGACGGACGGATGGAAGGATGGACAGCGGAGGCTCAGTAAAAGGGTTTCGTTGACACCCTTTGGGTACGGAACCCTAAAAACCACGTAATGTAAGTGCATGTACAAAAAATCTTCACTATCAGGCTTAATTTAAGAGATCGAAGAAGATCACTTAAAGCTAAACCGAAGTGAACCGGACCTGCTTAAAATATTCACCGCACTTTAAATTAACGACCGAACTTTTAGATATTATTAATTGTGTTACCATGGTTCGTAACAAGCGAAGCAAAATTAACTTTGACCCGAAACTTTGACACGAAAAAATATACAGCTTAAGGTAGCTTTGAATAGCATTCAGTACTTTTTATTTTTTAAGAAATAAAAAAATAATTGTAAAATAGTATTTTAGATGACTGTTCCTGTATTATTCTTGAATTTAGTTTTAGCTTAGTGTAGTACATATGAGTATCTATTAACCCTTTTTTAAGGAAAGTATTTATTGATTACTGCGCACTTTAGTTATATTTATGTACAGTAATATAAGTAATATATTTAAGGTTAAGTATGATGTATATTTGTCGTTTATTGCGTAAGAATTATGTTTCTTCATAGTTTAGTTTTTCTCCATGGTTACTACTCGCATTACTGCTCACGATACCCAAAGGTAGACTGGTAGAAAATGCCTCCGGCATTAAGTTGTACCTTTTGCCCCAGTTTTTTTGAGTGCAATAAAATAAAAAAAAAACAAAAAACATGATTTATGCCAAGCGAGAAAAAAACCCTATGATTCAACACGGGACTACTAGCGAAGCGTTCGGGACACAACCTTTGCGAATGTAGTCAGGCTGATGCTGGACTACGACTCGCTTCATGGGTTTAACATTTTCTAAAGATACAATGATAATATTATAATAATGTATTGTACCTTTCTGCAAATAAACTTACTTAATTACTTACTTAGTAAATTTATTTTTACTTCCAAGCAAGAACATAAGAAATAGTTCATACCAATGGTTCTAAACCAAGTAGAGCAGTCGACAGAATTTTAAACTGCCCAGGACTGTTTAATCACGCTTTTGTTTGATTTAAATTTTTAATTGGTGATTTTCATGTTAGATGAAAGAGGAGAAATTAGATAGCAGGAAGTGATTATGCTATGCTGTTTTGTTAGATTTTGTTAACATCATAATAATAAGAACTACATAACTATTACAGTTTATATTAAATATTACTCGTTTGGTCCTTTCTTCTAGGCGATCTCATTTATTATATTTCATAATGTTTGTTCTGACTGAACAAGTAAACCAAAATTAACATGCCATCTGTGTGTTCAAGCCCACATTACTTCAAATATCTGCGCCCTTCTTGAATATTTTTGAATAAAGCAATGCTACCACTACCTGGAAACAACCCTCAATCAAGATGCTATGTAACTCAACTAGATGGCGTAGCGATCTCTAAATAAAAATAAACCCTTAGCATTAAACCTGTATTAATAGAATAATTAAATCACCATGTTAACCTCGAGATATTATTCTAGTTTAATTGTATAGTTATATTTTAGTATTTTGTAATTAGGTTTTTAATCTAGCTTTACATCTAATGTATTCCAGTTTTAGAGTTCTATAGCCAAATGGCAAAAAACTGGACGCTGTATTTTGTCCTGTCCGTATTTCCGTTAATTAGTACGCCTGTGTGTCTGACTGTCCATAATCACAGCAATTATCCTGGGAGACAATTTGTAATACATAGATGAAATTTAGAAGGAGGGTGTTTCCTAATGATATAGTTAAATAAAAATAATAGAAGTGGCACACCATTTTAAAGTGTATCTGAGGGAATACAAAAATATACAGTGCACATATGCGTCATTTGATAATTCTTCAAAACCGGCCAAGTGCGAGTCGGACTCGCACACGAAGGGTTCCGTGCCATCGTACAAGATTTACAAAAAAAATACAGGTTTTTTTTTATGGGGCCGCCCTCTAATTATATGTTTTTATAATGTTACCTATTTGTTGTTATAGCGGCAAAATAAATACATAACCTGTGAAAATTTCAGCTTCCTACCTGTTACGGTTCATGAGATACAGCCCTGTGACAGACGGACGGACGGACGGACGGACGGACGGATGGACGGACGGACGGACGGACGGACGGACGGACGGACGGACAGCGGAGGCTTAATAATAGGGTTCCGTTTTCACCCTTTGGGTACGGAACCCTAAAAATGATAATTAGGTTTCAAATTGTTTTCTTTTGTTTAAGTTAATTGTTGGTAAGATATGACCTTTCAAATGGTAAAAAGTGTTGATCCCCTCTAACAAACTATAGTGTGGAAAATTATCATAATAAGTAGTTTTTGTGACATGGGATATTTTCGGTTTCGTTCTTACGGCTATTGAATCCTTCTGGGGGCGTGGTGCAACCCGCGATTGGCCACTTTTTTTACGAATACGGGACATTTTTTTAGAATAATTAAACAATTTGTTACTTTATATATGCCAGCTATTCCATGAATTGATATTGAAATATGAGTAAACAATGGACGACGTCACATATGATCATTAACGACTGATAGGCTACGGTTACAGCTCTCACTGGCTTCAACCGGAGCAATTAGTGCAAAAGCGTTGCAATGACTCAACACAAACTTCACTTTTGCCATGCCCATCGAGCAAAATTGTTACCTATTTCACAGCACATAAAGCACAAATTGACGCCAAATCCAACCAAATAATAAAATGGTTACCTGTAAAATTCATTTTGAATCTTACAGAGATGCATCGAAGGGTGAAATTTCAAAATGTTTCACTCAGGTACGGCATCAAGTCCAAGTGGCGAAAATACATTACGGCCGTGACGAGTGTGGAAGCTAAAACATGAGAGAGGTTACGGGTGAGGAATAGGGGTAAGTGGGAGGGGCAGGGGATAACGGTCAGGGGCCCTACTACGAACGCTGTCGAGTAAGCGCTATCGAGCAGGCGACATCGCCTGTCAAAAATATTTGTATGCGTTTGACAGGTGGTATCGAATCGCTTTCGACAGGAAATAAAGCCGGCACTACGAATGCTCCCGAAACTGAAGCGATTGCGAAGGTCGCCGAATAGCGCGTTATTTTCGACGATTTCGTACTACGAACACTTTTTTGACAGCGGTGCAATCGAATCCACTGGCGAAAGCTACGATCGAGTAGGCGACAGCTAGCTTGCTGTCGCAAGGCCCGTGCACTATCGCCGAGCGTTCACCGTTGAAATATTAGGGATGGATTACATAAATTTTTTAACATTAAGAAACCTTTGGCGTCAATTGAGGGATGTAGACGAAGATCGTGAATATCGTCACCCACAACTACAAGTGAATCGGAGACTCAACAGAGATCTTCATAATCCACTCGAGTGGCCGGATGCGCTATTTGTTCAAACTTACCGGCTCAATAAAGGCGTTTTTGTTGAGTTACGGGATGAGCTCAATAACTTGCGTGGCGTGCAATATGCAACGAAGAGAAGGATTCCACTGGATAAGCAAGTAAGTTATTATTAGTTTGAAACCTAGTAGCTCAAAGTTCTCAAAATGTATGCTTAGGTATGTACTTCTAGAGCAACTTGGTTACCTAGGTACTTTATTAGTATCACAAACGCCATGTGCCTACCTAAATATGACAAAGTAAATACACGGTCTAAGCATTTATTTGTCACTTTCAGATTTTGGTTACTCTAGAGTTTTACGCGACTGGCTCATATCAACGCATAACTGGCTCCGCCAACAGTATGGCCCAGCAAACAGTCTCAAAATGTATAAAACAAGTTACAGAGCTTATGAACACACCAGAGTTCATTGAGAAATGGATTATTTTTCCTATGACTCGAGCTTGCCGAGATGAGATAAAACAAGGGTACGTAATTTAGATCTAAGTGTCTACCTATTTCATAATTGTGGATGAAAACAATTTGTTATGGAAACCCGTGAAGTTTGCGGGTTCTTCTTTACTGGGTTGATCGAGTCCCCGTATCTTTGTGACGTAACTTAGTGTAGTTTGACTACCAAAAAGTAAAAATAAATGAAATGAAAAAAATTAATTAGAATATCAGTATAGGTGACGGCAAAACCTTAACATGATTTCTTAAAAAACTATGGGCATTATACACTTATAATTTATGATACAATAAAACTTTTAAATATGTAATTCCTTTCCAGATTTTATGATAAATTTGCCTTTCCTGGAGTGATTGGTGCTGTTGACGGGACTCATGTGGCAATGATTAGGCCTGATCGACATGAAGCTGAATTTTTTAACCGAAAAGGATATCACTCGCTTAATGTTTTGATTGTGAGTACCTAACTAGAAATTTAATTCATCCATATAAGCTGCTGATTTTAAAACAATGTTTCGAACTATGTTTCCCGATATTATGGGGCCCTCTAATGATGCTATTTCAAATATGTTTTGAACTCTAAGGTGTGCGATAGCCATTTGAAAATTTTGGCTGTCAACTCAAAATTTGGTGGAGCAGCCCATGATGCGTACGTTTGGCAAATGAGTGCCATTCGTCTATATATTGAGGACCTTAGTAATGCCGGCGAAGAAATTTGGCTACTTGGTGAGCAATAGAATGTATCATATTTTTTTTCTTTTTGCTTTGCGGTGATAATTGGTTCGGGTCACTTCTTTTGCTAAAATATTGAATGGATGCTGTTTGTGGGGACTGACCTGCTGAAATTGCAAACATGTGAAATAGCGGGGATAGTCTGCAAAATAAACTGATATTTGTCATATGGCATATACTGTAGATTTTTGTTCATTCAAAATAATTGAGTGTAATTACCTGTTTTTTTTTTTCTTATTGTCAATGTTTCCTTGATATTTATATTGCAAGAGATTCAAATAATCTATTTATACATACGGGTACACAACCAGGTGCAAACACTTTTATAAACTTTAACTAACCCCTGTTTTCACCACTGCTGAAATCCTTAAATGCGAAAAGTAACTTTGGAATTTTGTAGCTGAAAACAAATCCAGTGGCTTATGATAAAATATGACAAATCCAAGTGCAGTGCCTATGAACGATGAACAAAAATAAACAATCATTGGAAAATACATAGAGCCTGAAGCATTTCTACATTACGTTCATCGCCTTATCTAAATAATTTCTTCGGCCCAGTCTGTACATTACATACTTTACCACTATTACCCATTTAATATATCTTCTTGGATCCTACAACTTCACCTTATGACATATAACTGAAAAGTCATTTTGTGATAATTTTCAGGTGATTCTGGATATGCGCAACGACCATGGATGATGACACCCGTCAATAACCCCATAGAAGGCACACCTGAATCAAGGTTCAATACTGCCCATGCTTCCGCAAGAAATACAGTGGAACGCTGCATAGGAGTCCTGAAAAACCGGTGGAGGTGCCTTTTAAAACATAGAGTTCTTCACTACGAACCCATTGTGTGCAGCAAAATTGTAAATGCTTGTTGCATACTGCATAACATGCTGTCACAGGATATCTTTCACGACGGCCTACCAGAGCGGGAAGAAGTAGACCAGTTGCCTCCCATACCACCACCGGTTGATAACAGTTTGGTCCAAGGTCGAGCTGTTCGTAATCGAATAATTCAACGGTTTATTTAAGTGTATAATGTCACCACAGATAAAAAGGAAGGAGATATGCCATCAAGCGCGCATACCATGAGACCTGACTGTCTCAAATTTTTAAAAACTACAAACTTAACGTAACGTACTTGCCACATGCAAAGATAG
This sequence comes from Incurvaria masculella, assembly GCA_946894095.1. NCBI lineage: Eukaryota > Metazoa > Arthropoda > Insecta > Lepidoptera > Incurvariidae > Incurvaria > Incurvaria masculella. Next base: position 16,479,199 of record OX335648.2, on the reverse strand, counting down.
TTGCAGAAGTATTGCAGGGTTTGTGTGGGTGGAAACTGACTTGACGAACGCATTTTTAGAGCACATTTGCGCGCGGTGGCGATGTTTTGACTGTGCAACATGACGTGCCACCGGATTCCCATACAATTATATTCTCACTTTGACCATACGGCGGAGATTTTTACTATGCGTTGTGACACAACACTCAAATAAATATTTAACAGAATACCTCTGATGGTTTTTGGCTTAGCAAAAGCCAATCAATCATGAAATTTCAACATTGATGTTCCTAAAAAATGATATATAGACCTACCGGAAGTAGAACAGGACCTAAGAATAGTAACATATTTCCCTGCAAATTCAATGCTTTTTGAACCTTTTTGGCATGAGAAACTTAGAGAAAATAAAAACAAGTTTTTTTTAAACAATTATATTTTTATAAATTTTTTCTTAAAAGTTCTGTCACGGCGGCTATCAAAGGAACCAATGCGGCATGGGTTTCTTCCAGCAATGTCAAACGCCGTGCTTCCAAATCAAGCCGCCGTGCTTCGTTCTCCTCCCTCATCTGGTCTATGATGCGGCAGCGCTGCTCATTATCAGCTTGATGCTGCTCCCTCTTCTCCATATTTTTTTCGGAAGCTTTTCGAAGCGCCAAATATTCCCTTTGAATTTCTAAAATTCCGTTTCGTCCACGACCTGCATAAAAACATTTACAGTGAGTGTCAAACAGACAAAAAGGGTGTATCAGTAATAAACATTTGGTATGTTTTAATGGTAAAAATGCAGTAAAATCTGATCATAGTGACTTCTATGTAACTTAACTAACATAACCATTGGTATGTCATAAAATTAGAGTATGAAGTACATACAATTATTATATATAAATATATACAATATATTTGACTATACTGTAGAGTCTAGCAAATCTGGCACTATTAAAAATCAAGGGGTGCCGGTTTATTGAAATGTTTGGATTACTGGATTGTATAGGGAAATGCAAGGCAAATAAGGTAAAAAAACCACTTAAGCAGTGGCAAGTATGTGTTTAAAGCTAGAGTGCGCACGTAACGATGCGCATTTCTGTGGACGAGAACTCGCTGACATTGAGAAACAGGCGGGCGGGCTTGGCGCATGTGGACCCTCCACATGGACTACTGGACGTGTACTGAAGTGCCAGATTAGTGAGATTTAGCAGTCATCAGTTTATTGAAGTCATCAGTTTAGTATGCCCAATGGTTTTAAAATTGTCATTTTTTGCAAATTCTACTGTAATGTAAAATAAATACCTCTCCCGCTCGGGAGGCGGCTACCTCCGGCTGCTGGCCTGCCTGTTTCCAACCTCGGGGTGTCGGATGCACTGAATCCACCTAAACAAAAATTGAATTGATCTAGAATTGGGCATTACATGAAGGAGAATATACGTTATGCTAGACACTAGTTTTACTTTTTTTTTTACTTGACACTAGTCCATTGTGTAAAGAATGTATATAAAATAGTTGAATTTTGGTACTTCTAACTTAAATATTGAAATCTCCAGTAGTAAGTTGCAGAAAATGATTAATGGCAGTGTTCATAAAATACTAACATGAATAATTTTTAAAAATAAAATTAGTACCTGTCCCGCTCATGAATCCGCTCCCTCCAGCTGCACGCCTCGTGGGGGTGGCCAATGAACTGACTCCACCTAAATTAAGAGAAATCATTAGATGAAAAGATGAGGAAGGTAACACCACCAAACTGTGACATCTGTGGAGTATCTGGGGATACGTATCATGTTTTAGCTGTGTGTGCAGGGTGTGGCCGAGAGGTAAATGCTAAATATTAGTAATTTGAATGTCGGTAACTAGCAGACGATTTTAAGTCTAATCGCTTGGTGAAGGTTGACATACTGTATAAATAAATTTATTTTGGCTTTATAGTTAATCCTAGGAACGGCGACGATTGAAATACCGGCCCTAATTAAATTCCAAGTGTCATGTATCTCCAGTAGTAAGTGCAAGAAAATGATTAATGGCAGTGTTCATAAAATACTAATATAAATAATTTTTAAAAATAAATTCAGTACCTGTCGCGCTCATGACTCCGCTCCCTCCAGCTGCAGGCCTCGTGGGGGTGGCCAATGAACTGACTCCACCTAAATTAAGAGAAATCATTAGATGAAAAGATGAGGAAGGTAACACCACCAAACTGTGACATCTGTGGAGTATCTGGGGATATGTATCATGTTTTAGCTGTGTGCAGGGTGCGGCCGAGAGGTAAATGCTAAATATTAGTAATTTGAATGTCGGTAACTAGCAGACGATTTTAAGAGTTTAAGTTTAAAATTAGAATTTGTCTTATAGAAGTTAACATGGTCAGATGAGAAGTAATTTTAAAGCAAGCAAGTATTTTTATTCTTTATGTATGTTTTAAGGCCGACAAGTCAAAACATGGGAAACCAGAGACCAAATACCGAATGGTATTGGGAGCCAACAATGGCGGGTGTATGTGGTATTGTTTATAGTTTGTTCTTACCTCCAGCTCTTTGAAGGCCGCTGCTCCCCGGGACACCCACCGCAACTCCCAATCTGGACGACCCCGACAAACTGCCATAGTCGGTTGCCTGGCTCTCCACAGTTACTACAACATAGAATTATAGAAGTTTCTTATATAGCGGCTCGTAGTCTAATGACGCGGGGACTTGCCTTGCAACCTTGCTATACAGGGCACCACTTTCTTTCTCTTTCTGATTTGGATAATTGCATTTAGTCACGAATGCGAGTAGCTCCATGGTTCGGAATCCATGTAAAACTGTAGGTCTCCTTACCCTTCTAGGTGGTAGGGTTTAAGCCCGAACTGGTTGGTACCATAGCATTGGATGAAAAGATGGTCCGCGTTTACTATCCAGTGTAACCGTGCTCATTAAGGGAAGGTCTTGGTAAGGCATCTAATTCCTTCGGGAATCTGTTGTATTGTGCTAGTATCAAAACGGTAGTTGTGTGGTATTTGCCATTCATGTCAGATTGCATATAAAAATGGCAAACAAGCCACCCTTACTAATATTTGGATATTATTGTATTGTATTTCATTTTGTCTAATTGGTAGACGAGCTACACTCAGACAGGTATTTTTTTCTTATATTAAGGCATATACGCAAACATACATTCAGCTTACAATTTCTGGTATATACCATCGTCTAATTTACTAAATAATTAAAACTATGCTAAATATGTCAAGTTAATAATTAGTCAAGGGCTTTATGATACTAGATTATCATGGTCATTTCAATTATAATTATGCGGATTGTACATTAAGCCTGAGTTTTTTTATATTAAAATACTTATAGTTCGATTTAATATAATTTTCATCCCCCAAAGCACATTTGTGTACGCAAAATGTATTTTCTGTTGTTACCTGTGGCCCTCTGAAGGCCGCTGCCCCCAGGGACTCCGACAGCAGCTCCAATTATAGACTGCTCAGACAGACTGCCAGAATCAGCTCGAGTCTCTGAAGTTACTATAAAATCAAAATATATTAACAAATATTAATCACAATTCACATTCCTAGAATTGTTTTCACTTGGCGCATCCAAATGAAAACAATATTTTGTAGTAGTTACGGTACAAGGCTCTGCTTAGATAAAAAGTCACTTAGTAGGTCTAAGCTGAGTCACTCTCCGACCCATGAACTATCTCCATGCAAAAAATTACATCAATCACCATAAAAGCAACAAACAGGGCTGGTTTTATGGAGGAAACCAACAAACTGTGGTGTTGTGTTTTATTGGTTTTATGGTTAAGTGAAGGTAGTAATGATTGATATAGAAATGGGTACCTTGTTTTGATTTTTTGTTTCCCATTTAACAGAGCCAGCCCATCTACGCAAATCATGTTTCTTGTTTGTACCTCTGAATCTTTGAAGCCCGCTGCTCCCCGGGACTCCAACTGCAGCCCACACTCCAGATTGCTCCGTTAGCTGGTTGCCTGGAGTGACATACAATATTATTATAAAAAAGCCAAAGGGGAATACTATTTAAGGCTCTAACTAAGTTCAGCATTAAAACTTACATTAAAACAAATGATAATGGCGATCCCAATACGCATTGTATATGAATTGGAATTCACTGTTGTATGTGCATCAAAATCAAGTTCGCAGCTTGAAGAGGAAGCGAAATGAATGTTTTTTGATTTATAAAGTCTATTTTTTTAATTGAAATAATATGTTTTTCACGCTTATTCACTGGGTAAATAGGTGATCTTGTACCACAAAAAAGAAAATTGTCTAAAGCATTAATAGTTTTCAAGCGCTGGCTTGAAAACCTAGTAAATAGGTGTTTACAAACTTTTTTTAAAGAATATGACCAGTTTTCAGTCGTTAAATACTACACTAGATAATTATACAAACTTTGATATGTTGATTATCTTACGGGTGTTTATTCTTAACTGCGCTGAGATAATAATAAAAATAACCCCAAAATATTGGACGTTAGTGTTAGGTTAGGACGTTATTTCAGAGTAAACCGGTCTCGAGGTGTTGCTTAAACAGTCAAGCTCAGTAGTTTTCTATTAATCGGAACTAAACCGGTGTAATTTACAATAATGATCTCCTTTACAGTATGCAGCGGCTTTATACGGCCAATTACATATATGAACTAATTCAGGGACAAGGGTGTTCAGATAATGGATTTTTTTCCAAATTGACCTCAATACAACCATAAGTAAAAATGTGTATGTATTTAAAATTTTACTATTATTATGTTACGATGAATGAAATGAATATTTATGAAATACATATAACTTTAATCATACACATATAAGCATGTAGTACAAACATTATATGTACACATGTCCGTATGCACTTAAAATGGCTTAATGAAGAAAGAAGGCTTGATTTTAGTCGGCCTAAGTAATCCTGCGCATTTACGAGCAGCCAAGCCAGATATCTTTTTAGATTTTTTTTATGCTGTTCGGATAACCGGTTGTTTGTATGACGTTCCAATAATCGACGCTTTACTGTAATTGAACTCTACTGTACTGAATACCTGCGGCTAACATAACCACAACGCAAAACTCATCTGAATGGCTCATTGTGTTTACACAGATCGCCAAGTTACAGACAAAACAATAAGAAAAAAAAATGTAATTACCTAATATAAGCTAATTATTTTGTAGTCATAAAAGTTTACAAAAATATACAAAGGTTAGACTTTACCTTCGGTGTCCTCTTCCGGAGACGACAGCGGAGGGTTGTTAAACTCCGACACATCGGAGTGCAGCTCCATCGGCACTTCCACGTGCACTTGCTGAAATCATAATTTTGTTGAGAATTATAGGATATTTGCAGCATGCTACAAATTGTGGCAACCAACTTGAAAAATTATCATGAGCGATGGAATTTATATTCAAATTTTCTCTGCATTCATTAATAACTACACATTTTCAAATCTTGGCTGTATTCGAGCAGATTGCTCAGTGCAATGACAGTTCAAAGTACCTACCTTGGCCGTTTTAACTGACTGTTTGAACATTACATTTTGAAAGCAGTATATACCAAACTTTATACCATCGCTATTACTCCGGTTTTTGTAGCTGCCAATAAATAGTACTAATAAAGGCGGTGAGTATATTAGGAATTGAACAAAATGGCGACAAATACGCATCAGCTGATTTGTAGTTTTGACAATCATTGAATCACATGACACAGGATGGATGTTTGCAGTAGGGACTTGGAAGCCGCAGGCATAAGGCGGCGGCGGTAGCAGCAGTTGCTGGTTCGAGTTCATTTCGTATAAAGATTAGTGAGCATGGGTTTCATTATTCCTTCCCTGTTCAGAGATTATGAGTAATGAATATTATAACATCTTTATGTCTGGTATTACAGTTCCAAAAATAAGCAGCGGAATACGATGTGTTTATTGGTAAGACAGTATTGGTTTCAATCAAATATGCATGTACCTGATCAAAAGGAAGGCCACACTCGGGGGCATTGTTGCCAAAAATAAGGTCAGGGCCTAAAAATCCCAAAAGCCTCTTCTCCAAATCTGTCAGCTTGACTGTGGTGCCAGCACCTCCGCCAGTTCTCCGCTGGCTGATAGAAATTGCGCTGGCCTTCTTTTTTGTTTTATTCTTCCAGTCAGCCCACACCTAGAAAACAAAAACATATTAATTAATTCTAAAAACAATTTATAACTTACAGAAAGAGCAATACTGCCATAAGTGAGTCTCGCGGTGGTGGAAGCACCTAAAGTCACAGGTCGACCAATATTATAGTAGGGTTATTCTTTACTAATAGCATCGTTGACTAATACCACAGAATACCCAACAATTCAGTCAATAAAAACATCACAAGGGATATATTATTTTACAAAACAGTTTTTTTTTTGGCGGCGATTGATGTCAGTACTGAAAGTGACTAAATAAGTAGTTTTCAAAATATAACTTACCTTCCTCCACGTCTTTACGTCTCTTGGGCGTCCTGAGCCATCGCTGTTCAGCGCATTGCTGAGCTCTGCCCAAAGGCGCTGATTCTGCACACGTGCTTCTGGACCGCCACCTTGCGATGCGAGGTCTCCATGACTAAAAATTGACATGCGGCGCATTAAATTCACTTTAAATTACCAAGTAAATACCTGCCTACCTAAGTTTTTATCAAGATATGAAAGGGTTACTGAATTTGATTGCGGTGATGCAGTTTTTATATCCACCTTAGAGTTACTTGACGTATTAATTACGACATAAGGTACAAACAAAATGAAGATAGGAGTAATACCTAGGTCAACGAAATTCACACGTGTGGGTAAGGTTCCGAAACCGTAAGCGATACAAATATACAAAATGACTTACCTTTCCATGAATTCTAGGATGGTCTCGAATTGGGATAAACTTGTTCTCGCGTTGCTCATGGTTGGATGCGCGTTGGATGGTATTATAGCTAAAAAGATTACGGCGAGATGCAGCGTAAACGACACGATCACACGATGGACGTCAATGTGACAGTGACAAAGACATCATCGCCGGCGGGCGGCGAGGTATCGAGAAACCATAGACAAAATAGCAAAATAGCTGTCGAGTCGGCGCCGCTATTCCAAAACGGCGGCGAACGCGTTCGTAGTACAACTTTTTCGGAGCTATCGCCCAAGCGATATCGAATGCCACAAATTCGATATCGCCAGCTCGATACCGTTCGTAGTAGGGCCCCTGGAGTTCGTGGAGATTAGAGGCGGGCAGGATATGAAATATTCCGTGCGTTATAATTGTTGAGGGTTGTTGGAAGGAAAGCGTGTGCTAACTGGGAGGTGAACGGACAAGACCTAAAGGAAACTGGCTAGCTGGTCCCAGGTAAGCGAAATCATAGCTGGAGCTTACTGTGAATGATGGCGTTGTCACAGCTAGTATGGCTTTATTTCAGACTCGCAGTAATCGATCAACCACTGCAAATTAGTTTGTAAGTACCAATTTAAATAATAAAATGACAAACCTGGCAAAGTTTCTTGTCGCCTCTTCTTCGCCAGAAGCAATCGAACAGACAGGAAAAATCAAAATGAAGTATCCAATTGTGTAATATACATCTGAAGGAGGAATTAAAGAAACTGAAACTGAAACTACAGGAATAATTTGGCTGAATCAATCGATTTTCAGGAATATCTGAATGATTACTACCCTTAAATTACAATAGATATTTAAATAATTACCGTTATTATTAAAATAGAAATATGTATACTCTTGATACAATTTAATTTAAAATGCAGCATTCAATTCATGTGCATATAAAGTACAATATAGTTAAATATATTAATTACATTCTTGAATATTGTTTTCAGTGCGGAGGACTTCTCATCTTTTACTATTGTACGGAACCCTTCGTATGCGAGTCCGACTCGCAATTGGCCGGTTTTATATATGTATTTCATAAAAGTACTAAAACCGGTATTCTATAAAAATTGACACGCTTGAATCGCTGTTCCTGCTTACAATACAAAAATAAAAAAATCTACTTGTAATTCAAGTGTAGTGCAAATAACTTGATCATTGCTTATAAGAAAATATAAAAAAAATGCAAACATTTGTCATGGTAAATGCGATAAATGAAAGAAATATATGTCAATTAATAAAAAGCACTAATAAAAAGCACTAAGGGCGCAGCATTAAAAGAACCTTTGTGAGTGATAATATGTTTAAAATAGAATAGTTGGAATTGACAAATTCAGTGCTGTACCATTTCAACCGTAAAAAAGCGATTTGGACAGCAAACAAATTGATGCTAAGCGTGTGTGACAAACTCTCACTGGAGCTTTTAAATCGGGAAAGAGCAAATGTTCACAAAATAACACGAAGCCCTAAAGGATGGATTTAGGGAGCTTTATTTTGTTAGGACTATTTGCGCATAGAAGTAGAAATAGATTCCGTTTTCATTAATATTGCAGGACTGCATTGTGATAAACTCAAAGGGATAAATAACTCTTTGACGGTTTATTTATATTTGTATGTTTGTTCTAAATGTATGTAGAGTAACAAAATGATGGATATAATAAAAAAAAATTGATGTAACTGGACGTGGATGGCTAATACCGAACTGACCGACAATTTTCATTGCCGCTTCGACCATCGTTTATTCAATGCGATCGTAACAACCCGGGCGGGATTAACCTAGAAAGTTAGGAAGAGGACCTAGAATTTAACGTGAAATCATAACCAAGACCAGCCTCAACGGTTGAAAATCCAGATGTAATAATTTAATAATGCAATATTTTTTGACGATGTAAGTAGAGAGCAGGAAGTAGATATCTATATTCTGTTGTAACTATTTTCAAATAAATTATTTATTTTTTATTTTTGAACCTTTCGAATTTTTGAAGCTTATCGATTCGCGAGGCGTCGCACACTGAGCTACTGAGGCGTTGTTGCGTGGCGTTTACAATGATTTGTGAAAATTTACAAACCACTGGTTAAGCTTCCAAGAGACTTAAGAAACGTCCGTTTGTATTTGTAGGCTCGGTCATGCATCAAATGCATTAAAAACATATTTATTTATCAGAATTGACTTTTATGCATAAGATATCTGGTCAGTTAGTTAAAAGCTTCCGATTTCAATTAATACATAGAAAAAAAAATAGATCAATACCTTTAGATTATAAGTACCAATATAAGAACTATTTCTATATTTTTTAATGTTTACTTTCTACCATATGATTAATTTCATGTTTTTAGGACAATACAAAAATTTTAATTTAAAAATACAATGTCAGTATTAGTAAAATGAAAACTTAATTTAAATATAATGTTAAATATTCAGAATATGACCAATTGGTAAATGTGATAAGATGTTATGAGTGAATTGAAAAAATACGTTTTTTACCCGAGAACCAGATAAGCCCCCGAAGCCATTTTCAAAGCCCTTTACTTTAATAAAAATTAAGATGTTTTATTCTTCTCTTACATATCTATCAAAATTTAAAACAACTAGACTAAAACACAAAAAAAAAATTCCTTAATCGTGTGGTAAGCATATAAAGAGAGAGGGCCGTGGATATTAATATTCACGAGGTTCAACGAAATCGTTTCAGCAGCCCATTGACTCTGAAGTATGTATTAAAATATCTCGAGTTATTCAGACTATCACGAATGCTTCCTTATTTATGAGTCACACTTAAAATAAATTCGCCTCTCACCGCAAGAGCTCACATCGGCATTCAATAACTCTATTTCGAATGTATTGTAAGGAAATGCGTCTATGCCCTTTTGGACGAGTGTGAAAACGATTTTTTGCATTACATAAGCTATACTCATCGCTGGAATTAGTTTTGTTTGTACAAATCGTGAAGTTTTTTCTCACCGTTTTTTTTATGTTAAGCGCAGCATATAATTGAGGATTTATGTGGGTGGGAACTGAACTGAAGTATTTTCAAAGTATATTCTCACATGGTAAAACTCTCACAAAAAAATTATAACAAATAAATAAATAAGTGTTGTGATATAGGCGCGCATCAGCTTAAAGCTGCTAGCCTATCAATAATAACATAATAATAATATAATATAATATAATAATGGTGGCGATGTTTTGACTGTATGGAAAACAACGCGCCGGATTCCCATAAAAATATATGTTCAATTTGACCATACGGCGGATCTTGATCGCATGCCACTTATCCTTTCTTTCTCTTCAATGGGTATGACCTTTAGAACACAGATCGTTCTTGAGATAATTACCATATTATTTTTATAACACACCCAAATTATAATATTTACGGATCTACAAACTACTTAAACTTATGGAATTAGAGTCTTATTAAAACAATAATAAAATCCTTGGTATACTTTTCTTAGTTCCAAACTTTTGTGGCCTTCCCTCACTAATCAGAATTATATCAAGATCAAAGCCAATTTCTTCGTTACCTTATTTCTTAAGAACAACTTAAAGAAATGAAAACTCCAGGAAAGTTAAAAAAATGAGAACGAATACAATTTTATATTTTTTTCTTGTGACGTGACGCGTGTCGACGCTCACGAGATTAGAGCTCAATACCATTAAGCGAGAAAAACTTCTCGCGGAAAACTCTAACATAGATTTCTTCGCGGCAGCTTTTTTCATTAGCGTTTATTTCCCAGAGGAGCCGCGACGTTTTTTCTCCTCACTCGGCGAAAGCTCAAGAAATGTGCCAGGTCGTTATTATTTCATATTAGGTAGTCGTTTTTGTCGCGTCCCTCACAATGGGAGATCACCTGAAAGTGGCTGTTGCCGTATTTTGCTGCTTTTCCAGAAAATTGCGCGCTCCTCTTACGTCCGATGCCGCGAAATATCGCTGATGGATTTCTTATCTTATCCCCGTCCTAATGAGGGATAGGAGGCGACGATTAATAGCCATAAAAAATGCTTTCAGAAAAAATATAAATGCGCTTATTAGTCGAACGCTATTTTTGTTCATCAGAATGTGACAGAAGCAATATTGATTACGTTGTTATGTCCAAAAAAAAATGCACTTGTGATTAAGGAAATCAGACACGCACGCAGAATTATATTCCTACGAGACAGTAAGTTATTTAATTCTGTTTACTAGCAAATTATAATTCTAAATACTCGTTTCTTTATTTAACAAAATATATATTATTGTAATATGTAAAACCTTACATGTAACGTAAAAAAATACTCCAAGAATTACAGCGCCCTCTCTGGATATGAACGCGAACTACTATGAATATTTGCAGACCCGCTGCCACAGGTTAGAAAAGCTTCCGAGGCGAAACAAACTGCTTCACGCGCATGAACATGTGCATTCCAACAATTTTACCGTGGCGGTTACCTCGTAGCGTCTGCTTAAAATTTATCTTACTGATTTCACTTGAGAGAGTCATTGAAAATATTATATCTTAAGATGCTATGCACAGTTTAGCTGCATAGATAATTTCATAAATATTCATTTGAATGAGGATGAATGGTTGGAAATCTTGCGAAGCCAACTTAGACTGGTATGCCTGTAGAGTGGTGCGCTTTATAGGGATGCTGTTATCTACCAACATGGTTTTCAGGCAAGAGCTTCAGTCACGAGCGAGCTTTGGCCTCGTTTGAACCGCGAAAGCTACGCGCATCTGAAACACTGTTTTCCGAACATATATAAATTAGATTGTATTATGATTTATGTCGGATTTGCAAACGCTGACAGTACAATATTTTTTTCCTAACTACAATTACGAGTGATACGTGAATGACTAATGTACTCCTGGAACTTTAATATGATAACTTCCCGTTAAAACAAGTTATAGTCGAAGACCATGTCAACGACACTTAGTGAATTGGTGATAAAAATGTGGCTGTAGAGGAACTTTCTTCATTGCATGCTGGAAAATCGTAAGTTTATTTTAAATATTTAATATTTTACAACGAATTTTTCAAATACTTTTATATTACATGAATTGGTTTTCTATGAAGAAATATTCAACTCGTATGCTTACATTAATTTGATTTTTACTGTAAAATACAGGTTCTTTGCATCGATAACCATAAACTTATTTAATTAAACTGTTCTTTGATAGAACGTGTAAATGTATCGTGTATTAGGATGATGGAACCGTATTTTTCATTTCATAATTACTTTGCATTTATAACGGCTATGTAATACATTTAATATATCAAACATAGTTATACTAAAATTAGAAAAATATATTGACTCATATGTATTCGTTTGCAGATTTTAATGCTATGATTTATTACTACTAATGATTACTTGAAATGAATTCATTCGATAAAGTTAACAACTTAAAAGGAAAAAAAACTGGGACTTCAATTAACATCGGTAGTTACAAATTATTTGTAGGACAACTTCTAAAATATTTCCAATATTGGTAATACATTGGTAATACATAAATTATGCTTAGTATCGACATGCTTACATTTCTATTGTTTATTATTGTGGCGTCTAATAGGGAACTTATAACCGAGTTCAGCCATTAAATAAGTATATATAGTTCAAAGAAAGGAAAGGTAGAATACTTTACAAGTAAGTATAGCGCAAGTTTGTACTCAAAACATCAAGCAAAACATTGGCGGTTAGTGCATCCAATAATTCCACCACTGAATTGAACCCATACTGAGAAGAATGTGAAACAAGCTAAAAAGTAGGCTGATAGTACACAGTCATAGTTTTAATTGCTTATAATTGGACTAGCATTTATTATGAAATTGTTATTATCGTCTTAATAAGCAGCGAGGTGAATAAGCAGGAGGCCCCCTTCCATCGCATTGAATGAACCATGGTCAAAGTGGCAATGAAAATTGTCCGTGTTTTCCATCCAGTTCAATGTAGCCGAATAATAGAAACTCTTGGCATGGCATAAAGTTCCTATGTGGTATGTTAGGCTAACATCTGACGGTCAGTTTGTCATTAGCCATCCATGTCCAGCAACATATAACGATCAATAATTTCAAGGGCTCTGGGCACCCGAATTGGTGTTAACTATTAATTAGTTCCAGATGTTGGGCAGAATCTCATACAGGAACCTAATTCATACTTTATTGTTTATGTCGCTGTCAAATTATCATACATTAGATTTTTCTTTAGGTGGTAGCATTTAAGACGGTATTGTTATATTTTTTTTTTTTTTTTTTTTATGTGACTGGACATGGATGGCTAATACCACACCCTTCTGTCATGGTATTAGCCCAACACACCTCATGGGAACTAGGTGCCATGCCAGGACCTTCCTTATATTGCACGGCTACATTGAACTGGATGGAAAACACGGACAATTTTCATTGCCGCTTCGACCATCGTTCATCCAATGCGATGGTACCAACCCGGGCGGGATGAACCCTACCACCTAGTAAGTAAGGAAGGGGACCTACAGTTTAACGTGGAATCCGAACCACGGCCAGCCTCTCTTAACGGTCGAGTGGTCACCCATCCAAGACCAGACCGGACCCAGCGTTGCTTAACTTCGGAGAGCGATCGCCGAAGTGTCGCGCCACTGGGCCACTGAGGCTGATAAAACGGTAACGTATTGTTTAGTTATAAAAACATGGTATTTGTTCTTTGACACCCGGCGGAGTTTCTTATCGGTTCTTCTTCGGAGATGATAATCTTTAAAACATGACAATTCTAAGGTGAGTGCTCTCCTAATTGAAAAAAAAAACTTATCGACAATATACAATAATATCTAGTAACTAGTAAATCAGTTGTTGAAGTCATCTTTGTTTGACTTTATAATTTTTGCATGACAACTTTAAAAAAAAAAAGTCATTAGATCGCTAAACACATGTTTCATCTTACATAAATAATTTCGCCTAATTAATATACCCTGGCACGTATTATTTCAGTGCTAAGGGCTGGTTGCATTAAATTAGAAGACTGTTGATTCAAAGGGAGTTGTGAACATTTACTTGGTACCCGCGAAGTTATTTCATGCCTAGTCAAAGGGTAAGTATGCTAGGAAAATATTGGTACAATTGTTTTAGTTAAACACAATTAAATTTAATTAATAGTAATTAAAAATATATACTCACTATTTTGAAGCCATATGAATAAAATTGATTAATAATACAATGAAACTAATAAGTTTCTTTCTTATGTTTTGATTTTATTTAAAGAGTTAGCAAACTTTCGCAATATTCGAAATTTAAATTAAATCTAATATATATCGATTTATTAAAATGTATCGCAATGAAAACATAATGGAAAATTAAGGTTCGTGTGTATTAAGTAAAAAGACGATTTCTGAAAAACGAAATTGTACACTGTATATAATTGGGAATTGTGCTATAAGAGAAATATTCTTTCAAACAATAAAAATATTTCATCATGAGGGTCAAATGAACAAAAAAAATATATCTTATATCTTTAAAAAACAAATTATGAACTTAGGAAATAAAACAAATACATTCATATTTATATTTTAGGCTAATTAACAGTTGGTAGTTTTTAATGAGAACGTAAGTCAATAAGTAAGAAAATAATATATCAAAGGAAAGGAAAGGAAAGTTCTTAATAAAAAGGATCAAATATTTGTATTTAATTTGAAATTGCTTAAAGGGTACCCTTTATGCCGTTATGATTCTCAGAATTGAAACAAAGGGGTGATGTTTAACATTATTTCCTCCTTCATTTATTTTTTCTTTCGGGCTTCTGATTTGTTCCATCTCCTTAAGCAGTGTGTCACAAATTGTGTTTCCTTTGTTATTTTGGACGAAGTCTTTGAATATTTAAAATCGATTAATTTTTCATTCATATTCTCATTAATGGGGCACATTTTCCACTAACTTCATGGCACTATTTTGCTTTGCCTTATCAATTTCTTAATAAAAGCCTAGCGCAGTTTTTTAATTCATCCAAGTACTATCAACTAGGTTTGGGAGGGTTTAATTGATATATTTTTTACTTAAAAGTTTATTGAGAAGTATCATTAAGTTTATCCCAATGGTTAAAGTACAAATGAACGGTAAAATGGCCACGTGAGGAGTGCGGATACAAACTACTTGTAAATAGAGAGAAATGTATTCCACAGTGACCCCAAGATACCCAACCAGGGTTTGTGCACAACTGTGAGCTGCCCACACACTAATATACATCCTATGTCAGTCGGCCAGCGTGTTCGCGTCCACTGCTGGACATACGCCTCTCCAATTTTCCTCCAGTCCTTCCGGCCCTCAGCGGTTCGAAACCACTGCTTTCCGCCGACGCACTTGGCGGGTGGTCTTCCCACACTCCGTTTTCTTGTCCACGGCCGCCAGTGTAGGACACGGTTACTCCAACGGTAGTCGTCTCTTTGGCTGACGTGACCAGCCCTCTGCCGGTGTCCAATATCGACTACTTTGGTATTTCGGCGGATTTCCTCGTGGCGCACCATATTCCGAAGCGATATTCCCAGCATGGCTCGCTGAGTAACTTTCAACCTTTTGGTCAACGGCGACCGTCAGAGTCCACGCTTCACATCCGTACGTCATAACCGGGAGGACGCACTGGTCATATATTCGGGTCTTTAAATTTTGCGGATTATTCATCCGAGGATACACCCTATGTGATTGCATTATACAGACTTTCCATACAAAGTAATTCATAAATTTCATGTAAAAATAATCGAATGTAAGAACGTGGGAATCGTTGTACGCAACCGGACATGGGTGACTAATATCACACCTACTGAAAGAGGTGGGATCAAGGTTCCATGTCAAGATCTTCTTTATGTACGGTTATAAAATCGCTTCAAATGCGATGGACGTGGCTAACAATTATTCACTTGGCGACTACATAACGTCCTTGAGTAGCGATGCATGTTTAACTTCATTAAATACAAACTTCTTCATCAATACAGTTTATTTAAATTTATTTATTTAAACTTTTTGCAACTAAAATACACTAAGTTACGCCAGAAACTGATAGATTTACGGATTCAACCAGTCAGTAAAGAAGAACCGGTAAAGAAAGTTTGCTGTTTTATAGACTTTTTCCGTCCACAACAATGATATATATATACTTAGATCTAAATGCTACTGCCCATTAAGAACAGTTTAAGACAAAGAACAAAGATCAATAGAAACAGCAACCCTCAGTTCAAATAGATTAAAATGTAAATTACTTAACTAGCAAAGGTGTTTATACAATTATATGAACATCAAACAACAATACAGGTCCATCTTTTTATTGGGAGCGTTTGTCAAATGATCAAGCAAGCATTTGTTGCAATATGAAAGCTAACTCATATTTTTTTTATGTAACTAGAGATGCATTGTTAATACCAGAAAGATCATGATATTAGCCCAATTTAGCGTATCCCCGAAGGAATTCTATTGGCTTCTACTGGCTATTCCAGGACCTTCCCTTTATTAGCTCGGCTAGATTGAACTTGATGGAAAACACGGATAATATTTGATTGCTGCTTCGACCATTTTTTCATACAATGTGATAGTATCAATCCGGGTGGACAGGGGAAGAGGAACTACAGTTTCACGCAGATTCCGAACCATGAAACAGCTCGCATCCATTCAAGTGCATTTATCTAACTCAGAAAGAGAAATAAAGTGGTACATGAACGGGACAGGGATCGAACTCATGACTTGTAGCATACCCGCACTGCTGAGCTATAAGCCACTCGATTAGTATCATTTACTTCCCATCACCAAAAGGAAATGGCACGTTTAATTCAATGATCCATTTAACTAGATTTATGCTATCAGTCAAATAACATCTGTCTGCAAACCTCTTTCGAAAAAAATATCCTGGCTTAACCTGGCTGACACAGATATTGATCTAGATATTATATACAAACAATAAAGTATTTAGGCAAGGTTTTTGTTTCAAATAAATTCGAAACTAAGTTTGTACGAGTGACATAGCTTACATTTCATTCTTAAATAAACGCGTCGACAAGAATAAAAATCAAAATTCAAAATCAAGCACGCTTTTCACTCATAATTTACTTTTCGCGAAATCCACAGATACCGTTCATTCTCTTGAGACATTCATCATATTTTACAATCAGATGTTCTATTCATAGAATGCTCTGAGTCGGGGGAGCAATGAATCAAATAATTCTACGTAAATGATGACAATTGTGAATTTTTTTATGAATTTTTAAACACGAAATAGGTTTAGCGTAAGTTTCAATATTTCAAATGAATTTAATTGGACATTCATTCCTTCACTGCAATGGGTTGTACCAACCTAGGCGGGATTAATGCTACCTGCTAGGAAGTAAAGAAGGGGACCAACATTTTCACGTGGAAACCAAACCACAGTCAGCCGCAACATCGAAAATTTTCACCCATATGGAAACCATCTGCGCTCAGTACAACTCGCATATAAATCTGCGAGTGGTCATTTACAGTTATGTAATTACACTCTGCCAATTTTCACAGAGAATTATGTAAGAGCAGTGCATTTATTGTTTTGTATTAAGCATTTAAACCCCACTGCTTTCTCCTCTGGTTTTTTAGCGTGATGTTTTATAGCCTATTGGTTATAAGTAAATTTATGCTAGACTAGAACTGGTTAATAAATTCTCAGGTTACCAACATTTAAACCTACTGGTCAACTCCATTTATCCATTTGTCCATTTATTGTTTTGTAATAAGAATTTAAACCCCACTGCTATCTCCTCTGGTCATTTAGCGTAATGCTAAGCGCTAAATTGTATGAATAACCAGGCCATAAGTAGGTACAATAAGCTTTGAAATCGAAGAAGTGTTAGATAGAGTTTTATAGCCCTACCTCGAGGAATTGTCCACACAAATTTTGATCTCCTTCAAAATTTTTGTTGAGACATCCCAGGGTACAATCTATCTTCCAACGAAATTTTATTGAGATCATTTCAGTCGTTTAGTCGTGAAAAGTAAAAGACAAAGTTGCTATATGAGTTCCCGATATAAACTTTTATGTGCTATTTTACCCCCTTCATGTTTAATTAATAATAATAAAAAACACAATAAAAATTAAAATGAATTTGAAAATAATGGGGGGAACGGCATAACGTATAATATGCAGATCGTATAATGTCATATTTTAACAAAATTTTAAAACCATGCACAACGTATAATCGGCAGATCGTATAATCTTATACGTAGTGCATGAAGAAGTCCAAAAAATTAAATTACTTATTTCTCCATGCATAACGTATAATAGTCACAACGTATAATGTTATGATTTTTATTTAACAAAAAAGAAAAACCATGCATATCATATAATCCTAAAATATTTCATACGATAAGCGCCCTTATCGATATAAGCTTAAAGATTATACTCGCACGCGACTTTTCGACCGTCTCAATTAGCGTTGTAGCAAATTGTTACTCTTCAACAGATATCGATTCGTAGCAATTTCAGCCTTAAATGTATCGTCGTTAGGGCGCTTTATGCAGTGCTTCTTGGCATATTATACGTTCTGCATGGTTTTCTTTTTTTGTGAATTCATGTTAGGAATATTATACGTTGTGACTATTATACGTTCTGCATGATGCAAAGAGTTTATTTTATTTTTAAACTCATGCACAACGTATAACATTATACGTTGTGAATATTATACGATATGCATGGTTTTAATTTTTTAGAAAAAAATACTATGATACGTTGTGAATATTATACGTAGTAAATACGACTCAAAATAATGTAGGTCTCTCCAAGGACCAGTCATATTTACCTATGACGATTCAGCCTGTACCGAAATTCATCAAAATTGGTTCTGTGGTATAGGCGTGAAAACGTAACAGACAGAGTCACTTTAGCATGTATAATATTAGTATGGATTAATGGCTTAAGTCCATTACTTTCTGTGTGCAGTATATAAGAAACTTTGTATGTACTAGACTGGTAAGGAACTCCTAAACACCTAAATACAATGTGTAGGGATCAATGAAATCTTATTCTTTCTGGCACCATGAAAACTTACATAAAAAATATCGCCAAAGTTAATCTCCATGGCGTGAAGCATGTTAAGAAAACTCGACTCGTCATTTATATCCTCGCCGATCTTAATATGCAAAAAACAATGTAAAAGTCTTCAGTTGATCTCCTTGGGTTGTAGTGGTAGCGGCAGGAATTTTAATAATGGCTCGTTTCGAATCTTTTAACCGTAATTTTGCCTACAATTTCAGGCGATTATTCCTAAGTTCTCGTTTGTCCTCCTTCAAATTTGAAAACAAAATTGTTCGCATCTACCCAAAACAAAAAAGGTCAGCAACTGTCACAGTGTAGTAGACTTGCCAACGGGCCATTATTAAAAGCGGCTGATTTTAGAGGGCGCATGCTCGGTTTGGGCCACTTCACTTTGCTTTCACAAAGTGAAGTATCCTGTACTTAAGATAAGTATAGGCCACACAAATATAAGTCTAGTGCTGAACGGTTATATTATATCGCCCGATCTTGCTGTTAGCAAATGGCCATAATTAAGCAAGCTGGAAACGCTTGTGTCCTTATTTTTTGAGCAGTTTATTTTTGCGTTCTGTTTATCCCTAATTCCGAATGTCCAACTTCCGGAGAAAGAAGACATATTTGCAAAAATGTGTGCATGATTTTTGCGGAAATATTTGTATACATTTCACAGAAACTGCATGATTTTTCTCTTATTTCGTAGCTTTTTGCGACAAAAATCTAGACTAGCTATATTCCGTCAAATTTGTAAAACCATAAAATGGCTCAATACATTTGCCAAAAAGTTGAGAAGCATTAGAAAAATTCCTCTTACCGAAAATTTGAATAAGAAAACGATATTCAGGAGTTAAGACGTCCTGCGAGGGCACTTTCTGCAAAAGGGAACGCCTAAACCCATTTGATAAGACTCGCTACCAAATAAATAACCTTATCCCAGTCATTCGTTGTTTCGTCAGAATATATTTCAACTCGCTTCTAAAACTAGAAGAGCGCAAGAAAAAGGGTCTACGTCCCGCGGGCATATTTCATAGCTCCAAAATGTCGACCGATTTTACCTTTTCCGCTAGAGACAAAGCTATGCGGCCCCTTCCCGATATGAGGAATGTACACAATACGTTGTCTGGTTACCTATCGACATGGGGCTCTATTGCGCGTCTTTGGAGATCGGTTGAATGTAATAAATATATAACAAGAAGGGAATACTAGAAAAAAGGACGGTTAATCAACGAGGCTTTATAACTTTTCTAAATAATCTTAAATCACAAAGTACTTACACAGATAACCTTATTAATTTTACAAAAAATACCAACAACACGGTGATTGTCAACCATTTTACTGCGAAAGTACATTAATGCAAGTAACTTAGGATACTTCACAATGAAAAGCCACCAAAAGCAGCTGGTATCGGCGCTGAAAAGGATAGGAAAGAAGGCACACGATAATTTCACAATGAAAAACATTTGCAGACCCAAAAAAGGTATCAATATCATAAGTACACATACTTCTAGGTGCATGCCAGATTTATATATTTCTTAATAATGTAAAATAATGCCTTTTGTTATGATAAAAAATCTTTCTAAATCGCAGATTTTAGAAGTAAAGCATAATTTTTTATTCAACGTTGAGTCTTAGCAACTAAATGTAATATTTTTTTCTTCAATTGCCGTTAAAAATATGAAAAACAAATGGCCTTGAAATAAGCAAAATATGCAAAAGCATAAACGGAGATGTTTTACATTTGAAAATAGTCAGCACTTCTTGCATCCAACAGCCATTTCAACGGGCCATAAAATAGCTTTATGCCAGTATTTTGACTTAAGCTGTGTTGAGCAGCACGCCGAAAGCTTTAAAGGACGAATATTTATGGCATGTTCGAGTGTAGTAAATTGTGAGAAATGAGCTTGACATGCCATTATAGTTGATGCTACCGAACACTTGTCGTGGCGAGTGATGTTGAACAGAGACGATTCTTGCCCAAAAAAGGGTTGCAGAAAAGGCCACAGATACTGTTTCAGAAGAAATGTGATCGTATGACACGGGACCTGAATAATTTTCCAGCACAGACAACGAGCTTGGAATAAATTTTTGATAAGGCCGAACCATTTTTCAAGTAGGGTAGCCAGTTAGATAAAATAATGATTTATATAATTTTCAAGTTCGGTATTTCAATTGTCTCTCCTTTTATTTAATGAATTATTTGAACGAAATGTATTTAAATGAACGATTTTATGCTCAAGTTAGTATTCCTAAACTATGATAATTATTTTGTTTTTTGGCTGTTCATAAAAGTATTAAGTTGATAAGTATGCTCTATATGGTGAAATTGACTTTAGTTAAAAAATTAGGCCGTAGTTTTAATAGCAGTGGTTGTTTTGTAAAAAAATATGATGACTTAGTATTCAGAACCATAACCATTTTATATTTCTTGAGCAGCATGATCATAAATTAAATTTGATGCAATTTATTACATCCAACAAACTGACGCACTTTGCTAAGTTTTGAGTTCATTTAAGTATAGCCTCTTTTTACGGTTTGTGGAAAACGGCTTACTCACGGTGTGTCGACGAAATGATTGTTTACCACGGTAATCTCGAATCATATATAAATAAAGACTCTCCATCTACATATTAGTTAAAATACAACTCCAAACACATTCAAGTTAAGAGATTGGATTCATTATTTAATTATTTATAAACCTGCATAATCTAAGTTTGTCTTCATTAAATCTGGAGATTAAGTGGAGAATAGAGTAATGTATTTAACTTTACATATATTTATGTGATGTGTAAACTCTTAGGATAACATTGGACTTAAAATAAATCGCGGTAAACACGGACAGTCGTATTCAGAGAGGACCTGTCAAAACTTAGTACGAGATTAGCATCGGACTAACCATAAAAAAACCGGTTTAGTCCGACCTTAAAACGCGTACTAAAGTTAGTCCGCCCACTCTGAATAGAGCTGTTACGGTTGTCCGGTGTGGCAAATCTTGCTTCGCCGACATGTTTCGTCCGCTGCGCCGCGGGCTTCTTCAGAACGGTGGCTTTCGGAGCGACGTTCAACAGCGCGGCCTGTCAAACGTCAACGGACGGCCGTCGGCTGCGAAGATTACATCGGCGGGTAGGCTGCGACACGCTGGCGGATGAGGGAAGCCCGAAATGTTGGCGCATCATAGACAAATAGGGCTGCGTACACGCACAACGAACGATGTCAGGTTTCGCGGCTGGTGTTCTTGTATTTTATTTTTGTGATGTGCTAGTAGCAGAGCTCAGGCTGATGAGAGCTAAAAACATTAGCATTGTAAAATTGTGGTTGGTTTCTAAGTTATAAGGTCCGAAAGTTCGGATTTTTCGCGCGTTTTACACAATAACTTTGGAGGTAGATTACGCAATGATAAAATAAGAATATGTTAAAAAAAGTATTCTTCAGACATAGCTTATTTAATCAAGATTTATGATCTATTTGGTTTTTGTTAGATTTTTGACTACAGCGGTCGTGGTTTAATTTTAGCTATACGTCGTTTTGAAATTAAAATTTTCGTAAATCTTACCAAATCATACACTATGCACATTGTCTTTTTTGTGGACATGTTGCATCTTCCTCATCACGGAGCCTGTCTTATTCTTTGAAACAGAGAAGGTCCCAGAGCGCAACAGCACGGTTTTGTACCGTGCCCGCGAATGAGTTAGGCCCGCCGGGTTGGGCCACCTTAAGATCACACCGTCGCTGCACATAATGGCGGTAAACACTAACGGTTGTGTGGTTGTGCTGTAGAAAATCAATAACATAAATACCGGCCAAGTGCGAGTCGGACTCGCACACGAAGGGTTCCGTACCATCGCACAAGATCAAAAAAAATACGTTTTTTGTATGGGGCCCCCCTTTAATTATTATTATTTTAGAATTTTATCTATTTGTTGTTATAGCGGCAAAATAAATACATAATCTGTGAAAAATTCAGCTTCCTACCTGTTACGGTTCATGAGATACAGCCCTGTGACAGACGGACGGACGGACGGACGGATGGACGGACGGACAGCGGAGGCTTAGTAATAGGGTTCCGTTTTCACCCTTTGGGTACGCAACCCTAAAAAGGATGAGAAAAAAAGAAATGGTTAGATTAATAATATGATGCACATCCAAAGTCGGTGTGATTAATATTAGATAATGAGCCATATTTGAGAATGGCTACTTACCTTGACCTATCCATTCGAAGTTGAAATATTACGTAACACACTGCTTAACCCTCCGGTAATTAAGCGTTATATTATGTAGTCTGTAAGTTTTGAGTTGAATTAGGAAAGGCGTGGTTATAAACCGCATCCAAATCGGGTTACTTGTTCTCAAGTAATAAGCTTTGTTCCCACTGGTCACACCTCTGGCAATTTAGCGTGACGCTAAGTAGTCCCAGAGTTGCGAGAAACCGACTTTCCTACTTAAAAGCTAAACCTCAAACAAAAACCAACGCAATGAAAAAAAAAGAAATATTTTTGGATGTCTCAGCACTTTTTTTTTTCTACGAATTAGACGCATGGGTTCATTGTCAAAGCATGTAATATTGAAACTATCAAAATAATTATAAAAGTTTAAATTTGAAGGTTGCGAGAAGATTGGAGAATGTATCAGACGCTCAAGGTGAATAATTATTTACCTCAAGTGAAACGTTCGGGGCTAAGTTCCGGCACCAGCACCGCTTCGTAGCGCGACAACGATATCTCGAACGGAGTGGGTCGTCCAGAGTCTTCCGCTTGCCGCTGCTTCGACACGGCGCAACATGGCAAAACGCGGTACAACACGGCACAACACGGCAACGGGTCGAGATCAAGTTGCCGATAGCAGAGAATACATTGCAGAACGGAAAGATTAAGTTGGCGATTAAACTCGTTATACATGATTTATACGAAAGGTTTGCCAGTTGTGGGTAAGTTTTACGAACCAAAAAAACCTGAGGAATATCTTTTGGGAAGTTAGAATTCAAAAGATCAAACGAGGTTGACTATTTTAAAAAAGCCGACCTTGCAACTTTCAGGTTTTGAGCTATTAGCTTTACTCTTACATGTTACAAGAGTTTAAAGATCACAAAAAATATTTAATTCATTGTATTCTAAAGGAACCTTTTATCAGAAATTTAATTGGAAATCCTAGGAACGTATGTCAATATTTTTCTAACATCGGAGAAACCTTTCATCGGGTTTTTAATCTTCAAAGGAAAATAAATAACCCATAACATACGTAGAAAATGCCTCATTTTAATTTCATTGTGACAGTCGACAAAAGACGTGAATTTTCCTCACAATGGACCCCATCAAGATATTTAATATTTATGGAGCTGCTTTGTGTAGAGTGAATGGCGTCGCGAAATAATATATTTTGTGCATAAATCTTTGACGATGATGGTGTACCTATGTAAGAAATTAATCTTTTATGCACTGCCCATTCGTAGATTTGAATTTCTATTCATACTTTGTAATTACACTTTACCTTGAACCATATTTTTTTATATATTCTTGTGTGTTATCGAGAAATCGTCTTGAATAAAAAAAATATTCTTGCAAATTAAAAGTACTCATAATGTTTGTTATAGTTTTCATTGTCCATGCCTGTATTTACTTCGAAATAAATGTTAATCGAGTTTAGAAATGTTATCAGTGTCTAATGAAATTAATATTTTGTTTACGTTAATTTAATTGAATTCTTATTAAAAATCACGAGAAAACTGTTGTATAAAGTTCCTATTAATATCATAAATGAGAAAGTATGTTTGTTGGATGGATGTATGTGCTTTTAAACAAAGAGATGGAGAGTGACATAGGCAAACTTTTATCTCAGATTTTCGATATCGTCCCGAGCATGGCCGGTTAGAGCTAGTCTATTATAGATACCATAGATAAAAAGGCAAGAGATATGCCATCTATCGTGTATAATATGTGATTCGTTGTCTCCAATTTTTTAAAAATTTTAAGATTACTTGCCATATGCAAAGATAGTCGCAGACGTATTGGAGGGTCTGTGTGTGTGGTAACTGACTTGATGCACGCATTTTGGACGCGGACATCGAAGACGCGATATCGAGCGCATCATCGCATGCCACTGCTTCTTTCTTTCTCTTCAATGATGGATACGATATTACTTAGACTGTGAAAAAAGGGTTATTTGCATTCTTCATGAGAGAATATGAGCCAGAAAATGGTAAAATATGCAAGTTAATACTTGCATATATTAAAGGAACCGTACGTGATAACACCGCATTCAGCAGTTTTTTGCTGGGTACTGCGATATCTGCACTTGGGGAGATTATAGTCAGTGTATGGAGATCAATCGGGTTCTCTTTGTGAAAACTGGCCTGCTCTCATTGGCAACATGTGATAGGTTTTGGAGTG
Source organism: Incurvaria masculella (assembly GCA_946894095.1). Classification (NCBI taxonomy): domain Eukaryota; kingdom Metazoa; phylum Arthropoda; class Insecta; order Lepidoptera; family Incurvariidae; genus Incurvaria; species Incurvaria masculella. The sequence continues at coordinate 16,454,014 of OX335648.2, read as the reverse complement.
CCAACTATGATATTCCGAGAAGGCAGTAAATTTGTGCGAGTCTGTAAAACTACGAAACATTTTAAATAAGGAGATAGAAAGGGATACACAATAAATGATCCAACGAGGCTACTATGGCACTATGTGAAACCAAGACCCCTAAAATAAGAAAGGTAAATGTGATGTTGGACATGTAGTGCTGTAATAATAATAACAATCGTCGTGCCCAAAGTCGTTTCGGCACATGGGCTAATCGCAAAAAGCCTCAACCAACACCTTGAGAGGCTCGGTTTGAATAATAGCTGGATCAAGGGTCTGGCTCAGAAGGCGGTCCTACTCGACACTGCACGTTCCTTCGGTTTGTTTCTTTGGGACCCAACCACCGATAGCTTGGTTTTTTTCCCGCTGCTGGTGGACCCTCCGTTTTATTTAGTTATTTTTATATATTTTCAACAAAAATGTAAGTAAAAATATTTTTTAAAATGTGTCAATAAAAAATATAATAATAATAATGTAATTATTATTATTATTTAAGTACACGGCTCCGCTCGGGTCAATGTCGTTTTGGAGTTATGTCGGGCTGAATTTCCTGGTTGGTATATGAGTGCCCCATACAAAGGTTCATCTCCTATTTCACCCCCTTCGGGTTTATTAGGGTTCCGTACCCAAAGGGTGAAAACGGAACCCTATTACTAAGCCTCCGCTGTCCGTCCGTCCGTCCGTCCGTCCGTCCGTCTGTCCGTCTGTCACAGGGCTGTATCTCAGAAACCGTGATAGCTAGACAGTTGGAATTTTCACAGATTGTGTATTGCCCTTGCCGCTAGAACAACAAATCATAGACATTACGAAATATTTAGAATTAAAGGGGGTCCCCATACAACAAACGTCAATATTGTCTATCCCGCTCGCACCTACCACGCTGAGCCCGGCGTATGGCCCCCGCGCCGCGACGCGCGCCACCCCGCGCGCCCATCTGCTCGATAGTCTTCTCGCTCACACGTGCTAGACTTTATAATTTATATAGATGGACGCCCGCCTCGCGTCGGCAGTTGGTCGCGGTCAATTCTTCGGCGATGTCTTGTTAGGTGTGGCGCTTGGCGCGGCGTCTTCTATGCACGCGCGATGTATTTACGATGCTTCGTCAATAATTCATGAAGTCGGTGTGTAGGTAATAACGCCATATGCAAATTAAAGATTGAATATGATAGAACATAAGAATATATTTAAAAGCATATATTTTTAAAATATACAAAGCAAACGTATAGCATAACTTTAACTTATTTGTAAATAAAATTATATACTTAATATTTACATACAAATACATGTCAAATCAGTACATTTTTCATAATTACCTGTATATGGAACCCAATACAATACCTATTGACATGATATTCGCCCAACTCACCACATGAGAACTAGGTGCCATGCCAGGACCTTACTTATGCTGCACGGCTACGTTAAACTGGATGGAAAAATCTCTCTCTACATATTTTGAACGTACCTAATATTGCATTTTTAGAAAGATTACATTATTGCTGTAATGGAACAGAGAAGCTTTGCAAAAAATATCTAAGCAATTTTTTTTTTATGCGACCAGACATGGATGGCTAATACCACACAACTATCGTTATGATATTAGCCTAATACACCTGATTCCCTAAGGAATTAGGTGCCATGCCAGAACCTTCCCTTTTATGAGCGCGGCTCCAATGAACTGGATGTAAAACACGGACAATTTTTTATTGCCGCTTCGACCATCTTTTCATGCAATGCGATGGTACCAACCCGGGCGGGCTTAAACCCTACCATCTTGTAGCGGAAGGGGACCTACAGTTTTACATGGATTCAGAACCATGGAGCAGCTCGCATTCTTGACGAAATGCACTTATCGAACTCGGAATGAGAAAGACAGTGGTGCATGTCGGAATTGAACCCAGACCTCTGGTACGCTAGGCCAGTCCACGCGCCACTAGGCTACAAGCCGCAATATTTGCGGGTTAATATAACAAATAACATACATAAATATTGCAAGTATGACATTGCAAGTATGAAGTTTCTTTGCGGGTTCTTCTATATTGGTTGATCGAATCCGCGGATCAATCAAATTGTGACATGACTTAGCCCCGGTTGCACGAAGAGACGGCCGAGTTAATCAATGTTCAAACACGTCACTTTTAGTGAACCGCATAGAGTTCCTTCCAAACTGTCTATACAAAGTGACGTGTTTAATCGTATATTGATATTGATTTTAATTTTTTGTGCTTGCGTGCACTAGACCCTTAGTGTAGTTTGACTACGAGAAGTAGAATAAATAAATGAAATGAAATTGTGTTTTTGCTTTCAAAATGCTTTATCAATCGCTTCAATCGGTAGGTAGACAAAAACATTTATCGTAAAATGTTTATATACATTTTCTGTTTAAACAAACGCAAAGGACGTTTTTGGCCTAGAGACCATTAACAATAAGTGATATATTATCGTAGGTTGGGGAAAAAGTTTCTTCGCATTTTTTAAGAAAATTCAAACCATTTTTTAATATGGTTTATTTACATTTAACTAAAGTATGTAGGTACCATTTTGTTCGATAACTTTTTGCCATCTTGTAGGTAGGGACATGATCCCATTGCTATAGAAATATTGGGACTTCTGATCAATATACCGCGACAAGTGGTTTTGGCAGTCCTCTCGTGATGTTAACCTGACACTGCCTAAAGAATCCTGAAGAGACCTAAACAGGTGGAAATCTGAAGGTGCAAGGTCAGGACTATACGGCGGATGCATTAACACCTCCCAGCCAAACTCTCTTAGTTTTTGCTAAGTGGCTAAAGATGTGTGAGGTCTAGCGTTATCATGATGAAAAACCACACCCCTTCTGTTGATTAATTCCGGCCGCTTTCTCTCCACTTCTTGCTTTAATCTCATCAGTTGTTCGCAGTAGAGTTCAGAATCGATGGTCCTGCCTGGTGGTAACAGCTCATAATGAATAATGCCCTTCCAATCCCACCACACACACAGCATCACCTTGTTGCGAGTTAACCCGGGTTTCGCCACAGTCTGTGAAGCTTGACCGGCCTTTGACCACGACCTTTTTCGCACGTTCTTGTCGTACGTGATCCACTTTTCATCACCAGTTATCAGCTTCTTCAAAAATGGTTCGGTTTCATTACGTCGTAATAAAGAATCACAAATGAGTACACGGTTCATTAGGTTTCTTTCAGTGAGCTCGTGAGGTACCCAAATATCGAGCTTTTTTGTGTACCCAGTTTTTTTCAAATGCGCCAAAACTGTTTTGTGGTCAATTCCTAGTTCTTCAGCTACGTCTTAACTACTGATATGCCGATCTTGCTCCACTTTTTCAAAAATGGCATCCATTTTATCCGTAATAGGGCGACCAGAGCGACGTGCATCTTTGACATCAAAATTTCCCGATTGAAAACGCTTAAACCAAATTTGTGCTACTCTCACAGACACTGCACTAGGTCCATAAACATCGCAAATTTTTTTCGCGGCTTGCGTTGCATTTTACCTTTTTTGTAGTAAAATTTTAATATGTATTGAATTTCTTCATTAGATTCACTCATTTTGACAGTACGAAAAACAAATGAGAATCACACATTTTCCTAATTTGAATTTGGAATTATGTTCTTTAAAATGTAAACTTTCAATGATACCAAAACCAGCCAGATACAAATAGTATAGCCAAAGAGATTTTATTACAAGTTCATACATACTATAATCCGAAAAGACTTTTTCCCCGACCTATTATATATCCACTTATGTGTAACAATTTTTTATCCACATGCAAATGTATGGTGGGAAATCACAAATCGATGAAGGAAAGAGTTATAGAAAAATTTTAAAACATATTTTTCAAATACATATATTTTTATTACTTATTGCTTTTTCAGTTTCAAAGTTAGTTTTTTTTATGGAACCGGCAAACCTGGTAACCTACAAACCTACTGTAAGGTACTTTCAAGGCTAAACAATGAATAATTACTATCATTATAAAAATAAGAAACAAAAAAGAAGGAAATATCTTTTTCCAAGGAATGTGATTTGTATGTACGTATAATCGACCGTGAAGCAAGGACACTTTAATTAAAGAAAGAACCCAGTAAAAAGAACTACTTTACGAATATAATGCAAGGCTGGAACCGAACCAGCAAAACATACCATTCGCTGGTAGGTATTGAGTTATTCGGTTAAGTCAACTAAAATTTACCAGTTGGCATGTTACGAAATTCAACTAAACGTCAAACTTAGCCCCGATTGCACGAAGGGACGGATGAGTTAATCAATATTCAAACACGTCACTTTTAGTGAACCCCTTGGAGTTGACGTTGATTTTGATTTTTGTCCTTTCGTGCACTCGGCCCTCATTTCGCCTCCTTTGCCTGTTCACCTGCATGCACCTAGCGAATGATTTATCATGGTAACCAAACCCCCCTGGATATTTTAAGGGCTTCAAAATGATACAATTATGTTCATGATATGATTATAATTAAGGGTAGGTAGATGTTTTTTGGAGCCACATTTATGTTGATTTCACATAATACATTCAGAATCTGATCATTTGTCATATCGAGACGACTGTTGTTATTTTTTTTGAAAAAGGCTTTGTAATGCATATTATAATAATAAAAAATCCACGTTGCTTAAGTTACATTATTCTTCATGTATCAATTCTTGATTGAAGTTCCTCTCTTTTAATAAAATGTTTTTTTTTTCTAATGTGAACAAAAAAAAAACAATTTAATGATTATTTTTTATATTCATCGTTACATTCAGCATTGGAAATGTTTGAAGCGGGTTCAAATCCCCGCCCCGTTTATGAATCACTTTCTTTCTTTTTCAGAATTGGATAAATTAATTTCGTTACGAATGCGAGTTTGTTGGGAGATGTTTGGATCCATGTTAAACTATAGGTGCCCTTTTCCTACGATTGATACCATCGCATGAGATGATAATACCTATGGTCGAAACGGCAATAATAAATTGTCCATGTTTTCCATACAGTTCAATGCAGCCGTGGTCGTAAATAGAAGATCCTGGCATGTCACCTAATTCCTTCGGGAATGAGGGTAAAAGCGGGTAGAGGCGAAGTTCAGAAGGCACAACCGTGGTTCCGTAATTTCCTTAAATATACGATGGTACGGAACCCTTCGTGCACGAGTCCGACTCGCACTTGGCCGGTTTTTTACACAAAATGTAGCCTATGTTCTTCTCCAAGTTTCAGACTGAACATTCAACAAAATTGATTCAGCGGGTTATACGTAAAATCGCAACAGATAGATAGACAGAGTTATTTTAAAAAAAATAATTTAGTATAAGTAAATATTAAGTAAATATACCTTTTTTGGTTAAGTACGTGGCTATTTTCCACGAATGTGGAATGCGTATGTTGAATCGACCGCTAAGCAAGGACACATTAATAATATAGAAGCCTACCCGCAGCGCGGTGCAGAAGTACACATATTCATTGGCTCTTATTATATGTTTTCTATAATCATCGCAAAACTACGCGCACACTCAAGCAAATACCCTTATTAGAACCGCAAAATCAAGGCAGTAACAGTGAGAATAAGTTCTTTTCTACAAGTGTATTGATACGGGTTTTAAATCAGTCACCAATCGATCTTCACTGTGTCAGTGTGTTAGTGTGGTGTGCAGAGAAGCTAACTGCGAGTGAACATTTACGTAGCTAAGTTCACACCAAATAGTGCTGTTGAAAATCAACCACGTATTCGTCGTTTCCGACACATGACGCAGTAACAGCCGTGGCGTAATACTTAAGGCGCTCGCATTATAACGAGATAGGAGACCCGAGTTCAAATCCAGACCGCCAAGGATTTTTTTTTTCCTTTTTTTTTCTTATCAATTATTGTCTCATCTACTTCTCTAACTTGCACCTTAAAATGAATTGCGAATCATGCAAAAAACCCACCCGGGCTCAAGAGAAAATAATTTGCTGCCTATGTGCCAAGTCTTTCCATCATTTATGCGTGAACATAAACGTGGATAATTATAAAAAGCTGTCGAAGGAGTCGAAGATATCATGGAATTGTCCATCCTGTAAACTCGCACAAAAATCAGTCGGCGATAATACTAACACACCAGTACGTGGCAACGATTACAATATCGGTCAAATACGCACCCCAGAGGAGCCGACGACTGACTTTCGAGAACTGCTTGGTGCAAGCCTCCAGGAATTCAAAACAGAAATGTCCAAAGATCTTCGTTCTTTCATTGAAGCGGAATTTAAGACATTCAAAAGCGAAATAACTACTTCTATTGACTTTATGTCGGCCCAGTACGAGAGCTTCAAGACTCTTCTCGAAGAGAAAAACAAAACTATTGAGAAACTTGCCACCACAAATGAGGTGTTGAAGTCACAGGTGTCCGACATGGGTGCTAGAATCGCGAAGCTCGAGCAGCAGTCACGAGAATGTAATGTGGAGATTCAATGTGTGCCCGAACACCGAGCAGAAAACGTCATCTCCATCATCAAGCAATTGACCACTACGGTTTCAGTTGATCTTCCGGATTCCAGCATAATGGCATGCCACAGAGTCGCGAAGATCAATCGTGAGACAAACAGGCCACGAGCCATAATTGCGAAACTTTCGAGCCCCAGACATCGCGATGAGTTAATTGCAGCGGTCAAAGCGTTCAACAAGAAGTCCTCATCAACACCTGGAGACAAGCTGAACTCTAGCCACCTCGGCCTCGGCGGGGACAAATCGCCAGTGTTCGTAATGGAACACCTCTCTCCGGCGAACAAGGCTCTCCTATAACGACAGAATACTTGACCTAGTATTATCTAACTTTCCGGAAAAGATTAAAATTGCAGCAAACCCATCCCCATTTACCAAAATCGATGTTCACCACCCAGCATTTAACATAGAAATAAACTTCACAGCCCTTAAAAAACTATCAAAAGTTAACTTGCCCCAGCTAAAATTTTTTAAAACTGATTACGATAGTGTTAATAAGTATTTTACTGAATTTGATTGGCACTCCTTATGGCAGGATAATGATAACATTGATGCGATGATAGAAAAGTTTTACTCGGTAGTGAACGACAGAATACTCTCAAACACACCTAAACAGAGAAGAATAAATGATAGGCACCCTTTATGGTATTCAAAAAGCTTAATTAAATCACTCAAAGAGAAAGCCAAGTTTCACACAAAATTCAAACGATTTGGTAATCCTAGGGACAAGCTTACTTTTGATTTACTACGAAACCGATGTTCTCGCCAAATAAAAATATGCTACGCGAAATATAAACAAAATACAGAGGAAAGTATCCATAAAAATCCAAAAATATTCTGGAGGTTCATTAAGTGCTCTAAGCGTAATTGTGGAGATATACCAAATGAGATGACATACGCATCTGAAACAGCACGAGATGGTGTCTCCATTTGCAATTTATTCTCTGACTATTTTAAGTCAGTTTATCGCGATCCAAAAATAGTTCCAGTATCAGACGCAACCTACCCTGACTATGGGAATAGCTCGCTAAGTATTCTTAGATTTAATGAATATGATGTTAAAAATGCACTTTCATCCTTGGATGCAAACAAGGGTGCTGGACCAGATCAAATTCCAGCTGCTTTTCTTAAAAAATGCGCATCTTCTCTTGCTTGCCCACTTACCTGGTTGTTCAATCATTCTTTGTCTAGTGGCATTTTCCCCGAAAAATGGAAAATCGCTATCATTACTCCAATTCACAAAAAAGGTGATTTAAATGACGTGCAAAACTATCGGCCGATATCAATTCTATCTGCTACGGGTAAAATTTTCGAATCGCTGGTTCAAAAAAGAATCCATTCTCATGTAAGATCTTACATTATTGAACAACAACATGGTTTTCTGCCTAAAAAATCCACATCCACTAATATGATTTTATTTTGCAGCGAGGTTATGATGGCCCTTGACAAAGGCCTTGAAGTGCATGCAATTTACACAGATTTCAGCAAAGCCTTCGACAGGGTCAATCATGAAATTCTCATAAATAAATTGAAATCCCTAGGTATTCACGGTTCCCTGCTCCGCTGGTGCGAGTCATATTTATTAAATCGAAGTCAGCTTGTAGCTATAAATGGATTCACTTCTGGCATATTTAGCGTCCCATCAAGTGTGCCTCAAGGTTCCCATCTTGGTCCCTTGTTTTTTTTTAATTTACATCAATGATATATCCCGAAAAATAATTCACAGTAATTTCCTTGTTTATGCTGATGACCTTAAATTATATATGACAATTCGTAATATAAATGACTGCAACTTACTTCAGAATGATTTCATTGGAATTAACACCTGGTGCCTGGAAAACGATATGCCTCTGAATGTATCAAAATGCAGTCACATTAAATACTCACGTAAACGGAATCCTACACTGTTCTCTTACTCAATCAATAATGATAATCTAGCCGAAGTCGAGCAACTGCGTGATCTGGGTATTATAGTTGACAAAAAAATGCGCTTCAACTTGCATATCGAACATATAGTTAAATCGGCTTCGAAAATGTTAGGATTTATATCGACGAAGACCAGAAATTTAAGAAACCTCATACTTTTCTTGTCCTCTACAAGTCCCTTGTCAGAAGCATACTCGAATACTGCAGCCCCGCTTGGAGCCCCTCATATAAGAATCATGCAGACAGACTCGAAGCTGTTCAGAGGCGTTTTCTATATCACCTGTCATTTGCAAATAATCTTTGTCGAACCCTGAGCACCTATGAACAGCGACTTGATCATTTTGAGATAGAAACTTTAACGTTCCGCCGCTCTAGAGCAGATGTAATTTATATGCACAAGATTATTAATAACCACGTGGATTGTCCAGCTCTATTAAATTATGTAAAGATAAATTTACCCAGGGTAGGCAGCCGAAAGATAAATTATTTTCCTTTTTATGTATTATGTTACAGTAATATTGGTCAGCACTCTCCTATTCACAGGATGTATTCTATTTGCAATGAATGGAGAGACAGATGTGACATTTTCGCCGACACCCTGTTCCAAATTAAGCATATTAAAGTCACCTGAATATGTTATGAATATTTATTTTTCTTTAGACTTTTCGTAATTGACTACTGTCAACATTTATTTAAGAATTTACTTCTAACTGTAACATGCATACTTTTTTTTCTTTTTCATTTTGTTTTTGTTCTTAGTTAATTGTAAGTTTGTTTAAACCTTTTATATGTGTACTTTCTGTATATTATTATAATGCATGTCGTGTTCACTGCTTAGGAGTATATGTTTGACTATTTTTAAGGGATTTTTTTAAATGTATCATGTGTAACATATCACTCTGTTTGTGGACCAAATAAATAAAAAAAAAATAGAAGCTGTAATAAAAAGGACAACTTTATGAATAGCTAAAAAGTAAGGCTAAAAGGTATTGACTTAGTTTACGTTGAAAAAAAATACACTAACTCTTCTTGCTGATCCTCCATTATTCTTTATGAATTGGTTAAATAAAACAAATATGACCTGTTCGATAAGCGCAATGTGTTATCTATTCATGATGAATCAACGTTATGAATACAGCTAGCAAGTAAAGCACCTAGTAAGTAAAAATAACAATTTTACCTACAATCTGAACTACGACCAGCCTAAACGGTTACCCATCGATAACCGGCCCAGAGTTTATTAACCTCGATTATCTAACGCCGAAAGATCAGGAAACTGGGCTATCGAGACTTACCTAGTAAGCGATATGTCATTACCTTTTAGTAAAATATATCACGAGAGCTTAATTAAACGCCGAGGCTTACCTTGCACAGTTCTCCTTTTATCCTCTTGCCTTTGTTAAGTAGGTAATGGTAAATAATAAAGTAAGTAATTCAGATCAGGTCCTAATTGATTTACCTTTATAAATTAATTAATACAGAAAAAGGAATAAAACACGACTAAAGATTAAAATATTCCTCCATCATCGGCGCAATTGGCAACGTGCCGATGACGGAGGCCGCGTTCCCCCGCTGAATGGCTAGGCTGATCTTCTGCCTAAGATAACTGGGCGCACGTTTGTCCCCAGACGCCTCAATGAGCAATCTACCAAGCTCTTTTACTAGACCTTTGGCGTCTGGGTTCCAAACTCCAAGAGTCTCCACAGCAAAGGCGACGAACTCGTAGTTCGATTTTGCTGAACTGTATTTACTATGTTTTAATAGTAGATAAATTGCAAAACATTATTATTGAAAGAATGTCTCCATCTGTTCAAGACTCGATGTCAATGTTAGTCGAGATCGAATTGGAGTGTTCGACGTCAATCCGAAATAGGTGCTGTATTTTTAGTAAAGCTGACCCGATTAACTCGGACGTTCGGAAAAAAATGGCGCCCGGGTTATCGACGACGGAACTGAAATAAACCGAGAGGATACATTCTGTCCGTGCTTTTTCGGACGAAGCAAATATTTGTCGCGATAGCGATCCAGCCGAAATGTCCAGACGAATTCCTGGTTTCGGACGGCCGATATGTTATTGGAAATAGTTCGTTATTGCCGCAAAAAATACTAACTTCGTTCTCAATTCGGAGCCCTTTGTTGAGTAAATCTTTCGATCGATACAGTTGTAGTAGTAGATTTCAGTGAAAATATTAATTATTTTAATAGGCATAATCATTAAGTGCTGATAAGAAAATCAGAACTCATTCTGCCAAAAAACTGCACATGCAGTTTAACAGTTTTTTGGTTTAAAAATAGGTTCATTTGCAATAAAAAAAAACAAATACGTCAAGCCGTTAAGGAATGGAATAATTATGAACACACGCCCAGCGGAACCTTAACTAATATTATTAATGCGAAGTGAGTTTGTTAAAACACTTTCACGACATAACCACTGAAGAGATCTAAATGAAATTTGCCTAGGAGATTGTACCGTGGGGATGTATAATGTACATATGCTACCATATGTTAAAAAAAATCTTAAAGGCGTGAAATATGGGATGAATCTTTGTATGGGCAAACCATTATTCGTGAAGTTAGGGATATGGAAACTCCTATTAAGCTTTTGGTAAGACTAGAAAAGTACTTAACCGATTTCTATGCTAATTGTACCAATATGGCTTGAATTTTTTCCCAAATTAAAGGCTAGTTAATGCCATGCTAAATTACCAGAGGAGAGAACAGTGTGATGAAATTCTTATAACTTGAGAACGATGCTATATTTCTAATCTGATTCTATTCATAACGGATATGCTACAAAACATCTCGCTTAGTTACTATAGGGGTGAGCAGTGTGGGTTAAATGCTTAATTGTGAATTTTATCTATGTATAGCATCTCTAGGCTCGATCTTGTTCCCGATGGCTAGCCGTTTTCGATGCTTAGGATGGTTGTGGTTCATATTCCACGTTAGACTTTAGGCCATTATTCTTTCTTCCTAGGGGGTTGTATCAATCCTGCTGGTATATACCATTGCATCGAAGTTAAGAGAGTCGAAGCGGGTTTTAAAAATTGAACAGGTTTTCTATTCCTTTCAATGCAGTGCCAGTGCAGAAAGGTCCTGGCGGCACGGGCTTTTTAAAAAAAAAATTGACCACAGGATTATATAAATTCCCATTTATAATATCATGATATATAATATATATATATATATATATATAATATATAATACTTCTGCATGTTTATTATTCAATTACGCTATATCGGCTTAAACGATTTTGCTTACATTTGGTAGATAGACATATTGCCTTGGCCACTTGGACTAGCCCTTGGGCTACTTTTATCCATGAAATAATTCAGCACGGCATGAGTTCAAAACGAGAATGACCCGAGCAAAGCCGGGTACCTCGGCTACTTTTATATATAAAGATAAAACCATATAAAGTATATTTCATAGAACATACCCTAAAAAACTGCAACGATTATCCTTAATTGTTCTCGAATTGACTTATACAAGAAAATAAATTTAAGATTCACAGATATTGTCAACTTCCACCGTAACACATAAGTATCAATACTTACAGAGAGTGAAAGTAAAATGAACGGGGGATGGCAGAATTGCTTTGAAACAGCTACTTGGAGAACTTATCTTAGGCGAAAGGACGTAACGACATCGGGGGAGAGGAAATTCCCGTCGACTCAAGATCAACCTACTTCGCCTGTTTGTTTTCGACCTACACGGCACTCGCGCACTCTAGAAATTGTTGTCATATTTATTTACAAAATATTGAGCCCTGGTGGTGTTTGAGATGAACCTGTTAGAAGCACCCGCTCTTAGCTACGAAAATATTTTGTTCCACGATGCAGAAACATTTACTTTAAGCTCGTGGTAATTCTACATTACATTTTGTTTTCTTTGAGTTACTTAGAAGCTACAATAGCTGGCACATAAAAATAAATAAATACATTTATAAAGTACTAGCGCCCGTCCCGGCTTTGCACGGGCATAATATCATTTAAAAAAATATTATTTTGACACAATAATACACAAATAAACCCTATTTACGTAGAGTTCCTATATTGAAATATTTGAAATAAAAAAAAACTTAGATTAGGTGATTATGAGATATTAGAGAAATAATAAATTCAAAGTGCTATAGGGAGAACCGTGGCCTCCGACGCACTATTTATAAGCACGTTCGCGCCGCCCCGGCCGGCCGGTACCGCTGCAAATGCTACGTCCCGCAAATTTTTAATTTGTAATATCTTCGAAAATATTCATTTAAATCATATGCTGTAACGGGCCATATAGATCTATATTAAATCAACAATGTATTTAAGGTATTTAATTGGATAAGGATTAATGTTGTATTGGTTAAAATCACTTCGAAAATTAGCTATTATATGTCGTAAAAAGTAAATGACAAAAAAATGTTATTGTGGGATATCCATAAGAGATAGAAATATACCATCGCGGAGTTTTCTGTAGACCTTTTTAATATGTACAATACTTGGTACGTTATTTTGATAAATCTCGTAGGGTTCAGCCTGCGTTTGCAATGTAAGCGGAAAAAAAATATTTTTTTAAAACACATTGGAAAACTCAAAAATAACAGTATTTCTCCACTATTTAATGTATGTTATAATACATGTTAACCTTTCTCTTCAATCACTCTATCTATTAAAAAAAACCGCATAAAAATCCGTTGCGTAGTTTTAAAGATTTAAGCGTCCATATATTTAATGTTAGATATATTTAATGTTAAAATATATATTTAAATATCTTAAAAAAAACTGAAAAAATATTTAAAAAACATCCATCTATAAACGAAATGAAAGAATAACTATTTGATGGATAGACATAATGTAAGCACACAGTCTTGCTCGCGGAACCCTAGCGGGATTCATCCGATCTTATTTATGGTCTTACGTCCCACGACTAGAACTTCCCTCTAAGTTAGGACCCTCCTCTTTTTGATCGACCCATTTATAAGATAGGGTCGCTCGACTTGCGATAGTAGCGAACGGTTATGTCGGTTGGATTGAAAAATATATGCGAATTCACACTTTTAGCTGAGCTCTGACTTGGACCGAATTTTAAAATGCTGTAGCAAACCTTTTATGTTTGATTATGACGGAACAACTGGATGCATAATTAAAATGTATGATATTGCTTACAATTACGGTTAAAATGATAAAAATCATATAGACAATTTAACGTGTGTTATGAATCTAACTGCGGTACCCAACTAATGTGATTTTCCAGGCCCTAAACTATCTCACTGCAAAAAATCACGTCGACCCGTTGCTTCATTGCTTCGTAAAAGAGGGAAAACTAACAAACATATTATTCCATCTATATATCACCCATATATAGATCCCTCATTAATTTTAACAAAAAAAAAAATGGTAACTAAATTTTAAAATTCAAACATTTTACATGCAACAATCTCGCAAAATGTGGTACGTCTATCGTAATGTGGCAGTGAATTGCTTACCCGCCCCGCAGCCGACTCACTTAATTAAACAGAAAATTTTGCGGCCCGTGTCTTCCGCCGCGACACTCCGACAGTTAAAGATTAATGAATCACATTATGAAAACTGTTAGAGCCTCGTCATAACGCGCTCCCCATTGGCCCGGGAGCAGGTGGGGATGTGGTCACGTCATTATGAAGGGCGTATGTCACGGTAGATCATTAATAATTTCTATAGAATATATGCATGCCGGGTGAGTGGAAGCTCCGGGTATTAATCCCAAATTGTAATGTCAGATGTATGTAAAGGGTGACTAACTCAAGGTTTTAAATTTAAAAAAATAATTCAAAAATGTCAGTTGTGCTTACAGTAATTTTAATTGCTTAAAAGGAAAGTGTAAAAATTGCGATTTTGTACATCGAAAATTAAATCATCAAGATACTATCGTCGTACGTACTTACCTTTTCAGCTAAACAAATGGCAGACCCATCGACGGCATTTATGATCCCGATTGTCTAAGTCTTTCCACCCACATCTGCATTAACTGGACACTTGTTACATTCCGCAAATACCGGATATTTTAATGAATGCAAAATATGCGTCGCGCATATTTTGCACGAATTGCCGTTGCTGAAATAAGCCTAGACTGCGCACGCGCGGTGCGTGCCCGACCACGACATGGCACCAACTGAAAATTCCCCAACGGTCAGTTTTCGAATCGCTCGCACCCCGCTAGTTCCGCTGCCCGCCAATTTATTCGAAATTCAAATTTTTAAAGTTAGCTGCGGCAAATTCGTGGTACTTGCTAGCCACCTGCCGCTCATGATTCCTAGTGCCTGAGATAAATTATTGGCGAATAATTATGAGCTAGAGAGGACTTTATCGTCATTTGTGTTGAGAAGTCAATTGTCAATGTCGTCACATAATATGTAATCGGATTCGTCATTTTTTTTCCTGTCGGTTCGATTACTTCTGGCGAAGAAGAGCCGACAAGAAACTTCGTCAGGTTGGTCATTGTATTATTACTTTTTTAATTGATACTTACAAACTAGTTTACAGTGATTGATTTATTACTACTGCTCACAAAGAACATTATATACATTGGTGATGAGCAAACTCTTGACTACGATAAGGACATCTTATTCTAAATTAACAGGAATTATGATTTAAATTATTCACAACAATTTACGTACCACCCTGTCATAAAGAGCCATTGCAATATTTTCACACTATTGCTATGTACTATCACAACTTTAACCTCAACTAGCATATATTTCTTAACTATAATGATGTAACACTGTAAAATATATTCAAAATTCTTTCAAAAATCTTTTCCTTTCCTTTAAACTCACCACGTGGTATGACGCCCGCAGTCTCCAACCATACGGGGCATGTATCAATTTTTTTTATCACTCACGCGGGGCGCGTCTTAGGATATTAAAACATATAATGCCATGTTTTCTTTGCAACTTCCCTCCTTGAACTAATCGAAGAAAGTGTTCTAATATCCGCTACCGGTTATCCGACGTTCCAAAATTGATAAAACCTTTAAATTATTTAAATATTATTAAAATAATCGCACAGACATTTATTTATTTTATAACTTTAACATGGAAGCAAGTTTATCTAAGCTTAGGCAAAAGATAAATCCAATAAAAAAACTAAATGTAAGAAAGGGGCAAGTCATCGTCTCCCTTAGGCTGTAAAACGTAGTGGGTTTTCATGTAATCCAAGCTTTAGCGCTATTATTATGCATGTGGGTATGTATATTATTTTAACCGTGGTACACTTGGGATGTTTAATAGTGGTGTAGTTGTGAGTAGTGGTGACACATTTTGGTTAACAGTTTTAGACGGAAAAACAAAAAAAAATCTGGACTATGTTGATGTAGCATACCGGATTTTGATTAATTTTGTCTGTTAATCTACGACCATGAATCGACAAAGTGAATTTTGTATTCGTTGAACTGTCCAATTCATTCAGTTCATATTTTATTATATATCTGGTACTACCATGGATGCTACTTTGTGGAACTTCCATCCCTTATTCCTCCTCATCCTATCTATATCTGGAGCACCCCCCGCAGAGAATCAGAGCACCCATCAATTTATTTATTTTTATTTTATTTTTTATTTATTTATTTTAGGAAAAACAAACAGAGTAACATAGAAAACTTAATATAAGTGTTAATATATTGCTTAGAAAATATGTTAGTCCAGCTTCGTATTTCACAAGTTTTGCAAAAGTAGTAGGACGAAGCAGTATATGTATAGTTTAGAACAGAGAAACAAAATAAGAAAAACTTACAGCTATTGATTAACTTTTATATTATATTATAATATAAAAGTTAATCAATGGTTGACATTAGGCTTTTGAGAACGAACTGTTGCTCAAACTAATTTCTCTGCCGCACCGCCTGGATATAGAACTGTCTGCCGGCGGATGCTTTTCCATATATCTATAACCTGGGAGTCTTCAAGCGTAATTTGAATAAGCTCGATAGCTCAGCAATAGTCCGCAAATCCGCTGGTATGGTGCCTCGATGAGCATGGTCTCGCGAGGCGAGGTGTATTTGGCTTTTCTGAGCACCTTTGGTCCTCAGTACAGCCACCCATACCAGCTTTTCGTTAAATAAACTAATGTATGTCAGGACATGTAAGGTTGGGATTTGTAGTTTTTTTTTTGTTAATTATTTAATCGGATGAAAGGAACTATTTTTAATTTCAACTTTAAATTAATTGTGTTCCAAATTTGACATAACAAACAGACGGAAAGACAAACCATGATGGCATTATATATGTTAGAGTTACCTTTTTTATTCGATTCTCAAAGTAAGGTTTTTCACCAGCCAGTTATGTCACATTAATTGCCAACCTATATATTGCATAGCAGTGCACAAAATGTATCGTTAAAGATCTATCCATCAACTCCCGGTTACACTACAACACATATAAACCAGGGTTACAGGCACTGAGGTCGTACGAGCAATCCTAACAAACATCTCCCAAAGAAGAGGATAATCATCTGGCCAAAGAAGGCGCAGCATTATCGTGGACGCCTTCTTCTATTGCGTAGGCCGAGAGCACTCCATCTCCGGACTTTTAGTATTGAGTGTTTCGCATAAAGCTTGTGAATACTGCGGACTTGAAACACGTAGAGACGTCATGGGAGGTTTTTTTTTTTGCAAATTTTGACATTGTTTGATTGTCACTGTCGACCGAATTGATTACGCTTAAATACGCCTTATTGCAATGCCCGATATTGACAGAGATTTCGGCATGAAAACCTGCATGCTCGAAACTCAATTGTAATGCCAAAATAAAAAATTAAACTTTATTTTTTCATATTTAGAAAATCTTTATTTTTAGGCTACGGCTTAATAAAAATATTTTATGATATGTGCACTTTGTTTAACATAAAAGCATTCAACTGGACGGTTATACAATTTTCGTGGCTGTCGACTTTCGTAATTTTTTTTGTCGTTGTCCTTACGACAAAAATAAGTTCTGGAAACAGAACAAATTAGCGACGCTGCTGTTAAGTCAGTATTAATAATTTTTTTACGATATTCTTTCCCTCCGATTTTTCTATTGTAATGAAATTTATAATTAATGCACACTTTGAATATAATTTTACTTCGTTATTTGATTTAAATTTGATTTATCATAAATAATAAAAAAACGGAGGCAATGACAACCTTTTGCTTAATGGTCATTATGATTTCGGGTTGGGTGTAGGATGTAAATAGAAGATGTATAAATATCTGATATCCTGATACCTAAGAGCATTAATAAGGTAAAAAGTTTATTCCAGCAAAGTATTCAAATACTGAAAACAAAATTTCTTTCTTACCATAGGCCTATTCTAGGAATTCCAGACTTAAGAATCAAAAAAGGTTTTTTGTCGAGAAAACAGCAGTTGTCAAACCGACTTTCTCATCGGAAGGATTCCGAAGCAAGGTAATTTCTATGATTCAAAGTTTTCCGGCGAGAAAATTGCTTAGACCTTCGCAGCTATACGAGACCTACAACATTTATGATTCCTATACATAGAATTCCTAGAATAGGCCTGCAGATCTTCACTTTGAAAGCAGAATTATTCGTCTCTTCCAGAGAAAGATAATTAAGAATTTACATTTTAAATATATTTTCACTCCCTTATGCTGCTAGAATTGATATATAATGTCATAAATGATTCGGAGTTATATATATATTGATCTAATGTGCAGTAAGAATTTTGTCTTTTGATTGATTAATTTGTGTTTTTCTATAAATGCAAGTAGACCGTAATGGCGTTTTGTTTTTTTAAATTATATCTTTATGTACAATTATGTTTGCATAGTTCAGGCTAGAGTTTTAGAAAACAGACTTCTAATTAGAAAAATATGAACACATATATTGAAGATTCAATCGAAGTCAATGAGACAAATTAATTATGACCAATCCTTAAAAATAATCTTTAAAAATGGATCAGTAGAGATCAACAACAAGAACACATATGAGTGAATGCCCATAATGTTTTAGACAAATAACTTTACGCTCTCAAGGGTCAGCCAGATCCTGCTATAACGATGATTTGAAGCATTATCATAAATTTGTTGGTTCTCTGAGCGCGGGATTTCTTTGTTCCGTCACAAATGTGGCGGCGAAGGTCCAACAACACTCGTAACCGTACTGTTTTGTAAATGGCCCCTGTTATATTACGGGTACATCGACCGCGAAAACAGGAAATTTCCTAGGGGAAAAGTCCCAGAGAGGTGGTGAAGTAAGAGCTCGACCCTCTTGGAAACCATGCCTTTTTTTATTTGGGAGCGAGTGGAAAAAGAACATCGCAATTAACGGTTCGCAGTTCCTGTAAATTAACTTTAAGAATTAATTACCGGCTGAAGCGCGTTCATTCGTGAATGCCGTAGGCTCTTAGATGGAACGAGTCTTGTCTAATATAAGAGTGGAGCATATTTTTAGCTAACTGGACGAAGAAGACAAAGAATACACCTGATTTTAGCCCAACCCACCGCATTCATAAAGGAATATGGTGCCATGCCAGCACCTTTCATTAACATGAGCATGGCAACGAGCTGTACGGAAACCACGGATATTTTTTCTTATATAATAGTTTAATCAATGCCGTTGGGGTACAACGAGATTAATCCGGGTATGGTTATAGTAAGTAAGGTAGGGTATCAAATGTTTATTACAAATCAGAACCATGAACGACAAATCTCTTAATTGCCTTTTACGACATAAACGGAAAGAACTGCCGAACTGAATGAGAACTGAATTGCATTATTAACAGTGCCAGAACCCACACAGCCTGCCTGCATTAAAGGCGACGAAAAGAAGAAACAAGAGGATTACAGGTTAGGGAATTAAATAAGAGAATACGATAATTTATTTTAAGACGGAGAAGAACGCCAACCTACCTTGATTAGTGTTCGATACCGATACATAGTACCTACAATGTTTGATCTCAAAAGGATTACAAATCAAATTTATGGCATAAGTTTGAATAAAAAATCAGCGGCTGACAAAGAGAACCAAAAACAGGAGCATTTTTTATTAGAATTTTAAGTGAAATGGAAATTTTCCTTTCCTCGCAGCAGAGCAATCGAGTCGCTTCTCCGGAATGGAAATACATAACAAGTTGTCTACGGAATAAATGTATTCCGATGTATTCAGATGTAGCGACTTAATCACGTTGAGTACACACTGGGATCGAAAATGGCGCTCTTGTATTTTTATCACGTTGCGACAGTCACTATCGCGTTAGATCTCTTTTAGTTCCATTACGCGATGCGTAGGGATGTGACGGGGCTTCCTGGGAACTACCCCGACTCTCCGGGGTGACGAGTATTCTAAAAACACAGTCACATACGCTGTGACATTCTTTAATACTACATTTTACCATATTTTAGTTATTTTTATGAGACTGAACATGGAGGGCTAATAACTAGCTGCTATTCCAGGACCTTTATTTTATTGCACGACTTCATTAAACTGGATGGAAAACACTGACAATTTGCCACCGACAAACATTTATTGAATGCGATGGTAGCATCCCGGACGGAATCAACCCTACCATCCAATAAGTAAGAAGGGACCTACAGTTTATCGTGGAATCCGAAAAACTAACGCTGAATCTCTTAGCCCCGGTTGCACGAAGAAACTGAGTTAATCAATGTTCAAACACGTCATTTTGAGTGATCCGCATAGAGTTCCTTCGATACTGTCCACACAAAGTGACGTGTTAGATCATACTTTGACGTTGATTTTGATTTTTGTCCTTTCGTGCACTCGGCCCTTAGTC
Source organism: Incurvaria masculella (assembly GCA_946894095.1). NCBI lineage: Eukaryota > Metazoa > Arthropoda > Insecta > Lepidoptera > Incurvariidae > Incurvaria > Incurvaria masculella. The sequence continues at coordinate 16,433,856 of OX335648.2, read as the reverse complement.
GCCTCTTACAACATTCACGTGATGAAATTCAGTGGGCCCGCTTGTATTTTTTACGTTATAGAACCAACATGCGATAAACAGAAAAAAGTTATATTACGCGATGCGTAGGGGTGTGATCAAAGTGCTTTAGCCTGAGTTTTCGCTCCCGGATACATTACAGAAATAACACCTTAAATAACATTACTAGCGCTCAGTGGCAAGATTACCATAAAATGATATGTAGATAAGAAAAAAAGAATGTTGCATCTGGGATTTATATTAATTCCCAATTCGTAATGAAAGAGATGCATGGTGTAATAAAATGTCTGCAACTACTCGTATAAATGTTTTTTACATCCATGATTGAAACATACTTACGAATTGGTAAATATCAAAGAAATACGGTGTTAAGACACTAAGTAAAATTAAATTTATTTAATAAAAAATGACCTAACCTAACACATAGCAAAATAACACTTTAGGAGAGAAATACTTACATGTTCTTCTACGGAGGCTAAATGACACCATTATTCTAAAAGTTGAAAATCAAATTTTACAAATTTCGATTTCTAGATTTTTCATATCTAGACGATTCCAAGATATTTAACATAATTGCCAAATGACTGCCTATACCGAACACAAAATCGAAATATGTGAAAAAGGGCAATCAAAATATGTTGACAATTTATTTGTTATTTACCTAAGTTTCGTTTTTTTAATTATTAAATTGTATAAACTTAAACTTGATAAAAATTTATGCATATAGCTGTAATTACTATTTCTCTAACTTTTTTAAATTAGCCTTGGTTGAAGAACGATGGACCGTTTTGAATCACATAAAATATTAAGCTCTGTCGAGTCAGGTCTTAAGTAGATAAACTACAAACAAGCCTTCTGATGTCGCCGACATCAGAAGTACGCTCTGAATGTATCGCCGTGGCTCCAATCCGATGTCGAGAAGTCGTACCGATATCGTGCAGAAGTTCCGACGCGCCCCTAGCGCTAAGCTCGCGCGAGTCGCGCCCTCGCTCCGAATAGCTCAGGGGCGGCGCGGGGCGAAGGGGTGTGCTCTCCAGAATACGCTAATGCAAGAAACGTGACATTGGCGAAAGTGGTCTTGCGCGAGCGAGCACAGAATGCTTAGGGCTTAATTAAAAAACGGTAGCGAGGAATTGTATGACCGTGTGAAAATGTCCTGCAGTTAGAAGCAAATTACGAGTATTGCAGAACCCTTGCAGATCAGAGCTCAGCAAATTTAATTGGTTTGCCTTGAGTAAAATATCAATCTGGCATACATGGATATAGCATGGTTCTATTTGAGAAAGACGGAATCATGTGGTTTGAGTTAGAAACTGTATCGCAAATTGCAGGTGTGAACACGTCTGAATTGTTTTAGGTCTATCTTATTTCAAACACCGATTCGACAATGTTTTTTTTTTTAAATAGAACAATAATCATAAATAATATAGAGGATTTTTTATTTCTAACATTGTGATGAAATATTCTTCTCTGACTCGTATGTAATCTTAATTAAGTAATCGATGGACATTGCTCTAATATTCTTGTGAAAAATACGTAATTTTAATTAAAATATTTACGTAACGTAAAAATCACAATAATAAAAGAATGCGTAAATTAGCTTACAAGGGGCCAGAAAGGTTTTATGGAAAATGAAACCACGAAAATGAAGTAATTTTGGAAGTATTTTGCATGTGTATTTTTAAATGATTTTTCAAATTATTTGATTTTTGTTCGATTCGCTTATTTTAAAATGATGTGTTTTATATAAAAAAAACAGATGCTTAAAAACTATAAACTAACTAATAATTCGTAATAATACTTATTTAATTTGAATGAGGAATAAGATCTGTAAAATCTTTAGCAAAGCTTAAAAAATGGGACAGTCTTGGCACGACTCCAGTTTTTAATGAAATTCAGTGTGATAAATAAAAATCGATAAAGTAAATTTTGCCCTCATTACGACGAACAATTTAATTGCCGCTCATGATTTGTTTTCCTGTTTGAAGGTTGATTTCCCATTATTTAAGATTAAATGTTAAGATTTGTGGAGTGGCCACGAAAATATTGGCTTTCTCGAAACTATACGTATAGGTTGTTGATATTTATGGATTTTATTTTATCTTATTTTTTATTTTATTTTATTAGGCACACAATACAGAACAAAGTCCGGGCAATGACTTAAATACAAACAATTCTTAATATAAACTTAAATTAAGACAGTGTCCCACTCGGATGAGTGCACAGAAATTGCCAAAAACATAACAAAATTAGACTGTAAGTACTTAAGTTCTAAAAGGAGTTACTGAGAAAGGTTAAAAGGATTCTATGCCTTCTTTGAAAAATTGCATACAAATTATTCTTTTTATCGACTTTATATATTTAGTGGAAATAACACGATTAGAAATTAATCATAAGTACCTAATCAATAAACTTACGAGTATTTCGATTTCCATTGACAGTTTGTGTTAAATCTTTTGAAATCAAATTCCTGTCAGGATAAAAAAAATACAATAATTGCATGCACACTTTACTTATTTTTGAAGCTAAAACCGGCAAGCTATTAATTAATTTTAGTTTTATAAGAGATATTTTCATACAAACATGAACAAGAATAAAATTATATGACTTTTGGCCACTTTAAATTCGTCTTTTCATCAAAAACTAAGCGTTACAGGAAAATATCATTTTTACCATCCTATTTCTTTAAATATTATGTCTGCCTACAGAACCAATGCGGTAAAAATACCTAAATAAGTAAATAAATAAATAAAATAGTAAATAAATAAGAAAAACAGCTAATCTGGTTGTATGTAGCTGAACGCCCCCTCTTATTTATTTATTTACTTATTTAGTTATTTTTACCGCATTGGTTCTGTAGGCAGACATAATATTAATAATAACGATTGTTGTTTTTGTGTTTGTTGTAGAGACAGAACTATAACCATTTCTTTAAATAAGTATTCAGTTTTTATTTAAAATCTTTAAATTGACCATTTGCATATTTCAATTGTACGAACACACCGTTTCATTAAAATAATCCGTAAAGCCTTGTTCATAGGCACTTCCAGCTCTAAACAACTCGATAAATTTTACCAAACGACTGTTATTGCTGGACTAAAAGCACAATATACACGTTTCATTTTCGAAATTACACTTCCGACGACGAGCGATTCGAAATTTATCTATACAGCCGCATTATGTAACTCTATAGGGTGGTGATCAAAGTGTTGTTATTAGGGTCACTGCATTTTCAAAATCGCTTTTATAATTTATTCAAAGTGTCGTGGTACTTAGATATCGATCGTTGATAGTAAATAAAAAAAATCTTCACCAACCAAAAGTGTTGTTAAGGCGGCCCATCCCGCACATCTCCCCATACAAAAGGGGAAAGAAGATCACGCCCATATTTCTTGTCAGAGATCCAAAATGTTGCTCAAAATAGCTTTATTTGATCGAACTAGATGTCTGATGACCATTGGCATTGTAAAATTGTGTTTGGTTTCTAAGTTATAAGGTCCGAAAGTTCGCATTTTTCGCGCGTTTTATACAATAACTTTGGAGGTGGATTACGCAATGATAAAGTAAGAACATCTTAAAAAGATTAGTCATCAGACATAGCTTATTTAATCAAAATTTATAATCTATTTCGTTTTTGTTAGGTTTTTGAATACAACGGGCGTGGTTTACTTTTAGCTATAAGTCGTTTTGTAATTCAATTTTTCGTAAATCTTACCAAATCATACACTATGCACATTGTCTTTTTTGTGGACATGTTGCATCTTGCTCATCACGGAGCCTGTCTTTTTCTTTGAAACAGAGAAGGTCCCAGAGCACAACAGCACGGTTTTGTACCGTGCCCGCGATTGAGTTGGTCCCGCCGGGTTGGGCCGCCTTAAACTCTCATTTCATATATCCGTGTTGAATTCTCTATCATGAGTTAAAAGGGAACATCAGTTGACCATGGGTTGTGATCATAAAAGGACGCGTATATGGATCGCATAAAACTCAAATTTGGTACGTATGTTGGGAACACCATTATAAATAAAATGCGAAGAGTCCCCATCGATCCGCATCGCATCTGCAAAAAAATTATTTTCAAGGTCGAAATTCGGAAAAATGGGTCTTTTGCGTTGTTCAGCCAAACGGTAAGTTTCATCACAAAATACGTCAGACAAAAATTGTAGATTATATCTATATTTAATAATGAAGTCTATATTTTACTCAGTTTACTGACACATCTCGATGTTCTTATGCAATTTTATCAGACATCGATATCCGTTCCTCGACATTAAATCCACGGAATTAAAAAAATTAAGACGGCATCACGCTAACCGCCACGCATTGGACTTTGACCTACATACGTTTTCATTGCGAATGCCCATGCCTAAGATGGCTTTTACGATAATGCGCTCGTACCCGTGAAAACTAAAATTCAGGTGATATATCTTACAGCTGAACGTATTCAGACATCAAAGAATAGATACGTTTATTACATAACTAATGTATGTAGATATGTTAATGTAATAAGTATCGTCAAACTCACAAACCAAACCTACCGCCATTACCTACGAATATATCCCTATTGAACTTCTCAAACACCCTAAAGTCGGCTGGAAGAAATCTCTTTGAGGGATAAGCCCGCCTTTGCGCCCCACTTATGTTGTTATTGCACTATACTTTCTTTTGTACATTGTTTTTTGTGGCGTATTAAAAAAATTCAATCAATCAATCGTTTGGATACATTATCTATTAGAAAATAACGGTCTGATATTTCTGCCCTCCTTATTAAAAAGTCTGTAACTACATATAATGCCCATGATAAGGGGAGTGTTAACGGTAAACTTAAGACGTTTATATCCACGACAAAATTATTGAACCTTTAGAGGTCTACAAAGTGAAAAGTAAAACGTGGCCGTGGATAGCGGAGGTCCCCATCGATCCAGCAATATGGAAGGAATTTCGCTGAGCGCTCGCACTCCCCACTTTTCACGACAATTGTCACCACGCGCGGCGTCTGCTGCGGGTGCGGTCTCTCTGCGCTGTTTTGTATTAAATCGGAAAGCGGATATGGGATGAGAATTTGAGAAAGAATTTGGATTTTGTTGCTTTAGGTGCCATTGCCAACATTATTTACTCGCCTCTTCTAGTATTTTAATTTAAATATTAAAATAAAATATCATCACGACTTAAAAATGAAAACACACATACATAGACTGCTTAAATGCAATCGAATGAAATCGGTTAAAATCGTGGTTTACAAGGTAAAATTTACTCCTATTGTTGAAGTCGGTTAGAATTTATCGTATGTTACCATGTTAACGAATCGATTGACACCTTATTCATCAAAATTGGATGAATAGTTTAGGCTCTACGGATAACCATATGTAGAAGGGGTAGGTAGGTACCGAACTCACTAACCTGTAGGTGCGATATCCCGTATTCCACACCAGCGTCCGAGCCTGCAGCGGGTTGCTCCAGAGCTGTTCTCACACTCTTACAAAGCAAAGGTCTTACGAGCACGGTCACACAATATGCTAAATGTTCACGAAAATCGTTCCAAAAGAATTGCCAAAATAGTTCGTCTATTGTCTTGCACTTCAAAAACGTTCGTGTCTCGTCTCCCGCGCGACCTAGGTCTATGGTAACACTAGTGAAGAGAAAGGAAATGATATTTTAATTTTTGAACTAGACTTGGATTACTATACCGTGCCGATGATTAAGTTAATCAATGATGTTTGGAAGCTACACATTTCTAGGGAATTACACGTATGATTTTTATCTATGGGAAACACTTACGTCATTATGGAACTGAATGCAATAAGGTGTTATAACGCCCTTAAAGAAAATAATATTTTTTTAGTATTTTTTTTTATTTTAAACACAGAGAGTTAGTATTTTGAATCAATGTCCCTGAAAGTGTGAGGCGATTTGCGAAGGGTCACCAATCATTTCCAACGTAATGAACAAAGGGTCAAATATATTTTTTTTCGGGAAAACTCGACGTTTTTGCGAAAGAAAATATTATATTTTTTAGATGCTTCTTACAGAAAAATATTTATATACAGCACTCCGATCAGTTTACATGGCAACAGGATTTATATTTTATACTATTCCTCTCAAAATTTCATGAAATTTTGAGAGGGACCTGTAGCACGAACATTCTTGTAGCATAAAAAATAGAAATGTGTTATAAAAATTAGTAAATAAAAAGTTGAATTCTAAATTATGGAACCCAAAGCCATGGTACAGGCTGAATAAGGTTTGTGAAATATTAAAAAAAAATCATATGTGTAGTTCTCTGGATTATGTATAGCTTCCCAACATCATTGATGGGACTTAAGGCGCTAGGACTAGCCAACTACTCGCGCCATACAAATGCACTTTTTAACAAATGTAATAATATGTAGTGAAACTCTTCAGCAAATCCAAATAGAACTCCAGACTGATAATGGATTGTTAATATTTTTTTATTCCATCATTTATTTAAATAATAATAAAAATAAAAAAGTTGATTTTTCTCATTAGAAATCTGAAAGTAATTCGATTTCTAGATATAAGCAAAAACAGCATATATGCATAAACAAAAAATTCCATTTGCTTATAGATTTCTACATTTAGTCAAAAAAGTTCGGAAATGGACACCGTGTCCGCAATGTATTTTGTATAGAAAAAGGAAACATACATTAACGAAAATAGTTCGATTTCTAGACAAGGAATCATATATTGTAAGGATGACACTTATAATTGTCAGACTTAGTTAGTTAACTTGGGGTGCCTCGTCTAACTTTGCGATTTGGCTAGTACCAGGGCCTTAATTAACGGCATAATAATACGAGCACAATCATTTTATTAAAATTCTACTTTACTAACATACGAAACTAAAATGTCATTCTTAAATCAGACGGTCCGTATCAAGGCACACGTATTATAAGTTTAAGCATTGGATTCAATAAAAATAACTAACAAGAAAGAGAATGTTATTATTTAATTCATCAAACAATTATAATTTTAAAAGACATCCTTTTTTTTAATAGAAAGCTTTGAATCAGAACTCTTTGACGACCAAACCATAGATATGAATGCGAGGTCATCGGTGTTTGAAAAAAGTTAAAAAAGGGCGACAATCTAGAGTGAAACAAACATAACTAAAAACCGAAATAAATGGAAAATATTACTATTTGAGGTATTTTGTCTCAGAATTACTTGTGGGCTAAAATAACAGACTAGTTCGGGACTAATAAATGTGGTTAAACGCATCAGAGCAAGAAGAGCCATATATATATATATTTTATTATATTGGATTGGATAACATAAATAAATAAATAAATAAAAACCATGCCGGCCAGCCAGGTGCTTCTACACACCGTGTTAGAAGGACTCCTGGTTGTACTGTGGAGGAAATACCTCGGCACAACTTCTTTCTTCCATGGTTTACTGACCCTAAAAATAAATATAAACCCTATAGGTAATAGGTTAGTTCTCAATGTTGACTTTGAATGGGTGCATTCTCTGCCTGTTCCGCGTTGAGCTTAGGTAGACAGGGTGTTAGCGGAACACATGGCGTACTCCAGGCCCTTATTGAAAAGGTACCCGACAAACCCCATGGGCTTTCGAACCAAACTCATATGAGAGGAGATACCCAGCAAATCTATTCGGACGAAAGCCGTATTGATAATCGCTGAGGAGTGCATTACTCCTTTTGTTACCTCATCAACTGACAGTTAATGATGCGCTCCATAATTTTATAAACATCTTAAGTACACAGTTACTCAGTAGTGACAGTATCTCAATTACTAAGGAACTACGTTCTTTTAACTCATTTTCAGATATTCTCATGCTTTACGGCTACAGTTTTTTTAAACCTTTACTTCAAAGTCACCTTTCTACGACTATGATGTTTGCTGTTAATGTTACAAGGAATTCTAAACCGTGGCCAAAAAAAAAGAGTATAGCGGATGGATAAGCAGCGGCGTAAATAAATTCGTCGAATAGTTATCTGGCTGGTTGACTATTTGAAAATACTATGGAAAAATCGGCACTAAATGATATATTTTAATTTTGCATTCAAAAAGAACAACGGTGTTGGTATCCACACTTGTGTGCTTGTGCGATTGTAAGGGCGCGTATGGTAATTTATGATAACTAAAAACGCTATTATTTTGGGATCTCTATCAAGAGATTGGCCACCGTTATATATTCACAGTCTAGTTCTAAAATGACTTTTTAAATCATAAACCTTTCATTTATTTATTTAGGAAATCAACAGCTTATATTTACCGACATGTAAACAGAAAATCTTATTCTAAAATACAAGCCAATTATAGATTTCCACTTCATTATTATAATGTTTTGTAGGTATTTTACAATTCGTGTTATTCAATCTTTGTGCATTAGATACTAATACTAATTTGTAGGGGAGTAAGGATATAGGGTGTATGTGAGAAGTATATGCAAGGGTGTGTGTGTAGGTGAAAGAGGATAAGATAATGTTTGTGTGCGTGTAGATAAGTGTGGGTGGGGGAGAGTGTGTGCATGATTTTTTATGTGAATTATATGCACTATTTATTATTAATTTATTTTATTAATAATAATAATAATAAATCATAATTAATATTAATATATAATATATTATTTATATTATTTATATAATCATAATATATAAATTAATTATTAATTTATTTATTTTATTATTAACATGTTTTAATCATGTACGCCCAGCGAATATGGATTAAAAGATGTACTTCAATCATACACATAGAAATGGATAGTTTTTTTTTATACTGCTAAAATAAGAAACTCGCTCCTTGTTTCGCATATCTAATAAAAATGGTTACATTACACAAAACAAGATTTCTTAAAAGTGAATACGCTTTTAATATTTGTATACGAACAATTTAAAATCATTGTAACCTATTTATCAAATATAATGCTGCTATTCGAATTATACACAGAGTATGTAAAGAGGAAGCATACGTTCTCTCGCGTCACGCCGATTGACACCGGAAATACGGGAGTGGCGGCAGTACGCATACAGTTCGAAAATTATAATGTTGATTTACATGCCTGCAGAGTGTAGTGATAACTCGCCGGAATTCACTTCGGTGTTGGAGGCAGTGAGCGCCATTATCGAGAATAATGAGGATGAAAATGTTTTTTAAGGGGGACTATAGCGCAGGTATTGATGGGCTTTTTGGAAATGACATTTATTTGTATTGTGAGCAGCGCCAGTGGGAGTGGACAGAAATTGATATTATAGAAAAACCTCATACGTATACTTCCCTTGACGAAACTGGATGATCGGATAGTGCGCGATTATATATTGTTTAAATTTTCAAGTTGCTCTACCTCTCACTGAATTAGAATTCAGACACTTGATTTGAAAGTATTTATTCGTGACTATTTTGCATAGAAGTTTTGTGTTAACTATTAATGTTACTGAGAAAAATATAATATATGGCAATTATTAAATTTTAAATGCAATTAAATTGCACTAGATTTGCTTAAAATCCACCAGTATGTATGTCCGTCAATGGTTAAAATATATGTTTTATTTGTAGAAGTCGACAGCTAGAATCGAATATTGTTCCATACATTTTACTACAATTCTTGAAATTCACTAAGTCTAGTGCGTTTACGTGTGTTAAACACTGATGTGTATCCGTGTCAAAGTGTGCGTAATAGCGAGCTGGGCTATGAATAGCATTTATCTTTATTGTTTTTATGCTAACCATAACCAAGCTCTATCTTACGCACACTTGAGATACATGCAGATAAAACAGGTAACACAAATAAAACCCGCTAGACTTCGTGAATTGCAAGAACTATAACTTATTAATTGGGGGAGAGGGTTTTTTCTATAGAACCTGACATGGATGGATACCACACATCTATCGTAATGATAAGAAATTAATTTTCATGCCAGGACCTCTCTTTTATGAGCACGGCTACTTCTCACACTTACTACTTCATCACCTTATTTTAAGGAGCATCGCTCCGAAGCGTACTTGTGAGGGCACTTCTATATAAATACACACATATTTATACTCTGGACTAGATGGAATAAAAATTACTAAAATAAATTTATAAAACATTTTTTTAAGAAAGTTAAATTTCAATTCAAATAGTCCTGTATATGTGTTATGCTGCCAATAATCACATCACGTCACAATCACGTCATTCAAAAAGTACAGAAAATAATTTAATGAATGTATTACAAGCCATTTGTAATTGTCATTATTATGTAAGCCATTTATTTAAAAGTGTATCAATGTCTTCAAAAGCGAATGGTTTGTTGACTTTTAACTAACACACATAAATATCATTGCGACGTTAGTTTAGGAGCGAAGAATAAGAACGAAGTCGTACAAACTCGTACTCGAACAAGAGTTGCATAAATTTTAATTTAACTTACCCGTACACAAAGAAACCGTCAGATGGTTTAATCAAACTGAAGTTGTTTCAAGAAACATGTTAATTGTTTGCCTGGAAAATAAGATGTGTGGCAGGAATGGGTTGTTTCAACTGAAAGTAGTCATTAGATACCACAGTTATGTTACGGTAATAAGATATTTATTTAGTGCTATTTCATTAAACTTATGTGAAGATTGGTGATGACAGTAATAAGGTTGTTATCTCGTTCAAAATTAGCATAGGATCAATATGCGAACCTAGCACCATCTAGTAGGAGATAAGGGAAGCATTTTGTAGATTCGAATATTCGTATAATATTATATCCTCGAGAAATTAGTTGATTAGCGGTCAGATCAGTGGACATGCAATCCATGGGTCGCAGGTACGAATCCTGCTTTCGAAGAAAGTCACGACCAAAAACTTTTTCTGATCTGATCTGATGATATAATTATCAAACGGATGTTTAATGAATATTTGTAACATGTGAAATTATGCATGTTATAAATATATATTAGACTAGCTGCGGTACCCGGCTCCGCTCGGGTCCATGTCCTTTTGGACTGATGTAGAGCTGAATTATTTCCTAGATAAAAAGTAGGTAGCCAAAAAGGCTGGTCAATAAATATGTTATTTATCTGCTACTTTTTAATCATAACGGGTGGAGCCGATATGCATTAATTAAATAAGAAATATTCTAACGTTCCCATTTATAATACATAGGGCGCACTATAAGTTTCACTATAAGTTTTCGGAACTGGCCACTTAGCTAAATAATATCTTAAAAGTAATTAAGTAATTTGGTATTATAACTCATAGGGCCGTGTGCACGAAAGGGAAAAAAATCAAAATCATCGTCAGCTTAAACACGTCACTTTGTATGAACAGTATGGAAGGAAGCTATGCGGTTCACTGAAAGTGACGTATTTGAATATTGATTAACTCATCCCTCTCGGTATGCAATCGGTTCTTAGGCTATTTTGACTTGTTTGTTTTGTCTTATTGTGACTTGTTTTTGCATTGTGGCGTCATTTAAAAAAAATGCGTGTCAATATATCACCATATGATATTAACTTATGAAAATGTTCATAGCATTATTTTATACGATTTTAAGTGTAATTTGACGGCTCAGCCAATCCTTGCTCGGAATCAAACTGCTTTTGACGATGAAACACCATGAAAGGGGACTATCGCGTCAATCTTGTGACTAATTTCGTGATGTCAGCTTTATACAATAAAAACATAAATGACGGGCCATATAGATCTATATTAAATCAACAATGTATTTAAGGTATTTAATTGGATAAGGATTAATGTTGTATTGGTTAAAATCACTTCGAAAATTAGCTATTATATGTCGTAAAAAGTAAATGACAAAAAAATGTTATTGTGGGATATCCATAAGAGATAGAAATATACCATCGCGGAGTTTTCTGTAGACCTTTTTAATATGTACAATACTTGGTACGTTATTTTGATAAATCTCGTAGGGTTCAGCCTGCGTTTGCAATGTAAGCGGAAAAAAAATATTTTTTTAAAACACATTGGAAAACTCAAAAATAACAGTATTTCTCCACTATTTAATGTATGTTATAATACATGTTAACCTTTCTCTTCAATCACTCTATCTATTAAAAAAAACCGCATAAAAATCCGTTGCGTAGTTTTAAAGATTTAAGCGTCCATATATTTAATGTTAGATATATTTAATGTTAAAATATATATTTAAATATCTTAAAAAAAACTGAAAAAATATTTAAAAAACATCCATCTATAAACGAAATGAAAGAATAACTATTTGATGGATAGACATAATGTAAGCACACAGTCTTGCTCGCGGAACCCTAGCGGGATTCATCCGATCTTATTTATGGTCTTACGTCCCACGACTAGAACTTCCCTCTAAGTTAGGACCCTCCTCTTTTTGATCGACCCATTTATAAGATAGGGTCGCTCGACTTGCGATAGTAGCGAACGGTTATGTCGGTTGGATTGAAAAATATATGCGAATTCACACTTTTAGCTGAGCTCTGACTTGGACCGAATTTTAAAATGCTGTAGCAAACCTTTTATGTTTGATTATGACGGAACAACTGGATGCATAATTAAAATGTATGATATTGCTTACAATTACGGTTAAAATGATAAAAATCATATAGACAATTTAACGTGTGTTATGAATCTAACTGCGGTACCCAACTAATGTGATTTTCCAGGCCCTAAACTATCTCACTGCAAAAAATCACGTCGACCCGTTGCTTCATTGCTTCGTAAAAGAGGGAAAACTAACAAACATATTATTCCATCTATATATCACCCATATATAGATCCCTCATTAATTTTAACAAAAAAAAAATGGTAACTAAATTTTAAAATTCAAACATTTTACATGCAACAATCTCGCAAAATGTGGTACGTCTATCGTAATGTGGCAGTGAATTGCTTACCCGCCCCGCAGCCGACTCACTTAATTAAACAGAAAATTTTGCGGCCCGTGTCTTCCGCCGCGACACTCCGACAGTTAAAGATTAATGAATCACATTATGAAAACTGTTAGAGCCTCGTCATAACGCGCTCCCCATTGGCCCGGGAGCAGGTGGGGATGTGGTCACGTCATTATGAAGGGCGTATGTCACGGTAGATCATTAATAATTTCTATAGAATATATGCATGCCGGGTGAGTGGAAGCTCCGGGTATTAATCCCAAATTGTAATGTCAGATGTATGTAAAGGGTGACTAACTCAAGGTTTTAAATTTAAAAAAATAATTCAAAAATGTCAGTTGTGCTTACAGTAATTTTAATTGCTTAAAAGGAAAGTGTAAAAATTGCGATTTTGTACATCGAAAATTAAATCATCAAGATACTATCGTCGTACGTACTTACCTTTTCAGCTAAACAAATGGCAGACCCATCGACGGCATTTATGATCCCGATTGTCTAAGTCTTTCCACCCACATCTGCATTAACTGGACACTTGTTACATTCCGCAAATACCGGATATTTTAATGAATGCAAAATATGCGTCGCGCATATTTTGCACGAATTGCCGTTGCTGAAATAAGCCTAGACTGCGCACGCGCGGTGCGTGCCCGACCACGACATGGCACCAACTGAAAATTCCCCAACGGTCAGTTTTCGAATCGCTCGCACCCCGCTAGTTCCGCTGCCCGCCAATTTATTCGAAATTCAAATTTTTAAAGTTAGCTGCGGCAAATTCGTGGTACTTGCTAGCCACCTGCCGCTCATGATTCCTAGTGCCTGAGATAAATTATTGGCGAATAATTATGAGCTAGAGAGGACTTTATCGTCATTTGTGTTGAGAAGTCAATTGTCAATGTCGTCACATAATATGTAATCGGATTCGTCATTTTTTTTCCTGTCGGTTCGATTACTTCTGGCGAAGAAGAGCCGACAAGAAACTTCGTCAGGTTGGTCATTGTATTATTACTTTTTTAATTGATACTTACAAACTAGTTTACAGTGATTGATTTATTACTACTGCTCACAAAGAACATTATATACATTGGTGATGAGCAAACTCTTGACTACGATAAGGACATCTTATTCTAAATTAACAGGAATTATGATTTAAATTATTCACAACAATTTACGTACCACCCTGTCATAAAGAGCCATTGCAATATTTTCACACTATTGCTATGTACTATCACAACTTTAACCTCAACTAGCATATATTTCTTAACTATAATGATGTAACACTGTAAAATATATTCAAAATTCTTTCAAAAATCTTTTCCTTTCCTTTAAACTCACCACGTGGTATGACGCCCGCAGTCTCCAACCATACGGGGCATGTATCAATTTTTTTTATCACTCACGCGGGGCGCGTCTTAGGATATTAAAACATATAATGCCATGTTTTCTTTGCAACTTCCCTCCTTGAACTAATCGAAGAAAGTGTTCTAATATCCGCTACCGGTTATCCGACGTTCCAAAATTGATAAAACCTTTAAATTATTTAAATATTATTAAAATAATCGCACAGACATTTATTTATTTTATAACTTTAACATGGAAGCAAGTTTATCTAAGCTTAGGCAAAAGATAAATCCAATAAAAAAACTAAATGTAAGAAAGGGGCAAGTCATCGTCTCCCTTAGGCTGTAAAACGTAGTGGGTTTTCATGTAATCCAAGCTTTAGCGCTATTATTATGCATGTGGGTATGTATATTATTTTAACCGTGGTACACTTGGGATGTTTAATAGTGGTGTAGTTGTGAGTAGTGGTGACACATTTTGGTTAACAGTTTTAGACGGAAAAACAAAAAAAAATCTGGACTATGTTGATGTAGCATACCGGATTTTGATTAATTTTGTCTGTTAATCTACTACCATGAATCGACAAAGTGAATTTTGTATTCGTTGAACTGTCCAATTCATTCAGTTCATATTTTATTATATATCTGGTACTACCATGGATGCTACTTTGTGGAACTTCCATCCCTTATTCCTCCTCATCCTATCTATATCTGGAGCACCCCCCGCAGAGAATCAGAGCACCCATCAATTTATTTATTTTTATTTTATTTTTTATTTATTTATTTTAGGAAAAACAAACAGAGTAACATAGAAAACTTAATATAAGTGTTAATATATTGCTTAGAAAATATGTTAGTCCAGCTTCGTATTTCACAAGTTTTGCAAAAGTAGTAGGACGAAGCAGTATATGTATAGTGTAGAACAGAGAAACAAAATAAGAAAAACTTACAGCTATTGATTAACTTTTATATTATATTATAATATAAAAGTTAATCAATGGTTGACATTAGGCTTTTGAGAACGAACTGTTGCTCAAACTAATTTCTCTGCCGCACCGCCTGGATATAGAACTGTCTGCCGGCGGATGCTTTTCCATATATCTATAACCTGGGAGTCTTCAAGCGTAATTTGAATAAGCTCGATAGCTCAGCAATAGTCCGCAAATCCGCTGGTATGGTGCCTCGATGAGCATGGTCTCGCGAGGCGAGGTGTATTTGGCTTTTCTGAGCACCTTTGGTCCTCAGTACAGCCACCCATACCAGCTTTTCGTTAAATAAACTAATGTATGTCAGGACATGTAAGGTTGGGATTTGTAGTTTTTTTTTTGTTAATTATTTAATCGGATGAAAGGAACTATTTTTAATTTCAACTTTAAATTAATTGTGTTCCAAATTTGACATAACAAACAGACGGAAAGACAAACCATGATGGCATTATATATGTTAGAGTTACCTTTTTTATTCGATTCTCAAAGTAAGGTTTTTCACCAGCCAGTTATGTCACATTAATTGCCAACCTATATATTGCATAGCAGTGCACAAAATGTATCGTTAAAGATCTATCCATCAACTCCCGGTTACACTACAACACATATAAACCAGGGTTACAGGCACTGAGGTCGTACGAGCAATCCTAACAAACATCTCCCAAAGAAGAGGATAATCATCTGGCCAAAGAAGGCGCAGCATTATCGTGGACGCCTTCTTCTATTGCGTAGGCCGAGAGCACTCCATCTCCGGACTTTTAGTATTGAGTGTTTCGCATAAAGCTTGTGAATACTGCGGACTTGAAACACGTAGAGACGTCATGGGAGGTTTTTTTTTTTGCAAATTTTGACATTGTTTGATTGTCACTGTCGACCGAATTGATTACGCTTAAATACGCCTTATTGCAATGCCCGATATTGACAGAGATTTCGGCATGAAAACCTGCATGCTCGAAACTCAATTGTAATGCCAAAATAAAAAATTAAACTTTATTTTTTCATATTTAGAAAATCTTTATTTTTAGGCTACGGCTTAATAAAAATATTTTATGATATGTGCACTTTGTTTAACATAAAAGCATTCAACTGGACGGTTATACAATTTTCGTGGCTGTCGACTTTCGTAATTTTTTTTGTCGTTGTCCTTACGACAAAAATAAGTTCTGGAAACAGAACAAATTAGCGACGCTGCTGTTAAGTCAGTATTAATAATTTTTTTACGATATTCTTTCCCTCCGATTTTTCTATTGTAATGAAATTTATAATTAATGCACACTTTGAATATAATTTTACTTCGTTATTTGATTTAAATTTGATTTATCATAAATAATAAAAAAACGGAGGCAATGACAACCTTTTGCTTAATGGTCATTATGATTTCGGGTTGGGTGTAGGATGTAAATAGAAGATGTATAAATATCTGATATCCTGATACCTAAGAGCATTAATAAGGTAAAAAGTTTATTCCAGCAAAGTATTCAAATACTGAAAACAAAATTTCTTTCTTACCATAGGCCTATTCTAGGAATTCCAGACTTAAGAATCAAAAAAGGTTTTTTGTCGAGAAAACAGCAGTTGTCAAACCGACTTTCTCATCGGAAGGATTCCGAAGCAAGGTAATTTCTATGATTCAAAGTTTTCCGGCGAGAAAATTGCTTAGACCTTCGCAGCTATACGAGACCTACAACATTTATGATTCCTATACATAGAATTCCTAGAATAGGCCTGCAGATCTTCACTTTGAAAGCAGAATTATTCGTCTCTTCCAGAGAAAGATAATTAAGAATTTACATTTTAAATATATTTTCACTCCCTTATGCTGCTAGAATTGATATATAATGTCATAAATGATTCGGAGTTATATATATATTGATCTAATGTGCAGTAAGAATTTTGTCTTTTGATTGATTAATTTGTGTTTTTCTATAAATGCAAGTAGACCGTAATGGCGTTTTGTTTTTTTAAATTATATCTTTATGTACAATTATGTTTGCATAGTTCAGGCTAGAGTTTTAGAAAACAGACTTCTAATTAGAAAAATATGAACACATATATTGAAGATTCAATCGAAGTCAATGAGACAAATTAATTATGACCAATCCTTAAAAATAATCTTTAAAAATGGATCAGTAGAGATCAACAACAAGAACACATATGAGTGAATGCCCATAATGTTTTAGACAAATAACTTTACGCTCTCAAGGGTCAGCCAGATCCTGCTATAACGATGATTTGAAGCATTATCATAAATTTGTTGGTTCTCTGAGCGCGGGATTTCTTTGTTCCGTCACAAATGTGGCGGCGAAGGTCCAACAACACTCGTAACCGTACTGTTTTGTAAATGGCCCCTGTTATATTACGGGTACATCGACCGCGAAAACAGGAAATTTCCTAGGGGAAAAGTCCCAGAGAGGTGGTGAAGTAAGAGCTCGACCCTCTTGGAAACCATGCCTTTTTTTATTTGGGAGCGAGTGGAAAAAGAACATCGCAATTAACGGTTCGCAGTTCCTGTAAATTAACTTTAAGAATTAATTACCGGCTGAAGCGCGTTCATTCGTGAATGCCGTAGGCTCTTAGATGGAACGAGTCTTGTCTAATATAAGAGTGGAGCATATTTTTAGCTAACTGGACGAAGAAGACAAAGAATACACCTGATTTTAGCCCAACCCACCGCATTCATAAAGGAATATGGTGCCATGCCAGCACCTTTCATTAACATGAGCATGGCAACGAGCTGTACGGAAACCACGGATATTTTTTCTTATATAATAGTTTAATCAATGCCGTTGGGGTACAACGAGATTAATCCGGGTATGGTTATAGTAAGTAAGGTAGGGTATCAAATGTTTATTACAAATCAGAACCATGAACGACAAATCTCTTAATTGCCTTTTACGACATAAACGGAAAGAACTGCCGAACTGAATGAGAACTGAATTGCATTATTAACAGTGCCAGAACCCACACAGCCTGCCTGCATTAAAGGCGACGAAAAGAAGAAACAAGAGGATTACAGGTTAGGGAATTAAATAAGAGAATACGATAATTTATTTTAAGACGGAGAAGAACGCCAACCTACCTTGATTAGTGTTCGATACCGATACATAGTACCTACAATGTTTGATCTCAAAAGGATTACAAATCAAATTTATGGCATAAGTTTGAATAAAAAATCAGCGGCTGACAAAGAGAACCAAAAACAGGAGCATTTTTTATTAGAATTTTAAGTGAAATGGAAATTTTCCTTTCCTCGCAGCAGAGCAATCGAGTCGCTTCTCCGGAATGGAAATACATAACAAGTTGTCTACGGAATAAATGTATTCCGATGTATTCAGATGTAGCGACTTAATCACGTTGAGTACACACTGGGATCGAAAATGGCGCTCTTGTATTTTTATCACGTTGCGACAGTCACTATCGCGTTAGATCTCTTTTAGTTCCATTACGCGATGCGTAGGGATGTGACGGGGCTTCCTGGGAACTACCCCGACTCTCCGGGGTGACGAGTATTCTAAAAACACAGTCACATACGCTGTGACATTCTTTAATACTACATTTTACCATATTTTAGTTATTTTTATGAGACTGAACATGGAGGGCTAATAACTAGCTGCTATTCCAGGACCTTTATTTTATTGCACGACTTCATTAAACTGGATGGAAAACACTGACAATTTGCCACCGACAAACATTTATTGAATGCGATGGTAGCATCCCGGACGGAATCAACCCTACCATCCAATAAGTAAGAAGGGACCTACAGTTTATCGTGGAATCCGAAAAACTAACGCTGAATCTCTTAGCCCCGGTTGCACGAAGAAACTGAGTTAATCAATGTTCAAACACGTCATTTTGAGTGATCCGCATAGAGTTCCTTCGATACTGTCCACACAAAGTGACGTGTTAGATCATACTTTGACGTTGATTTTGATTTTTGTCCTTTCGTGCACTCGGCCCTTAGTCGCCTCTTACAACATTCACGTGATGAAATTCAGTGGGCCCGCTTGTATTTTTTACGTTATAGAACCAACATGCGATAAACAGAAAAAAGTTATATTACGCGATGCGTAGGGGTGTGATCAAAGTGCTTTAGCCTGAGTTTTCGCTCCCGGATACATTACAGAAATAACACCTTAAATAACATTACTAGCGCTCAGTGGCAAGATTACCATAAAATGATATGTAGATAAGAAAAAAAGAATGTTGCATCTGGGATTTATATTAATTCCCAATTCGTAATGAAAGAGATGCATGGTGTAATAAAATGTCTGCAACTACTCGTATAAATGTTTTTTACATCCATGATTGAAACATACTTACGAATTGGTAAATATCAAAGAAATACGGTGTTAAGACACTAAGTAAAATTAAATTTATTTAATAAAAAATGACCTAACCTAACACATAGCAAAATAACACTTTAGGAGAGAAATACTTACATGTTCTTCTACGGAGGCTAAATGACACCATTATTCTAAAAGTTGAAAATCAAATTTTACAAATTTCGATTTCTAGATTTTTCATATCTAGACGATTCCAAGATATTTAACATAATTGCCAAATGACTGCCTATACCGAACACAAAATCGAAATATGTGAAAAAGGGCAATCAAAATATGTTGACAATTTATTTGTTATTTACCTAAGTTTCGTTTTTTTAATTATTAAATTGTATAAACTTAAACTTGATAAAAATTTATGCATATAGCTGTAATTACTATTTCTCTAACTTTTTTAAATTAGCCTTGGTTGAAGAACGATGGACCGTTTTGAATCACATAAAATATTAAGCTCTGTCGAGTCAGGTCTTAAGTAGATAAACTACAAACAAGCCTTCTGATGTCGCCGACATCAGAAGTACGCTCTGAATGTATCGCCGTGGCTCCAATCCGATGTCGAGAAGTCGTACCGATATCGTGCAGAAGTTCCGACGCGCCCCTAGCGCTAAGCTCGCGCGAGTCGCGCCCTCGCTCCGAATAGCTCAGGGGCGGCGCGGGGCGAAGGGGTGTGCTCTCCAGAATACGCTAATGCAAGAAACGTGACATTGGCGAAAGTGGTCTTGCGCGAGCGAGCACAGAATGCTTAGGGCTTAATTAAAAAACGGTAGCGAGGAATTGTATGACCGTGTGAAAATGTCCTGCAGTTAGAAGCAAATTACGAGTATTGCAGAACCCTTGCAGATCAGAGCTCAGCAAATTTAATTGGTTTGCCTTGAGTAAAATATCAATCTGGCATACATGGATATAGCATGGTTCTATTTGAGAAAGACGGAATCATGTGGTTTGAGTTAGAAACTGTATCGCAAATTGCAGGTGTGAACACGTCTGAATTGTTTTAGGTCTATCTTATTTCAAACACCGATTCGACAATGTTTTTTTTTTTAAATAGAACAATAATCATAAATAATATAGAGGATTTTTTATTTCTAACATTGTGATGAAATATTCTTCTCTGACTCGTATGTAATCTTAATTAAGTAATCGATGGACATTGCTCTAATATTCTTGTGAAAAATACGTAATTTTAATTAAAATATTTACGTAACGTAAAAATCACAATAATAAAAGAATGCGTAAATTAGCTTACAAGGGGCCAGAAAGGTTTTATGGAAAATGAAACCACGAAAATGAAGTAATTTTGGAAGTATTTTGCATGTGTATTTTTAAATGATTTTTCAAATTATTTGATTTTTGTTCGATTCGCTTATTTTAAAATGATGTGTTTTATATAAAAAAAACAGATGCTTAAAAACTATAAACTAACTAATAATTCGTAATAATACTTATTTAATTTGAATGAGGAATAAGATCTGTAAAATCTTTAGCAAAGCTTAAAAAATGGGACAGTCTTGGCACGACTCCAGTTTTTAATGAAATTCAGTGTGATAAATAAAAATCGATAAAGTAAATTTTGCCCTCATTACGACGAACAATTTAATTGCCGCTCATGATTTGTTTTCCTGTTTGAAGGTTGATTTCCCATTATTTAAGATTAAATGTTAAGATTTGTGGAGTGGCCACGAAAATATTGGCTTTCTCGAAACTATACGTATAGGTTGTTGATATTTATGGATTTTATTTTATTTTATTTTTTATTTTATTTTATTAGGCACACAATACAGAACAAAGTCCGGGCAATGACTTAAATACAAACAATTCTTAATATAAACTTAAATTAAGACAGTGTCCCACTCGGATGAGTGCACAGAAATTGCCAAAAACATAACAAAATTAGACTGTAAGTACTTAAGTTCTAAAAGGAGTTACTGAGAAAGGTTAAAAGGATTCTATGCCTTCTTTGAAAAATTGCATACAAATTATTCTTTTTATCGACTTTATATATTTAGTGGAAATAACACGATTAGAAATTAATCATAAGTACCTAATCAATAAACTTACGAGTATTTCGATTTCCATTGACAGTTTGTGTTAAATCTTTTGAAATCAAATTCCTGTCAGGATAAAAAAAATACAATAATTGCATGCACACTTTACTTATTTTTGAAGCTAAAACCGGCAAGCTATTAATTAATTTTAGTTTTATAAGAGATATTTTCATACAAACATGAACAAGAATAAAATTATATGA
Organism: Incurvaria masculella; assembly: GCA_946894095.1. NCBI lineage: Eukaryota > Metazoa > Arthropoda > Insecta > Lepidoptera > Incurvariidae > Incurvaria > Incurvaria masculella. The sequence continues at coordinate 16,412,094 of OX335648.2, read as the reverse complement.
CTTTTGGCCACTTTAAATTCGTCTTTTCATCAAAAACTAAGCGTTACAGGAAAATATCATTTTTACCATCCTATTTCTTTAAATATTATGTCTGCCTACAGAACCAATGCGGTAAAAATACCTAAATAAGTAAATAAATAAATAAAATAGTAAATAAATAAGAAAAACAGCTAATCTGGTTGTATGTAGCTGAACGCCCCCTCTTATTTATTTATTTACTTATTTAGTTATTTTTACCGCATTGGTTCTGTAGGCAGACATAATATTAATAATAACGATTGTTGTTTTTGTGTTTGTTGTAGAGACAGAACTATAACCATTTCTTTAAATAAGTATTCAGTTTTTATTTAAAATCTTTAAATTGACCATTTGCATATTTCAATTGTACGAACACACCGTTTCATTAAAATAATCCGTAAAGCCTTGTTCATAGGCACTTCCAGCTCTAAACAACTCGATAAATTTTACCAAACGACTGTTATTGCTGGACTAAAAGCACAATATACACGTTTCATTTTCGAAATTACACTTCCGACGACGAGCGATTCGAAATTTATCTATACAGCCGCATTATGTAACTCTATAGGGTGGTGATCAAAGTGTTGTTATTAGGGTCACTGCATTTTCAAAATCGCTTTTATAATTTATTCAAAGTGTCGTGGTACTTAGATATCGATCGTTGATAGTAAATAAAAAAAATCTTCACCAACCAAAAGTGTTGTTAAGGCGGCCCATCCCGCACATCTCCCCATACAAAAGGGGAAAGAAGATCACGCCCATATTTCTTGTCAGAGATCCAAAATGTTGCTCAAAATAGCTTTATTTGATCGAACTAGATGTCTGATGACCATTGGCATTGTAAAATTGTGTTTGGTTTCTAAGTTATAAGGTCCGAAAGTTCGCATTTTTCGCGCGTTTTATACAATAACTTTGGAGGTGGATTACGCAATGATAAAGTAAGAACATCTTAAAAAGATTAGTCATCAGACATAGCTTATTTAATCAAAATTTATAATCTATTTCGTTTTTGTTAGGTTTTTGAATACAACGGGCGTGGTTTACTTTTAGCTATAAGTCGTTTTGTAATTCAATTTTTCGTAAATCTTACCAAATCATACACTATGCACATTGTCTTTTTTGTGGACATGTTGCATCTTGCTCATCACGGAGCCTGTCTTTTTCTTTGAAACAGAGAAGGTCCCAGAGCACAACAGCACGGTTTTGTACCGTGCCCGCGATTGAGTTGGTCCCGCCGGGTTGGGCCGCCTTAAACTCTCATTTCATATATCCGTGTTGAATTCTCTATCATGAGTTAAAAGGGAACATCAGTTGACCATGGGTTGTGATCATAAAAGGACGCGTATATGGATCGCATAAAACTCAAATTTGGTACGTATGTTGGGAACACCATTATAAATAAAATGCGAAGAGTCCCCATCGATCCGCATCGCATCTGCAAAAAAATTATTTTCAAGGTCGAAATTCGGAAAAATGGGTCTTTTGCGTTGTTCAGCCAAACGGTAAGTTTCATCACAAAATACGTCAGACAAAAATTGTAGATTATATCTATATTTAATAATGAAGTCTATATTTTACTCAGTTTACTGACACATCTCGATGTTCTTATGCAATTTTATCAGACATCGATATCCGTTCCTCGACATTAAATCCACGGAATTAAAAAAATTAAGACGGCATCACGCTAACCGCCACGCATTGGACTTTGACCTACATACGTTTTCATTGCGAATGCCCATGCCTAAGATGGCTTTTACGATAATGCGCTCGTACCCGTGAAAACTAAAATTCAGGTGATATATCTTACAGCTGAACGTATTCAGACATCAAAGAATAGATACGTTTATTACATAACTAATGTATGTAGATATGTTAATGTAATAAGTATCGTCAAACTCACAAACCAAACCTACCGCCATTACCTACGAATATATCCCTATTGAACTTCTCAAACACCCTAAAGTCGGCTGGAAGAAATCTCTTTGAGGGATAAGCCCGCCTTTGCGCCCCACTTATGTTGTTATTGCACTATACTTTCTTTTGTACATTGTTTTTTGTGGCGTATTAAAAAAATTCAATCAATCAATCGTTTGGATACATTATCTATTAGAAAATAACGGTCTGATATTTCTGCCCTCCTTATTAAAAAGTCTGTAACTACATATAATGCCCATGATAAGGGGAGTGTTAACGGTAAACTTAAGACGTTTATATCCACGACAAAATTATTGAACCTTTAGAGGTCTACAAAGTGAAAAGTAAAACGTGGCCGTGGATAGCGGAGGTCCCCATCGATCCAGCAATATGGAAGGAATTTCGCTGAGCGCTCGCACTCCCCACTTTTCACGACAATTGTCACCACGCGCGGCGTCTGCTGCGGGTGCGGTCTCTCTGCGCTGTTTTGTATTAAATCGGAAAGCGGATATGGGATGAGAATTTGAGAAAGAATTTGGATTTTGTTGCTTTAGGTGCCATTGCCAACATTATTTACTCGCCTCTTCTAGTATTTTAATTTAAATATTAAAATAAAATATCATCACGACTTAAAAATGAAAACACACATACATAGACTGCTTAAATGCAATCGAATGAAATCGGTTAAAATCGTGGTTTACAAGGTAAAATTTACTCCTATTGTTGAAGTCGGTTAGAATTTATCGTATGTTACCATGTTAACGAATCGATTGACACCTTATTCATCAAAATTGGATGAATAGTTTAGGCTCTACGGATAACCATATGTAGAAGGGGTAGGTAGGTACCGAACTCACTAACCTGTAGGTGCGATATCCCGTATTCCACACCAGCGTCCGAGCCTGCAGCGGGTTGCTCCAGAGCTGTTCTCACACTCTTACAAAGCAAAGGTCTTACGAGCACGGTCACACAATATGCTAAATGTTCACGAAAATCGTTCCAAAAGAATTGCCAAAATAGTTCGTCTATTGTCTTGCACTTCAAAAACGTTCGTGTCTCGTCTCCCGCGCGACCTAGGTCTATGGTAACACTAGTGAAGAGAAAGGAAATGATATTTTAATTTTTGAACTAGACTTGGATTACTATACCGTGCCGATGATTAAGTTAATCAATGATGTTTGGAAGCTACACATTTCTAGGGAATTACACGTATGATTTTTATCTATGGGAAACACTTACGTCATTATGGAACTGAATGCAATAAGGTGTTATAACGCCCTTAAAGAAAATAATATTTTTTTAGTATTTTTTTTTATTTTCAACACAGAGAGTTAGTATTTTGAATCAATGTCCCTGAAAGTGTGAGGCGATTTGCGAAGGGTCACCAATCATTTCCAACGTAATGAACAAAGGGTCAAATATATTTTTTTTCGGGAAAACTCGACGTTTTTGCGAAAGAAAATATTATATTTTTTAGATGCTTCTTACAGAAAAATATTTATATACAGCACTCCGATCAGTTTACATGGCAACAGGATTTATATTTTATACTATTCCTCTCAAAATTTCATGAAATTTTGAGAGGGACCTGTAGCACGAACATTCTTGTAGCATAAAAAATAGAAATGTGTTATAAAAATTAGTAAATAAAAAGTTGAATTCTAAATTATGGAACCCAAAGCCATGGTACAGGCTGAATAAGGTTTGTGAAATATTAAAAAAAAATCATATGTGTAGTTCTCTGGATTATGTATAGCTTCCCAACATCATTGATGGGACTTAAGGCGCTAGGACTAGCCAACTACTCGCGCCATACAAATGCACTTTTTAACAAATGTAATAATATGTAGTGAAACTCTTCAGCAAATCCAAATAGAACTCCAGACTGATAATGGATTGTTAATATTTTTTTATTCCATCATTTATTTAAATAATAATAAAAATAAAAAAGTTGATTTTTCTCATTAGAAATCTGAAAGTAATTCGATTTCTAGATATAAGCAAAAACAGCATATATGCATAAACAAAAAATTCCATTTGCTTATAGATTTCTACATTTAGTCAAAAAAGTTCGGAAATGGACACCGTGTCCGCAATGTATTTTGTATAGAAAAAGGAAACATACATTAACGAAAATAGTTCGATTTCTAGACAAGGAATCATATATTGTAAGGATGACACTTATAATTGTCAGACTTAGTTAGTTAACTTGGGGTGCCTCGTCTAACTTTGCGATTTGGCTAGTACCAGGGCCTTAATTAACGGCATAATAATACGAGCACAATCATTTTATTAAAATTCTACTTTACTAACATACGAAACTAAAATGTCATTCTTAAATCAGACGGTCCGTATCAAGGCACACGTATTATAAGTTTAAGCATTGGATTCAATAAAAATAACTAACAAGAAAGAGAATGTTATTATTTAATTCATCAAACAATTATAATTTTAAAAGACATCCTTTTTTTTAATAGAAAGCTTTGAATCAGAACTCTTTGACGACCAAACCATAGATATGAATGCGAGGTCATCGGTGTTTGAAAAAAGTTAAAAAAGGGCGACAATCTAGAGTGAAACAAACATAACTAAAAACCGAAATAAATGGAAAATATTACTATTTGAGGTATTTTGTCTCAGAATTACTTGTGGGCTAAAATAACAGACTAGTTCGGGACTAATAAATGTGGTTAAACGCATCAGAGCAAGAAGAGCCATATATATATATTTTATTATATTGGATTGGATAACATAAATAAATAAATAAATAAAAACCATGCCGGCCAGCCAGGTGCTTCTACACACCGTGTTAGAAGGACTCCTGGTTGTACTGTGGAGGAAATACCTCGGCACAACTTCTTTCTTCCATGGTTTACTGACCCTAAAAATAAATATAAACCCTATAGGTAATAGGTTAGTTCTCAATGTTGACTTTGAATGGGTGCATTCTCTGCCTGTTCCGCGTTGAGCTTAGGTAGACAGGGTGTTAGCGGAACACATGGCGTACTCCAGGCCCTTATTGAAAAGGTACCCGACAAACCCCATGGGCTTTCGAACCAAACTCATATGAGAGGAGATACCCAGCAAATCTATTCGGACGAAAGCCGTATTGATAATCGCTGAGGAGTGCATTACTCCTTTTGTTACCTCATCAACTGACAGTTAATGATGCGCTCCATAATTTTATAAACATCTTAAGTACACAGTTACTCAGTAGTGACAGTATCTCAATTACTAAGGAACTACGTTCTTTTAACTCATTTTCAGATATTCTCATGCTTTACGGCTACAGTTTTTTTAAACCTTTACTTCAAAGTCACCTTTCTACGACTATGATGTTTGCTGTTAATGTTACAAGGAATTCTAAACCGTGGCCAAAAAAAAAGAGTATAGCGGATGGATAAGCAGCGGCGTAAATAAATTCGTCGAATAGTTATCTGGCTGGTTGACTATTTGAAAATACTATGGAAAAATCGGCACTAAATGATATATTTTAATTTTGCATTCAAAAAGAACAACGGTGTTGGTATCCACACTTGTGTGCTTGTGCGATTGTAAGGGCGCGTATGGTAATTTATGATAACTAAAAACGCTATTATTTTGGGATCTCTATCAAGAGATTGGCTACCGTTATATATTCACAGTCTAGTTCTAAAATGACTTTTTAAATCATAAACCTTTCATTTATTTATTTAGGAAATCAACAGCTTATATTTACCGACATGTAAACAGAAAATCTTATTCTAAAATACAAGCCAATTATAGATTTCCACTTCATTATTATAATGTTTTGTAGGTATTTTACAATTCGTGTTATTCAATCTTTGTGCATTAGATACTAATACTAATTTGTAGGGGAGTAAGGATATAGGGTGTATGTGAGAAGTATATGCAAGGGTGTGTGTGTAGGTGAAAGAGGATAAGATAATGTTTGTGTGCGTGTAGATAAGTGTGGGTGGGGGAGAGTGTGTGCATGATTTTTTATGTGAATTATATGCACTATTTATTATTAATTTATTTTATTAATAATAATAATAATAAATCATAATTAATATTAATATATAATATATTATTTATATTATTTATATAATCATAATATATAAATTAATTATTAATTTATTTATTTTATTATTAACATGTTTTAATCATGTACGCCCAGCGAATATGGATTAAAAGATGTACTTCAATCATACACATAGAAATGGATAGTTTTTTTTTATACTGCTAAAATAAGAAACTCGCTCCTTGTTTCGCATATCTAATAAAAATGGTTACATTACACAAAACAAGATTTCTTAAAAGTGAATACGCTTTTAATATTTGTATACGAACAATTTAAAATCATTGTAACCTATTTATCAAATATAATGCTGCTATTCGAATTATACACAGAGTATGTAAAGAGGAAGCATACGTTCTCTCGCGTCACGCCGATTGACACCGGAAATACGGGAGTGGCGGCAGTACGCATACAGTTCGAAAATTATAATGTTGATTTACATGCCTGCAGAGTGTAGTGATAACTCGCCGGAATTCACTTCGGTGTTGGAGGCAGTGAGCGCCATTATCGAGAATAATGAGGATGAAAATGTTTTTTAAGGGGGACTATAGCGCAGGTATTGATGGGCTTTTTGGAAATGACATTTATTTGTATTGTGAGCAGCGCCAGTGGGAGTGGACAGAAATTGATATTATAGAAAAACCTCATACGTATACTTCCCTTGACGAAACTGGATGATCGGATAGTGCGCGATTATATATTGTTTAAATTTTCAAGTTGCTCTACCTCTCACTGAATTAGAATTCAGACACTTGATTTGAAAGTATTTATTCGTGACTATTTTGCATAGAAGTTTTGTGTTAACTATTAATGTTACTGAGAAAAATATAATATATGGCAATTATTAAATTTTAAATGCAATTAAATTGCACTAGATTTGCTTAAAATCCACCAGTATGTATGTCCGTCAATGGTTAAAATATATGTTTTATTTGTAGAAGTCGACAGCTAGAATCGAATATTGTTCCATACATTTTACTACAACTCTTGAAATTCACTAAGTCTAGTGCGTTTACGTGTGTTAAACACTGATGTGTATCCGTGTCAAAGTGTGCGTAACAGCGAGCTGGGCTATGAATAGCATTTATCTTTATTGTTTTTATGCTAACCATAACCAAGCTCTATCTTACGCACACTTGAGATACATGCAGATAAAACAGGTAACACAAATAAAACCCGCTAGACTTCGTGAATTGCAAGAACTATAACTTATTAATTGGGGGAGAGGGTTTTTTCTATAGAACCTGACATGGATGGATACCACACATCTATCGTAATCATAAGAAATTAATTTTCATGCCAGGACCTCTCTTTTATGAGCACGGCTACTTCTCACACTTACTACTTCATCACCTTATTTTAAGGAGCATCGCTCCGAAGCGTACTTGTGAGGGCACTTCTATATAAATACACACATATTTATACTCTGGACTAGATGGAATAAAAATTACTAAAATAAATTTATAAAACATTTTTTTAAGAAAGTTAAATTTCAATTCAAATAGTCCTGTATATGTGTTATGCTGCCAATAATCACATCACGTCACAATCACGTCATTCAAAAAGTACAGAAAATAATTTAATGAATGTATTACAAGCCATTTGTAATTGTCATTATTATGTAAGCCATTTATTTAAAAGTGTATCAATGTCTTCAAAAGCGAATGGTTTGTTGACTTTTAACTAACACACATAAATATCATTGCGACGTTAGTTTAGGAGCGAAGAATAAGAACGAAGTCGTACAAACTCGTACTCGAACAAGAGTTGCATAAATTTTAATTTAACTTACCCGTACACAAAGAAACCGTCAGATGGTTTAATCAAACTGAAGTTGTTTCAAGAAACATGTTAATTGTTTGCCTGGAAAATAAGATGTGTGGCAGGAATGGGTTGTTTCAACTGAAAGTAGTCATTAGATACCACAGTTATGTTACGGTAATAAGATATTTATTTAGTGCTATTTCATTAAACTTATGTGAAGATTGGTGATGACAGTAATAAGGTTGTTATCTCGTTCAAAATTAGCATAGGATCAATATGCGAACCTAGCACCATCTAGTAGGAGATAAGGGAAGCATTTTGTAGATTCGAATATTCGTATAATATTATATCCTCGAGAAATTAGTTGATTAGCGGTCAGATCAGTGGACATGCAATCCATGGGTCGCAGGTACGAATCCTGCTTTCGAAGAAAGTCACGACCAAAAACTTTTTCTGATCTGATCTGATGATATAATTATCAAACGGATGTTTAATGAATATTTGTAACATGTGAAATTATGCATGTTATAAATATATATTAGACTAGCTGCGGTACCCGGCTCCGCTCGGGTCCATGTCCTTTTGGACTGATGTAGAGCTGAATTATTTCCTAGATAAAAAGTAGGTAGCCAAAAAGGCTGGTCAATAAATATGTTATTTATCTGCTACTTTTTAATCATAACGGGTGGAGCCGATATGCATTAATTAAATAAGAAATATTCTAACGTTCCCATTTATAATACATAGGGCGCACTATAAGTTTCACTATAAGTTTTCGGAACTGGCCACTTAGCTAAATAATATCTTAAAAGTAATTAAGTAATTTGGTATTATAACTCATAGGGCCGTGTGCACGAAAGGGAAAAAAATCAAAATCATCGTCAGCTTAAACACGTCACTTTGTATGAACAGTATGGAAGGAAGCTATGCGGTTCACTGAAAGTGACGTATTTGAATATTGATTAACTCATCCCTCTCGGTATGCAATCGGTTCTTAGGCTATTTTGACTTGTTTGTTTTGTCTTATTGTGACTTGTTTTTGCATTGTGGCGTCATTTAAAAAAAATGCGTGTCAATATATCACCATATGATATTAACTTATGAAAATGTTCATAGCATTATTTTATACGATTTTAAGTGTAATTTGACGGCTCAGCCAATCCTTGCTCGGAATCAAACTGCTTTTGACGATGAAACACCATGAAAGGGGACTATCGCGTCAATCTTGTGACTAATTTCGTGATGTCAGCTTTATACAATAAAAACATAAATGATGTGCGCCGTAAAATAAAACAGTCAGGCATGCAGACTGTTGCTTTGGGGACTGTGAATAGTGATTTGTATAACACCATCTGTTTGCTGGAAGTAAATGACGAACTTCGTAAAAATAACAGTAAACGCATCATTTTTTTTAAATTTTATTTCTTACTTACGTACTTCCACGTTAAAATGGATCTAAAACACGACAATTTTCATGCCCCGATGATGCATTTCTTCTATGCGATGGTACCTATGTATCATCCCAGGCGGAATGAACCCTACAAATGGTGTACAAAAGTTTTACGTGGCATAAAAGCCACAGCCAGCCTCAAAATCGAACATGGTCACCCATCCGTAACTGGAGCGCACTCAGAGACGCCAAACGTAGATTCAATTCACATATAAATCGGGTGAGTGGTTCGCAAGTTTTTTTTTTATGCGACCTGACATGGATGCAGAATTTCGGTCTTTGAAAATACTTAATTTCACAGCGCCATCTATCGCGCCATGATCTTCTAATCGCCAATCACACGTGGCGCCATCTCTACCCGGATAGAAGTTATTCTTTTCTATGAGAGTACACGTGGCGCCATCTCTACCCAGATGTTTTCGCCAATCACACGTGGCGCCATCTCTACCCGGATAGAAGTTATTCTTTTCTATGAGAGTACACGTGGCGCCATCTCTACCCAGATGTTTAGCTAGTTTGCAAATTTTGCTTCCTTTTTCTTCAAATGTGATTTATGTTTTAAACGGATGTGTGTGTAATACTTTTTGATATTTGGTTTTCTCTTTTTTTTGTATTGTGTTGCTTATTTTTTTTCTCTCTTTTTTGAATGTTTCGACAGGATTCGAAGGATTTGGTTTTTATGGTAAATCAGCGTTGCTGCTCACTAAGTGAAATGCAACTTATGCTGAGATGGTCCCTGTTGTATTTATTATATTTATTATTTATGTTATAAATCTTACTGTCTATAATGATGAATAAATGATTTTTGATTTGATTTGATAGTGAAAGCCGAGATATTAATAGATATGTGTATATCTATTAAGTCTAATCCATGCTACAATTATATGCGAGACCCCATAAACAATAAAATGTAAAAAACGGAAAAAAATTGAGGCTATCAGGATTCGAAACTATACCCTCCCGAACAAAATACGTATAGAAGAGTCGGTAATTCGCCCTGCGCCATCCGCTTTCTGACATTCAGTGCGAAAATAGTGAATCGTTTCTATTTTAGAGAGAGCGGTCAAAATGACGCCGCCAGTAACGCCACCATACGCAACGGAATGGTATTAATTTTGTATGAGAGTAATTTCATTGATATTGCTCAGCCCTTAGGATATTTAGCGTGATGGTATGTACCTTAAAGCGTTCTCCGCGATGTTCTCTTGAAATTGGTTTAAATCGCATCTTGATCTGTTTTGTGGTTACGGAGATTATCTCTCGCATGTGGACAGACGTTCCCTTTTATATAAGTATTGTTACGAGCGCGCCATCTGTTGGAGTTCGGCTGCAACGTCGATGCGTTTCGTCAACAGATGGCGCTGCTTACAACTTCTATCGCGATAGTGATTCGGTGGTGCTGGTACAATATAACAAAAATGTTTGGCGCATCTGGCTGAGAGCAATTTCTGGAACGGTCGGGCGATTCCCGATGGAGATTGTTCTCGGCTGGCCCGCCAGGTGGGGGGCGCCTAGAATTCGGTGGAGTTTTCTAGAAAGAAGCTCCACCGATATAAAAGGCGCCTCAGCCAGCACTGCCGCCAGTCTATTTTGAATAGTGAAGCGAGCGAGACAACAAGCGATAGTGCAGTAAAGTGAGTGAACTAGCTCTCAGTGATACAGTTCAGCGATATTTAGAATTTGGTGATCGAAGTGACACAAAATTGCCTTTGTTTGTGTTTCATTCGTGAATTGTTTTCAATAAAAGAACATTTGTTAACTTTTGGTGTTTCTACTCTAATCCGCACCCTACCCGCGTAACAATTGGTGTCAGAAGCGGGGATTAGAGATGCCGATCACACCAAGGGAAGACAAGGAAGGTATGAGGACCAGGAGCCAGACAGCAGCCGACCCAACTCTGGCTGAGGATGGGGCTGCTTCAGGGACGCAAGGACTCGAAAGCCATCAAACAATGACGCCGAATCCTGCATTGGACTTGGCTGCGCTGATACATTTCATGCAGGAAAAATTCCGCGAACAAGCCGTCCGTCAGGAAGAACAGTCGCAGGAGCAGGCCCGCCGTCAGGAAGAGCAGGCCCGCCGTCAGGAAGAACAGCAACTAGAGTTAATGCTGGCCGTCAAGGAATCCAACGCTAAAATAAAGAGGCAGTTGGATGAGGTCAGCACAAAAATCGAAGAGCAAGACCAAACCCTTGAGCGTCATGAAAAGCGGCTGAACGGGCTTGAATCAAAGATAACTGAAGAAGTGCAAAAGATCAAGACTTGTGGAGTGACTATGACTTCATCGGCAACAGGGGGAACAAGATTTAAGGTTCCTCCTTTCGATGGCACAACATCTTGGGCGGCGTACAAACGCCAGTTTGAGTCGGCCATCAAAGCGAATGGATGGAGTCAAGACCAAGCCAAGACTGCTCTGACCTTGGGATTACGAGACAAGGCTCTCCATGTACTTGAAGCTCTTGGCGACGAGGTCACTTATGACGAGCTTCTTGAAGCACTTGAATCAAGATTTGGTGACAAGCACTTGGAGCACGTTTACCGCGCTCAACTTCGTGACTGAGTGCAGCGATCAAGTGAAGGACTTCAGCAGTGGGCCCTGGAAATTGAAAAACTGGTTCGAAAGGCCCACCAATCATCACCGAAGACTTCATTAGACGATTACTTGGTGCAGGCTTTTGTGGATGGCATCAAGGACATCGAAGTGCGAGCGGCTGTACGACTAGGCCACCACACAACGGTGAAGGACGCTCTTGCCCACGCATTGGAGGTTGAAGCAGTCCGATCAGATCCTCGAGCGCATCGGGTAAGAGAAGTGTTAACTTCGGAAACCAGAACACCTGGTAGACGTAAATTTACTCCACGCTGCTACGGATGCAATGAGCTGGGGCACCTTCGAACCAACTGCCCCAAGACCAAAAAAATAATCTCCGATGCTGCGGTCGAGGATGCGCAGCAGGGAAACGAGTGAAAGCCAGTACCGGGGGGCGGGTGCTGGCTGGTAGAATAGAAGCCCCGAAAGTCACAATTTCACAGGCATTTACTGGGAACAGCCTGCTCGTTGAAGGTCAAGTGAACGGGATAAAATGCAACTTGACCTTAGATACCGGAGCGTCCCGTACAGTTGTTAAGTCGAAAACCTTTGGCCACGTGACATGGAATCGTCGCCAATATTTCAATGTTTGCAGGCTTCAGACAGCTACCGGCCAGCACATACCTGTCCATGGAGAGATGGAAGTGAAAATTAAAATTGGAAGTAAGACTTATCGTCATACCGCCATTTTAGCAGATATCATAGATGATTGCATTCTCGGTTTGGACTTTATGAGAACCAACAACTGTAAAATAGATTTGGCAAATGGCGTGCTCAAGTGTGGCAGAGAAGAAGTATCCTGGCTACGCAAATGTGATGAAGTTTCCTCAGAGGCGTTGACCACAGGGAGATCTAAGGTGGCCGCTCTTTTGGAAGACAGCAGACGGGACCTGACTGTTGATGAGTTGCAGAAGGCAGCAAGTCTGCTTACGCGATATTCAGACATCTTCTCTTCGCACGAAGGAGATATTGGTAGAACTAGCATGGTTAAGCACCGCATTAATACAGGAGATGCTCTTCCAATACGACAGAGGCCACGACGCGTTCCCGTAGCTAAGGAAGAAGAAGTTCAGAAAATGATAGCTGATATGCCGAAAAATAATGTTATAGAGACTTCGTCAAGTCCGTGGTGTTCACCCGTAGTTCTGGTGAAGAAGAAAGATGGCAGCACCAGATTTTGTGTGGACTATCGACGCTTAAATGATGTAACGAAAAAGGACAGCTATCCGCTTCCTAGGATTGATGACACGCTGGATACATTAAGTGGCATGAAGTGGTTCACAACCCTGGACCTGAAGAGCGGCTACTGGCAGGTGGAAATCGACCAAAAAGATAAGGAGAAGACAGCATTCACGACAGGACATGGGCTGTGGCAATTCAAAGTGATGCCGTTTGGACTCTGTAATGCTCCCGCGACCTTCGAAAGGCTTATGGAACGAGTACTTTTTGGGCTGATCGGGAAAGCTTGTTTAGTGTATCTGGACGACATCATCATAATAGGGCGGACATTTGATGATCACATTAAGAATTTGGAGAATGTTTTGAGCAAAATCCACCAAGCTAACCTTAAACTAAGTGGCAATAAATGTTCTTTCTTCAAGCGTCAGGTTAGCTATTTGGGTCACGTTATCTCCGAAAATGGCATCCAAACTGACCCAAAGAAGATCGAAGCCGTACAAGAGTGGCCAGTTCCGAAGGATAAGACAGAAATTCGTGCGTTTTTAGGACTGTGCTCTTATTACCGTCGTTTCGTCCGAAACTTCTCCGAGATTGCTAAGCCATTGCATCGACTTACTGAAGATAAGCGACAGTTTACCTGGGACGAGGACTGCACGAGTTCATTCCAAGAACTTAAGCAACGTCTCTGTAACGCTCCTATCTTGGGTTATCCCGAAGCCGATAAAGAGTACATAGTCGACACCGACGCGAGTAATACCGGAATCGGCGGGGTACTCTCCCAACGTCATGGGGACAAGGAGATCGTTATAGGTTATTTCAGTAAATCTCTTTCAAAGCCTGAAAGGAATTATTGTGTGACAAGGCGAGAGCTTCTGGCAGTGGTGAAGACTTTGCAGCATTTTAGCAAGTATCTTCTCGGCCGAAGATTCCGCTTAAGGACTGACCACGCTGCGTTAAAATGGCTGCTTCAGTTTAAAAATCCAGAAGGGCAGGTTGCGCGCTGGCTGGAACAGCTGCAAGAGTATAACTTTGAAACAGAGCATAGAAGTGGTAAATCCCATGGAAATGCTGACGCTTTGTCTCGTCGACCCTGTCCAGAAGAGTGTAAACACTGCATCAGGGAAGAAACAAAGGAAACTGCCCGTTTAAAGGCGATCTGAATGGATAACATCAGTGAAGAATGGAGCAATGAAAACATGAAGCTAGCACAGGAGGAGGACGAAGATGTAATGCCCATTATTCGCTGGAAGCGAGCAGGAGAGGCAAAGCCGGAATGGAAAGATGTTTCCGCAATGAGCACTGCGACTAAGAGTTACTGGGCTCAGTGGTCGAGCTTGCTACTTCATAACGGTATCCTTTACAGAAAATGGGAAACACCTAACGGTAAGGATACCTCTTTGCAATTAGTCATTCCCAGAACTAAGATAAAAGAAGTTCTTCGTTGCCTACATGATGGAACTTCAGGTGGACATTTGGGAATAAAGAAAACGCTCCTGAAGATTCGCCAGCGGTTCTACTGGATTAATTGCCGCGACGATGTTGAAGATTGGTGCCGCAAATGCACGTCCTGTAGCGCTGTCAAAGGTCCTCAGACACGGAGCAAAGGAGCTTTAAAACTCTACAATGTTGGAGCTCCGTGGGAGAGAATCGCTATTGACGTGGCTGGCCCTTTTCCCCCAACTAATGACGGCAACCGTTACTTTATGGTTGTGATGGATTATTTTACTAAGTGGCCTGAGGTATTTGCAATACCAAATCAGGAAGCAACCACGGTTGCACAAAAATTGGTCCATGAAGTTTTCTGTCGCTTCGGAATACCTCTCGAGATACACACCGATCAAGGCAGAAATTTTGAATCCAGAGTGTTTCAGGAGACATGTCGATTGATTGGAATCCATAAGACCAGGACGACTCCATACCACCCACAATCAGATGGAATGGTGGAACGATTTAATCAGACACTGGAAAGACACTTGGCCAAATTGGTGGAGGAACATCAAAAGGATTGGGACCAGTATATACCTCTCTTTCTATTGTCTTACCGAACAGCTGTGCATGAAAGCGTAGATGAAACTCCAGCCTACATCAACTTTGGACGCGAGCTTAGACTACCAGCTGACCTTCTGACGGGATGTCCACCGGAGGCCTCTCGTAGTGTAACAGAGTACGTGTCAGATCTTCGAGGGAAAATGGACACCGTATATAAACATGTCAGAGAGGTTGGTCTACGAACAAGCGAACGGATGAAGACACGTTATGACCGCCGGGCTCATGGCAACGTATTCGAAGAAGGATCTTTAGTTTGGCTTCATAATCCTTTACGGAAGAAAGGAAAAAGTCCCAAACTGCAGCCAAAATGGGAAGGTCCTTATACAGTAGTGACTAAAATGAATGACGTGACATATCGTATCCGCCGGAATGATAGATGTCAGGCTAAAATTGTACACGTTGATCGTCTGGCCCGATACCGCGGAGACAATTATGCTCGAGACGAGCATAACTAAGGAGGGGGCAGTGTTACGAGCGCGCCATCTGTTGGAGTTCGGCTGCAACGTCGATGCGTTTCGTCAACAGATGGCGCTGCTTACAACTTCTATCGCGATAGTGATTCGGTGGTGCTGGTACAATATAACAAAAATGATTGGCGCATCTGGCTGAGAGCAATTTCTGGAACGGTCGGGCGATTCCCGATGGAGATTGTTCTCGGCTGGCCCGCCAGGTGGGGGGCGCCTAGAATTCGGTGGAGTTTTCTAGAAAGAAGCTCCACCGATATAAAAGGCGCCTCAGCCAGCACTGCCGCCAGTCTATTTTGAATAGTGAAGCGAGCGAGACAACAAGCGATAGTGCAGTAAAGTGAGTGAACTAGCTCTCAGTGATACAGTTCAGCGATATTTAGAATTTGGTGATCGAAGTGACACAAAATTGCCTTTGTTTGTGTTTCATTCGTGAATTGTTTTCAATAAAAGAACATTTGTTAACTTTTGGTGTTTCTACTCTAATCCGCACCCTACCCGCGTAACAGTATATTAATTTTGTATGAGAGTAATTTCATTGATATTGCTCAGCCCTTAGGATATTTAGCGTGATGGTATGTACCTTAAAGCGTTCTCCGCGATGTTCTCTTGAAATTGGTTTAAATCGCATCTTGATCTGTTTTGTGGTTACGGAGATTATCTCTCGCATGTGGACAGACGTTCCCTTTTATATAAGTAGAGATAAAGTAAAACACAACACATTCTTACGGGTGCCATTTCTGGCTCCTGAGCACCGATATTGGTGTCAGGGCAGCTGTTGACTACTTTTTAACATAGCTTGATGATAATCTTCTTACACTGCAATATTTCACCATTTTATTACATTATTCTTAAGTTTACATTTGGATGGGAGTTCAAAGATGACAAAAATGTAATTTTACAGCTGGTAACACTTAATGCATAAAATTCCTTCATTTTCCTTTTCAGAAGTTAATTTCCTTGCTTATTACTTTTCGGAACCCTAATCTTCTCATCGCGTCTCGGACACGCACTACGAGGGACTTTATCGTCCAGCGAACGATGCTAAGCTCTCAGCGCCTAGCCAAAAGAAAAGAGACGCTTTAGTTACTGCGTCAAAGCTCTATTTAGCTTATACATTTAAAGTTCGTAATTTTGATACAAGTGTAATAAATACATTTTAAGACGTTACGTGACTGGCAGAGTCGATTCAATTTTCTACAAATAGGTACTTACTTACTAATCAAATGAGAAAAAAAAACGGTAGAAAAAGTTTTATTTAAATAAGAGCAGATCATTTATGTAACAATAAAAACTACATCCGTGGTTGTAAGGTTATTACGCGACTAGATGTTCATAAAATGTATAACAACGGATTTAAGATTGATACTTTCAATGTAATTTGATGCATGGATTTGTAGTTATATGAAACATTAATAAATTTTTTTAGCTTAAGTAAATTGAAACGTTTTGTATAAAATGTTTGTACATCTTTACGTATAATGAAATGGTAGAATTAGCAACTCTGTACATTAAAGATTTTTACAAAAAAAAATATACTATGAGTCGAAAGGAATAAGTGATAGAACCGAGGATAGAACGTAGTAGAACATAAATTTTGAATTTTTTGTCTGTTTGTCTGTTCATTTGTGCGAGCATCACGCTAAAACCACTCTTCTAATTACTCAAACATTTGAAGCATCCGTCTGAGTAACAATTAGAAAGCATTTCATCAAAATCGAACCACCGGATCAATAGATATTAGATTTTTAAATTCAGTTAGGAATCTCCGAATACACCGCGTCGCCTCACCGCGTCACTTGCGCGCCCCCGGTGTTGCGGTCCGTTATTTTAGAACCATTGAAAATATTTTGATGCGGTTTGTACCAATGTATAGAGTAGGCCTTGAGGCTCACTACACGTAGGAGACATACAATCACGCTAAATAGCCTAAGTGCTCAGCAGTATCAACTAAAGTTTAATTGCATAGATAATTGGTAAGAACGAAAATGTGTACCTTGACGCGCCACGTGTTTATTAATTTCATCGATTGATTTTATAGCCAATGTGCAAATCCATGCAGGAAATTGGAAGCATAAAACATTTTCTTCAATCATTTCCAGTATCAAATATGAGTTTCCAATTTAAGATATTTATTTTTATTCATACACAATAACACATCTTTAATAAGTGGGAATAGCATTAATACATTTAAAGTGGATATTATGCTTTGTGAAATGATACATGTTATTCATTTCAAGCTTTTCTTATAATTCTAAGTGTTTATAATTGTTAATCTTTGTCAAGATTACAACTTAATTTTAAATTTTATAATCGTTCTCCCCTACTGTCCCATATATGGCGTAATGATTACTGCAAAAATTAAGTGGTATTATTTATTGAAAGATGGATGGAAAGCTACTAATAATAATGGTTCCGGATGGGTGACGTTTGTTGAGGCTGCCTGTGAAACGGATTTAACGTAAAACATTCCTTTCTTACTTAATAGATGGTAAGGTTATATCCGCCTGTGTTGGTACATACACCCCGAGCGGAGCCGGCACACCACAGCTAGTTTTATATATTGTTTGAAAACTTACGGCTTTTGACGCGGTGGGAGGAGACATTCTCCGACGTTTCAAGCCACAGTTCGTTGTCAAGGAGGCAGCCGCTACGTCCGTACGCAGCAGCCGACAGGTTCAACGACCGCGGTAATCTAAAAAGCATCATGTTTACATATTAGTTAAATTTAACGCAATTTTTCATTATTTTGTTTTCGTATTGCACGGTTAATAACTCAAAAATATTTGTAATGGAATGTAGTTTAGCCGTGCCACAGACAGTATAAATATTTCTATTTTAGAAACTTATCACACATTAATCATTAGGTACTAGCAATCTGAGTATTTCTATATCTATCTATAAACAGCGCAACACACAAATTTTTATCTATATTTTTTTATTCTTGCTTTTGTGATATTTTTTTGTTCTCCGGACAAAAACATATTTTCAAGTTTGGGTCTCTCAAAAAGATATAAACTTTACTACCTTGATTTGGAGTGCGGACGGTTTTGAAATATTATGTGTTGCTGTGTAAAATATTCTTCCGAAAAATATGGCCATATGAACATTACAACTTTAGCTACTACTTCTAAATATTTATAAAGTAGGCAAACAAAAAGGAGCGGATTTTTTGATTATTTTTATGGGTAGAGCATTTTAAACTGTATCCGATGAGTGAGGGGGAGCCACAAGCGGTGTCCATGATTGTGATTATCTCACGAGACAGAAATAATGAATAGACGTTTCTCATAGTGTATAATAGTTATATTTTTCATAAAAAGCGTAAATCTTTCAGAAGCGTACGTTATTTTATAATACGTATATGCTTACTATGTGTACAATTGAAAACCAATTAAAATCATTGAAATATTAACTGCCTCAATATAGAGTGTGGGCAGATTTAAGAAAATATATTGGTCGATGTACGAAAGGTTCCAAAAAATCTTGAGGAATTGACATTTCAACTTTCTAAATATCTAGAAAGTTTTTAAGCAAGCGGATGCTAGTCCCTCTAGCGGTTCATCTACAGTATAATTTTTTAATTATTTTTTATGGACCCTCTCAGAATTGAGCATAAACGGTGTCCCACAAGCGGGAGGGACTGGGCGCCATAAACGGTGTCCAATGACTGTAATTATCTCGCTGTAGACGACGATAAACAGAAATTATGAATTCACAGTGGTCATAACTAAATGCATTGCACCAAGAAGTGCGCGTTGAATTTTATGAAGCGAGATTATATTAAACACCGATTAAAATCAATCTTTAAAAATGCTAATAAATTCCGACTAATGAAACTCTATTGTTAAGGTTTTAAACTATAAAGAAGACTGAAATGTAAATCATAGTATTAACTGCATTCGTACTGTATCGACAAATAAGTTTCTATAGTCTACGGCATAACAACTCACTCGTATCGACTGCCTTGAGAATACTCGAGGTAAAAGTTTCAAACTTCGATATGAAAGTTGATACACAAATATGTTTTGTCACATTGTGACGCGCCCCGCGGAATGAACTTATGTCTGAAACTAAAATGAACTCTTATGTGTATCGATTGTGAAAACGAGTTTACTTACTCGGCCATAAAACTTCTGGCCATAAATATAATAAGCTAAATACTTTTTCATATAAGCCCAGAATTTCCCTACTGTTAGAAAACTTGTACACCTGTTAGGTAAATTGTAAAGTGTGTCTAAGCGAGACGAGCCGAGTCTGAGCCAAGCACGAGTCGGGTACACTCCGTGTAGTATGGACCGACTTAGGAGCCTCGAACGAGCGCGCCTTAAGCGTTTGGTTCATGCTCGCCTGTGCTCCGCGTTGTCGGTTTTTAGGGTTCCGCATCCAAAGGGTGCCTACAGAACCCTATTACTAAGCCTCCGCTGTCCGTCCGTCCGTCCGCCCGTTCGTCCGTCTGTCACAGGGCTGTATCTCAGTAACCGTAACAGATAGACAGCTGAAATTTTCACAGAGTGTGTATTTATTTAGCCGCTGTAACAACAAATAGGTAAAATTGAAAAATAATTAAAATAAAAGGGCCCAAACAAAAAACCTGTTTTTTTTTGTGTTAAATCTTTTACGATGGTACGGAACCCTTCGTGTGCGAGTCCGACTCGCACTTGGTCTTTTTTTTTTGACGAACACAAAGGGTTTTGTGACTGCGCGCTCGTGGACATGTTTAGTGACAGACGTTTACCCAATCCCTCAAAAGTAGACGGAAGTAGTATGCTTGCGATTAATTTTGTATTAGATTTGTAGATCCCCATTGTCTTAGCTTTCTAACTTTATAACTGACTTCGGGCATATTATTTCTTGCAGCAGCAGAAGGAATAGCAAAATCGTATATTTTTGCTACGACCATCGTTAATTATTCGTAAAGGACAGTAATCGTTGGATGTTCGTATTAAGGCCATACTTGATGCTGCGAACGAGGACGCGCATAGCGGCTCTGCTCGTGCTAGGCTCGTCTAGTGTGGACGCGCCTTTAGAGAACATGTTTGAACCACAAGTTGACACTAGAGGTCCCTTGTGAAAGCAGAACAAAATATGATTGAATATTATAATTTTATTCCATCACTCCGATCTAAAAATGAAATGATGCCCTTTTTCAGGAAACATTCGCCAAACTTTGTTTCGTTTTTAGAGGCCGTATGATTTATGGTTACATTTGAACCGTTCTTAAAATTAAGAATCTAATAAAATCTGGTCGATTCAGGTTTTTACTTAGCCATTGATCAAGAGGATGACGAAGGGGCGTTTTATCACAAATAGATATTGTCACTTCTAACATTTCAACTACCTTATTCTAGGACAGATTTTCAAATCATTTATAGAAAATAATTTATCCAAAACCATTGAAAATTGACAAGAATAGTTTATTTATTTATATTATACTACACATTACACCTTGCAGCTATAAACAATTCCTAAAATGTAGTTTCACAAAACAAATAAAATCTCAATTGGGCTCGCTCAGACATCCTTCCCTCGGTCAGTCAGTACTTAAAAACTTACGGATTAGAACATGTACCAATGTAAAACCAACGCTTGAACCAAGGAGACATTGATTAAAGAAATATTTAAATAGGACGACTGGTTTTTAATACAAAATGATTGTGCAGGGCTTCTAACCTTTTGAATAAAATATTTACTTACATAGTACAAAACTTTATATTTTACGCTCACACAAATCTATTTATTTATTTATAGAGAAAACACAGAGAGAAATACATTAAACAAAAATAACAACATTATTAAGTACATAACAAAGAATCTCCGTCCACTACGTTCCTTCGGGAACATAAAATTATATTGATGCTACACAAGGGTAATCGTAAACACAAAATTAACTGAAACAGAAACATGTTTGTAACAGAAAGCAGAAAAATTCAAAGAAAAAAATGTTTGAGGTTACATAACAAAGATTAAAATCGCTTACATATGTATATCAGTTTTGAGGTCTCAATGCAGATTCACATTCAATCCATAGCCTCTTCCTCTGGAAACCAATCATGATATTAATGGATTACGACCCGCTTAAAATCAAAACTAATAAACTTTACCCGATAAAATATTTTCGACCGCTGTTATTATCTCAAAACAAAAGTAATGAGTCAGTCATTACTACATTCATCTCAGTCCTGGTTGTGACGTAATCATTTGCTCGTAAGCTCCAGTTAAATAAAAGACTCAGGTGAGTCAGCCCAATTCGGACAACAAAGTCGTATTTTTCCTGTTCTCAAATAGCTTTCTTCAAATATCGCCGACATTCGCTGAGATTGGTATGTCTTAACGCCTTTCGCTTTTTTCTCCGAAAGGTAGTTTGTTTGTGGACATATTTTTATTAGACACAACCTCAATAGAAGCAATATCTTGCGATATCGGACGGGCATTTTGTGCGAACCAATTTCCGCAATCTTCACATTGGGAACATTTTCGCGCGAGTTTGGACCTTGTGCATCGTTTACTATTTTCACGTTTGTTTGTTTACACATTGCGATACTGTGCGTACACCTTTGCGAATTTTGCGTGCAAACATAATTCGTTTTGTCACAAAAAAAACGAAGTCAGTTAAAATAATACGTGGTGGAGCAACATTATTTCCTTTTAATAGATTTACACTGCAAATCGTAAGATACCGATTGGGTTACCCTACAATAGCCAATTTAAATCACATATTTAATTTAAATTTAGTCAAATTATGAGGGGAGAAAGTATTATCTGTCACAAAATTATAGTTTTAAATGCAGTATTAATTTCTGTACTTCACGGTGATGTGTCAGTTGTAACTTGAAGGTCGCACATCTCCTTTAATCCAAGTATTAAAATAGCGCCAAGAAAGTTATATCCATACTTAAAAAAATATGTAAGTTTAATTTGATTTACAATGAATTGATCTTAAAAATGCATTGAATAATCATTTTTCGTGCATACAAATATATTTATCGAAGGATTAACGTATGGATTCAATAATTTAATTTGCATTCTTGCTTACGTATCAAGATTCAAATATGTGTAAATAACATAAATGCTTTCTTTTTAAAAGAATATTATTCCTAATTTCAGGTCATTTTTGTATACATCTAAAACGTTTTATCTGACTCATTGCACCTGTCCGAGACGTTTTCTGAATGAGTTATTGAAAAAACGCCTAATGACATATATTCCCCGATTTTTTACATATTTATCGTGCGAGCACATTGATTTAATTTATTTTATTTCAAGTAGCTAGCTTAATGAATGTCTCCTCCAAAGATATATCAATTAGAAGAAATTGAGGGAGCGTTCGTCTAAACATTTAGAAGCTCGATGCCTGGAGTGGCGGTGTTCAGTAGTGTGAAATGTGTACAGCACAAATCACTGTGTACGAAAGAGAATAAACTAATTCATCCATTTGTTTATTCAACAACTCAATCAAAATAAACACGGCCAACGAGTATGCCGACGACTGCCGATACAAACCGATCATATCGGTACGCCCCGCTCAAGCGCCATTGCTCATACGTGTATTCTAATCCCATTATTAAAATCTCATTGGCTTTAAAACTCTAATATATTTTTGTAATTGTCGCATGATGTCCCTTGATTTGTGAAAAAAATATTTTTTTGTTTCTCTCATTTTATGCTATTCTCGATAGGTTTTCAGTAATTTAACAAAACACATAATTTATATCTGCGTATGACCGACAGAAATACAAAAGAACGATCCTGCAAAGTTCAATTTTTTGGCAATTCTTGCGGAGGAAATCTAAGAAAAAACATAGTGTAAAAAATCGGGACCATTAATTAATGATGGCGACTAGGCGATGGTAATGATAAAAAATACTTTTTTGTAATAAGCGAGTACGACTGTTTTTTCGACGAATGTTATATAATATCACACAATATAATGTGGTTATACATAGATACATATCACATTCTATGAAAGTTTTTCATAGAATGTTCATAGAATGTCAGACATGGATGGATAATAAACATACTTACTGTCATGATATTAGCCCAACGCAATGATGACTATGCATCCTTTTTTTTCGTAAAATTTTCAAATTTTTCAAAAACTAGGTCGATACAAAAAATAAATGTAATAAATGTATGAACCTGCTAGCGCTTCGCTGAGCGTCTGCGTTTATGAAATAGTGCGAATATTACATTTCTGAAAGAGTTTTATTACATTGCATTAAGAAATGTAGTCGGTAAAAAAATTAGAGGCTGACAAATAAACACAATCGAGTAAAGTTAATATAATAAAATAGCGATCTAGATATATCAAGATTTTCTTTCTTTGTTCGTTCATTCCTCGCCTACATTTCTGGCATATTTTATCATTTAGACGTTTCCTTCTCTTGTGTGGTCAATATGATATGAGAGGTCATATTTACATAATAATGCCATTACCGATGTCAAGGACAGAGATGCTGAGCTTCTGCAAGAAAATGCCTCATCGTGTTATCGCAAAATTTTCGTGGGCCGAATACAATGTCTGTGGTGTTGCATAATATGTGTATGTTCGTCAGTATATATGTACATAGTCCGCATAGTTTTGGTTAAATTTTTATATTTTACGAAAATATTATTTCTACTATTTTCTTACTTTTAAAGAAAGACCCATTCCTTAGCTATGTGGATAAGGATAAGGTCCTAAGCCAGAGTAAATGGCAAAAAAAGAAAAAAAAACTGATTAACTTTTTCTTAAAATATTAGCAAGAAAACAATAAAACTTGAGAGAAAAAAAAATCCTATGCTATTTTGCCATTTTTTATGTTTCTGCTTTGATTTTGTGCGTAAGATAAGACGGGAAATTTCATATTAACGGGGAACGGGGAATATCGTTATTAATCCTTTTTAGGGTTCCGTACCCAAAGGGTGAAAACAGAACCCTATTACTAAGCCTCCGCTGTCCGTCCGTCCGTCTTTCCGTCTGTCACAGGGCTGTATTTCATAAACCGCTTTTTTATTTTCCGTTATAACAACAAATAGGTAAAATAAAAAAATAATAAAAATCACGTTCGTGTGCGATTCTTTGTTCTCTCATCGTGTAATACTCTGTTATTGATATATACTAAGTAATACAATTATAGGTGTGTTACTTAGTATACAAATCAGTTTGTTAAGACTCGTTGCTTTTATAGGTAAATTTAAAATCATAAAACTAAAAGTATTTTCACAACAAGCCAAGATACGTGTCCGGTGTTTGCATATTTATTTCAATTAACATTGTAGTCATACGGATATTCTGTAAATATCAGATCAGGCAAATATTGCGTCCTCTCTTCGTAAAGCTAACCATCTTGTGGCAAAATGGAGTGGCTCAAAGTGTGTAGACATGCGTACACAAAAAGCCGTGAAGCATGAATGTCAACACAGTTCTGCCTGCGTGGGAATACTAATTGCGTGGCAGGTAATATCAGAGCATGATTGTGACGCTCTTCACCTCTGGTTTCTATTGAAAATTTAGATATTTACGAACTTTGGTATGTTCGTAAGTGAAATTCGTATTTGGTTTGCGGTGGCAAAGACCCGGAGAGAGAGTTTGTCACCAAGATTATTTGATCAAGCTTTCACTTTTGCAACTGAAATGCAAACATTTTTTACAGGTAGGATTGGGTAAGACTACAATTTAATCATTTCATGAACTTAACTTGTAACTTGAAATTTTCAGGAACACTTTGGGCACATCCGTGTGCACACATTTTAAACATTTAGGCTTTTTCTCTATTTTGTATTTATCATACAATGCGCGGGAAATCAAATTCAAAAGACTATGAAAAAAATGGACATTGGTAAGAGCAGTGGGCATGTAGGTAATCCAAAGGTCGCAGGTTCAAATCATGCTTCCGGAAGGTCACGACATTTTTGGTCACGATAAAGTAAATGGCTAACTCTAGGTTCACATGTTTGAGACCAACCCTCTGATGCTAAATATGTCGGTCTGCCTGTGCCAAGTGGTTGCGTTTTCTAGATTGGCTATATAAAATAGATGCTGGTATGTACCTGCTGATGAATATACTGATTATCTGAAAACATTGATACCTATTAATTATACAACAATAACCAGACGGTTACTTAATTAAATACTTAAATATACCTAAAGTTATATCTGTAACCTAAATCGCCTATAACAACTTAATGCAACCAACGATTTGTTTAGTTTTTTAACCGACTTCAAAAAAGGAGGAGGTTATCAATTCGTCTGTATGTTTTTTTTTTTTTTGTTTGTTACCTCATAACTTTTGCCTGGGTGAACCGATTTTGATGATAATTTTTTAAAATGATAGCTAGTGCTTCCCAAGTGGTCCCATTTTAATTTGGTTAAGTTCTGACAATGACATCCATGAGAAAATCATAAAAGTCTTAAATTTGTATTAAGATGTGAGTGACAAATGGACGAATAACTCAATATAACCCCAACCGATTTCGGTGATTCTTTTTTTATTGGAAAGGACGTGTACAAATTAGTAAGTGTACTTCCGATTCACTAAAAATGAACAAATAAAACAAAATTTTAACAAAAAAAATAACCGACTTCAAAGAAAAAGCAATATTATATACTTTTGAGGTTACCGCGGTCGTTAGACATGTTTGAAAAATGTTACGGCTTTTCACGCGGCAGGTAAAGATATTCTCCGACGTTTCGAGCTAATCATTCAGCCCGTTGTCAAGGAGGCATCCGCCGCGCTCGTGCGCAGCAGACGACTGAGGTGACCGCTAGGCTCGCCGTGGGCGTAAATCGTAGCTGTGAGTGGGGGCGGAAGCGGAAATGTGTCTGGCTGCGGTCCGAACTTCAGACGACAGGCAATATGAGCTGACAATATCGTCGCCGATATTATCGTCTCGTTGGCCCCTTCTAAGTGGCTGAAGCACGGGGTTCCACATTGCAGAGAGCTTAAATGAGTCTTCTCGATTGAAGTTGCTGTGCTTCTTAATCTCGATAGCTTCTTGGACCAATCTTGGTACAGTTCGTTTTTCGGCGGCGATTATGCCAACCTGATCGAAATGTATCCAGTGATTTGGTCCTGATTCGCTATGCTCACACAAAGCTGACTTCGCGGAGTCCTTCTTCTTTACTGCTCGAATGTGTTCCGTAACCCATGTCGCAACACTTCGCTTTGTTTGCCCAATATAATATTTCCCACAGGAACATGGAATTTTGTACACGCCAGGAGACTGCAAGGGGAGCTGATCTTTTACTGAGCGTAAAATCAGAAATTTTCAAAAATATTATATATATTATATATAATTCCCATTTTTGTAGTTACGATTTCTGTTATTTTTAAGTCGGTGTCTCGGCTGCATACCGAAACTATTTCGCATCTGGTTTCTTAGCGCCGATTGCGCTTATAGGATTCCTGCCTGGATCCACCACAAAATAATATACATAGTAGCTGTATCATAAGCGTACGGGTGTGAAACGTGGACTCTGACGGTCGCCGTTGTCCAAAGGTTGAAAGTTGCCCAACGAGCAATGGAGCGAGCCATGCTGGGAATATCACAACGGGATATGGTGCGTAACGAGGCAATCCGCCGACGTACCAAAGTAGTCGATATTGGACACCGGGTGGCTAAGCTCAAATGGCAGTGGGCTGGTCACGTCAGCCTAAGAGACGACCGTTGGAGTAACCGTGTCCTACACTGGCGGCCGTGGACAGGCAAACGGAGTGTGGGAAGACCACCCGCCATGTGGGAAGACGACATCAAGTGCGTCGGCGGAAAGCAGTGGTTCCGTACCGCTGAGGGCTGGGAGGACTGGAGAAGGATTGGAGAGGCGTATGTCCAGCAGTGGACGCAAACACGCTGACTGACTGTATCACAAGCATGGGTTACACAACTTCTATGCTTCAACATTTCGCACCAGATAGTTGAGAGCAGATACTTAAATTTCAGGATTAAATTTCTGGTAAGCGCAAGTAATTTAATTTGTCATTTTAAGGAAGCTGACCTGGATCGCTAATACGACACAACTACTGTTATAATATCAGCCCAATACACAACCATTTCCAAAGGAATTAGGTGCCATGCCACGAATTTCTCTTTATGAGCACGCTATAGCAGATTTCTTATACACCTTTATTTTCAAAGGGAAAACTGATTTCATTTTATATTTCAGGGGTAAGTCATCTAAACCATTCTTTGAATTTTCAGTTTTAAACTAAGATCGTGCTTAAGTTTTCAACTATAAGACAGGTGTTAGGATTTGAAATATCTTATTTTAATTCATATTTTATTCAGTAGTTGTAAATTGAAATAAAGCAACCAAGATGAACGTATTCAAATGTTTAGGAAATAATTTATATGTATGTAAACATGACATCCTAGCTTGTAGTAATGATATGTAGATTGAAGCTTAGCACTCATGTATAATGCATTAAACATCACTTACTTGCGATAAATCTTCATGGATATGTTAACCATATATGCATATATGTTGCCAGGTGTATACACCGATTTGTTTACTAATCTATGTAGTTGTATGCAAATTTGGAAACATTTTTGGATATAATAGTACCAAAGTTTTACAATATTCCAATAAAAAATGCGGAAACATATTTCGTTTTATTTTTCAAAAGATATAAACGTTAAAATAAGAAAAAAATACATTTGAAAAAAAAAACATTTAAAACCAGGTCCATCGCAAAATTGTTTGATGATTACCAAACATTATATTTTTTATTATTTAATATAAATATTGACCTTTTCAAAATACGCTTTATTGAGTGACCGCTGCCTTCCTCGGTAATAAGTACACTCAGTAAAAGAAGTATCGTAAAGTTTAAAACAGTCTTGAGGTTTTAAATCGTTTTTATGTTTATAGTAAATCTTAGCACGAAAGATAAGTCTAGTAAGCGTCATTGTTACAAAAATGTTTTTACTAGATTCTCTGAAAAAAAAAACAGGTTTTCTGAAAACATCATACTTTTCACACTACACAGATTTCAGCTCTGATCTAATCTTATAACATACCACTGTCAAACGCTTGAATGACCTATGTAAATATGTAGGATTTACCGTGAAGCAAGGAAACATTAACTATGTAAAGAAAGCCTGCAGCTGTAAATAGGAACTTCTTCATAAACAAAGTTAAACTAGTGGCTCTCTGAACTGTAGACCTCACGATTCTGTCTTTTCATAGCTTAAAACTGAATAATGTTCACCTTAAATAAAAATTATTATATTATATCTTTTCTTATCTTTTATAATATTTTAACTATTATTTTTCTCGTATTTTTGTTACTGTAACCTAATGCTTTAGGTCTTATCACAAATTTATGGTTTGTGATATTTTTTAACATTTAAAAAGAATCCAAAAACTACATAGACAAAAAATACCATATACGTATTATATTACAAATATATAACATTAGGTCATTCAGAAATCCGGAATTATTCAGAACTAGTTATATAAATCAAATATATCTTCCACCAATCCTGTCGCAAGAATATGCAGTCTATATAATAATTGTGTAAATATTTGCCAGGATAATCTCGATGTTTTTCGCGACAGATGTTCGTAGTAAATTTTTTTTTTTTGCAAATAGTGGTCTCCTAACAGTACAAGTTTACACATTAATTGTTTAGCGTAGTGTTAATGATGTTTTTGCATTCTGTGCAAACATTATATTGGGGCACAGTCCCTTACTTACTATTGTTGTATACTTACCTTTTGATGTATTGTCTGTGTCCTGTAAGTTTGCCAAATAAAATAAAATTAAATAAAACTGCTTACAAAATTTCACGAGATTCTGTTGAGAAATGCGACCTGTAGAGGAGAACAGCCGGATAGCCGGACATTTCTGTACAAGCTCAAATGGAGACGATCAAAAATTCTCCTACATTGCTTCCGCCAGAAATCAATGCCTCTTACAAATTAATTTCTCAAAACTGACCCGGAATCCATCCTTTTCATTTCGTCCACTGGTTTTTTTAAGTTATTTAATTATATGCACAAGTCTCTATCATGGAAAATATACTCACCGGAGATGAAAAATGCTGCCCTTCCGTCCCCTTTCTACCATTGCTCATCCGGAAACAGACAGAGATCGCATTCACCGTCCACATTTCAAAAAATAAGAAAGATAATCTATCTTAAGAGTTGGTGGGGTCCTTCAGATATGGTGCGAAGAAGCATATGGCCGGCAAGCATGGTTTTCGCAGCCCCCGTGAAAGTTCAAAAACCAATGGGGCCGAGCACCTTAAGAGGTCCTGTCTTTCACCATATGCCGCGCTCTACATAAAAAAACATGATATATTATAAATATGTATTTATTGATTTGATATTTCCGTTATCTAATTAATTCGAAAGTGAGCTAAGACGTATAAACGCAAGCATTGTACAGCATCAATCTGGGTTGATTGACATTTGGTTAATGAGTCATTATGGATTAAAGTGAAAAATTTATAGTAAAGTTATATTTAAGATGGCTCGAATTCTGATTCGAAAGTACAGACTAAATTTATTTTTTTAATTGTTAATAACAATGCTTTAATACAGCTGTCCCTGTTGAAACTCAGATTGGTGTGGCATATTGTAATGTTTAAGATAAGTAGAGCCATTAAATTATTGAAAGTGGTCCAACTACTCACGTGATTAAAATACTTCGAATGTTTACTCGATATTTATCCGTCTAGACAAATTAGTTGACGAATTAATCCCCAGATAAAATTTGAGTTAAGTCATAGACGGAATTATGTTCAATCAAGATTCTATAAGGCCGCAAGCGATATAGCCAGTTCTGCGGCCGATCTGAGCCTTCTCTACTATTATATCCCTCCGACGTCTCGTCTTATCACGTAGGTAGTTATTTATGAGCGTCCGGAACCAGCAATAACAGGCTTTGGCGCCACGACGACGTCTATCGACCTATATCGGATGGTGGCGCTGGTGTGACAAAACACGCTGCAATTGTGGGAGGCGAACTTACAAGTGAAGCTCAGAATATGTTTACTATGTACCCTGCGAATAACATCATATGGTGGTCGTTTGATGGGGTCGATTTTGAATGTTTAATGTATGTACGTCGAAACCTGGGTAAGCGAGATTTCTAGAGACCGCAGTCGCGTTTTCGCTTATAGAGGTTTCTCGTTAAACAAATTTTCTATGAAACGATTCTAGTGTCATCCGTCAGTTGACTATATTATCTTTACATTTTAAGCCTATGGTTTATATCTTAATATTAATAGTGACCACGGTAATCTAAACAAATACAAAATTTGGCATATTAGATGCTTACAGTTTTACAATGTTTTTCACTTTTCACCTTTTGTATATATTTTTAGTACATAAATTGCATCAAATATTGTTTTGTCCAGCGATGTTAAATGGAAAAATATGGCATTGTCAAATATTAGTTGCGACAAATCGTGTTACTGCTCAGATGTGACCAAGGTTGATATTTTGCCTTGTTGGAAAATGCAAATCGGTGACAAGTTCTAAGGTTACATCTAGATGCTAGAACTAATTTGAGTTTCAGAAATATCTACGTTTGAAGCATTGTAATCAGATTTTGGAAGTAATCTGAAAGAGTTACAACAGAAAAAGAACATACAAATCTTAAGAGGTTTATATCATGGATATTAGATAAGTTATCAAAAAATCTAAACATACAAACGTAACTCTCAGTTGATTTATTTAATGTGCAATATAAAAAAAAAAATCATTTGACCGATCAAATAGACACGAGCTATTTTATGGAATTTGATAACCCCATTATTCTCTTAATGAGGTAACGGTAAAAAATATCAACTTATGGGTTATATTTTTTAGTCAGCCAGAAATAATGCCTTATCATATTACATTATATATGCGATACGTATGCCATTGTTTTCAAAAATTTTGTTTATAGTCACCCTGTAAAATAAACCTCTCTAAAGGTTGATTACTTAGGTCACTAACTTGACTAGAAATTCATGCTTTCTGTCGACCCAATTATTACACGCCCATACTATGCAGAACCAATTTCAGACTAGTAAACACTTCAGCAATATCGGTTGCCACTAGAGTCAACATCGACAAGCCAATACAGTTGTTTTACACGGCTCAGTTTGAATTCCCGTTTAAGTTTATTTGTTTTACGTTTATTGGTAAACTAACTGAGATACCCGTGTTCGTTCGAGTCAATATAGATGTGGACTGATGTGGGGTAGATATTTCTGGATAAAAATAGCTCAAAGGGCTGGTAATTCGTTCATGGTAAACATTTGGGGTAAATTTTTTAAAAGAATATATACCTACACGACCTTCTTGGAATTTATATAAAAATGGATGGAAAACAGGGATAATTTTCATTGCTGCTTCGCTTGTATTTCCTTCATTGCGATAGTATGAACAACACCTAGTGAGTAAGGAAAAGGTACAAAGTTTTCCGTCGACTCCGAAGCACAGCCGGCTTCAACATCGGAAAAACTCACCCATCCGCAACCTGACCGCGAGCAGAGTTGCGATACTTAGATACAATCCGCATATATAGGTCGGGGAAAAAGTCTTTTCGCATTATCGTATGTATGAACTTGTAATAAAATCTCTTTGGCTATACTATTTGTATCTGGCTGGTTTTGGTATCATTGAAAGTTTAAATTTTAAAGAACATAATTCCAAATTCAAATTAGGAAAATGTGTGATTCTCATTTGTTTTTCGTACTGTCAAAATGAGTGAATCTAATGAAGAAATTCGATACATTTTAAAATTTTACTACAAAAAAGGTAAAAATGCAACGCAAGTCGCGAAAAAAATTTGCGATGTTTATGGACCTAGTGCAGTGTCTGTGAGAGTAGCACAAATTTGGTTTAAGCGTTTTCAATCCGGAAATTTTGATGTCAAAAATGCACGTCGCTCTGGTCGCCCTATTACGGATAAAATGGATGCCATTTTTGAAAAAGTGGAGCAAGATCGGCATATCAGTAGTTACGACGTAGCTGAAGAACTAGGAATTGACCACAAAACAGTTTTGGCGCATTTGAAAAAAACTGGGTACACAAAAAAGCTCGATATTTGGGTACCTCACGAGCTCACTGAACGAAACCTAATGAACCGTGTACTCATTTGTGATTCTTTATTACGACGTAATGAAACCGAACCATTTTTGAAGAAGCTGATAACTGGTGATGAAAAGTGGATCACGTACGACAAGAACGTGCGAAAAAGGTCGTGGTCAAAGGCCCGTCAAGCTTCACAGACTGTGGCGAAACCCGGGTTAACTCGCAACAAGGTGATGCTGTGTTTGTGGTGGGATTGGAAGGGCATTATTCATTATGAGCTGTTACCACCAGGCAGGACCATCGATTCTGAACTCTACTGCGAACAACTGATGAGATTAAAGCAAGAAGTTGAGAGAAAGCGGCCGGAATTAATCAACAGAAGGGGTGTGGTTTTTCATCATGATAACGCTAGACCTCACACATCTTTAGCCACTCAGCAAAAACTAAGAGAGTTTGGCTGGGAGGTGTTAATGCATCCGCCGTATAGTCCTGACCTTGCACCTTTAGATTTCCACCTGTTTAGGTCTCTTCAGAATTCTTTAGGCAGTGTCAGGTTAACATCACGAGAGGACTGCCAAAACCACTTGTCGCGGTATATTGATCAGAAGTCCCAATATTTCTATAGCAATGGGATCATGTCCCTACCTACAAGATGGCAAAAAGTTATCGAACAAAATGGTACCTACATACTTTAGTTAAATGTAAATAAACCATATTAAAAAATGTTTTGAATTTTCTTAAAAAATGCGAAGAAACTTTTTCCCCAACCAATATATAACGGGTAAGTGATTCGCAAGTTATACAATTAAACGCGACTTGTCACTCCTTTTGAAATTTAGAGAGATGTAGTCTACTAAGTTTCATGGAGGTTAATAGCAGTCTATTGATTGTTCTGTTATTAAACATTAACCCCACAAACACATCCCTCTGGTAATTTAGCCTGATGTTATGCAGGCAATAAGTTATGAGTACAATCGGCTAGATGAAGATTTACATCGAGAATCAGGCTAGATGGAGATTTTGATTTAGATTTTTGGTTTTGAAATCGAAACTAAATCGGGTTATTAGTTCTTAAGTAACAAACATTTAATACCAGTGGTTAGCCCTCTAGTAATTTAGCGTTATGGAAAGTTGCGAGACAAATCATACTACTTATAGGTCGGTACAATAATCATCGAAATCAGATATGTATTTGTGTATCAGTGAGGCAGTGTCAAACCAAACGCCTAAACTTGAGTTTTCAAATCCCTAACTTAAGTAATTATTGGTTTTACATAAAATAAATATCCCTAATATGACATTGGGGATAATTTTTTTATCAATATTTTTCTTTAAGCCTTTGTGCTTTATGTGGGTACAATGTATCTCTTTACCCAATTTAATTGAGATCAGTTTAGTGGTTTTGTCGTGATAAGGTTAATTACGGGCAAGAGTTAAATACGAATTTATAATATTAATAAATAACATGAATGCTTTAAGGGGCTGTTATCACCCGATTACATTCAGTTCCATAAGGGCGCACAGGAAATCACATTTTAATATTTTTAAAAATAACTACAACTGATTATTAAATTAAAAAAATTATGAAATATAAATTCGTTATTTAGCTGTATTTGGAACATATAATTATAAATATCTAAAACTCCCCTTTTTTGTTAATTTTTTTTTATGCTAGTGTATACATATTTGCCCTGTCTGAGCAATCAAAGCATCGGGGTCTTACAGTTTTGTCTGTAAATTATGTCTAGACCATCAAATCTACAATAGTTTTTTTTTATCATCGAAATTCGTTGTAGTTAATTTTAAATTAAATTTAATGATGTTTTACTTACGCCCTTATGGGACTGAATGCAATTAGATGCTAACACTGAGCCGATTGCGTTCAATTGTATAAAGACGTAAGTAAAACAACATTTAATTTTATCTGAAAATACCCACGACGAATTTCAATAATTCAAAAAGTTATTAATGTGGATTGATGATCTAGCCATAGTTTAAAGATAAAACTGTAAGTCCCTGGTTCTTTGTGTTCTCAAATAAGAGAATGTTTGACACATTTTCATAAAGTCCTCTGATATTTACTGTTACAGGTTTAAGATATAGCTAGATCATAAAAGCATCTTTTTGAAATTCTAAAATAAGTAGCATTTGTTTTTGAAAATAACAAAATATGGTTTCACTTACGCTCTTATGAAACTGAATACAATCAGGTGTCATCGCACTCTTATTGGTTCATTGTTCATTGATTGAATATTTAATTAAAAGATCAATGCATACATTTGTTAAAATATGTTGCGTTTTGTTTTTTTTGTTATCCTTTTGACATATTAGTATTGTTATATCTGAGGTATATGTATAGTAGAAATCTTTATTTATTTTAATTTATCACCATAGCAAATAAACAAACACACTTCAACTGTACATTAAAAATATGCATAGCAAATTTGTTTTGCAAAGTTGCTTAGTTAGGAACTTCGCCTTTTAGTGGTATTATAAATGCTTGCCGGCACTCAAAAACTATTTTGGCCTAAATAAATACTAGCTTTCCTCATGATTGCCGAGCAGCTTGTAGATTAAATAATAAACTAAAGATTTTTAAAAATAAAAGACATTATTATGAATGGCTTGTTTCATTCCAAAGAACCGCAAATAAGGACACAAGGTTCTTGTTAATTAAAAAATATTTACATTTTTTTTAAATAAAAAACTAATTATAATTCAGCGAATTA
This sequence comes from Incurvaria masculella, assembly GCA_946894095.1. Classification (NCBI taxonomy): domain Eukaryota; kingdom Metazoa; phylum Arthropoda; class Insecta; order Lepidoptera; family Incurvariidae; genus Incurvaria; species Incurvaria masculella. The sequence continues at coordinate 16,376,866 of OX335648.2, read as the reverse complement.
AAATAAAGTTACCGATTAACATGTCACTGTAGTGTATTGTATCATATATATTTGTATATTCAATTATATGTATAAATATGTATATATCATGGTATATGGATGTTTATGGAGTTATTTTTTTTTTCTTTTCAAATTCTGGTGTGTCACCTACCTACAGATATTTCTATTGCCTTTCCTCATCACCCCAAGGGTTGACTGGAAGAAATCACTCTTAGTGATAAGTCCGCCTTTGTGCAGTATTGTTGTTTTGCTGTATGTTTTCTTTGTAATTGTATTTTTGTTTATGCACAATAAATAATTTATTCATTCATTCATTATATTTTTTGGAATGCAGACTTATTTAACTTCCCCTAAATAGTTGTAAATCATAATTTTAATATTACTGTTTTACTGTCTTAAAGAGGCTAGGTACTGGAACAGGATGGAACCTAGTATTAGCAATAAGCTGCTTACTGATTAAATAATTAACGAATGAGAGAGTAGTACGTTAGCTGTGGATCGATCATGTTCTTCCCGATTAACCTACCTCTCGTTTATCCCAAAATTGCTCTCTTCAGCTGTAATGAGACAGGGAAAGTTTGCTGCGAGTCCGTAGCGGCCCCTTTATGAGTTAAAGTTGGGTAGAGATGATGAAAAATTGGACGATTATGGAGGATCTTCCTTGTTTTAATGATTCGGAAATTATTTTGTGATTTAAGACCGCCTTTTGGCTTAATTTAAATTTTCCTTTCAACAGACACATTCATTAGTAAGTTTGGTAATAACGAGTGAACCGGAACTTTTATTATGGCAAGAACACAGAGGGCCTACGATATTTTTTCTGAAAAAGGTAATTTAGGTAAGTTGTTACACAAAAGTAGACCTTTTTCAACGGCCGTAATTAATGGACTAACAAGTTGTTATTTTAAAAACGTTTCTTTGATTCAAACGGATTATTGATTTATCTAAGTACCGGTGATTATATTTCCAATATTACTAACAAAAAGCGTTTTTTTTTTCTTATGTTTTCATTTGAGATAAATAAATAATGTCAGATAGTTACGGAAACTTATTTATTTCAATTTATTTATGTATGCATGCCATTGTATAGCTTAAAAATAAATCTAAATGACCAAACGCATTTACCCGATACATTTTATCAACACACAAGCGGTGGCTGTGGCATGCTTAAAATATAAGATTGATAGATTTCTGCTGCAACCGTTTTAGCGATAAATATAACCTGGGAGAGCTGATTGTCCTCCTGCTAGCTATCCAATGATAACAATTTGTTATAAGACATTTTATGAAAAAAAAAGGTAATTGGGCCTGTTAAGAAAAATATTGCTGACGAATTCGAGTGTTTAACATATATTTTAAAAATAAAATACAGAAACGAAACTTAAATATGATTTTGGTCCGGTTTGATTCGAATTCATTACGTTGAAAAGTTTTTTCGGACACGCTTATTTACCAACCCAATTTATATAACAATGAAAGATGTTTTTTCGCCCTAATTCTGGTTACGGACTTGGTTAGTGCGTAATTTGATCTTAAGATTTAATTATGAGAACTGTTTTAAAGCTGATCGATACTGAATGGGATTAAACGTAATATCGAATACAATCCGAATAGATCCTCATTTCATCGTGTATCCTTCTAGGATCTGTAGTGTGTTTAGTTTGTCCTCAGTACATTGAGCGAGTTTAAATTTAATAATTAAAATAATTACAGATGTTAAGGTGAACATTTTTCACTTAGGGAAGCTAAAATATAAAAAATACATATTATTGCGTTTTAATACTAAACTATCGAGTTCGGTTGGCTTCTCAACCGATTCTCGTAGAATATTTTGAACAATTTTGTAATTTTTTTTGTTGATTAAAATGGATATTTAAATAAAAAATATTAAAAGCTTGTAGCGTATATAAAAAACGAAGAAAGGTGAATTAAAAGGAAATATCAATTACAATACCAATATTTTAAAATTATTTGATTTAACCGAACATTCCTAAGAATATTTATTTTTTAGTGACTAACAAAAGAGTAGGTACTTTTATACAGAATCTCGGTGGATCCATTTTTATTATATAAATAACATTTAGCACAGCCCTTGATTATTAATTACAATGTTTCATTTGAGTATAGCTGAAATATTGAAATAAATTGGTTTTAAAAAGTATACATCGTTTTTAAATGTGATAGTAGCAATATATATTATTTAAGTGTCGAGTTTAGTAACATAGATTTTTTTGGATAACTGTAAACAATTCTACTAACACAGCGCCTCTTGAAAATATTTTTTTGGAACACTTAATTTTACATGTAATAAAAAAATATTCAAATCGATTTGATTACAATCTATTTATTTTATTTTATTTTATTTGGCAATCTTACAGGACACAGACAATACAACAACAGGTAAATGAATAAAAGTATACAAGAGTAAGTGACTGTGCCCCAATTAAAAGTTTGCACAGCATGCAAAAACATAATTAACTCTATGGTGGCAGGATTTCACATTGAAACGTATTTATTAAATTAATTTACCGAGAGTGTATCAATTTCGTTCCGTCCTTCTAACGCACTACACACCTAAATCCATTCTGTTCCGACACGAAATTGCGGCCGCCTCAAAATTCGACCCTCACCATCTTAGTGGCAGTTTGAAAACTATTTCACAACTAACTCAATGAACTCTCGCGCGGCCCGACGCGGGTTTTCACTTTGTGAATACATATACCTTCAAACACACGTCTCGGGCGCCAGTGTGTCTGCTGCGGATGTGTAACACGTTGAGCCGACTCGACCTACTATGGCGGATGTGTCGCCACCGCGCGGCGCTGGCTTCGAGCGTGCTCAGCGCGAAGCGAGTGGCTTTTTATCGCGAGCGCTATATGATGTAACGATGTGATGCTCTCGCGGTGACGACCCCGCTTCCCGTGCGGCGCTGCTCTCGAAATGATCTGCTCTGTTACCATATTTTGCTTCAATGTCACAATTTTCTTGAGAAAATATAAAACAATAGATACGCTTTGTGACGCAGGGATATTTCCGAAGGAACGAACGAATCTCGAAGCGGCCTTGTGATACTTACAGGGATATATTACCGATAATATGTTTATATACATATATATATTAGCTATTAGTATGTTTGTTTAGATTTTCACTGTTGTTCGACATGTTATTTGAAGTTTACGGAAAAACAGTGTTCAGCTTACCAACGAAACGTCGAGCTAAATAAGTAAGCTGAACACTGTTTCTCCGTAAACGTAAAATAGTTACCATGTTAATATAGTAATTAAATGTAATATCTCTAACGAATATCAAACGAAGGAACAATCCATTAAAGTGAGAAAAGAATTAAGGAAATATATTTTAAATAGTTCAGTTTAAGATGTTTACAGATTTTTATGAACTTTTCAGATTTTAAGGAATCCCTTTCATTGTAGAAATAATATAATAAATATAAGTGAGCCTTACGTATAAGCGCAAAAAGTAGAATCATCTCAACATCGGGCTTAAATAAAGAAATGTCTTCTTAATTAATATTTAAAATTAGTTTATTTTGTTTACATACGTCACGATTATAATAATGCAGAACAAATAATAATTAAAAAGTAAAATCAATATTCTTATGTCTCCAACTAACAGGCAATCGCCTTCAGACGCTTTGAATGTAGCAGACGTCTAATTTGATTGATAATAGAATGCTGACGTCAACGATACCAAAAGACACGATGTTCAACACTAGTTGGTCAATACTTTGCGACAACGATATGTACAATATCTTAGCAAATTAAGGGTATGTTATATTGGTTGGGGAAAAAGTTTCTTCGCATTTTTTAAGAAAATTCAAAACATTTTTTAATATGGTTTATTTACATTTAACTAAAGTATGTAGGTACCATTTTGTTCGATAACTTTTTGCCATCTTGTAGGTAGGGACATGATCCCATTGCTATAGAAATATTGGGACTTCTGATCAATATACCGCGACAAGTGGTTTTGGCAGTCCTCTCGTGATGTTAACCTGACACTGCCTAAAGAATTCTGAAGAGACCTAAACAGGTGGAAATCTGAAGGTGCAAGGTCAGGACTATACGGCGGATGCATTAACACCTCCCAGCCAAACTCTCTTAGTTTTTGCTGAGTGGCTAAATATGTGTGAGGTCTAGCGTTATCATGATGAAAAACCACACCCCTTCTGTTGATTAATTCCGGCCGCTTTCTCTCAACTTCTTGCTTTAATCTCATCAGTTGTTCGCAGTAGAGTTCAGAATCGATGGTCCTGCCTGGTGGTAACAGCTCATAATGAATAATGCCCTTCCAATCCCACCACACACACAGCATCACCTTTCGCCACAGTCTGTGAAGCTTGACCGGCCTTTGACCACGACCTTTTTCGCACGTTCTTGTCGTACGTGATCCACTTTTCATCACCAGTTATCAGCTTCTTCAAAAATGGTTCGGTTTCATTACGTCGTAATAAAGAATCACAAATGAGTACACGGTTCATTAGGTTTCTTTCAGTGAGCTCGTGAGGTACCCAAATATCGAGCTTTTTTGTGTACCCAGTTTTTATCAAATGCGCCAAAACTGTTTTGTGGTCAATTCCTAGTTCTTCAGCTACGTCGTAACTACTGATATGCCGATCTTGCTCCACTTTTTCAAAAATGGCATCCATTTTATCCGTAATAGGGCGACCAGAGCGACGTGCATCTTTGACATCAAAATTTCCGGATTGAAAACGCTTAAACCAAATTTGTGCTACTCTCACAAACACTGCACTAGGTCCATAAACATCGCAAATTTTTTTCGCGGCTTGCGTTGCATTTTTACCTTTTTTGTAGTAAAATTTTAAAATGTATCGAATTTCTTCATTAGATTCACTCATTTTGACAGTACGAAAAACAAATGAGAATCACACATTTTCCTAATTTGAATTTGGAATTATGTTCTTTAAAATTTAAACTTTCAATGATACCAAAACCAGCCAGATACAAATAGTATAGCCAAAGAGATTTTATTACAAGTGCATACATACTATAATGCGAAAAGACCTTTTCCCCGACCTATTATTAAGGCGACATATCACCTGAGGATAATAACGGAGCGGGCACTGACACTGACTGAGCGCACGTTTTGGAGTGAAACAGTGTTGGATGTTTGGACATCGAGTTGTTGCCGTGTGATAGCGATGCATGGCTTGGAAATTGGGCGCAAATTTTAATTAATTATACATTATTTACAGCTTTAATTTCAAGTGAAGCAAAGGGATGCCCTGGCGCATGAATAAATTAATCGTTTTTGTTAGAAAATAATGCGCTTTGATTTCGACTTCATTGTGTCCATTTTTTTCAGACGCTTATTTATCAACAAAATTTGCATGAAAATGAACAGTGTTTTTCGCCCAAATGCTGATTAAAGAAATGGTTTAATTTTAACCTAACGATGGAAATTAAAAGAAATGTTTTCAAGCCGATCGATACTGTATGCGATTATAATATCTGAAAGCGTTCCGAATAAATTTGCAAATCTTGAGAAATATTCTAGGATATGTAAATTATGCTTGCTAGAATATGTGTAACTTTGTGTCCTCAAGGCATTGAGCAAGTTCAAAATAATTAATTAAAATAATGACTAATGTATGTACTGACTAATGACTATTTCACGTAACGAAACGCAAAAAAATCTATCAAGTTTGGTTTGGATTCCAAAACAGTATAATATAAAGTGTCTTTATATCCATTAGTGTTATAAAGCAAGATTTATGGTATTATTTTAATAAAGAAGCTCAAGCTGCGAAGCTTTATTCCATTTGTAACAAAACTTTCAATATAATTCATACTTTTAGGTTTTAAATTCAAGGATAACCTCCCTGATTTCATTGAAATGTAAAACTTTTGATCTAAGCATTATGAAAAAAATTAAAATTATGTGATATTTTTAAATTTCATATTGAACTCATAAATATTTGTAAGTACTTGAATAATATTTAGAACCAGCTGTGACGGAGAACCACAATAATGAAAGAAAGATATACGTATTGATCTAAACAGCAAACATATTAGCCTTGGTTTGCGTGTCCTTAACCGCTTTTTCCATGTGTTTCTAAACATCACGCATTTTTAAAGCACGACAAGTTGACATTGCAACACATATCCCTTCCCGACTTCTCCTGGACATGCTGATGAACAGCAAGAACATTATCGTCTAGGGTTCCGTCGAACATAGGTGCGCACGTTTCGATTGACTGCACCCGAGTGATAGCAACTGCACGTTGCTCTGCTACCTCACCTCACACCTCGTGCCGCCTCCTCCCCTCTTCCCACCTCAGCTGCCTCGGCGCCTCGATCCCAGCTGGCAGTGACTCGGCTAAAAAGCTCTACCGCCTGTCTAGACATGCTATAGTCACTGCCCGCGCCGAGTGGAAACACAAAAGCTTTATTTTATATACTGCCGTCTTAATTAAAATGCTAATTAAGTTCTTATTAAATGGAACGGTGTTTTTGTTGAGTGGTGTATTTCTATTTGTGAACAGTTATACATAGAAAGTAATATAACGCCACTTTATTTCTACTTATACATGTCTCTTGATACTTATGCCAAAAAAAACAGGGCAAGTGCTAGTCTGACTACAAATGAACACTTCCCGTTATTTTTTATGTGACATCTCAATTCTTATCAAATTCCATGATGCTAGAGGTCAACGGAAAGTACATAGTAAATATTATGTTTACATTTATATGCGAGTGTCAAAATATGCAGCATATATGATCGAAAGGAATATGACATGTATGTGTGTATAATTGACCGTGAAGCAAGGACACATTAATTAAAGAAATATCCCTGTAAAAATAACTACTTTACGAATATACTGCAGGGCTGGACCCGAACCAGGAAAACATACCATTCGCGGGTATTGCGTCTAACCAATTTCGCCACCTGCTGCATTCCTTGGAATAAGCGGCGTACATGCTTAGTACGAAAAAGTATATTCACATGAATTATCGTATTTTTTTGCGTTGACTTAGAAGCATGATTTTTTGTATAACTCCAAGGAACTACGTACTTGATATTTACTTTACCTTAATTAATATTTCCACGCATTCTTGAGAAAAAAGATTTGACAGACATACAGACGGACAAAGAAGTAATCTTATTGGGGTTCTTATAAGTGATATCGACACTGGAAATAATAAAAATTCAATAATGAAATACGGACATCATCAAAAAGATATTCAAGTCGGAAAATGTCAAAGAACTAAGGAAGCATTTCGTAAAGAAAAATCAGGTATAAACACGCCTGGAAAAATACCAGCGCGTCATTCTAGGCGCTCTCGCTGTTGGGGGAATGTTTTATTCTCTTTGTGACTCTCACATCTCTCGAGTTTCATTCCATGAAACAGTTTCCTTCTCACAATTACGGGATTGACAGCAAACATGTGTGGGAAGGTTTGTGGGAAGCTCAAGGCTTTAAAGGCGACTTTACTACAAATACCACTTATGTTTCCTTATTTTATCTATGTTCACCCTTAATTTACCTAGAGAAAAAAAAAACGCTAGGCTATTATTTACTTTTACAACGTCCAAAACAATCAATTTTGAGTTAAATAAACAACCGATCATGTGCGAGTTTGACTCATGCTCCGAGGGTTCCGTAGTAATGTATAATTTATTAAATGATATAACTACAAATTTAGGATTTTCGAACGTTTTCCTTCACTTGTGCTATGAGACCATGCTTCTTGCCAATTATTTTAGGTCAAGAGAAATTACTCTATGGAATTATTATCTATTTAAGAGGTCAAAACAATGGCAAATTTGCCGTATTTGTAATCATTGAAGCAGTAGAAGCTTAATTTTTACCGTACACTTATGTATGCCACAGGCCTAAGAATTTGATATCCAATTTGTGAATCGAGTGACGTATCTAAACAGGCAGGTAGACACATATGGAAACTATTTGGGTTCTTTTTTTTAAAAAAACGGAACCTCGATAATGATGGATACAGAAAAGATTTCCCTAAATTAAAGATCGAACTCTGATATTAATTAGTTCAACGTCTGACTTGAATGCCTGCACACCGCTAGCCCAGGTGTATGCGCTGCGAAATGTGCCACCTATATTGGGGACGATCGATTACAATTCCTGTGATGTCACGAAATTGGCCCGAGGACACGAGGCGGGCAGGAAATATTCCGTCCAATTGCCGCCATTACCTATTGCCGTGCTCCCGGTCCAGGGTCCCGTGTCTCGGTGTGTCGACGCGCCGCCGACACGGCCCGGCTAATGTGGGTACTAATACGACGGAACACTAGAATTGTTGCGATGCCAACGCGAGTGAGGAAATAAGGGTTAATGTAAATAAATGGTATTATTTATCGTCTCATCTCGTCATGACTAATGATAATATTTCTGGTAATCAAACGTTGTTACTGATCAATTACAGAAATATCCACATGTCTGTTGAGTAAGCGGCGAGGCCAAAAACTACGTACGTGCTCTTGATATCTATTGTGTAATCTGAGTTGACGAAAATACTGAAGTTGTTTTTGTCTTACCAATAACTTAAAGTCTTGGTCAATAAATATTTGATGAAAGAAAGCGAAAAACTAATAAACAATATTAATATGTTAACTGAAATAGCAATCCTACAATAAGTGATAACCGAAAAAGAATATGAATTAACTAAAATATAAGAATTTTCTCGTGCTTGTCGCAATTTGTCTTTTACGGCTTGGATTTCACGTAGGTTAATTCATTAACTTAAGTGGTGTAAATATTTAACTTGAATCGGCTTTAGTCACAAAACAAGTTTTGTTACATTTTTTACTACTAATTCTTACACATCCACTATTTCTTATAGTTTCGGATTTAATCATGAAATCACATATTATAATTATTACTTTATACGATAATTGATAATTAGCCAAAATTAAGAGAAAACAAATTTGGTATTAAATACAATTTTTTTAATATTCTCAATAAAATAATGATTTCTAAACCAACCATTTCAGAATTTCTGTAGAGTAAGTTCTATCCCCTTTCATTCTCTCAAGGGATGGAACACCTGTTTATGTAACACGTGAAACCCCATCAATGTTTCCCTTCATATCAAATTTATTACTTCCTGAATATTTTATCAATAAAACAAGTTGTACGTATTAAGATAGTTTATTTCGTTACAAGATAAATACATTTAAATATGGTAATTTCAGAGCAATAAACATTTAGGATGATTTTATTTGGCGAATTCACCTCGTGTCATCGCTCGCCGACAGGTTGTTTACCATTGTAAGATAATTCGCTAGTTGAATAGCAGGTAAACGGGCAAAATAGTGATTCAATCTGATGTTTAATTGCATTTTGTAATATTTCAACTGTTAAATAGCAATGCTCATTTGAATTTCGGAGCTGAAGATTAAGTAAACTGTTCCGAAAAATGGCAATATTGTTGGAATTTCAAATCGATACGGAGATTTATGGTGTGAGTGTTTCATTGCAGGAAGTTTGCATAAAAAAAAACCTAATGAAATGTGTTTTGACTTTCGATTGCCACACACAAATTGCGATTCCGCAATTCTTCAACAGATGTCGTTCGCATCAAGCTGTTTTCATTTGCTTTATTGACATGGTTGTTAATATACTCTTTCAAGAAAAACATTGCCTTATTTAAATTACTTGAACAATATTTACATAACCACAGATTTCTTACTAAAACATGGTAAAGTTCAACAATTAAAGAGAACTTTTAAATGTTTCACCCATACCGAGAAGGCAAAATAAATAGGACCAGATGTGATTTTCAAAAATGTATATCTTATTTTCTAATTAACTGGTAACAAACATAAAATACACTTAATTAAATATAAAAAAAATCATCCATTGGGACTGTTGTCATTGTCCCCAATACTGATGCAGCGTTCCCCCGCTGAATAGCTAAGGAGACGCGTTGTTTAAAAAATGAGGCAGCTCGCCGATCGCCTGTCGATTCTATAAGTAATTTTCCCAAGCGTCTCGCAAAGACCCACGCATCGCTACTCCAAACTCCGTGGGTCTCCACAGCGAAGGCGAGGAACTCAAACTGTTCCTTTAAGGATTTATATTTTGAGTGTTTGAGTGCCTCGGCCTTCCCTGCAGCTGAACCCGCGGAGCAGGAGGAACCGTCCACGTGACTCGCTGCTAACGTGTCGGTGCAGGTAACGTCCCATACTAAGGCCTTCCCTTGCGACCAGGGTAACAAAGTGATGCCATCGGGTCTCTTACCGTCATCTCGAAAGATTACCCGTAGGCTCTAAAGTGCTGGGTATCTTGGCGGCCGCAAGTGAACGCTTTAGAAGGTCGTTTATCGATGCATGACGTGATAAACGACCAGCACTCTTGACGCACGAGAGTCCATGGTAACCGGACGTGTCGACCGGCGAGCCGCAGGGGCAAGTGTGAGGCTGGCATATCCTGATTCCTCCCCGGAGGCAGAAAGCGATGCGTAGCGTGTCTCGATCTAGAAGGGTTCCTAGATGTGCGGACGGATACGCCTGTAGCCACGCACCGGATTCTACCTGCGAGGCAGCCAGGATACGTGCTTTATTGGTCTTGTCACTATTCAGCAGGAGAGCGCTCTGTTTCAGGACAATTATCGGGTAGTCCCAATGTTTTTGTCCTTTTAAGTTAGCCGGTAATGTTTCACCTGGGCACAAAGCCTGCCAAGCCTCCAAGGCCTCATTCATGTACGCGATCTCGTAGCCACATTGTGACGGAGTAAGAATAATTCCCACGAGATCGGCGCAGCTGTGAACAGAGGACAGGAAGGCTGGCAGGGCTATGTCTGAAACTGATCGTAAGCCGGTGCCACCTGATTTTATTGGTATATATATGTATATCTATATTTTTCCGTCTTCTGAAAAACTGAAGTATATCAATTATTATAATATGATTGAATATATACAAATTAAATACGCTTGTTTTATAGAGGAACATTCAAATTGACACAGCTTTTTTCGCCTATTAAAGAATGGGCATGTCAGTTCACTTGGCCGAATAACCCTTCGTTTCACAGTTAGCATGGTACGAAATACATTTTATCACTATCTTGCCTGTTCATCTGCAATTACCTCGAGAAATTAACTTACCACGGTAATACCCCTAGACGGAGAAGACAAAAAAAGTGTCGCCCGGGGCGAGAAGGGAAGTTTCAAAATACATTTCAGTAAAAAACGTTGATTATGAAACATACAATGTTTCATAATGTCCTCATTAACATCCTTTTATTATTTATCATTATATCTAATGTGGACATATTTGAAAGCCCCATGAAAATATCAGGATATTCGGAGAATAAATAATGTATTCAGTATTCAGTATTCAGTATATTTTATTGACAAAAAGATTAAAGTAAACATGACAATATATAGGTTTAGGAAAAGATAACGTCAATGCAATTATTATCTAAAGTTCGCATAGTTGTCGGTTTTGATAGTGCTGCCGGACTAGGCTCTATCCCGGCTAGTTGAGTCATTCAGGGACAGTGTGTGTATTATGTCATCTTGTGCTGTGTTAACTATCTCTTATATCTCAAACGTAATTATAAAAAGGTAGGTAAGACTGTTGAAAAACAAAACAAAAAATATAAAATCTAACAAAAGCTAATGAAATAATGGAATAGAAAAATATAATACAAAAAAAAGTGAGAAACAATACTTAGATAATATGAGTATATAACTATATAAGTAGACATGCTGAACCAGATCATAAATATAATACAGCATTTAAGACTTGAAAAGTAAGTATGTTATTTAATGGGTTATATAAAATATTTATAAAGACAGAATTATTCCAAGCTACATCATTTGTGGGTGCTTCCATAAAAACAAAAACAAGAAAAAAAATGTTATTTAAGGGTACTCAGCGCTTCCTCACTTTTGGACAGGCCAGTTTCCAATAGCCACCTAAACACCGAGTGCTTGAGTTTTTTTTCGTAAAAATTGTGCCATTCTGTGTTATGATTGTACATACGAGGTGCTTGAAATAAATAGAATTTTTGGGCAAATTTTGTTCGAAATTTAGGTGGCCGTGCAAGTGATGCAATTCGTGTGTTGTGGGAGTGAGGTGGGTTAACGAGGGTGTGTATATTCTTATGGTGATAAATAATTAGAGTTTGGATATATAATTGGCGGACTCCCAAAAGTTCAGTTTCATCAAGCAGTTTTTGTGTTGGGTACATGCGTTTCTTTTTAAAAAGAACCCTAAGTACAGACTTTTGAGCCTTTATGAGCGGATCCATTGCAGACTTATTTGCACCTCCCCATACAAGTATTCCATATTTTAAAAGACTTTGGACTAGAGCGGAATATACCATCTTTAGATGTTTAAATGTCAGAATGTCTCTCAGTTCCTTTAGAAAATATGTTATAGAAAATAATGTTCCTTCTCGAAGCAAAGAACGGATCGATGCCCACCAAAATAATATAAAATAGACATTTTCCGCAAGTCCCTATAAGCCCGCGCCGCCCGGGCCGTGCGAGAATTCGATCACGGAAAGCCCAGAAGACCGTAACTAACACTTCCCGGGCACACGTGGCCGGGATTGTCCTTCCGTGGGCGCCGCCGGGAGAACTACATTATATGAGCCCGCCGGCTAACGCGCGTCCCTTGATATGAGGGCGGCAATTTGTTATTTAGCCCTCGCCCTTAGACGCCCCGGTACATTTATCATGGCGTCACTCCTATTGGTAGACGCCTTCTTATCGCCCGGAGAGCCAGAAAAAGCGGTCGCTTTGAATAAGCTGCCATTATTATTTCGGTGTTTGGTGTTTTGCTGCGGTGCGGGATTCGTTGACTAATCATCCGGTTTCTGTGGCCGTATTAGGGACTTGGTAAGAAGCAGTTTTTTTTGTGTGATAACATTAATATGGTTCATATTAATAATGATTCATTTTGATTTCATTCAATATTAATGGCTGATAATTAGAGCTGTATTGATGGACATTGAAAAGGAAATAGTTTTTGCATTCCATGGCTACCGTATCACAATTGTGTTATAATTTATAATGTTGACATTTTTAAATATTTTGAATGAATTTTTATGCAACCTACTATGAATAGCTAATACCAAAAAACTTTAGCTATGATATTAGCCCAATATTTCACATTCCCGAAGGAATTGGGTGCCATGCCAGGACCTTCCCTTTATGGACAACAACTAAACTAAGCTGGATGGAAAACACGGACAATTTTTCACTGCCGCTTCATCCATAGTTTAATCCAATGCAGTGGTACCAACCCGGGAAGACCACCTCGTAGGGGATGGGGACCTACAGTTTTACATGGGTTCCAAACCATGGAACAGCTCGCATTCGTAACGAGTTGCACTTATCTAACTGAGAAAGCGAAAGAGGATTGTAACGCATAACCTCTTGCATGAAAGGCAAGTCTTCTAGCCCCTAGACCTAGATATATGAAATTTAATATATTTTATAAACCGAATAAATAAAAAAGGCTAAGTGTTATATAGGCTAATTTTATCAAAACAATATATTTACATCAGTCCATTGGACGGAAACGAAAAGGTCGTAATATTTGTCCAAATTTAACGCCATTGACTGGAAATTGAGAGGACTTTGTAATGAGAGTTTAAGCTTACTGAACTCCCACACACATCCTGTTGGGATTACTGCAAGGTAACGTATTCTGTGAATAATATAATGTATAATAAACAAAGTTCCCTTTCGCAAAGTTACTAAGCCAAAGCTTTGTTGACATGCATTAAGTTAAGTTTTAGGATAAAATAAATTTGGATAGAATGGATTACTTTACATAATAGTACTCAAATTGATTTTAATTAAAACATAATTTTAATGAGAAGACTATTTTTGTGAACACTAGTTCAATGTAAGATATAAAATGTAAGATATAAACAAAAATGATATCAGATTTAAATGTTTGGTACCTTGATGATGGTATTCTTGGTGGTGATGCAGACAAAGTTCTTGGAGATTTGCAAGTTCTGATTAGGGAATTTCAATCTATCGGGTTAACTTTAAATACGGAGAAATGTGAAGTATATTTTTTTGAATCAGTATCTGAAGAAAGGAGAAAATATATTTTGGATAACCTTAACATTCTAAGCCCGGGTATACAAATTTTGAAAGATGAAAACTTATTCTTGTTAGGTGCTCCTTTGGTAGATAATTCTGTAAAACTTCTAGTTGAAAACAAGAACCACTTCTTTAATTTTGTATCGAATCGCTTGACGAATTTACAGCCACATGTTGCATTACTTTTGATTAGATTTTGTTTTGGTATACCGCGTCTTACCTACTTTTTAAGATGCTGCCCTATTTGGAAAAATGATTCTTTACTGTATTTACTTGACGTGGAATTGAAGAAAACTTTAGAAAAAATATTGAATTTAAATTTAGAATCAAGCTCTTGGAAACAAGCATGTTTTCCTATCGATTTTGGCGGAATTGGTATTAGACGACCTTCTGATGTCGCACTTCCTGCATTCCTTGCTTCAGCTCATAACAGTATGGACCTCATAGGTAAAATTCTATTTCCATCACTTGGTGATTGTGAGGTTGACGGTTTGAATGAAGCAATCGAGAGATGGAAAGGTGTGTGTCCAGGAGTGGAATTGCCAGCGAGGGTAAAAACTCAAATCGGATGGGATAACCCGATTACCAAAATTTGTCACAAAACATTTTTAGAAGAAAGTTCAGAAATTGACCGGGCTCGCATACTTGGTTCTTCAGAAACGGAATCTGGAGCATGGCTCAAATCGTTTCCGTCTCCAAATTTAGGAACTCTCCTAGACAAAACCAGTCTGAGAATAACGATAGGCCTACGTATAGGCGTCAAACTATGTCAACCACACGTCTGCGTTTGCGGCACTAGTGTCGATGCTTTCGGACACCACGGACTATCGTGTCAAAGGAGCTCTGGTCGAATACCCCGTCACTGTGGTATTAATAATATTATTAAAAGATCCTTGGCCACAGTGAATATTCCGAGCCTCCTGGAGCCACCAGGAATTAGCCGCTCCGACGGAAAAAGACCAGATGGGCTAACTCTACTACCGTGGTGTCGAGGCAAAGCACTGGTTTGGGACGCCACGTGTGTTGACACGTTGGCTCCTAGCCACGTTTTAGCATCCTCCAAGTCAGCCGGGGCCGCCGCTAATACTGCCGCAGCAAATAAAATTAAGAAATATGCGTCTGTGCGTGACCACTTTGATTTCCTTGCGTTCGCTGTGGAAACGCTTGGCGCATGGTCATCGGATGCGAAAAGTTTTTCAGACTGCATTGGAAAACTACTTATTGAGAAATCCGGTGACCATCGCGCTAAGACATTTTTCATACGGCGAATTAGCATGAAAATTCAGAGGGGAAACGCACAGAGCATTTTAGGTACTATGGGCAGCTCGGCGGGCATGGAGGAAATTTTCTATTTAGTTTAGTATAGTATTAGTTGTTAGTTTAATTTTGTTTAGGGATTATGTTGTTTTTGTTCAAACTTTAATTTAGTTTAATTATGTAATAAATGAGTTATGAATTTGTAAATATCTGACCAAAAGATCTTAGATCAAACCAGATATAAAAAATCATTTCCGGGTTTTCGTTAAGCGTGCTAGACAGAATCATAAATAATTAAAATTATATTAATTACATAAATGGTACTAAGCCATCTAGATTTCCGTGTATATAACCTTATGATGCATGAGTTTTCACCTATAGCAGTACCAATTGGAATCATAAAATGAAACTACAAATATTTCCCGAATAAAAGACATACTTAATGACAATATTAAACTCCAATCTAATTTAACACAAAACTACAATTTTCTCACACCGTGAATGTGGGCGGCAGAATGAACCTACTTAAACTTTTAACACAGTGCCGTTAAAAGTGATGAGGCGCCCTAATTGCCATCTGCTTTGCATAGTAGGCATACAGAAATGAACCCGCAACCCCACAAACTCTAACCGGGAGAATAATATTACGGGGCTCGGGTGGGTCGAGAGGTCACCAGCCGGTAGCTCGCGGGGCGACGAAGCAGAAAAGGTAAAAGGATTGTAGAGCAAACAAATAGAACGGCCGAAAAGATTTTCCGAGTGAAAATCTCTCCCTTCCTTTTCACAAAGGCTTGTTTTCTAGCTGCGTAATGATTGCTGACGTAGGCACGCTGATAGGACGTAATGGGGGTTTCTTCAGCATCGAACGCTTTCGAACATATCAAATTGACAGTAAAAAGGACAGGTTGCATTTCTAATGTGTTTTTGTGAGTAAATGCTTGGCCGTGTTCACCTGACAAGGATATTGATTGAGGATTTTTGTACGCGGTGAATGTTTAATGGCCAAATCCGAAACCATGAGGAATTTTGAGATTTAGAAATTTGAAAAAAATTAATAAAACAGATTTAGTTTCATCAAAATCGGCGTTATGGCACCGGTCAGGGCGTTTCGCTATGTTTTATAACAATCGTTAGGTAGTTGAAATGTCCATAAAAATATGATTTATTAAAGGATTTTTAAACAAAAATAGAGCTTTTTGAGTTATATTTAATATAAGATATTCATAATACATATATACATTCTGAAAATAAGAATGAGTAGAGAACATAATTGTGATACGTAAGTGCAATTACAAGGAATATAAGTATAAGTTGAAAAAGTTAAGGTTAATTATTATCAAAATCTGAGTACCTATAGCAACTGGAGGTTATGTTTGTGCATCCAAAAGTACCGATGAAATCTTAATTTTGATGTAAATAATAAAAAAAAATCTTTCTTGTTTCAGGTAATATGCAGTTGGAAAAAGAAGCGAGTGAAAGTAATAAAATACTGATTATGATTTCCTGACAAATTATGTGCTCGGCGATAAAATTATTTTCCAAGCGCAAACCGTTTGAGAGCACAAAATTACCATGCGAAATAACGGAGCTACGTTCGACAAAAAATCACAACGTCAGCATTTGAACCTACAGAGCAGCTGCCTCACGGTCCATTTACATTTGTACTCGTGCGCTGCGTTAATATTTATCTCAATGCCTTTTGCTAATTCGGACACAGTGCAAAACATTAACACAAAAGACCATAAAACGGAGCCGGGATATCACCCCAATGGCGAATATGGCCATTACGATGTACATTTTCGCAGTGATAACGATAAGAAAAATGGTGACCCGAATGCGGACGTTTATTACGATTTAAACAGCCAAAATGGCGAGGGCCACTCTAGCCACGATGATAGAACTCATTTTTCAAAATTAGACTTTAGTCCTGACAATGCGTACGGTCCGAGCAATCCTTATTTAAATAAGTTTTACAACACGGAGAACAGTGCATATAGTAACTATGATGTATATAGGAAGTTCTATCTTAACCCGTCTAATCCATTGCCAAAATCGAGTGCCAAATTCAAAGTGAGCAGTAGACTAATACCAACTAGATACGGTAAATTGCAGGGAATAATCTTGTCAATGGACGAGTATAAATTTTTAAGACCAATCGAAGTGTTTCTAGGTGTTCCATACGCCACGCCACCCGTCGGCTCAAACAGGTTGGTACTTTTTGATAATACATTTTAAGGATTTTTTGTTTTAATTCTGTGTTTTTTTTCCGGTTATTGCTTACACTTATGAGAAATTGTACTGTATTTATTATTATCCACATTAATTGTCACATTACACATCCAGGGCAATGCTATGAATAAAGTGAAAACAGCCGTATGATGAAAATAAGGACTACTCCTTTCTTTGGTAGGCATCAAATTCCATTCCACTAATTAAAGATCGAATCAATCTTTCAGGAAGGTTCCTCTTTTGAAATGATATTCTAATAAATTAAAATAACATCAAACATCAATATGGGCATTATTTAACAATATTATTTTATGCATGAAATGTAAAAATACTTGTTTCATGTAGAGGTATCGCCTTTCTTGAAAATAGGAAAATTTAATATAAATCTGCTTGCTCTCAAAATATGAGTTAAAAATGATACATAAGTAATATACATAAGACCTTCAATAAAATGTCTCTCAGCCTGAAAAATGTGACACAAATAACACATCGGATGAAACTCTCTAGAATTCATTGAATGATTCAAAAAGGTCGTTTATCATCAATTTGAAGGGATATCGGGGAGAAGGAAATAATAGCAATTTTATAACCCGCAGATATTTCACAGTCCTGAAGCGAAGTGATATATTGCTGAAATGGTATCAATATTCTCTTTTAAGGTTTCCGGGATGCTCCAATTTAACGAATCGAGGGTTTATTTTGATAAAGTGTCTGGAAATGCCGACCATTTTAACATTCTAGTGGCATGGTGTTAAAGTTGAACGATAGGAACATGAAATTAGATTTCTAGGAAAAGCTGAGACTCTAAAAGGAAGTAATTGACCCTTTGAGTTTAATATTCGCCACAAAAGGTATCCTATGTCCTTTCTCAAGGTTCATACTCTTTCTATATCAAATTTTATCAACATTAGTTTAACAGTTTAGGCGTGAAAACGTAACAGACAGTGTTACTTTCGGATTTGTAATATTAGTAAGGATTATGTGTATTTATTATTTTTTATAACAAATAAGCTTCCAAACAATGGAAACAGTTCACATTCGTAATGAAATTAACTCATCTCACTCAGAAAGAGAAATAAAGTGGTGCATGAACGCGGCG
The DNA here is from genome assembly GCA_946894095.1 of Incurvaria masculella. Lineage (NCBI taxonomy): Eukaryota > Metazoa > Arthropoda > Insecta > Lepidoptera > Incurvariidae > Incurvaria > Incurvaria masculella. The sequence continues at coordinate 16,358,202 of OX335648.2, read as the reverse complement.
GGGACCGAACCATGATCTTTGGAATGGACAGCAAGTCCCCGTACTACTGAACTACGAGCCGCTCTAAAGAGTTGCCCCCAGAACACTGGTTTGAACTGCTATATGAGCTCTTTGTATAATGAGCCGGCTTTTCATGTCGTCATTCTAACGAGAAAAAACGTCACACCATTCTTTTTATTCCCAGCAGTCACTCTCCTTTTAAATGTACAATGGGCATGAAAACTGCCGATTAATATAGAAAGGTGGCGTAAAGATGACCTACACCAAAGATCAGTACTGTATAGGGGTGTAGATAGGCAGCTTCACTAATTTACTGTGCATCGCTAGTGCTGCCCCAAACGATTGGGCCACTAATATAAAATATCTGTCAAAGCAATTTCCTCAATATCATTCCGAATGAATTGTTACAAATTATGCGATAATATAACGTATTATATTTATCTTACAACTTTGTGCTGGTCAATTACATTTAATTTGAAGACAAACAAAAGCTCCTTTTCCTCCAAATCTTATACTTTTAAATCTTTCATCTAATACTCTAAAACAAAACTTGACAGGAATGAAAATTTTGTCGTTTTCAAGGAGAGTTGTCTCATGCAACACCGGCTATCAGCTTTGTGTTCTCTTCCCCATTAAAAAACATATGCAAGCAACAGTTTTGGTTACAGGTTCAGCCCAACCCGGACTCCGTCGCCTTGGGACGGCATCCGGCTGTCGGACCGGCCGGGGCCGGCCTGCCCCCAGCGGCTCCCGGATCTGAAGGATGAGAGCGCCGCCCTAGAAAAGATGCCGAAAGGCAGACTCGAGTATCTCAAAAGACTGATCCCTTACCTCAAGAATCAGAGCGAAGACTGTCTCTACATGAATATATTTGCACCATTACAAAGTGAGCATATTTTTATTAAAACTTTCGTTGGTTACTTCGCCTTTTTAGCGAAAAAAATGTATGATTGATTTCCAGTTTGTGTCCAGCCTCGTGTGGCTTGGAAATCAGTAATTGTAGTTTAATAAATTAAATTTAAGCAAGAAAAATCATAACGCGGTTAGCACTCCTGCATAACTTATATATAGACAACATTCATTAAGCGGGATTAAAATCAAACTACGACAACAAACTGGCCAGTTCTGGGAACCTTTTCCATTCTGCATTTTTATACTAATATTTCCTAAATGATATTTTCAACTAAAACTATCTATAGAAATAGAAAATCTCTGAGAAAATGGCGTTTTATGTGTAATCGATTTGTAACTAATTAACCACAAAAAAGTTCGTAAAATAAAGAGCCAATGCATGGATTAATATATAATATAAAATATATATATATAAAAATAATAAACATATACCATTCCGTCACTTCCAAGAAAGGGTTGGCAATGAGTGCTATTCGTTACGCGAACGGCATACCTCTTTCGCTTCCCCTAAAATACACATATCATACACAATCGTGGAAAATTTATAAAAATAGATGCTCTTCTGATAATTAAATAGGTGCTACGCAATTGACTTTTACGTAGTACATCGTCAGTCGGTCTTGGTACTTTCTCCTAGGCCGATTGGGCAAGACATCTTCGTAATCTGTTTCGTCATTTTTATAACAAAGTAAACTGACGTGTAAAACTGCTTGAAGTGCGTTGAAGATTACATAATGGATACCTGAGATTCATCCCGTAAACCTAACCAGGGTTGACGACAAAGCCATAAACTTAGGTGCGCTTTAAACATTTTCATTTTAACCCCTATTTTTACAGCTTTTATAAGAGCTTTGAACGCTTTAATATTCAAACAAAGCTTGGAGTTTTAGCATAATATATAAGCGCCTTAGAATGTTGCATTCAGCGTTTTAACCACATGTGCTATGAACGAATACATTGTGTCATGTAAGTATGTAAAGCATCGCTTTACTTTTAAGCATACGCTATGTATCTGGTGCTAGTCTGAACTATCCGCACTCATTATCGTAAAATAGTAATTTGGATACGATCACCTCCTGTTACATAGGATTATCCTTCATTATGTGTGAAGGGCAACATATCAGGAATTTTTCTTCCGATATCTCTGTAAAGGGTATTTGTTTATAATTTTACATTTTTGTTAGACTTTGCCTGATTAAAGTATATGTGTACATTTTAAACTAACTTTGCAATGATTTTTTAAAGTTTTGAAATTTCGGCCCCTCCAAAATGTTACGTCGCAGCAATCGCTGTCTTTTATGTTGAGATGTCTTAACAAAAGGTTTTTCATAACTAGTGATTTTTGCCAAGATATAGTAGTACATCAGTTAATACACCAACAGTTACTTAACAGTACTAACAATTTTTTTGTTGCATATTACTTTGCATCCCATCGAAATCAAGCATTATAATAAAGCAATCAATTTTTTGCTCGTGATCGCACCGTATGGCGCTCTATCATCTCTGTCTACCCCTCCAGGAAAACGATGTGAAGATGTTTGTATATGTAAATATTTTTCCTATCTATTTCATTATACATTGTGCTTTATAATTTTTTTTGTATATTTCTTCAATTCTTACAAAGCAGTTTTAATACATCAGAACATTTACATAACTCTTAAGTAAATTTTTGGTGACAAACATTTTCTCCAAGATATTTTGTCTAGGAATGTAACCGCAAGCGGCGCATTCGCTGACGTAATAGCGCATAACAGCGCAGCGCGACTAGCTGTGAACGAGAGTTGGTTTTGTATCAATTTATATGTGGCAGTGCCCGTGCAGTTAGACATTGACCCGAGCAGAGCCGGGTACCGCAGCTAGTAAATAAATAAATGCTGATGCCTAATTTTAAGATTTGTGACCATTCCAATAAAAAGGCATAGGCGTTCGATAAAAATGGACTAATTTTACTATTTGACGCCGACATGGATAATTACAAAAATATTGAGTATGGGTACTCACTCTCGAAATGTGAGTTTCGTGTAAGATGTAGAAAGAAAGACGTACTTACTTATATGGATACTTTTATTCCGTGAAGTTCTGCACTTAAAACTTAGTACATGAATGTTGATAGTACCAAAACAACTCGCCATGGCAGGAGGATTAAATATGAGAGAAATCGGGGCAAAATCTACCGTTCCTTGAAGGAATTCACGAGGGTGAAGCTGCGGGCATCTACTAGTTGAGCGAAGAGCAAAGCTCGAGGGTTGCGTCTCCTTTTAAAATTGGGCAAACATTGGGTAACAGGCGGAAAGATTATCACATTTGCTGATGATACAGTCCTCATATTTACAGGAAATTACTGGGAAACCGTAGTAGACTGGGTGAACAGGGTCTTCGTGTAGTCATGCGATGGCTCTTGCATAATTTGCTTACTGCAAATGCATCAAAGACTAAATGTATTAGCTTTCACATTAAAAAATCAAGCAAAAGAAAAAACATGGCACGGTTGAAATTACACACATGTTACAGAGATCCTCATAGTGAATCCCCATGTAACTGTGAATTCATAGAACAAGTTAGTTCAATCAAGTACTTGGGGGTCATAATTGATGATAGGTTATCCTGGGAACAACACATAAAAACAATTGCCACTAGATTGCGAAAGATCCTCTTCTTTTTTTAATCAACTAGAAATATTGCTACTCCTCAAATATTAAGGACAGTTTATTATTCTTTGTGTCAATCACTGATAGCATACTGTATTCGGGCATGGGGTGGAGCAGCCAAGACCTACATGATTGAAATTGAGCGGGCCCAACGAGCGGTACTACGTGTTTTATTCAAAAAACCCTTTCAATATAGTACAGAGATTTTATTCAGGGACACAAAAATGCTGAGCGTTAGACAACTCTACATAAGCGAAATAATACTCTGCTTACAGCCGATATATGCTATAAAAAACACCCGAAACACAAGGTTCCGTGACAACTACTGTGTGCCACGAACCAACACCGCTTTTGCTCAAAGGCACCACACCTTTTTAGCCCCGTTCATACACAACCAATTATGTCAGAAGATTGACATAAGTACTACTAGACACAAAACTAGGAAAAAATATATAATTAACAACTTCCTCAAGTCACTTAACTACCAGGATACTGAAAGACTTCTCAACATTGCTAAATAAATATAGGTAGTCACTGTATTAACTGTAAGAAACGAACACAAAAAATAACTGCATACTTTTGTTTTATTTCATATTATTTTATAACATAGCGAACAGAATCTTAAATTCTTTGTTTGTTTGTTAGTTAGTTAGTTAGTAAGCTATACAATAAGAAAATGTATTCTTGAGCGCCATTTCATTTCAATCTTCGCGTACGGTCGTTTCCTTTGGAACCTATACACTGGAAATAGAGACAAACTCGAGATCTCTTTCCGTTATATTGATGCCAAGCAAGAGTACAGGGGACACTAGGAACTGTTTCTCCTCTCAGTGTATAGATTCGAAAGTAAACGACTGTACTGCAGAATTGTTCCACTCCTCTGCGAGACGGGCCTAGCCCAGTGCAGAGTAGGTGAGCCTAAATATAACCCGCTCATAAGTTATATCTGTAACAAAGTGTGTCATACCTATCAAATAAATAAATAAATTATTTTGTATTGTTCTCTACAGGTCGCATTCCTCAACTGATTCTCGTGATTTTTTGTGAACAGGTTCGATAATTATTTAGATTTTCTCAGTCGAGTGTAAAACTTTTCAAAAAGACAGACTCACATTGTCTATAGCTCAGAGAGCCACTGGTAGGTAAAAGTAATTGTAGCCGGCTACGAAAAACAACTTTCACCCCGGGCCAATAATGCTTCCAGGTGTAAACACGACATGGATCGATGAGAAGTAGCACTTTAGTATTAATACTCTCCCTGCGGCGATTCTTATGCGATAATAGAAGAACGTTACACTTTCAAGCTTTAGGGCCCGCTAAGGAGCGCGCAGTATGCAAGCGGCCGTCTCTCCCTAAGTGAGTCTCTTAAGAAGCGAATTTTTCGCTCGCCCCGCCCGAAGCTTTGTCTCGGCGAGCCCGCTTGTTGGTGCTCCGGCTGTGCCACGTAAGCTAGGAACAAAAGCGGGCTTATAGGACTTTCCAGTTATATACTTCTATGGAGAAGATGAGACGGGCTTGTAATATTCACGCGCTTCCTTACGTATTTTATGGACGGGGACCGAGAGATTTTAATTAATACTCACGGTGAAATTGTTTCTGCTGTGGTGGACAGTTTTTTGGTATTTTATTAGAGATTCAATTAAGTGTGGCTATGTTAACCACTCGTTTGCCAGTGGGCTTGATTAGTCCTAAACGAGTTTGTTGTCTACGCATAATGGGTACATTTTAGTCCAAGAGAACTTGTGAGACATACTTAAAATAGTATCCTTTTTTGTTGATTTCCTTTCTGATTTAGGTGTTTTTACTTTAGGCTACAATGCGCGACTTTTTAGTACCATAACACCGATGCACTCGCATTTATTTCCGTCAAATAGTGTTTATACAAAGTGTGAGAAGAATTTTGATAATTAGGGCTTAAAATGAAAGGCGCACAAAAATACATTTAGAAATATGAAAAAACTCTTTCCCTCCTCGATTTCAATTCGAGTAATTTGCCATTTTACGACCTTGGGCATCAAAACTCAAACACCGCATTTAACTCATATTAAATAAAACGAATTATTATCAGCTAAATTACTAGCTTCAAAATCTATACGAAAACTTTAACTTGTAATAACAGTTCTATGGGATTTATGGTTGATACCATGGAATCAACGGGTAATAGCGGTTAGAAAGTGTGATGACGAATGTTTAAAAATAAAAGTACATGTTTTTGCATATTTATATAAACATTAAATATATGATAATATATGGTAAGGCCACGAACTGTGACTTTACATATCAGACATCCAATTTGAATATCATTTCATAGTCAAATACATTTTGAACTAATATGAAAGTCTAGAGAATATTGTAGCTATCACAGAACTAATTTCGTAACAGAATCTCAAGATTACGATTACCTAGGGTGAAACTCCTTGCCAGATCGAATTATAGATGTGCTTCGATCTACGTTGAATACATGAACCCTGGTAGTTCCGTTGCGAGATGCCTAGCCATTCGATAATCTAAGTGCAGCAACTCAGAGCGCGGTCAGGTTTTGGATGGGTGACCGTTTTCGATAGTTAAGATTCCACGTTAAACTGTTTGTCGCCTTCCTGACTTAATAGCTGGTAGGTTTACAGATCTTGTATGCATATTTATGTAGTTTTTAATATTATGATTGGTGCAAGATACTTTTACTTTATTTTATGTAGAATATTTTATTAGATTATTAAATAATGTTTCTGTTGTATTTTGATATTATGTTTTCATTAAGATTTTGTCGTTATTAGGGTCCCGCCGCAAAACGTGAAAAAAGGTCCTGGCTTCAGTGTCTGTCGGTCACATGCATCTTGTCTCGAGAGTCGTTACTCTATCAATTCCCATACTTCGGGCGATAACTGTTTCCATGCTCTTAATGTTTCACCAGGCTTTTGATATTTTGGATTCTAAAATATATTGTAGAAATATATGTCCGTTTATTTCAAAATTTTAACATCCCCATTATATCGGAAAATATTGGCTAGTAAACTTCGAAAAAAAGTTGTCTTTTTTTACTGAAAAAAAAAAACAGACATTTAAAAAAAAAATTCAAACACACGGATATAGAATGAAGCTTTCTCAAGTGAATTTTCATTAAAATCTGACAACGTTTAGGGGTAGGGAAACGGTAGGGCCTGGAAGACGATTTCGCTATTTTAATGAAACTCGCCGCGCAAAATTGTGCCTTGACCAATGGACAAATAATGCGACTTCGCGACGGCCTTAACGGCTGTTTGAAAATTCTATAAAACATAACCAATATATGTATACTTTGTAGTTGTGCACCAACTGATTACTTTTTGAGGAAAAGCTGGATTTCTTAAGCGCTTATTTTGGATGAAGTTACAAAATAAAAATCAGGCGAGGGGGAATTGATTCCATGTCCAGCAATGACGGGACCCTCGGAACGTGAACACATTCAGGCTTGACCGATTTTTTTCTTACTTTTTCTAATACATTTTTTTATTCTTAAAGTCTAGAGGTAAACATTCCTAGACCAACACTATATTTATGACGTGCCAACAGTGTGATGAGACCATGAACATTATTTTTCACAAGCTCTCAATATTTCCTTTTAAATTCATGTAAAACCATGAAACCCAAACTTGTGAAAATATTTTCGCCACAAATACTATGGCTATATTTAAAGTGCTATACTTGTGTACTGCACACAAGCTGAAAGTGGCCCAAAGGGAATGGAAAGATCCATGCTCGGTGTCTCCAATTCGCTGATACGCCAAGGTCACTGACGTTATTCATAGGGTTGCTAAACTCAAGTGGCAAAGGGCAGGTCACGTATGTCGCAGAGATGACCACAGATAGAGATCTGAAGTCTTGATGGGGAGACCCTACACAGGGAAAAGAAGCGTAGTCAAACCGCCAGCACGTTGGTCAGACGATATACGTCAGACAGCAGGTGACAACGGACGAAGAAAAACAGGAGACCGCACAACTTGGTGAAGTCTGGGGGAGGCATACGTCCAGCAGTGGACAACAAAAGGCTGAAGAAGAAGATACTTATGTACAAATCGCATTGGAAGGGACGTTTTCACGCCTTGATCTGTACTGGATGCTTTGATCTAAGACTCCAATACCATAACTTTTAAGAAATGCCTTAGCTAAGCATAGACATATCTAAACATGTCTACACGATCGCCTGATCAGGTAAATCTTAAAAGCCCGCCTAGACAGCGCATTTTCTCTGAAACATTACACCGTGCCAGGGGAGAAATTGATTTCTCGAACGGCGAAAGCCGCGATCTGTTCAACTATGTGTGCCCGGGCGGCAGAACAAACAGGGCCGTGTTGACTCACACATGCGCGCACATGCGCCCAGGAAGATGCTCGCGCTATTTGTCACTGTCCGGAAGGTTTCTTTATTTGCCGCAGATAGTGCCGGAACGGAGTGTCTAGCCCGCGCCACCACCAGCCGCGCCGCCGTCTCGCCTCGAGATGCGATAGTCGGGGAGCGATGGCTTTCAAATTCATGAGGACTTAGAAGCTGAAATACACGTTATTTAAATAAAGTAAGTTAGAAAACTAGATTAGAAACTCTCCAACTCCGAGGTGGTCTATGGCCTAGACCAGCGTTTCCCAACATTTTGCCTCCAGGCCTCCCTTATCTATGTTGGAATGGTCTTCGTGGTAAATACATTTTAAGGAGTTGGCACGGAGTTTACAACAGTAGGCATTGGCATTTGTACTGAAAATGTATGTGGGTCAAAGTCCAATGTGTGGCGGTTTCGGGGATGCCGTTGTACATACATTATACATCATATCTGCTATCACGGTCCGCTGATTTGGGTCTTTATTTCTTTAGCAATTCTTCTCGGCTTATGCCTTCTGTCTCCTCCATCTACTAACAGTTAATTACTTATTTAGCCTTTACGGCTTTATTTTTCTGGGCGAACAGACTCGCGGCTCACCAACTGTGTGCCTACAGCTCCCGATTGGGAAACGATGGCATGCTAATCGGAGCTGCATAACGATGTCCCTCCGTCTGTTTTCTACCATAGCTTAACGCGCAACAGGCATGGAACGCACCTATTAACTGTAGACTCTCCCAAATTAAGAACCAACAGATACTCCACATCTTATATGTATAGGGTTGGTTACTTGTTGAATGGATTCCCTTTAGGTATTTCACCCTTCAAACCTCCCAGGTCCTTTATGCGTGGTTTGCCGGCCGGAACTCGACACTTTCTGATTTTACTAATGATTAAAAAATACGGGTATGCTTAAGTATTAAATGATTTTGGATCCTTAGCCTGGTTTTCACCAACTGCTCATTTATTTAAATCGACACTTAAAGGGCCTTTATTACTAAAGTGCTGATTATCTTGTACTGGTATCAATTGCGAGATCGTAAGAAAGGCCCTTTAATGTGAGGATTAAGCAAATCATGGGTTGGTGGAAGAGACCCTAAGTGTTTTGGATCTTTTGCTTTTTTTTACATTGAAGACATGTCTCCATTCTTTTACTTTCATATGTTACTGCTGAGGTTTCCGGCTCCGCTCGGGATATTGTCGTTTTGGACTGATGTTATACCGAACCCAATATTTTATATGAGTTCCCCGTACAAACTTTTACCTCTATTTTACCCCCTTTAAGTTTAATTTTAACTATGTTCTTTCCTAAGGTCCCAACTATCTATGTACCAAAAATCATCAAAATTGGTTCAGGGGCTATGGCGTAAAAATGTGATAGACAGACAGAGTTACTTTCACATTAATAAAATTAGTATGGATATGGAACGGAGAACGATTTATTAAACTACCGTCATACTACACTTCTTAAAAACACTTAGGTATACTTTATTTTGTTAGCCTCAGTGGCCCAGTGGCGCGAGACTTCGGCGATCGCTCTCCGAAGTTAAGGAACGCTGGGTCCGGTCTGGTCTTGAAAGGGTGACCATTAGACCGTTGAGAGAGGCTGGCCGTGGTTCGGATTCCACGTTAAACTTTAGGTCCCCTTCCTTACTTACTAGGTGGTAGGGTTAATCCCGCCCGGGTTGGTACCATCGCATTGGATGAACGATAGTCGAAGCGGCAATGAAAATTGTCCGTGTTTTCCATCCAGTTCAATGTAGCCGTGCAGTATAAGGAAGGTCCTGGCATGGCACCTAGTTCCCATGTGGTGTGTTGGGCTAATACCATGACAGAAGGTGTGGTATTAGCCATCCATGTCCAGTCACATAAAAAAAATAATTTAAATCACAAGGTGAGGATACCCAGATATATCATATTATCATATTGGCCTGATTTTGTAATCTCGTATGGATTCAGTTTTCTCGGTTTTAATCCAAAAACTTTATTTGAAACCTAAAGTCTGTACTTTTTAAGTCTGAAATATTAGTGAAACCGAGAAAATAAAAATAAATTTATAATTTCTTGGAATTAACAGTTCATCGGTTTCAGTATGTATCCCACATATTGAATGAGAAGTTATCTTACATTTTATGCTTAAATAAGAACTCTCGCATAACGACGTAACTTCTGAAAATGTAGCCAAACTTTTGGGCTCTAATTCATATCGGTGGGTCTACATCTGAAAAAGATAATAAATCGGTTTTCACCGACAGATTTCGTTTATTTGTGCGATAAATTCATCCTTATATCAATATAATTAGTTAATAGGTGCTCTATTATGATAAAATAATTGCAATTAAAATAAACAAAAGGCGAGGAAAGGGAAGGAATAGTTGACATTTGAGTACATGTAAATTGATGAAATTGACAAATTAAAATAAAACCAATCACATTTTAACAAATCAGATATCTTTTTTATGTAACTTGTAATGGATGGCTAATACCGAACTGACCGTCCGATATTAGTCTAACACACCACATGGTAACTAGGTGTCATGCCAGGACTGGAACTGGATGTAAACACGGAAAATTTTCATCGCCGCTTCGAACATCGTTCATTCAATGCGATGGTACCAACCCGGACGGGATTAACCCTATCACCTAGTAAGTAAGGAAAGGGACCTCCAGTTTTACGTGGATTCGAACCACGCCCAGCCTCAACTGATGAAAATGGTCACCCATCCAGAACCTAACCGCGCTCAGAGGTGCTTCCTCAGCTTATCTAATCGCAAGGCTTCGCACACTGAGCTACCGAGGCTGACAAATATCTTATGGTATGGACATTGTAAAGTAATAAAATAAAAGTGAAACGGAGAAATTATTGTCCATTAGATTATTGGGAACAGTTTCAGAATATTGTGTTTAGATTATTATGGGGTTTGATGACAAACTAAAATTTTGCATGGAAACACATAACGTTGAATATCAAGTGAGCTCTCAGAGGCTTGAAGCGTAATGTTTAAAATTCCACGCTACTGAACACTAACTTTAAATTAATCTGCTTTGTCATCGCCGCGAAAATTTATTACGTTATTATTTTATTAATTGCTACTTGGTTACGAAACCTCGTATAATATTATGTATTCTTCTTGGAAAACTAATCTTTTTTTTTTCAAATTAGTTTGTAAAACTTAATTTTATTTCTTAATTACTCTACATTTCTAATTTTGTTTTATGCAACCTGACCTGAGTACCATTATTAGCCCGATGCATCACATTCCGGAAGGAATTAGGTGCCATGCCAGGATATTCCCTTTATGCGCACAGCTACATTGAACTGGATGGAAAAAATGGACAGTTTTTTATTGCCGCTTGGTACCAGCCCGGGCGGGCTGAAACCCTACCACTTAGTAGGGAAAGAGGACCTACATTCCGAACCATGGAGAAGCTCGCATTCGTGACGAAATGCACACATCCAACTCAGAAAGAGAAAGAAAGTGGTGCATGAACGGGGTGAGGATTTGAACCCAGACCTCTGGTATGCTAGGAAAGTCCTCGCGCCACTAGGCTACGAGCCGCTTGTTCGCGCAATTTTCATTTCAATCATTTGAAGTAAAATGTTGCTGTGTGTTATTTAACAATAAGCACGGATTGTTGGTATTTTTGGAAAGTTGACGCAATTAAAATTTACTAAAATATTTTATATACGTGAAGCTTTAGTTATCGAGCTTTGATATTGACTATTTTCCTATTTAGAGTTTAATTTCAGTATGTATTTTCACCATTAACTTATTACACGACGAGGCATAAAATATTGTGACATCCTATTCTGTGCGACTGAAACACCGTGAAGTTTCCGTGAAATCTCAGAGGCGAATGAGAGCTTGCCGATGACTTACATTCATCTGTTTTTCATTAGTGTGAGATATTGGAGCTTTGCGTGATATTCGCATTTTGGTTCGTATTATTTTTAATGTATTTATTTTCTTTAAAGTCTATACAATTTCATTTGTTTTCAGTAAGGCCAAATTGCACTAATGACGCTACATTAATACGGTGCTAAGTTCAACAGACTTACCTCTCTTTTTGTTAAGCATCGTATATGCATTTTGAAATAAAATAACGTAAACATTGTTGCCTATAAGTACATTGTAGACTAAACTGTTGCGACATTGTATACAATGAAAAGAGTGACCCCTCCATAATTTAGACGCTTCAGAATAATTGCGTGAATTCAAACAATATATTAAATCAATATATAGTTCCATGTAGTAAGCTTTCGAATCGAACAGGCGAAAACAATTCGTATGTACAGGAAGACTATGTTGATTGAATTTTTCAGAGATGTGCCTTGTACACGAAGGCAAAGGGTAAGGCAAATTTATAGGCAGGATACATAAATAGTTGGACTCCCAAACTGACCAGATTTTCTGTGTCGACACATGCATTTATGCTTTTATAAATATACCTGTTCAAAGGAGGCAACATAAATAAGGGCCAAATCCCGGAAACAAGGCGTTAGAATTAACTCCATAACTTATTAAACGAATCTAGCAGAGAATGAGTGTATTCGGCAAACGGTTGCAGATTACTTGTACTTCAACGTTTGAAATATAAGCTGTAATGACAAATCAAATTGTGCGGTGTTCAGCTTAGTTGTAGTGAATGGTGTTCTTAGGCGTATTCATGATGTTTTATTCATCGTATGCATTCTTGTAATTCCATGAGTTTGTATAGGTGCACTCGAAACGAGAAGGTAATGGTACAGCAAACAGCTGGTACCGATATCAACGCTTTTATGTAGAGGAACCCAGCCAAAACCACTTCAAGTCAGGCCACAAACGCCTTCAATGAAGGTTTAAATATAGGTCAACCCAGAACAGGCTGGCTATAGATCTGTACTTTCCACATTCTATTGTCATTCCTAAGATAGTTTTGCAATCTTCACATTGTTCATAGTTCTGCTATTTGTGAACGAATACATACAATTAAATTTCATTTTATATCACAGTGAATGCACGAGTGGTCGCCAATATTATGGACTCTTTTCATGGTTGGTTTCTTAAGGAAAATGCTAGGCGACGCGGTTTCCAGGCGTGTCTCTAGTCTATTACTTTTTGATGTTTTTTGGCTTGGTAAACTGTGAATGCAGGAATATCGAGATATTCCCCCAAAAGCACGCCCTCAAAATATATGTATGAGAAGAATAGGATATATAATGTTAGGATATTTTTAACAGTTTTGTAGAAGTCCATTAGCTAAACCCTCTTTTCAAAATATTCAATTTCAAGTCATGTGAACCCCTATCTCCCTTCCCACCTTAACCTTATTGTTTGTGACATTTATCTCACACGCTTTCTTGAAACGTTTCCTAGTACGAATATGCCATTCATAATTCCAATCCAATGTAGCACGCGGGGTTTCAAGATATTAAATTTCTAGCATGGCTGCTAAGCGTTATGCGTGGGTTTCACATTGCCGCTATATATTTGACCGCGATTATATGCGTGAAGGATGCTGTGAAATATAATTAAATAATAGTTAATTCAATTTCAATTCGATGCAAACAATTAAATATTATTCAATAAATTTTATTATAAATATTTATTCTATAATTACCATCTGTCTTTTGACAGACGAATACTTGTACTATCAGTCCGATAAGTAATATCTGAGGGTTGAACAAAAAGCTTTTAATTTTTTTTATATGATTCAAAATTCAACTCTTAGGATGAAATTGCATAAAAAGTATATCTTGGGTGTCTGTATGTTAGCGCGTCAATCACACGCAGTTTTATGTATCCGGAATTGCTGAATCAGTTTCATCATGATGCATACTAATTGTTAAAAAACTATCTGAAGTACCCGGCTCCGCTCGGGTTCATGGCGTTTTGGACTGAAGTCGGGCTGAATTATTTCCTGAAGTAGACCAAAGGGGTGTTCTAAAAGGCTGGTTCACGACAGTTTATTTATAAATAAAAATTAATCAAAATTGTATAAGGCGATAGGGCGGTGTGTGAAAATATTCAAACATTCAAATTATTAATAACAGTGGAAGGAATGTATTAAGAAAAGAACAATAACGGTCACCGCCAGCGAAGATGGCATGACGGGTGTAGAGATCGAAGCTAATTGGTATGGCGACAGCGCGAGCGTAGCCACGAGTTAGTAGAAAACCACTAACTGTAAATAGTTCGTTTACGAATTCAGGACGCGCAACATCGAATGTTCGTTGCACTCAATAGCATCCTTTGAAGTTTTTATGTCTTCCTACGTGTCATTGGAACTCGCTAACATCGGATTCATATCCACCTCACTCGCCGGCGCTTTCGTTTTTGTCTGTAAAAGTGAATACGCCGTCATCATACAAACGGTTTCAGTTTCCACTCCCGTTATTCAATCTTTCTTCCATGTCCACATGAAAAAAAAAAGAAAAAAAAAACAAGGAATTCCGTTAATCACGTTGAGATCACTGGACGCGTGCTGAGCATAGTGAATGGGCAGGGACTCGGGTCTATGCGGCCAAACACCTATCGAGAACCTAACTGTAACCTTGCTCAATACAATCAATCTACGTGAAATTCAGTAGAGTACACCCCGAGCAAAGAAGAATCTTCAATAATGAGATTGATGGCTACAGGTAAAGGCAGATAACAAAATCTCTTGCGCGACATCTGCCCTCTCCACTAAACTCTACCCTAACCGCCAATACAATACAAAATCGAGTAAAGCGCATGCGTCAGATGGGCGTTACCTAATTCCGAAATTCTATACACATTGCGTTTGTTTTTTAAGGGCGTGATAACACCTTATTGCATTCAGTTCTATAAGGGCGTAAGTAAAATCATAATTTATATTTTTTTATAAAACTACTTATTTTGTCGGAATTTTAAAAAGATAAAAAATGCATTGATGGTCTACCTATATTTAAAACTTATAACTATAAATATCTGATGCTCATATTCCGTATTCAAACTTGTTTTAATAAGTTTTATAAATAAATTTCTAATTTGAGAACACAATACACCGGAAACGTGCAGTTTTATCTTTAAATTATAGCTATACCATCAATCTAGAGATTTACGAAATTAGTTATTATCGAAATTCGTTGTGGTTATTTTTAAATATAATTAAATGATGTTTTACTTACGTACTCATTTAACTTAATGCAGTCGGCTATTGTAGGGGGAACTGATATAACATCCAGGAAATAATTCTGCCCAACATAAGTTCAAATCGACATTGACCGGGTACCTCAGCTAGTAAATAATAAAGCTTTAAACGGCTATTATTTTAACAATCATATAATTCAAAATATGAATTTTCGCTAACCGTAAAGGGCCATATAGGAAGATTTGTCTCCGTGCGCTGTACATCTTAAAAATATGACAGCCATAATTAAATCACGCGCGAAAAGTGTTTTTCCAGCGCGCGAACGGTCCGCCTTGTTTTTATTGCAACCCTTATTTACGACAAAAGTGGTAATGGAATTTCCCTGACGCGACACACGTGTTACCCTCGGGCGGGGATTTTCTTTTGTGCTTTTATCTGCCTAAAACCGTCACGGTATTAGCGACACGCGCCTTGCGTGCGCTGAAAGAGCTTTTAGCTAAATGGTTTACGACTATGCCTTTCGAGTCTGCTCAATTTTAAAATTCGTACTCACTCATATCTATTTGTATGATCGAATGATCGTTTTCATCTCAGTGAGTTTTGACTGAGTCTGTGATGACATCTACAGTCAGCTGCACGATTTACACATTGAACCAATCATAACGACGCTTTACAGTTAGATGAATCTTCTTGTTCGTCGTACTCGAAGCTTCAATTCTAATGGAACCCACACGATTAATAGAAATACTTTTGCGGACCTCCAAGTTGTCTTAATGCGAAAAATGCTTCTAAACATGTTTTACTAGGTCTAAACGGGTTGTTACTGCACTCAATGTTGTAACTTTGTTACGGTGGGTCTGCTGATAAAAAAGTTGTTTCTTTTATAAATATTCTTGAGTTCAAGATGTTTGATAATATTGAAATTTATAAATCTTAGATTACGAACACTGCTTGTTGAATAAAGCTGCGTACTACAAGGTCATACAATAACAAGGTTGTCATAAGAGGCCAACCCATATCACACTCTAAATTTACTCCCGACGGACACGTCTCGGCCAAGCAAGTGGGCAGAATTTGATTAATGCATGAAATTTACCCTTTCAAAAAAAAAAAACTTCGAAACAGCAGAAACATTTCATTCATAAATCATGAAAATTATTTGAGTTGAAATAAACACACACGGATATTTTTTAAATCGAAATTATTTTTTTAAATAAAATGTTGCTTTATTGTTTGCTAAATGGAATGCAGTGTTCTTAAAAGAAAATCAGGCAAATGTTTAGATTGAAACCATTATGAAAATTATGTACCAAAATAAGGCAGTTTAGATTGGATAAGTTTGGTTCTGGATTCAGGATGAATTATCTCAGATAATTATCCTTAATATTACCTTCTGGGCTTACTTGTTTTAAAGGTAGAGCCCGAAGTTTAAAACGACGTTTTGTAATGTTTTACTTTGAAGTTTAGGAAGATAAGAACTGGGCATATAAAAATATACATTATTGCGTAAAAGTATTTAATACACACGTGAATTTATTGCAAAATCATACAATGTTTTATTCGTCCACAAATAACGTTTTTGCTTAGCAGACGGCTGCGCAGAAAATTAAGTAACTGGCGCGTATTAACAAAACGCATAAA
Organism: Incurvaria masculella; assembly: GCA_946894095.1. NCBI lineage: Eukaryota > Metazoa > Arthropoda > Insecta > Lepidoptera > Incurvariidae > Incurvaria > Incurvaria masculella. The sequence continues at coordinate 16,341,557 of OX335648.2, read as the reverse complement.
AAACAGTAAATTTTTTCTTGTTACAACAATAAAAAAAGAATGGGTTGGTTTTACATTTCGTTTCATTTAAGCAATTCGGTATAATGCACCCAAATGCACATATTCTTAAAAAATATAATCGTAAGTACAAAATAATAGCTTGTGAAAAGAAGAGCCTTATATGTTTATTTAGATTTTCACTGTTGATCGACATATTATTTTACGTTTACGGAAAAACAGTGTTCAGCTTACTTATTTAGCTTGACGTTTCGTCCACCACGCTGTGGAGATCAGAGATTTTTGGAATACCGCATGCAAGGTGTGTTTGTGACAACTTTAGTATGCTCTCTAAGTTAGCAATCGAGGACTGAGTACCTGTTCAGCAAGAGCATTCGCTTTGAGTGATGCCAGCATTAAATTACAAAGCATCCATACGGTGGAGCTATCCCAGTAACGATCGAGCTCATCCACAGAGCTGTCACTCGATGTAGACGTATCATTTGCCAATGTCTCGGTCAAGGGATGCGGGCTGAGAACGCCTTCAATCGCTAACAAAATGGCACCACTCTCCAAGTTGTATAAATTCTATATAATCTTGGATTAGGCGTTTGAATACTATCATCAACATCATCAATAATATCATCGGTAAAATTCAGTTTCGAGCGTTCATTTGTAGGGTTCCGTGCCCAAAGGGTGCCAACGGAACCTTATGACGTTCGTCCGTCTGTCACAAAGCTGTATCTCATGAATCGTAACAGGTAGTAGCTAGCTAAAACCGTAGGTAGTTAAAATTTTCACAGAGTGTGTATTTATTTTGCCGCTTTAACAAAAAATTGTTAAAATTAAAAAAAAATTATAAACATTAATGCATTATACAAAAAACGTATTTTTTTGGTGTTAAATATTGAACCTTGGTACGGAACCCTTCGTGTGCGAGTCCTACTCCCACTTGGCTTACTTGACTTAGCCCCGGTTGCACGAAGAAACGGCTGAGTTAATCAATGTTCAAACACGTCTCTTTTAGTGAACCGCATAGAGTTCCTTTCATACTGTCCACACAAAGTGACGTGTTTGATCATACTTTGACGTTGATTTTGATTTTTTGTTCTTTCGTGCACTCGGCCCTTAGGGTCTATTTTCGATCCTCAGGTAGTACTAATCGGGCTGATAATACAAATTTACGTTTGTCAAAAGACGGGTATTCATTTTCGGAGAGTTAAATCTTCTATCACAATTATCTGACTATAATTTTACTGATAAACATATGGGCTTACTATATTGGATGGATAAGCAGAAGCGTAAATAAATCCGTCAAATAGTTATCTGGCTGGTTATCAGAGTATTGTAAAATCTGTCCTTACACATGTTATTATGTTCTATTTATTAATGTATCTGGGCATGAATGGTTCATATCATACCCACATTTGCCAATCACCACGCCTTTCAGAAGGAATTAGGGCCCATGCCTGGACTTTCCCCGTATGAGAACGGCTACATTGAACTGTATGGAAAATGCGGTCAATTTTTCATTTCAGCTTCGACGATCTTTTCATCCGTTGCTATGGTAACAAACTGGGCACATACAGTTTTCTGAACCATGGAACGCATTTGTGACGAAACGCACTTATCCAACGCAACGAAGAGAAATAAACCGTGACCTCTGGAATGAGAGGCAAGTCGCCGCACCCCTGAGTTAAAAGTCGATCATATTTACATTACTATTTTGTCTACGTATTCTGTATTAATAACACGTATCTTAGCTGTTTTTGTTAAATATATATTTGTACAGAAATGTATTCATTTTGAATTTGGAATAACTGATCCTTCCCTGATGTAGGGACTAGAGAAGGGCCTCATGCGAGAGGTTGTGAGTTCAAATCCTCGCTATTTCTTTTTCTTCCTGATTTGGATATGTGCATTTCTTTAGGAATGCGAGCTGTGCCATAATTTGGAACACATGTGCTAATTCAAAACCATCTTTTACCCACTGATTGTCGATCATAATTCCGTTGCATTTTATGAAAATGTAAACAATCTTGTAATTTTACTGTTTAGTTAAACGTTATTCAATTAAAATTTAGTTCTGCTGTAATCAATCTTGGAGGCCCATTATTTAATGTTCAATTTAAATCAATGAGAATTGTATTCGGCGCGGATGTTGGTGGACTATCGACTATGGGATAGGCTGGAGAAATATCAGCAATGAGAAATATTTATTATTAGTATAATCATCTCAACCACACAATACAAAATATGTATTTTTGTAGTCTTATCTAATCTAATCAGTGAATTATTTTTAATTTTTTTACATTTCCCTTAAAATGTTCAATGAAACCCAAACGACATTACGGTCCCTGGCTAATAGGAATTCGATACAAGCTTTGTTTAGGACCGTCGAAAACAGGGAAAAAGTTCCTTGCGGCTTTAGCGTGCCGCGTGTAGTTTTCTCCCTTCCCTTTTAAAGTTTTCCGATTCATAGGCCTCTACCGCGGGAATGCCAAGCATGAGTTGAGCTGAAAGCGTGTGTTTGTTCCGCCTAATGTATGTGCTGGAGGCCGGAGAGGCGCCGTACGTGCTGCAAATGTCAACCGACGCGTCGGCCACGGACTCGGCCGGAGTCGTTACGCAAGATAATAGTCCCCGGGGTGAATGGTAGTAATAGAGGACGAAATATGTGTATGGATGCTGTTTCAAACGTGAACAGAAGGGTAGGCAGATGTGTGTAATGGATTGGGACCAGGAGAACTGGCGCTGCTCTTAAAGAGCATGAAACGCTGGGACGAACGGAAATATTTGTGATTAATTGATACTGCTTCAGAAACCTGTCTAGATGCTGTGACTTAGATACTATAAAGAGTGCCTACTTTGGCTACTTCTACTCTTTCATGACCATTTAGTTGTGGGGTTGTCCGGGGAAAGCTGTTATAGTATTCAGACCACAAAATAAGGCAATTCGAAAAATAACACACTCTACATAAATGGGACACACACATCACATCATTGTTTAATAGCCTAAATTTGCAAAGTATGTATGATGTGTATGTACAGAGACCACTTTTTATGTGAGAAATTACCCAGAATTATATAAAAATCGGAACACAAATATTCTACACTCAACATTAAAATTCAAGAAATCCACCAAGTTTAAATTGTTAAAAAGAAGTTGGGCACATGGCGTCGAGAAAAAAAAAATAAGATTGTCATTAATATCATTGTGTAAAACGACGAATTCACATGATTTGTATCACTCTTATAATCTCTCACACACATTTTAGTTTTTAATATAATACTGTGATTTTTTTTTATAATTTGACATTATTGCTGCAAACTCAGCCCCACACTACATTGACCATTGTAAATTATCACGATGCTTCCTTGTTATGTTTTATCAAGTTGTTATTGAGAAAATTGCAAAAATATTTTTCTAATACCATCAAATCAAATGACACGAATATATTAACTTTTGATAACCCATCAAAATTTATTTCATATTCATTCATTCATGTCTATATGTTATTAAAATATTTTGGCTTTCTTAATTTTTGTAAAAAAAATAGTACACAGCAAGCATAAGTTTTCTTAAATGGCTAGAAATATAAATAAAACCAAAAAAATATTTAGAAAAAAAAACTGGTAATACAGAAAAACAAATTACATAAAATGCGCCAATTACAAATTACCAAGATGCACAAAGCACTTGTTACTTGAAACTATAAAAAAAAACAGCCAAGTGCGAGTCGGATTCGCACACGAAGGGTTCCGCACCACCATAAAAATGTAACACAAACAATCACGTTTGTTTTATGGTCATTTTTTATTTTAAGGTTTGCCTATTTTTTGTTATAGCGGCAAAATAAATACATTTCAGTCACCTACCTATTACGGTTTATGAGATATGGCCCTGTGACAGACGGACGGACGGACGGACGGATGGACGGATGGACAGCGGAGGCTTAGTAATAGGGTTCCGTTGGCACCCTTTGTGTACGGAACCCTAAAAATATTGTCAGTCACTTACAAGATCAAACGAAATATTAAAAAAACTCAGTTTCATCACATATCCATTGCTCGTTATAAAGAGACACATAGGTTTTCCATTCCATTCAACAGGCACCACAGCAACTCGCAACCACCGCACCTTTCCTGAAATATCCAATCATCCCTTCGTCCCTTGGGTCTGCAAAACGACGTCTCAATGTACGACTTTGACAAGTTTAAATATCGAGAAAGCCATTAGCGGAGGGCTCCGCACACGTTTGATTGATCGCCCGAGCGGCGGAGCGGAACATCCTGTAACATCCTGTAGCCCAGCAGTTGTTGTACGCTTTTTGATCTAAAATTTTCTTCATTTAAACTGAAATTGTCAGTCAGTCAGTCAGTCAGTCAGCGTGTTTGCGTCCACTGCTGGACATACGCCTCTCCAATTTTTCTCCAGTCCTCCCGGCCCTCAGCGGTACGGAACCACTGCTTTCCGCCGACGCACTTGATGTCGTCGTCCCACCTGGCGGGTGGTCTTCCCACACTCCGTTTTCCTGTCCACGGCCGCCAGTGCAGGACACGGTTACTCCAACGGTCGTCGTCTCTTCGGCTGACGTGACCAGCCCACTGCCATTTGAGCTTAGCCACCCGGTGTCCAATATCGACTACTTTGGTACGTCGGCGGATTGCCTCGTTACGCACCATATCCCGTAGCGATATTCCCAGCATGGCTCGCTCCATGGTAGACAAGGACTGACTAAGGAGGTTGAGCGACGGATTCAACTGGGTTGGGCTGCCTTCGGAAAGCTAAAATTCGCTCTGAGGTCTGACCTCCCGCAAAATCTGAAGACCCGAATATATGACCAGTGCGTCCTCCCGGTTATGACGTACGGTTGTGAAACGTGGACTCTGACGGTCGCCGTTGTCCAAAGGTTAAAAGTTGCCCAGCGAGCAACTGAAATTGAGATGATGGAAAATTAATGTAATAATAATATTGAATTAAAGTTTTTTTTAAGGGAAAATTCGTTTATTTATTTATATTCCTCTCTTCGACATTCTCTTGGAATCTTAATTTTTTTAAAGACGGGTAAATTACCACTGACGAAGACGAATCTTCTTCAGGAGTCAAAATACAAATTTATTTTTGTTTTTAAAGCATTCAGACTTTTTAAGTTTTAGATTGTATAAACACGAAATAAAATTATAATGAACTAAAACTATCTTAAACTAACATCTAAAAGTAAAATTGAAATAAAAGCTACAACTAAATAAAAATGTGGATCGGAGAGCAATCCAATGAAATATGTTGAGTTAAAGGTTAAATATCAGCCGATGTTTGCCCCAAAGTGCCTAAAACACTCGCCACGGTGCCTCTTTGAATTTAAAAGCTAATAAAGCTATTTTAGTCATTAAAATAAATATAACATTATCCCTTACAATGGTACCACGGACATATAAATAATTAATAAGATTCCTGTATGATATTCTGACCAATCCCTAGTATATGTAGAGCCCTCGTCATTATTGATACGACATTACATAAACACAAAATTGTTTTGTAAAAGTAAACCCCTTAAAATATTCCTGTAAAACATCTTTTCTAAAATATCCTAGAAGCTTAAAACCTAGATTGTATTACCATTAATTCATCAAGTTATTTAATTAGAAAGAGAATCAATCACAATAATTTGTAAGTAAATTTAAATTTAATTTATCGGGTTAGAAAAACAGCGATGTATGGATATATTAACATATTAATTAAAAAAAAAGACAAAACTGATACCATAAAAAATAATTTACGAAAACTCAATATAACATAAATAAACACATTTACAATTACTTTGATATTTGTGACACAATGCAAGATATTGAAATTTAAATTTTACTTTGTTATTGGTGTTTTGGATTCATTGTTTTTTTTTATTGGAACTGGTCACTAGATATGCATGGCCAAATAGCAGATATATTATCATAATAATGACTCACAATACCAGATGGTAACTATGTGAAATTCCAGTACCTAAGGACGGCTAGATTAAGCTGGATGAAAAACACATATTGTCGTTGTTGCTTCGATGATCTTTGCTTCGATGCCATGGTACCAACCCAGGATTGATCCTTAATTATTAATCCTTTAAGTGGAATTCAAACCAAGACCAGTTTCAACGGCCAATCGGTGACCCATCCAGATCCCGACAAATTCAAATTATACAATGTTTCATCATCTTTTCCCAGAAAGACCGACACATTCAAATTATACAATGTTTTATCAATCATGCTAGAAGAGGATTTTTCGTGTGGTTACTTTAAACAAAACTATAAAGAGTATTATTCTGAACTGTACAATGTACCACGTTGTTGATTATTCACATGCAGAATTGATGTACGAATAGAATATGCTATCAACTTTAATCTAAATTGCAATACATTTTACAAATAAAGTTTAATGAATCGATCATTTTGACGAACCTTGGTCGAACTCTTTGCGTATCTAATCGGGAATCCAAATATTGAAATACACCGGTGAGAATATTCCTAAATTAGATTTCTTTAATTAATTGAGGGGTCTTTTCTATCTTTTCATTATTTTGTCACGATGCCAGGATTGATTTCTTTAAAATAAATGCTTACACAAAATTAAACTGGATTTGAAATTATTGTGACAAAAAAAAAATCATCCAATTAAATTATTTTAATACATCTTAAACATAATCTATATACGATTCATGTTTATGTATTTTTATATAAAGTTGTTGAATGAGCAATTAAAATACACACGGAAATACGTAAGCGAAACAAAATTACCCATACAAAGGAATATTCTGGTGTTACGTTTATTTTAAGATGTTTTAAATGGTTTCTTCCATATTCAATATCAACTTAATTCACCCTACGAATATATTAATCGTGTAGGACTTAATTAAATGTACTTGCACGAAAATAATATTGGAAGGAATTCTCAATAATGATCTGGTTTCTTGTGATTACCATAATATTTTGATTTCAAAGAGTAACCAGGAAAGAGTTTGGGTGAATTATCATAGAATCGTATATATCTATTTATGGTTATCTAAGATTTTTTTTATTTTACAGAATCATTTTGATCCGAAGATTTTGAATTTCAAAGGACTTAAAAAAACTTTTTGGGAACAATACCTTTTGATATCATAGAGCACATATTTGATCTATAATTATTTGTCTTAATAATACCATTCTTAAACATTTGCGTACATTTACTGTTGTTAAACTATTTGAAACACCCTTAACGCTAAATGTTAATTATATTCTAGAATGAATTTACGTGTGAATTATAAAATTTAATATGATTTCAAGAATTTGTATCGAAATTAAAAACACATAGCAACTAGTCTCTTTCATGTTATAAATGCTTAGTAAATGTGATTATTGCAATGTTTACATTGAAGTGTATTTTCAAATACGACCTTTATTTATTTCAAACGCCTTAAATCGCATGAAAAAATAGACGCCGTAAGATAAAACCTTCCCCCAAGACTGATGGGCGCATCACGTTGAAGCCGCAATATTCGTGGGACACGGGATTCACAACATTGGTCACCATTATTTTTCAAAGGGAAAAATCTGTAAATAAACTCTATTCGTCTTACTAGAATATCGTTTACCTATGAATATATTTTAGTATTGTTTTACACTTTAATTCAACCTGATATTTACTCAAACTTGAAACATAAATCAACCAATATATTTAAGCCAAACTCAGTTGTCTTACCAAAACTGAAATACGCTTAAATACTTTTGTTATAATATGTTTTGTTTTAGATTATTTCATATTGTGTTATTTACTAATGGTTCACTATTGAAGGTATCTTCAAAGACATACAATATTCTTCATGCAATCCTTTGGTCTGTCCGGTGTCTTTGTAGCGGAACGCCAAATAATTTCAATCCAGGTTCCTCCTGGGAATCTCTGCTTTAGTCTTCGGAGTTTATAATCCAGGGGAAAATGAATTATAATCCACTGTTTTCCAACCCTATGGATCAACAATAATCTGCAATGTTGGTTGGATCTTAGAGAAATAAAAACAGGAATGAATCGATGCATATTGCTCGTTGAGCAATGGTAAAGTGGAGATGTACGAATACCGATATGAAGGTCCCCAGGTTGTACTTTGAGGGGAAAACTTCGGCAAGGAGTTGATTCCATAGTTTACCGACCCTATAGATAAAATATCTAGAGAATCGGTGGGTTCTTATTTTGGGATGTCGAGATACGATAGTACACAGAAAGAGACACCGACAATACCAATGTGATCGTACCGTGGAAATCGGAGCTGAAGTTGTCCGATTCGCTCATACGTGGAAGTTATACATATAAAAACATTTTGCCGTCGACACCAAAGTAGTATCTGGCATCAAACATTATTTTTATGTGAAATTAATATACTTTTTTAACATTATTGAAACCAATTTTTTTTTATTTATTCGACTATAAACATTTCGTCACTATAAAAGTACACATAGCAAAGTGGAAGTAAATAAAATAAAAATAAAATGTATGAACTTTCACAAAACATTTAATATATTTCGATCATTCATAGTGATTTTTTTAGGACACGGACCACCGACAGAATAATGTATGGGTGGCAACTAAGTCTCCTTGATTGATTATTGCAATTCCTTTACAGGTTTCCGTTTAATCCTTAATGAATACGCGATAATGGTTTTTTTTTTATAATTGTAAGCTTATAACTATATAACATACGACTTAAACAAACTTAAACTTACATCGCAGTTCTTTGAAAAAATATATATTTTTTTTAATTTGGCATATATATTCGTGATACTTATTAAGTATTGATATTAAAAATGAACTAAGATGCCATTTTGTTGTGTAGAGGAAGCGAAAGAAGTATGCTTTGATCGTACTATATGGCGCTCTATTGCTTCTGTCTACCCCTCCGATAAAGCGGCTTGGTGGGGTATACGTGCCTAATTAACTTGGCACCCAAATGTATTTATATGGACACCAACTTTTGTAAATAATTATTTCGCATAAATGTTATTGACCTTGTACGTAAATCTAATTTAGTTCAGCATTTATCTTTTCCAAAGGCAATATCAACGAATCACTGAGATCCAATTAAGAAAGAATGAGATTTAAGGTACAAAAGAATGGGAAAGCGATTGGGATTGAAATTATTCTTTAGTGAAGAATCAATCAGTCTCGATTACGGGTTAATGGTTATTAATGACCTCGCAATATACTCCTAGATGCTTTTACGATCAATCGGCGCCCGAGTGGCGTGAAGACGATAACAAAAGGAGGAAACGCTAGACTTTCATTTTGGGTAACTTTTCTTTTTCAAATAATTAAATAAAGGGATGAGTTTTCAGTCCAATAAATTACATTAATATGATGTATGTTTGCAAAACTTTAAAATTATTAGAATCCTTTAGTTTACCGAGCGAAGTTCGAGCAGGCAATTTCAGTTTCGGCAAAAATGGTTTCGTATGTCTGCAAAACTTTTGTTTTTTAAGGAGATATTGAGAAAAGTACAAAAAAATAAATAATATGATTTTGTTTTAAGGGTGCGCGGTGAAAATTAATTCAGTTTTTTTAACCGACATCAAAAAAGGAGGAGGTTCTTAATTCTTCGGAATATTTTCTTTTTTTTAAGCTTTGCAATGTGTTTGCATTATATATTATTACCGCGATTTCGAATTGCACTAGTTGAAAATATTTATAAATTCACGTTTAAATCTCTGAATACATCCATCTTTTAAGGATATGTTTTTCGAAAGGGGAAACATTTCATTTATGGTTTTGCGCTGTTCTGAAATAAATTGTTGTAATAGCTATTGCTGGAAAGTTTCAAGCCAAAATTGACCATACATTAGAGACTTAAACTGATACAATAAGCTGGGTGGATTCCGGCAAGTGGAAAAATACATATGGGCCGACTGAATTTCTCCCCGTTATAACGTAAGACCGCAGGTAAAGCGTTAAATCTATGTTTGTGTTATCTTAAACATTGTGTTAGTATGAGACATTGATTACGGGAGGAGGGACTTTATGAGAATCCTAAGCTATGGTTATAGAGCGGGTTACGAAATCGGTAGTGCATTTTATTAAAAAACATGACATCCACAGTTAATATTTCAAAGTAATCAAAAACAGCAACCAGAATAAACATTTTATTTTGTATATTCGTTATAAATGTGTGTAACCTGGGTACTGACACCTAATTTAATGACTTAAATATTTGCTCTCAGGGTACCGAAAGCATTTAGGCACATGAAATTAGTCAAGAGCTCATTGTTGTTTCATCCACCTATTTCAAGAGTCTTTAAAACTGACGTAGTATGCAGAGTATTCGTGTTGGGTAAAGAATACCGAAAGGTTATTTAGAGCATTCGGTTCTTTGAAAACGCTATTTAATCAGACAATCTTAACTATGTAAAAATGTGAAGTCTAACTCGGTTTAGAATAGGAATAGGCAGGTCACATTTGATTCGATGCTTCGCACATGGCAACAAACCTTGCGGTCTGAATTGGATTGACGGTTTGATGCCGCGCCAACTCTGACATTCAAATCTGACATCTTTTAGGGGTAGAGAAACGATAGAGCCCGGAAGATGATTTCGCTAGTTTTATTCGAAGTCAGCGTGCAAAATTGTGCCTTGGCCTTTGAAAAAACCGGTCAAGTGCGAGTCGGACTCGCACACGAAGGGTTCCGTACCGTCGTAAAAAAAAACAAGTTTTTTTGTATGGGAGCCCCCTTTAATTTTAATTATTTTTTAATCTTACCTATTTGTTGTTGTAGCGGCAAAATAAATACACACTCTGTGAAAATTTCAGCTGTCTACCTGTTACGGTTACTGAGATACAGCCCTGTGACAGACGGACAGACGGACGGACGGACGGACGGACGGACGGAGAGCGGAGGCTTAGTAATAGGGTTCCGTTTTTACCCTTTGGGTACGGAACCCTAAAAAGAGTGCATTTTTTCAAATTTTCAAAATAATGATCTGAAGTTATGTGTTAAGTTTTACTTTGAAAAATTGAGGAAAAGGTAAGAAATTTTAACAAAAAATGTTTACTTGGTCATCCCTTATTTACCTTAAAATAAGGGTTTTGTCTGGGTTTTTACTCCAGTCTACCTAACTATCTAAAAATGCACAGGTCGACTTGATTTATTTAAGGAAAACTAGAGAAATTATCAAGATTTCATCATAAAGATTTCATAAAAAAATTATTTCACATTCCATGAGCGTGACTCCCAATGTGTTGACAACGATTTTAGAAGTTGTCTTATCGGGCAGATGTATTCCATCTCCCTTTAACTCGCGGTACTTTAGTTGACGTCTCACTCCCACACTTTGTTCGTCTTGTAAGCACAGCGCGCTATGCTAGGTCTTTCTAGCAACAGCTAGATGACACAGCAGTGCCTTTGCTACTCATTTATAACTGCCTAAAACAGCATTTGGCAAAACGAGCTTCTACAATTGTCAATCGAAGGGCATAATCACTTGGTACGGAAGTGGCACAAGTGATTTTGTTTATTTAGCGCATCACCGTAAACGCCACAGTCATTTGTAAAGAAAACTTATATGGTTCACAGTCCAATGTGGGGAGGGTACGGTGATGCCGTTTGTACATTATACGACATAACATGTATTAATGAACACCCAACTGCAGACAGCCTACCTACATAAATATATAATTATCTGAAAAAATACGCCTTAGATCATAATGGTCGTAAATGCAATTTGTTGATAAGACCTTTCAAGTGAAGATTGTCCTGCAAAGCATAATTTCCTTTTTAATATGTTGGGGTGACCGAACAGGTAACAGGTACAAGTGCTCGCCAACTTCTCCAATAATAAAATTCCCTAGCTTCCAGGTTCTGAAGATAAAAATATAAGTGCAAAAATAAACAACAATCATAAAATAACTACGTGACCTGCTCGAACGGAAAATTCTCGGCTTACAGTTTGTTTCAGCAATTCGAAATGAAATCGGTACATATTTGCAAGACGAGCAATGCTTTATTAATCTAAGAATTTATATTGCATTTGCTACATTTATAACGTGAAGCCGCGCCGATTCTCCTGAAGGTAGAATCAATATGTCACCTTACCTTATGATCACAGTATACTTACTATTTTTCTACTTCAATAGGTATGAATCTCTTTAGATATGCTTTTAGATAACGAATGCAACACATTTTCGTATCGTATCTCGTCGTCCAATACCTTATTTAAATTATTTAAGAAATGAAACATAAAAAAGTCTACATACAATTTTCTAAAAAGGTAAAACATATTGAAATAATTTCCACGGACAATATGTAAGAAGGCACATCGGTCGGTGAAATTGTCTTGATGATTTAGTCAAACAAACAAACAACTGATATTGTTTTGATGTTATACAAATATATCTAGTTGTTACTCAAAACTTTTACGAAGCAAGTGCTTAAAATTACGCCCTAGACATCTAATGAACCAATAAAATTATACCCAAATGTATTGAACTTTGATTTCTATGGGAGTCAATTAATTCGGCTACCTCACTTCGAAAAGTAACAAATTGGCTTACTGTGAGCGTGGGCCTTTTCAAGTTACCAAGGTGAGCTCTGGAGTTCTGCCTGCTCATCAGCCCTATTGTAAGAAAACAATTGAGTGTATTACGGTAATAGAAACTAAGCATAACAAGAACGGAAACAATTTGACGGAATAATTTGAACACACATTGTTTTTGATTGTATGTATTGTATTGTATTATTTATTATTATTATTATTTATTTAATTTGGAATAAGGCATTGATTACAAGAGGGGGGCTCTTGTAATCAATGCCTCTTTCTACTACAGTGCTTAAGATTATACATCCATCGATTTAACGCTTTACCTTCGTTGCGGATATTAAATTTTCTAACATATTGGGGTCGTCACTGAATTGTGCTGGGCATCAGACGCTAGAGCCGTTTCGAGGTTAATTGACGTAAAATTACCTTTTGTATAGTAAGTAAAATATCACATTTGTTGAAAAAAATTACGTATTTGCTTTGTACCAAATAGCCCATGTCGTCAAATATAATGGTATAATTGTTGTTGACGAGTTATATAATATATAATTGCTCAAACGAAGTGTTACATCATTCGTTGATAAATGTGTAATTAAAAGTTATCTACAACGTCGAATAATTTGATGGGTTAGTTATCGTGGAGACAAAAAAAACTTGAAAGTTCGTCTGGGTGAGGCTTCTTCTCACAATATCGGAACAAATTACCGTTTGAGATGACCTTGGTCGAAACAACCACAAATGTACAGAACTGAAAATTGCACGGCCATATAAAACTGAATAGAAACAGATTTTTTTTTATAGTAGCTTTGACCATCCTTAATACAATGGGATTGGAGAAGCGAAGGTACCAACGCGGGCAGCATTGACCCTTCAAGGTGGTTAGGAGAGAACATGTAATCCCATGGTTCGGATTGATTGGTCGAACCCGACCACGACCAGTGTTGCTCAAGCTAAATTATCCTAACTCCGAACCGTCGTGCCATTGGGCGGCTGACCTACATACAAATTTAGTGTTTTTTTGCATGCTCTGTTTTAGGCTGCAACATAATACGGGCGGATGGAAAGATAAACGAACAGATGAATTTATGATTGTATAGAGTTTTCTACAAAGAGATCGACGTGGTGAATCTGAAAACGTAACCTATTCTTTCAGTTAACATTTTAAAGTCTAAGAAGTGAGAGGATGTTTAATGCAAATATGTGTACTTCAACAAATATTGTTACCATAATTATTATTTATGCATGTTAATTATTGTTTACACTCAGGTTAAAATTACATAATCTTATCAAACAAGAAACTGGACTTAACCCTAAGGAGGTCCCACCTGCGATACATTATATAAGCACAGAGATACAGAGTATGTCTAGAGTAGAACCGCCATCTGAATCTGGAATCGGGGCACAATATCGATTATAATGTTTGGCAATTTTTTTGTAGCACCGCTGTTCGTGGATAGAAGAATTGGCACGATGGTGTTCTTTCGTGCACGATTTATAGCGGTAACCACGTGGACTTAATATTCATTAACATCTCATTTTCAGCCTAATGGAGATTTTTTTTATAATTATGAAAACACATTCAACAACTTCTGCCTCCTGGGCATGTTTGGATTAAAATGTATCACTAATTGAGTTTTCTCGAATCCCTATGTTCGGTAGCATCGCAAGTTGTTGCTACGTAATCACGTGAATAAATGTTACGAACAGACGGAAGGAAGTATTAAAATGTGCGGACAGCGAATCAACTCGCGAACTTTAGAGCCCTGGCTTTTTCAACGATCAAACGATTTTATTTCAAAGCAAGTTGACAATAATATTTTGAGCTGCTCATGGCTCGGGGGCACGGGGTCTTTCTAGAGCCTATGGGTTAAATCATTGCCCCGTTGATGTACCACTTTCGGTTTCTTTCTTAGTTGGATGATAAGAGTATGTACTCGTATGTGTCACGAATAGGAGCTATTACATAGAGAGTAGAATTAATAATCCCTACTACTATGGTTACAATACATTGGATGAAAACATTATTATGTTCGAAGCGGCTGTGAAACACTTTCCGTGTTTTCAATCCGGTGCGATGCAGCCGTGCTCATAAAAGTGAAGTTCCTGGCTTGCACCTAATTCCTCCGATGGTATTAGCCATTCATTTCCAGTTATAGAAAAAAAAAGTTCTGATTCATTCGTCTGACTTTTTAATATGATTAATGTATGTTATTTTTTCTGTACTATGGCCACGAAGATCGACGATCTCCGCTACTAACGACCGTTTCACAACCTTCAGTTAATCGCCAGATAATTGGCCAGAAATGTAAATTTTAGCTCACGGGGTTACAGCCAGTGAGTAACGGCCTGTGGTATCTTGTGTCGAAGACCATTTGAAACTCATTTTGTCGTTCCTTTTTATCACAGGATCGCGAGCCACAAATATAGCATTTAGAAACCATGTAAAACTATTTCGACTGTTTTACCATCGATAGCTACATTTTAGTTTGGCTAGGCGACCATTATCAATTTATAATGGTAATTATGTTTCACAATAAATTGGCCAGAAATGTTAGAAATGGTAACCCTGTTGTGACCGAAGGATTGTTCATTGGCTAGAAATATAACCTAGTTTTCTATAAAAAATACAAAATGACGTCCAATGAATTACTTTTATTTTAAGTGTTTGCGTCGTTGTTGAGTTGTTGCCGAAGTTGTAAATTAAAAAAAATAGTAAATTGAACCAGACTACAATATAAACACTCACCTAAACACAACCCACAATACAAAACCAAAAACCCCAAATATACTAGTTCTCACTAGTTAATACTGAATTTGTCAGTTAAAAAAACATTAGGACCAATACCCGAAATTAAGCTGTTAGGTGGTGAAAACTGACCTTAGTAAGTTCTGCCGCATGGTCCAACTTTTAATCGATAAATAATATTGCTTTTTGGACCAAATTGTCTGAACAGTAAGTGAGAGAGCCGAAAAGTACACTCGATTCGAGTGCCACCGCTTTAGTGAGCCAACTTCTCACTGGTATTTTCATAAAGGTTAAGAACGAAGGGTGGAAGAAACGACTACGTAATAATTGAATGTTGCCCCACCCAACTCTGTGGAGAGGACTCTTCACCAGCGCGTTGTTCTGTGGAGGCGTTTACCGCAGCCTTCCGGTTACAAGCACGCATAATTTATAGCCTCTATTCAACGTCCTTTGAACCTCTACCACTCCAGCACAAACCAGACGCATAACGCGTACCGAATTTTGGCAATGGCTTCTCCTAGTGAATTATTGCATACACTTCTCTGCTATGGGTACACTCATTTATGTACATATTGTTGTTAGAAATGGCTTGCTGTAAGTGTTTGAAAGAATTTTGTTTTCTTGCTAGCAATTATATTATTATACATTACCTTTTGTAACTTCATTTGTTAAGCAGTGACATCGACACAGAAAAGTTGTAATTAAACTTTTAAAATTATTAAAAATGTTTTTAGTATGAACTTTCTCAAGCGGATGAATATCAATTTTTAGATGTTTTTACAGGACTGTTAAAAAGTATTTTCGTGGGTCGTGTGTGCGCGTTTATTTTTTAAACTAACAGGCTAAAACCCTAAAGCCCTGAACCGATTTAGATAAATTTGATATTGTTAGAATCCCTATTTCATTCTGGAAAGCTAAGCAAGATTTTCTTGAATTTATATGTGAGGTACCATTTTCCTTTTTTCCTGTGGTGACTTGCCATTTAATGTCATTGCCATTTGTGATTTTTTTATTAAGTAAAAATACTTTTTCATACTAAGCAGGTACGTAACTCTTACTCCGAGGAATTCCAAGGAATGTTTAATGCCCATAACAATTAAATTAAAATTAAACAAAATATTTTAAGATGTCTGCAAAAAGATGAGAAGCAAAATATTATTATCTATTATTAAATTAATATTGGTGGGTAATAAATCTATTATTACCCACCGATCCTCTAGATCGTTTATCTATAGGCTCGGTAAATAATGGTATGATCACCCTTCCGAAGTATTTCCCCCAAGTTATGACGTGGGGTCCCTCAAACGTGGTGTGAAGAAGCACCTGGCCGGCCGGAATGGTTTTCGCAGCCCCCCTGAGAGTTCAAAACCCATGGGAATTTTAATACCACGCCCTTAAGTTCGCTGCTCCTGGCATAGGCCACATGCCGCGTTTAACATAAAAATGGCTACTCTGAGAAGCAAAAATAATAAAAACCTAAAAATAAGTTTTATTGCATATGATAGCAAGAACATATGTAGCGTAGAAATATTTCTCACAACTTTTATCGCAATCGGAGTATTGAAAACCGGTTCCTTTAACACGTTTCCCAGACTGCGCTAAAAGTGAAGTTCACTCAAGGTTTTATTTATTGTCCTGTTCATGCCCTACACAATTAAGAAAAAAAATTTTCGTAAATATATTGACATTTATGTAAATATTTAACTCATACAAAATACTTTGATTGAAAATGGTACCGGAGTCAAAATAGATTTCAGAATGTATGATAAATCAATACTTCCATACTCACATCCATACTAATATGATAAATGCGAAAGTAACTCTGTCTGTTGCTTTTTAACGCCTAAACCACTGAAACTATTTTAATTGTATCGTTTTATTGTTAATACATGATCCATAGACAGTACACTGCACTCGGATTTGTCATATTTTTATCATTAACCATTGATTAATTTCGTTAGATAGTTTGAGCCTTCGAGAAGGAGACATAGGCTACATTTTGTGGCTAAAATTAAACTTGAAGAGGGTGAAATAGTGGATCACAATTTGTACGAGGTACTCATATGATATTCCAAATTATCCGACATCGGTCCAAAACGTCATTGATCCGAGTGGAGCTGGGTACCTCAGCTAGTATTTAATATAATTAAACTTCGCCTCGTCCATGCTTCAGCCGGATGTTGAAATTGTAATATACTTAAGTGGTTTCAAGGCCACAATTTTGAAAATATCTGCGAGTTTCTGGGGCGGAGTTCCTCGTTAAGGGTAGTCGTAACAAGATTTAAGGAACGAGATCTTTCTAACTTTTCGGCTAAGACGATATAATCTTGAGTTTGACGGGGGTCCCCGATCTTGCAGGCGTAACAATATTTAACGACTTACATCTTACTGGCGAAGTTTTATGGTAAGCTGCTTGAAAAAAAAATGAACAGAGCTGTTGGTAAATTAATGTTAAAAATATTATATCTTTAGTGCATGGAAAGCTTGCCCAAAGTACTACCTGAGGTCCTTCAAACACGGTTTGAAGGACTACTACCTTCGTTTGAAGAAAACCTTGACTGGCCAACATGGTTTTCGCAGGCCTCGTTAAAGTTAGAAAACTAACTGGCGTCGACGGACACCTCTCATGTTAAGGCCTGAGCTTCTTCAGATAAAAAACACAGCAAACAAATAATACAAAATAAATTTCTAACATTTTGAAATTTTAATTTGTTTCTTTGTTAATTTCGAGCAAACGATGCACGATGGTCTTATAAAAATCAGTATTCATGGCACTATGATTTAAAAGAGGCCAAAATGTACACATTTTCATGCAATAATTAGGGATCTTACACAGAATCTCCGGAACCTTTTAACCGAGGAATCTAAAACCCTTAGAGTAGCTGTCTTTTAAGAAGGAAATACTTGTTGAAAACGCTCGGAAAAAGAGGCCAAAATGTTCACATATTCATACAATTGGCATTAAACACGGAATTTTCGGAACCGTTTAACCTAGGAACGTTAAATCTTTAGAGTAGATTTTTCTTAAAGAAGAAAACTATTTTTTTTTTCTATTCAACCTATTCGTAAAGTAGTGTCGACAAACCTTTTGGACCAGCCCTTTGGGATACAATTTATCCAGCATATAATTCAGCCCGACATCAGACCAAAACGACATTGACACGAGCGAAGCCGGGTACCTAAACTAGTAGTACTGATATAATAAAATTTCAATAATAACCTTAATTACCTATATTTCAATATAATATAATATATATAATATATAATAATCCATATAAAATTACCATTCATAGGTGTTTATAAATGTTTTAATACAACTTGAGTAAACTGAAAAGGTTTCTATAGAGGGTATGTCCTTCTGCACACACTTTGCTTTTCAGAGCTTTTGGGCATCTTCGATGATAATTAAAACATGGTGAACTTATAATTGGTGCCCCGGCATTTTTTCGGCTGTGCTTCTGAGAATTATTGATGTACATAACTTAAGTTATATAGAACTATAGGTAATTAGCAAATGTACTTGTGATCACAAACATTATTTCTAAGTACGTATTGGTTGACGCAGAACCCGCGTTTGATGGTTCGAGTCCAGCGTTGTAGTATATTTATAAAGTAGTTCTTTTTTCAGGGCTCTTTCTTTAATTATTTGTCCTTACTTCATATTCGAACATAATCACAAACATATCAGATGCCATGGAAAAAGCGACGTACTTGCTTAGTAAGAAAAAGTATTTTAAACACCTCTTTCACTTCATCTACCGACGTACATATTTTCATACATTCTCTACATTTAGGAGTACAAAGTATTGCGATCCTTGCGTCGTCAAGTCTACAGCAGAAAACAGTTCAAAACTGCTAAGGGAAAATAATTAATTCAGAGGCGACGCGGAGAGTAATCTCGTAGCTGATAGAGCTCGCTCTGCCATCCGAGTTCGTCAAAGAATAACCGTTGCGATGCGACGTTCGCAGCTTCCTGCGAGGCCTGAAACAAAAGATAAGGTTTCCGAACTTTAGCCTATAAAAGGCTTCGGAGACGTGAGAGATTAAGAACGTTTTCATCAAAATCTCCGACAGTAAAATATTGAAATAAGTGATATATACAATGTCGCAGACAAGTAATAAGAATGGAATTAAAGTTATTTCATTAATAAATTTAATCAAATACTCACTTTTTTATTGCTACTGAATAATATTGATATGTATTAGCTATTTAAAAACATATCTACCTAGAAACATAGGGTCTCCTCCACCAAGTACTGATTAGCTTTTTCCTCACATTAAAGGGCCTTTCTTATTATCTCGCAATCGATACCTTTACAAGATAATCAACACTTTAGTAATAAAGGCCCCTTAAGTATAAACTAAAATAAATGGGCCCTTGCTTGAAACCAGGCTTATTCTCTTTTTTTTCCTAATAACAATACTGCTGAAACATCTATGCCGTTAATTTATATTAATTTAGTGTTTTTTTCTCCCGTCGTTTTAATGTTTTTAGGAATTAAAATAGGTCATATATGCATGTATGTATGTCATATGTGCAATTGAAATCGCATTTGTACACTTAGATTAAGTGGACGTCGAGAAAATTTCCAGCCATGTTTCTTGCCAATTTCTTCTTCGCTGTGTTTGTTGAACTGGCCAATGATAATAATATTGCCCTATGGGTGAGGAATAAAAACAATGAGTAAACATACTCTTCATCCAAATCATTTCTACTAAAGTAAGTGAACCTGTCACCAGATTTGGTATTCCGCAGAGCAATTGAGGTCGCAGTATACTGTTTAAAATTCTAAACCTAGCTCTAAGAAACCATTATCGTTCAGAAATTCATTCCATTCTGATATCTCAGTTGAGATCCGTACAAACTTTATCGAATGGTTTTTAGATTATTTTTTATCCCCGGAGAATCCGTTCGGTCTGTGGTAAATTTTCCTTGACGACAATATTATTCAGATTTCGATCCGGTTGAATGAAAATGTTGTAACAGCGTTGTTTTAGGGTTCCGTACTTCAAAAGGAACCCATATTGGATCACTTCGTCCGTCAGTCAAGAATATATTTTATTTTCAGGAACGGGTGGAGGTGTCAAGTGGAACTTTAAATCAAACACCAATCCTATAAAAAAATAATAAAATATAGCTTCTAAATAATTGATAATTATATGTATTGTATCCACCTATCTACATCTAAGTATTGCAATCAGATTTTGAATGTAATTCGAAAGAGTTTTTAGGCCGGCCATTCGTTGGAAGCAGGATTTAAATTTGCGACCTTTGGATTACTTGTCTCTGTTCTAGCACTAAGCTTTCCTGACCTATACCGATTATATTCTAATCGAAACTATTATATTCCAATCTACTACTAGAATGCTCTGGCTTCGCATATTAATCCTATTAACCTAATTGCGGTCGTCACCAAAGTCGATTTTGGTATCGGGCACTAAAGACAGTCCGGATTTACCTAGGTAATTTTATGTATTTAATGTTAGTATCAATTAAATACATAATATGACCGTTATTTATTCTCACTTTACGTTGAAACATTGCAATCACATTTTGAAAATAATCAAAAAACTATTTTGGTCAGAATATTCTTCGGAAGCAGGATTCGAACCTGCAAACTTGGGTTTTAAGTTGGGTTGATTTTACGAAATTGGAAACAGGTCATAGTGGACGCTGAGGTACCATCACATTGGATGGAAGATAATTTAAGTAGGCATAGTAAGTAGGGAAGAATTGACAATTATTCCATTGGATTAAATTGGGCTGTTTGTTATCCTTCAAATAGAACAAAGGCGGCCCATATGCAGCTTATGAAAATGGTTATTTAGACGGGTTCGATGTTTGTCCACAGTGGACGAGACAAAACACGCGCTGCCGGTGCTTGTCTTCGTGCACGGCGAGTCGTTCGAGTGGAACTCGGGCAACCCTTACGACGGCACAGTGCTCGCTGCCTACGCCGACCTCATAGTCGTCACCATCAATTTCAGGCTTGGTCTTTTTGGTAAGTTAAAAGACGAAGTCTACGTGACACACTTGACAATGCAAGTGAGGTTATTTTAGTATTTTTTAGTTATCGTTAAATGGGCAATTGTAATCGTCAAAAACGGTGTCCGTTTCCACGGCTGAGCTGTACTCTCGACACATTCTTCAAGCGTTTTGTCTTCGCTGGCATTAGTTATTTTTAACTAACATTATATTTCCAATTTGAATAAATGTCTATCGACAGAAGACGCTGCTTAATCGGATATTAAATTTCCTTACCGAGCAATTATTATCAAATTTGCAAGCATAATCATTAATGATTTGATGATTTCGTGCATTTAATGGATACAGTACCGTTATTTTATTAATTTGAAATTATCCAACGATATCTACTTTGAAGCATTGTATTTCGATTTTGAAAATAATCTGAAAAGGTTTTTGATCCGGACATCCTTTAAATCCGGGCAGTTTTTAAATCCTCCTTCTGACGAATGTCCAGACCAAAAACTATTTTATGATTATTTTCCAAAACTGGTTAAAATGCTTCAATGGTCGTTGGATAACCTCAAATTATTCCCAGAATTCACCATAAAAATATTTAATAAAATTTCTTAACACAGTTTCATGCCATTCTAGCTTAAATTCAACCGCTCAAGGGTACACTTGTCGGAAAAAAGCTCCACTTTCCTGATCTGGGTTGTCCTAAGAATTATGAGAGGTGCCCACCCGAAGGTAACATAAACATTCACGTATTACTGAAACGGGTCCAAGCCAAACCTCTTCCGAGAAACTGGACCATATTTTAGTAGAAACCGGTGACTTTATTGTTCTGACCTTTGAGTGAAATTGTCTGGTGTTAAATATATGTAAATTTGAAATCGGTTATCAGTTAGAAGGTTTGTATGGATACATCGTTATGAAAGTAAGCTTTTTATTACAATTATCATTAATAAATTGGTTATAGTGCTGTCTCTAAAACAATTTGGCACCTAATTCCTCCGGGAATGTGGTGTATTGGGCTAATATCCTAACAGTAGTTGTGTGGTAATAGCCACCCATGTCAGGTTCCATAAAAAAAAACGCCCTCTAGACTCGTTCTTTCGTCGCTAATTCGTACTGCATGTCCGACCGTCCAGGATTCCTCAACGCGAACCCGACGCCCCACCTGAAGGCGCGCGTCGCCAACTACGGCCTCATGGACCAGATCGCGGCGCTGCACTGGCTGCAGCAAAACATCGCCCAGTTCGGCGGTGACGCCGGCAACATCACGCTCGTCGGCCACGGCTCGGGCGCCGCGTGCATCAACTTCCTCATGATCTCGCCCACCGTCATGCCCGGTGAGTGTCTTCCGACGCGATCGTCGTACGCCTTGTTTGTAAGATCGGGTGCTGTATGGGTTACGTCACTTATACGTGCCATAGATTAAAAAGGAAGGTAACGTTATACCAGTGTTGAATACGGACAATAAACGACCAAAGGTGGCGTTGCAATGCACATTTATGAACACATTAAATAGAAAGCAATGAATATCAATGACGTATTTTTATACAATGACATTACTTATTATTACGCTGCCAGCAGTGATATACAATGGAGTTGTCATGCCATACTCCAAAACAGTCAAGAATTTAGGAATTTTCATTGACGAAACTTTATCGTGGGTGCCCCAGGTAAACGAGGTCAGCAGAAAAATCTTTGCCGCCGCCCACTCCTTAAAGCGCTTGCAGAATTTCCTCCCAGTCCGAACCAAAATTACTTTGGTGCAAACTCTCCTCTTTCCGATTTTGGACTAAGCAGATGTTTGCTACTTGGATATAACTGAAGTTTTCCTAGACAAGCTGGATCGTTTGCAGAATCTCTGCATTCGCTTCATATATGGTCTGCGTAAATATGACCATGTATCGCAGTACCGTCGAGAGCTTAAATGGCTAACCATCCGTTTCCGAAGGAACTGTCATTTACTTATTCTTCTTTACGGAATTCAAAAAAACCCTAAGTCTCCTGAATATCTTCGTTCCCGGTTTATGCACCTCTCTTCACATGGTCTCCCTTTGCGATCTAGCAATGATAGTATCCTTGCGATTCCTCGCCATACGACGTGTTTTTTCTCTAACTCCTTTACTGTTCATGCCGCACGTCTGTGGAACTCGTTGCCGATCACAGTCCGCTCCTGTCAAACTATCAGCTCTTTCAAACTTAAAGTCAAGGAGTTTTACTTAAATGAAATGTAAAGATGATAAAATGTTCTCACTGTATATATATATATTTAATTTTATTATCCTTCTAATAGTACTGATTTTAGAATCAATGGTAATAGGTATTATATGTATTCTTTTATCCTGGTTTGTGGATATAATAATATGTACTAGAGTATTGTATCATATATATTAGTATATTCAATTATATGTATAAATATGTATATATTATGGTATATGTATGTTTATGGAGTTATTTTTTTTTCTTTTCAAATTCTGGTGTGTCACCTACCACCTACAGATATTTCTATTGCCTTTCCTCATCACCCCAAGGGTTGACTGGAAGAAATCACTCTTAGTGATAAGTCCGCCTTTGTGCAGTATTGTTGTTTTGCTGTATGTTTTCTTTGTAATTGTATTTTTGTTTATGCACAATAAAGAATTTATTCATTCATTCATTACTTAATTTATGGTTAAAATGTAACATTTTAACATTGTAACGCCTATCTATATATATATATCGGACCAAACGTTTGATCACACCATCATTATCACTTGGAACTTCATCGACATTGAGTAAGCAGTTTTCCACAAACAAACAAAAAGTAGTACTATCGAAAATAAACGGATAATGATCTTATATCATGGAGGTTTATTTTAACAGATAAATACATACAACTGCATAATTTACACACTATTTATCTTTTTAAATTAATATTAGTCTAACATCTATAAGTAAAATTTAAAAATTAAAACTAAAACTAAAGAAATATGTGGATCGGAGAGCGAGCCAATGAAATATGTTGGGTTAAAGGTAAAATATTTAATTGAAGGCAGCCGATGTTTGCCCCAAAGTGCCTAGAACACTCGCCGCGTTGCCTCTTTGAATTTCGAGAGCGAATCTTATATCATAAAAATTACAATAGATTACTTACTTCATTAATATTATGTTTATTACTATCCTTGTTACAGGTCTTTTCCACAGAGCTGTTCTCCTCTCAGGATCGGCGCTTAGTTCATGGGCAATCGTGGACGACCCCGTTTATTACGCAGTCAAGCTCGCGAACCACCTCAACTGTACCATACCGGACGACCTCGCCAAAGACCACGAGATCATCGTCGATTGCCTGAGAGAGGCGGCCATTGGTGACCTGCTCTCGGCGGAGATCACCCCTCCGAACTATCTAACGGCTTTCGGGCCGTCCGTCGACGGGGTCGTCATTAAGACGGATTACGCCAAGGACTTTCTCACCAATTTCCCGGCGAACGATCTCCAAAACTTCGCGCCACTCAACAACCTGAATTCGAACTTCAATTTTCTTTCGAAGCGGAGCGAAGGCGCTGGTAGGAAAGCCTTCGCGAACAAGTATGATCTGCTGTTCGGCGTTGTGACAAGTGAGGCTCTGGCAAAATTTTCGGCACAAGACATACAGAACGGCTTCGAGCCCGAGAGACGAGATCGTATATTAAGGTTAGCGATGAGACACACACTCACAATTCATAATAACTAACTGCAAATTAATGTCTAAGTTAGGCAGTAATGAATGGATCAAGATAAAAGATCAGACTTTTATTCTATTTCCTAATTTTTTTTTAAGATTTGTCAAGCAAAGCCTATGCAAATCCCATGGTGACTTTAAATACATAAATTACAAGAAACAAAACAAAAGATTAATTTCATCCCAAGACTCGTTTTTTAGGGTTCCGTACTCAAAGGGTGCCAACGGAACCCTAATAATAAGCCTTCACTGTACGTCCGTCCGTCCGTCCGTCCGTCCGTCTGTCACAGGCCTGAATCTCGTGAACCGTAATAGCTAGGCAGCTGATTTTTTCACAGAGTGTGTATTTATTTTGCCGATATAACAACACATAGGTAAAATTGAAAAATAATCAAAATTAAAGGGAATACAAGAAACGTGATTTTATGTATTCAATTTTGGATGGATGGATTGTATGCGAGTCTGACTCGCACTTGCCTGGTGTTTTATTAAACACAACTCCTAATACTTTTATTGATAACAAAAATCAAGATAAAATAATACCAATACGTTTAATATCTATCGAGGAATAATAATTGATTTGCACAAATCATACGCATCCGTAAGATAATTCAACATTAAATTTTAAATTACCTGAAGTGATTGCCACAAAATATCATTTAATTTCGTAATTTCTGCAAGATTCATGCTCCATACTCAATTCTCCTTCATGCAAAATTTTAAAATATAATAATAAAAAAAAAATTAGGCGTTTATTAATCAAGAAAAGGATTTCGCGAGGTAGCCCGCCTACCCCACCCTTGGTTTATTTACATGGAGAACGTTACCCTCTTAAAAATCTAACGCTGAAGATGATAAATTAAAACCATTTTTTATTAATATTTTTGTATTCTTGTGCTCCGGGAAGTACAGCTTCGGTTGCGTGCATTGAGCGTGCATTATAGCCCCGGTACCTATCTGGAGAATAGGGAGTGGACTACATCCACGCGGCCAAAGCTAAACTCGGAGGCGGTAAGACCTACCAAAGACCTACTATGCTCCCCACCTCGACGTTCTTGGGTGTTCAATGGGATAGCGTCTTCGTACACTTACAACCTAAGGGTTGTTCATTGGGAGCGGTTATATTTGAATCTGCAGATAAAAATCTGTGTAGTTATGATTGAAAAATGTTACGGCTTTTCACGCGGCGGGAAGAGACATTCTCCGGCGTTTCGAGCTAATCATCCAGCCCGTTGTCAAGGAGGCATCCGTCACGTTCGTACGCAGCAGTGCGCAGTCAGCGCAATGATTAGCTCGAAACGTCGTAGAATGTCTCTTCCCGCCGCGTGAAAAGCCGTAACATTTTTCAATCAAGTCTAACGACCGCGGTCATATCAAAAGTATCTCTGTAGTTGATGTCTAAAAATAACTTTGTCCATTTTATTGTTTGCAGTCTACCTTCAGTGAATACGAATTTAGCACCTATTTGTGCAGAACTTTTAGATGTGTATATATACTTTTTACTAAATGCTTACTCCGCTCTGTGCCTAATGCACCCGCATCGCGAAAAAAGGGACAAAATTAAAAACAAACAAAACACAATATCACCGTTTCAAAGGGCACTTCGGCCATTTTCGGCGACCCCTCGGTTTCTTTTCATCCGTTCAGTGCGGAAGATAAACGAGAGGCTCCCAACACGCCGCCGACGCAAAAGGGAGCGGCCGAAAGAGAATACTTATATATAATTTATAAAACAAATAGATGACTCCGCAGCGGAACACGGGAAAAATCTACTCCTTTATGACGCGAAGCTTTGTGTCAAAAGGTCGGTGTTCTCTTTGAGAAGTCAATTTCCTTCTTCTTACCGGTTGAATATTAATAAGTTAATGTATTCCTACATATGCACATACTAGCTTTTTAGCGAGTTAGTTTTATTAATGTACTTGTAGTAAGTAAATGCCTGTACATTTTGCTGAGGACCAACAACAGTTCTTTGATAAAATTCATTTAATAGACCATTATTTAACAGTCTATTGACTAATTTGAGGGAGATACTCTCGACCATAGTTAAAAAAATCGTGTTCAATGGTTAACTTATTTTATATTATCCAGAACTTTATAAAACTATTAGTGCAACTAGCTTTTTTCCGCAGCTCTGCTCATGCTAGAAACCATTGAATAACATCTGAAATTAATATTGTTTCTCCATAAAAGCTTTAATACCCCATTCACCACGATAAGATCTTAAAAGACATTTAGAAATGTCAGATTTCAAAAATTGATTTTTCCTAAAACAACCGCACGCATACCGATTTTTAGCAACAAAGATTTTAGTTGCATTAAACCTGGTCGGACGGCATGGTTCTAAATCCCATGGGCGTCGTCGGGCACCTAAAGAACTCTCACCTTTCTGCCACGCTTAACATAAACATAAAAATAAGTTGCAAGTATCTGAAACCATTTGTGCAGCGTACGCCGATAAAGCGAAAACTTTTTTTCGACTTTGTTTATGCATGTCACAAATTAAGAAATGAAAGGCAAAAACATAAAATTATAATATAATCTATGCTAGACACGGATAATGTAGTATTTCATTGGTGTAATTTAAATTTAATTGGTGATTTTAAAAATCTTATATAAACAAATAAACGAAAATACAAAAACAAACCAAACCTATTTATATTATAGTGTAGACAAGGCGTCACGTCATTTACCCAAAGGGGTAGCACACAAAGGGGTATTCCACTAGCGTTAAAATTTTCTTACCTTCCCTCTATATAAGCACGGCTTTATTGAACTGAACATAAATGCGGACATTTTTTCCATGCAGCTTAGTAGCGTAAAAAAGTGGAGTTCTTAATAAATGTCGAGCAAAGAAGTAACCGCATTGTAGTTTGTCAGCCTCGGTGGCCCAGTGGCGCGACATTTCGGCGATCGCTCTCCGAAGTTAAGCAACGCTGGGTCCGGTCTGGTCTTGGATGGGTGTCCATTCGACCGTTGAGAGAGGCTGGCCGTGGTTCGGATTCCACGTTAAGCTGTAGGTCCCCTTCCTTACTTACTAGGTGGTAGGGTTTATCCCGCCCGGGTTGGTACCATCGCATTGGATGAACGATGGTCGAAGCGGCAATGAAAATTGTCCGTGTTTTCCATCCAGTTCAATGTAGCCGTGCAATATAAGAAAGTTCCTGGCATGGCACCTAGTTCCCATATGGTGTGTTGGGCTAATACCATGACAGAACTTGTGGTATTAGCCATCCATGTCCAGTCACATAAAAAAAAAAGACAAAGTTAAGTCAAATTATTTTATATACATTAATTAGAACATCTAACAAAATTAACTGTTTCTGAAAAAATATTCGTAAGTTATTACGTAAGTTATTACGAACAATGAATAACAAATTATGAGTTTATAGAATAAAGCAAACTGTTAACTAATAAGAACGTCATACGTTTCACGAGCCCACCTTTTTGACCACCGTGATTAAACTATGCGATGCGAAAACGATTAGATATTGAAAAAACATTATTGATTTATTAAAGTACACACTTTGGAACGCAAAATTTAATAATTTCATCTGAATGTAATTCTTGTAAACGAATAAAAAAAAATCTTAAGACTGCTCGGCACGTAGCTTCCGTAATGGCTGCCATTTCGCATCGTATATTTTATTTCAAATCAGAGTAAGGTTTGTGGATGTAAAATTTTGATTTTAAGATGTCCCAACACAAAAGTAAGTCGGAGTGAAATATATTTCTGGGTCAGGACTGCGTTGGGACCAAATTATTCCTTCTCTTCTTGATTAACATTTTTAACATATTTTTTTTTACGAAAAAGTGGCAGAGACCTTTTGGAATTGTGTGGCGTTTCTTAGTCCCACTGGAATAATGTTATTTGGTTGAAACCAAGAGAATTTTGATGTAGTAAGTGGCTGTTAATAATTTCGTGCTTACTACACAATTAACAGCCACCGGATCGTGGCTCAGAGATGGGTGGACTTACCTTCCATCCTAGGGGTCTGGGTCCTAACCCCCGCCAGGTTCATGCACCGATTTCTTTCTCTTACTGAGTTGGATAAGTGAATTTCGTTGCGAATTCTAGCTGTTCTATGGTTGTATGTGTTGTTTATGGAATTTATATAAAACCATATATAACCGTCGGTGGCTCAACCTGAGCGGGATTAACTGCCTGGTTTCGTGCGGCAATAAATAATTGTCCGTTTTGCCATTCAGTTCAATTCAGTGCTCATAAAGGAAAGGTTCTGGTAAGACACTTGATTCCATAGGCCATCCTTGTCTAGTCACATAAAAAAAACGATTGATGACTCTAGGAATTTTATCCGAGCAAATGCAGCTGAATAGTTATTTTTTTAAGCTCACGGACAATATGTGTGCGCGAAAATATTAATACATTCCTAGAATACAGCCAATAGAAGCCCATGCAACCATGGTATGCTGCAGATTAATTGTATTCACCTAGCCAACCACTAAAATTAAATCTTTCTTTTGGTAGGACTTTAAGACAACATATAAATATGGGATATCTACTACTAGAAACATGCTTGATTGAGTAGCTATTTTTTCCATTATTTGAGTAATTTAAATACGTAAATCTATTGTGTTTATTATGTCATCGTTATTTTTTCATTTGTCTGCATTGGTATCTTAAAAAGTGAAAATAATGATTAGTACTAATGACTTTTTAATAAAATACTATTTCAAATCAACAAAACAGGGATAAAATGTCTCAGCCGTGATTACACCACGTATCTGAGACTGACACGTGCTCATGCTTTTTACACAAATGAGTTTACATTGAGAACATCTGTTGGTTTAGGTCGAGCCCTTTTCCCTCTGCAATCAGTGACATTCATACATCGTTGGGGCTTGAAAAGGACAAACGCTGCAAAAAATGTCTGACCCAATTGAAGTACCCTTGGTCGCATCTTCTCATAGATACGTTTATTTAGTTCGGGTTTATGTTGATACGTATATGCTACAAATAAAATGTTTGGTAACGAAAGGACAGAAATAAATATAAGACGCTTGGAAACATTTCGACACAGTGAGTCTTCTATGATATTAATCTGAAGACACTTCTGACAAAACTTAAGTATATGTAGTTATTGCTAGTTCCTAACAATAATATGAAGCAATAATTTAGTTTACCACTAAGAACAAAAAAAAACATTGATTTAAAGTTGAGGGGTGATAGTTTTACTGAAGTATTGTGATCCGGTTTTCAAAACGAATAGATGTTTTTGACGCGCACATTTATCGTACGTAGGCTTTAACCCTTATTCCAAGATTAAAATAAAATTGCATTAAAAAGATTATAAGTGTAAAAAAAGGAAGGTTTTACACTGCATGTCTCTAAACATTAAATATTAAATAACGCAGAATTTTAAAATTATGAGCAAATAATTCCTAATATTAAAAAACAACTGTTTTCTGAGCATATTAAATAAAAAAAACATTCCATAACTTCATTGTGGCAAATTATCAGCTTATCGTGCATGGTTATATTCGAGTAAGGAATTACAGCTGACCTAAGTGTTCAGCATCCAAATCATTTCAAAATATCGGGCATGACGATATTACCTGGGGAAAGAGATGATTCTGGCATGGTACCTAGTTCCCATTAGCTTAAGATCATGACAGTAGTTTGGTATTAGCCGTCCATTTTCAGTTCCATAAAAAACCTAGCAGTCGACCCGCACCCATCCCGTCCAAATGTGATGAAAATAGTTTGGTGACAATAACAGTGCACGCCCCTGGGCTCGAGCTAATGAATTTCGCTCATAATCCACCGGTCTGATTCGGCTTGATCCGCCAGCCTTACCCGGTGCCTTCGACTAACACGTATTGTGTTCCCCAGGACCTACGTCCGCAACGCCTACACATACCACCTGAGCGAGATATTCTATACGGTGGTGAACGAGTACACGGACTGGGAAAGAACGGTAGAGGTTTGTTTGCTACTTGATGTGGTCATGTGAACCTGTCCTTAAAATGCAGCCATTTATGCAAGCGTCTTGTGTTATTATTCATTGGGCAATATTTGATTATTAAATATTTAATAGTTTTCTTGGTTATGGTGCTGTCTCTACAACAAATATTACGGTCCAGTAATACAAACATACTGACTATATCTTCTCACAAAAGCTCCTATTTTTCTAAATCATTCACAATTCAGGTAGCACGACTGTGGAACTCGCTACCCGACGCTGTCCGTCAGTCCGAATCACTTCCCACTTTTAAAATAAGGTTACACGCATATTATCTCAGCCAGTGTAGCGCTAATATTTAGGGCTAGATGTATATTAAATAAAAACATATTTACATACACAAAATATGTATGATGTATGCAATATTATATATGTAGGTTTATTGTTATAATATTTTTAAGTAAGTTTATTACATAACTAATGTATTTATGTATGTACCAAATGATTACTTAGTTTTAGGTTAATACTCAAAGTAACAAACCAAACCTACCGCCACTACCTACGAATATATACCTATTAAACTTCTCAAACACCCAAAGGTCGGCTGGAAGAAATCTCTTCGAGGGATAAGCCCGCCTTTGCGCCCCACTTATGTTGTTTTTGCACTATACTTTCTTTTGTAAATTGTTTTTTTTTTTTGGCGTAATAAAGAATTTTCAATCAATCAATCAATCAATCAAACACAAAAACAACAATCGTTGTTATTAATATTATGTCTGCCTACAGAACCAATACGGTAAAAATAACTGAATAAGTAAATAAATACGAAAAAAAAATAAGAAAAGTGAAACGTGCGGAGTGCAGGATCCTACAACCAGATTGGTTGTAGGATCCTGCACTCCCTGCACCCCATTGCAGCTCCAGGGGCGCGGCTCGCGCCACCCGATCCGCATAGAGACGGCGGCGCGGGACACAAGAGGGGGCGTTCAGCTACATACAACCAGATTAGCTGTTTTTCTTATTTTTTTTCTTTTTTATTTACTTATTTAGTTATTTTTATTGTATTGGTCCTGTAGGCAGACATAATAATAGTTTTCTTGAAACTCAAATACTTTAATGTTCTATAATGTTTATTAGTTTATTTTAATAGGATTAATAACAAGATATATACTTGCATATATTTGGCTGCATTTGAGCACTGTTTTTTTTACTGTAGCTTACAGTTTGTCATAAATTAAATTTTACACGTATTCACTCTTCCCCGTCAAAGATGTTTTAAGTCAAATGATCGGATAAAATGGTATCCAACATATGAAATAATAAACTTTTTTTGTACTCGCGCCGGGTTTTGTGGTTCTCATGCGAAATTTTTAATGCTATTTCGTGGCATGGATTTTCTTGGTAATTCAAAATGTTTCGGTATTAGCTGTATTTGAACATTAATCTGTTCCTCTATCCTCGATACGGAGGGATGACCAGAAATCATGGATAAAATTACCTTGCACTGAATTTTTTTTTGAGCATAAGCACACGCTCCCACTATTTCTGATTCTATGTAAGATAACTTTGTACATCATTTAGCCAATAAACCTCGGTATTATAAAGGTTTTTTTTACTTACACCGACTCATCCTTTAATCATATTACGAAACATTTTATTTATTCTCTCACATCTCATAAATAACATGCAAGACCAGAAAAGGGTTTTTATTTCTTTATAAAAGTAAAAAAATATTTTTCTTAAATTGCTTTAAATTTAATTTCGAATGGACTTCTATAACTTTCCTAATGTTGACAGTTTGAAAAAGGTATATTTTCGGGTGAATGGAGTCAAATTGTTAATCAAAAAAGTGCTTACAAACAACGTTTTACCGAACAGAAATATTACGCGTTGTAATTTCTGGCAACATTTAGAATTCTCCCAACTGGACATGTGGAATAAAAACTTTTTAATTGGAAACCTTTAATTATTTGATTTCTAGGGAAACAAAATTATTGTTTTTGAATTAATCGGAATGAATATAAATTATCATCCTACAGAAAGTATTATATTTGTAATGCTGGAGGTTATCATAACTGTGTGAATAAAATATTTGATTTGATCACGTAATGATGTTTCATAACCATTAAAGTTATTTTACATATTTTTATATGTTTATATTTACATTGGAATCAATCATGAGTCAAGTAATACTGTATCGAACAGACAAGTTAAGTTTATATTAGTCAACAAAGAAATTAAAAACTAAAATATCATACATTATCCTATAAATTAAACTATTCCTTAATCGTATCGAATAGTTTACATCACCGTCGCAATTTATTATTTTTAGACTGTATCGATTGATATGAGAAAAATATTGTTTCATTGATTGTTAAGTAGGTACCAGTAACATGGATGTTTTAATAGGTAGACAAAAAAATGGACATAAAAGTCTAACGATTACGGTTCTCTTTTACAGTTGATAAATTTAAGTTAAATTACCCCTTTTTATCCTTGATAGATGTACGATATGCTTTCTCGGGCAATACAAGTCTGCTCAGAATTGGTTTCTAATAGGAGATTAAAGTTATAGATTGAAATATTTATTTTGTATTAATGTGTAGTCTACAAATTAATGCAAAAAAAAAATGTGTACACAATTCGTGTGTTTTAAAATGGTGCATCGCTTCTGAATACTCCTGTGTGTTTATATAAAAAAACAGGCATAGCTTTGCTGAGAGATGAAAGGCGTTCAGGAAAGTAAATCCACCTCACCGTGAGGCATCGTAACAGCGGATTTGAAAACTATTTCGAGCTTGTTTAAATTATGTTTAAAGACTCCCGTGTCGTAGGTTTGAGGAAAGGCACACGCCGGCAGACTGTTCCATATACTGGAAATTAGAAAAGTAGAGAAATTAATTTTAGAATCTATTCGTTATTTAATATTTTCTATTGTCTTAATTTAAAGTCATAAAACCACATCTATATTGTAACACTATAATCGAATATAAAAAAAAGTCAGGATATTTTTTGATCTTTAAATTCGTCAGAAGCAGGATTCATACGCGAAATCGGCGCAATATATTAGTAGGCGCAGACGGATTTGAGGATTTGTGTGGGTGGGAACTGACTTGACGAACGCAAATTTACAGCACATTTGCGCACGGTGGCGATATTTCGGCTGTGTGGCGTTCGACGTGACGCCGAATTCCCATACAATGATAAGATAATTTTGAACATATAGCGGAGACGTGATATTGACCGCATGCCACTCCTCCTTCCTTTCTCTTCAGTGGTCATAGCACTCTGATTGGAATAATTAGAAAGGGTCACCGCTAGGGTGACTGGTGGCCGTTGAGTGAGAAACTTTTGTGATTCACCGGTGACTGCAAATCCCAGGCAAATGATAATTCCCTCCGCCCTCTGTAGTCTTACCATAACACACAAAGCACATAACACAAGTGACGTGTGCGCAGCACCCGATGAACACGCGCGACGCGACGCTGGCGGCGCTGTCGGACGCGCAGTACGTGGCGCCGCTCGTGCAGAGCGGCGACCTGCTGGGCGGCGCGCGCCCGCCCGCCGCCGACGACGACGCCCCCGCCCCGCCCACCAAGGCCTTCTTCTACGTCTTCGACTACCAGACCAAGGACGGCGACTATCCGCAGGTAACTTCCGCGGGATACCAGTTAGTGTGCGATAATAGGGAGGAGTATTCTCGTCAATTCATATTAATTTAGCGAGTTTATCTGTGAGTCTAAATACTTTTGTAAATTTAGACTAAGTGGACGTTGAAAAAAAAAAACCAGCGGAGTTTCTTTCCAGTTCTTCTTCGCTGGGATTTCCCCGAACTGGCTAATGATAAAATAGGACAAATCCGAGTGCAGTGTACTGTCTATGGATGATGAATAAACAATAAACAATAAACAATAAACAATCAAAAAATAAAATAAAGATTGAGTCTCTCTTGTCTCTGTTTTTTGAAGAACTCTCTTCAAAAAACATGATAGAAATCAAAATTCAAAATGGCGCCAAGCAGACGCCATATTATTACAAATAAAAAAAACAAAGTCTGCAAACTCTGTTCAGTGGGGTATCATTTAATAAATCTTTGAAAATCAACCCAAGGTTTCGCCAACTATTTTAAAT
Organism: Incurvaria masculella; assembly: GCA_946894095.1. Classification (NCBI taxonomy): domain Eukaryota; kingdom Metazoa; phylum Arthropoda; class Insecta; order Lepidoptera; family Incurvariidae; genus Incurvaria; species Incurvaria masculella. Next base: position 16,306,557 of record OX335648.2, on the reverse strand, counting down.
TTTAAATTACCATTTGATCTATAACCATTTTAAATTGGTTAGAAACCATTCAACCTAAATTTTCAATACAATATGTAATACATTTATTATATTTGTTTATGTATCTGGTCATGGATAGTCAATACTACACCCATCGTCATGATATTATCCCAATACATCACATTTCTGAAGGAATTAGGTGCCATGCCAGAACCTTCCTTTTACGAGCACCGAATTATTGAACTAGATGCAAAACACGGACAATTTTCCACTGCCGCCTCGACAATCTTTTCATCCGTCTGAATTTCGGTATCAATCCCTATACCAAAATTCATCAAAATTTATTGGACTTTGGAGGGGAACATAAGCTAGCTTTAGTGGCGAAAATGAAACTAAAAGGACGTGAAATAGGGGATTAAAGTTTGTATGGGGAATTTCCAGGAAATAATTTGACCCGAGCGGAGCTGGGTACATCAGGTATATTTTGTTATTAAGGTGGCCCAACCCGCTCATCTCCCCATACAAAAGGGGAAAGAAGATCACGCCTATATTTCTTGTCAGAGATCCAAAATTTTGCTCAAAATAGCTATATTTGATTGAACTAGATGTCTGATGACCATTGGCATTGTAAAATTGTGTTTGGTTTCCAAGTTATAACGTCCGAAAGTTCGGATTTTTCGCGCGTTTTATACAATAACTTTGGAGGTGGATTACGCAAAGATAAAGTAAGAACATCTTAAAAAGATTAGTCATCCGACATAGCTTATTTAATGAATCTATTTGGTTTTTGTTAGATTTTTGACTACAGCGGTCGTGGTTTACTTTTAGCTATAAGTCGTTTTGAAATTAAAATTTTCGTAAATCTTACCAAATCGTACACTATGCACATTGTCTTTTTTGTGGACAGGTTGCATCTTCCTCATCACGGAGCCTGTCTTATTCTTAGAAACAGAGAAGGTCCCAGAGCGCAACAGCACGGTTTTGTACCGTGCCCGCAAATGAGTTGAGGCCGCCGGGTTGGGCCACCTTAAATGCGCTATACGTGAATTGGTGAAACAGATAGATATCCATTGAATACTTTTTCGAAGGTTCTGTGACTAATATCGTCTCGTAATAAATAAATACAGCGGTAACTGAATGAAATTTCTTAATGTTGACTGTCACGCAGAGCCGGTTTTGTAGCATACGGCAACGCGGCTCGAATGTAAGCCGCTTCGAGCGTCAAATTTGATCCCTAAGGACTATCGATTAGCTCACGCCAATTATCAGCGTACCTCTTCCACGCTTCGCCCCCGCAGCCACCCTCGCCCCTGCGCCGCCGCCCCGGCTCGAACGTGACGCCATTAGTCGGCAACGTGTGAGAAACCGGCTCCAAGAACGGAATTCTCTTAGGAAGGGATTTTAGCGAGAAGAGTGATTTCCGAACGAGAGCCGAGTCAGTTACATTTTGCCTAGGAATTTTGTCTGTAAAATTGATGAAGTAATAGCTAGAATAGAAGTTATTTATAAAATACCTTTTGTGTTATTTCGCTTCACTTACTGACCGCCATAATACTGTGTAGTAGAATATTTAGGTGAAAAACAAATTAATTGATCGGATTGAATGAAACATTCTTGTAGAAGGAATACAGACACTTTTCATATTTTTTTAAATTAACAAAGACTTACTGTTATTTGAATTTCCCTTTTTCTAAAATTTTCCTTTTAGTAATGCTGTGGTCCGAAAGCTAAAAAGGTCGTTCTGAACGCCGTAATTATTTTGAGGAAAAGAATATACGAAAAAGAGTCTCTCTGAAGTGTTACAAAGAGATTTCATGAATTATTCAAGATTAATTAACTGATTTTTTTTTTTCTAAAAAGCCTCAATTTCATCATGTGTAAGGCTTTATACATGTTGACTCTACTTTGTGGTCACTTTCATCAACCTTCCATTATGCCCTTAACTCTTTGGCCTTATCGTCAAATATATACACTTTAAACCTTAATGTTTCTCATCAATTTAACTACATAACTAAATTAAAACCAATATTTTTGGATTGCTCTTATGTATAAATATTCAAAAATATTGTGTTATTAAAAAACACCTTCGACCTATTATTGCCTTAAAATAATTACGGCAAAACGTGATTCTCATTAAATACAACTTCAAAGCGAAATATATTTTGAAGCATTTTTATTAGCCTGAAAAATGATTCAAGATTGCAATATTTGGAATGCATCTCCACTGCACTTATCCAGACTATTAATCCGGGAAACTTATTCTCGATTGTTTTCTAATCAGAACAATTCTTAACTATTAATTACTATTCAGTGTCACTGTCGTTTGTTTTGCGAAATGATATTTTTAGGCACTGTTGGCGACGCGATCATAAAACTCTAAAGTAGACATTTCTTGTGAATACAAAATTGTATAGAATAGTACTGCAGGTGTTCATTTGTAAAGTGTTTGTATCTAGCCGCCGTACCGTTCATATTGAATAGTGCTGCACGTGTTTGGTTGCTAGTATTTGATCCCTGCCGCCGTGCCTTAAGATAGTAATTGTTTAGAGTATTTTACAGGTAAAATATTTCCTCGATTCCCTGTAAAGTTCGTGCACCTGAGGGCTGTAAACGCGGCACGCTGTAAAGTCACCATTGTATGCCCACCTGCGCGTCCGCCTTATGCGGCGCGGCAGTTATCTAAAGGTTGTTTCAGGGAATATTTGGCAGGGCATAGTTTCACGTAGCTGACCGCAATAAACCTATTGTGCGTCGGCTCGGTGCGGCGAGCCGTCTTGGGTTTAAAGAATTTTATAGCATGCAGGTGCGCGTTTTATAGTAACCATGTGAATTTACTTAGGTATGTTTATAGGTAGCATTTTGGAAATACCTAAGTAAATGTCTCATATGTACACACATGTAATATAGATTTATAGTAAGTATTGAGTAACATATTGTTTTATGCACACAAAAATAGCTTTTAGGGGTGTGCATACAAACCAATATGCTATTATAAAGTGTGTCATTGTATATCATTATTATATGGAAAGATTCGAAAGTATAAAGTATATCTATTGTTATGAACATTACTTGTATTTAGAGTACACATTTAAAGATATTATAGAGAGTTCTGTTTTGCATATCATACTTTGAGGAAAGCTTAGAAAGTGTAAAGTACGTATAATGGAAATATATAGTGTATATAAAATAGACATTCCTAATATTTTAAGACTTATTAATAGCATGAAGGTTTTTAGAGCTTAAGTATCATTTGATAGCTGTTTTAAGTGATTTGTATATTGGACATTTGTATAATTTATAGAGTTTGCATTATTTTATAGAAGTCAGAGAGTGTTTGTATAGTGACATTTGTGTGTGTCATATAATAGTATATTGATGTGTTTTAGAGATACGATATTCGTCTGCTGTCAGGTTTTATTATACATTGAAAGTTTGCTGACATTTATAAAGATCTAGGTATGCTAGTTAGCACCATGGAAGTAATTGTATAAGTTGTAAATCATTGTGGAAATATTTATGTTTACTGTATAACGTTTTAGCTTTAGGACATATTTGTAAAAGTTAGAGAGTCAATTGTGGAACATTATTCAAAGTATTTGCGCACATCATGCATATTTGTATTGGTTTGTTTATTATATTTTCTTATAATATGTAAAGTTAATAAAGATTAATACCGGGAAATATTCTCGACAGATTGCTGTCCGTTCGCTTTCCCTTTTGCCCCCCGCACCGCAGACCGCACCATATCAATCAGGTCAGGTATAAATAAGGGTCCCTAAAACAATGGGGCCAGATCGTACTGGCGCTCCGACTAAACGGGTCGGAGACGCTGCCTATATAGTTCGCTTCTCTACGCCAACCAAGTGGGTTCGGCAAAGTTTCAAAGTTGATATAGTTTTTATAGTTTAAAGTTTCATAGTTTATTTTAAAGTTTATAGTGGCCTTTCGCCTATCGAGTTAGTCTCTGACCAGTCAGGTCGAGTCTGCTTACTTTGAAGTGCGGTGCTCGTGGTGCGATAGCGGTACATGCGGTGCAGAAGTTAAGGCGTGCTGCCGGCAACCTGGTCGGGGGTACAGCTCGGCTCTACATCCAGACGCTTGCGTTTCATTTCAAGTCGCAAAGCGCTCCGGTGCCCTGGGGAGGTTCCATAGCCGGGTGCATCACTCGGTGGCTCGGTAGGTCCCGACGCTGAGTCGGTCCTCGCCAAGGAGGGAGCGGAGTATCGTCGGAGCTGTGCTTGCGTAGCGAAGAGCAGCCAGCCGTTCGGGTTCCGAGTGTCACCCGGGAACCGAACGCTCGCTGGCCGGTCGCTATCAATGGTCCTTCGAGCCGGATGGTACGTCGCATCTACAACGCATGCATCGAGGTGAAGTTACCGCAGCACCATGAGCAGTCCGAAGAGAACTCGTCAGGCGACGAAGTTACAAGAGAAGGAACGCGCTGCATCCGCCGCCGCGGCCGCCGCCGCTAGCGGCGTGGCGCCCGCCTCCGCAGCTCACGCCACCGCTCGGCCCTCAGCTGACGCCGCTACCGCCACCGCCCGCGGCGTAGCTGCCGCCGCCGCTCGCGCGGCGGGCACCGACGCGGCCGCCACCGCCCGCGGCGCTGCTCCCGCCCCCGCATCTCCCGTTTCCGGTACAAAAGGTATCGTGAAAGCTGCTGCAATGTTATCGCCACCTATAGACTCTGGCTTGGCGATCACACCATCGGCAGACGACTCATATTATGAGGATACCGCGACGACAGTGCGTTCGGTGTCAAGAATGTCGTCTCATCAGAGTGAGCGAGACGAAGTGATGTCGCATATCAGCGTGGCATCAAAGAGGTCGGCGGTCTTAAGAGAGCAAGCAAACTTACGTGCGATGCAAGAAATGCACGAGTTGGAGCGTCGCGCAGCTGCCGCCGAAGCGGAGCGTCGCGCGGCTGCCGCCGAAGCAGAGCGCCGCAATTTTGAAAGGGAAATTGAGTTAGCTAAGCAAAGACAACTTTTAGAGCTTAGAAAGATTGACTTGGAAGAAGAGGAAGAGCTAACTACTATCCGATTTAGAGATGACGTGAGAAGCCGCAAGAGCCGACATGATGGCGTGACCGAGTGGGTCGCAAGCACGGCCCAGCCGCCGCCGTCGCATCTAGATGGTATGAGTCATCGGCAGAGCGACCTAGCGCGTCCCTCCGATGACGTCACTTCTCACCACCGGACTTCGGCTACTCCACTGCGTGGACGTAGCGATCGACCCACTTCCCCGCCGCGCCGACGTGGATCGCCTACACCGGAGCCGCCGCTGCGTCAACGTAGTCAAACGCCGAAAAGGATGTCTGAGCTCACGACTGCCATAGTGCAAGGTATGTCTGAGCTTCATATTGAAAGGCAAGAACGTTTGGACTTTAGGTCAGTGTGTCGAGAGTTGCCTGTATATAGTGGACACATAAGTGAGTGGTTGCCTTTCAAAAGAGCTTACGAGGACTCAAAGGGCAAAGGTCGGTTCTCTAGGGAAGAGAATTTGGTGCGACTCCGTAATTGTCTCAAAGGGGAGGCAAAGGCTGCTGTCACGACGCTGCTCGCCATTTCGGACAACCCAGATGAGATTGTGAGTACACTAGAAACACAGTTTGCTCATCCAAGCCTGCTCGTAAGGGAGCAAGTAAATAGAATTTGTGCTCTACCTCGACTGCCTCAGGAATATCGAGATGACTTACCAGGCTTCGCTTCAGTAGTCAGTAACGCAGTTGTAGTACTGGACAGATTGCGAAACTACAACCACAACATGCGTGCTGATATCTACAACGAGATTTTAGAAAGAATCCCTATCACCCTACAGACTAAATGGGTAGACTGGGCTACTGCCAATGACGATGGGTCAGAAGCAAAAAGCATATTGCTATCTCGCTTCCTCAATACTGAGGTTAAAAGATTGCGGATGTATGGATCGGCACCAAAGTGCGCCGCTTACAAGCCGCCCTATAAAGAGTCGCCGCGTGGGCCTTCCCAGCCACAGCAACGAGGCCAGCACAAATATCATGTCAATGCAGTACAAAGCACACATGGAAAGGAAAATGGAAAGTGTTTGGTCTGTTCAGGAAATCATAAGATTTTCACATGTGGAAAGTTCAAAGAAATGAACGTAACAAATCGATGGTCTTGGGCTAAAGAAAATCACATTTGTTATCGTTGCTTAGAGGGAAAGCACTTTGTTTCCTCGTGTCGAGCGAGAAGTGTGTGCGGACAAGATGAGTGCAGAAAGTGGCACCATAGCCTTCTACACCGAGAGAGCACACCGACAGAGGATTCGTCAAGGTCATCAGAGGACGAAAAACAACAAGGAACTCCGGACGAGGCTGTCACCGCCACCGCATCCGCCGACGCCGAGACGAACGCACACGGGCGTATATGTCTCAAGATAGTGCCAGTCATCGTAAGTGGACCTAAGGGCAAAGTTCAAACCTATGCTTTGCTAGATGAAGGTTCATCAATCACTCTGGTCGAAGACAAGCTGGCAGAGAGACTGGGTCTGGATGGAAAGAAGGACAACTTGGTGCTTCGAGGAGTCGGTCATGTAGTGACTGATTCCAAAAGTCGTCGTGTTTCTATGGACATTCAAGGACTATGTAGTGACACAGTGTATACCATAAGTGGAAGGACAATCAGTGACTTGAATATGGGTGTACAGTCAATCAAGTTTGATATTTCAAAGTACGAACACTTAAGTGAAGTTAGCGACAAAGTGTTGTACGTGAATGCTCGCCCCGAGATTCTTATTGGACAGGACAATGCGGACTTAATAGTGAGCCGAAGAATCTTGTGTGGTGGGCGTAATCAACCGATGGCATCAGAGACAGACCTGGGCTGGGTCATCCATGGATACGTTCCCGGCGCCCTGCGACAGAAGATCAACAAGGTCAACACCTACAGAGCAAGAGACGAACTGCATGACCTTGTTGCACGATCTTGGGACTTAGGTTTCATCGAGGATCAACGGTGGGTTGGCTGCTTGCAAGAAGTGGAGTCAACTCACAAAAGGGGGGCACATGCCGGTGTCCACTAGAATAAAATAGTTACATAGAAATAAATCGCGCCGCCTTCAGTACTATGATGTGCGACAAGTATTGTATAGAATCGCTATCTGTCGCAAAAGGGGGGTATGTTGGCGACGCGATCATAAAACTCTAAAGTAGACATTTCTTGTGAATACAAAATTGTATAGAATAGTACTGCAGGTGTTCATTTGTAAAGTGTTTGTATCTAGCCGCCGTACCGTTCATATTGAATAGTGCTGCACGTGTTTGGTTGCTAGTATTTGATCCCTGCCGCCGTGCCTTAAGATAGTAATTGTTTAGAGTATTTTACAGGTAAAATATTTCCTCGATTCCCTGTAAAGTTCGTGCACCTGAGGGCTGTAAACGCGGCACGCTGTAAAGTCACCATTGTATGCCCACCTGCGCGTCCGCCTTATGCGGCGCGGCAGTTATCTAAAGGTTGTTTCAGGGAATATTTGGCAGGGCATAGTTTCACGTAGCTGACCGCAATAAACCTATTGTGCGTCGGCTCGGTGCGGCGAGCCGTCTTGGGTTTAAAGAATTTTATAGCATGCAGGTGCGCGTTTTATAGTAACCATGTGAATTTACTTAGGTATGTTTATAGGTAGCATTTTGGAAATACCTAAGTAAATGTCTCATATGTACACACATGTAATATAGATTTATAGTAAGTATTGAGTAACATATTGTTTTATGCACACAAAAATAGCTTTTAGGGGTGTGCATACAAACCAATATGCTATTATAAAGTGTGTCATTGTATATCATTATTATATGGAAAGATTCGAAAGTATAAAGTATATCTATTGTTATGAACATTACTTGTATTTAGAGTACACATTTAAAGATATTATAGAGAGTTCTGTTTTGCATATCATACTTTGAGGAAAGCTTAGAAAGTGTAAAGTACGTATAATGGAAATATATAGTGTATATAAAATAGACATTCCTAATATTTTAAGACTTATTAATAGCATGAAGGTTTTTAGAGCTTAAGTATCATTTGATAGCTGTTTTAAGTGATTTGTATATTGGACATTTGTATAATTTATAGAGTTTGCATTATTTTATAGAAGTCAGAGAGTGTTTGTATAGTGACATTTGTGTGTGTCATATAATAGTATATTGATGTGTTTTAGAGATACGATATTCGTCTGCTGTCAGGTTTTATTATACATTGAAAGTTTGCTGACATTTATAAAGATCTAGGTATGCTAGTTAGCACCATGGAAGTAATTGTATAAGTTGTAAATCATTGTGGAAATATTTATGTTTACTGTATAACGTTTTAGCTTTAGGACATATTTGTAAAAGTTAGAGAGTCAATTGTGGAACATTATTCAAAGTATTTGCGCACATCATGCATATTTGTATTGGTTTGTTTATTATATTTTCTTATAATATGTAAAGTTAATAAAGATTAATACCGGGAAATATTCTCGACAGATTGCTGTCCGTTCGCTTTCCCTTTTGCCCCCCGCACCGCAGACCGCACCATATCAATCAGGTCAGGTATAAATAAGGGTCCCTAAAACAATGGGGCCAGATCGTACTGGCGCTCCGACTAAACGGGTCGGAGACGCTGCCTATATAGTTCGCTTCTCTACGCCAACCAAGTGGGTTCGGCAAAGTTTCAAAGTTGATATAGTTTTTATAGTTTAAAGTTTCATAGTTTATTTTAAAGTTTATAGTGGCCTTTCGCCTATCGAGTTAGTCTCTGACCAGTCAGGTCGAGTCTGCTTACTTTGAAGTGCGGTGCTCGTGGTGCGATAGCGGTACATGCGGTGCAGAAGTTAAGGCGTGCTGCCGGCAACCTGGTCGGGGGTACAGCTCGGCTCTACATCCAGACGCTTGCGTTTCATTTCAAGTCGCAAAGCGCTCCGGTGCCCTGGGGAGGTTCCATAGCCGGGTGCATCACTCGGTGGCTCGGTAGGTCCCGACGCTGAGTCGGTCCTCGCCAAGGAGGGAGCGGAGTATCGTCGGAGCTGTGCTTGCGTAGCGAAGAGCAGCCAGCCGTTCGGGTTCCGAGTGTCACCCGGGAACCGAACGCTCGCTGGCCGGTCGCTATCAGGCACAGAATGAGTGGCTAGCCACCATTGAAGTGTTGAGTTTCTACACGGTGTTTTTCTTCAACGTAATGCAACGTAACACGCACCAACGTAAATGCTAGTTATAGTTTGATACATATATATTGTAATTATTATAAGAATCATTGAAATCATCTTGATATTCATTAGATTATCATAAATATTCCTCTGACTAGTCATTCATTTGATAAATCTAGTTAAGTAGGCACCAATTATTTACCAAGTTTAACGATGGTCTATACCGAAATCGAAATTAAAATGAGTGGAGCACTTTATTTTAAATTTAGCAAAGTTTTTTAAACTGTAAAAATATGTTACACAAGATGTTATTGCTGATGGTGTAACCAAACGTGTATGTTAACGTTAAACCTTGACAAAAATGAGATCAATTATGAAATCTGAGATAGCTAAATGTCATTACGAACCTTATAGCGGAGAATGGGGGATTAAAATATTTTATGAAGAAACAATATTCATTTTCGATATCATTCAACGGTTTCTAGTACGAGCGAAGCCGTGGGCAAGAGCTAGTGCTCAAATATAAAGAGTTTCTGAGTCTTGATAGTTCTAACGTTATCCAGAATCAAGGATTTCGAAGCAGCGGCAAACATACTCAGCTGCTGCATAAAAAAGTCGACTATTACGACGACCTCAAAAAAGTTTACCTTTTAAAAAAAATTGGATTTTTGATTTCGATCTCCTCCATCCATTTATCAAACGCCCATAAAGTTTAACGATTTGATAGGAGTCTGAATAGAAGGAATTGCGTAGCAGCCCTCTTAAGGATCTCTTGTTAGCGTCGACAGATGTAAATTGAATGGGATCACCATGGTTGGAAAACAGACTTTTTTATACATGTGTTTCAGATTGATATGTAGTAGCTACTCGAAAGTGGAATATGGTGTTGGATGAACTAAAATGAGTGGAGCACTTTATTTTCAATTTAGCAAAGTTTTTTCGTACTGTAAAAATATGTTACACATGATTTTATTACTGATGGTATAAGAAAATCTGTATGTTAACGTTAAACCTTCAAATACTTTGATAACACTATACGTTTTTGCGATTGGCATTGCATTTTAATTTTTTTGGTGTAATCTGTGCACCAAAGCAAGTAGGATCTGTGCAAATAAACGAATATAATTATGATCACATGCGGTATCATTAAAATTGACGGATGACACGACTGTCCGTTGCCAGTCCAAAAACTTTAGGTACTGACAGCTGTGCCACTTTGTCAGTCAAAGGGTTCTAGCGAATATTTTTTACCAAAAAAAATTTTTCTTTGTCTGGATGTCATGTCCTCATAACTGAACTTAACCTTTCAATCTAACGTGATAATCCCTGGCTGAGCGACATCGATGACAATAACCATAATTTATTTCGAGCGCGTTACAGGCTGGTCCCAAAACTTTGGACCCCTATCGAAACCGTACTCCCCGATATGGATAGATAATGAATGTGTATCCGAGATCCAAAACGAACTTCAGGCGAGAACTCGAAAGTGAATCTCGATAACGATTAATGGGGGTGATTTGATAATGGAGTCAGCAGAACGAGAATTCGCAAGGTTTGCCGGGTACTACTCGTGGAGTTCACAATCAGAGCAGATTCGGGAAACTGTAAGTTATCAAAGAAGACCTTTCATGTCACATATTCTGTTCTATTTTTATTTCAACTCTGTAATGCATTTTTAAAAAAGGTTTTGATAAAACAACATTTTTCTTTAATAATCGGATCGTTCGTGTAAATACGTTTAAATAAAATTATTACTGCAGATTTAGATTACATGATAATCTTACGTAACATCTTATTGAGATATGTCATTTGGCAGTTCTAAATATTAGTTGTATTATTCCTTTTTTCAGTAGTAATATTATAATATGCGGTACATATCAATACCCAATTTTGTCCAAAATGCACAGTTATTTATTTAGGTCTTATAGAGGGTACTACCATCCCAAAATGCACACTTATTTATGTAGGCTCTAATGTGGTCTTTTAATGAGTGCTACCATCTACCAATTATGTTGTCAGTTTTTTTTTGTGTTTACACAATATTTACATGTTATGGTCTGAGCCAGAATTTGACTTCCACGTCGACTCCATGTTCCAGATATAGCCTATTGTGATTATCATGGCGGATCAAGTTTGATCAAGTTGGTCGCCAGTTTGAGTGGGACAGCATGAGCGACGACTTTCGCATGCTCAGGGGGCGGATGGATTCAAATAATCATGTTGATTCCCCTTCTGTTAAAGAGGCGGTGCTCACCCCGTCGAAGTAGTGGCTATGCAGAGGTCATGACCATATGGGTCTGGGATGGATCCTAAGAAGCTCACTTCATCCTCGGTGTGAGACGAGCGGCATCGCGCGTTGGTGTTGGCTGGCTGAAGCTTGCAACCTCATGGCACTATAGTTCTCACAAAGACCTCCACTGGTAGCCCGCACCGAAAACACTGACTCGAAACCGCAACCTCGCACAAAATACACGTGTCGTCGGCCTCCCAACAAAATCTAACCTCTCGTCAGATCATCCATCGAATTGTGCCAGCTCCATAGTCACAGACTAAACAGTATTTTATATCGATGCTCAGACATCCGCGCAACTCGGTCACTAAACTAAACACCTCCAAAATTTAATCTAAATCTAACCGAATTTCCACTTTGGAGTAACACGAAGAATTCTCGTACAACATTTCGCTTATATTTAACGGATAACCAAACAAGTACTTTTAAAATTGGATACAAACGACGATGTGCATTATGTTTTTGTAGGAACGCTGTAGTTTTTGGGTAATATTTCAATATCAGATTTTAAAACTACTCGCAAATGGCTCAGAAAATAGTAAGCTTCAGGAAAAGTTATTTATCTGGTATCAGATATATATTTCAACTTAAGCTGAAATTCCAGGAGAACAAGAGTATCCGCCGACTCAATTAAGTTATCTTTACTTGACGAGACAAATGATAAATCGATCAACATGGCGTCGGTTTCGGCATAGGTCGGCATAAGATTGGTCACTTATAAACAGCAATAAAAATATCCTTAGGCTAGTGAGCTGATTTTAGTAATAATAAAATATGACTTTATTAAATTCCTGCCATCTTATTACTAAAATATTTGGCACCGATATGAAAATCTAGGTTTCTTATGAGTGTTTCAAGTGAAATTGTAACGAATCTGTGATTTTTCAGAGATCAATAATCTTTGATGATATTGTTAGAAATGGAGGACAATTACAATTTTTCTAGTGACATCAAAACATCACGCTTCGAAAACATTTTTTTTATAATAATATAATTGACTTACTGCATATATTTTTTTATTTTAATGTTAATTTTGCCCTTACAATCACACTGAGTCAATAAAACGGGCAAATTATTTGCTTCAGCATTTTTGAAAGTGCAAAATCCGATCGATGTTTGGCTTCTGCTATAGTATTGTTGTGATTATTAGACATTTCATCCTTATTTTTGAGTTATCTTTTCTCACATATCTGTTTGCACTTGCCAAAAAAAGAATCTCGGCTATGTTCTTATTGTACCGGTCATGATAAACCTAAACAAATTTTGGTATTCTACAAATCACGGTGTAACTAAATGCACTCTAGGATAAATTAAATTATTGTTCTTTTTCTTTTGTCACAGTTTTTTATAAATTTTTAGCCGTTTATAATCGCAAAATGAAAATTACTTACAATAAATTCCTTACCCTACTTGTTCCTAGACCACTTTCCTTTTCTTTCTGAGTTGGGTAAGTGCATTTGTTACGAATTCGAGATGTTCCGTGGTTCGGAATCCGTATCAATTATACGTCCCCTTCCCTTACTAGGTGTTAGGGTAAAGCCGGCCCGGGTCGATACCATAGAATTAGATGAAAATATGGTCGAAGGAAAAATATAAATTTTTTCCGTGTTTCCATTCAGGTCAATGTAGCCGTGCTCATAATTGGTACACCTGGCATGGCACCTAATTCAATACGGAGTATTATTAGCTATATATTTGTCGTATACAAAAATCTAATTTCATAACCTGTGGCTAATTAAAAGTGGATTATTTGATTGAGGTTTATGGATTTTTGTTCTGTTTGTGGGGACTGGCTTCCGCCAATTGGTAACATATTAGATGGCGGGCATAGTCTTTACAAATAAACTGATATTTGTCATGAACTGTTGAATGAATTTTGTTGACTTAGACTAAGTGGACGTCGAAAAAAAAAAACCAGCGGAGTTTCTTGCCAGTTCTTCTTGGCTGGGATTGCCGAACTGGCTATTGATACAAAAATGACAATTCCGAGTGCAGTGTACTGTCTATGGATGATGAATAAACAATAAACAACAATTTTGTATCCGCCACCCCCCGAAGCTCAGTGGACTGTAGTACGTGGACGGCGGGCGGAGGCGGCGGGGTACAGGGTCTCCGATAGCTCGATCGTAGCGACGTCCGCTACCTCCAGTTCCAGCCGACGGGGTGCCTCCCTGCAGGACTCGATGTCGATCCGGAGATCTCGTAGGTCAGGGGTCGTGGTGCCGGAACCGAAGCGTAGTATTTCGATCAGAATAAAACACCGTAATGTTGTAGCGAACGTAACGTATATTGAAATTTAATTTCCTTAACTACCTTGAAAAGTAATAAAATAGACGGCCACTAGAGCCTCTCCGTACTTTGATTCCTATTTCGTTTTACAAAATGTACTGCTCTAGCCTTATATCTTTGGTTGTACATGTTGGACTTAAAATCTAAACATATGTGCGGATAGATCTCGCTGAGATCTATCCAAATAGTATAAGGTATATTGGCCTTTTGTGGAGACTCGTAAAATAGGCTCAATATTGTTGTCTCCCATTACAATTTCTTGCATAAATATAACTTTGCCTCAACCCCATTCGTGGTACACATGCTAGACTTTCGTGTTGGGTACATCATTCGATAGGTACTTTTTTCGCTCTATCCATACATGTACAAATAAATTCGTAACTTTAAGATTTAATACAATTTCTTGCTTTCAAAGATATTTTACATGGTACATTTTTCGAGTTGCCTCGTTCGGCCGCCAAGAGGGCGCGCGCGTCGTTGTGCTAAATTCGTCCGCGGCGCGCAGAGCGCGTCCGCTGCTTTTATTTTAAAATGGACTTTTCGTAAATTTACATAATATCTCGTATATGATATATTCTCAAAAATAACAAAAACATATATTTCTTCCGTGTGGCTTTACATAGGTTATAAAACACTAAGACCATATAGCTTCTAAAATATTATAATATTGTTCGTGGAGTCATGCGGCACGTATATACATTTATTTACAACAAGACTCATATACTTTATTTACAATATTATTCTAAAAGGACTTATAGCTAACACAATTATCAAAAAACATATCGTGGCCTCGCCTGAGGTTACTTAACTGAGCTGTACACGTTATTTATCTTACAGTCCTAAACACACATTATCTAAGTATCGTATATTTACAACATAATACAAATGAACATATTTCGGGGCATAATGTGTGAGTAAGGCAATCTATATCTCGGTGCAAGCAGTCATAATAATATCATAGGGCTTTTCGTGGGTATCGGTCGTAGGCGAGGCAGATAATTGTGAAAGGCGTGCGGGGGAGGGGACAGGTAGCGCGCCTGGCAGGTAGTGCGCGTCAGTGTCTTTTGTTTCGGTTCGCGCTCCTCGTGATATCTTGATTTAGTCCAATACACCCCCCTCGGTAAAATTCCTAATTTAACCCTACGCGGGACTAAATTCGTAGTGTCCTTAGGACCGTGATAAAAATATGACTTACGTATACGGTTTAGTAACTAACTTATCGGCGAACTTACGTTTATAACTTATTTTCGAATATGACGGCGAGTCGCCCTACGGGACGTCGAAGTGACCCCGTCTGGGTCCGGATGTCTACCATTCTGATTATGCCGTCTTTTCCAGGGTAGACTGCGCTGACCACGCCCTTTGGCCAGGTGGCTCGAGGTTGGTTCGGGTCGGTTACGAGGACTACATCACCTATTGTAATCGCTCTACCGGTCGTGTGCCACTTTTGGCGCGGTACCAACGTAGGTAAATATTCTTTAAGCCAGCGCTTCCAAAAATGGTTGGTGAGTGCTTGCGCTATTCTCCACTGTTTACGTAATTCGTTTGCGTCAAATTTCCCTGGTACGTGATACTCCCCGGTACTTGAGCCTATCAAAAAATGGTTTGGCGTGAGGCTCTCGTCGTCTCCGTGATCGAGCGAAACATGCGTAAGCGGCCGTGTGTTGACAAGAAATTCCGCTTCTGCGAAGAGCGTCGCTAGCGTCTCCGGGTGTGGCGCCCTGCTACACATGGTTGCGCTCAGAGCTATTTTGACTGACTTTATCAAACGTTCCCAGGCCCCGCCGGCCCACGGTGCGACCGGTGGGTTAAATTTGAACTCGATTTTCCGAAGTTTGGAAAAATTATTTATTGCGTCGGTTTCCAACTCCGAAATACATTTCTGTAACTCGCGATCTGCGCCAACCATATTCGTCCCATTATCGGACCAGATAACTTTAGGCGTGCCGCGGCGGCACATAAACCTTCGGATAGCTTGAATGCACGAGTCTGCACTCAAGCTCGCTGCAATCTCGAGGTGGATGGCTCTCGTTGTCAGGCACGTGAAAATCACGCCCCAACGCTTTTCACGACGTCGACCGATGGAGACCTCTAGCGGTCCAAAATAATCCATTCCCGTCATGGTGAATGGCCTTGCGAGGTGAGCGACGCGTTCGTCTGGTAGATTGCCCATTTTAGGGTTCTGAGGTTTCGCCTTATTTTTCTTACATGTATTGCAGGAAAATTGGATTTTCTTCAATGCCGCTCGTAGTCCGAAAATAAAATATTGTGTGCGTAAAACGTTAATCTGTTTGTCCGTTCCTTCGTGTCGTAGTCGGTCGTGCGTATCAAAAATAAGGAGCAAAGTGAATCGGTGCCTGCCATCAAGAATTGTAGGGTTCTTAATGTCGTATTCTATAAAGTTTGTTTTCACTCTACCTTCGGCGCGGAGCACTCCCTCCGAATCTAAGTAGGGACTTAGCGGAATGAGTCGATTTTTATACGGAAGCGGCTTGTTTTCACGTAATAACTTTATTTCGGTACTGAAACTTTCGTTTTGCGCGTGCTTTATCCAGCTTAGCTCTGCTTGCTGATATTCCGTTGTCGTTAGCTGAGCTGGATTTTTGCGACATTTTTCTATAAACATTCGGACGTATGCTGTTGTATTTATCAGTCGAGAATATTTTGAGAAACGGCTAATATCTGGCAGACCGGCATCTGAAATGGGTTCGACGAGGTGCGCGGTCTGAATTTTTTCTTCGTTCGGAACGTCTGGCTTGATTTGCGGTGGCCATGTCCCCGGTGCGCCAAGTAAAAAGGCTGGTCCCGCTATCCAGCGGCTCTGAGGCGTAAGATCGGCGCGCTGTGAGTTTCTGGTGGCTTCGTCGGCCACATTCAAATCGGTCGGACAATAGCGCCATTCTGAAATATCAGTCAGCTCGTCGAGCTCGGCCAGTCGGTGCGATACGTAGGCTTTATATGATGATTTATCGGATGCTATCCAGCCGAGCACAGTTTGGCTGTCCGACCACATTGTCGTGGCATGTATGTCGATGTCGTGTTCTCGTTTTATCGTGTCAGCCAATCGGGCTGCTAATAAGGCACCAGAAAGCTCCAAACGTGGTATCGATGTGACCTTTCGCGAGGCCACGCGAGTCTTAGACGAAATGAAACTTAACGTCACGTTTAAGTTACGTTGCGTGGTCCGGAAGTAGGCAACGGCGGCGTACGCGTGGGAACTTGCATCTGCGAAAATATGTAACTCGCGTCGTACTGGTGACTCCGTGGTTCCGTTGAAATAGTGTCTAGGTACATGTACTTCCTTTGCAGTTTCGAGTTCGGCCAACCATACTTTCCAATTCTCGTAATCATTTTCACAGATCTTCTCGTCCCAGCCTACTTCGGACTTCCAAATATTTTGTAAAAGTATTTTGGATTTTACTGTTATTGGGCTCAGTATGCCAACGGGGTCAAATACCGTCATAACTAACTTCAGCACCTCTCGTTTCGTAGGTCGTTGCTCGCCGGTGACGATCGTAGTCTTAAGTTTTTTCATAGATAAGTCGAATGCGAGGACATCTTCTCTTGGGTTCCAGTGCAGGCCCAACGTTCGTAGGTTCGGTGCTTCCTGTTGAGCTAGTGTGACCGTTCCGCTGGCTCGGTGTTCGGGCGGTACATCGCTTAATGCCTTTTCGTTCGATGCTGCCCAGGAGGTTATGAAAAAACCTCCTTTTCTGTGCGTTTTTCGTACGCCGTTGATGATTTCTCGCGCTTCCTCCAGGCTGTTAGTGCTGTCCAACATGTCATCAACATAATGGTTTCGGATTATCGCGTGCTTGACTCGATCGCTGGCTTCCGTGTCGTTGGTTGCATTGACATTTTTTACGTATTGGGCTGAGCACGGCGAGCTGGTAGCTCCGAACAGAAGTGACGTCATCACGTATTCGTCGGCCTTCGGCTGATTTCGGTCGCTTCGCCACAGAAAGCGTTGTGAGTCTTGGTCCGCGGCGATTATTTTTATTCTTAAAAACATTTCTTCTATGTCGGCGGTGAATCCGACTGCTCCTTGCCGAAATCTGAATATGCAGCCTAATAACGAGTTCAACAGGTCCGGTCCGCTGAGCAGCTTGTCATTGAGCGCTACACTAGCGCTCCGTGCGGCGGCGTCAAAAACCACGCGGATCTTGTTAGGCTTATTCGGGTTATACACAGCAAAATGTGGCAGGTAAAATGTACGTGGGCTGATGTTTCCTGCCTCGGCAGACGTTAACTTCCGTGCATAACCCTGTTCGATGTAACGATTAATTTTATCTGCGTATCGTTCGGCGAAATCCGTATCTTTTTCCATTTTGATTTCGATGGAACGTAGCCGCTTTTCCGCGTGACGTCTGCTGGGCGGGAAACTGGTATCGCTGTCCTTCCATAGGAGTCCGGTTTCCCAACGTGGTCCGTCGATCTTTTTTGTTGTACTTTCCAGAATACTGTGAGCTTGCCTAAGGCTCGGCGTAATGCGTTGTTTGGGCTCGACTCCCATTTCCTCGGCTCCTACGTGCCGTCGAATTAACTCAGATACGTCGGTATTAACGTGCATCACGTAATTTACGTTATTCTCATTTCTGTGGCCGTTCAAGTGCCCGTGAATGCACCATCCGAGGTGAGTAAATGAGGCTGCCGGCTCGTTAGGTGCACCGTTTCTTATCTGCCGGCCCACAATAAGGTGCCAGTTGTCCTGACCTATCAAAATACCTACGGGCGAAGGATTTTCTAAATTTAGCTTAATTCCTTTCAAATGGCTGAAGGCCCGTAACGTCGCCGTCGGTATCGACGACGCGGCCGGCAAATGAAGCGTTTTCATCGTTTTGGCATTAATAAAAAATTCTTTGGCTTTACTGTCCGCGCCCTTAATGTGCAATCCTACGTGACGAGACGCGTCGGTCGTAGTTCCGGCTATGCCGCGTAGGGTCAGCTCACTCGTTGGCCCCGGTAGCCCTAATTTCGTAGCGAGGTCCTCGTTCATTAACGTGATAGCTGACCCGTCATCAAGGAAAGCTGACGTTTTAATACTTCCGTTAGGTCCGCGTAAAATCACAGGCAATATTTTCAATAGAACTTTGCTGGAGCAACTTACGCAGCCTACGTCAACTTCGCGTTTATCTTCTGTTTCAGAGGTCGGATTATGTTTTTGTTCGTTGGACCTCCTCAACAGTGGGTGAGTTTTTCGTGACTTACTCTTAAGGCAATAGTTGCCGCGATGCCCTACCTTTAAGCAACGGTAACATCCATTTAATCTCTGAACCGTTAAAAATCTATCGTCAACCGACATACCCATGAATTTTGAACAATAATTATATTCATGTCCGTCTTGCTCGCACAACTCGCATTTTCTTACAAATTTAGCGTCGCTGCTTTTAAAATTCTCGCTCGCGGTAGCAGCGAACACTCGTGGATGCGGCGGGAGTGGGGGTCGGGCGTACGTAGCGCGTGGGAGGTTGCGCGGCTCCCTGATTGGCTGAGGCGCGCCACTTGACGCTACTGCGGGTGTTGCTAAATCAAAACGTCTCGGGATGTTGTGTGCGATTTGGTCTAACCATCGCTCAAATATACAAATTGGAGGTTGTTTCGACTGATCGTTCTGCGCGTGAAGCCACCACATATGACGTAGATGCTCCGGTAACTTATCTTCGATACTATTAAGCAAATCGGTATCTTCAACGCGAGCTCGGTAGTTTGCTGCGCGGTCGGAATTATTAAAATAAGACACGGAGTCCGAATACACAACAGACATGAGACCTCCAATAAGTGTAGCCAGATCGCACAAACTTTCTCGGCTTGTTGAGTCGCGAATTCTCGGAAATGATTTTATCGAAGTTAACATTTGAGACACAACAATAGAAGGGGACCCGTATTTATCTTCTAGCCGGTTAAAAATTCTTTTCAGATTTGACGGGTGATTCAAAAGTACTGAAACCGTACGGCGCGCCTCTCCTTGCAGTGACTTTTGAACTTTTGCAAAAACATCGCGATCGGACAAACTTTTATTATTTAAAAGTGAATTTAACGTGTCCGCATAAATATACCATTGCCCAATGGAACCATCAAAATTAGGGAGATCGTTAAGTGACTGCTTTGCACCAAGATATAAAATAGCCTTACTCACATGGTCCGCGGTGGCCGGCGATGCGGCGGCTGCGGCGTCGGCGTTCCAGGCTCGCTCCCTCGCAGGCACTGGGTCGGTCACTCGGTGGGCAGGAGCAGTCACTTCGCGCACAGGTATCGTCACTTCGCGCACAGGTATCGTCACTTCGGGCACAGGTACTGTCACTTTGCACACAGGCTCGTTCACGTGCGGGGCTCGTTCGGCTGGCAGCAGTCTCGCGTCCTCTTGTTGCTGCAGCCATTTTCGGGTCAGCTCCTCCCGGTTCGGCTCATCGAGGTCGTCGCCGCCGCACGATGATTCTTCTTCTAGGCAGATTAGCCGCGCCTGGGCTAGCTGCGTCGCTGCTTGGGCTTCTTCCAGCTTCCGCTTGGCCAGCTCCATCTCGGCCTGACGTCGCTGTCTGGATCTGGCCGTGCTGGTCGTAGATGCCGCTCGTCCGCTGCGTGCCGGTGCCGGAGGTCCGTTGTCTGGTCGTGGTCGCACGGTGTCGTGCGTGTCCGCCGTCGTGGTGCCATGAGACCACGTGTTGGTCTCCGTCGCGGTGGCACGTGGACGTGTGGAAGGCGTGGCGGTCCTCTCGGCTCGTTCTGTCGGCGGCGTCCCGGACGGCTGCTTCGGTGAGTCGGTCCCTCCCTCGGGTGGCGCAGGGGGGCCGGACGTCGTGGGGTTGGTCGCGGCCTCTGGCGTCGTGGAGATGGCCGCGGTCGTGGCTTGTTCCGACGGAGTTCTTGTTGCAGCCGCAGGTCGTTCCGCGTTCTTCCGGCTTCTCGTGATCGGCATGATGTTGTCGTGATCCAGGTCGCAGGGACTGGATCCGGCTCGAAGTGGACCAGATGTATCCGCCACCCCCCGAAGCTCAGTGGACTGTAGTACGTGGACGGCGGGCGGAGGCGGCGGGGTACAGGGTCTCCGATAGCTCGATCGTAGCGACGTCCGCTACCTCCAGTTCCAGCCGACGGGGTGCCTCCCTGCAGGACTCGATGTCGATCCGGAGATCTCGTAGGTCAGGGGTCGTGGTGCCGGAACCGAAGCGTAGTATTTCGATCAGAATAAAACACCGTAATGTTGTAGCGAACGTAACGTATATTGAAATTTAATTTCCTTAACTACCTTGAAAAGTAATAAAATAGACGGCCACTAGAGCCTCTCCGTACTTTGATTCCTATTTCGTTTTACAAAATGTACTGCTCTAGCCTTATATCTTTGGTTGTACATGTTGGACTTAAAATCTAAACATATGTGCGGATAGATCTCGCTGAGATCTATCCAAATAGTATAAGGTATATTGGCCTTTTGTGGAGACTCGTAAAATAGGCTCAATATTGTTGTCTCCCATTACAATTTCTTGCATAAATATAACTTTGCCTCAACCCCATTCGTGGTACACATGCTAGACTTTCGTGTTGGGTACATCATTCGATAGGTACTTTTTTCGCTCTTTCCATACATGTACAAATAAATTCGTAACTTTAAGATTTAATACAATTTCTTGCTTTCAAAGATATTTTACATGGTACATTTTTCGAGTTGCCTCGTTCGGCCGCCAAGAGGGCGCGCGCGTCGTTGTGCTAAATTCGTCCGCGGCGCGCAGAGCGCGTCCGCTGCTTTTATTTTAAAATGGACTTTTCGTAAATTTACATAATATCTCGTATATGATATATTCTCAAAAATAACAAAAACATATATTTCTTCCGTGTGGCTTTACATAGGTTATAAAACACTAAGACCATATAGCTTCTAAAATATTATAATATTGTTCGTGGAGTCATGCGGCACGTATATACATTTATTTACAACAAGACTCATATACTTTATTTACAATATTATTCTAAAAGGACTTATAGCTAACACAATTATCAAAAAACATATCGTGGCCTCGCCTGAGGTTACTTAACTGAGCTGTACACGTTATTTATCTTACAGTCCTAAACACACATTATCTAAGTATCGTATATTTACAACATAATACAAATGAACATATTTCGGGGCATAATGTGTGAGTAAGGCAATCTATATCTCGGTGCAAGCAGTCATAATAATATCATAGGGCTTTTCGTGGGTATCGGTAGTAGGCGAGGCAGATAATTGTGAAAGGCGTGCGGGGGAGGGGACAGGTAGCGCGCCTGGCAGGTAGTGCGCGTCAGTGTCTTTTGTTTCGGTTCGCGCTCCTCGTGATATCTTGATTTAGTCCAATACAAATTTCATACATTTTAAATTTAAAGAAAAACAAAAAACATTTGATCAAAAGATTTCATCTGGCTCCGAATGGATGATAATATTTGTTGTTTTCATATAGTATGTGTAATAAATTTACAGACACTGTTCAGTTTTTCGTTTGTGAATCACGTAACGGTCTACAACGGTCGTTAGGTAAACACAATACATCGCCTCACAGCCCCATCGCTAGGTCTCCAACCCTTCCACACATATTGCTTCAGATTGGATAGCTCGAGTCAACAAGCGCCGCTGTGAACTGACTAAGGGGTGTTTACTCTTCCCACTCTTAGAAAAAAACTTTACGCCCATACAAAGTTGGATGGTGAACGATCTGGCTTTAGAGTCACCTTTGAGAGCTGTCAAAATATTCAGAACCGTGAAAAAGTTAGGGGGTTATCATGATATTTATAAAAAAATACATATATTTAATTTATCAAACCTGACAAAGATGGCTAATAGACAAAAATAACGACATGATATTAGCACAACACACGACAGACCTAGAGGAATCGAGTGCCATGCCAGGACCTTCCCTTTATGAGCACTGCTATTTTTATATTTTGATATTGTGACTTTTATAAAACATATTGGTCTCACGAAATTATCAGTAATAGTAAACCATGTAAGTGGCTCGTAGCCTAGTGGCGCGGGGACTGGCTTAGCGTACCAGAGGTCTGGGATCACTTCCTCGACCCGAATTGTAATACTTTCTTTCTCTTTCTGAGTTCGATAAGTGCATTTCGTCACGAATGCGAGGTGCTCCATGGTTCGGAATATATTTGAAACTGTAGTTTCCCTTCCCCTACTAGGTGGTAGGGCTTAAGCCCGTTCGGGTTGGTACCATCGCATTGGATGAAAAGTTGGTCGAATCGGCAATGAAAAATGGTCCGTGTTCTCCATCCAGTTCAATGTAGCCGTGCTCATAAAGGGAAGGTCCTGGCATGGCACTTAATTCCTTCGGGAATGTGGTGTATTGGGCTAATATCATAACGGTAGTTGTGTGGTATTAGACATCCATATCAGGTTGCATAAAAAAATGTACAGTCACGATGAGGGAGCGAAAAATGGTATGCTGTGATAATGACGCATATAATCCAATCGCAACTCTTCGTCCCTGTAAGTTTATTATTTCTTTTGTAGGTCGATTATGTTTAGAAGAGATTGTACCTATACGATATTTTAAATAGATATTTTACTTTTATGGGTTTATACATTACATATTATCCGTTAGTTACTTATCTCCACATGCCTGAACCATTACGAAATACCCTTCTCAATCGGCAAGACAAGTTATTTGTATTTCCGGTTACGTTAGGCTAAGCTATATTTTGATGTGACCGCTTCCGACAGAGGTTAGATAGAAACTTATGAAGCCTTGAGAGGTGATAAAAGCCGAAAACAAGTTCCTTTTTCTTCTTGGGTTATTTCGAAATGAATAATAAATACTATCTCCATCATGTCATAACAAATCAGTCCTGTAGCAAATAATATGGATGCGTTATTTTATTTTTATATCACGGAAATAATTAACAAAAAGTATTTAATTATTTTTAACCCCTACCATACATATGTATCCCGAAATTAGTGTAAACATTGCTGCAAGAATAGCCACTTATGTTGTGTTCTAAACGGTGGTGTTCCGATCCTTATAAAATTAATAAATTTGATGTATTTAATGGATGGAAACTTTGTAATAAACAAGTTTTAAAACGTTAGACGCCACTGTTATAAAAATATTATTTAAAAATTGTAACAACACCATTGGGACTGATATTCTGAACATATTTACGCCGCAATTATTATGTCTATATTAAATATGTGTATTAAATTCGTAGCTTAAGTGCAAGATTGTTCGCGATCTATGTATTAAAGTTATTTATAAAAAAAAACAGGGTTATCTGAAAGAGATTGGTCAATTATCCTGAATTTTGTCGTATGTCGTTAAACCATCCAGTTATCAGTCGCGCTCTTCGAAATACCAAGAGCCAAGAAATGCATGTGCTTTGAGTCAAATAGTCTTTGAGGTTCTCCACTCGGAAAGCTTCATGCATACAGTCCATTAGAAATCTTCAAAGCGACTTGTATTCCCTTGTACAAACAGCATTCTAAAGGAACATGCATCTCCGCTTTAGCCTTCGCGTTGTAAGCATAATGTAAAAAAAATTGCGAAAGCACTTTTGTCGAGACTATGTTTGGTTTTTTTATGGACGATGAAGTTTAGCTTACACACATTTTTTTTCCTCAGGCTTTTGCCGGGAGTGAATTTGTAGCATTAAAAAGGGAAATAGTTTGCGAATTGTTTCGTTATGCTTTATGATTTAAAACCAGAAATGATTTTTACGTAAAGATTTTTTCCTCCGATCATGTTTAAGAATTTTTTTTTAAGGTGTACACAGTCGTGTTCTGAGAGCACCCGTCAAAACTTATTACAAGATTAGCACAGGACTAACCTTACAAAAACCGGTTTAGTATGGCGCACTAAAGTTATTCCGCCCACTCTGAATAGGGCTGAAAGAGATAATGTATTAAATTGTAATAGGCAATATCCAAAACATTCGAAAGATAAAGTAAAAACCAGTAAAGTGCGAGTCGCACACTAAGGGTTTCGTACAAGAATTAACACAATACAGTCATCTTTCTTGTCTGTTTTGGTTTAAATATGTTTTAATATTACTAGTTTTAGGTACATACTCTGTGAATATTTGAGCTGTCTACCCGCTGACAGACAGACGAACAGACAGCGTAGGCACGAGGCACTATTTGGGTAAGAAACCCTGAAAAATAGGTTTTTTTAATCACATTTGCATTTGAATACCCAGCCAAAATGTCAAAACCGGCCAAGTGCGAGTGTGACTCCCACTCGAAGGGTTACATATCATCATAGAATATTTAACACAAAAAAATAGTTTTCTTGTAGGGGGCCCATTCTTTTTTTACGTTTGTTGTTATTGCTGCAATTACTATTACGGTTCATGATGTACAACCCCCTGACAGTGGTTGCTTGGAAAGAACTTGAAAGGAACACTATGGTCAGTCCAACCATTTATTTTATTTTTTAAATCTCAGTAGAGTATTTATCGATTAGTGATTTCCTAATACGAGAACGATACAGATTATTTTTTTTTTAAATCTTCTTTATTTATAAAGAATTTTTTATCAATTAAGCGCAGTGATAATTTAATTTTTTCTCGACGATTAAATCAAGTATTTGTTTTTTTGTCTCTCAATAATTATGGAACTTCATTAATAAATGGTTGGATTGACTGTAAACAATAATTCTTGCTGTCTGATAACAGTGTACTGGTCTAGCCTGTGCCGCGGCACGGGTCAGGGCCTAGCGGAATCTCCTACAGCGTTTAAATTTGGCCGGCGTCCAAGCGCGTACAAAGTACTGCCGACAAAATGATGTACACCCGCGCCAGCTATTTTGTAAACTTCACTTATTCGTATCTTACAGAAGGCGCTTCCGTTATTTTTGTTTTTGTTGGAATCCCGCTGAAAGCCGAGCGGCCGCTTTGTGTTTTTTCATGGAAATCGACGGCCGCTTTGCATTAAATGCCGGAGCGTTCGATGAAATTTATAGGCTTTTCTTGTAATCTGTTTGCTTTGAGGGATTTTAAGCATAACCGGAAATTTATGGGGTATCCGTTTTCGAATGCTGCGAATTTATCGTCGCAATGGTCAAAGGGAACAATTGGTCCAACAGTATTCTGGTTGATTAAGTAATAGGTAAGCAATATGAAATGTAGTAAACGAAAAAAATATTTGGATTTCCTTCTACGATGCGTTAATACTCTTTTAAGGGTGATTTCTGAAGTTGACATATACATTATAAAATTAACTAGCTTGGTTGGTTAACGGTTGGGTATTCACCTTCGCGGAATCCGATACAATTTAATTAGAAAAAGGATCTGTTAAGATATCTGGATCTCGACCATCTGAAATCAACCATACACATTAACAACATTTGAACATTCATTGAGATAGGTTGGGTACTTTCGAAGATTAACATATACGAATACAGTGCCACGTGATTTTAATTTTTTTTGCCAGTATTCTATTAAGTTTGAGGCGTTTACGTTTACCTACATTTCGCTGTCGATTTCGATTGACCATAGGAGCTCAGGTCACATTACATACGAAGCATTAAAAAAAAACAACGTAAAAACATATTTCCCAAATATAATTCCCCAAGGATCGGCGTAGCGGCTGCCATGGCTGCCACATACTAATAACGTGGTCTCGTGACAATCATATGGCATGAAAACAATTCCATTTAACAATTAAAACTCCAGCGAATAGCATCGCTTATAGTTCAGGGCACGGGGCTTTCCTACTCATGCAAGATGTTTCATTTCTAGCTCCACAATGGTGAGTCAATCACGTCATTTCGTAAATGTTGACTGCCTAAAATAATTATATTTCAGAGTATTATGTTTCTGCTATTGACATTGCTCCAGACACTAAAATATTTCGCTCCAAAATATGCGATTATATCTTTTTATTATTTAAAATATATTTCGGATTCCTCACACAAAGCACTTTTCTCGAAAGAACTGATGAAATAAAAATGTACCCCAACATTTGAAAAAATACTACAAAGCGCCTTTGAAATTCTAGAAAGGAAATGTTCCAGTATCTGCTTATTTTTCTAACAATCCTGAAATATGTGTTTAATTTGAGACGAAGATCTTGGAAGTAATGTAATGCAAGGAAATGTTTTGATCGATTTTAAAAGCATCGGGGTATAGCAACACTGAGAAGCAAAGGAGGTCGGATTCATCGTTACTACTGTCGAATTAATTGAATGATAATAATAAATATTTTTTCCGCCCACTTCAATGTAGCTGTGCATAATCAGGAGAGCACTGGAATCGAACCTTAATTATTTGTTAGACGGTGGGTGTGGCATTAGGCATCCAGGTTGACCTTAAATTAAAACATGTATTTCGCATCCAGTTGTTTTATTGACATAGCTTGATCATGCTTTGGTCGGGAGCGTTCGTAATCCACGTGACAATTTTAAGAGCGCTCATGGACCTCCCCTCTCCCCTCATGACTGGTCGTGACCAAGAGGCTAACCTCCCTCCCCCTACCCAAGTTACGTGACATTCGTATAATTAGATTTTACACAATATTAAAAAAAAAAACCTGCTATTAGTGATCTTTGGGGGGGACGATTATGAAGGCCAATATTGAGGTCATCACATACAATATGTGCAGGCTTATGTAACCACAACCATCATATAAGGAAAGGTAACAATGCCGAATAATGGGTTTAATTTAGAAGTGTAAAAGAAGGATCGCGGGGCGAGCTGAGCGCGGCAGGAGCGCAGGACTCGGTGTGGCACCCCCCCCGCCCCCCTCGTCTCTAGACGTGACCGAGAGCCTTACCCTTCCCTCCCCCTTAAATACGTCACGTGGTTTATGAACGCTCCCTAAATGTATTAAACGGGTTTAAACTGATAGTGAGTTAACTGCACTTTACGATGTTAATACAATGATCGAAATTTTGCACCGACTACTGAGCAGACAGTTTACCATTGCCTTGAACTCCTGGATTTGAGGGATCCATAGTGTGCCAGTAAATTCCTTCTTTTGACCTTTCTTAACTTGCTTTTATCTTTTGCAGTTTTCTTTCACTTAATTACGTAACACCGGGTAAAGATACATCAATTTGGCCTCAATAATAATTTTATTCAACATTTAAATTATACTAGCAGCCCGTCCCGGCTTTGCACGGGCATAATATCTTTTAAAAAAATATTATTTTGACACAATGATAATGAATGAAATATACCCTTTTTACGTAGAGTTCCTAAATTGAAATATTTGAAATAAAAAATAAATTACATTTTATTATTAGATGAATTTTAGATATTAAAGAAATAATAAATTCAAAGTGCTATAGGGAGAACCGCGGGAGGCACGCTCCCGCCGCCCCGGCTGGCCGGTACCGCCGCAAACGCTACGTCCCGCAATTTTTAAATCTGTAATATCTTCGAAAATATTAAATTTAATTATATGTTGTAAAGAGCCATTTCGATCTAAATTAAGTTAACAATGTATTTAAGGTATTTAATTGGATGAGGATTAATGCTGTATTGGTTAAAATCGCTTCGAAAATTAGCCATTATTTAACGTAAAAAGTAAATGACAAAAAAATTTTATTGTGGGATATCCATAAGAGATAGAATATACCATCGCGGAATTTTCTGTAGACCTTTTAATATGTACAATACTTAGTACATTATTTTGATAAATCTCGTAGGGTTCAGCCTGCGTTTGCAATGTAAGCGGAAAAAATGTATTTTTTTACGACATCACATTGGAAACCTCAAAAATAACAGTATTTCTCCACTATTTAATGGATGCTATTATACATATAAACCTTCCTCTTTAATCACTCTATCTATTGAAAAAAATCCCATCAAAATCCATTGCGTAGTTTTAAAGATTTAAGCATACATAGGAAATAGGGATATAAGGACAGAGAAAGCGACTTAGTTTTATACTATGTAGTGATGACAAAATGCCATCGCATGTTGCGCATTGAAACTCATAATCCTAACCAATGCAAGGTTATTTAAGGAAAATTATCGCTATTACATGAATTAAGTTCGCCTCTATTATTATGAAAGTTCTTAAATGTGTACATAACCGAACTAACTGAGTTAAGTTAGTCATTCTTAAGTGCATTGAAGAATTATCTTTTCCCACAGAGAATGGGCTCGGTGCACGGTGAGGAATTGCCGTACCTGTTCGGCGCTCCGCTGGTGGACGGATTCGGCCACTTCCCCAGGAACTACACCAAGTCGGAGGTGGCGCTCTCTGAGTCTTTCATGCTGTACATATCGAACTTCGCGAGGAGCGGGTGAGGAATAAATCTCCAGCTTAGCTGTTTTTTTAATGTATGTCGTGTACGTGACACTGTAAGCTCTCTCATTGGAATATGATAGATGATCTTCTGGAACTATGTACGTCTCTCATCGCGCGTAAGTTTGGCGGATGGGAGCTACACGGAAAAAAGTGCCCGAGCGACACTTTTGCGGTAACAGACCGTAGTGCCAACTGTAGGGCCCCTTCCATACATATCACAATTATTAAACTAAGCGACGTACTTGGTTAGTACGATAAAGTATATAGTTAAGTTTACTTAGGCCTGGCTCTAGCATCTGATGCAAAATAGGATTTTGGTGAAGATGGCAACATGTTTGAATGTTCACAGTCAGAATCCGCAACGCATATTAAATACGCATCCGTTAAATCTATATATATATATATAAATTGCTAATATGCGTACGTAAAGACAGGATTTTCTCTATCTCCACTAACTCCAATCAACTTCCCGTTGGGGTGGTAAATACCTCTTGGTCTCCCGGTGGGAGTAAGGGAGTTTGGTCGCGGTGGGTGAAAGTGGGTGATTGTGGGTGGTGAAAATGTAGAAAAATATATATCTGCCCTTTTCTAACTTATGAGAACTTCCGGAAATGATATAAAAAACACTTAATTGTGTGCAACTGTTATAGTCGATCTGGAATGTTCTAGAAAGTTCTAAAAATTTCTGGAAAGATCTAGAAAGTTCTAAAACTTTCTGGAATAATCTAGATAGCTCTAAATTGTGTGCAAATGTTGTAGTCGATCTGGAATGTTCTAGAAAGTTCTAAAAATTTCTGGAATGATCTAGAAATTTCTAAAATGTGTAAAACTCCTGTAATCGGTCTAGAAGATCCGGATCGAAGTGATCTACATCTGAATGTTCTAGAGTGTTCTGGTACTAGAAATTTCGATATCCGATGGTATATAAACCGAAACTCAGCGACTTTTCGTCAGTTAAATCGTATTTACTTTTTATTCAGGAAATAATTCAGACCGAAATCAATCCATCACGACATTGACCCGAGCGGAGCCGGGTACCGCAGCTAGTTAAGGTATAATCTTAAACACGGTGTTAGTATGAGGTATCGAATACGGAAAAAGGAACTGTAGGAGAATTCGAAATTATTGGTATACAGCAGGTGGAGACATTTTTTAGATATAATACCCGCGATTGATATATTTTGATGGTTCGGTACCTTGCATTATTTTCATAAAGTATTCATTTTTATTAATGTGTCATTACTTCACGGTCAATTCTACATGCATATCACATCCGTTAAATTCATTGTTTGTTCTTAACATGGGATGCATATTTGGAATTCGCACGCTAGAAAATTTAAACGTTTCGTTCATAAGATATGTAGTCGTACATAAATATCCAGCGGTGTGTTTCTAGAATGTGTTTTAATCTCATTTAATTTTCTCAGAGAGACGCTCGGTAGGGGGAGGGCTCCGGAGCTAACTGAAGGTTGTATTCTCGTGTGAGCGCGTCGACAGGCCTCCCAGTAGCAGGCGTGAGTTGCAGAGTGACTTGCGAGATGGATTTAATCTCGTGTCTCGCTTGCAAAAAGAGGGAATTCGGAGGCATTTACGAAATAAGTCTGTTGGTTGAAGTATTACGAAAAGATATGATATTATATTTCGATTCGTAACACATTCGTTTTATGGTGCAACTTGACATGAAATATCGATCTAAATATAATTACTGATCGAAAGAGGCGACTAAATATAGGGATAATTTTCCTTGTTGAACGACTACAAATTCTTACCTAAGTCGCACAAAATCCTAACATAATTCGGTTTACAATTCAAGCAAACTTACTAGTTTTCAAATGAAGACATCTTTCTAGAGGTAAAATTTTTAATATAATGCGTTATCCTTAATGCAAAAAAATATTGAGGCTTTTAAATCAATTAAATATCTTAACGATAAAAATATGAACTGCATAAAATTTAGGTCCTGGATAGTCATGTCACAATATATACTCGTCTGGTCTTTTTTTGTTTTTGTCGGAATATCACAAGAATGAGATTTACATCCTACTTACTAATCTCAGGAGATTAAATAAAAAAAAATTTAACTTAAAATTGACTTAGTAAACGAACTGAAAAGATAGAAACAAGTTGAAAAATTAAAAATTTGTTGTGTTTGAATGATCATGGTTGACAGTGTTTACAAACGCAGTCGGAGGCATCAAATAGCCCCAGTACGTTCCATAGTAAATGACTAGCGATTTTATGGATTATTTCGGTGGGGGAAGTTCCAAATAACCTTATACTATCATTTTTATGTCTAAAGTGAGGTTTTTTTTTTCTCGTTCTCGGTGTCACCGATCATCATGAAATTTACATAGGTACACTTTCAATGAATTTAATAACAAAACAAAAAATATAAATCATAGTTCAACTATTTGATGCACAATATGAAATGAATATCTTATGCCTCCGACTGCGTTTGTAAACACTGTCAACCATGATCATTCAAACACAACAAATATTTAATTTTTCAACTTGTTTCTATCTTTTCAGTTCGTTTACTAAGTCAATTTTAAGTTAAAATTTTTTACGCTGTCGGGTTTTTTATATTTTTAAATAATTTGTTTTATTTTAATTATTTTTATTTTACGTACAGCATGCATTTATCATTTAAATATCTGCACGTTAATAAATTCCAACGAAAGTAAGGTTAGGTATTATTATGGAACCTGACATGGATGGCTAATGTAACACAACTACCGTCATGATATAAGCCTAATTCAACAAATTCCAGAAGGAATTAGGTGACAGGTCAGGACCTTCCTTTACACAGAATCACGGCTGCACACGGATACCATGGGTGGAAAATACAGACAATGATCTATTGCCACTTCGTCCATAGTTTTTCCTAATGCGGTGATACCAACCCAGGCGGGATTAACCCTGTCACCTAGTAGGGTAAGGTGACCTACAGTTTTACATGGGTTCCGAACCATGAACAACTCGCAGGATAAAGTGGTGTATAACAAATGCGAGGATTTGAGCCCATAACCTCATGCATGAAAGGAAATATTTTAGTCCCTACACTACGAGGTGTAACAAATAGAGTTTTTTGATTGATATTAAAACAAAACTACATTTTCTAAAAGTTTCTTCATGTTATCTTTAAGGCTTTAATGAAGTCATCAGTTCATAGAATGAGATTCCCTCATTCAACGAATTTTGATCATATGCCGATATATACAAGGTTTTAGTGGAGGTATTGTCCTAACGTTAACGTATTCCTTGGCATATTTGAAACAAAAAGGATATACATTTTATTTGTAGGTATTTAAAATGTATGGGGAAAATCTTTTTCAAGTCGTACAACAAAATATCTTCTACCTTTTTAGCTCTAAATATGCCGAGGAATACGTGGTTAGCTTTTGGACCATATCTCTGTTAACACCCTATATATGTTTTTTTTAGAATCTCCCTCTCATCATCGTTGATTACAGTTACACTAAATTTATAAGCGAACAGTTCGACACTCAAATCCTGTGGTTATGTACAGGGTCCGTCACTCGAAGTGTTACCAATTGAAAATGATGTTATTTAGTTAATTGAAGTACGGTTCGTTAAAAATTATATCACAATAAAACATTTAATTTTAAGACAATAATTGTTATTGTTCGATATAGCCTCCTTTGATCCATAGATAAGAGCTTTCTGAGACGATCCTGAGTGTTGTTGGAACGTCCAGCGTTTCGTACTGCATTGTTTACACGTGCACATGGTATGATCGCCTCATTTAACACCTTTTGCACACACTTGCTGGTTGACTTTGACGCCCTTCTCGATAAACACTAGTGAATAGCGACCATTTGCGGTCACTGCAGCCGAGACCATAACAGAAGCGGGCGATTGCTTACGAACGGGAACTCCATCGTCTAAATTCTCGTTGGATTTGCCCTGTAGCCAAACACGAAAATGTTGTTTGTTTATATACTGTTAGACAGTAAACATTTTTTCATCAGAAAAAACAATGTTTTCCAGATCGCCACGCAAGACTTTCATTGCTTGAGCTCTTTGTAGTCGAACTGCCTTCTGCGCTGAACTAAGATGCTGTAATTTTTGTATCTTGTTGGTAGGGCTTCAGTTGCATTTCTTTTTGTTTCAGTATGCGCCGATTACTTGAGTCGGGTATTGTCTGACTTTTCGCAAATTTTGCAGAACACTGGTGAGGATTTCCTTGAATTCGAGCCTTTACCTTTCGAACCATATCATGTGATACTGCTATTTTCGGATGACCGCCTCTATGCCGTTTAGCAATGCTAGGTTATAACGCTTAATGGTTCGATGCACTAACATTTTGTTCACATGTAAATGTCGGAGCTCCCGAACGATGACTGGTTGTGATTTTCCGGTCAAATACAAAACCATCACAATGTTAGGTTTAATATCCATTGCGAAAATTTATTATACAATTCAAATTTGTTCCCGCTCTTTTCGCCTACTTAAAAACAATGAAACAAATTGACGTTTTACCAAAATTTGGCGCGCTGTCATTATTATTTTGAAAATAGAAGTAACAGTTCAAGTGACGGACCCAGTAGTAATCGCTTTGATCACAGGATTTCATCCATGTATAAACTAACTGCTAGTTAAAATTCAATAATCTCCATAATAACCATGATTATAATATTTATATCCACTACTTCATAAGACTGGAAGTTGTCTCTTGACTGACAGCTTTGAATGTGAGTCAAAAACATTGTTAAAGCCATTTTGATTTAATTATTGAGCTAGTTAAGTTCCAGTTTCACAGTTTAGAACTTTAACTGGATGCGGCGAAAGAGACCTGGATCCATTGTTTGCAAATATATGTGAGCCCGAGGTCCACAATCGCGAATGTGTTACCTTGGAGCTTATAAACTGTTACATCCCAACTGAGCGTTTATTGTTTTTCTTGCCTCCAAAGCCCATCAAAATATAACGTTCATGATTTAATCCGTACATGAACTCCTGGTTTATTATTTTGAATAATATAACGTGTTAATAATATGTGATATATGATGATAAACCCAACTTTGGCAAAGCCGTGCTTTTCCTTCCCACTGCTCCCAAGGACGCACGGTTA
Source organism: Incurvaria masculella (assembly GCA_946894095.1). Lineage (NCBI taxonomy): Eukaryota > Metazoa > Arthropoda > Insecta > Lepidoptera > Incurvariidae > Incurvaria > Incurvaria masculella. The sequence continues at coordinate 16,272,531 of OX335648.2, read as the reverse complement.
AAGATCAGCGATATTATGATGACGATCATATTTTATGTACCCTATGTAACATAGGTCCTCATCAGGGGGCTGACGACATCTTCATGGAAAGTTTTCCTATCTTTGGTAAAGCTTTTAGATATTATCAGATTGATACCGATTTTGGGCACCACAGTACGAGATACTGTAGGGTCGCCCTCTTGTGGAACAAGCGGACCTTCCCCAGCGTGACACCCATTGACAACGGAAGTATGGATTTATGAGCTGTGCAGGTGCAGAATGCTGATAGTAAAGCAATGATGGTGATATCGGTCTATGCGGCGACCGAGAATGTCGAAAATCTATCTGACTATCGCCCGGATCCACCACTTCCAGTTATAGTCATCCCAAAGTTATCTTTCGGTTACACCATATAAATATGCAATGTACCCGAAGCTACATTCCATATAGCTGGAGGTAGTGAAAAGAGGAGTATATGACCTGAGTTGGTGTGACCAGCGCGCTTGCGTAAACAAAAATCATTTGAATTAATTTTTAACGTTGAATATTTTGATGTTTTTGGAAATTCTCATTCTAAATTACATTTAAACATATAAGTTGCATACCTTTTTGTAAACTATTTAAAAAAACCCTTTAGTTTGATACCCCACTCAATAGGTTTCAAGAAAAAAAATATTTGAAAACACATAATTTGGCGCCAAAAATCAGCCATGATTTTTTTTAGTGATTTTGATATACCCAGTGTCACTCTCACAATTAAGACGAATGTAACGACACCTCTCAAGCTAAAATCCATCAAGCCGTTTAGGCTGCAGGGGGCGACAAAGAAATATACATACATACATACACTCGAAAAACATAACCCTCCTTCTTTCGCAGTCGGGTAACAAGTAACGCATATTTTAAATATTACTTGCATCGTAACTTCTGATGTTCAAATTTCAATAATTTCTTTGTACTCGGTAATTTCCTATTATTATTTCTTATCTCTAAGACATAAAACTCGCGAGAAACCCACCCAGAACCTAACCGCGCTTATAGGTGCTTCCACAGCTTATTAATTCGCAAGGTGTTGCACACTGAGCTAGCGAGGCTGATACCTATAGTCATAGTTTTGTCCTCAAACAAGTGCTACTCAAAATATTAATATTTTTATGTAGTAACAACGTTTCATCATATAAAATATCAAAAAGGGGTTGAACACACTCCCGTCACATTTTGCAGACACGACAAAAATTTTAAGCACCACTTTCTAATATTAGAATATAGTTTCACGAAAAAAAAATGCAATCACGCAACAACCTTAAAAATCAAAGCAAACATTCCACCTAAACCTCCGCAAATACGAAATTCCCAAGAAAATCTAAGTAAGTCGCCTTTCATGTTTGTATTTGTCACTGCTAGATTGGTCGAAAACCAAACTCCACACTGAAATGTTGGAAATGGTTATATTTTATTGAGATATTTCTATGCAATTTGTTGATATTTTTCAGCCAAGGACTTATAAGAAAAGTAATAAACACGAGAATAAAGTTACGCAAATATTATGTTAGGTAGGAACCTCAAATATAATGATACACATTATGAATTAATGAACATTATTGCATTACAGAAACGTGTATATATTAGGCTTAAAGCCCGATTAAGGTCAGTTTTTTGTCGATTAAGGTTTTGTTTCTAACAAAAAAAATACTTATTCATGTTTGGTTTGAAAAAACTGTAAATAAATATAAAGTAAAGGTCCTTTTTTTCTAATTCTGAAATTAGAATCGAGAATTCGGACATTAACCAAAATTGGGCTTTAATCATAACATATCCATTACATTATTTATACACATTCATAACATATCATTACTAAACGATATTTTAGGTCCCGTATAATCTAAGGTAATGAAGTATATTTCCTGAATTTGTTGAATGCTTTGCATCGCCACAAGTGTTTTAACGTGTTTATTGTATCCTTCAGATTCATCTATACAGTGGTACGCCTTTTTAGCGGCTGACATTCAGTATTAAAATTAAACTGTAGGTACCTCAACGCTTACTTTGAGGGTTTCTTATTTGGAAATTTGTAGTGCCCATAAAATTAAACCGAAGTTGGAAGGGATCAACCCGACCTATTGTGGTCCCGCAAGGGAAACATAAAATAGCCCCCACCCCGCCGTCAGCAAAACCACTTCTAAGTTGGACGCGAGCGAAGCCACATGGGTGTTGAAGTTTAAAGAAAGCAAAACTTCCGCATTAAACTTGGAGAAAGCGTGCGTGGAAGAATCGTGAAAAATGTTTTAAGTGAGGGTAGAGCTCGAAAGTTCGCGAACGTTGCTACGTTACTTACACCTGCTAATAAATTAATGCTAATATAATATAAAAAGTGATGGAGATGAAACATATATGTTTATGTATTTTTATAAAAAATCTCTTGAACAAATGTGCTGCGTGAGTTCCGGGCCTTATAAGGTCGGCCCGTAAGCATCAGAAAATTTCGGCTCCCATACAAACGTAGTTTACTAATAATTTGAAAACCAATCTTCCAACTTACTTGATATTTAGTATCTAATATTAGGCTACAAATATCTGTGTCTGCATGTCTTTGTTTTTTCGGAAATTGTATTCTGGGACAAACCACAGAGAAAACAAAATACGTATGAAGATTTTCTTTTTGCTTTAATTTCATTCGGTTTGGATTTTTCAAAAAAACCAATGCGTGCAGACACAGATATTTGTTACCTGATATTAGATATTAAATATCAATTTAATTGGAATAGCGGTTTCCAAATGATTAGTAAACTACGTTTGTATAAGGAACATAGCTTACGGGCAGTCCTATCAATTCCCCATACTAAGGCCGTTAACCGTTTCTATGCTCTTAATGTTGTACTAGGTTTTTGAAAATTTGGATTCTAAAATATATTATATAAATCTATGTCCGTATGTTTTAATTTTTGTGTGTAAAAGAAATAAAATATTGGCTAATAAACATTGCAAAAAGTTGTCTGTTTTTACGTTCGTTTTCGAATTTTGTTTACTGAAAAATACAGAAATTTACAAAAAAATCCAAACATACAGACATAGACTGAAGGTTTCTCAAGTGATATAAAAAAATCATTAAAATCTGGCAACGTTTAGGGGTAGCGAAACGTTAGGGCGTGGAAGACCATTTGGCTATTTTAGTGGCAGGCGCCGTGCGAAATTGTGCCTTGGCCAATTGACAAAGAATGCATTTTATACAATTTTCAAATCTCAGATTTTTTGAAACTTCACGACAGCCTTAAGGAGAATACAACTGGTCCCACTGCATTTCTCCTTGTGCCTGTCCTAATATGTGGACTAAGAGATTTATTGTTCGTGGTAAATTAGTAAAAATATAACATACATACGATGTACATACATACACGATCCAATATAGCAATATTTATCAGCCTCGGTAGGCCAGTAGCGCGACGCCTTAGGGTTCGATAAGCCTGGTGAAGCATTTCTGAGCACGATTGGGTTCTAGATGGGTGACCTGTTCAGCGGGTTAGCAGGTTGAGGTAGCTAGATGGGTGAGTGGGTTCGGATCCCACATAAATCTGCAGGTTACTTATGTTCTAGATGGTAGTGTAGATACCGACCGGGTGGGAACCATTGCATTGAATGAACGATGGTAAAAAGTGGCAACGAAATGTGTCCGTGATTTTCACCAAGTTAAATGTAGACGTGCATTTCATGGCATGACACCTAGTTGCTATGAGACGTGTCGGGGCATCCATGTAAAAAAAGTACTTAAAGAGAATACAATTGGTCGCACTGTTTATGTTTCCGTGACTAATAAGTTACTTGTCGTTCGTGATTCGTAGCGCAAGTAAGACTATAGGTTTCTTACTAAGTTGTTCCACAAATAATAATAAAAAATATAAATATTTTCTATTAATATTTATCGAATTGCTTAGCATAAAAATGTAACCTTCAAAAACAAATTCGGATAATTTGGGGGACGGGGGACGGGGGTTCATATGGAGGTATTATATAGAATGTAACAGCTAGTTTATGCCCAATGACTTTCCCATAAACCCAAAACATATTATTCGTGCCGATATTATTTTAGGTTGGAAATTTAAAAGTTTGTCTCTACAATTTCACTGTATTTCCGGTTACCATAGATGTTGAAATCTTGGCATAATCACCTAGCATATTTCTTTGTTCACTCTAGATCCCACAGGTACCTATTAAAACGCGTTGACATATATGGATTTTCAAAACGATTACCAACGCACTTAAGGTGGCCCAACCCGCCCATCTCCCCATACAAACGGGGAAAGAAGATCACGCCCATATTTCTTATCAGAGATCCCAAATTTTGCTCAAAAGAGCTTTATTTGATCGAACTAGATGTCTGATGACCGTTGGCATTGTAAAATTGTGTTTGGTTTCTAAGTTATAAGGTCCGAAAGTTCGAATTTTTCGCGCATACAATAAATTTGGTGGTATATTACGCAATGATAAAGTAAGAAAATCTTAAAAAGATTAGTCATCAGACATAGCTTATTTAATCAAGATTTATAATCTATTTGGTTTTTGTTAGACTTTTTACTACAGCGGTCGTGGTTTACTTTTAGATATAAGTCGTTTTGAAATCAAAATTTTCGTAAATGTTACCAAATCATACACTATGCATATTACCTTTTTAACCCACTTCAAAAAAGGAGGAGGTTATCAATTCTTCTGTATGTTTTTTTTTATGTTTGTTTCCCATAACTTTTGCCTGGGTGAACCTATTTTGATGATTATTTTTTTCCCAAGTGGTCCCATTTTAATTTGGTTAAGTTCCGACAATGATATCCATGAGAAAATCATATTAGTCTTAAATTTGTATTAAGATGTGCGCGACAAATGGACGAATAACTCAATATAACGCCAACCGATTTCGGTGATTCTTTTTTTATTGGAAAGGACGTGTATAAATTAGTACGTGTACTTCAGATTCACAAAAAATAAACAAATAAAAAAAAATTAACAAAAAAAATTACCGACTTCAAAGAAAAAGCACTAAAAAGTAAAAAAATAATTTCCATTCTTGCAGTTACGATTTTTGTTATTTTCTGAGTTTGAGATTATTTGTGGACATGTTGCATCTTCCTCGTCACGGAGCCTGTCTTTTTCTTTGAAACAGAGAAGGTCCCAGAGCGCAACAGCACGGTTTTGTACAGTGCCCGCGAATGAGTTAGTCCCGCCGGGTTGGGCCACTTTAACGACAGAAAATCGACAAGCGGTCAAACAACGTAATAAGTATCATGGGATGTTTCTGTTTCCTTGTTGCTGGAACTATTCTTTACAACAATGGCAGACTTCAAGCGTTCCTTTTTTGTGTCCCTTTGATTTGTGGGTACAATGAGATAATGACTGTTAATCTGCTCGGCGCTTCAGCGCCCTCGAATTTCTTTCTTCACTCCCCTTCGCACGATCCATTTGAACGCGTTCCCTTATATTGTGAATTCTGTCAATATAGCTGGCAGATAATTTCTATTATATCTGAGAATTACATTTTATTTATATAGTACTTAGTACGTACCCGTAGCGTCTCGTAGCCTAGTGGCGCGGGGACTGGCCTAGAGTACCAGAGGTCTGGGTTAAATTCCGACATGCACCACTTTCTTTTTCTTTCCGAGTTCGATAGGGCATTTCGTCACGAATGCGAGCTGCTCCATGGTTCGGAATCCATGTAAAACTGTAGGTTTCCTTTCCAATCCTTCTTCAAAAGATGGTTGAAGCGGCAATGAACATTGTCCGTGTTTTCCAACCAGTTCAATGTAGCCGTGCTCATAAACGGAAGGCCCTGGCATGGCACCTAATTATTTCCGGAATGTGTTGTATTGGGCTGATATAATAACAGTAGTTACGTGGTATTAGCCATGCAATGTCAGGTCGCATAAAAAATAAAAAAAACTTCCAGTGGTGCGACGCCTTGCGATTCCATAAACTGGGTTAACTGGGGTACCTCTGAGCGCGGTTGGGTTCTGGATGGGTGACCGTTTTCAACCCTTGAGGCTGGCCATGGTTCGGATTCAACGTAATACTGTAGGTCCCTTTCCTTATTTACTAGGTGGTAGGGTTAATCCCGCCCGGGTTGGTACCATCGCATTGAGTGAACAATTGTCGAAGTGGCCACGGCAATCCAATGTAGCCAAGCAATATAAGGAAGTTCTTGGCATGGCACCTAGTTTCCATGTGGTGTGCTTAATATCTGATAGTCAGTTCGGTCAGTTCGGTTAGATCGGTCAGCAGTGACATAAAAAAACAAATGGGATTTTTATTTTACTTTCTATAAAATTTAATTGCAATTTAACGAAATTTTTTGTAGTGTCATTTTAATGATGCCTAGTTTTAGCCTTATGATAAAATATGCCTTATTAAAACTCAATGAGAGAAAGTTCTACCAAAAAACCTTTAAAAAACTTGGTAAAAAATAATTCCAGTGCTGAGTTACCGTACATTTCATTCGACCGCCACTTGTTTAGGAAATGACGGAAACTTGCTTCTTTTGTTACAGAAATCCCAACGAACACTTCCGACCGGAAGTCGTGCTGGCTGCCTCGAGAGAAAGAAATAAGTTCCGAAGTATTTCCTGGGACGAGTACGATTCCGTTCATCAGAAATATTTAGAGATCGGTAAGTTATTTGCTAATGGAAAAGTTTTTTCGTTTTGCATGTTGAAATTGATTGAACGAATTGTTGTAACAGGTCTTACAACAATATATGTTTATTCAGACCTTCACTGTTGTTACAAATTATGATTAAAATATTTTCGGATCGACAGTATTATGAATTGCTTTCTTGGTCGACGAAACGTCGACTAAGTGATCCGACTGTCGATCCGAAAACATTTTAATAATAATGTCTACGCTATATTCAAAAGGAAGGAACAAGATAATTGTATTGTTCTCTATTAGTAGATAATAACCTCGCTTTATTCGTTAAATGGGCTTCATAACAAAAAATATTCATTTTTGCATTCAACGAAAAACCAAAGTTTGTAACATTTATTAAAGATATTTGTTGTGTTCGAATTATGTATACCACATGAGGACGCATCATAAAGTCCAAAAAGCACAAGGTCCAAAACCCATACCGTCCAAAACACTAATGAATACGGAACTTTTTCAATTAGGTTAGGGTAGGTTAGGTTAGATTATAATATTTGCATTTATAAATATATGCAAAAATACATACTTTTGGATGTTCTGGGTTTTGGACCTTATGCTTTTTGGACTTTATGAAGGCGACCCTACCACATTATTGAATTTTACATCACAGTGAGTCACATGCGTAGCTATAAAGACTACATACATACCGGTGGAAAAAAAAGAAACATTAGTACTAAACATTTACTACTTATATACTTATACTACCGTACCCGGCTCAGGTTTTGGATAGTTTCCGACATTTTTTTATGGAGGTAATAGATAATTTAGTTTTTTTTTTATGTGACTGGACATGATGGCTAATACCACACCTTCTGTCATGGTATTAGCCCAACACACCACATGGGAACTAGGTGCCATGCCAGGACCTTCCTTATATTGCTCGGCTACATTGAACTGGATGGAAAACACGGACAATTTTCATTGCCGCTTCGACCATCGTTCATTCAATGCGATGGTACCAACCCGGGCGGGATTAACCCTACCACCTAGTAAGTAAGGAAGGGGACCTACAGTTTAACCTGGAATCCGAACCACGGCCAGCCTCTCTCAACTGTCTAATGGTCACCCATCCAAGACCAGACCGGACCCAGCGTTGCTTAACTTCGGAGAGCGATCGCCGAAGTGTCGCGCCACTGGGCCACTGAGGCTGACAATTGGACTTCCAGTTCTCTGAACTCTGTACCTCTGCCAAATTATATCAAAATTGGTTCCGTAAGTAGTTAGGGCGTATGATTACATAGCAAAGAGTTGCTGAGAAAGACTATCATAAGAAAGCATAACAAAAAAGAATCTAATTTTATCATTTGTAAATACTTGCATGGAAATTTATTAATTGTGTTTGTACCCGTAACCGTAAGTAAGCAAAAATACAAACATTTATTTTTGTATGTCAAATGGAAAATCAGCACTCACAAGTAAAGTATGATCACGATTTCAAGGGGGCCCCCAAAAATTGTAAGCATCCGAATTTAACTCTCTACCTATAAACGTAATTAGGAAGTAGTTTTAGGTGTCAGAAAATGACAAATAATGAAATCATCCATGCTACGTAATTTTATAAATTCGAAAGTAACTCTGTCTGTCTGTACCGTTTTCACGCCTAAACCGAATTTGATTAAATTTGGTATTAAAGCATTAGACTTTAGAGTGGACATGGGCTACATTTATTAAACTCAAACAGGGTGAAAAGGGGGATGAGTTTGTATAGGGAGCTCATACAACATAAAATGTTAATTTCGGCTCGACATCAGCCGAAAACGACATTGACCCGAGCGAAGCCGGGAATCTCATCTAGTTTAATAAATCTCTTCTCAGTCCGCAACTTTTTTTCTTAAATGTTTGCTTGGTTATCGAGAGCAGAATATCTGTGTCTTGCAGACAAAGGTATTGATATTGACTCACTGTTTCCATGCGTTAGCTGCGGTCGGTAGCTTGGCCGTCAATGCTTGTGGTGTTTCATGCTGAAGACTCGAAGTTCGAATCCCAGATAATTCATTTCCTCTTTCATTTTCATACTATATTTATCAAAATGTGTATTTTCTTTAGTTCACTCCATAGTTCGTTTCCCATCTGAAACTGTCCCTACTCTGGGTTTGGTTCTCACTTGAATCTTATAAAACTAATACTTTTTTGCCTACTTTAGGTATGAAGCCGCGCATGAAGAACCACTTTCGCGCACACCAGCTGTCGGTGTGGCTGCGGCTCGTACCGGAACTACACCGCGCCGGCATGGAGGACGTCCTGGCGCGCCACAATCTCTTCCGGAACCACAACGACCCCGATCTCTACGAAGGCGTAGTGCGTCCCGACCCTCTCGCCCGCTCGACGCCCTTCGACTCCACCGGTGACCCCTTCCGGAGACACCAAGCCAACGGATCCATCTATGTCGACGCAACCGTCACTACTGTCGAGACTGCAGTCACCACATGCGTAACTATCCTGCCCAACGGAAAAGATGCTGCCCCACCGACAGGTAACCTCACCAGTGATACGATAGCCAACCTGGAAGCAGCGGGTTACGCTGCCTATTCGACCGCTCTCAGCGTCACCATCGCAATTGGCTGTTCCCTCCTCATACTCAACGTGCTGATCTTCGCCGGGGTGTACTACCAGCGCGACAAGTCTAGGAATCAGGGCAAGCACGGACAGCAGCAGCATTACGGTGAGAAACACTTTGAAACGATATCCGCGAAGCACTCGCATTACCACGTGGACCCTAGCTTGGCGCCGAGCATCGTGGTCGACGTCGAAAGGCAGAACAGACTGGCCAAGAAAAACAATTCGAACACATTGAATGAATCGCAGATGACGAACTTGAACTTCAAGGGACCTATTGGTTGCGACGGCGCGACGATGCAGATCGGGGGTCACAAGCCACCGAGCCCGAGTCTGAGTCTGGAGAACGCGATGCTTCCACAGAAGTTTGCGAGAAACAACAGCAGCTTCAGGATGCCGCCGAGTGTGAACTACCCTCAGATGTCGGCGTACGCAACGTTGCCCAAGAACGCGAGCACCATGGCGAACGATATAGGTAGACCGAAGCTGCCACCAAACGGGTCGGTGAGCATGCACCTGAGCTCGGACCGTGCGGCGAGTCCGGCGTGTGCTGGGGGGGCGGGGGGAGCGATGCAACACGCCACTCTGCGTAGGGGCAAGCCGCCTAGTGTACACGGCCCGAGCGTCCCGCAGGCCGCAATGAACGAAATGCGTGTGTGATAATAGAACGTTTATTATAAATGTTTTTCTTTTATATTAATTGATTTGGTAATATGCTGATAGGCTGCCGTGAGTAATTAAAAAACATTTTTGAGTTGCTGTGAGTTCATCCAATAATGAGTTATGTATTTAGTAAATATTGGTGTTGAACAGGTCAAAACAGATATTTTTTTAAGTTTAGATAAAATTGTACTTAAGCAATCACAAATGCAAACCGATTACGTGCATCATCCTATTTTTAGAAAAAACCGAATTGCAATAATAATCAAGCCAATTATTTTTTATGAAAAAATTGAATGCAGACTTGACAACCAAATAAATTTTGTTGTAAACGTTAAATAACAACCGCTTTCATTAAAAATAATCTTAAAGGTTGTTTTAAAAATGTATCTAACTCGTTAATTTTCAACCGACTTCAAAAAAAAGCGGAGGCTCTTAATTCGTCTGAATTTTTTTGGATGATCATGATGCCTTAGAGTGATGCTATTCCGTTAATTCATCTCTTTTATATTTGAAGCAGCATCCTTGCCTAGGGTCCCAAAGCTCCCAGGGTCCAAAGATTTGAGGAATCCCAAAGCTTCATAATTTCAAATTAGTTTCGTTTTGTCAAAAATATCAATGGCAATGTCGTTTGTATGGGAACCCAATTTTGTTATAATAAGAGCGCAAATTATTAGTTTTTTCAATATTTTACCATGCATGTTTTTATTTTTAAATTATCTTTAATATAGAGTTTATGTCGGCAAGAATCCTAGATCATTATGCAAAAGATCATATTTTTTGCATACTTTTGCGAATTTATCTAATGGTATCTAAATTATTAAGTTTTGGCGAGAAAGCACTGTTCCACTAATGCGATTCTTGCGATTTCTAAAAAAACTAATGCTACAAGAAACAATAAAATAAAATTGTAGTCGATGGGATCTATAAAAGTATGATTTGTTCTTGTTGACATGTACTTATATACTTTCAAGTAACATAAAATATTGCTGGTTTTCAAAATTCGTGATTAAATTAAATGTAAATATGCACAGATTGAATCTGATAAAATGTAATATAAGGTAAAAACTATTAAGTCTCGTGTCTAAGTTAGATTTTAAGGTAATCACATTGTTATTATATAAAGTTAAGTAAACCTTGTTGCAAACAAAACACCTATTTTCGTTGTTATTTTTTAAGTAAATTAAGAAATTAATTATCTCGCACATAATATTGATTTTTTTTTTCATATTTTTTATCAAGACGATCGATAAGAAAAAAATATCAAAATTTATTAAATACAATCATGTAACAATTGACATTCTTAAAATTGAAAGGTTCGAAAATGCGAATTTTGAATTAAAAATATAACAAAAAACATATACTCGTTTTATTTTCTGGGCTGACAAAATACATACATAACTCTTCAGATTGAAATACCACATTATTTTCACATTTTAAGCAATTTGAACCCAACAGATACTTTGTATGGAAAAAGACATAGATATCTGCATGCTGATATCTATGGGAGACTGTCGTGATATAAATCCAATACACCAATGCAGACTTGTGAGACTGTCATGCTGCCCCGAACCAGATTCCCAGGAGCTGGTGTTTCTGGAAGTAGGTGGATGACCCGGTATGAGGACGCCCTAGGCCGGGGGGCACCGCATTTTCCTCGCTTCTGAAGTGGTAACTACAGTAACTACCCAGCCGGTAGTATCATACTCGTTTATATTATCGTCATTCTAGAACATATATCATTTTGGCAACTTTATAGTGTTGTGTTCGTATTATAATTTTAATTCAGTGCAGGCAGTTTCCGACTTTACTGAAAAAAAAAATGATTTGACATTTCTGTCTTTTGAGTTGTATTTCGATTCTAAGTTGACACTAACTATTAAGTCCTTGTTTTATTTCTACATAAGTGGAAATATGTGAACATCTAATAATTATTATTTTTTATTTAGCATATATGAAGGAGCAATAGATTTGGTTACCTTCCAAACTTAACTAACTTATTTTTTTCATTATGGTTGTATAATTATAGCCGGTTAACATATTTATTTGATGCATAATTTAAACAGTTAGTTTGTAAAAACTATATGTATTTAGTTAAGATTATAAAAAAATGTATATAATGTGGCCTCGTTACTATATAAAGGCAACCAAAAATTTTAAAAACTTAAAATAAGATATTCAGAATCACAGGTTATGTTCCGAAAAGCATTGGGTCCTATTGAGGATTTGAGATTTATAATCAGGTATATGTTCTATATAATATTATAATGAAGACATATAATTAAAACTTCATTATATGTCTCTATTTTTCCGTCATAACTGTTTCGCAAACCATCTGCCTGACACACTGTATAAAGGGATCAAGTATTTAGTTACTAAATACTTGTCTACTCTAGTCTACTCACCTAACAACCGTAAGAAAAAAAAAATTTAACCGAAATATTCATCAACAGAAAACCATAAACCACGGAGGTTACGGCCCGAGAATTACCGTCTTTTGCTCCAATTCAATTAGAGCCGCAAACATCTCCGCTGGAGGCAATAAAATGGGGAATCATTAAATTTATAAGTCAATTGGCCACTCTTAATGAGGCATTGCGGTCTTCAGTCTACGTGCCCGCGAACTAACGGTTCGTTACTTCCGTTTTTCTGATCGGGAAGCTCCAGGCGAGTGCCGAAAAAGAGGAAAACATTCGGGCCTCCTCTGTTTGTTACCTTAATTTTGAATACGTCCGACCTATATTTTTTCACGCAATAACAGAAAACGGAGACGGATGCGCACTGAGGGTGACGTGAACGAGTAAAATTTCCTTCAAATTTAAATGAATTCGCACACAATTCGAAAAAAATTTTATTAGAAAATTTAATTGGCACAATATTATTTTTAACTGTCAAAATACGAAGTAATGTACGAAGTAAATGTAGATAAAGTCCCAAATACGTTATTTTGCGCCTGGCTGGGGGCATCACTGTCTTTTAAGAGTTACCACATGAAAAATAAATCCCCTATTGATCGGGAAAATATTTACAGCCTGCTGTGAGAAAAAAAATGAATATATGAAAATTACTATTTTAGGTACATAACATTATTAAGAATATAATTGAATTAGATCTTTCACCAATTTCATAAAAAAATGGGGGTTGTAGAAGTCGGGTTACTTACTACCGCTAATTTTGTTTTCTTGAATTCTATGAAGAAAATAAACCCTAACGTCAATCCTGTAGGATATAACTCTGTCAAACGCTATTTTTTGCCATCCAATTTGATTACACTTTATACAGTTTGTATTTTTTTTATTTCGTTATAATCTAACCAGGAGTTTTCGATTACAACTCGCGATGGTATCAAACCACTACTACTACTACCCTTCTGGGATACGGCGTGAAGGTATGTATGCACGTATGTATGTATGGCTAACCTAAACCACAAAAATATCTTCACAAACTAATAATTACTTAACAAAAAAATACCCTCAGCTTAAAATGAATAAGCAGTGGGTAACTTGCATTATTATAATGGCAACACATCCCCGTACCGCTAAGATGACAGTTCAATATGGCGACCGTTTAGTTCCGATTTCGGCCACGCGCAAAAAGAGCTAATTTAAAAGTCATAAGAAAAAAACACTTTTTTTACCAATTCTCTAAGAGAACAAACAGAAAGAACCGATCAATTTTAAACAATAATGCGATATAAATAAATATTGAAGTCTCGTTCAGTAACTTTCGTCTCATTTACCATTATTATATTCATTATACTCGTAAGTAACTATCTACGACACGGTAAACGTTGCCTTCACTTAAATATTAAAACAAACGATATGATCTCTTCAGCTTATGATGAATACATTAATTCTCATATTCTTACTCGCTCTTAGCAAACCATTTACTCCACATTAGGTAGACCAATCATCATCTCCGTAAAACGCGAGATATTAAAGTAACGTAATGAAACATCTAAGCGGTGGCTTGAACCAGCTCTTGAGGTAATATGAACACTTGTCGGTACCATCAGGCCGGGGCGGTTGGTGCAGAGGCAAGAGGGGTGAAACAATTCCGCAGTTAATAATGAAAGCACCCCTGTTTTCCCGGCTACTGTTAGCGTTACGAGGACAGGCCGTGGAACGTAATAAATTCAAAATTACGATTCTCGTTTCGATGTAGATAACGTATTAAAATTTCAAGTTACATCATAAATTACAGGATTGCATATTTTTATTAGCGTTTTACATTAGCGAAATCCACTGAACTCAATTTTACGGCTAGGCAAAGCAAACAATTCTGTATTCCAACCAAAACCTACGAACGCGAGCCAATTACTGAGTTTTGTCTACGAATAATAAAGAGCAATGTTTTAAACACTTTTTAGATTTCCGCGGTCGTATACATGTTTGAAAAATCTCAGAGCTTTTCACGTCACGTTCTCCTGCCGCGAAATATCCGTGAGTTTTGTCAAGCAATGCTTTATGATCATAAACTTATCACATTATAGGTACGTATTTGTGCTTATTAAGTTTAATGATAAAATAAGAAAGGGAGATATACTGTAAATGTGTATTATCATGTTGTCTATACTTCTATACTATTATATAAAGAGGAAAGGTTTGATTGTTTGTTTATTTGAACCGAATAGGCTCTGAAACTACTGAACGGATTTAAAAAATTATTTCACCGTTGGAAAGCTACCGTCTATCCGACGGACAAAGGCTATGTTTTATCTAAAAAAAAATAGGGATCCTTACCAAAACTCCGATAACGAAACCCAAGGTTCAAAAAAAATACCAAGAATGTTCCTTACATCGCGTGCGCTGCGAAAACTATTCACGATAGAACAGAATGATGTAGTACAATTTTATAGAACACATTATTATCTACAAAAAATGTCGAGACAGCATACCTCTAACTATTATAGTTATGTCACAATAAGTGTGCATTTATTTTAAAATAAAAATTTAAATACCGCCGCTAGAAAAGGCTCTTTATTTGTACCGAGATATTAATCCTTATCAAAATAAATAGATAAATTATTATTTAAGACTGTTTAAATACCTTTAAATAACTTTTTGAATTATTCGATTCGGACATTTCATTCGAAAGATATCATGAGTTTAAAAATTAGAAAAAACTTCGCTCGGCCAACTATGCGTTTTAGAGTTTGTAGGCGTCACTCAGAGGTACGGGAGGGGAGTCAGTCGGCTCCCTACGCAGCAACCGTGTGCGGAATTTAAGAAATTGTCGCTTGATAATATTTTGTCGCTTGATGATAATTAGTTTAGTAGGTAACTGAACGCAATCAAAAAGTTCTTTTCAGAACTAGACCCATTAATATATGTTGTACATTTTGTTATCCTAATAAATAAGTGACTTAAATAGTTTTTATGATTTTCGATTAAATACTTTTTAGTTTTAGGTTATAGTAGTAGTTGTAGGTAGCTAATAACAGTTAAACATGTTTGGAAAATGTTACGGCTTTTCACGCGGCAGGAAGATAAATTCTCAAAAGCCGTAATCGTAATCTAACGACCGCGGTAATCTCAAAAGTATCATAATAACAGTTAAGCTAATTATTTTGTGAAAAATAAAACCACTTCAAATAGTGTTTACTCCCTGGCTTTAACTCAATAAATTATTTATTTAATGGCTTTTGTTTTGTGGTTATGACCTTTTTATAATAATTAATAGTATGAAAAATACATAAAAGTAAAAAATACAAAAAAAGAAAAAAATGCAAAAAAAAATATATTTACAAAATTTGTTATTTTTATTTCAAATATTACAATGTATATGGTATATGCTCTTTTTATAGGAACTCTACGTAAGATGGGTTTATTAGTGTATCATTGTGACAAAATAATATTTTTTAAATTATATTTTATGCCCGTGCAAAGCCGGGACGGGCTGCTAGTTTCGTAATAAAATAGGTAAGAATTGGATCATTAACATTGTTCAGGTATATTTGGTTTCTTGCTGATCCAACCACTCAATCGGTTCACGTCACATGGAAACGTGGATGCGGTCGCAACACAAACCACATACACTCAGCCACGCCGACTGCAGGAGATAAGGCTCTCCATCAGACTTACAGGCAACGTCTAATCACGGATTTAGAATCCATTGTCCTGTATAAGAATAGTGTTTACATAGGTATCACACATCAGACTTGTATTGGATTATTGTTTACTTCTTCATTGTTTCCGTAAAATATGTTTAATTAGGTGTATGACATTATTTATTTATAGAAAATGTTTTTACTCATACTGCTCTATTGAATATAATTTATATAGAATATAATTTGCTAAACATAAAATATTTTTTTGTTCATTGGCACCTACTATGAACTTCTTTGCCTCGGTGTACGATGTTTTATGTACTTCTTCAAGAAATAACATTTTTATTAGACATCCATGGCCAGTTATATTAAAACAAAACCTTCGTATTATAATCATAATTTTCTTTCAAATAAATAAATCCGAGCCGATTAGCGATCTTCTCGGGTTAGGTTAGGTTAGGTTAAAATGACACCAGTAACTTTTACATCCGAGGCTCTAGGTATTTTTTTCTGACAAAAATGGTGTTCAAAGGTAGGTTTCCTATCTAATCCCCAATAATGCCATCTATTAGCTCTTTGAACTTAAGCCTTAGCATTAAGGAGCTTATTTGAATGAATTGATTAATTTGGATAACGAAGCCGGCATATTATCGTTTCAAAGGATTATAATGTTATACGCTAATATCAATATTATGTAAATCACATACACTATGCTTATGGGCGTGATAAAAGCCGATTGCGTTCAGTTTGATAAGGACGTAAGTAAAACAACATTTAAAATTTAAATTTAAAATGTAATATATTTAAAATTTAAATTTAATATTTAATATATTTAAAAATAACTACGACTAATTTCGATAATCCAAAAAGTAAATATGGAGATTGATTCTAGCTACAATTTAAAGATTAAATTTGTAAGTCGCTAGTGCTTTGTGTTCTCAAATTAGACCTCTATTGATTTTTCATAAAAAAAGTTTTGAGAACAGAATATGAGAGTCCGATTTTTACCGTTATTGGTTTCAAATAATAATAGCTAGACTGATGTGGATACCTATTCAGGGTGAAAATAACGAGCAGAAAATATTAAACATAACTTTTTTTAATGAGCTAATTATTCCGGTTAAAGTTTTGTCAAACTGTTTGGCCCTAGCCGGGCAAAATTATTCCCGATATATGTTAAATCATCAAAAAATAGGGTCAAACCTAACGATTAAATCTTTCTGATATACTCGTAAGTAGTTTTTAGTTCCCCCAAAGACCGTGTTATGGAAGACGCCTCCGCCTTTCCACACTGACGAAAACACAAAAGTTGTCATTAGGGCTTCATGTTTAGGTTTCTACCAAGGAACTCGTATTTATGTAACAATACAAGTTGGGCTTCGGGTGGTGTAGACGGTCCCCTTTGGAACCAACGTGAGGTAATTTGTACCACGTGTTAGCTTCTTACAATGGCAATACCAGCCGTGTTATGTGTAGTGTAAGTGATTGGGCGAGGACCAGTGAACGCTGCCGCCGAACATCTAACGTCGATTAGTAAGAAAACCAACTTAGACCTACCGCTCCATGTCTTCTACGTCGGAAATGACACAAGGAGAGTAAGACATGTAACTCGAAAATGATATGCTAATTGACAAATTAATCAATTACAACAATTATATCCATATCAACTATGGAGTTGAAGAAGTTACCTCCATGATATCAACCAATGCAGCCAACGATCACTGGATCACACTCTGGATCACACAAATCGGCACATTCGACACATATCAGTGTCGAAAGCGTTTATTCACTTTTTTACTGTTTCGTTCGTTGCTTTCTTAGATAATTTCTTTCCAAAGTTTGTCTCCCTAACCTAAGCGATATGCTATCCGTAAATAAACAAAGCCAGGCGACCATATTGAGCACGCAAGCAGTCATTACCTTTGCTGTTCTCGAAGATAAGCGTCCCGCTTACATTCCAAGGCTTCTTGTGTAAGATAAGCACTTGTATATAAAAAAGAAAAATAATAAGATTAACTGCGTCTTCCAATGCGATGGTAGCTGCCAGGGAAAGCCAAACCCTACCACATAGTATGGGTGGTAGACGACTTACAATTTTGTATGGATGCCGGACCATGAAAAAGCACAAATTCGTCACAAAATACGCTATGAAACTCACAAAGAGAAAGAAAGTGGCGATAAGAGGTGCGGGGATCAAATGTATCACATTGAAGGCAATTCTCTACTCCCCTGAGCTATGCGCTATGATCTAGAAAAAACATAATTTATGTTATTAGTCTTTTGATTTGTTACAGCATTTATCATATTTACCTACCCTTTTGGGGAAACCGCATGATGATGTTAAAGTTTGTTATCTCTGTCTTGCTATTTCTCTACCCCTTTGTGCCTGCACAGCAGAAAATGAATTCTCTCACTAACAACGCTTGCTTTTCTCATCGGCTTGAAGGATTTCCGTAATAAAATTACCTGCATCCTCCGCCGTCAGCCGGACCCTGGGGAGGCTCTCGTAACGGTGAGCTTATGTTTGATTTGCCCCGAATTTGCAGGGAGCTTATATCCTTTGCGCAAACACAACCCAGGAGGCAAACGATGCACAACAATGTTTAAATGAAATATTTACACATGTACATGATGTGCAAAAGTAAACTGTTTCGCAGTTCAGAAATGTCGAAGTCTCTACTTTTTAACAAACCTAGCCTCTTTGCTTGATTTCAGTGATTGAAACAGAAAATCGATCTTAAGTTTTGACCCTGTTTATTGATGATGTAATATTATTGAGATAAATGTATGTATCTTAAAAGATTAAACGGCTTTTTACTGACGGAATTATTTGTGCGGAGCACGACGTTTGGAGTCAAACATTTAGCTCATCTTCAGATAAGCTCCCGTGTCCAGCGGGGGCCAAGGGGGAACTGTCAATTTGACAGCATAACTGCAGTGGGCAGAGTACATTCACTCCGACTGTAATGTTGTACTTTATAACTGTATTCAGAGGTAACGTTAATTTCTTTTCGCATGGTGTATAGTCATCAAAACATTTGTTAGATGTCTTTTATCTATCTTATTGTTACTCCACCCATACTATTTCTCACCCGTGCTGGCGGCGCATATGCCTTGATGACTATGATCTTATACTATGAGTTCCTTAGCCTTACATACATTGTAAGTAATTTATTGTGCTACTTTTCTTGGACACTAGAACGAAGCCGGGGTAAACCATAGCGGTACCCCTATGGTGCTTAGCTTATGGTGCATAACATGTTTGACAGAAATTTTACCAACAGTAATATACTAAACTGTCAACGAACCCCCACAATAAACGAGCATTAGCAGAAATGCAACAATTGAGAAATCTCATTTCTGACGAAAGGTAGACCGGTACCTATCTGGATTCAGTATTGGATATAAAAGACAAAACAACGAATGTCTGGAACTGCTGAGCTTCTAAATTTCTCGCCCTAAAAGAAAGCTACTGTGTAAAGAATTTGTCATATTTCTGGGTACAGCGGTTCCATAGAGTCTTTTTCTTGCGTAAGTGTTGTATGAAAATGTGTACATATAAGCCTGGTTTATCCCATTGACAGTTGAATTTTGTAATATCCGTAATGAGCGAGCCTTTTTGTCGTAAAAATAAGCCACTCTGAAATTTTGAAGTTTCTAGGCCCGTTATGCCCTCCTAATAGTAGGATTTCCAAAAATATTTTCCTTGTAGGCATTCCCGTCTTAACCTACTCTTACATTTCTGGGTTGCAATTTTCCAATTGCATTACTTCCTTTGCAGATCATAAGAGGCGACTAAAAGATGTGTCATTAGTGGTTCGAATCCTACATTACACGAATGTAGGTAGGTCCCGCTTTGTTAACGGGTGCCGCTTTAGGTGCCTCCCTACAAGAGTCATTGTGCCAGGTCTCGTTTGATGCCTGTTGCGGCACCTGCGAGCTGGACGGTCCACAGGATAAGAAACAAAATGCGGTGGAGATGGTGGTGCTCTGGTGCTGTTCTCGTGCGGGTAAACTCTACTCCGGCTGCTGGTTGAGTCTATTGAGCTGTGGCCAAGGCTGGTGAGCTGGCTGCTTCTTTTCGTAGCAGGCAATGCTGATTATTTACTTTTAAACAAAATGACAATCTCGATTTCAGTAGCCCGGCGGGTCAGCCAGCGATAATTCTCTGCTCACCCACTGTCTTGTGGGCGGGATAGTTTCCTTTTGCCCATGACTACTTTTTTTCTTAATTTACAACGTTTTAATGCAGCAACGTATAACAGTACTGATTCAAATTATCTAGTCCATCGTCTCAATCCCACTTCTTTGAAATTTGACTCACATTACAACCAAAATTAACCCCACTTCACGAGGCGTTCCCACTGTTTATCCTCGCTCCGTCGGTCCTTTCTTCTCGAACACCACAACAAATTAAGTCAATAGAAAATCGGCAAAGGAGCGTTATCTCGCCGCGTTAATCTCCGAGGTTTCCGGAGCGGAGGCCGCGCGTCCCTGCATCTCGAGCGCCTCGTAAAGATTCAGATAGGCGGTTTACGGTGGCGGACGCCCGCCTTTATGGCTTATCATTGCGGCGCGAGGGCGACGCCATGACGTTTTCATCAGGAGAAAGTAAATTGAAAAAGTAAGTAAAATATGCCCCGCGGTATCGCTAGGCTAGCAAATAAAAAAAACAAAGTTTCGTCTAGTGCCAAAACGCCTCGGGATTGCCTCATTCATTTGTAAGGTTCCGTTGCAAAGTTACAAAAGTGCAAAACCCTTATAAATTCGTCGTAACCATCGGCCCGTCTGTCCATCTGTCCCTATCTTATAACTCCACTTTCGAGCGTTAGAATTTTGAGAAAAGCCTGGAATCTTACAAAATTGTTTTAAACCACTTCAACTGCATCAATCTCCCATGACCCTAACGCTCGAAAGTGGAGATATGTATTAGCGGACTTCATATGTATCAGGTGGGGCTGGCAGCCAGAACCATGGGTTAGGTTGTTTAGACTAGGGTGCTGCGGCTGTTGGGTGTGCGCCACTGTCTGCATCGGTATTCGGCCCTCAACACTGATGTTGACCTCACAGGGGCTACGTGGTTGGCTTTAGGAGTAGACAACGTCTGTTGGCCAGCAAGTACGTCGCGTCTGGGCTGTCCACTACGCACGTAGCAAGTGTTCTCAGTATCTAGTCTTATTGGGCTGATGAGAGTACGGGGTGAGGGACAGGTGAGCTGTCTAGCGGACCGTTAGGACCTGCCGGCAACTCCACTGCTAGTTTGGATAACTAGCATTGAAAAGTTAGTATTTGCGTCGGTCGATCGGCCCGGCGTGGACATGGAATGGAGACATGTGCATCGGGAAGTGAGTATGCCAATTGAACCAACCGTTAACATACTGTGCCTTAATAAAGGAATATTCGTCCTTCCGAACGCTAACAGGTGAACGTGTATTATAGCTCTGACACCTATCAGATAATATGGATAAGAATATAATTTTCGGATAAACCAGAATCATAGGCACTACATTCAGAATCGTAATATTTTGTCATCAACAAACAAAGTGATGAATAACTGGTAAGAAACTTTTCTGGAATTTATAAACGTCCGACTATGTAGTCTAAATTTACAAAACTATACAGCCATAAGTGTTTGATTGCAATGCTTAAATATAAATGTCGTTGTAAGGCCTTAAATTAACAAAACCTCTGTCATGATAATATAAATAGCCCGACACACAACATCCCCGAAGAAATGCCTTCTCAGGACCTTCTCTTAATGAGCACGGCTACATTGAACTGGATTGAACATTCTGACAATGTTTCGTGGCCGCTTCGCTCATATTTCAACCAATGCGATGGTACCAACCCGGGCGGGCACTGAGTATGGAACGAAACCTATAGTTTTACATTGATATTCAACTCGGAAAGCGAGAAAAAGGGGTGCATGCATGAGTCGATAGTGAATGAGAGGCGAGGCTACCCGCCCTAAGCTCTCAAGTATAGAGTGAAATTATTTACGTGTAAATTTAGCTGTAATCGATATTAATGCAATAACCAGTTTTGACCAAAGCTTCGCCCATGTTAGAGTCGGACGAAAAACAGCCGGTTTTCCCCATAGACCTAGCATGCGCGCGCAGCGTACATCCTATTTCTATGGTTTTTCCAGACTTCTCAAATGTTTAACCCCACTTCTAACCCCTAGTAAAGCGCGCTGATAAGTAGCCTAAAAGTGATGGAAAGGATCACCCGAACTTTCGGAGTACTATAAGCAATCAAAATCGAACAAGTTGTCCACAAGTTATCAGCGAACCGATAGAGTGAAATACAGATAGACAGACCGACAGACATATTTTATAAATTTTATTTTATATGAATTGACTGTTATGATGATGAACAAACAAAATAGTCACAATATTTATATAAAGTAGGATAATCATCAATGTAAGAGACGTGGGCTTTCCAACGTTCACGGCGGCTGCAAAAACCATCCCGGCTGGCCAGGTGCTTTTTCAAACCATGTTTGAAGGGCCCTAGGTTATACTTTGGGGAAAATACCTCGTCCATTCCATAGTTTACCGATCCTATTGATAGAGGATCTAGAATATTGATTTATTCTTTTTTTTTT